>CM060905.1:249252605-251752605 GCA_030737815.1 Allium fistulosum | reverse complement strand
ATATTTATCATCCAAATGTGAACCATGTCATATAATCATTCTTCATTCGTTCATCCATCACCTAATCTATGGTCTTAGGCTTTCTTCATTAAATTATCATTCACTGATTTCAGAGATCACCTCCCTAAGCCTTCCTATCACTAATTTAATCATTACTCGAACAACGTAACCTGGTGAAAATGTCAACTTGTTTTCCCATAAGAGCCACCCTGACAAGGGTTACCCTGACTCTCCTAAGAGGTTGAATGTAAGCACCATGAATACATTCTAGTAAGTGTCCTTACTAAGCGTCAATAGACCCTCTTAGTCCATAAACTGCTATCTTTCATGTTCTCGAATTAAGTTATAACATCACCATGATGTTTTTGGCATCCTATCGGTTATTTTAATTATAACATTACCCTGATGCTTTGGTACCCTGCCTTGACTCCTTTTGTAGAGTTTTAAAATGTTCTTAGGTTGAACGCTATCGTGGTACACTGCCATATACTGTTGGATTTTAGACTAATTGTCATGACACTCTGCCATCTAATAATTCTATGAGTCGGTATATGTTTACGATCATGGTTCAATTCTTTTCTTTCAATCATTAATTGTGTACCCTACACATTCTTTTGATAAAACATTTTTATCTGTTATTTAAATGATACCATATCATTTATTAGCTTCCCTATGCTTCCTTTATTTCAAAAATAAGTTGTCACAATTTTAACTTATAAAAATCCACTTTTTATTTCATCCTTATGAGATTCAATTACACTTAGGAACTATGTTTCAAAGTGCCTTAGGTATCCATTATTTTACTTAGAAAAATATGGCTTCTAAAGCTATTTCAAGTTGCATTTATTTGCATTTACTTGTTGTATATTGGATATCCGATAGCTGTCGCATTTTATTAAAAATATTACTAATGTCGCATGAAAACCCCAAGCTAACATGTACTACTGTCATGTTTCAATTCAAGCCATCATACATCACCTATATGGGGTTATCGTGTGTAAATTGATTTCATCATTTGCTTCTGTGCCATTATAATTCAGATGGAGCCATCATGTATAATTCAATTTATTGCCCTTATATATAAATATTTTTGCCTTAGTGTATAATTCATAAACATGAGCCCGCCTACACGATAAATATATTTTCCTTCACTGTTTAATTATTCCTAGGCTTTTGTGAATGACGCCTAGCTTGATTTATTTCCTTCGTGTAACATTCATTTTGTTCATGTACAAAATGCCAACACATACATACATACATACATATATACGTACATATGTACGTACGTACATACATACATACATACATACACACACACACACACACACATATATATATATATGTATATGTATATGAGCTAGGATCCACAGCCTCCTTATTTAGCACCATCACCTAGCCTCATGATTTCAACCACATGTTTATATTTAAATAATATGCCTTTCTCTCTCTCTTGTCACATGGGCATATTATTTAAATATAAACATGTAGTAAATATGTTTATATTCTACCTTCTCGGTAGCATCTCTTACCAAATCGGGTCCTAACACGAGTCTATCTCCCATATCCAACCAACAAACCAGCGACTTATATGATCTACTATACAACGCCTAAAACGGTGCCATCCTGATACTCGTCCGGTAATTGTTTTTATAAGCAAACTCTACCAGATGCAAGTGATCCTAAGGTTCTCTGAAATCCAAGACACATGCTCTTAGAAAATCTTCCAATACATAGTTTCCGTCTGACTATCTATTTGTGGGTGGTAAGCCGCGCTTAAGTTCAACTCCATACCCAATGCACTCTGTAAGCTTCTCCAGAACTCACTGTGAACAATGGGTCTCTATCACTAACGATGCTACTTGGTATCCCATACAGTCTTACTACATTCTTTACATATAGCTTCGTTAAGCTAGCTGCCGTCTTTGTCAACTTCACCGGGGTAAAGTGAGCACCGTTAGTCATTCTATCAACTATCACCCAAATGCTATCATTCCCCATCCTTAACCTAGCAGTCCGTCAATATAATCCATAGATACATAATCCCACTTCCAAGTTGGTACTTCTAAGGGTTAAAGTAAACCACTCAGCCTCCGGTACTCAACTTTCACTTGTTTATAGGTAAAACATCTCTTCACGCATTCACCTATACCTCTCTTCATCCCTTCCCAAAAGAAGACTCTCTTCATATCATGATACATTTTTGTACCACCGAGATGAATAGTGAACTTTGATCGATGACTTTCTTCAAAGACTTTCTTTCGAAGATCTCTTATATCTGGAACACACAGTCTTCCTATCTTTCTAAGCAATCCCTTTGAGTCTATCTCAAATCCTCAACATCCACACCCATCTCCAATCGCCTAATCCTTTCAGCAATCAACGGATCTTCCCTTTGCCTTGCAACTATTCTTTCTACAAGTGTTGGACGTACCACAAACTCGCTAACACGCCCATATCTATACTCGATCCAGTATTCTACTTATAATGCACTCCACAAGAGGCTAACGTCTCCAACCTTTTCCATTCATCAATCATAGCCAACACTACATTCCGATGCTTCTTACTCAAAGCATCTACCACCTTGTTCCCATTTCCTAACGTATATTCTATCCCAAAATCATATGCCATCAAAAACTCTAGCCATCTCTGCTACCTCATATTCAACTTCTTCTGAGAGAATAGAGACTAAACAACTCAAACTGTTCTCCCAATAAGTAATGTCTCTAAATCTTCAACGAAAACACCACTGTTGCCAACTCCAAATCATGAGTCGGATATCTAACCTCATGTGGTCTAAACTGCCTTGATGCATAAGCTATCACTTGCCCTTTTTACATCAACACCGCTCCTAAGCATGTTCCACAAGCGTCAGTATATGGTAATAAATCCTGGCTCCCTTCAGGCACGATCAAGTCTAGAGCATTTGTTAATAACTTCTTCAACTCCTCAAATAACCCTTCACACTTATTAGTTCACACAAACTTCTCGTTCTTCCTGGTTAACTTAGTCAGGGGTGCAACTATACACGAAATATATTTGATGTATCCACGGTAATAGCCAGCTAATCCCAAGAAACTTCTCATTTTTTTGACTATCTTCCAACCGTTAATAGCCTCTATCTTTGATGGATTCATCGCTAATCCATTATCCGAAACAACATGCCCAAGAAACTTCACTCCTCATTTCCCAAAGTGGTGTTTCAAAATTTTCGCCTTCAATTCATTTTGTCTCAACATCTCTAACACCAATCTTTGATGCAGTTCATGATCTCCTCACCCTTACAGTATACCAAAATATCATCGATGAAGATCAATACTAATATATCCAATTGACGGTGAAAGATATGGTTCATAAGGTCTATGAAGAACATAAGGGTGTTGGTTTGTAGAAATGGCATCACTAACCATTCATATGAACTGTATTGTTTGGAACGTGGTCAATAGAATACTATCTTCAGTTACTCTTAGTTGATGGAAACCTGTTGCCAAGTCTAGCTGGAGAACACCCGAGCTCCACTCAATTGGTCAAATAAGTCATCTATCTTGGGCAAGGGATAACGACTCTTCACCGTCAACTCATTCATCTTCCAATAATCAATACACATCCGTAAAGATCCATCCGACTTCTTTACGAACACCATGGATGCTCCCCATGGCAACTACTCAATCTAACAAAACTTCTATGCTCAAGTTCCACTAGTTGCATCTTCAATTCTTCCATCTCCTTAGGTGGCATTCTGCTAGTAGGGGTACTAAGAGGTTGCACCCTTGGTTTTAAATCTATTCAGAACTCGATTGCTCTTCTCGACGGTAATCTCATTACAGGTTTGAAAACATCTACAAATTCTCAGACTACTAGCACCCTGCTGATCTCCCTCTTGATCATCCATTGCACATAACATGAAGTTTGACTTATCATTCATTACATCTAAGGCTATCATAATTCTCTCTCCACCTCTAGGATTTCATAAGGCAATAATCCTATCAAAACAATAGATCCTAGAATCATTGCACACCAACCAATCCATACCCAAAATTACCCCATACCCTACGAAGTCAAACACATATGGGTTGCAAACAAATAAGTATCTGTATAACTCAAATTCAAGGTCAGTACATCTTAACCCGAGAGTGTCATACTCACCAATCGGATTAACCACATGCAAGGACGTAATCAAATAGGTAGTGTCAAGTTATAACCTGTCAACCAAATCTCTAAAAATGAAATAGTGAGTAGCACCAGTATCAAACAAAACTCTAATTGTAAGAATCGAAATCATACCTCCAAGCACAACACACTTTCCTTTCTCCTTCGCAGTCAGTCCAGACGAAGGTCCTTTCAGAGCATAAACCTTTTCCTGCTTAACTTTTGGGCAATCTCTCTTCTTATGGCATGGCCTATTATAGATAAAACATTTAGACCTGTCCTTGTTCTTCAGTTAAGTACACTTGGTGAAATAGTGTCCCTTCTGGCCATAGTTATAACAAGTAATATAAGTAATATTTGGCTTTTAAGTTCCCCCTCCAGAAGTCTTTCCTCCCTTCGGACTATTCCTGCCTTTCTGATACAAATTGAATCGTTTCTTCCGCTTAACCTTAGGCTTAATATCAGCCTTCTTTTCTCCCTAATACAAGCGGTCATACCTCCTCGCCATTTCCACCGATATATCAAACAAAGCCAACAAATAAGCCATTACCTTGTGATTCAGCCCCTTCTTCAGTCCTTCGATGAACTTTTCATTCTTCTTCAATGAAATATTGACATTCTCCCTTATATACTTCGACAAAGCATATAAACGCTGGTTGTACTTTGCCAAAGTCATCTCTCCCTACTTCAAGCCTAGAAACTCCCTACATAAAGCACTCATCTAGGATTCGGGGATAAACTATGCCTCGAATCGCTTTTTAAACTTTTCCCAGGTTATCTCCTCCTCTTGGACTTCAGCAATCACTACCTCCCACTAGTCCAATACATCCTCCTAGATCCGACGAGAAGCCAACCTCTTCTTTTGAGCATTAGTATATCCAAAGTCTCTAAAAATATACTCACATACTTTCAACCAATTTAGCACCTCCAAGGAAGACTCCTTCTATGTGATCTTGTTTCCTCCATAGCTCTTGAAATCTTTATTCATCCTAGAATAGTCTACTTCCCTTGCTACCTATTGTCCCAGCTCAATAACTCTAATTAGCTGTTGCCTCATCATTTCCATAATAAACTAGTGGAATAAAGCATTCACATCCATTCCTCCTACAGCTGGGGCATGCACTTGAGTACCGGATCCAGTACGAACTTTCAGGTTTTCCTCTCTTCCCTGCCCATTGGTTTAGGAACTGTCATCTCCTCCACTAGTATTCGCTCTAGTACTTCCTATGGTCAAATGTCGGCTATGGAGATCCATTCTTGCCTTCTACATAAGAAAGGTTCGTAAGAAATGGAAGTCAAATGAGCAGAATCAATCGTAGAGGGGTAGATATATCTTATTGTATATCTATATCAAAATACAAATACATTACATATAGCGTATACCCTTCCCCAAGGTATTCATTATCTAGTTATCTAACTTATACTTAACTCTGTTTAACTTTGGTTTTTCCTTAACCTAAGCACTGATACAAAGTTGTAACATCCCCCACTCTAAGACTGGAAAATAAACATCGATAATGTTGTAGTCATTACCAAAATCATTTTCTAACGATAAAGTGAGTTCAGTATTTTTTTCACAACATAAGTAAATAGAGTAGTTAAAACCTTTTCATTGCCTTAATGCCTTACATAGTCTATTACGTCATTAAAACCAAATCGTTCCTACACAAGGGTAATTATATAATAAGAAAATCATAGCAGCGTGTGTTTGACATATGACGATGACAACACCATACCTAACCAGTCATAAATCCTAGTGTTACACAGTGGGAATTTCAGAATACTTTTATTTAAATAGTAAGCTTCCTACTTCATATTCGAAATCTTTATTCGTCTTTCCAATCAAAATACTTTTATTTAAATAGTAAGCCTCCTACTTCATCTTCGAAATCTTTATTTGTCTTTCCGAAAGCGGTACTCACCTAATCCATAAACTCAGCTTACTCGAATGAGTACCCATGAATTTATGGAAAATAATAAAAACATGAGTCAGACAATAAGTTTGGTATGAGTAAAACCTTTACCCTAGTCATCCATAATGAGACCACATCGCTAATACGGAACGAGTTTTCCCCTCAACTCATCATTACAACATAATATACATCGCCAACATATATAACAACAACACTATATATGTATACATACATACATACATAAATACACACACACACACATAGATAGATATATATATATATATATCACAGAAAGCAACCATGTACATATATTTAATCAGTAAGTGTACCCTACACTTGTCATCCAATTGTGAACTATGTCACACATATACCAATTCAAGGCAAGTATACCCTATACACATCATCCAAATATGAACCAAGTCATATAATCATTCGTCATTCGTCCATCCATCACCTAATCTCTGGTCTTAGGATTTATCCATTAATTTATCATTAGCTTATTTTAGTGATCACCTCCCTAGGCCTTCTTGTCACTAATATAATATTTTACTCGAACAATGCCACCTGGTGAAAATGCCGACTCATTTCCCGATGATGCTATCTTAACTAGAGTCATTCTGACTCTCCTAAGAGGCTGAATGTAAGCACACTATGTACATTCTAGTAAGCGTTCTTACTTAGCGTCAATAGCCCATCTTAGTCGTTAAACTGCTATCATTCATGTTGTCAAATTAATTTATAGCATTACCCTAATGTTTTTGGCATCCTGCCTATAACACCCCAGATTTTTGATAACATTATTTTGTAGATTTAGTTAGATAAAATAAATAAAATAATATGTTGATAAGAGGATTGAGATTTCATTTAATTAAGGTAACCATGACTTTTTAAATAATAAATTAAATGAAGGGTTTAAAATGAATTAGAGGAGAGGTATTATGGGAAAGAGGTCATTCGTATATTATCTTCCATAGGCCGTGTATCTCTATACATACACATTTCATTTCAAAATTTTCTAAAGTGAGGCCGACCACCATTAAAAATGAAAGAAGAAGATGAAACTAAAGAAAAGCTAAGGGATAAGCAAATTCAAATCAAACTCATTCAAATCTCAAGCTCCTTAATCTCTAAAGCAAAGGTGAATAATGTTTCATCTCTAATTTTTATGGTTTTGGTTTAAGATTAATTCGAATGATTCTGCAAAGATTTGCCATGTTTTTAAATGATAAAATGATTATATATATATATATATATCTATATGTTGATGATTTATAAATGTTCATATAGATTTTATGACATGTTTTAAGATGAAAACCCTATTAAATGACATCCATTAGCCTTGTGAATTTTTATGATGATCTAAAAAGATATTTTAGAGATGGGTTACAATTTTCAGATTTTTCTGAATTTATGTGGAATTTTTATGAATTTTCTAAGGAAGAAAATGGTATTTTGGATTATAAAATTATTAACGGGAAAATAATTTATTTTTTGGATTCGAAAATTTTATATGTTGAAAAGAACATATTAATAGATTTTCTGGAATTTTTCCAGAAATTTCTAAGATGATTTAATAGTTATATAAAATTATTTAAGGAGTGGGACTTAAATGTTTTATATAATTATAAAGAAGAAAGAAGCTTTTTCAAAATTGTTTAAATTTCTAAATAAGGAAGGTCGGTAGCATTTTTAAATATAAAAATCTGGCAACTGATCAGATTTAGACAAATAAGGCAGGTTGGGTACAAAAGAACTATTTTAAAGTACAAATAAATAGTTTTTTCTACTATTTCAACTCTTTCGGCAAGAGGTTCCACCTCTATTCCAAACCTTCCAACAAGGTCGAAAGGTATCAAACCTTTCGACTAGGTCAATAGCCAATGCACATGGTATCAGGCAACTGGTACGTAGTGAATTGGGAGGAGCCGAAAGGTTTAGGGACGAAAGGTTAAAGCTTTCGAAAGAGATGTAGCTTTGTTTTGGTTTTAAAGAAAATACGCCTGCTAGCTTTCGACAAAGAGCTTACGACATGGTAAAGTGGTTTAAAAGAAAAGGTTTCGATTGTTTTGCTTTCTTGTTTTAATTAAAACCTTTCGACAAAGTTGAGAGGTATAGCTTTTGACAAGGTCCGAAGTATAGTTGCCGCTTCCAACCTTTCGAATCAGTTGCTTTCGAAGGGAATCTTTTGCTTTCTAAAATATGCCGCCTCTCCTTTGCTTTTGAAGGGTTGGTTCCAACACCAACACTTCATTGTTTTCGAATGGTTTTGAAAGGGTTTGTTAAAGGTTTTAAAGCAGTTGCTTTCGACTCCAATGTTTTTCTGATCCTTTTGCTCAACTTGAAGGCATAATCCAAATGTTTTAAGCCAAAACATTTTAAAGGTTTCGAAGTTGTCAACTTCGAATGGTTTCGGAAGGTTTCCACTTGTTTTAAATCGAACCTAATGTCTTCGAAAGGTTTTGAGTTTCATTGCTTTCGAAAGGTTTATAAATGATTTATAGGGGAGGTACCCCAAGCTTTCGACTAGGTCGAAAAGAAACCTTCTGACAAGGTCGAAAGGTATGGTTTTTCAATGTTTTCGAAGGCAAAGGCTAAAGGATTTTAAAGGCGGATGTCATATGTTTTAAAGCTTATAAAAGGAAGCATTTTTAAAGGATTTGAATGGCTTTATTAATGGTTTAGAAGGAGTTACCTTCTATGTTTTTGAAAGGTTGTTTAAAAGTTTTAAACAAAGGTTTCAAATATAAGGACTAGGCAGATATCCTAAGTGTTTTAAGTTATAAAGGACTTTAACTTATTTTAAAAGGATAGATAATCCTTATTGAACATCATCAACATTATTTTGAGTAAAGTGTATACATATATATCATGGAAAAAATAGCTTAGAGTAAAGCTAAAGATATATTTTCCTTGTATATATATGATTTGACGGACTAAATCATTTTGAAAAGGTTTTAAAGGAAAATTTGAAGGGCAGTTAGCCCATTTAAATTCAGACAATCAGTCCATTTTGAGGGCAGTCAGCCCAGAGGACAGTTAGTCCAAAAAAGAGCAGTTAGCTCTGATATGAACAGTTACTTCATTTTAGCATAACGGACCTTGCTACTTCTTAAGGACCGTTAGTCCACCCTTTTTACCTATTTTGGGCAGATAGCCCATTATCTAGCATAAAAGATATTGCCATTTTGGTATAATCAGTTTTAGGACAGATAGTCTAGAAAAGAGCAGTTAGCTCAGAATTTAGGATAGATAGTCCAGTAAAGAGTAGATAGCTCAGATTTTAGACAGATGGTCTATTTTATTTCCTGTTTTAACATAATGGATATTGCTATATTATTATTATAGTCAGTTGATTAACCAGTTTGGTTGTAGGAAAGGATTTGCAAAATATATGTTTTGAATAGAGATATTAGTGAGGGAAACCCGTTCCGCTAAGCAGCATGGTCTCACTATATATCAGTAAACATAGATGTAATAGAAATTATTCATACCAGGCTTTATGTCTGACTCGAAGTTTTTGTTTCCCTTTAAACTCTCGGGTGCTCAAAATTGATTTGAGTAGGCTGAGGGTTTAGGTTTTTAGGTTTTAGAAGATTTTGGAGAATAAATCATTCGAAGACGAGCAGGTGGCTGACGGATAGCTAATTTAGGAATTCTATTTTAAATTACCGCTGTGTATTAAGACCATTATGTCTTTATTGATTTGATCATCCAAGGGGGCATCTTCATATGTCGCTCTTGGCGTACTGTTGTAATTATATTTGATCATTGCTTGGGAACACATTAGGATTTTCTTAACTTGGATATGATTTGTTTGAAATGTAATCACTAAAATTATTGTTTTTGGAAATTTGTGATTTTGTTCATATTCAAGTGCTTCTGATATTATGGATACCATTTACACTACCATATTTCGTCACCAGAAGTTAATACTGTGGATGACTACAACATCCATAGCGCTTAACTTTTGGCCTTTAGATATGGGATGTTACAACTTGGTATCGGAGCATAGGTTTATGAAAAATTTAATTAAAAATGGTTTTGAAAATAAAAATCCAAAGAAATTAGAGTAAGATTTGGGGTTGGGTTAACGCTATAGTAACGTACTTGTATTTTCTATATATAAGTATGCGCTTTATCTCCATTCATCTATCCTTGATTAAGTTATCCTTTGTATCTCATGAGGTTTGAATACAGATATGGATGGTAGAAGAAGCATAGTTAACCCAGTAGAGGGAAGCAACGAAAGAAATGCTGGACCAAATGCAGGGAGAGGCCAAGGTCAGGCAGAGTTGGTGCTGAAGTCTTGCAGGTCGGAATGGAAGCCATGATCAGTTTTTCAGGAATATGATGCAGGCAGAAGTTGTAGCTGAGTGTTAGGAGGAAATGCTATAGGAGCAGGGGTTCCAGAAGTTTCGGTAGTTAATAATTTCACCAAGTTGAGCGGAGATTTTGTGAAGCTTGGAGGGAAGCCTTTTATAGGGACAGAGGATGCCATCGAAGTTGGGAACTGGTTATTGCACTGCGAAAGGATTTTTGCAGATCTGGGACTCAATAATGAGCAGAAAAGGAGGTTGCGTCCAGGCAGCTTCAGGAAGCCGCATTATTTTGGTGGAACAATGTAACAGCGACAGTTGATGAGGAGATAGTAACCTAGGAGGATTTCAAGAGGAGATTCCAGGAGAGGTTTATGTCTATGATGGCACAGTCAGCTTTGATTAGGCAGTTTGCTGAGCTGGTGCAGGGTGAGATGTTTGTTGTTGAGTATGCTAGGAAGTTTAAAGGACTGGCCTGGTATGGGTATGCTTTTGTAGATACAGTGTTGAAGCGGAATGAGAAGTCTATTAGAGGATTGAAGCCAGAATTGGCTAGTGATACTTTGTCTCATCTTAGAGATCCTTCTGATATTGTTGTGGAGATGGTTTTGAGGCAGGAAGAAGTCCTTGAGTCTCTGGAGAAGAGCAAGGCAAAAGGAGTCTAGTTTGGGCAGGGCCAGAAGAGGAAGTTCTTTCCTAATAAAGGTGCTCAAAAGGGTGGAACGGCTAAGAAAGTGAAGGCTGAAGTTGTCTGCTATAAATGTGACAAGAGAGGGCAGTTTGCTAACGAGTGTTGCTCAGGGAAAGCAAAGGATGTGGCTAAGGGGAAGAATGTTAGGTGCTTCAACTGTGACCAGATAGGCCATTATAAGAACCAGTGCAAGGAGCCCATTAGAGATGGTAAAGGCAAGGTGTATGCATTGGAGCCTGTTGCTTCCAAGCCAACAGCCCAGGAGAAGGGAAAGGCAGTTCTTGGAGGAACACTTCATATTCATGGTATGTCTGTTAGCGTTTTATTTGATACTAGTGCATCACATTCTTTTATATCTAGATGTTTGATAGATAAGCTTAACCTTGAACCCACATATTTAGTTACTTCCTCACTGGTTGCGAATCCAATAGGAAGGTATGCAACTCTAGGGTTGAGGTGTGGCCAGTTTGAGTTTGACCTGTTAGGTCATACTTTTGTGTGCAGTTTGCATGTGTTTGATTTTATGGTGTTCGGGATCATCCTTGGTATGGATTGGTTGAGTGAGTACGATGCTAAGATATTTTGCCAAGGTAGGAAGATATCTCTTAGACACCCGGATGTTAGAGATTAGATTGTTTTCATCGTAGGAGGTTCTAGCGGTGCAGTGTTTGCTTTATTGGGTGCTTTGGATTTAGATGATGAGTTGAGCCGAGTTTTCGTGCTTAGCGAATTCACAGATGTGTTTGAGCCTGTAGTTGGATTACCTCCGAAACGAGCTATTGAGTATCGTATAGATTTGGTTCTAGGAGTAGAACAAGTGAGTAGGCCGCCAAGTACGATGACCCCTTCAAAGATGAGGGAGTTGAAGGTGCAGTTGGTGGATTTAGAGGGCAAGAGTTTTGTCAGGCCGAACAATTAACCGTAGGGTGCAGCGACAGTGTTTGCTAAGAAGCCGGACAGATCGTTGAGGCTATGTATCGATTATAATAAGTTGAATGAGAGGACGATAAAGAATTGATATCAATTGCCCAGAATTGACGATTTGTTCGACCAACTAAGTGGAGCAAAGGTGTTTTCTCAGTTGGATTTTGCAACAGGTTTCCATCAGCTCAGGGTAGTAGAGGATAGTATATCTTTGACAACATTCAGGACCAGATATGGATCGTACGAGTGGTTAGTTATGCCGTTCGGACTGACGAATGCTCCAGCTTTCTTTATGGATTTGATGAAATGGATTTTCCGAGAGCACTTGGATAGATTCGTGCTAGTTTTCATAGATGATATCTTGATTTACTCTATGGATGAAAGAGAGCATGAAGTTCATCTTAGAGTGGTGCTTGAGATGCTAAGGCAGCATCAGTTGCAAGCGAAGTTTTTGAAGTGTCACTTCTAGAAGAAGGAGGTGAAATTTCTTGGTCGTGTAATCTCAGAGGAAGGGTTGTCAGTAGATCCAACTAAGATCGATGCAGTGAATAATTAGAAGAGACCCCAGACAGTAACCGAGATAAAGAGTTTCCTTGGGTTGGCTGGTTATTATCGGAGATTCATTAAGGATTTCTCGCGGATAGCAGCACCGATGACCAGGCTGACAAGGAAGGATGTGAAGTTTGTGTGGACCGATAAGTGTGAGGAAGCATTTCAGAGTTTGAAACACTTATTGACCCAAGCACCTGTGTTGGTTGTTCCAAAGGGGAATTAGGATTTGGTAGTCTATACCGATGCGTGTGGAATAGGATTAGAAGCTGTGCTAATGCAGAGAGGTAAAGTGATTGCTTATGCTTCTAGACAGCTTAGACCGCATGAGGTCAGATATCCAAAACATGATTTAGAGTTGGCTGCTATGAATTTTACTTTAAAGGTGTAGAGACATTTCCTTTAAGGAGAAAGGTTTGAGCTGTACAAAGATCATAAGTTGCTGAAGTATTTGTTCTCAGAAGGAGATGAACATGAGACAGTAGAGGTGGTTAGAGTTCATAGCCGCTTATGATTTTAGGATTGAGTACACACCAGGGAAAGGCAACAAGGTTGCAGATGCACTTAGCAGAAAGCATCAAAATGCAGTGTTGGCAATGATGGCTGCGTGGAAAGATTTAGAAGCATTAGCAGATTGCAGAGTGCAGTGGAGATCTGAGGCTGGGTCTAGTGGCAATACAGTTGTATTGTTTTATTTGGAAGTTCGACCAGTGTTGATCGAACGGATTGCTTCTAAGCAGTTGGAAGATCTAGTGTTAGCTGAGCGGATCAGGAAGCTAAAGAAAGGAAGCCTGAGTGATGACTTGAAATATTTCAGTCTTGACCAGAATGGGTGGTTGAGAAAGAAAGGAAGATTATGTGTTCCGAGTGTAGGAAACATAAGGAAGGAAGTCTTAGAGGAATGCCATCATTCGAAGTTCACTATACATCCCGGAGGTACCAAGACGTATCGGGATATGAAGAGGAGTTTCTTCTGGGAAGGAATGAAGCGGGATATTAGTTTGTGCGTAAGGCAGTGCTTGAATTGCCAACAGGCAAAGGCCGAACACCAGAAGCCAAGTGGTTTTCTTCAGCAGTTGGATATTCCAGTTTGGAAGTGGGATTCTATTTCTATGGACTTCATAAACTGGTTGCCAAGGTCAAATAGAGGTAATGAAAGTATATGGGTCATAGTAGACAGATTGACCAAGAGTGCCCATTTCATTCCAGTTAAGTCAACCAGGATGGCACCTGTTTTAGCAAGGTTGCTCATGAAGAATGTGATTAGACTGCATGGAGTTCCAAGCAGTATAGTTAGTGATAGAGATTCCTTGTTCACTAGTGAGTTTTGGAATAGTCTGCAGGAAGTTTTGGGAACCAAGCTTAAGATGAGTACCGCTTACCATCCGCAGACAGATGGGCAAACGGAAAGAGTTAACAAGATCTTGGAAGATTTGTTAAGAGCTTGTGTTCTGAATTTTGGGGGATCATGGGAAGACCATCTGCATCTAGTTGAGTTTTCATATAACAACAGTTATCAAACTTGTATTAGGATGACACCATTTGAAGCTTTTTATTGAAGGCCATGCAAATCATCCGTTTGTTGGTTGGAGACTGGGGATATGTTGATTCTTGGTCCCGATCCGATTAGAGAGGCTGCATATAAGATTGAGGTCATTCGGGCTAGAATGAAGGAGGCTCAGTCTAGGTAGAAGAGTTATGCAAATAAGAGACGAAAAGATTTGGAGTTCTCAGTTGGGGACCAAGTTTTCATCAAAGTGTCATCGATGAAGGGAGTGCTTAGATTTGGGAAGTCGGGGAAGTTATCTCCTAGGTTCATTGGACCTTTTCCTATTCTTGAGACGATCGGGAAGCTCACGTATAGACTTGAGTTACCGAGTAGTTTGGTAGGTGTCCATGATGTTTTTCATATTTCTCATCTTAGAAAGTGTGTTAGAGACCCGAAAATTGCTATTGCACCGACAGTGCTAGATGATTTAGTGGTAGAACCGAACTTGACCATAGTGAGGAAGCCAGTTCGCATTATTGCGAGAGATGAGAAGAGGCTTAGAACCAAAACGGTCAGATTAGTCAAAGTCCAGTGGAGTGACGATGACAGAGACTGTACTTGGGAGATTGAGAGAAGGATTAAAGATACTTATCCTAACTTGTTTTGATGGTATGTTTTGCCTTCTTGTTTGTTTTGAGCCTTATTGTAATTTCGAGGATGAAATTCTTTAAGGAGGGGAGTTTTAACACACCAGATTGTTAATAACATTATTTAGGAGATTTAGTTAGATAAACTAAATAAAATAATGTGTTGATAAGAAGATTGAGATTTGATTTAATTAAGTTAGCCATGCCTTTTTTAACTAATAAATTAAATGAAGGGTTTAAAATGAATTAGAGGAAGGGTATTATGGGAAAGATGTCATTCCTATATTATCTTCCATGGGCTGTGTATCTCTATACATATACATTTCATTTCAAAATTTTCTAAAGTGAGGCCGGCCACCATTAACAAGGAAAGAAGAAGAGGAAACCAAAGAAAAGCTAAGGGATAAGCAAATTCTATTCAAACTCATTCAAATCTCAAGCTCCTTAATCTCTAAAGCAAAGGTGAATAATGTTTACATCTCTAATTTTTATGGTTTCGGTTTAAGATTAAATCCGAATGATTTTGCAAAGATTTTCCATATTTTTGAATGATAAAATGATTATATATATATATGTTGATGATTTATAAATGTTCATATAGATTTTATGACATGTTTTAAGATGAAAACCCTATTAAATGACATCCTATAGCCTTGCAAATTTTTATAATGATCTAAAAGTTATTTTAGAGATAGGTTTCAATTTTCAGATTTTTCTGAATTTATGTGGAATTTTTTTGAATTTTCTATGGAAGAAAATGGTATTTTGGATTATAAAATTATTTACGGGAAAATAATTTATTGTTTTAATCCGAAAATTTTATATGTTGAAAAGAACATATTAATTGATTTTATGGAATTTTTCCAGAATTTTCTAAGATGATTTAATAGTTATATAAAATTATTTAAGGAACGAGACTTAAATGTTTTATATAATTATAAAAGAGAAATGGGCTTTTTCAAAATTGTTTAAATTTCTAAATAAGGAAGGACGACAACATTTTTGAATATAAAAATTTGACAACCAATCAGATTTAGACAAATAAGGCAGGTTGGGTACAAAAGAACTATTTTAAAGTACACATAAATAGTTTTTCTACTATTCCAACTCTTTCGGCAAGAGGTTCTGCCTCAATTCCAAACCTTCCGACAAGGTTTAAAGGTATTAAACCTTTCGACTAGGTATTAAACCTTCCGACTAAGTCAATAACCAATGCACATAGCATTAGGCAACTGGTACGTAGTGAATTGGAAGGAGTCGAAAGGTTAGAACTTTCGAAAGAGATGAAGCTTTGTTTTGGTTTTAAAGAAAATACGCCTGCTAGCTTCCAACAATGTTAAATGGTTTAAAAGAAAAGGTTTCGATTGGTTTGCTTTCTTGTTTTAATTAAAACCTTTCGACAAAGTCGAGAGGTATAACTTTCGACAAGGTCGGAAGTATAGTTGCCGCTTCCAACCTTTCGAATCAGTTGTTTTCGAAAGGAATCTTTTGTTTTCTAAAATATGCCGCCTCTCCATTACTTTCGAAGGGTTGGTTCCAACACCAACACTTCATTGTTTTCGAATGGTTTTGAAAGGTTTTGTTAAAGGTTTCGAAGTAGTTGCTTTTGACTCCAATGTTTTTCTGATCCTTTTCTCAAATTGAAGGCATAATCCAAATGTTTTAAGTCGAAATGTTTTAAAGGTTTCGAAGTAGTCAACTTCAAATGGTTTCAAAACGTTTCCACTTGTTTTAAATTGAACCCAATGTCTTCAAAAGGTTTTGAGTTTCATTACTTTTGAAAGTTTATAATGATTTATAGAGGAGGTACATTAAGTTTTCGACAAAGTCAAAAGGTGAAACCTTTCGACTAGGTCGAAAAGAAACCTTCCGACAAAGTTGAAAGGTGAGACCTTTCGACAAGGTCGAAAGTTATGGTTTTTCAATGTTTTTCGAAGGAAATGGCAAAAGGGTTTTAAAGGTGGATGCCACATGTTTTAAAGCTTATAAAAGGAAGGCTTATTAAAGGTTTTGAAGGAGTTACCTTCAATGATTTCGAAGGGTTTTATTAATGGTTTAGAAGGAGTTACCTTCTATGTTTTCGAATGGTTGTTTAAAAGTTTTATACAAAGGTTTCGAATATCAGGACTAGGCAAATAGCCTAAGTGTTTTAAGTTATAAAGGACTTTAACTTATTTTAAAAGGATAGATAATCCTTATTGAACATTATCTACATTATTTTGAGTAAAGTATATATATATCATGGCAAAAATAGCTTTAGAGTAAAGCTAAAGATATATTTTCCTTGTATATATATGATTTGACGGACTAAATCATTTTGAAAAGGTTTTCAAGGAAAATTTGAAGGGTAGTTAGCCCATTTAAATTCGAACAGTCGGTCCATTTTAAGGACAGTCAGCCCAAAGGACAGTTAGTCCAAAAAGAGCAGTTAGCTCTGATATGAACAGTAAGTTCATTTTAGAATAACGGACCTTGCTACTTCTTAAGGACAGTTAGTCCACCCTTTTTACCTGTTTTGGGCACATAGCTCATTTTCTAGCATAAAAGATATTGCCATTTTGGTATAATCAGTTTTAGGACAAATAGTCAGAAAAGAGCAGTTAGCTCAGAATTTAGGACAGATAGTCCAGTAAAGAGTAGATAGCTCAGATTTTAAACAGATAGTCTATTTTATTTCCTGTTTTAGCATAATGGATATTGCTATATTATTATTCTAGTCAGTTGATTAACCAGTTTGGTTGCAGGAAAGGATTTGCAAAATATATGTTTTGAATAGAGATATTAGTGAGGGCAAACCCATTCCGCTAAGTGGCATGGTCTCACTATATATCAGTAAACAAAGATGTAACAGAAATTATTCATACCAGGCTTTATATCCGACTCAAAGTTTTTGTTTTCTCTTAAACTCTCGGATGCTCAAAATTGATTTGAGTAGGCTGAGGGTTTAGGTTTTAGCAGATTTTAGCAAATAAGGCATCCGAAGACAAGCAGTTGGCTGACGGATAGCTAATTTATGGATTATGTTTTAAATTGTTTCCACTATGTATTAAGACAATAATGTCTATATTGGTTTGATAATCCAAGGGGCATCTTCATATGTCGCTCTTGGCGTGCTGTTGTAATCGTATTTGATCATTGCCTGGGAATACGTTGGGATTTTTGTAACTTGGATATGATTTGTTTGAAATGTAATCACTAAAATTATTGTTTTTGGAAATTTGTGATTATGTTCATAGTCAAGTGCTTCTGATATTATAGATACCATTAACACTACCGTATTTCGTCAGCAGAAGTTAATACTGTGGATGACTGCAGCATCCATAGCACTTAGCTTTTGGCCTTCAGATACGGGATGTTACATTGCCAGTTATTTTAATTATAACATCACCTTGATGCTTTGGCACCCTGCCTTAATTCCTTTGTAGTGTTTTAAAATGTTCTTAGGTTGAATCCTATCGTGGCATCGTGCCATATACCGTTGGATTTTAGATTGATAGTCACAACGCCCTGCCATCTAATAACTCCATGAGCTGGTATTTGTTTACGATCGTGGTTCAATTCGTTTCTTTCAGTCATTAATTATGTACAATACACTTTTTCCTAGTTAAAACATTTTATCCGTTATCTAAATGATACCCTATCATTTATTAGCTTCCCTAAGATTCCTTATTTCAAAAATAAGTTAACATGATTTTAACTTGTAATATTCCTCTTTTTATTTCATCCCTATGAAATAATTCGATAACACTTGGAAATTATCTTCCAAAGAGCCCTAAGTATCCATTATTTTACTTAGAAAAATATAGTTTCTCAAGCTATTTCAAATTGCTTTTACTTGTATATTGGCTATCCCATAGCCGTCACATTTAATTGAAAACGTTATTAATGGTCGTATGCAAATTCCAAGCTAACATGTACTATTGCTGTGTTTTAATTCAAGCTATCGCGTGTCATCTATCTGGTGTTATCGCGCTTAAATTGATTTCATTATTCGCTTATGTGCTGTTATAATTTACATGGACCATTGCGTATAATTTAATTTATTGCCCTCGTATATAAATATTTTTACCTTAGTGTATAATTCATAAACATGAACCCGCCTTCATGATTAATATATTTGGCTTCATTTTTTAATTGTTCCCAGGCTTTCAAGAACGATGCTTAACTTTATTTATCTCCTTCGTATAGCATTCTGCTTGTTATTTCTAATGCTTTCGTGTATATATTATTATTTTTTCCTTCTTAGGTGTCAAAGCTTTGCTCCATTCATTGGTGGCCACATGGGTTGCTTTCATTTCTCAAATGTACATGCTAATGTGTACCGTTTTGACGTTGCGCTTGTTGCATGCATGTTTCGTGTATTATAACTTTACCTTCGTGAGTTTTCGGTCTTTTAGTATATATATTTTTTATATACCTTCATGTCTAGTTTACAAAGGCCATTGTGTCACATTAGCCTTCGAGTATAGTTACTGTAAATATTTAGCCTTCGAGGGTAAGTCATCGTAAATTGCTTCTACAGACAAGTCATCGTGTAACAACCCTCATTTTGGTGATTACCTGTAATATTAAATTATAGTAGTGGTTATAATTTAATAATGGAGAAATAAAATAATTTGGAGATGTAAAATTTGTTAAAATTGTTTATTTGAAATAAACAATGAGTTTTGAATAAATATAAATTGTTGGAAATAAAGTTTAAAAAATAAACTTTATTTTGTTTCTTTGTGATAAAAATGAACATTATATGGTTTTTAATTTGGTAAAATGCAATAATTTTGGAAATTATTGCCAAACGGTGATTTTTATTAATTTTAATGAAGCATTTGAATTTAATATGTTATATATTATAAATAAAAGTTGGAATTTGTTTTAAAATAATATTTAGATGTAAAAATAATGTTAATAAGGTTTTTTATATTTAATAGGACAAGAAAATGATTTTTGTATAAATTTTGGGGTTAAAAATAGTGTTTTATGTATTAATAGTGTAAAATAAAGTATTTAATTAAAAATAGGAATTTTAATAATAGAAATTGATTTTTATGGCTAAAATAACTTTTATGTGTTGATAAAACATTTTTGTAAACACAAACATAGGTTTTATAAATTTATTTGGTTAAAATACGCATAAATATGGTGAAATATGGTGTTAACATAGACTAACTTAGTTAATCTTAACTAAATATTAACATATAGGCTAATGGGTAATGGGTTCAAGCCCAAACCCATTTTTGGAATGTTCAGAAGAGGCTGTAAGTTCTTTTCTTCTTTCTCATTTTGCCTTCCTTCCTAAAACAAACCTGAGAAAAGAAAAAATGGCCTCCTCTTAACTATTCAAAACTAGCTTCAAATTAAACAAAATCAAAGGGAAAATTAGTAAATCCAAAATTTCAGCAGGTAATCAAAACCAAAATCACAAAATCATCTTATCTATTTTCTGTCTGAGAAGATTGTTGTCTGTAACTTTCATTTTCTTTGCTGCATGTCATTTTCTTTTCTATTACAGGTTCTTAGAGCTTCTCCTAGGCATAAAGTCATCACCTTGTAACTCAAATTCGCTCAAAATGAGTTTATAACTCACAAATTCTAGCTTAAAGTAAGTTTGTATGTTGGAAATTGCTTGATTTTGCTTACTGTAAACAAAAGTTTCTTGCTTGAAAGTTTACAGTGAAAATATGTTCTAGAGTCCTTCTATTTGTGCTTATATCTATCTATTCTTGTCATGAATCCATGCCGGAATTTTTTCGGATTGTTGTTTATGTGTAACAGTTTGTGCATATCAAATTTCTTAGTCAAAATCATTTTGGAAGTGGCTGGAATTGTTGCTCAAAAATTGAATCGAAGAAGGCAGAAAATGCCTATAGGAATCGCGACCTATAGGTTGACCCAGCATTCATGGGAGTCGACCTTAGGGTCGACCCAGACAATGCATAGGTCGACTTGGGCATGTTTATTTGCCCAGGTCAATTTCTTTTCCTCTTGTGCACTGTTTTTGCTTGTTCTAATGACTTTTGCAACCAGTTTTTGTGATGTTTTGAAATGTTTCGAAGGGCTTAAAACCTATCAATAGGCAAGCCAACATTAAAGTTGATTCGTATTTCGGATTGACATGTTTTTGAGACGATTTTATATGCCGATTTTATGGTGTTTTCGATGATTTCTGTTGTTTTCGAGCACGGGTTTTCTGAAACGATTTTGAAATGATTTTTCTACTAAAAAAGCTTTCGAAATAAATATTTTACAATATTTATAATTATTTTAAAAGCTATTAAAAATTTATATTCTCTATAATAAAGAGAAATTTCAAAGATATGTTTTCCAAACGATTTCAAAAATTGTTTAAAAACTAGTTTTCTCAAAGCAAATTATTTTCTATATAAAATACACATTTTTGCACTCTTCGAGCGTATGAGAAAGAGAATTAAACGATTTAGTAAAACATGTGATATGGGACACATGCGTTTACTTTTTCGGTTAATTCCGGACTTGTTCATTTGAAGCTAATTTTGCACTCTTCGAGCGTATGAGAAAGAGAATTAAACGATTTAGTAAAACATGTGGTATGGGACACATGCGTTTACTTTTTCGGTTAATTCCGGACTTGTTCGTTTGAAGCTATACATTTTTATGGACCTTCGGGTTGATTGCCAGTACTGGACCTTCGGGTCATTTGTCCTTCGGGATTTTTGTCCTTCGGAATGTTTTCCTTTGGGATGTTTATCCTTGGGATGTTGTCCTTCGGGATGTTTGTCCTTCAGGATGTTGGCGCCTTATTTGAGATACAGTACTTGGCGGGCTTCGGCCATTTTATTAAGCACGTGCAATCTTTTGTGATTTTTCATGATTTATTTGTGATTTCCAAATGTTTTCGCCTTTTCGAGATTATTGGGCCTTTTGAGCCGTTTGAGAAATTATTATATGGCGATTACATTTTTGGAGTTTTGAACTCTTAATCGAGTTCTGCATATTATGATTTGTGATTGCCATCTTTTGGCATTTATTTTGAGATTTATGATCTCCTTTTTAGGAGCTATTTGTGATTGCTATTCTTTGGCGTATTTTTGAAATTTATGATTACCTATTTAGGAGTTATGGTTAACGAAAGCCATTATATTGGCTATTGTACATGCTGATGATATGAGGCGATTATTTGTGATTAATTGATATTGTCATTGAATTTTCCTCTTTCAAGATATCCTCTTATGATATCTTTTAGTGATATTCTCTCACATAAAGTAGTTGACATATATTTGTGTTACTTCTTCTCTTTTGAGAAGAAATTTTATCCTTTATCCCTTTATTTCAACTATTATATGCTAATCTGTTTATTTAAGCTAGACTGACCCGTGTATTTTATGTACTCGGGTCAGACCGAGTTATTTCAGGATAGTTACCTGCTGTAGATTTCTACTTTGCTGCTTCCGCTATGGATTATCTATTAGTCATCTTTTGTGTTGTGTTGTACTCATTTTGTGAACTCTGATATGTACTTATTCATTTTGACTCGATGTATGTACTGTGGTCTATGTACCACCACTGTTGTATCACTATGTAGTGTACTGTGATGTATCTGTATATTGTATACATATGTGTGAATGTTGTTCTGTGACCTGTTATATTTGTTGTTGTTATATTTTGTTCTGATAGATCCATTAGCCACCGTAGTTTTGTGTTAAACATTTATTGAGTATGTCGATCCACTTGAGAAAGGTAAAAGAAAAATATTAGAGCACCCAATCGATGTATTCAATACTTGTTTAAGACAAAGCTTACGGATGGTCGCTCCTAACAAGCCCTATTCTCCGTATTAACAGATAGTATTACTCCGTAATGCTCTTTGTTAATGTGGGTCTCGAGGTGGGGCGTCACAGCTTGGTATTAGATCCGAGTTCAGAACAAAATATGATAAACATAGAACATAACATATATTACGGTACATCTAAGTACAGTATTAGTGTTACATATTCCTTAATCATCGCGTCCTTAACCTTTTCGTGTCCTTGAAGGTAGATATAAGTTGGGAACACATCTAGGAATGCATTTTAATTCTGTAGTATTCCATTATTTAATTAATGATATCTACCCTATGAATAATCCTTATCCTATCTTATACTATAAGCTTATGGCTGGAAGAGGCAGAGGTCGCCGTTCTTATGCTGGGCCATCCAAACGGTGTTTATATGTCTGCCGATTAGTTCATGGAGTTATTCAGGAGCACTCAGCCTCCAACTCCTACTCTTTCGTCTCCTCCATGCAAATCTGCTTTTGCGCGTTTGTGTAGTGGTTTCTCTCATCTTGGAGGCAAGCCTTTCAAGGCTCAGAGTCTATTCTTGAGGTCTAGGCATGGCTTCGTACATGAAAGCTTATCTTTACTCGCATGGATCTTTCTTACCATCACCTAGTTCTTGTAGCATCAAGTATGTTGCAAGAGCATGCACTTGATTGGTATGAGCTTCTTATTGCTGAGCTTGATGAGTTTACTCTTACTTGAATCCAGTTTAGGGAGCGATTCGAACTTAAGTTCATTCCCGAGTCCGAGAAAGCCCTCTTAGCCCATCGCTTCCTTGAGTTGAAGCAAGGGAAGTCTTCACTTTTCGAGTATGTATCTTCATTCGAGGCCTTTTCCAAGTATGGTCTCGAGTATATTAGCACTTCTTATAATAAGAATCTCAAGTTTGTTTCTGGCCTCAAGAAATATTTGATGCTTCAGCTTAAGCTTTCATTTGAGGAGTTGGTTGACTAGGCGCTTCACCTTGAAGCAGTCGAGAAGGAGAGAGATAGTAGTGATGAGACTGAGGTTCATAAGAACCCCAATAAGAAAAATTTTCCTTTTCAGAAGTCCGAGTCTTTTCCTTATAACAAGAAGAAGTCTGTTGGTTCTAGCTCTCAGCCCAGTGGAGCACCTCCTAGTCTGAAGGGGTGTTTCAATTGTGGCTCCTCTGATCATTTGATTCGAGATTGTCCCAAGCCTCTTGTATGCCGTTATTGCAAGAAAGAGGGACATCGGGTTTCATCTTGTCCCATTGCTCCTAGTAATGCTAAGTTGGGCAAGCTTAATGTGGTGGATGCTTCTGGTGGTTCTTCTCAGCCCAGAGGCACTTCTCCTTCAATTCTTGAAAGTTCTTTATTATTTCATGATCGTTCTATTCGAGTTCTCTTCGATACGGGTGCTTCACACTCATTCGTATCGAAGGAACTTGTCGATGTTATACCATTGGATATTTCTTGCCTTGTTACTTCTTTGAGGATTGCGAATCCTATTGGGGGATCCGCAACACTTAGTATGCTTTGTAGTGATGTTGATATTATTCTTTGTGGTTTTTCTTTCCATGCGAATCTGCATGTTATTCACTATCTTGGATTTGATATGATTTTGGGGATGGATTGGCTTGCATGTCATCAAGCCCGAATCCTATGTTCTGAAAGGATCCTATATTTTAGGCATCCTGATTCAGCTGATCAGTTTTCTCTTGTTCTTTGGAATGTTGATGGTGATTTTGAAGCATCTTTATTTGCTTTTGAGTCTCGAGATGATGATGATGTATCTCAAATTCTAGTCGTTTGTGATTTTGATGATGTATTTGAGCCTGTTTCGGGTTTGCCACCGAAGCGGGAATTGAGTTCCGTATTGACCTCATTTCTGGTGATTAGCCTGTTAGTCATCTTCCTACGAGGATGTCCACTAAGGAAAATGAGGAACTCAAAAAACAATTGTTGGAGCTTGAAGCCAAGCAATTCATTCTGTCCAGTTCTTCACCGTGGGGTGCGGTTGTTGTCTTTGTTAAGAAATCTGATGGTACTCTTAGGCTTTGCATCGATTACCGCAAGCTTAACGAGTTAACCATTGAGAATAAGTATCCATTGCGTAGGATCGACGACATGTTCGATCAGTTGAGTGGTGCTAAGGTCTTTTCTCGGCTCGACCTTGCCACCAGTTTTCATCAGTTATGAGTTGCGGAGAACAACATTCCTCTTATCGCATTCCGTACTCGTTATGGTTCTTATGAGTGGCTCGTTATGCCGTTCGGTTTGACGAACGCTCTAGCTTATTTCATCGATCTCATGAATCAAGCATTCCAAGAATATCTCGATAAGTTCGTCCTTGTATTCATTGATGATATTCTTATCTACCCTAAATCCAAAGCCGATCATGCTCATCATTTGAAGATTGTTTTGAGTACTCTTCGTCAGCATCAACTTAAAGCCAAATTCTCCAAGTGCCACTTTTGGGAGAATAAGGTGAAGTTCCTTGGCCATGTTATATCTTCTGATGGCATTTCTGTCGATCCATCAAAGATAGAAGCCATTCGGAATTGGAAAAGGCCAGAGAATGTCTCTGAGGTTCGTAGTTTCCTCGGATTGGTGGGTTATTACCGTCGGTTAATCAAGGACTTTCCCGCATCATGCTTCCTCTTACTAGCCTTACTAGAAAAGGCTTTCGATTTATTTGGTCTGATAAGTGTGAAGCTTCTTTCCAGAATTGAAAGAACTTCTCACTAATGCTCCTATCCTTGTGGTTCCCGAAAGGAATTAAGATCTTGTTATCTACACCGATGCTAGTAGATGTGGTCTCGATGCTATGCTTATGCAGAGAGATCGGGTAGTTGCCTATGTTTCTAGGCAATTGCGTTCGAATGAAGTTCGCTATGCCACCCACGACTTAGAGTTAGCCGCCATAGTCTTTGCCTTAAAGATTTGTCATCATTACCTTTTAGATGAGTGCTTCATTCTTTATACCGATCATAAATCATTGAAATATCTGTTCACCTAGAAAGAGCTTAATATGCGACAACAACGTTGGCTCGAGTTCGTAGCCTATTATGATTGTGATATCCAGTACATTCCTAGAAAGGGGAACCGAGTTGCTGATGCGCTAAGTCGCAAACACTCGGCTGTTATCTCTATGATGTTAGCCGAGTGGGATGTGTTGGAGATCTATCTCTTTGTGATATTCGTGATCGTGCTCCAGCTTCAGATTCTCCTATCTTGTTATTTAGTTTGGAAGCTCGTCCTAGCTTATTGGATCGTATTGCCGATGCTCAGCGGTAAGATCCAGATCTTATGCGCCTTATTCAGCTTTGTAAGACTGAATCCCATGATGATGAGTTGAGGGATTTCAGCATTGATCCTCATGGTTGTCTTCGTAAGAAGAATCGATTGATCGTGCCTTGTGTTTTTGATCTTAGGCAGGACATTCTTGATGATTGTCACCGTTCTAAGTATACTATTCATCCTAGCAGTAGCAAGATGTATGCCGATATGAGATGCTTGTATTATTGGGAAGGCATGAAGCATGATGTTGCATGTTATGTGAGTAATTGCATGACTTGTCAACTCATTAAAGCCGAACATCAGCGACCCGGTGGTCTTCTTCGGCCTCTTGAGGTCCCGTTGTGGAAATGGGATCAAATCTCTATGGACTTTATTGATGGCCTACCTCGTTCGAAATCGGGTCATATCAGTGTTTGGGTTATTATGGATCGCTTGACTAAATCCACTTATTTCTTTCCTATTAAATCTAATAAGACAACTTCTCATCTATCTAAGCTATATATTAAGGAGATCGTGAGACTTCACGGTGTTCCTAGTTCGATCGTTTGTGATAGAGATCCACTTTTCACCAGTAATTTCTGGCAGAGTCTTCAGAAAGCTTTGGGTATAAAGCTTAACTTCAGCACAGCTTATCATCTGCAGTCTGATGGACAGACTGAACGGGTGAATCGTATTCTCGAGGATCTACTTCGTGCATGTATTCTTGATTTTGGTGGTAGTTGGGAGGACCACCTACCGCTTGTTGAGTTCTCTCATCACAATAGTTTTCAGTCCAGTATCGGTATAGCTCCTTTCGAAGCCTATACGGAAGGCCATGTCGATCACCTTCTTGTTGGTTGGAATCCGGGAAGAAGTTGATTTTAGGCCCCGATTCTATTCGTGAAGCTTCAGAGAAGATTGATCTTATTCGTCAGAGAATGAAAGAGGCACAGAGTCGTCAGAAATCCTACACGGACAACCGTAGGAAGCCTCTTGAGTTCTCCATTGGTGATCTTGTTTATATTCAAGTATCTCCCTTGAAGGGGGTAATGCGTTTCACTAGGACCAGGAAATTGGCTCCTCGATTCATAGGACCATTTCCTATTACTAAGCGTATTGGCCCAATTGCTTATAGAGTATCACTTCCGCTCATTTATCTAGTATTCATGACGTGTTTCACGTCTCTCAGCTTCGGAAGTGCCTTCGTGATTCAGATTCTGTTATTGTTTCTCCTTTTCTACAAGAGCTTGAGATCTCACCTGATTTATCTATTGTGCAACATCCTATCCGTGTTCTTGCTTCGAAGGTGAAACGCCTTCGAAATAAGGATGTACCGCTCGTGAAGATTCAATGGTCCGCTAATCCCAATGACTGTACATGGGAAACCAGAGAATTTATCGAGCGATCTTATCCTGGTTTTCTATCTTCTTGTGTTGGGGGTGAGAATTTTAAACTCAAGCTTATCTATTTTCCTTTGCTAGATGAAATAAATCGTGTTGAATATAACTCTTCTCTAGGAAATTGCGAGGACACAATTTTTATAAGGGGGGAGTTTGTAACAACCCTGGTTTTGGTGATTACCTGTAATATTAAATTATAACGGTGGTTATAATTTAATAATGGAGAAATAAAATAATTTGGAGATGCAATTTGTTTTTAAAATTGTTTATTTGAAATAAACAATGAATTTTGAATAAATATAAAATGTTGGAAATAAAGTTAAAAAAAAACTTTATTTTGTTTGTTTATGATAAAAATGAACATTATATGGTTTTAATTTGATAAAATGCAATAATTTTGGAAATTATTGCCTAACGGTGATTTTTTATTAATTGTAATGAAGCATTTAAATTTAATATGTTATATATTATAAATAAAAGTTGGAATTTTGTTTTAAAATAATATTTAGATGTAAAAACGATGTTAATAAGGTTTGTTATATTTAATTGGAGAAGAAAATGATTTTTGTGTAAATTTTGGGGTTAAAAATAGTGTTTTATATATTATTAGTGTAAAATAAAGTATTTAATTAAAAATAGGAATTTTAATAATAGAAATTGATTTTTATGGCTAAAATAAATTTTATGTGTTGATAAAACATTTTTGTAAACACAAACATAGGTTGTATAAATTTATTTGGTTAAAATATGCATAAATATGGTGAAATATGGTGTTAACATAGATTAACTTAGTTAATTTTAACTAAGTATTAGCATATAGGCTAATGGGTAATGGGTTCAAGCCCAAACCCATTTCTGGAATGTTCAGAAGAGGTTGTAAGTTCTTTTCTTCTTTCTCATTTTGCCTTCCTTCCTAAAACAAACTTGAGAAAAGAAAAAATGGTCTCCTCTTAACTATTCAAAACTAGCTTCAAATTAAACAAAATCAAAGGGAAAATTAGTAAAACCAAATTTCAGCAAGTAATCAAAACCAAAATCACAAAATCATCTTATCTATTTTCTATTTGAGAAGATTGTTGTCTGTAACTTTCATTTTCTTTGCTGCATGTCCTTTTCTTTTCAGTTTCTGGTTCTTAGAGCTTCTCCTGGCCATAAAGTCATCACCTTGCAACTCAAATTCGCTCAAAATCTTATAAGGTGAGTTTACAACTCACAAATTCTAGCTTAAAGTAAGTTTGTATGCTAGAAATTGCTTGATTTTGCTTACTGTAAACAAAAGTTTCTTTCTTGAAACTTTACAGTGAAAATATGTTCTAGAGTCCTTCTATTTGTGCTTATATCTATCTGTTATTGTCATGAATCCATGCCGGAATTTTTCCGGATTGTTGTTTATATGTAGTAGTTTGTGCATGTCAAATTTCTTGGTCTAAATCATTTTGGAAGTGGCTGGAACTGTTGCTCAAAAATTAAATCGAAGAAGGCAGAAAACACCTGTAGGAATCACGACCTACAGGTCGACCCAACATTCATAGGGGTCGACCATAGGGTCGACCCAGACAATACATAGGTCGACCTATAGGTACCTATGGGTCAACCTAGGCATGTTTATTTGCCCAGGTCGATTTTTTTTCCTCTTGTGCACTGTTTTTGCTTGTTCTGCTTGTTCTGCTGACTTTTGCAACCAGTTTTTGTGATGTTTTGAAATGTTATGAAGGGCCTAATGTTTTGAAGGGCTTAATGTTTGGAAGGGCTTAAAACTTATCAATAGGTGAGCCAACATTATAGTTAATTTGTATTTCTGATTGACATGTTTTTGAGACGATTTCATATGCCGATTTTATGGTGTTTTCGATGATTTCTGTTGTTTTCGAGCACGGGTTTTCTAAAACGATTTTGAAATGATTTTTCGAATAAAATAGCTTTAGAAATAAATATTTCACAATATTTATAATTATTTTAAAAGATATTAAAAATTTATATTCTCTATAATAAAGAGAAATTTCAATGATATGTTTTCCAAACGATTTCAAAAATTGTTTAAAAACTAGTTTTCTCAAAGCAAATTATTTTCTATATAAAATACACGTTTTTGCACTCTTCGAGCGTATGAGAAAGAGAATTAAACGATTTAGTAAAACATGTGGTATGGGACACATGCGTTTACTTTTTCGGTTAATTCCAAACATGTTCGTTTGAAGCTAATTTTGCACTCTTCGAGCGTATGAGAAAGAGAATTAAACGATTTAGTAAAACATGTGGTATGGGACACATGCGTTTACTTTTTCGGTTAATTCTAGATTTGTTCGTTTGAAGCTATACATTTTTATGGACCTTCGGGTTGATTGCCAGTACTGGACCTTTGGGTCATTTGTCCTTCGGGATGTTGGTGCCTTATTTGAGATACAGTACTTGGCGGGCTTCGGCCATTTTATTAAGCACGTGCAATCTTTTCTGATATTTCATGATTTACTTGTGATTTCCAAATGTTTTCGCCATTTCGAGATTATTGGGCCTTATGAGCCATTTGAGAAATTATTATATGGCTATTAAATTTTTGGGGTTTTGAACTCTTAATCGAGTTCTACATATTATGAGTTGTGATTGCCATCTTTTGGCGTTTATTTTGAGATTTATGATCTCCTTTTTAGGAGCTATTTGTGATTGCCATTCTTTGGCGTATTTTTGAGATTTGTGATTTCCTATTTAGGAATTATGGTTAATGAAAGCCATTATATTGGTTATTGTACATGCCGATGATATGAGGAGATTATTTGTGATTAATTGATATTGTCATTGAATTTGCCTCTTTCGAGATATCCTCTTATGATATATTTTAGTGATATTCTCTCATAGAAAGTAGTTGACATATATTTGTGTTACTTCTTCTCTTTTGAGAGAAATATTATCTTTTATCCCTTTATTTCACCTATCATATGCTAATCAGTTTATTTAAGCTAGATTGACCCGTGTATTTTATGTACTCGGGTCAAACCGAGTTATTTCAGGATAGTCACCTGCTGTCGATTTCTACTTTGCTGCTTCCTCTATGGATTATCTATTAGTCATATTTTGTGTTGTCTTGTACTCATTTTGTGAAATTTGATATATACTTATTCATTTTGACTCGATGTATGTATTGTGGTCTATGTACCACCACTGTTGTATCACTATGTAGTGTACTATGATGTATCTGTATATATGTATACATATGTGTGACTGCTGTTCTGTGATCTGTTATATTTGTTGTTGTTATATTTTGTTCTGATAGATCCGTTAGCCACCGTAGTTTTGTGTTAAACATTTATTGAGTATGTCGATCCACTTGAGAAAGGTAAAAGAAAAATATTAGAGCACCCAATCGACGTATTCAATATTTGTTTAAGACAAAGGTTGTAGATGGTCGCTCCTAACCAGCCCTATTCTCCGCATTAACAGACAGTATTACTCCGTAATGCTCTTTGTTAATGGTCTCGGGGTGGGGCATCACACATCGCGTGTAGTTTACATACTGTAACAACCCAGAATTTATCATTCTGATTTTGAATATTTAATTGATTTTAAATATTTAAATAATTGGTTTTTAAAGTTTGATAACTTATATTCAGATATGGATATTATTTAAATATCTGAATTATGAATTAAAAATCAATTAAATGGTTTTAATAGCCTTATTTGAACCCTTTTAATTAATAAATAATAGTGGTGAACTCATTTTGTAAATTTATTTATAATAATAAATAGTTTGAATAAATAACAAGAAAATGAATTGTTAATAAAACGACTTGTTTTTTATTGTAGTATTTTTAATTGAAATTTTATGATTTTTCCATTTTTTTTTTAGTTTGGAAAATATTTAAATTGTAGTTTGATGTATTTTTCGGCAAACAATGGTATTTTTATGATTTACAAAATAACATAACCAACGTGATTTATAACTGTTTTGGAATCGCGTTGTATTTTTGTATGCAATCGTATTTTTATTTTGTAATTCATGGTTCATACGCAAACGTAATTCTGTGTAACGATGTGTTGAAAACTTGAAAATAAGCCTAACCCTTCACTAGATAATTCTCCATTCTAACTTTAAAAAACGTTTCCATCTTTCCCTCTCTCTCTCATTTTATTTTCATCTTCTAGTAAATAAGAAAATTAAATTTCCTTCATTCAAAAATTAAATAAAATTATTTACTTAACAAAAAATTTCAAAACAAGGATCTTTGGGTTTGTATTTACTAGATCAACATTTTGTTATATTCATTGTAGTTGCGACATAGATTTGGGCTGTTTGACAGTGAATAATTTGACTTAGGAGAGCTAGGGTTTGATTTTTTTTGTGAGATTTAGGTGGAGTTAGGCATTGTCGAGAGTGTCATTGAGTTTTTCTTGGCCAGTAGCAGCTATGGATAGAGTATAAAGGGTGTGGTGCTCTATGGGACGGTGCGATAGTTTGTACGGGCAGTTGAGGAAGCCCAGGTCGGATTTTGCTCCACAAAGTCGAGTGCATGGTGATGGTGGGGGATGCTTAGCAGTCGAGGAGAGGGAGATGATGGTGAAGTCGATTTGGAGTTTCAAGGAGCAGAGAGTGGGCAATCATGTGCGTGTACTGGCTTGAATGGGCAGTGACATGTGTATAGGTGGGAAGAAATAGATTATGGAAGAAGGATTTAAATTGTGGTTTAAGGGTAATTAATTTGTAAATTAAGTGATTAAGTAAATTTAATTATTTATTGAATCGAAATCTTATAAATCCAATAACTGTTGTATGCAAGATCGGATTTGGACGCGGTCTTTTGTATTAGACTCATATTAACGATATGTACGTGTTGGAATTATTTTCGTTGAGTTTATAGCTAGTGAAATTTCAGGCTAAAATCGAACTGGAACTCAAAAGCATCAACTAGAATTATTGTGAGTTTACTCACCTCTAAATAAATTATATGATATATGTAAAGCTATATATTATTGTTGAATGCTGGGATGATCGTTGATAGTTTTGATGAAGTATAAATTAATGATAAAATTATTGTGATTTAATTTAATTATGTTTAATGTAATTAAATTAGTTATACTTCGTTGTGATATCTATTTAGCAGAATAAATCACTGTTCTGTGCTTGCAAAGTAAAAAGGTTATTTTTGAAGTTAATTAATATATGGATTAATTAATAAATGATATGTTAACTATTTATTGCTAATTGTTGATAATAATACGTTTGTTATTATCATTTGCTTGTTCGTTTGAATTTGAATTCCTGCTTGAAAAGAGGATTGCATAAATAACCATTGTTTTGTAGGGGACTTTTGTAGAAAGATCCAAAGGGATTTCTCATCGTTAATAATTTACTGTTACATGCATCTTACTCATATTCTTACATTGCTTATACTGATGTTGGTTGAAATATTTGTGACATACTGTTTGACTTGTGTAAGTGTCGTTTTAGCGATTATCGCTATACCGTGACTTATGTAATATCATCCCCTTAAACCTTTGTTTTGTGTGCCACTTGAGCTTGTATTTTCAAGTATTTTTATAATTTTGAAAATAAAGGATAAATGTTGGTTAAAATTTATAAATGGTGTTACAAATTTAATTAACTATCTTCCTGAATAATTAATGTTGTTTAAATTTATAAAGGTTATTTACCTTAAATATTTTATAAATTCTTTCATATGGGTTTATAAGGATTGTATAAGTATTTGAAAAGAATTGGAGGTTCAAATATATTCTTAATTTTTATTTAACTATAATAAAGTTAATTAATAAATTTATTAATGATGTTTAAAATTAATTAACAGATTTAATAAAAGTGTTTTGAAGTTAATTAACCAATTTAATAAAAGTGTTTAAAGTTAGTTAACTGATTTAATAAAGGTATTAAAGTTAATTAATTGATTTATTAAAGGAGTTACAAATTTGGTAAATTGTCCCTTGGGATAATTAATGTGGTTTCAAATTTATAAAAGAGTTATATAAGTTATCTTTCAGGATGATTAGCGTTATTTTAAATTTATAAAGATATTTTAAATTGATTTATTTACTTCTAGGGTAATGAATATTGTTGTAAAAGTTATAAGCGATAGTTTATAAATAAGAAAATCTTTAAAAGGGAATGTTTAAAAATAAAGCTAAGTGTAAATTGTTTTGTTTATAGTAAACAATGTTTTAATGATATATTTTTGTCCCTTCTTTTTAACACACTTAGAAATATAATTAGCTCTTTTTGAAAAGAATATTTTTAAAAGGCTGTTTTTTAAAGTGTTTTACAAATATTTATGATGTGAAAATCAAGCACAAGTGTGAGTGAAATGTTTTAAAAGCTTGATTCATTTATTGGTAGTAAGCGTATGTGATTAAATTTCCATATATAATTATTTTATTATTCCCGATAGTTGATTTATTGACTATCGATTTTGATTATGGTATCTACTTTGTGTTTTGTCCATTCAAGACGATTTGTTGCTCTTTTGAGCGTTGATATCATTTGCCAAAAATGACTAGAACAAAAGAGGTAGTGCGGACCAAGCTATGTGGGGTTGCTCCCATTAAGGTATTTTCACATCTTCTTTAGATTGGTTTTTAGTTATATGTGCACTAAGATGTGAAATACTCGAATTCTCAGTAAGGTTGGTGGGGTTTGGCTTAGAGGTTTCTGAGAGCCATCATAGTTCTCAAGTATATTTCTAAAAGTATATTTTCGATGAAGGGGATGCACCCTCCTAGTCATTGTTGGAAAATTCTTTTCCCTTATTTGATTTAAATCTTTAAATCATTTTATTAATTGCATTGAGAAGTGCTTGTAGTTGTAACGACCCAGAATTTTGGACCATTCGCGTCCATTATAAGTGTATAGGAAGACACTCATGCCGGAGTTGAATTGCTCAAAATACCGCGTTGTTAATTTAAATTTGGCAAAACCGAACATATACAGTAAATAAAATAATCACAGATCACAGACACAGAGTAATAAGTTGCAGCGGAAATAAAAGAGATAGTAGTTCATGAAGCTACTATATGAATATATAAAATACATCAGAGTTTACAACAGAAGAGTAATACGATACATCAGATACAAATCAGAATACATCACTGGAATCATCGAATACTAAAAGCAGAATAGATGGCTGGATCTTCAAGCAAAGCTCCAACTCCAAAAGTGAGTCTCGAATACTGGTACACTCAGTCTGACCCGAGCGTAAAGCAAAACACAAGACACTCGAGTCAGGATTAACATTCTTATATTAATAAATCCAACTCAAGTGAAATAGCAATTGAAATACAAGTAACTCAAAGGATGTTTGGAATAACCATCCTTTAAGGATCCGTTAAACTATCTACTAGGTAGTAATGTACGATAAGTAGATAATGTCTATCAGTAATAATAAGATATCAAAATAGTGTTAAGTCATGGCCCATTCCACCCTTAACACATTTTATTCCCAAAAGCATATACAAGACCGTAGTTTCCCCAAAACCGGAAGTCACCAGAGGGCAATCCATATACTAAAGGTACAAATCAAAATCGTAGTGGTCGCGTATAAATGGAATACAAGTATGACAAGGCACATGAGGCAATACCCAAGGTAGTGATACTACCGTTCGCCTGATCCGGACTGGTGAGAACGCAACGCCGCAGCGCCCGCAACACCGTGAAACACACTCCCAAAATCAAGGGTGCACCAATCGACAACATATAATGAGTAGTTCGAAGAAGTGTGTCCACTTGAGGTAGCTAATCCTCCATTGGCCCGGCACAGCTCCTGTTTTAGTCATTTCCAATTTGACACAAGTGTCAAGGCTATCCATTATCGTTCACTTTCTTCAGTCAACACATACATCATTCCAACCACTTCATTCTGGATCATCACTCCGCGTATAGTTATTAAAGTGGTTTTCGATTTAGATAGAGAGTATATCCATAACCGAATTCCGGTCTCTTTAATAACCTTCGAAATTATTTCACCGATTGGTCGTTTATTTATTTCAAAATCAAATCAATTTCAATTTCAATTTCAATTCGCAAATCAACATTTCATTTGTCTATCAAAACAGTTTCCATACTTTACGTTTCAAAACTTCCAAATTACCATTTCAAAATCTTATAATTCAATTTCAATCTTTATATTGAAAACAATTCAAATATTGATTCAAGTTCGTACAAAAGTTTCATTTCGAAATCATTAGAATCAATTTAGTTTTAACATTCAAATCAATTTACATTCATTTATCGATTCCATTCAATTTTCGTTAAGTTACTTTATCATTCAAACAATTTCTATTGAATTTCTAATTCATTAAATCCATTATTTAAATTCAACTTATAAATTGAATTAAATTAAATTCATCAAATCCAATTCTTTAAATTTCAAGTCTTACATTAATTTCAATAAATCACATTTTATTTCTTGTTAAAGAAATTCAATTTCAGTTATTTACTTTCATAAATAATTTTCCAAAAACTTACTTAAATAAGAAATTCAATTTCAATTATTTACGAAGTAAAATTCACTTATTCAAAAGTTCAATTTCTCTTATCAAAGAATTCAGTTCAATTTAATCATTAAATGATTCAACCTTATTTAATTATTAAATAATTCAAAACTTAATTATTAAATAATTTCAAAGTTTTAAAATTCCAACTTAATTATAATTTCCAACTTAATTATAATTTCCAACTTAATTATTAAATCATTTCAAAGTTTAATAATTTCAAACTTAATCATAATTTCAAACTTAACTCAATAATTTCTCAAATTAAACAACATTCTTTCATCAATTACATTTTTAATAATTTGTTTCAGATTATTAAATATTAACCTTTTCCTTTCATCAAAATTTCAAATTTCAACTTCATTTTAAAACCATATTATTTATTCAAATAAAATCTTCGTTTTATTTTTAAATCAAATTATTTGACCAATTGGGTTTTATATTAAATTTTCTATCCTAGGTCAAAGTTAAATTTTGGGTATTTATCATTTCAACCCGATTCCAATTCAATTCAAAATCAAAGCATAGCAAAGGGAACTTGCAGTGTGATAACTGGGATGGTGTCAAAGTAAATAAACAAGCAATAACAACAATCAATAACAATTCAATAATCAATTTAAATAATCCCGAAATAACCGTATTAATTCGCATTGTTATTTGTACGAATTAATATAATTATTTCTAGAATCTACACTATCATTTCATGTAGATTAAAGAATATTACATTACAGTTCTTCACTTGTCATCTATTTCAATTTCATACTACAACAATTTAACAATATACATTCAGTGGTTCAAAGTGTAATTAAACCAATCCTACGTGTCAATAAATTTAACAGATAAAGGGGTCATATTATACAAATGTCAGTTAATCAAATTTAACATTTAATTATCCTATATCAAGTTCAATTTCATACTATTTATCATTTTAACACTAACAATTTGACATCCAATATAAACATCAACAATCAATCAATTATCAGCCAAACTGTATTATCATCGCATAAATAATTAACAGATAATGGTGTCAGATGTCACAGGTGAACTGATACAGGTAATAGCATATATAACAGTGTAATTAACTAACAGCAGCATATTTCAATTGTCGTTTCAATTGAAATCAAATTTAATAAATAAAAGAACGTTAATCGTGAGTGAGTGCTCACCTTTCGAGGATAGAGAAAATTTTGACAACAGAACAAGCTACGAATTCCAAAGCAAAGCTAGATTGGCACGACTTGATGACAAAGCTGATAACACGAATCGATATGACGAATTAGAACCATTTTGACATAACTGAAATGAATGTAAGTTATAACTTCCCTCTAAACCGAATCTAAACACATATTTAAAATAAGATATATATATATTATATTTATTTTCAAATCAAATAAATTTAAACACAAATTAGATTAAACATATATATAGTTTCTAATTTCAAATACTTATGCAATAACATCTCTATATGAGCTTTATAAAAACTCAAACCCAATATATATATATATATATATATATATAAAATACAGTTTTTTTTAAATAAACCTACATATCTTAGAAATGACAAACTATATACATCTTTCTCTGTTTCTCATAAATACACACTGTCACTGTCATACCCTTAAAACAATTCAACTAACTTATATAAAAATGTTAACATATGAAAGACTTTGATTCTATATGTACATACCTTTTAAACATCACTATTATAAAACAGTATGTTATATTCACCCTTCCAAATATAACAATGTTGGACAGGCTGTCCAAAACTCAGTAATATAAGATACATATTATACATTAATTTCTAATCTAAAAATAAATAAACTACCCCCCCAACAAACAGCAAATATCACCTAACATTGATATGATGTGTACAGTTGTATGCAAACTACTATTATAATGTAGGCTACTCTATGAATGCATACATTATATTTAACTGATTTTATAAACAACTAACTGAGATAAAATATACATACGCGACCATTTATATATTTAGTAAATCTAAAGTGTATACTAATATAAGCTGAGACTATTATCAAAACATAATTATATGTAATTGTAACTTATATATATATACATCTAAACTTACAAACGTATATAAAGCTGGATAACCAAACTTGCATTAGATTCACTTTGAAACCGCGGGTATCCCACCTTAGATTTGTATTAAACTTAAATATACTTGTATAAACCAGTATTTGTAAAACTGAGCTGATATTTAACATATAAGACAGACCAAAATCAGACAGTTGCGTTTATCACTTTTAAAAAAAATCAATAAAATACTAGTATAAAACCTGCGTAACACATATGTTATACAACTTATGTAGCCAAGCCAAACCATATCACTTATAATGTCAGAGAAGAACTTTAGAGCCACACATTATTAAATATGTACAAACTATAAAATACCTCAACTAACAGGTATATCCTTTAAATGCAAATATATGAAATTTAGAATACCACTTTTCTTATATATCCATGTATTACAATGTAGAAATGCAGACGTTAATACGACTTGATGACTTACATCATATATCTCAATAAAATAAAATATATCAATAATAATATGAAAACTACTACTAACCTCTGCTAAAATTTAGAAAAGAAGGAGCAGCATGCAAAATATAGGGAGAAGGAGGTGAATCGCGAGAAGAGATCGGCGATGAAAGGAGCAACTGCATGCGGTGGAAGGTTGGCTAGAGGAGAGTGTTTTCGGCGTGTGACCGGAAGTGGGCTCAACCGATGGTGATGGCACTCGGCCTCGGCTTGGTGTGGGTATGGCGGAGGGCTATCGACCGTGGTCGCTCAAGTTAGTTGCGGTGGCCATGGAGTGGGAAGAGAAGGTGTTGCGGCCCTGGGCACGGTCAGCGAGGGGAGCAGCTCGCATGGGTGGTGAGGCGGTTGAGGCTTCGGTAGTGTACGGCGGTGGAGAGAAGCTCGGGTTTGACAAGGAGGTGGGTAACGTGATGGGTGAGTTTGGGAGGAGTGGAGGCGATGGGCTGGTGTGGTGCTTATAGAGGAGGAAAGGAAGGCGGTGGGAGGTTTTGATGGGGTCGAGCGTGGAAGGTGGGAAGAAGAGGTAGGTGACTGGACTAGGCAACGGCAGGGCGGAGCCGAGGTGGCGGTCTGCGAGATGACGATGGAGGATGTGGAGGAGATGGAGTTCGGTGAAAGAGGAGGGACGCGGAGGAGCTTGCTCAATTTTTTTTTTGAAGAGAGGACGTGAGAATTGAAGATGAGGGTAGGTGAAGCCATGGACGAAGGCATGCTGGCAGGAAATTAAGAATGTGAACAAATTATTTTGAAAAGATAAATGTTGGCTGTCCATATTCAATTTTTGAAAGGTGAAAAGTTACACTAATTCGTTCTTTAAAGTAAATGCACGCAATTAACGAAGAGCCAGTAAAAGCAACAGTCAAGTTATAATTACGGGAATATGAAAACAAGTGGCTATTGGTTTAATATACGGTGAACAAATGAATGTCACGAGTAGTTAGACAGCCCAAAAAAAATTTCGGAACCGATACGGCAGGCGTTACGCAAAGTGCAACGTACACCGGACTCCGAATTTGACAATCGAATATACCGTAGAGATCAGCACGAGGAGACGATCACAACGGTATACGGATATCGGTGGTACGATTGAATTTATAAAATTCGAATTTTTCTACTGGCGGAAATGCAAGAAAAACGCTGAAAAATAAGATCGACGGAGTCAAAGATGTTCGAATTTGAAAAAACGACAAACTGACATCTTGCTCAGAAGATGGTTTAGAATTTTTCTATGTAAAAATATTTAGGTTCCGAAAACATTTTATTTTCAACGCTTTTTAACTGATTAAATTGAAGTAAATTTACGCGCGAAATAAACTTTCGTATTTTCGGACGAAAATTTACCAGTTGCTATGTTTAACTAGACGCATTCCAAGTATCAAATTTTTATTTCAAAATTTTATCGTTTAAAATTTCACAAAATTTCAACTAATTACGTTATTAAAACAGTTGAAATTTTACGGGTTGTTACACTCTCCCCCACTCAAAACTTTTCGTCCCCGAAAAGGAACGAGGTAGGAGAATAGAAACAACCAGAAAGAAAAAAAACAGATTTGAAATACAATTAATTTAAACCATATAAATTCAAATTTAAATTAATTGATATTCAACAATTGATTTAATCCATTTGATTTCACTAAAATCAATCTCAACTATTTCAAAATACATTATCTTATTATCCAATTTCTTCAATTTACAATTTTTTTTTTAAAACCATAAATTTTGAATAGTCTTTTATTATAATCATATTTTCTTCAACAAATTTAAATTCTTCTTTATTCCAAATTACTGTTAAATTTATTCTACTTAATATATCTACTCACATATATTTAACCCATATATATATATATAAATCAAATTATACTGAAGAAATTCAAATCAAAATATTTTTCAAAACAAAACCGTAGCAAAGCTATAGAATAGTATCTCCGCTTCGAAACTCGAAAATGAATGTCGATGATGCGGCCGCCATCACCGAAATTATTTTCCAGCGACAAAGAGGAGAGCGCTGACTTAAACTTTTAAAATTCTTTGAAAACGATTTCTATTTGAAAATATTTCCAATAATATATACTTTAAAATTTTTAGAACCAAAGTTCGAAGTCACCGGAAACTAATAAATTCTCAAATTTCTGGATTAAATTCATTTCAAATTCCAATCAATTTATAACCAAGTTTATAAATTCATTTATTAATATTGTAATAGTCAATTGTTTACAGAACAATAAATGATAATCAAATATTATCATTTCTGACAACAAATTTATTAACAACTTAATTGTAGAAAACATATATTTATATATAATATAATCATTCAAAAATTTATTTTGTTTACCAAATTTGAAAACGATATTGTGTCGGTTTGCTCTATTAAAGTGTTTTGGAAATCCTATCGATAGCGTTGATTAGACGAATCGATCGGAAACCCAAATCAACATCAACAACTCAAACAACACAGCATGTTAAAACATTTATATATAAATTAGTTTACAAATACATTTCTTTGCTCGACGATACAGAAATGAATTTTCAAAATAAGGATAGGGTTTCAAATTTTGATGGACTCAAATCAAAGAGAAATTTGATTCGAAGATAAGTTTGAAACATGATATGATGATTAATAGCAAAGTAGGAAGATTGGTAAGTTTATATAAATCGCGGGCAACCTTAACCGGGTCGACCGTGACTTCAAGAATAAGATCGATGTGGAATTCCGAGGTAAATCGACATTCGATCTCAAGAAATAAAATTCAGGTATAGCAGGAGATAGATAGCATCGTAAACCGAGGATACAGAAATCTCCGGTAAATCAATGCCTATTGAAAAGGAGTTTTTTGCTCCTTTACGAATCATTCGAAGATTGGCGAGACCACCGATCTATTATAGATATAATTCAAAATGGAGTTATGAGGTGCTCCAGAATTGAAAGAAGACGAATAGTGAAGGACACGAATGAATTTTTGGAACCGCAGGGAACGTTCCAAAATTCAGAGGAATCGAGTCAAAAGGAAGAGGTTGAAACTCGAATGAGAGTGATTCTGTAAATACATTCACCCTATATGTTAAGTTTTGCCTAGAGCTACCAAAGCTCTGATACCAACTGTAACGACCTAGAATTTTGGACCATTCGCGTCCATTATAAGTGTATAGGAAGACACTCATGCCGGAGTTGAATTGCTCAAAATACCGCGTTGTTAATTTAAATTTGGCAAAACTGAACATATACAGTAAATAAAATAATCACAGATCACAGACACAGAGTAATAAGTTGCAGCGGAAATAAAAGAGATAGTAGTTCATGAAGCTACTATATGAATATATAAAATACATCAGAGTTTACAACAGAAGAGTAATACGATACATCAGATACAAATCAGAATACATCACTGGAATCATCGAATACTAAAAGCAGAATAGATGGCTGGATCTTCAAGCAAAGCTCCAACTCCAAAAGTGAGTCTCGAATACTGGTACACTCAGTCTGACCCGAGCGTAAAGCAAAACACAAGACACTCAAGTCAGGATTAACATTCTTATATTAATAAATCCAACTCAAGTGAAATAGCAATTGAAATACAAGTAACTCAAAGGATGTTTGGAATAACCATCCTTTAAGGATCCGTTAAACTATCTACTAGGTAGTAATGTACGATAAGTAGATAATGTCTATCAGTAATAATAAGATATCAAAATAGTGTTAAGTCATGGCCCATTCCACCCTTAACACATTTTATTCCCAAAAGCATATACAAGACCGTAGTTTCCCCAAAACCGGAAGTCACCAGAGGGCAATCCATATACTAAAGGTACAAATCAAAATCGTAGTGGTCGCGTATAAATGGAATACAAGTATGACAAGGCACATGAGGCAATACCCAAGGTAGTGATACTACCGTTCGCCTGATCCGGACTGGTGAGAACGCAACGCCGCAGCGCCCGCAACACCGTGAAACACACTCCCAAAATCAAGGGTGCACCAATCGACAACATATAATGAGTAGTTCGAAGAAGTGTGTCCACTTGAGGTAGCTAATCCTCCATTGGCCCGGCACAGCTCCTGTTTTAGTCATTTCCAATTTGACACAAGTGTCAAGGCTATCCATTATCGTTCACTTTCTTCAGTCAACACATACATCATTCCAACCACTTCATTCTGGATCATCACTCCGCGTATAGTTATTAAAGTGGTTTTCGATTTAGATAGAGAGTATATCCATAACCGAATTCCGGTCTCTTTAATAACCTTCGAAATTATTTCACCGATTGGTCGTTTATTTATTTCAAAATCAAATCAATTTCAATTTCAATTTTAATTCGCAAATCAACATTTCATTTGTCTATCAAAACAGTTTCCATACTTTACGTTTCAAAACTTCCAAATTACCATTTCAAAATCTTATAATTCAATTTCAATCTTTATATTGAAAACAATTCAAATATTGATTCAAGTTCGTACAAAAGTTTCATTTCGAAATCATTAGAATCAATTTAGTTTTAACATTCAAATCAATTTACATTCATTTATCGATTCCATTCAATTTTCGTTAAGTTACTTTATCATTCAAACAATTTCTATTGAATTTCTAATTCATTAAATCCATTATTTAAATTCAACTTATAAATTGAATTAAATTAAATTCATCAAATCCAATTCTTTAAATTTCAAGTCTTACATTAATTTCAATAAATCACATTTTATTTCTTGTTAAAGAAATTCAATTTCAGTTATTTACTTTCATAAATAATTTTCCAAAAACTTACTTAAATAAGAAATTCAATTTCAATTATTTACGAAGTAAAATTCACTTATTCAAAAGTTCAATTTCTCTTATCAAAGAATTCAGTTCAATTTAATCATTAAATGATTCAACCTTATTTAATTATTAAATAATTCAAAACTTAATTATTAAATAATTTCAAAGTTTTAAAATTCCAACTTAATTATAATTTCCAACTTAATTATAATTTCCAACTTAATTATTAAATCATTTCAAAGTTTAATAATTTCAAACTTAATCATAATTTCAAACTTAACTCAATAATTTCTCAAATTAAACAACATTCTTTCATCAATTACATTTTTAATAATTTGTTTCAGATTATTAAATATTAACCTTTTCCTTTCATCAAAATTTCAAATTTCAACTTCATTTTAAAACCATATTATTTATTCAAATAAAATCTTCGTTTTATTTTTAAATCAAATTATTTGACCAATTGGGTTTTATATTAAATTTTCTATCCTAGGTCAAAGTTAAATTTTGGGTATTTATCATTTCAACCCGATTCCAATTCAATTCAAAATCAAAGCATAGCAAAGGGAACTTGCAGTGTGATAACTGGGATGGTGTCAAAGTAAATAAACAAGCAATAACAACAATCAATAACAATTCAATAATCAATTTAAATAATCCCGAAATAACCGTATTAATTCGCATTGTTATTTGTACGAATTAATATAATTATTTCTAGAATCTACACTATCATTTCATGTAGATTAAAGAATATTACATTACAGTTCTTCACTTGTCATCTATTTCAATTTCATACTACAACAATTTAACAATATACATTCAGTGGTTCAAAGTGTAATTAAACCAATCCTACGTGTCAATAAATTTAACAGATAAAGGGGTCATATTATACAAATGTCAGTTAATCAAATTTAACATTTAATTATCCTATATCAAGTTCAATTTCATACTATTTATCATTTTAACACTAACAATTTGACATCCAATATAAACATCAACAATCAATCAATTATCAGCCAAACTGTATTATCATCGCATAAATAATTAACAGATAATGGTGTCAGATGTCACAGGTGAACTGATACAGGTAATAGCATATATAACAGTGTAATTAACTAACAGCAGCATATTTCAATTGTCGTTTCAATTGAAATCAAATTTAATAAATAAAAGAACGTTAATCGTGAGTGAGTGCTCACCTTTCGAGGATAGAGAAAATTTTGACAACAGAACAAGCTACGAATTCCAAAGCAAAGCTAGATTGGCACGACTTGATGACAAAGCTGATAACACGAATCGATATGACGAATTAGAACCATTTTGACATAACTGAAATGAATGTAAGTTATAACTTCCCTCTAAACCGAATCTAAACACATATTTAAAATAAGATATATATATATTATATTTATTTTCAAATCAAATAAATTTAAACACAAATTAGATTAAACATATATATAGTTTCTAATTTCAAATACTTATGCAATAACATCTCTATATGAGCTTTATAAAAACTCAAACCCAATATATATATATATATATATAAAATACAGTTTTTTTTAAATAAACCTACATATCTTAGAAATGACAAACTATATACATCTTTCTCTGTTTCTCATAAATACACACTGTCATACCCTTAAAACAATTCAACTAACTTATATAAAAATGTTAACATATGAAAGACTTTGATTCTATATGTACATACCTTTTAAACATCACTATTATAAAACAGTATGTTATATTCACCCTTCCAAATATAACAATGTTGGACAGGCTGTCCAAAACTCAGTAATATAAGATACATATTATACATTAATTTCTAATCTAAAAATAAATAAACTACCCCCCCAACAAACAGCAAATATCACCTAACATTGATATGATGTGTACAGTTGTATGCAAACTACTATTATAATGTAGGCTACTCTATGAATGCATACATTATATTTAACTGATTTTATAAACAACTAACTGAGATAAAATATACATACGCGACCATTTATATATTTAGTAAATCTAAAGTGTATACTAATATAAGCTGAGACTATTATCAAAACATAATTATATGTAATTGTAACTTATATATATATACATCTAAACTTACAAACGTATATAAAGCTGGATAACCAAACTTGCATTAGATTCACTTTGAAACCGCGGGTATCCCACCTTAGATTTGTATTAAACTTAAATATACTTGTATAAACCAGTATTTGTAAAACTGAGCTGATATTTAACATATAAGACAGACCAAAATCAGACAGTTGCGTTTATCACTTTTAAAAAAAATCAATAAAATACTAGTATAAAACCTGCGTAACACATATGTTATACAACTTATGTAGCCAAGCCAAACCATATCACTTATAATGTCAGAGAAGAACTTTAGAGCCACACATTATTAAATATGTACAAACTATAAAATACCTCAACTAACAGGTATATCCTTTAAATGCAAATATATGAAATTTAGAATACCACTTTTCTTATATATCCATGTATTACAATGTAGAAATGCAGACGTTAATACGACTTGATGACTTACATCATATATCTCAATAAAATAAAATATATCAATAATAATATGAAAACTACTACTAACCTCTGCTAAAATTTAGAAAAGAAGGAGCAGCATGCAAAATATAGGGAGAAGGAGGTGAATCGCGAGAAGAGATCGGCGATGAAAGGAGCAACTGCATGCGGTGGAAGGTTGGCTAGAGGAGAGTGTTTTCGGCGTGTGACCGGAAGTGGGCTCAACCGATGGTGATGGCACTCGGCCTCGGCTTGGTGTGGGTATGGCGGAGGGCTATCGACCGTGGTCGCTCAAGTTAGTTGCGGTGGCCATGGAGTGGGAAGAGAAGGTGTTGCGGCCCTGGGCACGGTCAGCGAGGGGAGCAGCTCGCATGGGTGGTGAGGCGGTTGAGGCTTCGGTAGTGTACGGCGGTGGAGAGAAGCTCGGGTTTGACAAGGAGGTGGGTAACGTGATGGGTGAGTTTGGGAGGAGTGGAGGCGATGGGCTGGTGTGGTGCTTATAGAGGAGGAAAGGAAGGCGGTGGGAGGTTTTGATGGGGTCGAGCGTGGAAGGTGGGAAGAAGAGGTAGGTGACTGGACTAGGCAACGGCAGGGCGGAGCCGAGGTGGCGGTCTGCGAGATGACGATGGAGGATGTGGAGGAGATGGAGTTCGGTGAAAGAGGAGGGACGCGGAGGAGCTTGCTCAATTTTTTTTTTTGAAGAGAGGACGTGAGAATTGAAGATGAGGGTAGGTGAAGCCATGGACGAAGGCATGCTGGCAGGAAATTAAGAATGTGAACAAATTATTTTGAAAAGATAAATGTTGGCTGTCCATATTCAATTTTTGAAAGGTGAAAAGTTACACTAATTCGTTCTTTAAAGTAAATGCACACAATTAACGAAGAGCCAGTAAAAGCAACAGTCAAGTTATAATTACGGGAATATGAAAACAAGTGGCTATTGGTTTAATATACGGTGAACAAATGAATGTCACGAGTAGTTAGACAGCCCAAAAAAAATTTCGGAACCGATACGGCAGGCGTTACGCAAAGTGCAACGTACACCGGACTCCGAATTTGACAATCGAATATACCGTAGAGATCAGCACGAGGAGACGATCACAACGGTATACGGATATCGGTGGTACGATTGAATTTATAAAATTCGAATTTTTCTACTGGCGGAAATGCAAGAAAAACGCTGAAAAATAAGATCGACGGAGTCAAAGATGTTCGAATTTGGAAAAACGACAAACTGACATCTTGCTCCGAAGATGGTTTAGAATTTTTCTATGTAAAAATATTTAGGTTCCGAAAACATTTTATTTTCAACGCTTTTTAACTGATTAAATTGAAGTAAATTTACGCGCGAAATAAACTTTCGTATTTTCGGACGAAAATTTACCAGTTGCTATGTTTAACTAGACGCATTCCAAGTATCAAATTTTTATTTCAAAATTTTATCGTTTAAAATTTCACAAAATTTCAACTAATTACGTTATTAAAACAATTGAAATTTTACGGGTTGTTACAGTAGCTCTTCTCAATGTTTAATTATTTGTTTCCATTCTGTCAAGTTTGATATTTTTTCCGACTTGTTTTTACATTCTTTCATCTATGGATTTTGATCTTGTGAGGTAAAAACTTATTCCGTGTTTAGCGGTATGGTCTCATAGAATTGTTATATGTTCACCATATTACTTAAATTTTCTCATGCAGGTTTTCTAGACTGATCTGGGTGTTATTTTATTATAATTCTTGGATTAGACCGAATATTTTTCTAGGTTGTCATTGGTGGGACATGGAGCTAATGGAGCAGAGCTGGATATTCATCTAATGAAGTATTTTTATTTTCGCTATATTATTATATATACCCGTCAACAATTATAAGGTCAGGAAGTTATACCTGTCCAAGCTGATGAGGTTTGTTTTTAACTTTGATATACAATGTATTTTAGAGTGACGGGTTTTACTGTTTTTGTTATATTATATGTTGTCGTTCTGCTATGAGATTCTATTTCCCTTGTTATTCCTTTTATTTTACACTAACAATCTACCTTTCCAATGATTGGATGTTCGACATTTGAATACCGTGGATGTATTGAGTGTCGACTTTCGATGGTGGAAAGGCGGGTCGTTACATTTGGTATCAGAGTTAAAGGTTAAGCAAGAACCTTGGCTTTGGTTGGGTAAACTCATTAGAGATAGGGTAAGTGACACCCTAAAATGAGTCGAGAGTATTATATATATGAGAGTGTATTTGTTATTGCTATAAAAACATATTGTGTTAATTGGTCTATTGAGTGGTTTGTGAATTCCGATCGAGACGTGGGATGCCATGGTGTCGATAGAGATTTCTAAACACCTGAAGAAGGAAAACAAACACGATATTGATTTTTGAAAATTTGGTAAATGAAATATTTTACCTAGGATCACATATTATATATATATATATAAAGGAATAATTTTCAAATCGATATAGTTATTTATGTGGTGTTTGTTTGTTTGAAAATGATAATATTTATTTATTATCATTGTTGTTTGATTTGTTATGCTCGAGTAATTAGGGGCATTATTGTTGTTTGTTGATTGTTGATTATTTATGCTCAACTTATTCATGAGCGCTTATTTCTTTGATTTAAAAATGAACCCTTTATGAATTAAGTTTCACAGTTTGACTATAAGGTGTTCGGTGAAAAAGTTAAGTTAAAGGTCATCTTTTAATAATGTTGAGTTAAAAGCAAAACTTTAATAAAATTATTTAATGTAGTCTGAACGGAAAGATAAGACATTTAAAGGATACATATTTGAGAAAATTTTGTTATAGAAAAGGAGAATTATTATAATATGAGATCATTTTATAAAAAAAGAATTTTATATAAATTTGGTTTATAAAATGTGTTTTAAAAAGAGTTTATTAGAATAAAGGGAAGTTATTATAATATAAGATGATTTTAAAAGTGCATTTTATATGAATATGATATTAGGCCTGTCAATGGATACCCGAAAAATCCGAAATCCGTCTGGATCCATATATGAAAAAACGGATATTATCCGATATCCGAAAAGTGGATGCGGATATCCGATATCCGAAAAGAAAATCGGATGCGGATGCGGATATGGGCATATCCGTATCCGAAAAACATCCGTTCGATCCAAAATTTTATGTGTGTTGCCATTTTGTCATTATGTTGTTGCTATTTTATCATTTGAATTGATGTAATATCGTGTAAACTTGTTTGATATTATATGTGTTGCCATTTTGTCATTTGAAAAACTGATTAGTATTGTAGTGTGTGTATTGTCATTTGAGAAAGTGATTGTTTTTGTTCAAAAATATTAGTATAATAAAAATCTTATTCAATTTCGGATGCGGATATTTCGGATATTTTCGGATATCCGGAAATATCCGCTTTTTTTTTCGGATGCGGATATTTTCGGATATCCGAAAAATATCCGCAGATGCGGATGTTAATTCTCATATATCCACGGATATCGGATGCGGATTTAAATTTTCGGATTCGGATGCGGATACAGCCATATCCGCATCCGTTTGCATCCGTTGACAGCCCTATATGATATATAAGATGATTTATATGATTTATAAAAGCTGTTTTATAAGTAAAAAGAGTTTTTGAGGATTTAAATCCCAGTAATGTTTGAAATGATTTCAAACAGATTTATAGAAAAGAAATGGTAGTATTACTTAGAAATATTTGTAAGGATAAATATTTCAAAGAGAATTTTTAACAAAGATACATTTTCTTTGGATAGTTCGGGGGTAAAACATCTCGATTTGTTTTATGGTACTCTGAATAATCTTCTAAGTGAACGATCGAATATTTGCTTAGACGAATGTTGTAGTGCACTTAGTAAATTATTCTCTTTATCATTGTGCGATCGAAATGAGTTCAAATCCGAACGAACCCAAAGTGAATATTAGTGAATAAATTGTAAAAATTATTTTACCTATATATAGAAATATATGTAGTGTGATTTCAAAAGTGGTTTTGAAATAAAAACCGGGTATTTAGTTCTCGAGTTTCCTTAAGGGAAATTAAATGGGTTTATCTTTTATTTTAAAGTGGCTCTGTTTTTATAAGAAGTTAGTAGTATTTTAGAATAAATATCTACAAATCGTTTTATATAAAATATTGGAATAAAAGAGAGATTTATTAATGGTATTTTATAAATAAAAAAGAGTTTTATAAATTAATTTGGTGATTTGAAAAAGAACCTGTAAATATGGAATGGTTAAAGTGGATAGGAAGGTTTTAATAAGAGTTGTTTTATTAAAACTATAATTTTTGTTTAAACATCTAAGTCTCATAAACTATTTGATGTTATTAGGCTAACCCGTAAACACTTTCCTTAGAACACTCTAAGGTAAAGAGGTCGAAAGGTTGACTCGGTTTTAAGACCCATATTTTGTTTGGGCCCCATTTGAATTTTGAAAAATAGAAACAAAAAATGAATAAATAAAATAAAATCGACATTTTGTATATACTATAAGGATGTAGCAGAGTATTATACAAGAATATAGTAGAGTAAGTTTTTAATTTAATGTTTTATAAAGTTGTGTCTTTATAAAATGTTTATAAACTTAAGTGGAAATTTGTGAAATAACTCATAAATAATTTTAGTATTGAATGAATACTATAAATAAAAAATGAAAGTGGTTTAGAATTAGATTGATGTAGTTAAGAAACCAATCAAATTATGTACATAAGTTATACGTATATCATTTTATTCTCACGGTTCTTTATCTAGGATTCGAATACATAACTTCGGGGTGATTCACACTAGTCCGAAAATGAATTTCTCACTTGATTCTTCTCAGTGAATACTTTTTTTTGAATTTTTGATATAACAATGAGATTTTCATCAGATTATATAGATATGTATGGAGAACATAGTTTTTTAATCAAGGAACCTAATCGAAGTCTGCACTAGGGAGGTTGAGTGAGCGATACTTGTTTGGAAGTAAAGTCTATGTATTCAAGCAAGTAGTCGGATCAAATATTGCGCATAGATGATTTATCTACATCATACGGGCTTAATTATATTTGTATGCTCTATTGTGTGGCTTAGGAAGGTTTAGGGAGCAACTTTCAATTTTTTTTAAGATGGCTTAGATAATCTTCTAAGAAATAACCAAAGACCGATGAGTGTAATGATACGCTTGGGAAATTGTCTATATCCTTGCACGATCGATAAAGTTGTGAACCTAAATCTTATTTTTTAGTCATTTAACATTTTAAATAATGATTAAGTGTCAGTTTATTCCTTTATGGAATTCGATTTGATTGATAGTGTGATTTTATAGATTATGGTTTGTAAAGTTGTTGTCTATTAGGACTTAAACACTGTTGTTTTTCGAAAGAGATTTCGAAAGAAGTAAAATAATAAATATTATTTTGAAAACTTCGGTAAAGTATTATCGTTTTAGGACATTTGGAAAGAGTTTTTGTGAAGTGATTTTTCAAATATTTTTGATCATGACTAAAGTTGGGCGATTGTGAGTCTTCCGATTTGGAAGACTCGCTAGGTATGTTTATTTACTCTAGTTATTGTGTTAGGAGGAACTGAATACCACTAGATGCCCCCCGTGTTGTGTTAATTCTAGAGTTATACCATGCTTCGGTAGCAAGAAAATAAATTATTAATAAAACGACTTGATTTTTATTGTAGTATTTTTAATTTAATTTATATGTTTTTTCCATAATTTTAATTTGGAAAATATTTATATAGTCATTTGACGTATTTTTTGGCAAACGATGGTATTTTTATGATTTTACAAAATAAGATAACAAGTGTGTTTTATAACTGTTTTAGAATCGCGTCGCATTTTTATGTGCGATCATATTTTTGTTTTGTCGTTCACGGTTCGTACGCAAACGAAATTCTATATAGCGACATGCCGGAAACTTGAAAATAAACCTAACCCTTAAGAGGACAATTCTCCATTCTAGCTGTTCAACACGTTTCCATCTTTTCGCCTCTCTCCTTTTATTTTCATCTTCCAGTAAACAAGAAAATTAAATTTTCTCCATTCAGAAATTAAAATAAAATAATTTACTTAACGAAAAATTTCAAAACAAGGATCTTTTGGTTTGTATTGAATAGAACATGTTGGTGTGTTTATTGTGGTTGCGGAATAGATTTGGGTTGTACGACAGTGGACAACGTGACCTAGGAGAGCTAGGGTTTGATTTTTAATTAGATTTAGGTGGAGTTAGGTGTTGTCGAGGGAGTCATCGAGTTTGTCTCAATGAATAGCAGCTATGGATGGAGTATGAAGGGTGCGGTGCTCTATGGGATGGTGCGATAGTTTGTATGGGAAGTTGAGGAAATCCAGGTCGGATTTTGTTCGGCAAAGTCGAGTGCAAAGTGATGGTGGGGGATGCGTAGCACTCGCCGAGGGGGAGATGACGGTGATATCGATTTGGAGTTTCATGGAGCAGAGAGTGGGCAATCGTGTGCGTGTATGGGCCTGGAATGGGTAGTGATATATGCACATGCTGGAAGAAACAGATTGGGGAAGATGGATTCAAATTGTGGTTTAAGGATAATTAATTTTTAAATTAAGCGATTAAGTAAATTTAATTATATAATTTAATCAAAATCTTATATGAGGTCGGATTTGGACGTGGTCTTTTGCCTTAGACTCGTATCTATGATAGCTATGCGTTGGAATTTGTTTCGTTGAATTTGAAGCAAGTGGAATTTTAGGCTAAAATCGAATAGATCGAACTGGAAGTGAAAGCGTTAACTAGAATTTTGGTGAGTCTACTCACCTCTAAATAAACTATATGATATATGTGTTGCTATAGATTATTGTTGAATGCTTAGATGATAGTTGATAGTTTTAATGAAGTATAAACTAATGATAAAATTATTGTGATTTAATTTAATTATATTTAACGTAGTTAAATTAGTTATACTTCGTTGTGATATATATTTAGCATAATAAATTGTTTTTAATAGATCATTTGAACATCTATCTAGCAGAATAAATCACTGTTAGAATAAATCACTGTTCCGTGCTTGCAAAGTAAAAAGATTATTTTTGAAGTTAATTAATATATGGATTAGTTATTAAATGATATGTTTGCTATTAATTGCTACTTGTTGATAATAATATGTTTGTTATTATCATTTGATTGTTTGTTTGAATTTGAATTCTCGCTTGAAAAACGGATTGCATAAATAACCACTGTTTGCAAGGGACTTTTGTAGAGAGACCCTAAGGGGTTTCTCGCCGTTAATAATTTATTGTTATATCGCTATACCGTCACTTATGAAATACCATCCCGTTAAATCTTTGTTGCGTGTTGAACTTGTTCTTGTATTTTTACAAAATATATGTTTAGTCGTGTTTTTGCCATTTGAAAGTTGTTTAAACTATAATTTCAAGTATTTTGAGAATTTTAAAAATAATGGATAAGTGTTGATTAAAATTTATAAAAGGAGTTATAAATTTAATCAATTATCTTTCGGGATAATTAATGTCATTTAAATTTATAAAGGTTATTTGCCTTAAACATTTTGTAAATTCTTTTCAAATGAGTTTGTAAGGATTGTATAAGTATTTGAAAAGAATTTAGAGGTTTAAGTATATATTTAATCCTTATTTAACTATAATAAAATGAATTAATAAATTAATTAATGATGTTTAAAGTTAATTAACCGATTTAGTAAAAATGTTTTAAAGTTAATTAACCGATTTAATAAAAGTGTTTAAAGTTAATTAACCGATTTAATAAAGGTGTTAAAAGTTAATTAATTGATTTATTAAAGGAGTTACAAATTTGGTAAATTGTCTCTTGGGATAATTAATGTGGTTTCAAATTTATAAAAGAGTTATATAAATTATCTTTCAGGATGATTAGCATTATTTTAAATTTATAAAGATGTTATAAATTGATTTATTTTCTTCTAGGGTAATAAATATTGTTTTAAAAGTTATAAATGATAGTTTATAAATATGAAAATCTTTAAAAGGAAATGTTTAATAATACAGATAAGTTTAATTTTTTTTGGATTTGTAGTTAACAATGTTTTAATGACATTTATTTTTGACCCTTCTTTTTAATACACTTAGAAATATAATTAGCCCTTTGAAAATGAATGCTTTTAAAAGGATGATTTTAATGTGTTTTACAAATATTTATGATGTGAAAATCAAGCACAAGTGTGAGTCAAATGCTTAAAAGCTTGATTCATTTATTGGTGGTAAGTATATGCGATTAAATTTCCACATACAATCATTATGTTATTTCCGATAGTTAATTTATTACTATCGATTTCGATTATGCTATCTACTTTGTGTTTCGTCTATCCAGGATGATTTGTTGTTGTTTTGAGCATTGATATCCTTTGTTGGAAATGACTAAAACAAAGGAGTGAGTAGGGGCCAAGCTATGTGGGGTTGCTCCCATTACGGTATTTTCACATCTACTCTGGATTGGTTTTCGGTTTATGTGCAAGATGTGAAATACTCGGATTCTTAGTAAGGTTGGTGGGGTCCGAGTTGGAGGTTTCTGAGAGCCATCGTAGTTCTCAAGTATATTTCTAGAGGTATACTTTCGATGAGGGTGGTGCACCCTCCTAGTCATTGTTGAAAAATTATGTTTCCTTATTTGATTCAAATCTTGAACTATTTTCTTAATTGCATCCAGAAGTGCGTGGAGCTCTTCTTGATGTTCAATTATTTGTTTCGATTTTGTCAAGCCTGATTTTTTTCCGAATTTTTTCCATTCTTTCATCTACAAATGTTGTTCTTGTGAGGTAAAAACTCATTCCGACTTGTACTTGAGTTTTCTCACGCTGGTTTTCCAGACCGATCCGGGTGTTATTTTATTATAATGCTTGGGTCAAACTGATTGTTTTTCTAGATTGTCATTGGTGGGGCATGTAGCTCATGGAGTAGAACTAGATGTTCACCTGCCGAAGTATTTTTATTTCCGTTGAATTATTATATATACCCATCAGTAATTGTAAGGTCAGGAAGTTATAACTGTCCAGCTTAAGGAGGTTTGTTTTTAACTCTAATATACAATGTATTTTAGAGTGACAACTTTTATTTTTTTTATATTATATGTTATCATTCCGCTGTGGGATTATATTTCCCCTACTGTTCGTTTTACTTTACCCTAAAAATATGCCTTTCCGACGATTGGGTGTTTGGCATTTGAATACCGTGGATGTACTGAGTGTCGAGTTTCAATGGTCGAAAAGGCGGATCGTTACATATACACTCATCGCATACAAAAATTTATGCAGCCATCGCGTACAAATATTTATATACAATCATCGCGTATAATAATTCATGCATCGCGTGCTTTAATTTTAGCCTTCGTGAATTAAAATGCTAGGTTTCCATGTGGTATCCACTCTTCTATTCTAGCTTTTGTGCATAGATTTCTTAGCCAATGTAAAGTTTATCCTTAGGTGTATATTTTTCTTGGTTAATAATCTTCCAATGGCAACCTTGTTATTAAATTAAAAGCTGATTTATTACCCACTTAATCATTTCTTTTTACTTAACCTCAATTGTTGTTAATTTCTTATTGGTTAATTTTCTAATCTTTTCAGTTTCATTTTAGAAAATATTAACCATCCAAATAAATTATTAATTAATTAATTTTCTCTAAATTAATTAATGCTTTACTTCACTAAATAATTCATATAAAATAGGAAATTGATAGGAAAAATCCTAAAGATTCACCAAAAATATCTTTTATCATATTTGACCTCATGTAAAAATTTTAGGCAAAATTAATTAATTTATTATTTTTAATAATTAATTAATCTAAAATTAACCATTTTCCCCAACTTAGGATTAGACCATGTTTACCCTATGTAACGACCTGCCTTTTCAAACCCCAGAAGTCGACACTAATACATTACTGTATTCAAATGTCGAACAACTAAGTGTCGGAAAGACAGATTGTTAGGGGAAAGAAAGGAGATAGGAGATAGAAGAAACTAAAACAATCATAAAATCACAATGCAACGGAATAACATATATTAATCAACATAATACTTTACAAAGTCATTTCAAAAATGATACATCAGAGTCATACTAGTACAAATTCTACCCTAGGACAGTTATAACAGCTTGTCCCTACCTCACTGATACAAAATACATATAATATGGCGGAAACAAGGTAATAACTAGCTACAATGAAGCCTCCTGCTCCAAGATCCTCCAAAATGCATTCGTGGAAAACCTGAACTACTTGTCTGCCCATAAAAATTTGAGCACCCAAAAGTTTTAGGAAAAGAAAAAAAAACTCCGGGTCGGACATGGATCTGGTGTGAGTAAACTTAAACAACTGAATTATTATATTTAAAACACTTTTAAAATCAAAGGTATTTGTAAGACCACGCCGCACATAAACACAGATGGTGTTTTACCTTACCGTAACCAAAGTACTTTTTATAAAAAATCCAGTAATATTATAATAATGTCTAAGCGTTCAAAGTAAATATAATGAAATTAGCCAAAAATTTTACCATTATTAACTTCCAGCATACTAGGCTCTACAATCAAAACCATAAAGGCATGTATTGGAGATTGGATTCCATACTATGACAAGGCACCGGGGTACCACATATCATGGTACATATCTAGAAAATGTACCGAGATCCTCCTAGGATCTCCTGCCAACCAAGACTGGCCTACCCCTGACTGGATAATACTGAATCTATCATCATCTCGGTTGCTTTGCAACCCTTTTTATTATGATCTCATGCACAACCAATCCATAAATATGTAGATGTATCTAGAAAGGTGATGGCACATCTTAATAGGAGCGACCCACTTAGCCTTGCTGCATCTCTCCTGATTTTAGTCATTCCCGGTTGATGAGGCTTGAGGCTACACTTACCTTTTGAATAGCAATCCCACTTGGAATGCTAACACTCAGTAATGCAGTGCCAGCATTCATCCATACAAGTTGTCCAGGATAAGTAAAAACCGAAGGCACTACTTCTACTACATCCATTTTGGAATCACCCTCGGGACTAGTAGCAAGCAGCCCTTGCACTCAATGCTCCGTCTTCGATTCCATATTCTCCAATATATCTTCAAGTCGAATCGCTTGAGTTGGATCGGTTTGATTTTCGGATAACAAATCCGATCTCAATTTCTTCGAAACAACTTTCGATAGTTCCCGGTAAACTCAACCCCGGCTCTTTAGGAAACAAATAGAAAAGTATAAGAGCGGAGTTCACCTCCTAATCATTTGTGGACGGATTTCATTACCATTTATCCTAGAAGAACAAAATGAGATTTATACGCAAAGTACATCACCATTGGGGATGTTTGTGCCATATAACCCACGTGTTTCTCCTAGATATTTCCAAAGTTACATCTAGGTCAAGATTTGATAGTCGATTATTTAACTATCAAATAAACAATCATTCAACATTGATTTGATTCCATAAGGAATCCAGTAAGCCTTTATTAATTAATCTTTAATTAATTTAAATCACTTTATAAACATTCGATCAAAAGATCTTTTCAAAACACTATTTCCAAACCCCTTACATCCCTTTTATACTTTGAAAACATTTGTGCTTATTCTAGGGGTATAAGTATATTATCAAAATATTTGGAAAATTTCTCCTTTTAAATTATTTTTGAAAACATTACTTACTATAATCAATCCACCTATCCTTTATAAAAAGTTCTCTTTTAAAAGCTCACTTCACGTTTAAATACCTTTATAAATTTCCAAAATCAATTTATAAGACACTTTTATAAGTCTACAAGTCAATTTACAAAACCTCTTTACAAACCTCTAAATCATTTATAAAACATTTTCTATTTAAAGCTCCTTTGATAAATCTTCTTTAAGAAAAATCATGTACAAAATATCCTTTGCAACTCATCCATTTAAATCACTTTAAATAAACCTTTTTACTTACTAAAACCCATTTTTATAAACAAGTTATTATTTATAAATACCTTTATAAAATAATAATATAACTTGAAAAATCATTTATAAACCTTAAACCCCAAAATGATGTTTTAATGATATTTGATTTGACCCTTATTTTTAATACATTAGAAATATAGATTTGATATTTAAATATAATGTTTTTAAGAGTGTTTTACAAATATTTGTGATGTGAAAATCAAGCACAAGCATGTGTCAAATGTTTTGATAGGTTTAATTTTCGTGTACGGCTATTTTGTTATTCCTGATAATTGATTTATTTGTTATTGATTCTACTATCTTTTTGGAGTTTCATCAATTTAAGATGATTTATCGCTCATTTGAGCATTGATATCCTTTGTTGGAAATGACTAAAACAAAAGAATGAGTGGGGCCCAATCTATGTGGGGTTTGCTCCCATTAGGGTATTCTCACATCTACTCTAGATTTATTTTGGTTATATATGCACTAAGATGTGAAATACTGGGATACTCGGTAAGGTTGGTGGGGTCCGGCTTAGAGATTTCCAAGAGCCATCGTTGTAACAACCCGCCAATCAACACAACTCAACCTGACAATAAAACCATACATGTCCAACCCAAATTGAACAAAAAGGCTGATAGTTATGGAAAAGAAAGAGGAAAAGAGAAGAGAAGAAGAGGAACAAAAAACTATAAAAACAACGCAGAATCTCACAATCGCAGTGGGACAATATATAATATAATGCCAATGATCTTTACAACAAGGAAACTATTATATACTCACATCCATTAAAGTACAACAACAAATCACATTCATCGACCTGGATGGTTATAACAACCTGTCCTCACAATTGATGATAACTTTCAACAACAAAATAACGGAAAATATAAATATACGTGAATATGACTTAAAGACCACCAACTCGTCTCCTAAGCTGCAACGCATCCGAAGAAATTTGTAATATGCTTGATCTGGCCCGAGCATTATAATAAAATAACACCCGAGTCAGTTTGGAAAACCAACGTAAGAAAACACACCCAACTGGATTTCTAAGTTATAGAAAACCTTTGAAAATCAAAAGTATATCGTAAAACCACGCCGCACAAAAACACGGATGGGTTTTTACCTTACGATAACCAAAACATTTCATATGAAATTCTCTAATATTATAATAGTGTCTATGATACAAATACTTAATAATCTTAGCTGAAATTGTCACATTAATTAAATTCCAGCATAATAGGTATACAACTAAACTATAAAGGCTCGTATTGGGGAATGGATTCCATACAATGACTGGGCTACTGGGGTACCATCCATCATGGTGCATCTCTAGATAAAATAACACCGAGGTCAAACATATCAACCTCTGCCAACACAGAACCGGTCAACCCCTTACTGGATAGTACCGAATATATCACCCCTCCGTTAATGTGCCCCAAAGCATACAAATGAGAGAAAGTATCAACTCTAGATGGGGATTATCATACCCTACTTGGGAGCGACCCACTTAGCACTGCTGCATCTCCCTATTTTATTCATTCTCGGTTAATGAGGCTTGAGGTTACGTTTTACCTTTATATAGCACTTCCCACTTGGAATGCTAACACTGCCCTCCAAGCAACAATGCGATATCAACATTCATCCATACAAGTTCGTTTTGGGACTGAACGAAACACTTGAGAGCTCCATCTTCAATTCCATCATCTTCAAGATGCCTTCACTTAAAAGTGGATTGAAGTGGTTTTCATATAACATATCCGATCCCAGTCTCGTCAAAACAACATTCAATACTTCTTGGTAAACTCAACCCAGTTCTTTAGGAAATAAATAGTCAAAGATAAAAGCAGAGATCACCTCCTAACCGTTAGTGGATGGATTTCCTTATCATTGTCCTATGAGAATGAAACGGGATTTATATGCACAGTACAACATCATCGGCCATGACTGTGCCATATAACTCTCGTGTTTCTCCTAGATATTTCCAAAGTTACATTTTGGGTCCAAATTCGATAGTCGGTTATTTAGCCATCGAATAAACAAACATTCAAACCAAGATTCAAATTCCATAGGGCAAAACAAACATTGGTTAAGCACCAAGCAACACTAAGCTTTTTTTTAACAAATCCTTTCATTAACTCAAATTACTTTGTAATATTTGTACCAAATACTTTTACAAAGATTCATTCACAGCACTTATATTTTCAATACTTGGAAAATATTCATATACTTATCTCAACGGTATAAGTATATTCACCAACACTGAGGAAGATTCTCTTTTTATACAATTATAAGTCATTTACAAACCCCATTATAAATATCTAAAACCATTTATAATACTCATTTACCCTTTTTCAATTTTCCTTTAAGTATTCCAAACCATGTTATAAGATTCCTCTTATAAAACTCACATCTGTTTATAAAACCCTATTTATAAATCTCGAAAACATTTATAAAAAAATTCTAACCTTTTACTTTAAAACACTATTATATAATAATAAACATTATAAATAAATAAATATTAATTTTAAAACATCTTAAAATAATAATTAATAAATTTCAAAACATTCTTAATAAAACAGTAATAATTTATCTTAAACGTTATTATAAATAATAATAATTAATTTCCAAAACCTTATTGATAAATAATTATATTTTATTTTAAACCAAATCAACATTCTAATTAATTAACCCTTAAAATATTAAAATATTTATAAAAACTTTAAAACTATATTAATATAAATTAACAACTTTTAAAACATAATTACATTTCCTTGATAAAATTCCATACTTAACTCCACATAATCGTTTCCATATTTATAAAGCTATATTCATAAATCTATTCTATTTTATGACACTTCCTTACATAAAATCCCTTTATTTATGAACCCCATTGTTGACCAAAAAATGGACCAACACCCTGGTTGGAGTTTGAAAGCACCAGCCCTGTTCTGATAGAGCAATATCACAGATCGTAGATATAAAGAAAGAACAGTAAAATAAAGTAGAAGAGAATTTTTATAGTGGTTTGGCTATTAATGAAGCCTACATCCACTTTATAGTTTTATTATAGACTGATTGCTATTACAGTAGATGTTTGATTATAAGGCTTTGATTGTTTTCTAGCTAGATTGAATCTCTAGAGTTGGAATCCACTGGAGAATCACAGTGTATTCCTTTGGAGATTGTTGTGAGGGAGGTAGAGAGTGAAGAATAATTCCAGCAAAGCTTCCGCAACCAGTCCGGAGAAGATCCTGTTTATGTTGCAGGTAGGATGGTATTTGTAAAGATCGGAGAGCTTTTGGGCGGGCCTGTTTATCAACTGCTCCCATGTAGGTAGGAAATGACCCAAGGAGAGTTTGGATCGCAAAACGAGATAGAGCCATGGGTCGCTGGCGACTCATGGCCTATGGGTCGCTAGCGACCCATAGACTTGGCTCGTTTGCGAACCAATGCCTTGGCCTCTTTTCGTAGTGTTCTTCAGCTAACTTGTTTGAAGGTTTGAGGAGAGGCATGGGTTGTCGATGATCCAAGCACTTAGGATTTTCTATAGTTTCGAATTGGAGACGCTTTGATAGTCTTTTATCATAGTTATTTCATTTCGATGGCAATTCACAAGCTGTTTGTGCTCAGCTGCAGATTAGGCTAAAAGAATTGTGGTCCCTTCATTTAGTCGATCCCAGTCATTGCCTTAGTAACATTGCTTGGCCTTGTTCACTCCTCGCCTAGCCTCTCTAGTTGAGTTCTAAGCCATCCTGATGACACAAGATTGTCCTGCTTTCTAGTGGGTCCTGCTGGGTCAAAAACTCGGATAACATTTGCCCCCCAAAGTATGCATTCATTGAAAACAAGGCATGTTCTGGAAGTAACTTCTTTTGATTTTTCATTTTGTGAAATCTAGTTGATTGTGTCGAGGCTACTATGCAAATTTGGCTTTAACTATTCAGCCGCTTGTTGAATTTTCAGTGTGGATCGTCGGAGTCCACCTCAAGATGTTGATCTCAATTGACCAACTTCTGACAGCTGTTCATTTTTATTTTTTTTATTTTAATCTGAATTTGAATTCCTGGTATTGGTAATGCAATCCTTGCTCCGTAGTTTACGCAAAGGTTTAGGTCGGTAAGTGGGTGTATGATGTAGGTTTGGAGTTGTCCTATATAGTTTTGATTCGACCAGTGGTGAAGCTATGTTTTGTCTCGAAAGATTGTACACCCTTCTGGAGCGAATTCTTGCTCTTGGTTTTTTACTTCTTCCATTTGAGAATTTGGTTAAGACCCCGTCGATGTTTTTGAATTCCAATGCAACGATTTATTCCAAAATTGGATATAGTAGGTGATTCAATTGTATCGCTCTTCCTATTTCTTTATCCCAGTGATCCTGAAAAGAAAAGCTTCCCGCGTCACTTCGGACAGTGGCTCCGTTATCGATCGTTGATCAATAACAGGTAAGTGTGGAAGAGATAACTTCAAAATACTATATGGATTGTTCTTCAAATGTAAGCAAGCTATCTACACTAGATTGTTTGTTCGTAGTATTTAGGATACTGGACTCTTCATATGTAGATAACAGACTACATCTGCCTTGGTCAACGCTCAGGACCCAATTGGTCAACATACATTGACTTCCCTTGGATTTCGAGCGTTGGTTATACGAGGATATTATTTAAAGTAAAATATACCTGGAACGGGCGAATGCCAAGTTTTGTCGTTGAAAATAATTTTTCGGTCGTCCAATCTTTAGTCTGGTGGAGATTCTTCCACTCCTCCAGAAGCTGGGTCCTTTACAACTTAGGCTTCGTTTATTATTCCTATCATATTGGGAGGACTGATTGCAATTATATTACAATGCACAGTTGCTCTTATAGAGTTGTAGTTGAAGTTCAATCAGGCGCAGTTTTAGCCTTCAGAAACTAGCACAAGAGTTGTTCGATTGCAATTGTCCTTCTCTTGTATTTTTTGGAATTCAACGCACACCAGCCTCCGTCTCCTGGACCACTGGCTTAATTGCTCGATTCCAAACATTTCTTTTTCTCACTGTTGCACTTCTTGTGCTCATGTGCAGCATACTCATTTACTGTAATTCTATACATGTAAGTAATACTTCTGCGGTCATTTTGGCATATTCCATTTCATAGCTTTGTTTAGAACTATGAAGTGGCTTGGTCTAGCCAATTCTATAGCTAATCCCTACTTATGCTTAATTAAGTTCGTTTCAACAAAGTGTTGGTGTAAATGCCTAAGTTCGTAGGGCAGATTACTTCAACTACCGAACTAATATGTTTTGGGAGAATAGGTCTCCTAAGCAATACATTCGATTGCCCCAGTTTGATTGATACGATGGCTCTACCTTCGGGAATTATGGTCTTTGTTGCTTGATCTCAAGATCTGAGTTTTGTAATGATGTTGGTATGTATTAGAAACTAAAGTAAATTCTTCTGAGTCCGACGTTGAGATCCTAATCATGTGTTGGTTTCTATCTTCGGAAACTCATACATGGATGACTCAACTCTGTGGATTTTTCCTTGACGTTGTGAGTCTTCAGATATCATGAGATGCTAGAAGGCATGCCTGAAGATTCAGTCAAACTCTTGCTTCTGTTTCTGAAAGCCAATGTATCAATATTTCACTTTGGGCTTTCTTCCTAGCATCACCAAACTTTGGGTAATGGAATATTCCTACCAGTTGGAACCAAATGATCTAGTTAGACTGTAAGTAAGTCATTGTCCTTCTTGTCATCGCCAGACTACGAGCGATGGTTGATTTCTGAACATTAAACCCTTCATTTCCTTTATTGGAAATTTTGGTGCCAAAATGCTCTATTTGTGATACGGAACCGTTATCTAACCAACCTCACGGTTATTCGTGTTTGGACTTTTGAACATTTCTTTCAATCAAGTGTCTGTGCTTCTATCCCTTCTTGAGGGATTAGTTATTTTGAATGCCTATATTTGGGCGATTGTGAGAGATGGAGATCTGTAGGGCAAATTGCTCAATTGCCCCCAGTCTGGCTCTCAATCCCATTTTAGAATTGAGGAAGTTCGGGGATTTTATTTCCAACCTTCCATGATTGTTCCCGCCTGTCTTTGGCCATACATGCTTTTCTTGGTTGTTGACGTCATCACAGAAGTTTTGTTCATATGTCAACTCCTGTCTTTGTGAATTGATAACCTAGCTGCTTGGTTCTGAACAATATCTCCTCGAGGCTGCCTATTTTTGGCTATATCTAAATTCTTTCCAAGTTGAATTTTGGGAATTCGATTGTCGACATCTTTCATCTTTAGAAATTAGCGCAGAAGCAATTCAATCCTAGGATTTCCTTTTTGCGCAGCTTTATTCCCGTGTAGTAGCTGATTCCTGTTGTGTAAAGTCAAATCATCCGGTTGACCTATGAAAGGATATGTCTTCCAATCATTGCCTGTCATTGGGAAATAGTAGTTTTCTGAAGAGAAGGTAGAAACTTAGTTGAGGACCAATTTCTATCTCTGGAAGCTAGTGTATCTATGGTTCACTTTGATGAGTGTTTCTCTTCAGCCATGCAGATTAATGTTTTCCTGGCATTGCCGGGGCAATACCGGTACTTAGTGAGCAGAATGTTTCCCGAAGTTGTAGGGGCAACACCAGTACTATGAAATAGAAAGTTTCCTAGCATTGCTAGGGCAACACTGGTACTCAGGAAATAGACAATTTTCCCGGCGTTGCCCTTACAACACCAGTGCTAGAAAGAGAAAAGAAGGCCTTGGCGTTGCCGAGGCAACACCGACACTCAGGAGTTTAGGATCGATTTTCCCGATCGATTCGGCGATACTTTTAACCCAATGTGGATGTTTTGTTGCTTAAATCTGGGATACACAATGTTTTGGAATGGTGAGAGTCCCAGGTGTTTCCGCCACCTAGATTTGTTTATAACCGTCAAGTATTACCCTGGGAGATGCAAGGCTGTTGCTTATCCAATTCCATAGCTATTCTTCCTTCCACTGGTTTTTGTTATAATCTCATAATTATCTGCAGAACCTTTCATTTCCAGGCAGAACCCTTCATTTCTAGGTGTCAAACTCCAAGTCCTTATAGAAAATTAGAAATTGCGAAGCAAGTCATCACATTGCCCCCAGTACGATCGCGCTCATTCCTATACTGATCATGGATTGGTAGATTTCAGTAGTGTTTGCCTTGAATCCGTGACACCTAACCTTGCTTGTTTCAGGCCATGTGGATTATGCTGGATTAATAGCATTGTTGCATATATCAACCTTATTCGTTGGTTCCAACCTTCGGGAATCAATGGTTTAACTGCTCGATTTTGAGCGTTCTCTCCTTGCTGTTGTCTTTCTTTAGATAACAACTGGTTTTTGCAAGTTAGGGTTTGAGACCTCATTCGAGCACCTGCTTTTGACTTTGGAAGCTGGTGCGTTGATGATTTGATTCTGGAAATGCTTTCCATCATCATCTATCTCTGTACGGCGGTAAGTTCCTCCTTTTATCCCTTCTTCCGAGCAATGATGAACTTTTAGGAGTTCGCTTTCCTTGTTGATATGATGGTCTAGAGTTCTCGATGTTGCTGAGGCAATATCGATGTCTAGCAGGTTGGAGGAGTTTCCTTTTTAATTCCGCATTCATCCAACCTACTATACTGCTTAGTTTTGTTGCAATTGCAAAAATTCTATGTTTGGCATAACAGAACCTTGGAGTGATTTTTGGTCCTAACCAAGTGTTAGTGTGTTATGTGTCGCCGGTCCATGTGGCTGATTACTCTGAACACTTGATGCGAGACTTGATGTTCTGGGCGGCTCTCTGGATGCCCCTAGTCATAGTTGTGTCGCGGCTCCTATCTCTAGGAACTCGTGACTTGGGTGTCTTGAATCTTGACATTTTGACATTAACTTTGGTCGAAGATCAGAATTCTTCGCTGACTTCTTGGTTTGTGAGCTTTGAGGTACTACTGAAGCAATGTCTATTCTTTCGGATAGTGGGAGTCGATCCCTATCAATCGAAGTGCACCGCTTTTGAGAGTGCGTGTTATGAAATGCATGGCTTTTAAGAGTGCATGGCTTATGGGATCGATATGATCTGTCGACTCGGGACGGTTTGGAACTTCTTGACATTGCTACTGTGGATTTTTTTTGACATTACTGGCATCGACACCACTCCTGAAATGAGGCAAAAACTGCAAAAATGGGCGAAAAGGGGAGCGATGGAAAGAAGCGCCGAGGAGCTCGTGTGGAGACCTATCCGACTTTTGTTCTTTTTGAGTCATTTTGTTCAAGTGCAGATCTACACTTAGTGTTTTTGTTGTGGAGTCTGTATTTTCTTTTTGTTGGCCGGTGTTGTATGTGTATAGCCTCCATGTTTTGACCCTGTATAAAAGAAAATTATAAGCAATACATTGAAATTTTGACTGTATTCTTATTTGTCTATTCATGTGTGTTATGTGTACTTGTGCTTGTTTTATTTATACCTTTCCAGTTCTGTGATTATAGCCATAGCCGTTCGTTCAAAGTAACATAACTTAGAGATTAACAACACTTTGGATATTAATAGAACTTTAGAAATTAACAGAACATAGAGAATTTTTGTTTAGAAATTCACAAAACTTTAAAAAATTTCTAAAACTTAGAAATCTTTGTTTGGAAGTTGATAAAACTTTAAAAAATTTCTAAAACTTAGAAATTTTTGTTTGGAATTTTTGTTTGGAAGTTGATAAAACTTTAAGATAGAACTTGTGAACTTGTTGTTGTTTGGAGTGACAGAACCTGTGAACTTATTGTATTTATTGGTTCTGTCTTAGTACAGGTGTATGTCCCCTAGTTCATAGGGCAGTTCACTTCAAACAATTTTCAAGTAGCCGATAACTTAGGGTTTAAATAATCTTTATTGAAAATTTGGCTATGTTACAACTTGATTCTCCTTTTTTATTTCTTATCTCTAGGAGTTTTGCAACTTGAGCACGTAACTCAAGTTTCTTGTGGGTTTTAACCCTTAAGTTTCTATAGTCGAGGCTTTTCATTTGGTTTGTAGCATTTTTGTTGGAATTACTTTCGTTATTCCCGACTATGGGAGTTGTTGATGCTGATGGTGAAATGCACGGTTTCTTGCACTCCTCCGTGTTGCATATCTTCAGGTAACATGAGGAGTTGTTATTTTGGTGCTCCTCAGTGTTGCCTATCTTCGAGCTACACGAGGAGTTTTGGTGCTCCTTGGTGTTGCCTATCTTCGAGCAACATGAGGATTTTTGATTTTGGTGCTCCTCGGTGTTGCCTATCTTCGGGCAACACGAGGAGTTTTGATTTTCCTTGGTGTTGCCTATCTTCGGGCAACACGAGGAGTTGTTATTTGGGTGCTCCTCAGTGTTGCCTATCTTCGAGCAACACGAGGAGTTGTTTTACCTATCTTCAGGAAACACGAGGAGTTTTGGTGCTTCTTGGTGTTGCTTATCTTCAGGCAACACAAGGAGTTTTGGTTTTGGTACTCCTCAGTGTTGCCTATCTTCGGGCAACACGAGGAGTTTTGGTGCTCCTTGGTGTTGCCTATCTTCAGGCAACACGAGGAGTTTTGGTTTTGGTACTCCTCAGTGTTGCTTATCTTCGGGCAACAAAAGGAGTTTCGGTTCTAGTGCTCCTTGGTGTTGCCTATCTTCGACCAACACGAGGAGTTTTTATTTTCCTTGGCGTTGCCTATCTTTGGAAAACACGAGGACTTGTTATTTGGGTGCTCCTCGGTATTGCCTATCTTCGGAAAACACGAGGAGGTTCAGTTTTGGTGCTCCTCGGTGTTGCCTATCTTCGGGCAACGCGAGGAGTTTCGATATTAGTGCTCCTCGGTGTTTCTTATCTTCAGGTAACACGAGGAGTTTTGGTGCTCCTTGGTGTTGCCTATCTTCGGGCAACACGAGGAGCCTCGGAGCTCTACGATGTTGCCTTTATTCAGGCAACATAGGGAGCCTCGGTTTTAGTGCTCCTCGGTGTTTCCTATCTTCGGGCAACACGAGGAGTTTCGATTTTGGTGCTCCTCGGTGTTGCCTATCTTCAGACAATACGAGGAGCTTCGGTTTTGGTGCTCCTCGATGTCTCCTATCTTCGGGAAATATGAGGAGTTTTGGTTTTCCTCGGTGTTGCCTATCTTCGGGCAACATGAGGAGTTTCTGTTTTGGGCATGGCTTATGAGATGCGTGGCTTTTGCTTTCCCATGGTGTTGCATATCTTCGAGCAACACGAGGAGTTATAGTTTTGGTGTGCGGCTTTTGCTTTCCCTTAGCATTGCCTATCTTCGGGCAAAACGAGGAGTTATAGTTTTAGTGCGCGGCTTATGAGATGCACGGCTTTTGCTTTCCCTCAGTGTTGCCTATCTTTGGGCAACACGAGGAGTTATAGTTTTGATGCACGGCTTATGAGATGCGCGGCTTTTGCTTTCCCTCGGTGTCACCTATCTTCGAGCAACACGATGAGTTATAGTTTTGGTGCGTGGCTTATGAGATGCGCGGCTTTTGCTTTCCCTCAGTGTTGCCTATCTTCGGGTAACATGAGGAGTTATTATTTTGATGCACGGCTTATAAGATGTGTGGCTTTTGCTTTCCCTCGGTGTTTCCTATCTTCGGGCAATACGAGAAGTTGGCGGTTTGAGTCGATTCTATTTCTTTGATTCGCTGAGTTGATGGAGCATACTCGGGCGCAGTTTGACCGGTCTTAGTAGCTAAACAATGATTTTCGAGTCGATTTGACCCCGTCGACTCAGCAGATTGCTTACATGAACATAGTTTTATTGGTTCAAGAAGCTAAACAGTTTTTGGTTCGGGTAATCATTGCTTGGATGATCCTTCTATGTTTCTGGAAGATATACACGTCCAAATAGATCAGGCTGCCATGTTGGAGAGATCTATAGCTGACCGCATGAAGACGGATTGAAGAAAGAGCCTTTAGGAGTTCAGGGCACGACTCTTAGCTCTTGGTCCAAACTGCCTTCACAAAATGAGTCTTTAACTGGCATACAGTCTAAGAGGAAGAGGAATTAGTCACCAAGAGCGGTAAAATAGTACTTGGAAAGAAGTGGGCAAGTATTATGATGGTATTTCGTTTGTTGCACTAGCTAGGTCATTAAGTCTGCCGTTATCAGAATGCCAGAATTTTTGATCGGGCATAACAGAACTGTGGTATGGTTAGGCTTGGCCTTTCATATGGCTATTCAAGTGTGTGCGGTGCCCTCTATACTACAGGACTGTTGGTGCGATTGAGCTATATCCCTAGTTTCTCCACAACTCGTTTGGTTGCCCCTGGTCCAGTAGGTGCAGTTATCCCAGATGCTGAATCTTGGCCTGATTCGAGTTGGCCTCTAATTGATCACAAGGTCAGTTTAGTTTTGGCTTAGTTCCTTTAAGCGACTTTGAAGCTCTGTAGTTCTGCACTTTTGTTTCATCGGCGGTTGAAAGTGATCCCGTTAATTATGCAGAGTGACTGATATGATTATCAATTTACAGCCCCGGAGCGTGACTTCGTTGACTTCAGGGGGCTCTGGATCAGATGACTGCTGATCTTCCAGTTCACCTTCGCGGATATCAATCGTACATAAATTTCGCCGATCTGCCGGTTCGCCTTCACGACGCTTTAGTTCGTGAAAGACCTTCACATTCGCGATGGATTTTTTGGATCAGATGATCGTTGATCTACCGGTTAGCCTTCACGACGCTTTAGTTCGTGAAAGAGCTTCACGTTCGCAAAGGGTTTTTTGGATCAGATGACCGTTGATCTACCGGTTAGCCTTCACGACGCTTTAGTTCATGAAGGACCTTCACATTCATGAAGGGTTTTTTTGGATTAGATGACCGCTGATCTACCGGTTAGCCTTCACGACGCTTTAGTTCGTGAAGGGCCTTCACGTTCGTGAAGGGTTTTTTGGATCAGATGACCGCTGATCTACCAGTTAGCCTTCATGGCGCTTTATTTCGTGAAGGACCTTCACGTTCGTGAAGGATTTTTTGGATCAGATGACCGCTGATCTACCGGTTAGCCTTCACGATGCTTTAGTTCATGAAGGGCCTTCACATTCACGAAGGGTTTTTTTGGATCAGATGACCGTTGATCTACTAGTTAACCTTCATGACGCTTTAGTTTGTGAAGGACCTTCACATTCACGAAAGGTTTTTGGATCAGATGACCGTTGATCTACCAGTTAACCTTCACGAAACTTTAGTTCATGAAGAACCTTCACATTCGCGAAGGGTTTTTTGGATCAGATGACCGCTGATCTACCGGTTAGCCTTCACGACGCTTTAGTTCGTAAAGGACCTTCACGTTCGTGAAGGGTTTTTTATGGTCGGATGTCCAATGACCAAACGACCTTGGAATGATAATTTATCGATTCCAAGAGGAGTTTTGGTCGTATGTCCGATGGCCTGGCGATCTTAAAGCAACGATTCATTGACTCCAAGAAGAATTTTTCGGATTCAGCTCGAGTGAACACAGTTTTATCGGTTCCTGTAGGCTAAGGTGTTGGATCTGTTTGTTCGACAATCCTTTTGACAAGACTTCTCGACACCACCAGCAACACCGGTTCTTGAGATTGGGATTGACGTGACTCATCGAGGGCATAGAAGCATTTCTTTCGCCGTGCTGTCTGCAATGCCCCTAGTGTCCCAATATGGCTCATTTGGAAAGGAGAGTAGACAAGGATGGATGGGAAGGCATCGCTTTAGGTTGTTGTCCCATTCCTTAGTTTCTAGTTAGCTAGAGTGTTATTTGATAATCATCTTTTCGTCTGATTTCATCAGTTAGCTGGGGCACTTTACTACTGGGTCTTAGCAGCCTTGCTTGGGCAGAAGGTCCCTGAGGTTCTGTAGCTCCTTCACTGTTTGGTATGTTCTTTGGCACACTGCCGGGTTTGCCTTCTTCAAATTGCACTACTTCTAGTCTTTAGAACTGGTTTGCCTTCCCATAGAATTCTTCCAAGGTAGAAGGTTGTTTCATCCTTTAATGATTCTTGAGGGCTTTGCAGCAGACTACATCTATCGCCCTTGCTTCATCCATATACTAGTCATACTCGAGAAAATTTGGCATTTGCTTGGAGTCAGCCCATGATTCGCTTGGAGTCACAGAATTTAAAGTGCTAGGTTGGTGACAAAGATTGCTTGGAGCCATTTGCATGTTTGTTTGGAGAAAATCTTGGTTTTACCCAAGTCTGATTTTGAGCCTAAGTTTCCTAGGTTTGCTTCGAGTCAAATGGGTGATTACCCGAGTTCGACTTCAAGTCAGGACTGAAGTGAATTTTTCAACGACCGTTTTGATGATTTTTGACGACAACCGTTCGTGATTCGACGATGGGAGTTCTATGACAGGATTGGAAGCTGGTCAGTCGGGAGTGGTCCCAATATACCATGGGAGCTTGGCATTGTAATAGATCTCGGTTTATATCATATCTTCTTGGTTTTCCTGCCTCTAGGAGTACCATTTGAGTAGCAGTTCCTCGTCCTTTGCTTAGCACTGTGCTACGACATGGGTTTTAGAGCTTCTTCTAGTGTTTCACACATCGGCATTTTCATTAAATTTATCTTCCTCAAATTGTTTGTCATCTTCAGAGCCGAAGAGAGTCATCGTTATATCCTTCCCTGGGGTTTTCACTCCTAAGTTCGAGTTTGTAGCCAGTCCTTTTGGAGTAGGTGGAGTGTTAACATTTTCTTCCGTCATGATTCTTGGAGCTCCGCCCATTGCTTCCTTTCGATTATATCCCCTTCGAACGACCCAGACTTAAGTGATTTCAAACTTTGTGGCGACCTGGAAATATAGTATGGATCGCTGGCGATCCATAGCACATGGATTGCTAGCGATCCATGTACTTAACTGATTCAGTACTTTGTCTTCTGGAGTTTATGGCGGTCTGGTGAAAAGGTATGGATCGCTAGCGACCCATGTACTTAAGTGATTTCTGAGTTTTGCCTTTACGATCGCGTCTACTATCTCATGTTGATGTTCTCCATCACCTTAGCATGTGTTTGCTTGCTTTTTCTCCAATCCTTCTTGGTTGGTTCTTCTGTTCTCAACAGAAAACCTTCTAAGCAGAGATTGAGGATCTAACTTTTGAACCTATCTGATCCAAAATAGATAGCTAGATCTAAGCCTAAGTTGGGTTCTCAGTGAAAGCACCAAAATGTTGACCCAAAAAATGGACCAACACATTGGTTGGAGTTTGAAACCACCAGCCCTATTCTGACAGAGCAATATCATAGATCGTAGATATAAAGAAAGAATAGTAAAAGAAAGTAGACAGAGAATTTTTATAGTGGTTCGACTGTTAATGAAGCCTACGTCCACTTTATAGTTTTATTATAGACTGATTGCTGTTACAAGAGATGTTTGATTACAAGGCTTTGATTGTTTTCTAGCTAGATTGAATCTCCAGAGTTGGAATCCACTAGAGAATCACAGTGTATTCCTTTGGAGATTGTTGTGAGGGAGGTAGAGAGTGAAGAATAATTCTAGCAAAGCTTCCGCAACCAGGTCCAGAGAAGATCCTATTTATGTTGCAGGTAGGATGATATTTATAGAGATTGGAGAGCTTCTGGGCGAGGCCTGTTTATCAACTGCTCGTAGGTAGATATGAAATGACCCAAGAAGAGTTTGGCTCGCAAAACGAGATAGAGCCATGGGTCGCTGGCGACCCATGGCTTATGTGTCGCTGGCGACCCATGGCTTATGGGTCGCTGGCGACCCATAGACTTGGCTCGTTTGCGAGCCAATGACTTGGCCTCTTTTCGTAGTGTTCTTCAGCTAACTTGTTTGAAGGTTTGAGGAAAGGCATGGGTCACCGATGATCCAAGCACTTAGGGTTATCTGGTGTTTGGAATTGGAGACGCTTTGATAGTCTTTTATCATAGTTGTTTCGTTTCGATGGCAATTCACTAGCTATTTATGCTCAGCTGCTGATTGAGCTAAAAGAATTATGGCCCCTTCGTTTAGTCGATCCCAGTCGTTGCCTTAGTAACATTGCTTAGCTCTCGTTCACTCCTCGCCTTAGCCTCTCTAGTTGAGTTCTAAGCCATCCTGATGTAACGAGATTGTAACGACCCGCAAAATTCAATGGTTTTAAAAGTATATTTTACTGGAAATTGGTGAAATTTTAAACAATAAAATTTGAAATTAAAAATTTATTATTTGGAATACGTCTATGTTAATATAGTAACTGGTAAATTTTCATCGGATAATATTGAAGTTTATTTTCCTGTGAAATTTCATTTCAAATCAAACCGGTTAATAACAGTGAATTTAAAAGTTTTCCGAAACCAAAATATGTCAGCAGGAGAAAATTTATTCAGATCATTCTGAATCAGACTGCGAAATTTGTTTCATGAAATTCGGACGTTTCTAGCTCCGTTTGGATTTTCCCGTACAAAATAGCAGCATTTACGGTACCGGTTATCGACTTTTGATTGGATGATCGTACTACCAATATCTGTATACCGTTTTGATCGTCTCGCCATGCCGATCTCTACGGTATATTTATTTATGTGTTCTGAATCCCAGTACGCGACGAAACGATGAAATCGTACTTCGTATCGATACCGCTTTTGTGACTTTTTATTTTCTTTTGGTTTAAAACTTTGAACCGTGACTGCCAAGCAAATAAATTGCTATAGTTATTTTTTTTCTAGTTAATGTTTAGCCGTTCGAGAATCAAACGTATCAACTTTTATACGTTGTAATTATTATTTAAAAAAAACGGTTCATCCCACTTCTGTCCATTTACTTTAATTTCTTTTCTTCTTCCTCCACAAACTTCTCTTCCTCCCACGTTCCAGCAAAATCCTCAACGAACCCGCCTCTGCTTCCTTTCTCCAGCCGTTTGAGCTTGCCTCGCCAAGGCATCAACACTCAACCCACCATCGTTGGACCTCCTCCTCATCACTCGAGCCACCAACCCTCCATTCGCTCCTCCTCCTCACAGCGAGCTCGCAAATCTCCAAGCCTACCCCTTCCAATCACCGCAGCCACCTACCGAAGCCTCACACCCATGCCAAGCCTCCCACCACAAAGCCTTCCCACGTCCATCACCTACTCGCGGCCCCACCAGTTCACGCCGTCGAACTCTGGCCACCCTCCGCCACTCCATAGTCCACCGCCTACCCTTGAAGCCTGCACACCATTGCCCACGTGTACCAAAGGCCACACGACCCAGCCTGCCTCCGATAGGTGACAACCACTTCATCTCTCATACCCAGATCTGTCAGTCTGGTCTTTGTTGTAAATGTTAGTAAAAATTTAATTTAATTTTGTTTTTTGTTTTGTTTTAAAATTTATTTCGAGTATACTTTCCTGTTATATATATATGGGTTTGATTTATACAAAGTTGTTTTATATTTTGGTTTTGTCGAATTATATTTTATATTGGAAAGTGAATTTTGTGTGTGTTGCGGGTGTATATATATAGATACTATATGTTTTGTAAGATAGGATATGTTATATACAGTTATATAAAAAAAACTTATATTGTAAAGTACATATACTAGCTGTTATGATAGAGATACAATACTTTAGCTATATATATTAATTTACCTATAGGATGTACTATCTATTAGTTTAGTTGAATTATAAAATATACTAAGTGTATGAGTTATATATGTAGTAAAGTACATTTTAAATTATATTCTTTCGGGTTGATGCTATATAATCTAAATTGCTAAAGTTTAGGTAAGTATATAATATATTCTCTGTTTGATTTCTAAGTATACGATTTTTACAGAATTTTTTTTATAATGTTAAAGTTTTAGTGCTGTTACATGTTTTGACTACAAAACAGTTTTAGAGCAGCATATATGTATAACTTTATATAATTGTTTTCAGTTTGTGCTTATAGTTTTAGTTTACTGTTAGTATATAAATATTTACTCATATAGGTTAATATATAATATGGATTTTTATTTATTTTTGTAAACATATATAGTGTATTCGTGTTTCCAGTAAGTGTTACATGCCAGATTTCATATACAGTATAGTATGTTATTTATAACAGAGTTGGAAGGTTTTATTTTATATTTGCGTTTTAAGTATAAACAATAATCTTTAATTAAATATATTATTTTATTTTAGTATTCGTATACAATTTGAAAATATAATTATATATATATATTCGGTCTCTATCTAGATGATTCTGATCTGTTCTCATTAATGTAAACTATCAGCTTGTCCGTCAAATTCGTGCCCACTTCACTTTGCTTTGAAATTTGTAGCTTGCCCTGTTGTCTAACACCCTAGCCTCGAAAGGTGAGCATTCACTCACGATTAACGTTCTTTTATTTTTTAAATTTGATTTCATTTGAAATAGCAATTGAAATATGCTGCTGTAGTTATTTACATTGCTATATATGCTATTATCTGTATATGTTCACCTGTGACATCTGACACCAGTATCTAGTATTTATATGCCTGTTATTACTATTATATGTATATGTTCACCTATGACATCTGACACCAGTATCTGTTATTTATATTGATGATATATGCCTGTTGTTATATTTTATATTATCTGTTATCACTCTGCAAGTTCCCTGTTAGTATAGAATTCACTATGGGTTGAAATGATACATACCCGAATGGACTTTAGAATAGGAGAAAATCGTTATGGGTTGAAATGATAAACCCAAGCGATTTTCATTTGAATTGAAATTGGGATTACGGGTCGAAATGAGATCTACCCGTATATATTTAAATTTCGGATTGAAATGATAAATATCCGTATCACTTAACCATATGATATATATATATATATATACAAACACCGTTGGTCCATATATATATATATATAAATATTTTGAAATTGAATTCTATGGTTTTGGAAAGAAATATATGGTTTTAACAAATGTTGATTCTTAAAATTTTATATATAAATGGAAATGATATATATAGATTTAATAATGATATTTAATTTAATTAAGATGGATTTAATACATATAATATGTTAAGTATAAAATTTATATTTCAAAATAGATTTTGGTAAAAATTTGAATAAGTTAAGGTTGGGAAGATAATTTGAATTTAGTAAAGAATTTTATTCAATTAAACCAATTTAAAGCTTATTGAAATTGGGATTTAAGATATGATTTATAACTTGAGTTTGATTTAAATAATTTAATGAATATTTCTTGTTTAAATAAATTTAAGGAAATATTTAGTAAAAATGAAATTTAAGGCTAGTTAAATGATATTGAATTTATTAAGAGAATGTTCCCTAATTAAATAATAATAAAGTTAAAACAAGTGCTATATGAAACTGTTAAATTTAACTTTGAAATGTTGAATATGAAATATATTGAAAATTTAAATGGTATATTTAGAACTGAATTGAATTGATGAATTGAGCTTTGAATAAATTTGAAGTTGGATTTTGAGTTAATATGAATCGATTTGTGAGACTTGAGAAAATTGTAAATGCTTTACCTTATAAATTATATAATCTAATATACTATTTTGGAAATAGATATATTTGAAAAGAAAATGATATCTTGATTTTGAAGTATAAATAAATTTGAAATGACCACGGTGTTATAGTGTATATTTCCACCTTGTAGATAGTTTCGAAGATCCTTAGAGGATGGTTATCCCAAACATCCTTTAAGTTACTCGTATTTCAGTTGATATTTCACTTGAGTTGGATTTATTGATATAAGAATGTTAATCCTGACTCGAATGTTTTGTGTTTTGCTTTACGCTCGGGTCAAACCGAGTGAAACAACATTTGAGACTCACCTTTGGAGTTTGGAGCTTCGTTTGGAGATCCAACCATCGATTCAGCTTTCAGCTTTCCAGTTGATTTCTTCAGAGAGGTCGTTTATTCGTACTGAAGACTTCACTGCATTTGAGATATTCTGTTGTATTTTATTTCTAACTCTGATGTTTATATAGTAGCTTCATGAACTACTATTTTATCTATTCCGCTGCGTATTATTGTATTACTCTGTGTCTGTGATTCTATGATTGATTTATTTACTATATATTCTGAGTTTTGCCAAATTTAAATTAACAATCTGATATTTTGAATTATTCAAGTCTGACATGTGTGGATTTATTGTCGATTTGAATGGTCCAAAATAGCGGGTCGTTATAGTTGGTATCAGAGCTTTGGCTCTAGGCAAAACATAGAATATATAGTAAATTTATTTACAGAATCACTTTCGTTCGAGTTTGAATCTCTTCCTTTTGACTCAATTTCCTCTGAACTTTATAACGTTCCTTGCGGTTCCAAAATTTCATTCTTGTCTCTCCCTAATTGTATTCTTTTGATTCTGGAGTATCCCATAACCCCACTTCGAATGATCTCTATAAGAATAGGCGATCCCGCCAATCTTTGAATGAATTGTGAAGGGGTGAAACTCCTTTACAATTGGCATTGATTCACCGGAGATTTATATACCCCTCGGTTTAGATGCGGCTATCTCTTGTTATGTTGAATTCTATCTCGGGCGATCGAATGTCGATTTGCCTTGGAATTCTGCATCGATCTTGTTCCTGAAGTCACAGTTGACTCGGTTAAGGTCGTCCGCGATTTATATAAGTATATTCATCTTCTATTTTTGAAATTTAATTATCTCATCTTCGTTCGAGCTTATCTTTGAATCATAATTCTATTTGATTAAGAGTTCCTGTAAATTGAATCTCTATCTTTATTTTGAAATCCGTCCGTGACTCTTCCTTTGAAAATCGGGTTTGTTTGTATTTTTAGAAAGTGTTTTATATATTGAAATTATTATTTTGATAAGTATGACTATATTCTATATATAAAAGTGAAATGTTTTCAATAAAGAATATATACCCTTTTAAAAACAAGAATTTGAGGTTTCAAAAGGATTTGTAATTTTGAAAAAACTATATAAGAAATTTGATTTATAACTAAAGGATTTTAAATTCGAGAATTGAACTCCGGTATTTTGATATTGGTTTTAAGATTTTGAAATATATGATAATAATATGATTTAAAAGTATTTTTCGAATACGAAATGTTTTAAATGATTTTAATGAGTTTCGAAGAAATTCCAAAAGAAGTTTGAGAAAATAGAAGTCCAGAACTCACTTATGTCGCTGGAAAATAATTTCGGTGATGAGTGCACGCATCATCGACATTGATTTTCGAGTTTCAGAGTGGGGGAGAGGCCACTTTAGTAGCATTGCTACGCGAGTGATTTTGCGAAACCAATTTTGATTTCAAAATTTTGAAGTATGATTTGATATTCGAAAGATATATGAATATGTATTTGAAATGATTTGAAATGAGCCGGTGTTCAGTCCTCGAGTTTTGGATTTGATATAACCCTATCTATTAAAATTGATTTACTGTTTGTTGCTGATTTCCAACTCTTGAATTTGAAAATGATTTCTTCGACTATTTTGAAGTTCGAGTACTTCCAAATCAAGGTTAACTTTTCAAAGCTAAGAAATTTTGAAAAGTATTTTGATAAAGTATATAAGTTTGTTTTGAATGTTTAAGTATGAAGTAATATGATTTAATAAGTTGAAACTGTTTTGTTAAGTAAATGAATAAGGCTCTTTTGAATTTTTCTAATATGAAATTTAGATTCGAAATGCTTTAAAAAGAATTTGGTCTTCAAAATATTTTGAATAAAATTTAGTTTAAATGTTTTAACTTAGTAACATCTTTATGAAACTATATATTTAACAAGTTGGAATAAATATATAAGTTGTATGTATGTTGTTTTATTCGCATAATTAATTTGATCCAAGTTTGAGTACACAAGTTCGAGGTGGATTACACCATTTCGTGTTAGGATTTTTCATTCGATTCTTGATGGCGAATAGTTGATATGGATTTTAGGCTCGATTCTAGAATTCTCTATCATAGTATATGGCTATGCAAGGAGACTGATGGCTTCTAGTCGAGAAACCATATCGAAGTCCGCATTAGGGAAGTCGAATGGACAATATTAGTTCGAAAGCGAACTTGTGTGATCGAGCGAGCGATCAAATGTGATTCTGCGAAATGATGGCGTATGTACATCTTATATTCTATTATCATTGATATATTTTGACACTGAAATTGAAAGCTGTCAGGTTAGAATATCTTGCTTACTAAAAGAAAATTTCCAATTTAAATTACAAAGATATATAACCCATAAAAGCAAAGATATTCAAACCCATATGGCTCTTCATACAGCGAAATTTATTTTGAAAATTTGATCCTTATATAAGGTAGACCTTACGTAAGTATAAGATGATTTTGGAAACATTTGATTTTGGAAATGAATTGGTTGACTTAAATTATTGACTTGGAAATTTGGATTTATTTTCTAAATCTATTATTTTGGAAACTTTGAAACTAAAGATAATTAATTTGAGAAGAAATAATTGGGTGAAATTGTATATGATTTTGAAATTGAACTGATATTGAAACAAATTAAAAATTGAGAACCTTATGTTACTAAACACTGGATTTGGGAGTTGTCGAACTTATATAAAAATTGATTTGTATGAGTATGAAATTGATTCGAAAACTATAGATTTGAAAGGGTACTCAATTTGAAAGTGAAATCTTATATAATTGAAGTCTATATAAGTATGATTTGATATACTATTGATTTTGGAAAGTATTTGATTTGAAAATAAAATCTTATATATAATGGATTTTATATAAGTACGATATTTGAAAGTGATTTGAAAAGGTACTATATGATACATATTTTCGAAGTAAAGATATGGAAAGTGCCTTCTGCTTGATATCCGATTTGTGGCCACATCTTGGATTCATTCTATCGATATTATTCTCTCTGATTTTTGGTTTTCCAGATATGATACTCGAGTGTCCTTCGAATTCCATGGCGTTACCCATGGTCTTACGAACTCGACTGCATAGCGTAATTCGTAAGGCAGTGATTGCTTAAAAGGTACGGATGTTTCCTGGGGGATCCAGGCGTAACCATTGTGTATCTACGATCTATGGTCGTGTTAGTGGCGTAATCCGCAAGGCAGAGATTGCTTAAGGGGTATGGATGTTTCCTGGGGGATCTAGGCGTAACCATTTTTATGTATCCTGCGGTCCACCGTTTGGTTGCATGGCGAAATTCGCAAGGCAGTGAATGCTTAAAAGGTACGGATGTTTCCTAGGGGACCCAGGCGTAACCATTGTGTATCTGCGATCCATGATTTGTTCGTTTTTGTTTGGATTGTACTTTCCATATCTGTTTTTAAAAGTTTTTCCAGTATTTTCACTAGGTGTTGAAACAGGTCTACTAAGTACCTGGAGAATTCTAGTTTTGCGCCTGATCAACGCACTACCAGAGTCTACAGGAACAAGGATAAACTTGTTGAAACATCGAGTTATAAAAGTATTTTATTATAAAGGTATTTTCAACAAAAGAAATTCTATATTAATATTCGAAATTGAAATTCTCATGGTTTAAATTAATTACTCATGCCCGATTCTATTCTTTTGAATCTACCTTATATGCTCAACTTTATTTATTCACCTATATTCTGCTTTTCCAAATCCTCCTTTTTCTCCTTGTTGACTATATCCTTTTTAAGTATTGTTTATTTATATACTATATGGTTTAATAAAAAAATAATAATAGTGTTATAAATAGAAAATTTTAGTGTAAGTATTTTAGAAGTTATTAATCAAATACAACATATGTAAAGAGAATGATTATTAATTTATTATAATGTTGAAAGTATCTTGAGATAAATTAATAAATTTATGAATTATGGATTTAAATGTTTTCAATAGTTTCTTTGTAAAAATTAATGTAAATAATTGTTTTCAAATAATTTTCATATCTTTATAAATGTGTTATTTAAACATATAAATGGTATTTATAAAGGAAGCAAGAAATTTTACAAATGGATTTTTGAAAGGTTTTAAAGTATATAAGATAATTGAATTGCAAATGAAGTTTTCAAATTTTAAGTAAAATTTATATAGTTCAAATTAATTGTTTAATCTTGACTTTAAATCTATCTTTTCTGTCTGGTTGTTTCTATTCTTCTACCTCCTTCCTTTTCGGGGACGAAAAGTTTTGAGTGGGGGAGAGTGTAACGACCCGCAAAATTCAATGGTTTTAAAAGTATATTTTACTGGAAATTGGTGAAATTTTAAACAATAAAATTTGAAATTAAAAATTTATTATTTGGAATACGTCTATGTTAATATAGCAACTGGTAAATTTTCATCTGATAATATTGAAGTTTATTTTCCTGTGAAATTTCATTTCAAATCAAACCGGTTAATAACAGTGAATTTAAAAGATTTCCGAAACCAAAATATGTCAACAGGAGAAAATTTATTCAGATCATTCTGAATCAGACTGCGAAATTCGTTTCATGAAATTCGGACGTTTCTAGCTCCATTTGGATTTTCCCGTACGAAATAGCAGCATTTCCGGTACCGGTTATCGACTTTTGATTGGATGATCGTACCACCAATATCTGTATACCGTTTTGATCGTCTCGCCATGCCGATCTCTACGGTATATTTATTTATGTGTTCTGAGGCCCAGTACGCGACGAAACGATGAAATCGTACTTCGTATCGATACCGCTTTTGTGACTTTTTATTTTCTTTTGGTTTAAAACTTTGAACCGTGACTGCCAAGCAAATAAATTGCTATAGTTAGTTTTTTTCTAGTTAATGTTTAGCCGTTCGAGAATCAAACGTATCAACTTTTATACGTTGTAATTATTATTTCAAAAAAAACGGTTCATCCCACTTCTGTCCATTTACTTTAATTTCTTTTCTTCTTCCTCCACAAACTTCTCTTCCTCCCACGTTCCAGCAAAATCCTCAACGAACCCGCCTCTGCTTCCTTTCTCCAGCCGTTTGAGCTTGCCTCGCCAAGGCATCAACACTCAACCCACCATCGTTGGACCTCCTCCTCATCACTCGAGCCACCAACCCTCCATTCGCTCCTCCTCCTCATAGCGAGCTCGCAAATCTCCAAGCCTACCCCTTCCAATCAACGCAGCCACCTACCGAAGCCTCACACCCATGCCAAGCCTCCCACCACAAAGCCTTCCCACGTCCATCACCTACTCGCGGCCCCACCAGTTCACGCCATCGAACTCTGGCCACCCTCCGCCACTCCATAGTCCACCACCTACCCTTGAAGCCTGCACAACATTGCCCACGTGTACCAAAGGCCACACGCCCCAGCCTGCCTCCGATAGGTGACAACCACTTCATCTCTCATACCCAGATCTGTCAGTCTGGTCTTTGTTGTAAATGTTAGTAAAAATTTAATTTAATTTTTTTTTTGTTTTGTTTTAAAATTTATTTCGAGTATACTTTCCTGTTATATATATATGGGTTTGATTTATACAAAGTTGTTTTATATTTTGGTTTTGTCGAATTATATTTTATATTGGAAAGTGAATTTTGTATGTGTTGCGGGTGTATATATATAGATACTATATGTTTTGTAAGATAGGATATGTTATTTACAGTTATATAAAAAAAAATCTTATATTGTAAAGTACATATACTAGATGTTATGATAGAGATACAATACTTTAGCTATATATATTAATTTACCTATAGGATGTACTGTCTATTAGTTTAGTTGAATTATAAAATATACTAAGTGTATGAGTTATATATGTAGTAAAGTACATTTTAAATTATATTCTTTCGGGTTGATGCTATATAATCTAAATTGCTAAAGTTTAGGTAAGTATATAATATATTCTCTGTTTGATTTCTAAGTATACGATTTTTACAGAATTTTTTTTATAATGTTAAAGTTTTAGTGCTGTTACATGTTTTGACTACAAAACAGTTTCAGAGCAGCATATATATATTACTTTATATAATTGTTTTCAGTTTGTGCTTATAGTTTTAGTTTACTGTTAGTATATAAATATTTACTCATATAGGTTAATATATAATATGGATTTTTATTTATTTTTGAAAACATATATAGTGTATTCGTGTTTCGAGTAAGTGTTACATGCCAGATTTCATATATAGTATAGTATGTTATTTATAACAGAGTTGGAAGGTTTTATTTTATATTTGCGTTTTAAGTATAAACAATAATCTTTAATTAAATATATTATTTTATTTTAGTATTCGTATACAATTTGAAAATATAATTATATATATATATATATATTCGGTCTCTATCTAGATGATTCTGATCTGTTCTCATTATTGTAAACTATCAGCTTGTCCGTCAAATTCGTGCCCACTTCACTTTGCTTTGAAATTTATAGCTTGCCCTGTTGTCTAACACCCTAGCCTCGAAAGGTGAGCATTCACTCACGATTAACGTTCTTTTATTTTTTAAATTTGATTTCATTTGAAATAGCAATTGAAATATGCTGCTGTAGTTATTTACATTGCTATATATGCTATTATCTGTATATGTTCACCTGTGACATCTGACACCAGTATCTAGTATTTATATGCTTGTTATTACTATTATCTGTATATGTTCACCTATGACATCTGACACCAGTATCTGTTATTTATATTGATGATATATGCCTGTTGTTATATTTTATATTATCTGTTATCACTCTGCAAGTTCCCTGTTAGTATAGAATTCACTATGGGTTGAAATGATACATACCCGAATGGACTTTAGAATAGGAGAAAATCGTTATGGGTTGAAATGATAAACCCAAGCGATTTTCATTTGAATTGAAATTGGGATTACGGGTCGAAATGAGATCTACCCGTATATATTTAAATTTCGGATTGAAATGATAAATATCCGTATCACTTAACCATATGATATATATATATACAAACACCGTTGGTCTATATATATATATATATAAATATTTTGAAATTGAATTTTATGGTTTTGGAAAGAAATATATGGTTTTAACAAATGTTGATTCTTAAAATTTTATATATAAATGGAAATGATATATATAGATTTAATAATGATATTTAATTTAATTAAGATGGATTTAATACATATAATATGTTAAGTATAAAATTTATATTTCAAAATAGATTTTGGTAAAAATTTGAATAAGTTAAGGTTGGGAAGGTAATTTGAATTTAGTAAAGAATTTTATTCAATTAAACCAAATTAAAGCTTATTGAAATTGGGATTTAAGATATGATTTATAACTTGAGTTTGATTTAAATAATTTAATGAATATTTCTTGTTTAAATAAATTTAAGGAAATATTTATTAAAAATGAAATTTAAGGCTAGTTAAATGATATTGAATTTATTAAGAGAATATTCCCTAATTAAATAATAATAAAGTTAAAACAAGTGCTATATGAAACTGTTAAATTTAACTTTGAAATGTTGAATATTAAAGCTTTGAAATATATTGAAAATTTAAATGGTATATTTAGAACTGAATTGAATTGATGAATTGAGCTTTGAATAAATTTGAAGTTGGAATTTGAGTTAGTATGAATCGATTTGTGAGACTTGAGAAAATTGTAAATGCTTTACCTTATAAATTATATAATCTAATATACTATTTTGGAAATAGATATATTTGAAAAGAAAATGATATCTTGATTTTGAAGTATAAATAAATTTGAAATGACCACGGTGTTATAGTGAATATTTCCACCTTGTAGATAATTTCGAAGATCCTTAGAGGATGGTTATCCCAAACATCCTTTAAGTTACTCGTATTTCAGTTGATATTTCACTTGAGTTGGATTTATTGATATAAGAATGTTAATCCTGACTCGAGTGTTTTGTGTTTTGCTTTATGCTCGGGTCAGACCGAGTGAAACAGCATTTGAGACTCACCTTTGGAGTTTGGAGCTTCGTTTGGAGATCCAACCATCGATTCAACTTTCAGCTTTCCAGTTGATTTCTTCAGAGAGGTCATTTATTCGTACTGAAGACTTCACTGCATTTGAGATATTCTGTTGTATTTTATTTCTAACTCTGATGTTTATATAGTAGCTTCATGAACTACTATTTTATCTATTCCACTGCGTATTATTGTATTACTCTGTGTCTGTGATTCTGTGATTGATTTATTTACAGTATATTTTGAGTTTTGCCAAATTTAAATTAACAATCTGATATTTTGAATTATTCAAGTCTGACATGTGTGGATTTATTGTCGATTTGAATGGTCCAAAATAGCGGGTCGTTACAGAGATTTTCATGCTTTCTAGTAGGTCCTGCTGGGTCAAAAACCCGGATAACACCCATTTATAACACCATCCCTTTATAGATCTCACTTATTCATAAGTCTCATTCAAAACTTAATTTCAACCGTTTTTAACCTTCCATAGGTATAAATTTCTTTCAATTTATAAAATATCGTTTAATAATCCCAATTTACCCTCACCTTTAATTTCCAAAATAGAATCAACTATTTTCTAAAATATCATTCCACATCGTATAATAAATCCACCGTTTGATTTATTTTTTCCAATCTATCCATTGATTATAGTTTCCCTTTATTTATAAATACCGTTTATAAATCCAAACTTTTACTAACGAAAATACGATTTTACGAATCTTCTCTTTCTTTGTAAAATATCACTTTTGTAAATTATCATATTTATAAATTTCTCCTTTATAAATAAATTATAATATATGTACCTATATATATCACTTTATATAAAATGGTTAATAAATATTTATATCAAAATATTTCTATTTTTAAAACCGTATCCCTTTATTATAAAAGACCGACTTATTTTCCAAGGTTTTAAAAATCTTTATTCACAGTTCAAAAACTCTATTTAAAATGTTTTATAAAACTATTAAATTATAATATCTACAAAAATCGTACCTTTGATTTTAAAATAAATTACTTCTTCAAAAAAATCACAAATAATTATTTAAAATATATATAATTTCCAAAATCTCTTTAAAATCTCCTTTTAAAAATCAATCACTATTTTATTGTATTTTAAAGAACCAAAATATAAGGCCCAGTGCTACAAAAGCACTAAATAAGCAAAATTGGGTCCATGTCATCAATTTTAGCATCCAACATATCATATATTAAATTATATGAAAACAAAATCAACAGTGTGAGGAATCCTATTGGATCCCTCCTACTTGTCCCCATGCATCACATATAGTATATAATCATAAAATATAAATCAGCCGCTTCGAGGTGGGATTCGTATGCAAAGGGTCATCCGCTCTTACACGGGAACCTAATAAGGTCTCATCTGCTCTACGGGCGAGAATATATCCAAACTAACTAATAAATATAGTAAATCATCGAAACAATCAGTCAACAATTTTTATCAACTACATATAATACTAGTTAACCAAAAAGGTGAGTTTAACTCACCGAAATTTCTGTTGTCGCCGTGGCATTCCGGTTTGGAACTAAAATCGAACGACGTTCGATTTTAGCCCAAATTTCAATAGTCTCCAAATCCAACCAAACCAGTTGCATTATGAAGCTTACGACATCCCGAGCACGATGCAAAAATCCATGTTTTAATTGGACCTAATATGGATAAGTTATTAGATTTATAAGTTAATGGGAATTAAATATAAATAAATCCCACTAATTACTTTAAATATAAAATTAATTACATTATAAACCTTCTTCCCATTTCAAACACTCGCTTCCCTCTAGTTTCCACCTTCACCATTGCCGGCCTTAAACCTCACCGTACCTCCCTCCATTGACCACGAGCAACCAAACCAACGCCGCCACCATCCTTCTCATCGAAAACCACACCTCCCTGACCCATCAAAAGCCAACCCGAACCACTTTAGAAAACCACAACATCCCCTACCTCCCCACGACCGTACGACCGATGCATTTTGCCCTAGGCAATTGCACACCCCTAAAATCAGCCACTAGGTGCCCCTTACAACCACAAAACCGAATCCAACCTTCAAATCCACTATCGTTGATCAAAAATTTCAAAAACTTGAACCCTAATCTACATAAAGCATAAGACTTTACTGTCAGACTCAAGCAATTAAGCTACAGCCCCCCCAAGACGCATAATATCTCATAGATCTATCTCCAAGAAATCCAAGGATATTTATTTTATAATTTCTTTAAATGAATAATGTTTGAGAATTTTAATTTTAAGGTTTTCATTTTTTTCCTCTGGTTTGAAATCCTTTGAACATAGGGGGAAGGGAGCATTTAAAAAGAGACGGATAAGGTGGGTATGGCATGAACAGTGGAGGGTATGGGATAGGTATGGCAATTTAAAGAATATAAATATATTTTATTAAATTTTTGTATTCAAAAATATCCACTTGACGCACTCAAAAATCTCAAACTCTAAAGGAGGTGTGCCACTTGACGTTTTATATGTTAAACCCCTATTCCAAACGCAATGGAAGTAGTCTCGAGGCTTAATTCGATCATATACAGAAGATATCTTTTCAAACCCAATTATTATATCAAATTTCCAAAATTAATTTCTACGTGTTTCGAACTCGCACTACCAAACGATACGTCTGATCATCATGAAATTCGATGGTATATTATAATTTACTATTACGGATCTAATGGAACTGGTTTCGTCCAATTCCAAGACAGTTCCCCGGAAAGATATTTCTACATGTTAATTAAAACGAGTTATTTTCAAAAATCAGTTTAATCACTTCTAATTCCAATTTAAAATTTTATTATCTTTATTCTTATTCAAATAGAATTTAAATTAACTTTTGAAATCATTTCCATTCATTTCAAATTCAAGATTCAATTTATTTTAAATATCTCCAAATATTAATTCAATAATTTAATTAACAAATAAATCACTGAATTTGAAATTCAAGTCATTTAACTTATAAAATTAACTTTCCAATATTTAAGATCAATTAAATATTCCCAATTCAAATAACTAAAATTCTGGGTCGTTACAATCGTAGTTCTCAAGTATATTTCTGGAGGTATACTTTTGCAAAGGGGGGCACACCTTCGTAGTCATTGTTGGAAAATTCCTTTTCCATGTTTGAATCAAATATTTGAATCGTTTTCTTAATTTCATCGAGAAGTGCCTGGAGCTCTACTCGATGTTTAGTTATTTGTTTCCATCCTTTCAAGTCGTATTTTGTTCCGACTTGTTTCAATTCTTCCATCTATGGAAGTTATTCCTATAAGGTAAAACCTGTTACATGTTTAGCGACATGGTCTTATAGAATTACTATATGTTCATCGTATTTCTTGAGTTTCTCACGCTGATTTTCCAGAGTGATCTGGGTGTTATTTTATTATAATTCTCGGGTCAAACCGAATATTTTCCAGGTTGTCGTTGGAGGACATGGAGCTCATGGAGTAGAGCTAGATGTTCACCGACTATAATATTTTTATTTTCTATTGTATTATTATATATACCCATCAACAATTATATGGTCAGGAGGTTATAACTGTCTAGGCTGATGAGTTTTGTTTTTAACTCTGATGTACCTTGTATTTTAGAGTGATAGCTTTTACTGTCTTATTTTATTATATGTTGTCGTTCTGTTGTGAGATTCTGTCTTCCCTATTCTTTTTTTTCTTTTTTTCTTTTTACCCTAACAATCCGCCTTTACGGCATTTGGATGCTCGATATTTGAATATCATGGATGTATTGAGTGCCGACTTTCGAGGGTCGAAAAAGGCGGGTCGTTACATTTGGTATCAGAGCTGAAGGTTAAGCGAGAACCATGGCTTTGGTGGGGTAAACTCATTTGAGATAGAGTAAGTGACACCCTAGAATGGATTCAGATGTTATATATATGAGAGCGTATTTATTATTACTATAAAAACGTATTATGTTAATTGGTCTATTGAATGGTTTATGAATTCCAATCGAGACGTGGGACGCCACGGTGTCAATAGGGATTTCTAAACAATCAAACAAGGCAAACAGACATGATATTGATTTTTGAAAATTGGTACATGAAATATTTTTCCTAGGATTATATATTTTATATATACGAGTACTTCAGCACGTGCGATGCACGTGCGCAAGTGTAAATGGTATTAAAAACCAACATTTGTAAGCTTTCTTGAATTTTACAAAATGAATTTGAAGTATACAAAATTTTGTATATTTTATGTATATACATTCACAAATCAACCGTTTTTCAAGACACTAAGGAGACCAAGTTATTTAGAAAAATAATAAAACACTAACCGTTTGTTAAATTTTCCTTTAGATTAATATCATTGTGACAATTTGTAACAAATATTAAAATTAGCATTTCCAGTAATTTTGAACTTGGAAAACTTTTATTATCTCTTTTAAAAAGTGTTGAACCACCATATTAATATATAGAGAATTTTTAGAAAACATAAGATTATAGCTATACTCCTAAACCATTCTAAATATTACCTAGATTACTCAAAATGCATTATAAGTTTAAGAATCCAAACCTGTTACTTTTCAGTTTAATTAATGAAATACAACAATTTGTACTTGTTATTACATAAATCATTATATAGGTTTACATATGAAATACTACTCTTGCTGTAAACCGATATTGAAATGCGTAAACCTCATACATAAAAATTTATTAAACTTCTACATAAATCAATATAATTATAGATTAAACTACTTTCACTCTTCTTCTAACCTTTTCTCTTTTATTAAAACAAACATATTATATTTTCCTTCAATACACAATGCTTTACGAATATGGATACTCTTCCTCGCCGATCTAAATGCACTCAAATGAGACAAAATCCTGAATCATTGTTTCAATGGCTTTTTCTTTGCCTTGATCTATGCTACTTTCACCAATCAAGTTTTCTTTTGTATTTATCACACATGCACTGTCACGTTGTATTTCATTAACGTGATTCATTTCATTTAACCTAAACATATTCCCCCTTCTTTATAATTTGCATTAAAGCCCAACTTCCCATGCATAATTCCAAGTTATCTTCATCGTTTCTTTTAACCGGGCCCATCTTTTCCCTCATTAAATCCATTCCATCCTTGTATAAAACTCTATCATCATTATTTGAACCTATATTATCAGCACACTCTATTTCATCCTTTCCATTGTTATTATTTGTTTCTTTATTAATATTATCTTCCATCACTTTAACCTTCACAACTGTGTTAATATCTACAATTTCCCTTTTGTTCAAACTTACAATAGCATCAACCCTTAACAATTCAATGTTCTCCAGCTCCGGCTTTTGCAAATCTTCAAATCTCATTATAATATTGTCAGCAGTTTTATTAAGTCCTGCGTACTCATACTGATACACCATGCTCAACAGCAGTAGTTTCCTCCTCCGTGCTGCCAACAAATTATTCAATGCCTTTAACATGTTTGGACTCCACCTACGTATAAATGCTTTTGTTAAACAATTTTTTTTATGCATGTGGCCGTGCATTATATGGTGCAAAATCATCATCGGTCCTTAATATGTCATCATGCACCCTGAATATTCACCTCTGTTACATCATGCTCAACATAAATAGTTTTCCCTGTTAATTTTATACCTGATTTTGTTTATTTGCAATATTTAGGTGGATTCTTCTCATAATCTGCTATGAAAATCGGGATATTCCTAAAATTTTGTTAAAATTGTCAATATATATGAAAGAGAAACTGCATAAAAGTCAACTCAATTTTATTAATCTACTTAAAAATTGCAAATGTGCAAGGGTACATCAATATGAAAGGTCATATTATCCAAAAAAACTTTATACAAATGTAAATGATAAAATCAAAGCACCTTTTCATGTACTCATCATTGCCAAGTCTGGTTTGATGTGATATTTCAGTTTGTTGGGTTTCTATTCATTAAGCAAGAACCCTCAACCACCATTCATCAATTTGGATAATATTTTTCTCGTAATGTACCCTTAGATAAGAATGACCATCAACTAATCTCTAGTATCAATGCTCCTATGCATATGCATTCCATTAATAAGCATGGCTCTGATGTGAGACTTCGGCTTAATTTGTATTTAGTCAATATGCAAGCAACTTCAATCACTGCCTATACCCCTTGTACATTTGTACATAATATCGCATCCTTTGCATTGGGCCTACTGCTTCATGGTTATGGAAGTTCCAATTCTTCTGATGCTTAGGGAGGTTAAACAAAATTGTTGCTAGCAGTGATGAACAACTTTTGCCAGTTTTCTGCAAGTTTCCTAAAATGCAATTATCATCCATAAGTGATTTCCCTTACCCATTGGTATATGCTTCAGCAAACGTCTGGTAAATCTGATACTTTATTCATCCATCATTTCATCATAGTACACTACTCATTGGAAATAATGAAGCATGGCATTAATTATCGAAAAACAGTAACAACTTAATTCAACATATCATTGCATTAATTATTCATTAAAAATAATAATCTTCATCTTCATTACTAATAATGCAATTAATCTTAGTTATAGATTGAGGTTAGCTAAATAGTAACATAACTTTAGTATACAAAGGTCTACCTCATCGTATCCAGAATTAGTGATTTTCTCCTTCTTAGTATCAAAAATAAAGTTGTGGTCGTCATTTGATATCTAGATAATAATCTTGTGCATCCAAATTGTAGTTGAGATTTGTACATTTGTTACCACTCCTCCTAAAAATATAAGAAAACACGATATTCCTTTAAAATACATAATGATGGAAGTGGTGATCTTAATGAATTCTTTATTAGATACTGAAAACAAACTAATAAACTAAGATCTATAGTGTAGTATTTACTCTTTTAAAGGTTAACCCCAAACTTTTGGCATGTGGTGATCTATATTATCTCCATGCTTTCTAAAGTAATTGCAATATTTGGTATCTTTTTATGATTATTATTCAAATATATGTGATTATTTGAACATAAGTTCGTGGAAAAAACTTGTAAATTAGGTTACCTCTGTATAGAATAATTAGTTGAAAATTTTAGCCACATAAATAACAAATATTAATATAACTGCAAATGTAGTAATAGATATAAGTAATGGGTAGTTGATAAACCAATAAAAACCTCATGATGTACAAAAGCAATAATGTATTAGTAAAATTATGTTTTAAACAGACTGTTAACTCGTAAAGGGAAAACTGTTACAAAATCAAAGCCTTAGGAAACTATATATGTACTTGATACACATAATTGAATCAATCATGCAACAAATGTGATTGAGTTCGATGAGAAATTATATTGTTTAAATCTTAAAGAAATAAAGAAAATGGATCAGCTATCAAACTCATACACATCAAAATCATTTAGCTCTGTAATATTGTGTTCCCCTGTTAATTCTCCCTAAGTCATCCAATCATTCATTGTAATATAGCGACTATCTAGAATTATCAGCCATTTCATCAAAAGGTTGGACAACAAAAAACTAAACGTTACTATTGCATAACTTAAGGCATGTACAATGAAGCTGGGTAATGGTCACCATTATAAAACAGATAAAAAAATCAAAAACACAAAATAACTCACGGTACTCAAACCTTTTTAAAGCTAAAATGTCTGTTCGAACGAATCCCTATCTATGTTTTCTTTGCCAAAGCGGTTATTGGATCTTAATCTCAAACTTTGAATTTTCTTTTCCTTGTATAATTACAAAAAGTTAAATTACTGAATGAACTAAGCAAAAAAAATAACCGACGCCATTAGTTAATTTGAGGAGTTTTGAGTTTTAAACGTGCAATGGAAAGAAGAATAAATGGCGTGCTTCCTCGGTTAAAAGAAACGTGTGCAAGAGATGGAATACGTGGGTAACAAAATGAAGCACTGTCTTCTTTTCTTCTACTGCAAAATAGCAAACGTACACAAAGAAAATGAAGCATTCATTTATTGGATTTTGAGGGAAAAGAAAGCTGACACAATGGTTAATATCAACATGAAATTATTGTGACATATGCACAAAAGCTTGCAAAAAATTGGATGTACATCAGTTAGCTTGCTATTTTTTTGGAAATATATTCAACTTCCATAATTACTTCTAGGAAAAAAATGTAATTTAAAAGAGCATGGTATAGAATACTAAGGGTATTTCACAAAATAATTTTGATCTTCGTGCCTCATTTGGCTGCTACTATTATACAACATATGAAAACTCCTGATGATACTCAGACAGAAATCAAGCTACAACTAAGCAAAGACAACTTGCAAAACTAATAAATTGCAACTCAAAGCATAATATATTTATTTTTTACTTCTTAAATGGTAATAAAACAACATCCAGAGTCATACCTCGGAGAAAAGCAACGAAGTAGTGAATATAATAAAATTTGAGCCTGAGCTCCTCTTTCTGTTGAGAGAGATAGTGAAGAAAGTATGGCATGATATGGATGACGGCGATCCAAGCTCCCATTATTGCTAATCCATTTCCAATTCTCTCAGTTTAACCTAAAACATAAAAAAGAAATGGTTTAAAATAATCTACCAAAGATGTGGAAAATTTGGTCTGTACATCAAAATATCACTTGCGTGTAGAAAATTAAGGGCATGGGCCAGCCGTTTGTGCTTCTGGATGCTCCTCCTCCCCTCGATAGAAGAGCGAACTGGAAAATATTAGGAAAGTGATTTTTCTCGGCAATCGAAGATCCACTACTAAAATTTTAGAAGTATGATTAGGAAAAATGAACGGAATTGGATTCGTTGAGTGAACGAAAAGTTGAGGAGAAGGGTTATTGTGAACAGATAAAAAAGAAGAGGGAAGAAGTAACTACAGTGTGTTAGATCGTGCGCATTACCACTTGTCAGCGAAACGTGTTAAATAAATGACGAAAATACCTTCCTATATAGTTTGTTGTTTCATTTGTTTTGAGTTGTACGATATGGGGGTAATTTTGGAAATCTGAAAAAGGCTTCACTTTGACCCGTTGACCAAAGTATTTGCTTTATATATAAGATATAAAGAAATAATTTTCAAATTTATATAGTTATTTATTGTGTGTTTGTTTATTAATGATAATATTTCTTTATTATCATTATTGTTTGGTTTGTCATGCTCCGATAATATAAGAGCATTGAATATTATTTGTTGATTGTTAATTTATGCTTGACTAGTTTCTGAACATTTATTGTTTCGATAATTGTGGGTACATTAAAATGAACCCCTTGTGAATTAAGTTTTGCAGTTTGACTATAAGTTGTTTGGAGAAAATGTTAAGTTAAAAGTCATCTTTTAATAATGTTGAGTCGAAAGTAAAACTTTTAATAAAAGTTGTTTAATATAATCTAAATAGGAATATAAGACATTTAGAGGATAAATATTTGAGAAAAGTTTATCATAATAAAGGAAAAGCTATTATAATATAAGATGATTTCAAAGGTATATTTTATATAAGTGTGGTATATAAAATGATTTATAAAAGCTGTTTTATAAGTTAAAAGAGTTTTTGAGAATTTAAGATACCGGAATTGATTTTAAAAAGATTTTGAGAAAAGTAATGGTAGTATTACTTGGAAGTATTTATAAGTACAAATATTTCAAGAAGAATTTTTAATAAGGACATATTTTCTTTTGATGGTCCAGGGAGAACATCTCGGTTAGTTTTGTGGTAATTAGAATAATCTTCGAAGTGGCGATCGAATTTTGCTTAAGCGAATGTTATAGTGCACTTAGTAAATTATTCTCTTTATTATTATGCGATTGAAATGAGTTCAAATCCAAACGAACCCAAATGAATGCTAGTGAATAAATAGTTATATTTATGTTGTATATAGAAATATATGTAGTATGATTTCAAAAAAGGGCACTGAAATGAAAACTGAGTATTAAGTCTTTAAGTTTCCCTTAAAGGAAATTGATTTAAAATAAAAGGTGTTTTGATAAAAGAATGTTTTGATAAATGAAATTTGTAAACTCTTGAATAGAAAAGAGATAATATAACTCACGTTTTTAAATGAGTTAAATTGGATATGAAGGTTTTTAATAAGCATTGTTTTATTAAAACCGTAGTTTTGTTTAAACATCTAAGTTAGATAAACTATTTGATGTTATTGGGCTGACTAAATAAACATCTTCACCTTAGGGATGTCCAAGGAAAGTAGATTCTGAGATTGTGTTGGATACTAGCATCCTACTCTTCTTAGCTACTTATTGGACCAGGTAAGAAAAGAGGCTGGAGTAGTCGACTTAGTTTTTAAGACCCATATTTTGTTTGGGCCTCCATTTAAATTTTGAAAAAAAAGTAATGAAAAAAAAGTAATTAATAAATAAATAAAATTGACATTTTATATATACTCTTAGGATGTAAAAGAGTATTATACAAGTAAATAAGAGTGGAGTAAGTTTTTAATTTAATGTTTTATAAAGATGTAGCATTATATAATATTTATAAACTTAAGTTGTAATTTATGAAGTAATTTATAATAATTTTAGTATTGAATGAAATACTACATATGAAAAATGAATGTGATTCGGAAAGAGATTGGTGTAATTAAGAAACCAATCAGATTAAGTATGTAAGTTGTAAATAGATCATTTTATTCGCACGGTTCTTGATCTAGTATTTGAATACATAACTTCGAGGTGATTCACACCAGTCCGAAAAAGGATTTCTCACTTGATTCTTATCAGCGAACACTTGATTCGAATTCTTGATATGATAATAAGGTTTTATATCATAGTATATGGCTATGTAAGGAGAACAGAGGTTTCTAATCAAGGAACCTGATCGGAGTCCGCACTAGGGAGGTCGAGTGAGCCATACTAGTTCGAACGTAAAGTTATGTATCCAAGCGAGTGGTCGGATCAGATATTGCGTATAGATAGTTTATGTACATCATACGGGCTTAAGTATACTAATATGCTTTGTCGTGTGGCTTAGGAAAGTTTGGGAAGCGACTTTCAATTTTGTTCTAAGGTAGCTTAGATAATCTTCTAAGCAATAACCAAAGGCTGATGAGCGTAATGCTACAGTTAGGAAATTATCTATATCCTTGGATGATCGAAAAAGTTGTGAACCTAAGCAAAATTCTAAATATTGTTTGTTAGTCATTTAGCATTTTAAATAATGTTAAGTGTTAATGTATCCCTTTACGGAATTTGATTTGATTGATAGTGTTATTTTATATACTATGGTTTATAAGGCCTAAATTTATAAATAAAGGATTTTAAGTTGTTGTTTATTAGGACTTAAACCCTGGTGCTTTTGAAAAAAAGTAATTTCAAAAGAATTTGAGAAAGAAATAATAATAGTATTATTTTGAAATATTTGATGAAGTATTATTATTTCTGGATATTTGAAAAGAGTTTTATGAAGTGATTTTTCAAATATTTGGTTAAGACTAAAGTAGGACGATTGAGAGTTTCCTGATTTGGAAGACTCATCAGGTATATTTGTTTACTCTAGTTATTGTTTTAGGAGGAACTAGAATACCACTGGATGCTCCATGTTGTTTTGATTCTAGAGTTGTACCATGCTTCGGTAGGAGGAGCTCTCCTTGTCATAATTGATTTTGGTTTTGATTTATTTCTCTTTGGTGGAATTTGAAAAAAAATTGGATATAAAATCCCAGGCATTTGGTTCTAAATTTACCTTTTGAAAAGATTGGATGCATAGTATTTTATTACAGAGTATTCTCTGTACTTTTATTGCATATGGTTGTTATCTTATGTATGTTGTTTGTGCTTATGATAGAAATAGCTAGTGTATTGCTCTTTTGTCAACATGATTCTCTTTTGAATTATGAAAATACAGGATAGGTATAGGAAAGCAAGAGATTACTATTTGATTGCTTACGCACCCACATTCACATCGAGATAGTAAGTTTCTTGCCAGAAATCAAACGCCAAAGAAGTATGTAGTAGATTTAGAGATTGGTGATTGATTGATGGTTTTTATGCCCTAGATATAGAAGGCCACTTTTGGGCCTTTTGTTTTCTTTGTTGATTTGGGCAAGTTGCGGCGAGTTGTAGTTTTTTCGGATTGAACCGCGCAAAGGAGGTGCTGTCGAAATTTTCCATAACTTAAGCCAAAGTTGAAAGGAAAGTTAGCGCAAAAACAATTAAACATAACTGGTAATCGTAAGAATCGGTGGTGTGATAGATCCAATTAACTTGTCTTTCGGCTAGCAAGTGTGCATTGTATTTTCCATATTCCCTTTCATGGGAAATAGATGCATTAATTAGGTGTTTGGAATAGCCCAGAGTGACTTGGAAATTTTAGTGATGATATGATATGTTGTCACTGTGAGTGTAGTTGCTGTTACTTATTCGTTTCAAGTGTTTATAACTCGATTTGGGTGAGAGTGCCATGATTGCAGGCATGTGCACGTGTGGGTAGGATAATGTTCACGATAGATTAGTGTGGAGCTTGTTATTTTGGTCTATTGGTTGAAGATGATTTTCTATATATATCATCGATTATGCTACGGTGTTGGATTTTTTGCATAGTCCTTAAGGATTTTGGGGATGAAATCTTTCTAATGGAAGAGAGTGTAACAACCCGTATTATTAAGATGCTCTAAATATTTAAATTGTGGATATTTAAATATTAAATTGATTTATTTTATTGATGAGCCGAAAACTCGATCTTCGTAGACAGACTATTTTAGGACTCGAGACTACTTCTATTGGGTCTGGATGGTCTGAGTGAGCCAAAATGAGTATAAGCATCGATATATTCCGACTGTCTGATTTCTAGTTAGAGAGTCGAGTTTGATTCGTAAATCATATGACCAAAAAGCTAACTTCTATATATAATGGAATTAGGTTCTGTAACTAGTTCATTGAGTTCGGAATATAGATATTTAACTAGGAACACTAGTGAGCATGCCTTGATTGGAGTTCGTGATTTTTGGGGGGAATAGTATAGGAGATAATATCTATAAAAGGACCCCACCACTCTTATTTGCCCCAAAGCCCCATTCATGCCCTAACCCATCTAATGGCCACGATCATCCACAATCACTAGAGGCTGAATTAGGTGATGGGCCAAATTACAAAAGTGTGCACCTTGTTGAAGGGAGTACTTTGACTGGTTGGATTGGCGGTGGGTGGCGCGAGGCGGTGTGGATGTGGGTTTGAACAATGGTCACATTTTTCGTTCGTTCTCGAGATGGAGGCGTCGTGGGGAGGTGAGGTCAATGGCATTGGGACGGGGTTGGCCAAGGGATTCAACTGGAGGCAGGCAGTGGTGTATGATTGCCTGTAATAGTGATAGGCTGTAGTTGATCGACGATGTTTTCTGGAAACTCGCTCTCGAGCTAGCGGCGACGAGCGAAGGTGATTCTGGTTCCATTGAGTTCATCTCGGTCAGGGGAGGTTGTTTCAGAAGTGCGGCTGTAACGTCCTGGTATTTTGAACCATTCGCATCCACATATGTCGGACTTGAATTGCTCAACGTTTCAGATTGTTAATTTATATTTGGCAAAACTTACCATATACAGTAAATAAATCAATCATATAACCACAGACACAAAGTAATAAACAAGAAGCAACGGAATAAATAAATAGTAGTTCATGAAGCTACTATATAAACATCAGAGTTTAAAACAAAATACAATAGAAATCCCGAATACGTAGAAGTTCCAATACATAAGCAGATGACAAGTCTGAATAGAAACAACTGGAAATAACTGCAAAGCTAAATAGATAATAGATAGATCTCCAAGCAAAGCTCCAAGCTCCAAAGGCGAGTCTCAAATGTTGTGACACTCAGTCTAACCCGAGCATAAAATAAAACACTCGAGTCAGGATTATCATTCTTATACCAGTAAATTCAACTCAAGTGAAATGTCAACTGAAATACAAAATAACTTAAAGGATGTTTGGGATTCCCATCCTCTAAGGATCCGTTAAACTATCTACATACATAGTACAATACGCTACATAAATAATGTCTGTATTAAAGTAAATAATTAAAATAGCGTTAAGGCGTTACCCATATCCCACTTAACACATTTTATATATTCCCATAGTCTATACAATGCTGTAAGCTCCACCAAACTGGTGGTTTACCCAGAGGACAACCCATAGGTACGGTACAAAACAAACTCATAGAAGGCGTGATAGGGCATGTGAACACGGCACTTGAGGCAATGCCAGGGTAGATATACCGTTTGCACTCCCGGATTGGTGGTAACGCATAACAGCTACTACCGCCTACCTCGAGACACACTCCTAAATCAAAGGTGCACCCAATCAAATCACAACGTAATAGAATGGTATCGAAGAAATGTGCCCGATAGGAGGAATGACCTCACTTGGCCCGGTATAGCTCCTGTTTTAGTCACATCTAAGCTGACTCACGGAAGTCAGGGTCACGTAAATACCTCATACAGAATAGTTTGCCAAACCATCCTACTTCATTTCTGGAATCTCCATCACGTACATAGTTGTTAAAGTGGTTTTCGTATTGGCAGAGAGTATGACAATATTCGATCCCGGTCTCTTTAACAACCAAACGCTTATTTCACATCGTGGTCATTTATATTTCAAACAGTTTATACTTCATGTCAAAATATCATATCCATTTAAAAATCATATCACTTTTGAAATCATATTCACTTCAAAATCATATCACTTTCAGATCAGTATTCACTTTAAAATCATATTTATTTCCAAAATCTTAACCACAAGATAGGTTAAACCATCATATCAAATATTCACATTTAAATCCATTAAATCTAAATCATAACAATTCCAACTTAAATAGTTTAAATATTGAAAATAGTTTATATTTTGAAATAGTTGTAAATTAAAATAGTTTATATATTTAAAAATAAGTTATAAATTAAAAATAGTTTATATGTTAAAAAGATTTTATATACTAAAGTAGTTTATATCAAAATAGTTCAAATTAGAATTGGTTTCTTCAAATTTTACAAATCAATTCAAATCAACCTTTAGTTCAAAATTTAATTTAATCAATCTCAATTCAAATTATCATAAAAACCATTTAAATTTATCGATTTCAAATCCAAATTTAAACCATTTTCCGATTCAATAGGTTTCAAAGTTAAATATTCAACAATTTACAATAACTCAATTTTTATACATTTCATTTATTTTTCAAATTCAACTTTAACTTATTTAAATCTGAAGTATTCACTTAACCAATTTTAATAACACTTAAATAAAATCTCAAATTGCAAATTTAAACCAATATCGAATTTTAAATATCTAACTTCAATTATATTAAATTCTGACAATATTCATTTAAACACATTTATAAACATTTAAATATAATTCTCAAATTCAAATTTAAATCAAAATTAAATATTCAATTTAAATCTTATTTAAATCTGAAAAATATTCATTTATTCACCTTTAATTAAAATCAAGCTATCAAGTCATAAAATCATATCTTTCACAATCTCAACATTAATAAGTTTCAAATCAATTTTTATTTAAATACAATTCTTATACAAATAAAATTCCAAATCAATTTCATTTTATCTTTCTAACCTTAATTTATTAAAGTTATTACAAAATCTACTTTTAAAATATTAATATAATTTTAAATAAATGCTTAAACATATTATATATACTAATTAAATTAAATTTTTATTAAATTAAATCTTATTATTAAATTTATTTTATATTAAATCTTATTTTATATATTTAAAAATAATAAAGTTATAAGTAAAATCTAAAAATTTATATTTTCAAAACTAACTTATAAATTTAAAATTTCCAAATATATAATTTCAAAAATCTAAATTTTACACATATATAAAAATAAAATTTATATATTATATTTTAAAAATCAATATTTATTAAAACCCATATATATCCTTTCAACTTTGGAAATCATTTCAAAATAGACCGACGGTGTCCGTATATAATATTTTCTATCTTACGGTCAAGTGATACGGATATTTATCATTTCAATCCGCAATTTAAATATCTACGGGTATATATCATTTCAACCCGCAATCCCAAAATTTAAATCAATGAAATCGTTTGGGTTTATCATTTCAACCCATAACGATTTTCCCATAATCTATAATATCGTTCGGGTATGTATCATTTCAACCTATAGAGAATTCTAAATTAACAGGGAACTTGCAGAGTGATAACAATAAAATAAAATATTATTATAAAATGACATACATATCAATAGTAGGCATATACCATCATTAACAATTCAAATATAATGTATATACAACAGGTTATGGTGTAATATGCCATAGGTAAACAATTGCAGATAATGACATATCATATTTAACAATTAAAATTTTAACAGCATATTTCAATCGTCATTTCATGTGGAATCAATTTATTAAATATAAGAATGTTAATCGTGAGTGATTGCTCACCTTCCGAGGCTATGGAAACAACGATAATAAGATGTAGACGAACACAGATAGCATGGATCGACAACGGGATAGCGAGACAAGAGATAAATTGCTGCGATAGGGACAGCGACAAGCAAGATCCAGAATTCAATGGAAACAAATATATATTATATTTTCTTAAAAATCAATATTAAATTAAAACACATATTTAACAATAAAATCTTTTTATATATATATATATATTAAATTCAATATTTAATTTATACATATATTAAAATAAAATCTTTATATATCTAATTAAAAAAATCAACGCTAAATTTAAAACATATATATTTTAAAATCAATATATATATATATACACACTATATTTTAAAATCAATACTTAAAACCCAATATGCATAACAAGATCGACTACCCTTGAACACGTATAAAACTGTAACTAAAATATATAAAACAAACGAGATCATAATATGTACAGCTATAATTCCAGGAAGCTTGCAAGCTCGCCTTCCATACTGTGTAAATGCCTTGTACTTCATGCAAACAGCTTCGGGTAGTGGCAGTTGCATGCTCGGTGGGGTGAGGTGGTTCGGGGTGTTTGTTGATGGGCGGCGATAGAGAAGCAAGGTCGGGCTGACATGGCACATTGGAGGAGAGTGGGTGATCGGAAATGGTTGGAGGGTGCGTTTCGGCTTATATGGGTGGCTGTAGGGTGGTCTGAGGTGGAGGGGATGAGTGTCTTCGGTGGTGGGTCAGGTCGTGTTCATGTGGGGTGCTGCCAGGTGGAAGGATTTGAGACAATTGGTGGAAAGTGCAGGTGGATGGAGTTTGACGTGAAGGCTGTCAAGGTTGATGCGGTGCTTGGGTTTTTATGGAGAGGCGGAAAAGGAGAGAGAATCAGTGGTGGAGTTTTGGTTGTGGGCGGAGGCAGACGATGTTGCAGTGACGTTGGGAGGTTATAGGCAATGTAGGCTGTCGTTCTAGTGGAGGGATGGAAACGGCTGCATGGGTTTGGGAAGCAAGGCGGACGAAGTCAGGGGAGAGAGAGAGAGAGGAGAGCTGCTGACGTGGAGGGGTTGTTGTGGCAGGCGCGTTAAGATGAGGGTGGACGGGGAGGAGCGGTTGTAAGGAGAAAATGGAAGAAGCAGGCTAGCTTCATGAATCAAACATATGGTTTAGTTATAAAATTTTATATTTTATATTTCTTTTAGAGGAACCGAATCAAAAGTGAGGAGAGGAAGAAAATAAGAGTAAACCAACGTACTAGAAAAATATATTGAAGAGGTGGAATAGTGACAGTAATATACATTGAATTCAGTGAACATTTAGAACTAGTGGCTATTGGATTACATGGTAGATAAATGAAAGGTCAAAGAAACTCAAAAGGCCCAAATACGGAACCGATATTGCAATCGTTTTGCAGATTTCGCCGCGTACCGGACACCGAAACACACAAATGAATATACTACGGAGATCAGCGCGACAAGACGATCAGAATGTTCCATAGATATCAACGATATGAGCATCCTATCAAAAGTCGATTTTTTGTTGCCAAAAATGCTGCTAAAACGCCAAAAATAAGATAAACGGAGCTAGAGCAGTCTAAATTCGAGAAACGAAATATGACGTCTCACTCAGAAAATTATTTACATTTTTATTATATAAAATATTCAGGTTTTGAAAATATTTTATTTTTATCTAATTAACTGATTTTAATTGAAATTGAAAATTACACAACAGAACTAACTTCTATATTTTCCAACGAAATTTTACCATTTTCTATGTTTAAATAGACGTATTACAAATATCAAATTTTTATTACCAAATTTAATTGTTATATTTTCATGAAAAATTCAGTTAAATACGTTATTAAAATCGTTAAAAATTCCAGGTCGTTACACTCTTCCTCACTCAAAACTTTTCGTCCCCGAAAAGGAACGAGATAGGGGAATAGAAGCAACAGATAGGAAGATAGATTTGAAATACATAAAACTAGATACAATAATTGATTCAATACCATATAAATTTTATTGTATTTTAAATTGATTTATTCAACTTATTTGGTTGAAATCCATTTTATTCAATCAATAAACATTCATTGTATTCACATTTGGTTGATTTCAATTAATTGTATTTTCATTAAATAGATTTGCTTTCAATTTGTTAACATTTGTTACAAAATTTTCCTTCAAAACAAAATTTATTTTATTTACCTAGTTTATTTAACCAATTCGACCTCACTCATCTTCAGTTAAGTCGATTTCACTTAAAATTCAATTTTAACTATTCTTAAGTTCATACTTATTTACTTAAATATCATTTCTCTTTTATTATTAAATTTATTTCACTTAACATTTCTTATAACATAAATCAAACATTCATTATAACACTAAATTTTTATTTATAAATTCCCTTAAAAAAATTCAATTTTTGGACTTCTTATTACTTATATCATATTGTATATTATTCAATTACATTAAGTTTTATTAATGTTTCAGAATATAATTGAACACTATACAATTTATCCTTTATTCACAACATTTCTATTAAGCAAAATTTGTTTGAACAATTTATTGCTTAATTTTTCTTAATTTTTCTCTTGTATAACCTTCAACTACACATTCACATTAATATTTGAACTTTTTTTAATATTTCAGGTAAGCTATATATGTTTTAGAATGCAAGAGAGTGTTATACAAATGAAATTTTCCTAGTTCAACTGTTTTAAGCTATTTAAATTCTAACTCTTATTTTAGACACACCAAATATTCAAAAGTCTTGCTTCATTTCAATTATTGAAAACCATTACTTAACATAGAAGTTAAGAATTTAATTTTCGGTTTCACCTCAAACCATTTTGAAATAAATATACATATACATATACATATACATATACATATACATACATATATATATATATATATTATACACCAAATCATACTCAAGAAATTCAAATCAAATCCATTTTCAAAACAAAAAGTGTAGCAAAGCTACTAAGTGGTCTTTCCATTCTGAGACTCGAAAATGAATGTCGATGATGCTACAGTCATCATTGAAATTATTTTCCAGCGACAAAAGAGAAGAGTACTGACTTACTTCTTTTAAAATTATTTGGAAACAATTTCAATTCAAAAATACTTCCAAATAATATATTTTCAAAACTTTGAAAACCAAATTTAGAAAAGCACAGGAAATTAAATTCTAAAATCCTTAATTTAAATTCATTTTATTTGCAATTCGGATTTTTAAACTATGTTCTAAGATTTCAACTTCTTATAATATAGCACAATAGTTAACAGTTTAGGAATGTTAACAAACAATAAATGATAGCCTAGTATTATCATTTCTAACTACAAATTCATTTAACTATCTAATTTCAGAAAATTATACTTTTATAGATAAAATATAATCATACAAAAATTACAAAGTTCAAAAACAATATTGTGTCAGTTTGTTCTGTTCAAGTGTTTTGGAATTCCCATTGATAACGTTGGCCAGACGAATCGATCGTAACCCCAAATCAAACTTAACAATTCAAACAACACAATATAAAACATTTTATATTAATTACAAATACACTCTCTCTCTCTCTCTAAGGATGATTCAAGAATGGATTTAGAACAAGGATAGAGATTCAAATTTAGAGTGACCTTAATCAAAGAGAATTCTAACTACGAAGATAGGCTTGAAAGGAAGTAAGATAATTAAATTACAAAAGACTAAAGATGGATAGACTTATATAAATCACGGCGACCTTAACCGGGTCAACCGAGACTTAGAAGGACGAAAGTATCATCAAAGAAAATGGAGAAAAACTTGTCGAGAACATCGTGGAAATGCAATTTATGAGATCGACGAAGAAGGCAGGGAATTGGTTAATCCAAAGGCATGACTAACCACTCATAGAAACCATTCCTTGGGAGGATGGACAACAGGTCGAACTCTAGGAATAAGATCAATGCGGAATTAAATTTCCCGCTTGGGAGAGAGAGAAGTGACTTCACCAAAACATCAGGATAATCCCTGACTATCGAGTGGAGTCGAGATCACTAGGCTAAGCATCAAGCGAAAAGATAAAACTGCCTGTATAAACTTGAGGCAATCAACATCCGATCACAAGAGAATTAACCTGATCGTCTACTAGAGAATGGTTCAGGCTTTGCAAAAAGGTAATGGCATCAAAACTGAGGACATAGAAGTCTTTGATGAATCGATGCTTGTCGTAATCGAGTTTCACCCCTTTACAAGTCATACCAAGGCTGGTGGGACCGCCGATGGATTAGACACACCCACACATGGTTGAAGTTGCCAATTAAGGTGGCAAGATGTTCTCAAATTCATTACAGAGATCAACCGAAGTGGTGTTATGGGATGCTCCGGAATAAAAAAGAACATGAATGGGAAAGGACAAGAATGGATTTTAGAACAAAGGGAAAGTCCAAAAAATCTGGAAGAAATTCTAATTCAGGAGAATCCTAATGAAGGAATTTCAAGTTCGAACGAAGATGAATCTGTAATTAATTTTTACTCCATATGCTAAGTTTGCCTAAACCAGAGCTCTGATACTACTTGTAACGACCTGGTATTTTGAACCATTCGCATCCACACATGTCGGACTTGAATTGCTCAACGTTTCAGATTGTTAATTTATATTTGGCAAACTTAGCATATACAGTAAATAAATCAATCACAGAATCACATACACAGAGTAATAAACAAGAAGCAGCAGAATAAATAAATAGCAGTTCATGAAGCTACTATATAAACATCAGAGTTTAAAACAAAATACAATAGAAATCCCGAATACGTAGAAGTCTTAATACATAAGCAGATGACAAGTCTGAGTAGAAACAACTGGAAATAACTGCAAAGCTGAATAGATAATAGATAGATCTCCAAGCAAAGCTCTAAGCTCCAAAGGTGAGTCTCAAATGTTGTGACACTCAGTCTGACCTGAGCATAAACTAAAACACAAAACACTCGAGTCAGGATTAACATTCTTATACCAGTAAATTCAACTCAAGTGAAATGTCAACTGAAATACAAAATAACTTAAAGGATGTTTGGGATTCCCATCCTCTAAGGATCCGTTAAACTATCTACATACATAGTACAATACGCTACATAAATAATTTCTATAGTAAAGTAAACTATTAAAATAGCGTTAAGGCGTTACCCATATACCCCTTAACATATTTTATATATTCCCATAGTCTATACAATACCGTAAGCTCCACCAAACCGGTGGTTTACCCAGAGGACACCCCATTGGTACAGTACAAAACAAACTCGTAGAAGGCGCGATAGGACATGTGAATACGGCACTCGAGGCAATGCCAGGGTAGATATACCGTTTGCACTCCCGGACTAGTGGTAACACATAGCAGCTACTGCTGCCCACCTCGAGACAAAATCCCAAATCAAAGGTGCACCCAATCAAATCACAAAGTAATAGAATGGTATCGAAGAAATGTGCCCGATAGGAGGAATGACCTCACTTGGCCTGGTATAGCTCCTGTTTTAGTCACATCTAAGCTGACTCACGGAAGTCAGGGTCACGTTAATACCTCAAACAGAATCGTTCACCAAACCATCCTACTTCATTTCTGGAATCTCCACCATGTACAGTTGTTAAAGTGGTTTTCGGTATTGGTAGAGAGTATGACAATATCCGATCCTGGTCTCTTTAACAACCAAACGCTTATTTCGCACAGTGGTCATTTAAATTTCAAACAGTTTATACTTCATGTCCAAATATCATATCCATTTAAAAATCATATCACTTTTGAAATCATATTCACTTCAAAATCATATCACTTTCAGATCAGTATTCACTTTAAAATCATATTATTTCCAAAATCTTAACCACAAGATAGGTTAAACCATCATATCAAATATTCGCATTTAAATCCATTAGATCTAAATCATAACAATTCCAACTTAAATAGTTTAAATATTTAAAATTGTTTATATTTCGAAATAGTTGTAAATTAAAATAGTTTATACATTTAAAAATAAGTTATAGATTAAAAATAGTTTATATGTTAAAAATAGTTTATATGTTAAAAATAGTTTATATACTAAAGTAGTTTATATCAAAATAGTTCAAATTAGAATTGGTTTCTTCAAATTTTACAAATCAATTCAAATCAACCTTTAGTTCAAAATTCAATTTAATCAATCTCAATTCAAATTATCATAAAAACCATTTAAATTTATCGATTTCAAATCCAAATTTAAACCATTTTCCGATTCAATAGGTTTCAAAGTTAAATATTCAACAATTTACAATAACTCAATTGTTATACATTTCATTTATTTTTCAAATTCAACTTTAACTTATTTAAATATGAAGTATTCACTTAACCAATTTTAATAACACTTAAATAAAATCTCAAATTGCAAATTTATACCAATAACGAATTTTAAATAACTAACTTCAATTATATTAAATTCTGACAATATTCATTTAATCACATTTATAAACATTTAAATAAAATTCTCAAATTCAAATTTAAATCAAAATTAAATATTCAGTTTCAATCTTATTTAAATCTGAAAAATATATTCATTTATTCACCTTTAATTAAAATCAAGCTATCAAGTCATAAAATCATATCTTTCACAATCTCAACATTAATAAGTTTCAAATCAATTTTTATTTAAATACAATTCTTATACAAATAAAATTCCAAATCAATTTCATTTTACCTTTCTAACCTTAATTTATTAAAGTTATTACAAAATCTACCTTGAAAATATTAATATAATTTTAAATAAATGCTTAAACATATTATATATACTAATTAAATTAATTTTTTATTAAATTAAATCTTATTATTAAATTTATTTTATATTAAATCTTATTTTATATATTTAAAAATAATAAAGTTATAAGTAAAATCTTAAAATTTATATTTTCAAAACTAACTTATAAATTTAAAATTTCCAAATATATAATTTCAAAAATCTAAATTTTACACATATATTAAAATAAAATTTATATATTATATTTTAAAAATCAATATTTATTAAAACCCATATATTTCCTTTCAACTTTGGAAATCATTTCAAAATATAGACCAACGGTGTCCCTATATAAAATTTTCTATCATACGGTCAAGTGATACAGATATTTATCATTTCAATCCGCAATTTAAATATCTACGGGTATATATCATTTCAACCTGCAATTCCAAAATTCAAATCAATGAAATCACTTGGGTTTATCATTTCAACCCATAACAATTTTCCCCTAATCTATAAGATTGTTCGGGTATGTATCATTTTAACCCACAGGGAATTCTAAATTAATAGGGAACTTGTAGAGTGATAACAATAAAATATTATTATAAAATGACATACATATCAATAGCAGACATATATCATCATTAACAATTCAAATATAATGTATATACAACAGGTTATGGTGTCATATGTCATAGGTAAATAATTGCAGATAATGACATATCATATTTAACAATTAAATAACTTAACAATTTAAATTTTAACAACATATTTCAATCGTCATTTCATGTGGAATCAATTTATTAAATATAAGAATGTTACCCGTGAGTGATTGCTCACCTTCCAAGGCTATGTAAACAACGATAACAAGATGTAGACGAACACAGATAAGCACGGATCGACAACGGGACAGCGAGACAAGAGATAAACTACTGCGATAGGGACAGCGGCAAGCAAGATCTAGAATTCAATGGAAACACACACACATATATATGTATGTATATTATATTTTCTTAAAAATCAACATTCAATTAAAACACATATTTAACAATTAAATCTTTATATATATATTAAAATCAACATTTAATTTATACATGTATTAAAATAAAATCTTTATATATATAATTAAAAAAATCAACGCTAAATTTAAAACACATATTTTTAAAATAAAAATATATATATACACACACACACACACACACACTATATTTTAAAATCAATACTTAAAACCCAATATGCATAACAAGATCGACTACCCTTGAACACATATAAAACTGTAACTAAAATATATAAAACAAACGAGATCATAATATATACAGCTATAATTCCAGGAAGCTTGCAAGCTCGCCTTCCATACTGTGTAAATGCCTTGTACTTCATGCAAACAGCTTCGGGTAGTGGCAGTTGCGTGCTCGGTAGGGTGAGGTGGTTCGGGGTGTTTGCTGATGGGCGGTGATAAAGAAGCAAGGTCAGGCTGACATGGCACATTGGAGGAGAGTGGGTGATCGGAAATGGATGGAGGGTGGGTTTCGGCTTATATGGGTGGCTGTAGGGTGGTCTGAGGTGGAGGGGATGAGTGCCTTCAGTGGTGGGTCAGGTCTTGTTCATGTGAGGTGCTGCCAGGTGGAAGGATTTGAGACAATTGGTGGAAAGTGCAGGCGGATGGAGTTTCAGGTGATGGCTGTTAGGGTCGATGTGGACAATTGGTGGAAAGTGTCGCGTACCGGACACTGAAACACACAAATGAATATACTGCGAAGATCAGTGTGACAAGATGATCAAAATGGTACACAGATACCAACGATATGACCATCCTATCAAAAATTGATTTTTCGTTGCCAAAAATGCTTCTAAAACGCCGAAAATAAGATAAACGGAGCTATAGCAGTCCATATTCAACGAAACGAAATATGACATCTCACTCAGAAAATGATTTACATTTTTATTACATAAAAATATTCAGATTTCAATATATTTTATTTTCATATAATTAACTGATTTTAAATTGAAATTGAAAATTACACAGCAGAACTAACTTCTATATTTTCCAATGAAATTTTACCATTTGCTATGTTTAAATAGACGTATTACAAATATCAAATTTTTATTACCCAATTTAATTATTATATTTTCATGAAAAGTCCAGTTAAATACGTTATTAAAATCATTAAAAATTCCGGGTCGTTACAGCGGCGGTGGATGGAGCCCTTCGATGGTGTCAAGCGAAGATGAATGGAGTTGAATTTCAGCGATTCGGTTTTGTTAGAGGCAGATTATGGTTTAAGGGTAATGTTAGAACCCAATATTTTGATGTTTTGATTAAGACAACTATATAAGTATATATTATATGAACTAACCAAAATTGTAGGAAAATATACTATTCTACTCGACAATAGATCGACGACCAAAGATTTCGAAGAAGAGTTTCAATATTTATAATTGGTTTGTCTATAGTCTAGTTAGTAGTTAATATTTGTTAAAATCTCTCCTAAGTGTTATATGCACGCACACATGCTTTTAACTCTTATTCAATTTAATTTGCACAACTTAGGTTTTGATTATAAAAATTTAAAAAACTCATTGCTTTCAAAACTAAGTCAAATAGGCGTAAAGTGACAGTTTCAGTTGACTGGACTGGGGTAGCCAGTCGACTGAAACGTGCAAACATGCACAAAATATTTTGAATATTCAGTAGACTTAACACCCTGGTTCAATCGACTGAATTAAGTGACTTTTCAACATATTTTTAATTTTCAAAATCTTTTGAATGTTCAGTCGACTTAATCTATATTTTCAATCGACTTAATATTCATAACGGCTACTTTTCTGAACGGTCACCACTTTCCAATGAACAGAAACATCCATTAATTCAACAGTTTTTTCCGTATCCCTTGGCCAAATCTTTTCACGAATAGTTACAACTTTTTAAAACTATAAATAACATTGATTTCAGATTGCAAAGTACAACATTATTCTCTGAATCTATTATATATTCTTGCAAACTAATTTCTACCATTTGCTTTCATAAACACCTTCAAATCACTTACACATTCAAGTACAAATCTATTTTTGATTACAACTGCTTCCAATCTTCACGTACTACACTATATACCACAAAGGAGAAGATTATAGGAAGGGTGTACTCTAAAGACTCATCCGTGCTATCTACAAAGCACATTCAGTCAAGAAAAACTTTCTATATTATAGAAGTCCTGTTTGGTTGCTCATGCGGTAGAAGTCCTATTCGTATGTCTAGGCGGTAGACGTCCTGTTCGGTTGCTCAGGCGGTGTAGTACCTATTCCTTCAGGTTAAGTGAGGGTTGATTGTTAAATTCCAGAAGGAGTTTTGGACTGGACATAGAACTGGAGTTTGAACCAGTATAAAAAACCCTGGTGTCATTCACTTTATTGTTTACTTTTTATATTCATATTCCGCACTAGTAGATAACTTAGATTATATTCCATATTACGATCCATAGCTGCACTTTCATTTGGTATCGGAGCAAGGCCATCATATAATCGTAACACAGTTATTTGATACATAGATTATTATGGAAAATAACACTAACACAAGTTTTGTTGAAGGTCAATCCACTGCACGATCACCATTATTTAATGGTTTGAACTATAATTACTGGTCAACTAGAATGAGAATTTTCATGTAAGCAAATGGATATGATACTTGGAATATTACTCAAAATGAATACACTATGCCCACTGCACCGTTTGTTGAATGGTCAAATACACAAAAGACTGATGCTACATCAAATGCAAAAGCAATGAATATGTTATTTTATGCATTAGACAAAAATGAATTAATATAGTTAGTATGTGTACAACTGTTTATCAAATTTGGAGAACTCTTAAAATCACACATGAAGGAACTAACAAAGTTAAACAAAGAAAGATTTCTAGGCTTAAAAATCAGTTCCAAAATTTCAAAACGAGACCAGATGAAGCCATAAAGGATATGTATTCTAGATTTCAAGACATACATCATTCACTATTGGCATTAGGAGAATTTTTTTCAGATTTTGATATTGCTTCTAAAATTCTAAACTCTTTAACGGATGAATGAGAACGAAAGGTCTTAGCTATTGAAGAAGCTAATGACATTTCTACTATCAAATCTGAAGAGTTAATTGGAAATCTGATGTCATATAAAGTAAATTTGCAGGCTAAGCGCGATCAAGCACAAGATAAAAGAAATATCGCATTCAAAGCTGAACAATAGGACTCAGATTCAGATGAAGATAACATGGCATTGATCGCAAAGAATTTTAAAAAGTTTTTGAAATTCAAAAAAAAACAAGAAATTTGGCAACAATAGAAAAGACAACACCAGCAAACTGCCAGTCTCAAATCTTGAATGCTACGAATGTCATAAGGAGGGCCATATGAAGAAAGTCTGTCTTAATAGAAAGAGAGATAAATTCAAAAATAAGAAGGACAAATACAAGAAGAAGCAGGCATTTTCAGTAACATGGGATGATTCAGAGTCATCATCATCATCAGACTGTGACACAGACAGTGATTTTGAACAAGCCAACATTTGCTTTAGGGCTTCAACTAACGATGTAAGTATCTTTTGATGATTTAATTGACATAAACTCAGAATTATTAGATAAAGTCAAGGGAACTAAAAGAAAGTATAAAGATGCACTAGAAAGGCTAAACATAACTGAAATAGAAGTTGATATGCTAAGAAATGAAAAGAAAATTTTAGAAGAAGAACTTGTTAATACACAAGATTCATATCTAATGTTTCTTCTCAACTCACTATGCTAGTAGAAGTGCAAACGAAAAGAATATGACATTCGCTTCAGAAAATCATGATTTCAAATCAAATGTCAAAATTCTTAAGTTGAAAAACACTAGTCTCAAAACTGAGTTACAGAGTATTACTAAAAATGTGATAAATTTCAATAAAGGATGAGAAAATCTTTCTAAAATTATTAGTAATTCTCAAACTACTTCTAATAAGAATGGATTAGGATACAAAAATTCTTCAAAAACAATTTCAAAGAAGAATAGTACATCATATAAAAATTTCAATTTGAATAATAACTTTATAAAAGCTAAAACAAAGTCAAAGATTGTTACTCAAAAGAAAGTAATTGGTAAAACAAATACTATAAAAATTTGAGTACCAAATAATAATAATAATTTAATAAGAGATAAGTATATAAAATCTTTTACAACTAAAGTTCACAAAAATAAATATTTTACTTATAAAGGGAATTCTAAACCCTCTTAGGTTTGGCTTCCTAAAATCTAACTCTTAGGACCCTAATAAAAATTTGAGTACCAACGCCATTCATATTTTTTTTTATATATTGTTTATGAATAAATGTTGCATGTTTATTTATTTTATACTGTTTTAAAATAATATTTTCAATATATATAATAATTATATCTATTACCATAGTTTTTAATGTTAATTAATTTTTATTCCAAACCCTTTGCTTCATAGGTAGGAAAGGCATAGAAGAACAGTTTCAGTCGACTCAACTCATATATCCAATCGACCGAAACTTCAAGATCCAATTTTTTAAATAGGAAAGTCAATCGACTGACTTTGGTAATTCAGTCGACTGAATTCAGTCATTTTCAGGCTGTTAAACGCGGGATGATTTTTCTCTTCATATTAGTCGACTGAATTATAATTTCAATCGACTGAAATTCGTAGTTCTAAAAAATTTCCATTTTCATTTGTTGTCTACAACATCTATGCTTTGCTTATTTACTATGCTTTCATTGATTAACAATATTCATATTCAATTGCACTATAATGGATATACAACTAGTATTCCTTTTTGTCGATGACAAAGGGGAGAAATATGAAGATAAACAGGTAGTTCATTGATTCAGGGGGAGTTTTATTGTTTTATTGCTTTTTATTAGTTTTATAATCTTTTGAACTTACATAGTTGTCATCATCAAAAAAGGGGAGAATGTTAGAACCCAGTACTTTGATGTTTTGATTATGAAAACTATATAAGTATATATTATATGAACTAATCAAAATTGCAGGAGAAGATACTATTCTACTCGACAATAGATCGACGACCAAAGATTTCGAAGAAGAGTTTCAATATTTATAATTGGTTTATCTATAGTCTAGTTAGTAGTTAATGTTTGTTAAAATCTCTCCTATGTGGTATATGCATGCACACATGCTTTTAATATTCAGTTTAATTTGAACAACTTACGGTTTGATTATAAACATTTATAAAACTCATTGCTTTCAAAACTAAGTCAAATAGGCATAAAATGACAGTTTCAGTCGACTGAACTAGGGTAGCCAGTCAACTGAAACGTGCACACATGCACAAAATATTTTGAATATTCAGTCCACTTAACACCCGGATTCAGCCGACTGAATTAAGTGACTTTTCAACATATTTTTAATTTTCAAAATCTTTTGAATGTTCAGTCGACTTAACCTATATTTTCAGTCAACTTAATATTCATAACAACTAATTTTCTAAACGGTCACCACTTTTCAATGAACAGTTGTTTCCATATCTCTTGGCCAAATCTTTTCACGAACAATTACAACTTTTAAAACTATAAATAGCTTTGATTTCAGATTGCAAAGTACAACATTATTCTCTGAATCTATTCTATATTCTTGCAAACTAATTTCTACCATTTTCTTTCATAAATGCCTTCAAATCACTTACATATTCAAGCCCAAATCTGTTTGTGATTACAATTGCTTCCAATCTTCACGACTATATTATATACCACAAAGGAGAAGATTATAGGAAGGATGTACTCTAAAGACTCATCCCTACTATCTACAGAGCACATTCAGTCAAGAAACACTTTCTGTATTGTAGAAGTCCCGTTCAGTAGGCGGTAGAAGTCCTGTTCGGTTGCTCAGGCGGTGTAATACCTATTCCTCCAGGTTAAGTGAGGGTTGATAGTTAAATTCTAGAAGGAGTCTGGGACTAGACGTAGGGCGGGAGTTCGAACCAGTATAAAAATCCCGATGTCATTTACATTACCGTTTTCTTTTTATATTCATATTCCGCACTAGTAGATAACTTAGATTATAATCCATATTATGATCCACATAACCGCACTTTCAGGTAATTAGTTGGCTAATGATGTAATTAGAGAATTAATTATATTACTTAATTCAATATCTTATTAAACCCATATCTTGCTCATACGAAGTTGGCTCCATATGCGGTTAGTTGCGCTGGACTCATATCAATGTTATCTACATTGTTGAAATTAGACTCGCTGAATTTGTAGCAAGTGGAATTTCGAGCTAAAATCGAACGCTATTCAATTTTAGATCGAACTAAAACGTGAAAGCATCAACTGAAATTCGGAGAGTTTACTCACCTCTAAATAAATTATATGATATCTGTGTTGTTATAGATTATTGTTGAATGCTTAGATAATAGTTGATAGTTTTTAATGAAGTGTAAATTAATAATAAAATTATAGTGATTTTATTTAATTAGGTTTAACATAGTTAAATAAGTTATACTTCAGTTGTGATATCTTATTTAGCAGAATAAAACACCGTTTTGCTATAATTAAATTGAATAGATTATTTTGGACACTATCGAGCAGAATAAATTACCATTCTATACCTGCAAAGTAAAATGATTATTTTTGAAGTAAATTAATATATGGATTAATTAATTATTATTATATTGACTATTGATTGCTAGTTGTTGATAATAATATGTTTGTTATTGCTATTTGATTGTTTGTTTGGATTTGAATTCCTACTCTGTGACGACCCACATTTCGGAAGGTTTAAATCGACAATAATCCACACATGTCCAACTCAAACAATCTGAAACACGGATAATCAATGGGGTAATTAAGAAAGAAAAGAAAAGAAGAACACAACTACAGAATCTCGCAGCGGAATGACAAAATATAATAATCAAATAAACAGTTCATGAAGCTGCTTACACTATACATTTGATTAAAATTTTACAACAGTTATCAGAGTTATATATACACAATAGAACAATAGAATAATGTAGCGGAACAAACAATGTGGTGAAAAATACTAGTAATAATAATATACCAAATCTTCGTCCTCATCCTCCAGAAAATAATCTTCAATGCACTAAAATACTCATGGCTGACCCGAGTATAAAGTAAAACAATACACTCGAGTCAGAACAAAAATATCCTTATGTGAGTCAAATCAATATCACATATAACAGGAGTTTAATGGTGTTAGAGATGTTTACGGGGTTTTACATCTCCTATCCAGTGTATAACGTGCATGCAATAACTCAGGAGATGTTATGAGATTTTCCATCTCTTAAGGATCCATCAAAATATCTATATATAGTAGAATACGCTATATATGTAATTCTAATCAGTAAAATAAATATTTTTCTTAGCGTTAAGGCTTGACACTAATCCTCCTTAGCGCATTTTTAAGCATTGCCGTACAGTTTGCATATAACGCCGCAGTAGCACGTCGGGGGATAGGGATGCGCTGTGATACGACAACACTAAACCAAACTTGTGGTGCTCTCGTATAAGGATAAAAGTATGACAAGACACGTGAGGTGATGCCCAAGGTAGGATACTACCAGTTCGGTTCGCAGGGCTGGTGGTAACGCATCATAGCCACGACCGCCCACTACGTCCATCTATCCCGTATCGAGTCAAGTGGAGCTCATCCTAAATCAAGGTGCACCAATCGAAACCAACATCAAAAGTAAAAGTATTGACTAAGTCCAAGAAGAAAATCAAAGAACAGATGTCTCCTAGGGGTAGCTAGTCCACTTGGCCCTGTCAAGCCGTCCTGTTTTAGTCATTTCAAATTGGCACGTGTCAGGATCTATCCATCATTGTTCTCTTTCTTCAAATCCAGCAAACGTACACCAAATCCAACCACTTTATTCTGGAGTCTCCTCCACGTACACAGTTGTTAAAGTGGTTCCAATATTTGACAGAGAGTATGCCAATAAGAGGCCCCGGTCTCTTTAACAATTAAACGTCGTTTTACACAACGTTGGTACTTTTACATTTCGAAAACGATTCATGTTTGATATCAAAATAACATGTTCGATTCAAAATATCATTTATTTCAAAATCATCATATTTACATAAATATGTCAATTTCGCTTGAAAATCATTTTCATTCAAATTTCCATTTCGAATTTCAACTTAGGTTATAACATCATTTTAACCCAATACACATTTAAATCCACAATTTAAATATAAACAGTTCCCACTCTGACCAGTCTGAATTTTTAGAAATAGTTTAAATAATTTTAAATGGTTTAAATAGTTAAAATTGTTTAAATAGTTAAATAGTTAAAATAGATTATATATTAGATGATTTGAAAATTTAAATAATTTGGAAATTTTAAAAGATGAATTTTAAAACAGTTTATAGGAAAAATAGTTTATAGTGAAAATTATTTCAAATTCAAAACTGTTTCTTCCCATTTTCAATAAATCTGGATTCAGGCCCAAATTTCAATCAAACCGATTTAATTTCAAATCTTTCAATTCAATTGACTAAATTTCAATTTAAATTCAAATCTACTTCAATTCCGATTTCAATTCGAATTAATTTCAATTTCATAACGTTCATTTTAACTTTAATTTCGATTCAACGATTCAATTCAATGGTTTAAATTTAAATTCAATTTTTATTTTTAAACCATTTCAATTTATATCAATTTCGAGTTTGATTTCAAAATACTGATTAAAATTGCTAAAATCAAATTTAAACTTTAATATTCTAATTTTAGATTTAAATCTTTAAAATAATTCAATTCCGAGCCCAAATTTGAAATATCCATTTATACCACTTTTACATAGACAAATTCGAAGTTTAAGTTAAAGTTCCAACCTTTAAAACAATTTCAATTTCCATAATTCAAGTCAATTGTCGATTTTAAATTCACATTTCAAATTTAATTCTTTAAAATAATTTCTTTTAACAATTTTAATTTCAACATTTCAAGCTCGAGTTCGAAAATAATCCAATTCCCATATTTCGATTCAATTTTATTGTTATAAAACAAAATCATTTGAATAATTTCAATCCAAGAATTTAAAATCATTTAATTTAACCAATCCGGTGTCTATATATAATTTTCTATTGTATGACCAAATGATCAGTTGTTTCAATTTTAATTGCAGGGATGGATATATATCATTTCAATCCAAATCAAAGTGTCATAGGTACATATCATTTTAACCAATTTCTTAATTTATTCGAAGTAATTCAAATAACAGTTTATATACTGTCAAATAATATACAGGGCGATAACATATGTTATCCCGCCCTTTGGCAAGGCCGTGACACAAAAAAGTTGACTGGGAATCAAGAACAGTTCGTCTAGAGAGATTGGTTATGCACTGTTTCGCTATGGATATCGATGAATTTTGTATGAGTCCGCATCAAGCTAAAATTGACAAGACATGACAAGTAAAGATGTGAAAACCAACGTTCCAAATTTCAGGTCAATCCGAGTTCGTATGCTCAAGATATGATCGATGCAAGTCAAGGAAAACAACACAATCATATCCATCACTTCGTATCCATCATGTTCGTATCGATCAACGATGTCCTTCTTCAATCGAATATCGTGTCGATCCAAGTAACCATACTTCGTATCCATCATTGCCATCTAGTTCGTATCCAACAAGGGTAAGGTTTCGTTCGTATCCATCCATCCTGAGAATGTAGTTCGTATCCATCTGCAGGCCTTGTTCGTATCCATGAAAAGCCCTGTTTCGTATCCATCATCTTGCATCTTCTTCGTATCGATCGAGTATGCACTCCACTCCCATCACCTAAGGTTACTTCATATCTATCAACACATATAGAATCGATACGAAGTACACCACTGGCATCGATACGAAAATGGACACGAATGAAGTCACTTTGATGGATACGAACCAACGATGCGAGCAAAGGGTGGAGCAGATGGATGCGAATGACAAGATATGGATGGATACGAGTGAAGTCTGAAAAGGATGAAGGCTCGTTCAACACGGCATGGAAAATGGATCAAGCCTTGAAAATAGAGCCACGTCACCAACGCGCATGTGCTTAGTATCGATATGAATAAGTATCGATGCGAATTGATCGATACGAACCAAGCAGCATAAAGAAAGTTCTAATTCGTGTCAAAATCGTTCGGGATCGATCGCGTGGACCCGCGCACGTGCCAGAAGAGGTCTCCCGAGATCTAAGCAAGATATCTACATCCTATAAATAGCATCCCAGAGCCTATAGAAAAGGGACTTTTTTTCTTCGACGCCCAGACACTGCAGGAACCATCTTTGTACTCGAAATTTGTTGTTGTAATCAGTTGTAACTCGTTGTAGCCAGCAAGCAAACATCAATAAAATTATCAACTTCAAAGTGGATGTAGGTCGGATTGCCGAACCACTATAAACTCTGTGTTCTTTACTGCTTTCCTTTTAATTTTCTGAGTGTTCTTCATTTTTAATTCTCTACATACTTGTTATCTGTAATTTGTTATTGTGAACTGGTGCTTTCATCGACAATTTTGGCGCAAACATTATGGTGCTTTCGCTGAGAACTTAGCGCTCAGGGATTCTAAAGCTTGGAGTTCGGATTTGGAAAGCTAGAGGATCAGATCTAGAAGCAATCATGGCCAAGCAATCAACGAGAAGACAAAGAACCGAAAGGAGTCAGCATGAAGGGAGTCAGGAGGCTTCCTCAGGAGCGAACCAAGCCTCGGTCTTCATCACCAGGGATGAGATGGAGACGATGTTGAAAAGACAAGAGGATATGATCCAAAATTTGTTCCAACAGGTTGGGCAACTTGAAGCACAAAATCAAGGGAATGCAACCACAAGAGATGTTGGAGATAGGGATCGGGAGCCCGGAGCAACCAGAATTCAGAACGGAGCGGGACCATCTGTAGCAGCCCCAGAGCTAGGGGGCATTCCCATGGAGTATGTTAATCCATCCTCAGGCAGGATGCTAGACAGAACTATTCGACATGGCGTTGATAGAGAAATGGATGCTCGTCCAGGAGAACAGATTCTGGAATTCTCTTGTGAACTCGGGGGGCAGATCAGAGGCAACGGACAAGGAACACTACTTGGCAACAATGGCGGAGATGGCCAGACGAGCCATGAGAGGCGGACTAGTGAATAGAGATCTGGAAGACGTGAACAGGAGCCCTTTCGCTCCCGCAATTAGACAGGCTAGGAATCTACCAAAATTCAAGCTACCAACACTAGAGATGTACGATGGGAGGATGGATCCTGCAGTTCATCTGACACGGTATATGAGGCATATGGAGGTACTGGGGGCATCGGAGGAACTCATGGCCTGGTGCTTCCCATTATATTTGACAGACATTGCAGCACTATGGTTTAGACAACTGGAGAGTGGCTCCATTGGAACATGGACCGATTTGACTGAGAAGTTTTTGAGGCAGTTCAGAGTTCACATTTCGAGACCTAAGAATGTGATGAGTTTGGAAACACTGAAGCAAAGAATCGGGGAATCTTTGAGGAGCTATCTGACGTGATTCAAAGCAGTGGCAGCATCGGTGGATCGGCCAGATCCATCCATGGTTTTGATGGCAGCTGTATCTGGCATAGCCGATGGCACATAATTCAAGAATTCATTGACAAGAGATCCCCTTATGGATCTAGGAGAATTTTATCATGAGGCTGAAGGATTTTTACGATTAGAGGATGCAAATGCTGAAAGAGAGGAAGGAGAAGGAGTTGAAGTTTATGAAGTCAAAGGCGGAAATCCTTCCGGAAAAGATTCAAGTAATGATAAAGGGAAACGGAAAGCCAAGGATAACGATGATGGACCAAAGCGACCATGAAAGGAACCGAGATTCACCTCCTATTCGGAGTTGAATGAAACTTTGGAACAGATTTACCAGGACACCAGGGGGCAGATTCCTTATTGATAGCCAATGAGGAGGGATCCGACCAGCAATGAGAGAAGATCATACAGGTATTTCTTATTCCATGAGATAAACGGTCATAACACGAATGATTACAGGCACTTGAAGGATGAGGTTGAGGGACATATCCGAAATGGTCTGCTATCGCAATATGTGAGAAGGCGAACAACAGCGGAGGAGCGAGAGCAACCACCCCCTGCATCAAATGAAGATGGCTCCAGATCGAGGCGTCAGATTGTCATTAATTGATTGGAATAACGACGAATAAGTGGCAAACTCCACATCAATGCGATTAAGTCATTTACACATGTACATGATTACGAGCGATCCTCAGGCATGCTCTGATATGACTATCAATCGCATCAGTGTAGGTGTTTGCACTTTGACGTCTCTGTTTTGCCTTCTATTTCCCATGTTTGGACTTGATTTTGTTGGACATTTCTGTTAAAAGACTCATTTGAATGTAAATTTGGTTTTAATAATTCTATAACGGCCAAGTCACTTACACATGTACGGGATCACAAACGGTCCTCAGACATGCTCTGAGATGGCAATAAACCACCACCACAAACAATTCAAAAACTCACTCGAACGTGAAATCTGACGTTAATGATACTAAGTCCCCCCCGGGCACACAAAATTCGCCTCGAACGACATCCGACCGCGAACGGTCAAAATTCACCTCGAACGGTACCCTACCGCGAATTGTCACAATTCGCTTCGAACGGCACCCGACCGCGAACGGTCAAAATTTGCCTCGAACAGCATCCGACCACGAACGGTAAAAATTCACCTCGAACAGCACCCGACCGCGAACGGTCACAATTCGCCTCGAACGGCACCCGACCGCGAACGGTCACAATTCGCCTCGAACGGCACTCGACCGCGAACGGTCAAAATTCACCTCGAACGGCATCCGACCGCGAATGGTCACATACCGCCCTGAACGGCATACGATCGGGAACGATCACTATTCTCAATCACATAAGGTTATCAATCTTTTTACAGGTCATTAACGGGATACGAACATCCAGCTCATCGAACTACAAAACAAACCTTCCAATCGCAAGGCATGTTTTGGGGGGCAAGTGTTATCCCACCCTTTGGCAAGGCCATGACACAAAAAAGTTGACTAGGAATCAAGAACAGTTCGTCTAGAGAGATTGGTTATGCACTGTTTCGCTATTGATATCGACGAATTTTGTATGAGTCTGGTCAAGGTACAATTAACAAGACGTGACAAGCAAAGATGTGAAAACCAACGTTCCAAATTTTAGGTCAATCCGAGTTCGTATGCTCAAGATATGATCGGTACAAGTCAAGGAAAACAACACAATCATATCCATCACTTCGTATCCATCATGTTCGTATCGATCAACGATGGCCTTATTCGATCGAATATCGTGTCGATCCAAGTAACCATACTTCATATCCATCGTTGCCATCTAGTTCGTATCCAACACGGGTAAGGTTTCGTTCGTATCCATCCATCCTGAGAATGTAGTTCGTATCCATCTGCAGGCCTTGTTCGTATCCATGAAAGGCCCTGTTTCGTATCCATCATCTTGCATCTTCTTCATATCGATCGAGTATGCACTCCACTCCCATCACCTAAGGTTACTTCGTATCGATCAACACGTATAGAATCGGTACGAAGTACACCACTGGCATCGATACGAAAATGGACACAAATGAAGTCACTTCGATGGATACGAACCAACGATGCAAGCAATAAGTGGAGCAGATGGATGCGAATGAGAGGATATGGATGGATACGAGTGGAGTTTGAAAAGGATGAAGGCTCGTTTAACACGGCATGGAAAATGGATCAAGCCTTGAAATTAGAGCCACGTTACCAACGCGCACATGCTTAGTATCGATACGAATAAGTATTGATACGAATTGATTGATACGAACCAAGCAGCATAAAGAAAGTTCTAATTCGTGTCGATCATATCTTGAGATCTACAAGTCCAAATGCCACCAAATTTTCACAGGAGCTTACGTACAACCTAAAGAATGTTTATGATCGATCTCGGCTCAATTGGGCAAGATTTGAATCGATACGAATCTCGTTCGTATCGATCACGGATCGAGTTAAAATCATTCGGGATCGATCGCATGGGCCCGCGCACATGCCAGAAGAGGTCTCCCGAGATCTGAGCGAGATATCTGCAGCCTAAAATTATAAATAGCATCCCAGAGCCTACAGAAAAGGGACTTTTTTTCCTTCGATGCCCAGACTCTACAGGAACCATCTTTGTACTCGAAATTTACTGTTGTAATCTGTTGTAACTCGTTGTAGTCAGCAGGCAAACATCAATAAAATTATCAACTTCAAAGTGGTTGTAGGCCGGATTGCCGAACCACTATAAACTCTGTGTTCTTTACTGCTTTCCTTTTAATTTTCTGAGTGTTCTTCATTTTTAATTCTCTACATACTTGTTATCTGTAATCTGTGATTGTGAACTGGTGCTTTCATCGACAACTGGGTGTTTGTGATCAATTTTGGCGTAAACAATATATATATATATATAACATCCAAACATTCAAATTTTTTATATCAACCAACAGTTATCCATCACAATCAACATCCAAAACAGCCAATAAATCACAATAATTAGCTACTTATCAATGATCGGGAGTTTAACTAGCAATTTAAATCCAATTTCACTTTAACCGTCAATTTTAATTTCTAACAGTCAATTCATATGTCAATTAAATTACCAAACAACTGGCAATAAAAATTAAATTACTTCATGATTTCAATTTAACTAACATAAAAATATTTTAGTACTTCATGAGTGTTTAAAACACTCACCTTTATTTAAATCTGAAAATTCAAATGAAATGAATTACAACAAATTTAACTCCATAGCGTTGACAATGTCAATACGAATCCAACGCAAAAGATGGCACTCGAATCCGATCTCGTACGAACGATATACGAATGAATTAGCAAAACTAATAATTAAAATTTAGTTAACTAAAATTAATAAACAAAGAAAACAAAACCTCACCTTATTCGTTCCTCAGGCCCGTGTCCTTCCCAGGCAACACGCATGCGATTGCAACTTCGTCTTTCATTTTTTTATGATCGATGATCGAACTCCAGCCACCAGCAGCAAACGCCGCCCGCCACTCCACGCCGCACGCACCTCCCCATGCCATAGTGCCAGCCGCTCAAAACGATGCAGCGAAACCTAAAAAAATAATGACGAACACGAGTGAATCCAGGTGATTCTGAGTCCTTCCAGCTCGATCCAATCGCATATCATGTAGAGGAGATCGAGATCTACGCTTTTGCTTTTGGAATTATTTGATTTCATTGAGTGGATTATGAGAAAATGAGAGGAGAAGATTGGCAATTTTCAGCCATTAAAATGTAAGAGAGAGGAGCGGCTGATGTTCTCGACTAAGGCTACGTGAAATGAACATATACGCGACCCTTTATATAAATTTCTAACTCGATCTATTTGCGAAATTTCCGAACTTCAAACGAAGCATGCCGCCTGACATTCTATATGTTATACCCCTATTCCAAACATAATGGAATAGGTATCAGGAGCCAATTCCATCATATTCAGAAGATAGCTTTTCAAAATCAAATAATTTTAATTAAATTCCTGAAAATAAATTCTACGTGTTTCAAACTCGCACAGCCAAACTGACGCAGCGGATTAATCAAAACAAATGTAGATCGATGAATGTAGTAATCGGTGGATTGGAAGATACTGAAATGCCCAAATTCGTTGATCCGAAGATACCGAATTCTAGCTATCCCGAACTCGTTGATCGCGCACGATACCGGGTTCAAAGATCTTCAATTCTTCAAGCGTTGATCAAGCGCACTTGATTCCGTGAATCGGCTTCTGCAATCGTTGAAACGAGCGCACTCGATTAACCGAAAGAGGAGATAGGAGATTACACTCAACTACCAATTTGAATGAAAGCACAAAGCTAACAAAAGAGAATTTTATTCAAAAATCAACAACTTACAAGTGTGACACTCGGCCTATTTATAGGCGTTCACTTTACAACAGAAATTTCATCATCTCCTAAGTCGGCACCGACTTAACTCACCCGACTTACGACTTAAGAATAGACGACTTAAGACAAAACAGTTACAACTCTTTACAAGCCTTCAGCGACTTACGACTTAACAAGACACACGCCTTAAAAACAGAAAAATACAAACATACGACTTAAAACAGTCGACATACGACTTAAAGACAGAAAAATACAAACAGACAACACCACTTAAGTCGTTGCCGACTTAACAACTCTACGCGACTCAACTTAGTAACGACTTAAGAAACAGCGGTCCAGATTAACTCGGCATAAGGATCAACGGCAACAGCTCCAGCGACTTAAAAGCATGCAGCATCCCAGATCTACGACTTAAGAAATCAACGGTAGAGATTAACTCGGCAGAGAATCAACGGTTTCCATCCTCAACGACTTAACTCCTGACTCGTTAGGTCGTTCACGAGACTTAACTAAGTCGTAACTCGGTGACGACTTATCACCTGTTCCGTTAAGTCGTTCCAGCGAGTCATCCCTCAACTCCTTAGGTCGTAGACGACCTACAACTTCTTCGTTATCTTTAAGTCGGTTACGACTTATGCTTCCTTCCTTAAGTCGGTCACGACTTATACCTCGTTCCTTAAGTCGGTCATGACTTATGTCTTTGAAATCTTCTATCATGATAAGTCGGTCACGACTTATACCTTGGACAAATGAGGGCTGCGCTGCATCATCCTCCCCAGGTTGAGAAAAATTCGACCTCGAATTTGTAAATTCTTCCACATCAGCTCGTTCATCCCCATGATATGTGTTAACCCACTTTTTGGCAAGGTCGAGATATCAAGGAATTAGCGAAAAATCAATGATTACTTGTTCCGAATATTAGTTGTATACCGCAGGTTCACTATAGACATCGATGAATTTTGTCCAAGTCCAAATCAAGTTAGAATTGATATGACACGACGATCAAAGAGGAGGACGCCAAAGTTGCAAGTTTCAAGTCAATCGGACTTCATATGCTCAAGTTATGATCGATACAAATTCCAGGAATCAACCTCGCTCGGTTGTCGCTTAGCACACCTCACTCGGGTGTCGCTTAGCACACCTCACTCGGGTGTCGCTTAGCACACCTCACCCAGGTGTCGCTTGACACACCTCACTCAAATGACGTTCGGCACAACTGCTTTGTTCGGCATATAAGGAACGTTCGGCATCCATGAACGTTCGGCTATTCTACGATTCGACACGAATGGGTCAACTGGTATTTAAGGTCGTTCGGCATGCAGAGCGTCCGGCCTCACTCCAAGACCGTTCAGCACACCTCACCCCAGTATCGTTCGGCACACCTCACTCTAATGTCGTTCGGCATACCTCCACTCCAAGACCGTTCGGCACACCTTACCCCAGTATCGTTCGGCACACCTCACTCTAATGTCGTTCGGCATACCTCCACTCCAAGACCGTTCGGCATACCTCACCCCAGTATCGTTCTGCATACCTCCACTCCAAGACCGTTCGGCATACCTCCAGTCCAATGCCGTTCGGCACACCTCACTCTAATGTCGTTCGGCATACCTCCACTCCAAGATCGTTCGGCACACCTCACTCTAATGTCGTTCGGCATACCTCCACTCCAAGACCGTTCGGCACACCTCACCCCAGTATCGTTCAGCATCTGGAGACGTTCGGCATGATGGAGGTTCGGCACTAAGGATCGCTCGGCATTGCACCTCGCACCTCCATACCTCAGCACCTCGCACCTCCATACCTCAGTACCTCGCACCTCCATACCTCAGCACCTCGCACCTCCATACCTCAGTACCTCGCACCTCCATACCTCAGCACCTCGCACCTCCATACCTCAGTACCTCGCACCTCCATACCTCGGTACCTCGCACCTCCCAACGTTCGGCATTCAGCGTTTGGCATCCATTGTTCGGCATATGGAGACCACTCCATTTGGGCTGAGGTACTCGGCTGCCAGGCCCACCAGGGAAGTCCAACCCATCTTTGTCTATAAATAGAGAGGCAGGGGCACAGTAAAAGGGGATCCTCTCTCCTACTCTCTAACTTTCTATTTCCTAAGGCTAAGGCTATCCTACCAGTTTGTAACTGTAATTGATTCGAACATCAATAAAAAGGAAATTTCTAGAGTGGACGTAGGCCGGAGTCAGCCGAACCACTATAAATTCTCTGTCTTTACCGCTTTCATTTTAATTTTTGTTATTCTTCATATTAACATCCTCTACATACATTCTATCTGTGAGCGGTGATTGTTATTTGGTGCTTTCATTTGCATTTGGGGGTTAGTGACCAATTTTGGCGCTAACACTTTGGTGCTTTCATTGAGAATTGAAACACTCAGGAATTTTGGAGCTAGGAACTTGGATTCTATAAAGCAATAGCCAGGCCATCAACTAGGAAGCAAGCGACAGGAAGGAGCAATCAAGAAGGGAGTCAAGAAGCTTCCTCTGGAGCTGGAGAGGGCCGAACCTCGATCTACATCACTCGAAACGAGATGGAGGCAATGATGGACTCGATTCACGAAAGATTGATGAAGAGCCAACAAGAAGCGATGCAGAGCTTCTTTGAACAGATGAGAACAGCCAGAGCACAGAACTTAGGACCGGCTGTAGTTGCTGCCGATATGGGGCAGGAGACTAGAGCTACAGAGAACGCTGAAGGTCAGAACCAAGAACAGAATGCAGTGCCCGAAGGCAATCAACAAGGGCTTGGGGGCAGACCCTCAGGATCTGACATTGGAAGACCCACGGACGGAGCTCAGCAGGCTAGAGCTAACGCCAACATTAATGAACCACATGAAGAATATTACCCAGAATACCCTTCGAGACCTGGGGGGCAGGATAGAGGCATGTTGAGGGGACAACCCCTTGATGGAGATGAAAGGATGGCTGGATTAGTGCGGCGAATAATGAGAGGAGGATTGTCAAGCGGAGGCTTAGAGGATGTCAGTCGGAGCCCGTTCACTCCGAATATCAGGAATGCAAGGAATCCTCCAAAGTTCAAGTTACCCACGCTGGATACTTATGATGGAAAGTCAGACCCGACCATGCACATTACCAGATACATCAGGCATATGGAAGTGCTGGGGGCATCCGAGGAAGTGATGGCATGATGCTTCCCTTTATTTTTATCAGATTTGGATGCGCTTTGGTTCAGACAACTAGAGACTGGATCAATCAGGACATGGGGTGAGCTAGTGGAATGCTTCATGAGACAGTTTAGGGTCCATGTGACGCGACCCAAGAGTGTGATGACTTTAGCATCGATAAAGCAAAGGACCGGAGAGTCCATAAAAGATTTTCTATTACGATTCAATGCAACGGTGGATTCTGTAGATCGCCCGGATCCATCAATGATTTTGATGGCGGCAGTAGCAGGAATTGCAGAAGGCACCGAATTCAAAGATTCTCTGACCAGAGACCCACCGCAAGATCTAGGAGAGTTTTATCATGAAGCTGAAAAATTCATTCGACTAGAGGAATCACGAGCCGAGAGGCAGGAAATAAACACTACACGAAGCGAAGGAACCGCAGGAGGACAGTCTGGAGCAGACAAAGGAAAGAGAAAGCAGGACGATGCACAGGACGGTCCTGATAAACGGAAGAAATTCCGAGAACCCAGATTCAGGCAATACACCGGTTTGACGGCAAGCCTGGAACGAATTTACACTGAAACTCGGGGGCAGCTCCCTTATCGAAAGCCGCCGAGAAGAGATCCCACAGAGCGGGAACGCAGAACTGGAAAATATTGCCTATTCCATGAGCTGGATGGGCACATGACCGATGAATGCCGCCACCTAAAGGATGAGGTGGAAGAACATGCTAGGAGTGGTAGATTGCCACAATATGTCAGAGAACCGACAGCAGCGGTAAGGCCTGAACAGCCACCGCCTCCACGTAACAGGAACGATCCAGGATCGGGATCACGACTCGTCATCAACTGATCATGATGGCAAGGGCCAAGTTCAAGATATGAACTCTGGTCAATCACTTTTCTTAGATTTTCTTTCAAAATAAAACGGCTATTCCACTCACTCATGTATGGGAACCAGAGAGATCCCTAGGCATGCTCTGAGATGGTATAGACCGTTCAGCCCGGAGAGGCGTTGTTTAGTTTTTCCCTGATGTTTGAGATTGAACATCTAGGGTCTGAATTAAATAAATAAACTTGAATTTCCTGAATAAGCCTTTGACCGGAGAGTTAAAGGACGAATATTACGTACTGATACAAAATGATGATCGCTTTATGACCCTACCTGGAGAGACGGGGTCCGGAGTGCAAGAAGTGAGTTGCTTTGCCGGAGAGCGACAGGATCGACTCACTTAAGCATCGTTTCTCATTCACCAGAGAGTGATTGGATCGAGATTCGATAAGAGCCCGGAGAGGCTATGATCGGCCTAACGATTCTGGCTATGACATCGCTTAATGTTCAGGCACACTGAACCAGAGTGCAAGAAGTGAGTCGCTTCGCCGAAAAGCGACAGGATCGGCTCACTCAATGTTGTTTCCCCTTCACCGGAGAGTGACAGGATGGGATCCAACAAGAGCCCGAAGAGGCTATGATCGGTTTAGAACAACCAAGACATCGCTATATGCCCTAACTGGGGTCGGAGTGCAAGGGATAGAAAGCAACGCCGGAGTGCAACATGATCTTTCTATTCAATCGTTAAGTCTGGAATGGACTTAGCAAGGGTCCGGAGTGACCATCGATAGTTCAGAGAGGCTATAGAATTTGGTTACTGACTTCCGTAAGTGGAAGTAGATACTGATTCGGCTTCGAACAGCCATAAATCTGATTGACAATACTAAAGAAATAAATAGAACATAAGCTCACTGCATTCGATCTGAAGCTATTCAAAACACGCCTTTTACCAAAAGGCATGTTTTGGGGGGCAAAGTGTTAACCCACTTTTTGGCAAGGTCGAGATATCAAGGAATTAGCGAAAAATCAATGATTACTTGTTCCGAATATTAGTTGTATACCGCAGGTTCACTATGGACATCGATGAATTTTGTCCAAGTCCAAATCAAGTTAGAATTGATATGACACGACGATCAAAGAGGAGGAAGCCAAAGTTGCAAGTTTCAAGTCAATCGGACTTCATAAGCTCAAGTTATGATCGATACAAATTCCAGGAATCAACCTCGCTCGGGTGTCGCTTAGCACACCTCACTCGGGTGTCGCTTAGCACACCTCACTCGGGTGTCGCTTAGCACACCTCACCCGGGTGTCGCTTGACACACCTCACTCAAATGACGTTCGGCACAACTGCTTTGTTCGGCATATAAGGAACGTTCGGCATCCATGAACGTTCGGCTATTCTACGATTCGACACGAATGGGTCAACTGGTATTTAAGGTCATTCGGCATGCAGAGCGTCCGGCCTCACTCCAAGACCGTTCGGCACACCTCACCCCAGTATCGTTCGGCACACCTCACTCTAATGTCGTTCGGCATACCTCCACTCCAAGACCGTTCGGCACACCTCACCCCAGTATCATTCGGCACACCTCACTCTAATGTCGTTCGGCATACCTCCACTCCAAGACCGTTCGGCATACCTCACCCCAGTATCGTTCGGCATACCTCCACTCCAAGACCGTTCGACATACCTCCAGTCCAATGCCGTTCGGCACACCTCACTCTAATGTCGTTCGGCATACCTCCACTCCAAGATCGTTCGGCACACCTCACTCTAATGTCGTTCGGCATACCTCCACTCCAAGACCGTTCGGCACACCTCACCCCAGTATCGTTCGGCATCTGGAGACGTTCGGCATGATGGAGGTTCGGCACTAAGGATCGCTCGGCATTGCACCTCACACCTCCATACCTCAGCACCTCGGACTTCCATACCTCAGTACCTCGCACCTCCATACCTCAGCACCTCGCACCTCCATACCTCAGTACCTCGCACCTCCATACCTCAGCACCTCGCACCTCCATACCTCAGTACCTCGCACCTCCATACCTCGGTACCTCGCACCTACCAACGTTCGGCATTCAGCGTTCGGCATCCATGGTTCGGCATATGGAGACCACTCCATTTGGGATGAGGTACTCGGCTGCCAGGCCCACCAGGGAAGTCCAACCCATCTTTGTCTATAAATAGAGAGGCAGGGGCACAGTAAAAGGGGATCCTCTCTCCTACTCTCTAACTTTCTATTTCCTAAGGCTAAGGCTATCCTACCAGTTTGTAACTGTAATTGATTCGAACATCAATAAAAAGGAAATTTCTAGAGTGGACGTAGGCCGGAGTCAGTCGAACCACTATAAATTCTCTGTCTTTACCGCTTTCATTTTAATTTCTGTTATTCTTCATATTAACATCCTCTACATACATTCTATCTGTGAGCGGTGATTGTTATTTGGTGCTTTCATTTGCATTTGGGGGTTAGTGACCAATTTTGGCGCTAACAATATGGTAGGAGATGTTTAACATTGAACACATCAGAAGTGTACACATCTTCTGGCAGCTTCAACTTATAAGCATTTTCATTAATTCGTTTTACGACTTTTACAGGACCAATTTTTCTGGCTTTCAACTTGTTATAAGCGCCCACTGGAAAACGATCCTTTGTTAACACTGCATAAACTAAATCACCTTCGTTAAATTCAAAACTCCTTCGCTTCACATCTGCAGATCGTTTATATTTCTCATTTGCTTTCTCCAATCGTTCCCGAACGATTTTATGACATTCCGTCAACCCATCAACAAAATCAGCAGCTTTCTTAACTGTCTTCTTTGATTGTGGTACTACCGTCAAATCCAACGGACCCTTTGGTAAGTTTGAATATACTATCTGAAATGGACTGAACCCTGTGCTACGATTTACCGCATGATTATGAGCAAATTCTGCCTGGCATAACTTCACATCCCAACTCTTCAGATTATCTTGTACAAGACACCTCAGCAAATTTCCCAATGATCTGTTCACAACCTCGGTCTGTCCATCCGTTTGCGGATGATAAGCACTACTAAACTTCAGCTTTGTTCCCACCATTTTCCACAAACTCAACCAAAAGTGACTCAGAAATCGAGTATCACTATCCGACATAATAGATTCTGGTAATCCATGAAGTCGGTAGATCTCCTTGAAAAACAATTGAGCAACATGAACAGCATCCGCCGTCTTTTTACAAGCAATAAAATGTGCCATTTTCGAAAATCGATCAACCACCACATAAATGGAATCGTTACCACGCTGTGTCCTCGGTAATCCTAACACGAAGTCCATACTCACATCAACCCATGGTTTAATTGGTACAGGTAACGGCATATATAAACCAGCATTAGTCGCAGTTCCTTTCGAAACCTGACAGATATGACATCGTTCCACAAACCTCTCCACTTCTTTCCTCATCGATGGCCAAAAGTAAGATTGTGAAATCAACTGTAATGTACGGTCTCTCCCAACATGTCCTTCTTCATGTAGCTCTTTAACAATCTTCATTCTCAAACTACAATCAGGTATGCACAATCGATTTCCTTTGAATAGAAAACCATCTACCATCACGAACTCATCCGTTTTCCCCTCCTTAACTTTATCAACAAACTTTGCAAAGTAAGGATCATCGGAAAATAATTCTGGCAACATATCAAACCCCGTCACTTCAACCGTCAGTGTAGTCAACAAATGACTCCTCCTACTCAAAGCATCAGCCACACGATTCGTCACTCCCGATTTGTGTTTCACAACAAAGGTAAACTGTTGCAGATATGCAATCCACGATGCATGTCTTGCTGAAATCTTGTCTTGCCCTTGCAAATGCTTCAAGGCCTCATGATCAGTATACAGAACAAACTCTTTCTGGAATAGATAATGTCTCCAGTGTTTAATAGCTTGCACAACAGCATAAAACTCCACATCATATGTACTGTATCGCATCTTTGCTCCTGACAACTTCTCACTGAAATAGGCAATAGGACGACCCCTTTGACTCAACACTCCTCCAATCCCAACCTTTGACGCATCAGTATGTAATTCAAACAACAACTGAAAATCAGGTAATGCTAGGATTGGTGCTGTCATCAACAACTCCTTGATTCGTTCAAAAGCAACTCCTGCTTCCTCCGTCCATGTAAACTGTTTACCCTTCATACATTCAGTCACAGGTGCCATCACGCTACTAAAGTGTGGAATAAACCTTCGATAAAATGAAGCCAACCCGTGAAAACTACGAACTTCCATTATCGTCTTGGGCTGTGGCCAATCTCTAATCGCTTCAATTTTACTTTGGTCAACCTGAATTCCTTCTTCCGACACAACATACCCCAGAAATAAAACGCTATGCGTCATGAACACGCATTTCTTCGTTGCAGCATAAAATTGTTCTTGTCGCAATACCATCAGTACTGCCCTCAGATGATTCAAATGTTCCTCAGGACTTCCACTATATATCAGAATATCATCGAAATACACCACCACAAACTTCCCAATGAATGGTCGAAAAATCTGATTCATCACCCTCATGAAAGTACTTGGTGCATTTGATAAGCCAAATGGCATAACCAACCATTCGTATAGTCCCTCCCTGGTTTTAAAAGCAGTCTTCCACTCATCACCTGGTCTGATACGAATTTGATGATATCCGCTCTTCAAATCAATCTTCGAAAATATAGTAGCTCCGCTTATTTGATCTAGCAAATTATCCAACCTTGGCATTGGAAATCTATATCTCACAGTAATCTTATTCAATGCTCGACTGTCAGTGCACATCCTCCACGTTCCATCCTTTTTGGGTACCAATAGAGCTAGTACAGCACAAGGACTTAAACTCTCCTGCACACGCCCCTGTTCAAGCAATTCCTCTACCTGCCTCCGCAACTCTTCATGTTCCTTCAGACTCATTCGATAATGTGGTCTGTGTGGCAACACAGCACCTGGAACAAGATCTATCTGATGTTGGATATCCCTCAACGGTGGCAACTCCGTTGGTAACTCCTTTGGAAATACATCGTCAAATTCTTTCAAAACTGGTTTAACTTCTTCTGGAATTTCAACCTCTTTACTGCTCTCTCGCCCAATCAACAAAAACACTTCAGGCTCCTCCTCTACTTCCTTCACAAACTCCTTCAAAGATAACAAAGTTTTGAGCTCTTCAATCTCCTCCAACTTGTTTTCCTCCTGTTGTTGCTTCTTTGGAACTAGAGTAATCTTTGTGCCTTCAAACATGAAACTGTAACTGTTGGTACGCCCATCATGTTGTACTGCTCTATCATACTGCCACGGTCTTCCCAGCAACAAATGACAAACATCCATATCTACCACATCGCACCAGATTTCATCTTTGTATTTCTTTCCAATTGAAAAATTCACACGAGCCCTTCGTCCAACCTTCACCTCCCCGCCTTTCCTCAACCAAGCTAGCTTGTACGGTTTCGGATGTTTCTCAGTCTTCAACGCCAACTTCCTCACAGCCTCTGAAGAAATTATATTATCACAGCTTCCAGCATCAATAACAAATTTGCAAACTTTCCCCAGAATAGTACATGTTGACTGAAAAATATTGCTCCTCAACCAACTACAATCCTCTTCTTGCTTTGGTGTTAAACAGGACCTCTTCATCATTAGATTATAGCCTTCGTCTCCCGACACTTCTTCTTCCTCCTCATCAGGTGGTGAATTGGAACATTCAGCTTCTTCATTCTCATCCTCAACCTCCGCTATCATCGCTCTCTTCTTCGGCTTTGGACATTCATTACTTTTGTGGCCCAACTCTTGGCAATTGTAACATTTGAAACCATTGTTAAGCCTTCTCAGCCTCCTTCACCACTGGTCTACTGGTAGGTTTAGAAACATTAGAACTCCCACTAATACCCTTCACTTGATTGTTGGAATTAGTAAACACACCACTTCCTCGTCATCCCTGTTTCTCCCAAGCCAACGCTTTCTGATGTGCTTCCGCTACAGATCTGGGATCAAACATGTTAACCATATCTTGAATCTGCATTCGCAATCCCCCAATGAATCTAGATGTCAATTGTTCTTCTGTCTCCATAATATCGTTCGTTGCAATCAGTTGATAAAATTCATCAGCATAGTCATTCACAGATTTCGTTCCTTGTCTCAAGTTCTGCAACCTCTGATACATAAGCGATTGATAATTATAAGGTAAGAATGTCGCTTTCATCAATTTCTTCATCTTCTCCCAAGATTCAATCTTTGACTTCCCCATCCGTTCACGTGTAAGTTTGGTTTGCTGCCACCACGCCAAAGCTCTACCCCTCAACCTTGTAGCAACCAACTTCACTCTACGATGTTCTGGAACTTCCTTGAAGTCAAAAATCTCTTCTACATTAGCCATCCAATCTAGAAACTCCTCTGCTTGCATACCACCTTTGAATTCAGGAATTTCAGTCTTCATCCCCGACTCCCACTTGTGATCATACTCAGAGTGATTTCTTCCTTGTCCTCGTCCTTGTCCTCGAACACTACCACCATCATACTCCTCTTCAAAATCAGATGTATATCATTGTCTATCTCGTCCACCCACATCTCTACTACCTTCTCGTCTACCACCATCATCCCTTCTATCTACATTCCTCTGTTCATGATCATTCACGTTCCTCCCACGCCCTTGATCATTTTCAACACTTCTGTCTCGATTGGAATGTGGCGAGACTCTACTACCCCTATGGTTAGATTCAGGTGAAACCCTTCTCCGATTTTGATTCATCTCCGTCATAAGCTTCTCTAACCGGCCAATTCCTTCGTTAAGCTTTTCACTAAAGTTTTCATTGATTCTTTGCTCCATCTCATCAGCTTCTTCTCTTCGATACAAAGCTTCTACGTTTTGGTGGCGATTAGCTCTTCTTGGCGGCATACTTGAAATCTTCCAAACTCTTCAACACTTCAAAATTCAAACACTTTTCGGACTTTGATCCAAAATGAAACGGATCGAAAACTTCCACTTTGTTGCAAATCGTGATGAACACGATGGACAAAGTTTTGGCCTCCCACTCAAATCCGATCAAACAACTTCGATACAAAGTCAAACACTTCAACTTAATTATGCCTCAACACTTCAAGCTCTCGATTATCACTTCAACTTCAAAATGAATAGGCTCCAAGTCTCGATTTAGCTATGATTGGCTAAAACAAGCTCCGATACCAAAAACTGACGCAGCGGATTAATCAAAACAAATGTAGATCGATGAATGTAGTAATCGGTGGATTGGAAGATACTGAAATGCCCAAATTCGTTGATCCGAAGATACCGAATTCTAGCTATCCCGAACTCGTTGATCGCGCACGATACCGGGTTCAAAGATCTTCAATTCTTCAAGCGTTGATCAAGCGCACTTGATTCTGCGAATCGGCTTCTGCAATCGTTGAATCGAGCGCACTCGATTAACCGAAAGAGGAGATAGGAGATTACACTCAACTACCAATTTGAATGAAAGCACAAAGCTAACAAAAGAGAATTTTATTCAAAAATCAACAACTTACAAGTGTGACACTCGGCCTATTTATAGGCGTTCACTTTACAACAGAAATTTCATCATCTCCTAAGTCGGCACCGACTTAACTCACCCGACTTACGACTTAAGAATAGACGACTTAAGACAAAATAGTTACAACTCTTTACAAGCCTTCAGCGACTTACGACTTAACAAGACACACACCTTAAAAACAGAAAAATACAAACATACGACTTAAAACAGTCGACATACGACTTAAAGACAGAAAAATACAAACAGACAACACCACTTAAGTCGTTGCCGACTTAACAACTCTACGCGACTCAACTTAGTAACGACTTAAGAAACAGCGGTCCAGATTAACTCGGCATAAGGATCAACGGCAACAGCTCCAGCGACTTAAAAGCATGCGGCATCCCAGATCTACGACTTAAGAAATCAACGGTAGAGATTAACTCGGCAGAGAATCAACGGTTTCCATCCTCAGCAACTTAACTCCTGACTCGTTAGGTCGTTCACGAGACTTAACTAAGTCGTAACTCGGTGACGACTTATCACCTGTTCCGTTAAGTCGTTCCAACGAGTCATCCCTCAACTCCTTAGGTCGTAGATGACCTACAACTTCTTCGTTATCTTTAAGTCGGTTACGACTTATGCTTCCTTCCTTAAGTCGGTCACGACTTATACCTCCTTCCTTAAGTCGGTCACGACTTATGTCTTTGAAATCTTCTATTATGATAAGTCGGTCACGACTTATACCTAGGACAAATGAGGGCTGCGCTGCATCACAAACGATAAGTCTGATCGCAACGAAACTTGAAATCATATAACAATTCACTATTACGGATCTAATGAATCTGGTCTCGTCAAAATTTGAAATAGTGCCCAAAAAGACTATTTTTACACGTTAATCAAAATGAGCTATTTTCCAAAATCAATTTAATCACTTTCAATTCAATTTTAAAAATTAAAATTTTTCATTATTGTTTAAATAAAATTTAAATCAACTTCCAACATCATTTTCATTCATATTAAATTTAGGATTCAATTATTTAAATAATTCTAATATTAAATTTAAACAATTTAATTATCAAATAAATCACCATATTTTAAATATAAGTTATTTAACTTATAAAATTTAACTTTTAAAATGAATTCAAATAATACAACAACTACTTCCATTTTACAGTAATTCAACATTTATTATTCAATTCCAACTATTGATTATAAACACATCCGATACATAGAATTTCTTTTCAATACTTGTTATTGCCAAAATCTTCGAAATTGGTTATTTCGTTATTTTTATTCAAGTTCATATTCAATAAACTACATTAATAAATCATTAAATTTTTATTTCTAGACATTTTTATTCAATAATCATATTAAATTTAATAATTTAAAATAGTTAATTTATGGATCGTTACACATTTGAAAAGGGAATTGCGTAAATAACCGTTGTTTTGTAGGAAACTTTTGTAGAGGGACCCTAAGGGGTTTCTTGGCATTATTAATTTACTATTATATGCACCTTATTTATATTCTTATGTTGCTTATAATGATGTTTGGTTGAAAGTCACTTATGAAATATCATTCTCTTAAACCTGTGTGCGTTAAACTTGTGCTTGTATTTTTACAAAATAAATGTTTGGTCGTGTTTATACACTTGAAAGTTGTTTAAACCATATTGTCAAGTATTATCAAGAATTTTGAAATAAAAGATAATATTGTTTTAAATTTATAAAAGATTATAAATTTGATTAGTTATCTTTTGGAAAAATTTACGTTGTTTTAAATCTATAAAAAGATTATAAATTTGATAATCCGGGACAATTAATGTTGTTTTAACTTTATAAAAAGGTTATAAATTGATTTATTATCTTTCATGATTATCATTGTTGTTTAGCTTTATAAAAAGGTTATAAATTCGATTAGCTATCTTTTGGGATAATTAATGTTGCTTTAAATTTATAAAAACATTATAAATTTGATTGATTTTGGGATAATTTATGTTGTTTCGAAATATATTAAAAATTATAAACTTGTACGATTATCTTTTTGGACAATTTATTTTGTTTTAAATTAATTAAAAGATTATAAATTTAATTAATTTTCTTTAGGGATAATTAATATGGTTTTAATTTTATAAAAGTGTTATAAAAGTATTATAACGTTGTTTTAAATTAAATTCCTTTCAGGATTAACATTATTTTAAATTTATAAAAGTATTTTAAATTGATTTATTATCTTCCGGGATAATAAATGTTATTTTAAAGTTTAAAATTGATAGTTTATAAAGGATAAAATCTTTATAGTAAATAACGTTTTAATGACATTTGATTTGACCCTTCTTTTTAATACACTTAGAAAAATAAATTTGATCTTTAAAAAGAATATTTTTAAAGAGTGTTTTTAAAAGTGTTTTCCAAATATTTGGGATGTGAAAATCAAGCACAAGCGTAAGTTAAATGTTTTAAGATATTTAATTTTCGTATACGACCATTTCGTTATTCTCGATAGTTGATTTATTTGCTATCAATTTTGCTATCTTCTATGAGTTTCATCAATTTAAAGTGATTTATTGTTCATTTGGGCGTTGATATCCTTTGTCAGAAATGACTAAAACAAAAGAGCGAGTGGGGGCCAAGCTATGTGGAGTTTCTTTCATTAGGGTATTATCACATCTACTATGGACTGGTTTCAGTAATATGCACACTAAGATGTGAAATACTGGGATACTCGGTAAGGTTGGTGGGGTCTAGCTTGGAGGATTCCGAGAGCCATTGTAGTTCATAAGTATATTTCTAAATGTATACTTTCGCTAGGGGGCACCCTCCTAGTCATTGTTGGAAAATTCCTTTTCCTTATTTGATTCAAATCTTTGAAACGTTTTCTTAATTGCACCGAGAAGTGCCTGGAGCTGTTCTCGATGTTTAATTATTTGTTTCCATTCTTTCAACTCTGATTTTGTTTCGACTTGTTTCCATTCTTTCATCTATGGAAGTTGTTCTTGTGAGGTAAAACCCATTCTGTGTCTAGTGGTATGGTCTAACAGAATTATTATATATTCACTGTATTTCTTGAGTTTCTCATGTTTGTTTTCCAGACTGATCCGGGTGTTATCTTATTATAATGCTTGGGTCATACCGAGTATTTTCCAAGTTGTCATTAGTGGGACATGGAACTCATGGAGTCGACATGATGTTCACCAGCTGTAGTATTTTTATTTTCCACTGTATTATTATATATACACATCAGCAATTGTAAGATCAGGAAGTTATAAATGTCCAGGCTGATGAGGTTTGTTTTTAACTCTAATATACCACATATTTTTGAGTGACAACTTTTACTGTCTTTGTTATATTATATTTTGTCATTCTGCTGTGAGATTATGTTTTCCCTATTCATTTTCTTTTTCTTTTTATCCTAACAATCTGCATTTCCGATACTTGGATGATCGACATTTGAATACCGTGGTTGTATTAAGTGGCGACTTTCGAGGGTCGAAAAGACGGGTCATTATAGAAACTTTAAGGGACCATATGGTAACATCTAGTGTCAACCGTGCATGTAGAGGAGGGAGAGAGCTAATTTAGGTTCAATAGAGAGTTAAAGTGCGAAAGTTTTGTAGAATGGGAAAGGTTTCTATTACTTCTTTAAAACAAAATCTCCCTTCGTTTCTTTTATTCTATCATTTTTCTTTCCTAACAATATTTTCTCCTCTCTTTCATCTTCTACGGTCGAATTCTCATGGTGGCTGAGCTTCCCAAAATAAAAAAAAGGTGCTGCTCTTTCTCGATTGTTGTAAGATTTGGAGAGCAATTCAATGAATGTAGGATTTAATTATTCATTAAAGATGTTTCTCTGGGCTACACCAGAAAGGTAATTTTCTATTTTATTTATATATAAATTATCTTGTCTATATATGCTTTTAATCTTCTACCTTTTCCATCTCTTTTACTTGTATGAATTTTGGATTATGAATTGAATATTGAATTTCTCATATTTGAATCAATTGTATTATCATCATGTTAATATGTTATAACATCCCCTTTTTCTTCTACCTATTATTCATGTGTTACCAATGACAATAAATATGGATTCATTATTGCTCTTGTATGTCTATTCATATTGTATGTATAATTTAGATCTATATCTCATTATCAGGAATTTATATATGCTTAAATCGTCTAATTCTTTTATTTCTAAAATCATTGTTTGAATAAAATTTTGTTACAATTTTATTAATGGATTTAGTTTCATGTTATAAAGGCTAAGAATTGAATACATTCATTAAAAGTTGTTGTGAATCAATTTTGATTATTATTTACATGAAAAACTAAATGAATTTATAATATATACATTGTTTTCACAAAAAAGGCAAATTTTAAATCTTTTGATTTGTTTCATAAATTAACAATTATATCTATGTTAAGTTATTTTATTTGAAGATACGACTTCTAAATTAAAAATTAATAAACATAATTTTAATGTTGTTTTGTTTAAAGCATTGATTCAACTTTGTGTGTGTGTATATGTGTGTGCGTGTGCGCATATGTATGTGTGTATGTACGATTTTAACTCAAATTTTATAAAATTAGACTTTTATGTAAAGTGTTGTAATAGTGTTTAAACTGTCATTTAACTGAAACCAATTTTAAATTGCCTACTTTACTTTAACATGTATATAAAGGTAAATCTTATTTTGTCAAAAAAAACTTTTTTTTGGATGACAAAAACATATCAAAAGGGTGATTGTGTTTGTTGCAGTGTAAATTCCAACATCTGTCCGTAAGTAGTGGCGTAGTGGTTGAGACACTTGCCTTCTGTTAACGAGGTCGCGAGTTTGATACCCGTCTGCCCTACTCCCCTTAAGGTGCGGAGGTGGATTCCTGTTAATCCTATAACATGGTTGGGAACATCGAACCTCTGTGCTGGGGTTGGCTTAAACCTTCCTAGGGTTGGCAGACTCTCTAGGCTAGGAGCTCTTCTCCCTAGGATTGAGTTTTTTTTTAAATTCCAACATCTAAACATGTATGCAATAACCATATACACTACTTATTTGTTGCACTTACACAATTTTCATTAAAGTATATTTGGATATACTTATAATTTGTGATATGCATAAATTGCTCATTAATGATATTTAATACATCATTCAATTCAATCAAAGAGAGAGAAATGAAAGGTTTCTTTCTCAAAATAATGCAAAATCCTCCCTTAATTAATTGCATTAATTCTATAAAAAAGAAGCGAATGGTTTCATTCTCTATATTACAGTAATTGTTACACACATGAGTGTATTTGATACACTCATACATTTGAATTTAAATTAAATTCAAACACCATTTTATACAATTTAAATAGAATATGATTTTATTTAAAACATTATTAGATTGGATCTAATATATCTTTAGATTTCATAGGCCCAACAGATCCAAAATAGGAATTTATTTAAATCCACCTATTTCACCTACTTTCAACTGACCTGGTTCCTTCAGAGTAGACGTCTGATACCCTAATCAGACATTTGATCAAACTTTTGAAATGGTTCAGAAAAATTAAGCTTTTGTATCCTAAATGTCTGGATATTCAAAGCCATACGTCTAATATTTTATAGATATCTATCCCAAGAGCTTTTAGTGTAATATTTGCTGATTTAGATGTCTGAGTTTTTAGGGTTAGATGTCTGATTATTGAAAAATTTCAAAAAAATTTCCTTTTGGAAATTTTATGTTCAAAATCCATTTGAAAATCGATTAGAAATACCTATGTGCACGTCATCATCAAAGGATATTGTACAAATTTTCTAGACTTACAAACACAATGACTCTTCTAGTAGTTGGTCTTCATTGCTTGAGTACAGCAGCTAGTCGTTTTTCCTAGGTCTTCAATGTTGAAATATCCTGTAAAGGTCAACTAGGATAATTACATAGAGATACATAGTGTCTCATAAGAAATCAAAAAGGAAAGATTTTATATTCTCCATATTATTATCATCAACTCAATCACGTCGAAGCCCAAAACATAGCAAAGGGAAGTGCTATGAAGAATAATAGTGACAATAAGACCTTTCGAGAGAATCGAAGGGATGCTTCTGTAAGTGTTAAATGAGTTATAGGCTTCCGAAGTGGTCGAAAGGGACACCAAAAGGCAGGCCTCTACAATAATCAAAGCCTAAATACCTTTTCCAAGTGACAACTACTTCAACTAAAGCTACCTTTTGCAAGTTTCTTCAACATGGAAGACCTTCTGCAAGTAAGCAGAGAGTCTGATACTTCCATAGGGATCATAAGAACACCTTCGGCAACCATCAAAGTATATGCTTCCAAAGTAGTTGACCCTTCCACAGAGGTCAAATCATTTGCTAATTTCATTCCATCCTTGGTAAATGCTTCCGTAACTATCAGAGTAAAGTCTTTCGAAAGCATTTGTACCTTCTGCATATGTTGGAACACACTTTTGCACTCATCCAACATGTATGCAGCAACATAAGGCTTCTCCCATACCTTCTGACGGTGTCGAAGGCCTTCAAGTCCTAGACAAAAGCAGCATCAAAAAGGTGCTTTGGAGTCAACAATAATGAAAGGTTAGGAAAGTAGCCTTTCGACTGAATGCGAAAGGCGCCAACCCGTACCTATAAATAAGACCTTAGGGTGTCGTTTTAGAGATCCAATTTTTCATTCTTCCCACTGTATGCTATTTCTATTTTGTAAACCTTAATTTCTAAATCTAATTAGGGATTTCACTTCATTGTACACTATAGCCTTTATATTCATAAAAGTTATCAATAAAACGAATACATAGCATTCTCAAATACATGGACTCAGATTTACTGCTTGCATATGGCTTTGTTTATGGAGTATAAACATTTATACCTTATGGAGGAATTCCTTTCAAAGCCATAGGATCTATTCAATACACTTCATACCTGTCGACACCATTGAATTACAACCGTAGGTATATTAACCAATTTAAAATGGGTTTCGAAGGGGCATATTGACAATATCGATACTCTCCCTTTTGATGCATTTGAAAGCATTTTATATGCTTATAACAACTTTACCAGGCTTCATCAAGGCTTCCTCTTAGCTTTCCCTTACAATCTTTTCCTCTAAGCTTACTTTAGGGTGTTGATAAGATTTTTTGTTAGCATTATCCCTTTTTGATGATGACAATTATATTTCTATACAATAAATATATGTATGCAAATTAAAATTTCTACTCCTCCTATCAATATGTCCGATATTTTCTCTCCCTTTGGCACCATTAGAAAACAAATTAACATAGGAGAAAATATTTATTATGAGAGCAAAGGATCACTATGATATACCAATCAAACACACGTTCATCATTTACCACAAAACATTAACAGGAAGTTTATCACAACATCAACATGAACAAGTACATGTTTCAAAAACCTTAATACAAACAAACAAATGTATACCAAACCAAATATTACACAAACAACAAATAACGCAGACAAATATACTATATCATAACCACATCAAATGTAAATGCCATGTAGACATTAAAACACCAAGATGCAAGGTCATCCCCAGCACACCAAATAAATGAATAAGTATTATGATATGAAAAGAAATGTTAATAATATTTAAAGGGTGCATGTATATTATTTTAAAGAAATTTACACATACCCTAATCTCCTTAATCTTATTGGTGGTCACTTTCTTTCTCTTTTTCTCCACTTTTAGTTTCATATTCTTCTCCACTACCACTCCTGTCTTAATCATCCTTTGTATGTTGTCTAGTCTAGATGATAACCTAGTGTAACACCCCATAAAATTTAATAAGAAATTAAGTAATTAAAATAAGGATAAAATGGAAATTTTGTAAATGTTGGAATTTGACTATAGGAGTTGAACTATTGTGTCCGTGGCAATTTTCTGATCAATTTGCATATATATAAACGTTTGAAGTTTTTGAGTTTAAAATTTAAATAATTGAATTTAAATTTGAATTTAAAAATATGAAGTTTGAATTTTAAAAAATTGAATTTGAAAAGTTAACGTTAAGAGAGGCTTAACGTTTAAGAAGGGTTAAAGCTAACATGTAACGTTAAATTAATTAAGTAATAAATAATTAATAAAAGGAAAGAGATTAATTGGGTGATTCAAGCCCCAAGGGGTCGACCATCCCTAGTCAAGCGGTCGACCGCTTGGGTATAGGGGGTTGACCGCTTGGGTAGGGGTTGACCGCTTGAGGGTGAAAATGCCGAATTCAAAAGGCAGCGGCTGGGTTTTTATTTATTTTAACGGTCCAGATCTGATTATTTTGATTTGACGATTCTGGTTCCTTCTCACCTCTATAAATAGACCCCTAGTTACCTACTCTTCCTTCGTACAATTTAGGGAATGCTAGCAAAGCTTTGTCAAAATCCTTCCCCTTAGGGTTTCAAAAGCAGCAAACTATCTGGTATATAACTCTAGTTTCTAATCTCTAATTTAAGTTAATCTTTCTTCTCTCTATCTTCTAATTCTGAAACCGAATACACACACACATACAATCTATTTGTTGTATATTCAAAAAAGGGAAGATCTAACAGAGGAGTAGGAGCCTTATAAATCAGATCTCTTCTTCTTCTTTAGATTCCAGAATCAGTTCAGATTTCCTAGTAAAAGGGTTAGATGTTAATTCTTTTGATTCCTAATTCTATGCCTCTAGTTTTTTTTTATTAATCTAACCTCTATATACAATTCACATTGTTTTATAAAGAGGGAGATCTGAAAGAGACTTAGGCATGGTGAAATCAAATCCTGTTAGGAAGCAAACAATTCTTTATAAGTGGAAATATCAAGTTTTTCACATTTTTGCAATTTAATAGTATTTATTTGGATTTGATGCATGCCTTAGGAAATTTTGGAAATGAAAATATACCATCTAAAACCCTTAGAATTTCCCTAAGTAAATATCAATCTTTGTATATGTTGGAGTTATAATTGTCTTTGGTATTGGTATATTAGAACTAATTAACGTTAGAATTAGATGATCTAGGTTAGTTTAAGTTATGACTATGTTATGAGGCTACATGGAAGTCTGCCTAGGATGATGCATGTATATATTGGATATACATATAAGTTATGACTAAGTTATAGGGATGCGAGGTTAGTCCAAAGCTACATGGAATTCTGCCTAGTTAAATCTGGCTATCAGCGGTGTGGCTTTACGGACTAATGTGGGACATCGCCTATAATAAATAACCACAGTGGACATGAGGTTAGTCCCAATCTCATAGGGTAAACCTAACCAGTTAATTGGTTACCAGTACCTACAAGTAGTTGAAATAACGTGAAACGCCGCGAGTGGGTTATGGGTCATAATTGCATTTTGGATGCAGCAGGTGAAATCCTTCATAGTGGACAGCTTTGGGTTTGAGGTATTAAGTGATTATGGTAGGGCTTGCCTCTTTTCAGGAGTAGTATTAAGTAACCTGATGGGATTTCTTATGATGTCAGCTAGTGAGAACCATTTAGGGACCCATCTTGGGTTAGGTCTAAAATAACAGGGACCTACATATTTTATAAGTCTTAAATGGTCAGAGTCTGCCTAAGTCCCATGAAAGAGGTATTAAGTGGTTTGGAGGTTCTCTCTCGCATCATTAATAATAGTTGCATTATAATTTGGAAATGGATTAGGTATTAAAGGATGGGTACCTACCTATTTTATAGGTATTAAATGGTTTATGTCTGCCTAATCACCAATATAGGGTGTTTATTAGTTCGGATGCTTTCTCTTGCATCATTGATGTTAGTTGCTTTAGAATTTTGGAATTGGACTATAAAGGCTTTTGGGCTTACAATTAAAGTTATTAGTATTTGTAGCACCACCATTAAAGGTGATTGTTACATTTGGTGTAGTCTTAAATACGTAAGACATATTTCTTATTTAAATAATACTACCCAAGTACAATTATGGTAAAACTTGAGATTTTCATTTCACTAGACATTTGTTGTTTTGACCCACTCCTCATTACAACACACAGGTTAGAGGAGGCAGTGCTGATTTTAGGAGGCAAAGGTGGAGATGAAGACTTGTGGTAGTTATATATATATATATGATTTTTAAGTATTTTTATTGTACCTAGTTCAGACAGTTATGTTATTCTGAGATGTTGTACTATGGAGACTTTATGTAAACATGTTGTAATATTTAACATGTTATGTTACTAAAATGGTTTTCTTTATGAAATGGGTATTTGTTTCTAATATTATATTTTATCCATTCCGCTGTGAGATTCTTGAAGTGCAGATAGATGGATAGCTATGTGACCATGTATTTTTTTTAATTTTATCAACCTAATAGCTCACCTTGAGCTAGGCTTAAGGTTCGACGGGCTTTTATTGGGTTGAAATTAGGTCCATTTCGAGGTGGGTTGTTACATTTTGTATCAGAGTATAGGTTACCCGATCAATAGGGATATGTATACATATGAATGACGTACTTATTATTTTTGAAACTATTTTTCAAAAATCTACTATATATAAATATATATGTATATGTATACTTAATTAGGATTTACTTTATAGTTTTCAACCATAGAAGTAGTTGCGACCATATCCCAAAAGGATGGGCAATGTGACTATGAGTTAGAAAAATAAATGGAGTAAGGAATATGCAACAAAGGTCGCATTGTAAGGAATGTAAATGGAAAAGATTGTAACTCTAAGATTAATAGGGCAGTAAATATGAAATAAGTAGGGGTTACAATAATTTAATTAGGATATGATTGGTCTAATTAAAGAGATAGTTAAAGTAATTATGGGATTATAAGATTTGAAAGGTTGTAACTCAAGGAAAATTAATAGACAATGAATGTGTAATAAGTGAGGAGTTATAAGGAATTAAATAGATTAATGAGACTATTAAGGTAAAAGTTGAATAAGTAAAACCAATATCTTTAGAAAACGTCCGTTAAGGTAATAACCATTTAATATGAACCAAGTGACGTTTATGGGATAATAAATAAAAATGTTAGGTATTGATTAAATATTATCTGGCAAGATAGTTGTAAACATTCGAAAGTAAGGGTTGAATGAAGAAGAAAATGCTATAGAGAAGACAAATAAAAAAAGTTATTGTTTTGAAAAATATTTTCTAAAATCCAACGCCAGATAAAAGAATTTGATCAAACTGACTTTTGGAAACTTCCTTGAGATGTTTTGTAAAGTTTTTCAAAGGATTTATCGAGCAGTTGTTGTTTTGAAAAAAGAAGAATGAATTTTGGAAATTCATTGTTAGGGCAAAGGTTTGTGAATAAAACGAAGTTGTGGAGTCAAAAGTTTTGAATTAAAGGTTTTTGGGTAAAAAAGGGTTTTTCATTTTTGAAACTCTTAGTTTAAAATTTGCTGGGTTAAGAGGTTTCCAGTTTAAAGATTTTTTTCTATAAAGTGATTTTTCTTTTCGAAATAAATGTAAAGTAGAGCATAGGTTGGACTGGATGATTTTTCCTATTTCGTAAATTTGGAAGTTCTATAAAATTCTTCTTTTTAAAATAGAAATGGAATTTGATTATAAATGATGAAGAAGCAGTAGTGGGAGATTTGGATAGAAATAGCGCTAGGAACTTGTAAAATATGATTAGTAATCTAGCCAAAGATAATATGGGAGAAATAATGAGAGTGGGGTAGGAAAATGCTAAGATAGGAATTTACCGTATCTACTCCACATTTCATTGTTTAAAATTATAGGAGATGTTTTTGAATATTTTAAACTAAAAGGCTAACATTCAAAGGAATAAATCTTTGATGTAGAAAGTTTTGAAAGGTGCAATTAAGCAATCCTTTCTAAATTTTAATTTAATAATAAGTTTTGTTCAATAATTGAGTTTTTGAATGTTCGAGTTAAAGACCCTAATTTTAATGAAGAAATTTTTTAAGGCAAAAGTGATTAAGAAAGGAAATTATTTTACTAAGTAATTTTTGAATTTTTGAATTTGGGGGTTAAGAATAAAGTAGTAAATGTTTTGAAAATTGTGAAAAGTTGGGTTCAATTATTTTTGGAAGGATTTGTCCAAATGTTTAATAAAAATGGAATAGATATATGGAATAAAATAAAATAGGATGTTTAGATGTGTTTAAGAATCCAATTTCCCCAAACTGTTTTTGGAAAGTTGGAAATTCTTTTGGAAAAGTATGCTTAAAAGTTTACTTTTGAGATGTGGAAATTCTTTTGTAAGTTTGAATTTCAAATGTCACATAATAATGTAATGTGGATTTATAAGTTATATTTTATGGAGTAGATGGGGATCGCTATATAGGAAAGAAAGATTAAAGGCATCATGATGTGAATAAAATAAGAACAGTATGTACAACCTGATCTGGAAATTGAAAATCAGTCCTAAGCATTTATTTGTAAAATGTTGGTAAGGTTGTAAAGGTATTCTAGATCTATAATTGGGTTGTAAGTTAGGTTGCCCTTGGAATGTGAATTTCAATATTTTGATTTATTGGGAGCAAGCTCTATGTAATTTTCGTAAATAAATATGTAAAAGAGCATTGTTTGAATTTACAAAGGTTATGCCAAAAGGGAAAGAGATGTGTAAGATATAGATATTCTTTTCCGTAGTTTACACTATCCGTTTCAATAAAAGAAAAAGAAATAATCCCTTATAATTTCAAACAAAGCAAAGATATCACTTGTGATTAATTTATGGAAGGTTATAATGGTAATCCTTTTTTTGAAGGATGGTTCTAATAAAATAATATATAGAGAGGAATGTTATATTTAGAAATAAATAATTAGTAATAAGAAACATAAATAGCGTAATTTATAACGGTATTCATATTAATTATAAATAGCGTAGAAATTACAGGACTAGGATTTATGGACATTAATTATAGATTTAATAGATAATAAATTTGTAATTAATAGATAATAAAAAAGAAATTAGATAAGGGACAGATTAAGGAATCTAATATGATAGTTATGGAAGGATTGAATACTTATAATAAGAAGATTTTGGAACTAGGATCGAAATGGATTTAATAAGAATTGATTAGAGATTGTCAATTTTGACACCAATGACTAGTTATTATGGGTAATGGATATTTAATAGAAATAAGAAAATAAATTAAGAAAGGTGGGTAATGGTGGAATGACATTCTAGGAATGTCCATCTTAAATTGGTAAGGAGCATTAGGACCCCAACATCATTAATACCAATTAATGATTAAGGGTAGCTTCCAGCAAAAAATTTATTTTAGAGTTTTTCGGTTGAAATCGCTAAGTTTTCCCCTTAGGTAAAACTATTTGATATGGTATAAGCCGTGTTCATGTTTTATCATTGTGTTAATTTTAGGGAAGAGAATAGACCACTATATATATATTAAGTAACATTGTAAAGTAGGAAATTTCATAAGGACACTTAACTGGCAATAAATCGAACATGAGACTGGAAGTTTGTAAGAAAATTTAGGTTAGACTGCTTCAAACCCAAGACTTGGGGAGTGTCACCATTCACCCAGAATGTGATAAGATGTGCAGAGATATAAAGAGGATTTCTAATTGGTCAAGGAAGAAGAAAGACCCACTGAATTTGTTCTAGATATTTGATCTGCCAAAGGATTAAAGCTAAATAAGACAAGTCTGGAAGGTCGTCATTATCATTAGAGGTTCCAACTTGGAAATGAGAGCATATATCGATGAACTTTATAGATGGGTTGCCTAGAAGCAATGAAGGTATATAGGTTATAGTAGATTGGCTCATTTTTCTTTTGTTGAAAGAAAAAGGATTATGGCATCTCTAGCATAGAGCGCGTTAAAGTAGTGGTGCAACTACATGAAGTTCCAGTTAGCATTATCGGTGATAAAGACCCTTTGTTCATTAGAGGATTGTGGAGGAATCTTGCAATCTGCTTTAGGAATGACTTTGGATCTTAGCACCGCTTACCACTCGTAGATCGACGGTTTGACGGAAAGGGTGAACAAGAATTTTGAGGATTTGCGGAAAGTTTGCATCATGGATTTTGGAAGGCCTTGGAGAAGGTAGAAGTGTAGAAGCGACAGTTAAGGGCCGCATAGGATTGTCATGAGTCCTGGGTTGACAAGCAAAGATAGGAATTGGAGTTTTTAGGTAAGGACATGGTACTCGTTAAGCCCCTCTTAGAAAGGTTATGAGGTTTGGTACTTCTGGGAAGTTGGCACCTAGGATCGTTGGGCCTTTCCTGATTTTAGAGTGGATGAGGGGGGAATTTGCTTATTAGATGGAGCTTTCGGACTAGTTAGCAAGAGTCCATGACGTCTTTCATGTTACATTCTTGAGGAAATGTCTGCACGACATTGCCTCTATACTAGACCCTGATCAGTTAATTGATGTTGAAACGGAGCCTATCGCCCCCTCATGCCCTTGCCCGCATAGTGTAGCACGGAATTGAGAGGCGTTGTAACGAAGAAAATTAGGTTGATTTGAGTAGATGGGGAGATAACCCAGCGGAAAGCACATGGGAAACCGAGGAAAAAATGAATGTTTCTCATCCCAAGCCTTCCTTTAGTAAACTTTTCTCTCCAAAAATGTAGGTTTTGGTTGCATTGTGGTTGCTAGATTGGATGGTAGGAGATGGTTGCCACACATTTTACTCTAATTTTTGGACTCATGTAGAATTTTACGTATATTTAGGATGCTTGTGTACATGCCTATATGTCATGACCTTGCATTCACCCTAGGATTGAGCTTACCTATAATATGTTTGCATATATAATCACATTATATTTTTGGTTGAGTAGATGGTTGTGTAGATTATTTTAAATAATTGGTTATATAACATGGTTGTTGAGTGCATGTTATACTATCTTCCCTTGGTGATTTCAGGGGCGAATCTGTTTTAAGGGAGGCGAATGTAACATCCCGTAAAATTTAATAAGAAATTAAGTAATTAAAATAAGGATAAAAACGGAAATTTTGTAAATGTCGGAATTTGACCATGGGAGTTGCACCATTGCGTCCGTGACGTTTTTGCGATCAATTTTCATATATATTATGTTGAAATCGGAGTTCAAATGGAGAAGTTATGAACGTTTGTGGTTTTCGAGTTTAAAATTTAAATAATTGAATTTGAATTTAAAAGTTTAAATTTTGAATTTTAAAAAATTGAATTTTAAAAGTCAACGGTAGGAGAGGCTTAACGTTTAAAAAGGGTTAAAGTTAACGTGTAATGTTAATTAAATTAAGTAATAAATAATTAACAAAAGGAAAGAGATTAATTGGGCGATTCAGGCCCCAAGAGGTCGGCCGCCCCTTGTCAAGGGGTCGACCACTAACGGTCGACCGCTTGGGTATAGGGGGTCGACCTCTTAAGGGTGAAAACTCCCAATTCAAGAGGTGGCGGCTAGGGTTTTTATCCATTTTAACGGTCCATATCTGATTATTTTGACCTGACGGTTCTGGTTACCTCTCATCTCTATAAATAGACCCTTAAACCCCACTTTTCCTTCGTAAAATTTAGGGAATGCTAGCTAAGCTCTATCAACTTATTCCCCTTAGGGTTTCGGAAACAGTAAACTTTTCTTGTTAATAATTCTAGTTTTTAATCTCTAATTTAAATTAATCATTCTTCTATTTATCTTCTAATTTCTGAAACCCAATCTATGTATACAATCTACTTGTTGTATATTCAAAAAGGGGAAGATCTAAAAGAGGATTAGAAGCATTATAAATCAGATCTCTTCTTCTTCTTTAGATTCCAGAATCAACTAGGATTTTTTGAAGTAAATGATTTAGATGTTAATTCTTTTGATTCCTGATTTTATTCCTCTAGTTTCTGATTATTAATATAATCTCTATATACAATTCACTTTGTTGTATAAAGAGGGAGATCTGAAAGAGAGTTAGGTGTGGTGAAATCAAATCCTATTAGGAAGCAAATAATTCTCTATGAGTGGAAATATCAAGTATTTCACATTTTTATAATTGAATAGTATTTATTTGGATTTGATGTACGGCTTGGGAAATTTTGAAAACGAAAACATAACATCTAAAATCCTTAGAATTTCCCTAAGTAAATATCAATCTTTGTATGTGTTGGAGTTATAAATTTTTTTGGTATTGGTATATTATAATCTAATTAATTGTTTGAATTAGATAATCTATGATCAATTCAACCTATTTTCCCTCTTTTGAATTGAAGTGTTAAAGAGTTCAAAAAGAAAATAAATTAGAAATGCTGTGTAAATTATGAATTGAATTGTTTGTAGTTTGCACCGCATATTTCTACCACTTAAATAAACAAGGAATTCGTTTCTCATTTTAAAATGTTGTATACAAAGGTTGAATTGAATATAGGCGATCTAATTTGTGATGATCTGTTCTTTAAAACAGAAAAGGGATTCTAGTGTATTAATATGGAACAAGTGTGGATATTCATGTCTGTACAATTCTTTTTTATTTTGCTACGGTAGTAGCTGTTCTTATTGGAATTGTAGATTTATATGATATTGATGTTTCAAAATACCTTGTAAGTAGATTATTATCGAATTATTGTAACGTAATGATTAGACTTTAAATTCCGTGTGTAAAAGTATACGTATATGATATTAATGTATTGGTTATAGTGTATTGATTATATCGTATTGAATGTGATAATTAGTTTTATTAGAATAGTTAAGTAACAGTAATTTATAGGAAGGAAGTTAGAGTAAATTAGGGAATTGATCCTTAGTTAGGGCGTCATATACGTATATAATGGATATACATATAGCTTATGACTAAGTTATAGGGATGCAAGGTTAGTCCAAAGCAACATGGAAGTCTGCCCAGTTAAATCTGGCTACCAACGGTGTGGCTTTGTGGACTAATGTGAGACATCGCCTATAATAAATAACCATAGTGGACGTGAGGTTAGTGCCAATTTTATAGTGTAAAGCTGCCCAGTTAATCTGACTACTAGTACCTATTGATTGAGTTAAGGGTATACCCAATGGGAAATTATGTAATTTGTTACATATATCTAACTCGTTGACCAATCTTGTTCGAAATAAAGGTATTTTCTTTCTATTATATACTTGGTATAATGTGGTTATATTAATTAATCAATTTAAGTAAAATTATATTTAATAGAAAATCCATAAATGGTATGTTTTATGATAGTAGTTACAAAGTGTTGTAACCATGAGTAATTTATCATAATGAAACAAATATACCATTTTAAATGTTCCTAGTCAAGAGGCATCGAGACTGGATATCGATGTATCCGTTGAGACTAGAGTACGTAACGCTCTCCAAATGTTGGGCAGCATATTACTCATGACTGTTGGGGGCACCAAGGGGTTACGTATTGATAGTTATTGGATAACTATTGAATGACTCACTCGATAGTTTTCTATTGGTTAATATAACTAAGGTCAAGTAGAGAATATCGTTGTGACTAATTTACACAGTTCTCTCGACTTGAGAATACTTTTGATCATCAATGTGGAAGCTCCGCTTTGATTATAGTTAAATCGTGGATGCGACGTCCATCGAATGACTATAGTTGGGTCGAATGGAAGCTTTAGAAGTGAGACACTTTTCAAGAGAGGATTCGCCTCCTCGGTTATATGAGGTTAGTATCACGGTCAAGTAAAGTCAACTCAAAGTCAAAGTCTCTAGCCAGAGCATTTCGGTTAATAATAATTGTTATTATTAAACCAAAGACTTTGTGTTTGGACTATACAGTTGAATGTGGATGATATTGGAATTTTAACCATTACCAAATTCCATAAATCCAAAGTGATATAGTTTTGACGAAGAGAATTGGTGTAAATAATTGTCACTATTAGGTACCGCTTATAATAAGTAAAATTGGATTTTACCAAAAGATGTGTAAGCGATAAATTCGGCCAAAATGTCACACTACCTGCTAAGTGATGTGTGAACGTTAATATTCGAATAATTCATTATTAATCGCTGACTGAATTTCCAACTATGAGTCGCACAACCGTAATGATGAATTCTCTGTAAAACCACACGATTAAATTAATTTATAAAATGTTGTAAATTGATTAAATTAATTGATATTTGAGAAATATTAATTATTATTTGTTTGATGTTTGAAAGTTTTTCGTAGTTATTCTAATGCATTTATAAAAGTTATATTTGCGTGCATTGATATACGATATCGATGTAATTTGAAGATAATTGCATGAAATGATTTATGAAAATTTTATGTCATTTGATGACATAATTTGTGAAAATTTTATGTCATTTGATGACATATCACGTGTAAAGAAAGGATTGGAGAGAAAGAAACAATCAAGGTAATTAATTAGGGAAATTTTAATCAAAGAATGGGAAAGGTTTCGTTCTTTCAAATAAAACATATTCTCTAATTCATTTTGTACGTGCAATTCATTTTCCTTCTCATTCGTTCTTTCTCGTTCTCTCCTCCTAACTTTTCATGGGAGAAACATAAAAAATATGAAAACAAATTTCCAAAAAATTTCAAATCCAAATAAATGGATCAAATAAAACAAAACAAAAGTGGTTCATCCATCTCTTGCAAGAATAGGATGCGGATCTTGAAGATCTGAGGAGATATCATTATTCAAGGTGTGATTTCTAGGCAACATCCTAAGGTGATTCAATCCGATCTAGAAGCATTCTTCATTCAAGATGCAAATCAAAGGCAACATCAACAAGGTGTGTTTTAAGGATTGGGTAGCAAGTTATGTCATTTTCTATATATATAGTGATTTTGCAATGTTTGGTGGAAATTTAATTTGATTTTCACAATTTGTATGATGTATTATTATCTTGCTTGATTAAAAAAAATTTGTTTATGAAGATTGAATTATATGTTGAATGATATGATTGATTTTTCATTTTATAGATCAAAATTATATTTGTTTATGTTTTTAAACAACATTTAAGTGTGGATCTATGTTTTTAAACATTCTAATTAAATTGTAGGTCTTCGGATCTGAATGTTTACAGGTTTGAATTGATTAGTTGCTTTTCTTTACTTTGTTAAATTGAAACTAAATCTATATATTTTAAAATACAATGTTTTATTTTAGTTCTATGTTTTAACATTCAGTTAAATTCCATTTCTTTAAATCTGGAAATTTACAATTTCATGTTGATTGATTGAATTATATTTAAAGTTAAAGTGAAATTTATATGGAACCAATACAATGTTTCAATTGTAAATCTACGTTTTAATCTTTCATAACAAAGTGTAATTTTAGTTTTGAATTTTAATACATGTATGTATGTTTGCATGTATTACTTGCGCTTTTTATTACATTAGATATTTACTTATGAATAAAAGGAATTTTAACAACAAATCAAAGTTTTGAAATTGACTGTAATAACTATCTAATTTATATTATTGGAAAGCTTTGATTGAATTCCATATATAGATATTTGGATCTACTTGTATGTGTTCATATAAAATATACTTTTCTTTACATATTTTTGTCATAGTATGAAATCATTTCTCTTTTTTAATTAAGACAATAATGTACATACAATTCATTATTTACCTTCCATATTCTTAAATTATGGTACCTATTGATTGTCACTAATATGTTGCATCAATTAAGTTTACTAAAAGGGAAACTGTATCAATCACCCTTGTTATCCCTTATTTATTTTCATTTCAATTCCTATGTAATAACCATTCAAATTGTTCTTGTTTATTTTATGTATACATATCAATTACCATTGACTATGCACACTCACTGTATGTTGCACTTTCACAATGTTTACTGTGAATATATTTACAATTCATGTCATATTTAGATTAGTCATTAATGTTATTTTATTAACCAATTATTTAATTTAATTAAGAGAAGGAAATGAAAAACTTCATTCTCTAACTAAATTTATGATCACTCATTAATTGAATAATTTAAGAGAAAGAAAATGAAAAGTTTCCTTCCCTAAATAATGTACCCCTCATCAATTGAATAAGTTAAGAGAAGGAAATGAAAAGTTTCCTTCTCTAGATAAATTTATGCCCTATCATTAATTTAATAAGCTAAGAGAAATGAAATGAAAAGTTTCATTCTCTAAATAAATTTAATATGTAACCTTCACACTCAAATATTTATATAAGAGCATATGTGATATACTCTAATTTATATTTGCATTAAATATCAGTGAAAATTCATTTATGAAATAAAATAAAATATTGATTTTATTTAAAAGAAACTTAGAAAAGTTTTAAGTATATTTAGACTTTATAGGCCCATTAAAGATCTAAAACGGTAATTTTTTTGAAATTCACTCATTTCTTCCGCTGCGGGCTGGCCCAATTCCAACAATGGTATGAGAGCGAGGTTGGCTGAGGCGTTCACTTGACACATTGGATGTCCCAGGTTTGATCCCTACAACTAGCATGATAGGGGGTTCTCACATTATGATCTGTGACGAAGCATTGCCTCTTGCCCCTACATGTCCTGTGATGGTTGTGCTAGTCGAGAGGCTGCATGTAAAACTCGCCCGTGAGGTACCTAATTATGTCACCCCAAAGGAGTTTGGTCAGGAGCAACCTTGATATCGGAGCCCAATAGCCTATGCGGTCTAAATTAGTCATGTTAGGGCTAACTAATTATGCTTGTGCACTTAGTGGCATTTAGAAAGGTGATGTCTTGGGTTGGAATTGGGTAATCAAGTACCCTGTCCTACTTGGTTACCTGCTTGGCCTGATAGGTGATGTGAGCCCAAAGGTTGCCCCTATTAGAAAAGGCCCAATTTGAATTGGGCCTTGGGCTAATTTTCAAAATAGTTTTGAAAATTAAGACATGAGTTTAAATTTAAAAGTAAAATTTAAAATAAAAACATGCTTATTATAAAAGGTTATAATATAACATAAATTTTCAAAATGTTTGAAAATATAATGAAAAGTTCAAAATGTTTGAAACTATGTAAATATTAATTTCAAAATTTAAAATTATTAATAAGATTAATAATATAAATTAATTAAATGAGTTAATTAATTAATACTTATATGCATGCATTATATATGTTGATATAGGTTATGTTATTTTAAAGTGTTTTAAGATAACATAAGCATACATGTATGTATATAAGATAAATTTTCGAAATTAATATAATTTAATTAAAATTGTTTAATTAATAAAGTAATTAAAGGTCAGTTAATTAACTAAAATTATGAATATATAAGATATATGTGTCTTACTATAAAGGTTATAGTAGATATGCCCAATATAAAAGTTGTATCGGAATACTAGTTTATAATTAACTAAAGAGTTAATTAATTATAATTAAATATGATTTAATTAATAAAATATCATACATAAAACTATTATATGAGTAATATGAAATATAAAAGTTATATAACAATAAAATTTATATGATATGAATGTATAATATAAAGATAGAACATTAAAGAAACCCAAATAGGCTTAAGGAATAAATACATACATAAATATACGTATATTGTGATTTCTGATGTGTCTAACACTTGATTCATGAGGGTATTTCATAAAAAATACATCATTCCATAAGTCGATATCACTCAATATAATATATTGAAGATTATGAATCTTTAATATAATGTTGTCCTCTACCATATATATATTAATAAATTACTTACATACTCCTTAGTTGTTGAGCAAACTCAAGCTGGGGATGTTATGTGTAGTATTATTATTGTATTAAACAGATGAGGTAAGATAACTATATGTATTTGTTGAGCAAACTCAAGGTACATGTACTATAATTAGGCCATCACGATGTGATAGGTACAAGTGAATAACCTCTTTCGATTTGTTGACAAAACTCAAGGTCGAAATGAGATTAGGACAAGGAAAAATGGGCCACGAGTTGTATGTGATACAACCGATAAGGATTTATCTATCGCTTGTGAGGCTATGATTTGTTGAGCAAACTCTAGGTCAGAATACCAAGACAGACGAGTCCTAACACCCACTAGTGAAGTCGAAAGACTTCTATGTTTCATCTTAGGGTTTGGAGAAACATAAAAGACTAGTGGGAGCCTAATTAGAAAAATGAAATGGTAACATTTAACCTTTCTAATATTGTAAGAATATATGATAAATACTATGATAATTATCTACAATAATAAATTTTTGCATTTAATATAGTTGATAAAATGTTTATCAATTGACATATACAAATAAGTTGAATTAAAAGTTGACAAATGGAAATATAATACCCATTATTAAATTCTTATTGCATGTTAACGTTTCAATACCCATGCAAGTGCCTGATTTTACAAACACTGATTACATTCGTGGTTTGGTAACTTACGCATTTATTTGGTCAAGACCATATATTGCATTCTATGAGTTTTGAACTCTAAAAGCAATACATGACTATGGATATTTGATCGATATACAATTGCATATAAATGTTATGTGGTGAACGGTCAAAGTTTGTAATGTACAATATTTCGATGAAATTAGTTCATCCGAAAAACCAAATAAACCTTAGTGTGAGATCGAGTATTCAATCTGATTGATTACAAAAGGATCATATTGTGTTAATGTAACACAAGATCAAAAATTACAAGATAGATCTAAGAACTCGATTGCTGAAATGTCATTTTGATCGGTTTACGTAAAGTGCAACATATTTGATGTCCTTAAATGTTAAGGATAATCGAATGCCCTTTGTAAAGAGTTTGTTATGATATTCTAGTTAGGTTTTCTTTGAATAATTTGATCATTTGAAAGGAAAACGAATGTATAAGAATAGATGTAATTTAAGGTACAGTTGGGATGAAGAAAATGAATAGTCGCTTCTACTTCATAGAGAAACATTGGAAATGGGAATTGTAATAATAATTGATACTTAATATTAGAATAAATATGATTTGTATTCCGCAATGAATTTTCTTATAGAAAATTGTTTTCTATGAGATTTATTTCTTTGAGCTCAAGATATTTGGTCAAAAAACTCTCCACTGTAAATAGTTGTAGTGTATGAAATAAACAAATTGTATTAAGTGAATGATGAACCTCCGAATTTAGTACGCTATTATAGTAATGGTGGAAATATTGGGAACATGCCATACACCACTTATTAATTGCATCATAGTATGAAATTGTTTTCATAAAACTTACCATACATTATTTATGAAATAATGATTATTTTTTGGAATCACTTGAAAAAAATAGACATAGCTATATTTCAATATGAATATTATGGATATTGTGAATATTCTTTGTGAAATAAACTATAATATGGTATTTTTTTATAACAAAACTGATGCAATGGAAAATACAAAAGTATCTAATATTATTTAGAGTTGTTTTGGAATTATAGACTAAGCAGTAATTTTAAGAAATAATTTTATTGTATGATTTTGAATCATATGATACTTGTTAATTATATCTTAAATAATAAAGGGCTATGCACCCATTTAGTGGGAGTATCATAAGAGTTGATGAAATCTTCAGATTGATACATATGGATGTATGCAATCGTAATTCTATAAATACCAAAACCAGTTCTACGTACTTCGTTATATTCACCGATGAGTTATCGTTGACATGGACATGTGTATTTGATACACATGTAGTATGTCTATGGTAAACTTATAAAAAATAAAACAGAAGTAAATAAAATAACATGCGATAGAAATAATTTGATTTGATCGAATGAGTGAGTATATTGGAAAATGTTTTGAACGTACCTAAAATGAATAAAGATTCAATCTCAAAATTACTTCTCCATGTGATACATAATGATTCATCGATAGGGAGTAATCGAACTTTGTTGGACAATGTATGATTAATTGTGAGTGAAGTTGAGTTAGTTTCTTTCTATAAGGTTATGTATTTAAAGGTAGTACACAAGGTTAATATTATTTCATCTGAATAACTGTTTACAAAATTTTACAAGATAAGGATTTATAAGAAACTCCAACATATCCTAGGCCAAGGAGTTGGCAGGCTGTGCGAGTCGAAAGATTGCACATAGTAATTGTTCGTAAGGGATCTTGTATGAATCTCCTCAAAAGATTTTTTGGAAGACTGTCATTGGAAGACATATTTATGTTTTGAACATAAGTTTTATAAACTAAAACCCAACCAGTTTTATAAATAAAGAAATTCATAAAACATTTATGAATACTTATTCTGTTGCACTGAGAAACAATTGTTGCTTCCAGAAATACCAACTTCATTGTGAAGAAATTTCGTTGAGGGATTACTGGTGGTGAAATGGAATTGGATACGATCCATAGATAATACAGATTAGATGAGATGAAATGAAATTAACTAACTTAAACAAACACAACGCATTAAAGTGTCTAATAAATATTCTCGCACATTGAAGAGAAACTACGAGTTTCATATTAATGTCGAGAATATATAATCCTAGATTGTTTAATTAAACCATTGAGACTGTTGACTCTATATGGTATGATGCGCAAAACAAAAAGAATTTCAAGTACGTTGTCAATGTGGAAGCTCCGCTTTGATTATAGTTAAATCGTGGACGCGACGTCCATCGAATGACTATAGTTGGGTCGAATGGAAGCTTTAGAAGTGAGACACTTTTCAAGAGAGGATTCGCCTCCTCGGTTATATGAGGTTAGTATCACGGTCAAGTAAAGTCAACTCAAAGTCAAAGTCTCTAGCCAGAGCATTTCGGTTAATAATAATTGTTATTATTAAACCAAAGACTTTGTGTTTGGACTATACAATTGAATGTGGATGATATTGGAATTTTAACCATTACCAAATTCCATAAATCCAAAGTGATATAGTTTTGACGAAGAGAATTGGTGTAAATAATTGTCACTATTAGGTACCGCTTATAATAAGTAAAATTGGATTTTACCAAAAGATGTGTAAGCGATAAATTCGGCCAAAATGTCACACTACCTGCTAAGTGATGTATGAACGTTAATATTCGAATAATTCATTATTAATCGCTGACTGAATTTCCAACTATGAGTCGCACAACCGTAATGATGAATTCTCTGTAAAACCACACGATTAAATTAATTTATAAAATGTTGTAAATTGATTAAATTGATTGATATTTGAGAAATATTAATTATTATTTGTTTGATGTTTGGAAGTTCTTTGTAATTATTTTAACGCATTTATAAAAGTTATATTTGCACGCATTGATATACGATATCGATGTAATTTAAAGATAATTGCATGAAATGATTTATGGAAATTTTATGTCATTTGATGACATAATTTGTGGAAATTTTATGTCATTTGATGACATATCATGTCTAAAGAAAGGATTGGAGAGAAAGAAACAATCAAGGGAATTAATTAGGGAAATTTTAATTAAAGAATGGGAAAGGTTTCATTCTTTCAAATAAAACATATTCTCTAATTCATTCTGTACGTACAATTCATTTTCCTTCTCATTCGTTCTTTCTCTTTCTCTCCTCCCAACTTTTCATGGCAGAAACAAAAAAAAAAGAAAACAAATTTCCAAAATCTTTCAACTCCAAATAAAAAGATCAAATAAAATAAAACAAAAGTGGTTCATCCATCTCTTGCAAGGATAGGATGTGGATCTTGAAGATCCGAGGAGATATCATCATTCAAGATGTGATTTCTAGGCAACATCCTAAGGTGATTCAATCGAATCTAGAAGCATTCTTCATTCAATGTGCAAATCAAAGGCAAATTGACAAGGTGTGTTTTAAGGATCGGGTAGCAAGTATGTTATATTCTATATATAGATAGTGATTTTGCAATGTTGGATGGAAAATTAATTTGACTTTCATAATTTATATGATGTATTACTATCTTGTTTAATTAAAAAAATTGTTTATGAAGATTGAATTATTTGTTGAATGACATGACTGAGGTTACATTTTATAGATTAAAATTAAATTTGTTTATGTTTTAAAACATCATTTAAGTGTGGATCTATGTGTTTAAACATTCTAATTAAATTGTAATTCTTCAGATTTGAATGTTTACGTGTTAGAATTGATTAGCTGCTTTTCTTTTCTTTGTTAAATTGAAACTAAATCTATATATTTTAAAATACAATGGTTTATTTTAATTCAATGTTTTAACATTTAATTTAAATTCCATTTCTTTAAATCTGGAAATTTACATTTCATGTTGATTGATTGAATTATATTTATAGTTAAAGTGAAATTTATATGGAATCAATACAATGTTTCAATTGTAAATCTACGTTTTAATCTTTCATAACAAAGTGTAATTTTATTTTTGAATTTTAACACATGTATGTATGTATGTTTGCATGTATTTGCACTTTTATTGCATTAGATATTTACATATGAATAAAAGGAATTTTAACAACAAATAAAAAATTTGAAATTGACTGTAATAACTATCTAATTTATATTATTAGAAAGCTTTGATTGAATTCCATATATATATACATAATTGGATCTACTTGTATGTGTTCATATAAAATTTGTTTTTCTTTACATATATTGTCATGGTATGATATCATTTCTTTTTTTATTAAGATAATAATGTATATATAATTCATTGTTTACCTTCCATATTCTTACATTATGGTACCTATTGATTGTCACTAATATGTTGCATTAATAAAGTTTACTAAAAGGGAAACTATATCAATCACCCTTGTCATCCCCTATTTATTTCCATTTCAATTCCTATGCAACCATTCAAATTGTTCTTGTTTATTTTATGTATACATATCAATTACCACTGACTATGCACACTCACTGTATGTTGCACTTATACAATATTTACTGTGAATATATTTACAATTCATGCCATATTTAGATTAGTCATTAATGTTATTTTATTAACCAATTATTTAATTTAATTAAGAGAAGGAAATGAAAAGCTTCCTTCTCTAACCATATTTATGATCCCTCATTAATTGAATAATCTAAGAGAAAGGAAATGAAAAGTTTCCTTCTCTAAATAATGTACCCCTCATTAATTGAATAAATTAAGAGAAAGAAATGAAAAGTTTCCTTCTCTAGATAAATTTATGCCCCGTCATTAATTGAATAAGTTAAGAGAAATGAAAAGTTTCATTCTCTAAATAAATTTAATAGGTAATTGTTAACCCGCATTTTGGCAAGGCCGTAAATAGGCATATTTAACTAAATCGATTGCTCGATTATCGAGGCTGGAATGCGACAGATTTGGTTCAACTGGATGGATAGACGATCAATCACGGATGACGAGTATGATTACAAAGCCGAGGTTTGGCATAACATGGTTCGGTCATGATGAAGTGGACCGGCATAGGGTAGTGGTTCGGCATGCTTTGGATCGGTCTTGGTGGTGTGGGTCGGCGTGTTTAAGTCGGTCGGCACGTGTGGATCGGCTAAACTCTGTGACGACCGCCCATGACCCCTTCACTGAATCTGGAGATAGTGCGCTATAAAGTGTGCCAGGCAGCCATGGACGATTGTCAAGGTAAATTAAAACAACAGAATCTATCGTATTACTCACAGGGCATGGACAAAATACAATAGAACATATATATAGTGAAGCTTCACAGAATAGAATCTCATCAATAAAACTTCATAATAGTTGAATACAAACATCTGAATAGTCAATACAACAAGCCTCACTACATATCACTCGGAGAATACAAAGCAGCGGAACATCCAGTACATATAATAAGAAGATAATATGCAACCCTCCAGCTCGTCTTCGATATCAGCATCGTGAGAAGAGAACAACATCTGTCACCTGCTACCTAGTCTACCCGTCCCAAAAATGGACGAACAGCCCAAGGCAATAAGAGTTAAAAACATAAAGCCTTGAGTCAGACAACAGTCTTAGTGAGCAGTAAATTAACTAACAACATACCAAAAGAGCATAAAGGAAAAGGAATAGGAATACAACCCTCCCACTCCAACCTCTTTCTACAGTGATAGCCCCCAAACCCACACTAAGCAGAAGCAAACATAGCAGAGCATACAATGTAAAGTAAAGAAACTATCACTCGAGTCAAGGGCGATGTTTTCCAAGCACAAACCCCCAAGGCCTAAACCAAGATCAGATAAGCACCCAGAAAACACTGCTCTTGGGACCGAATGACGATACAACCAAACATCCATGACTCTGGCTATCACCGTTATCATTGCTTCGATATCACCGTTAATTGAATGACTGGCACATTCTTTCAACCGTCCGTCAAGGGCTAATGGTAACCCCGGTTCTAGACATAACTCCTGCACGTCATCGTGACCCATGCCTAGGACTATCGAATCTGCCCAGAGTACTTGACTACCCAATCAGTAGCCTTCAGGGACTATCGAATCTGCCCAACGTACTCTTGCTTTGAGCATGCTAGAACCTTCAATAACGATGAGATCTCAGCCTTCTAGTCGTCCTCCTCGACAACTATTTCCATACTAGCCCAAGCGCCTCTCGAGCATCCATTATCCTCAACCCGCTTGGAATGATCCCGTCTGGATTAGACCAAGACTATCTCATATCATACTTCGCTTCATCACATCCTCGCAAAGTCTCATCTCAACATCATCATCAAATCTATGCATAAGAGCTTCATCATCCGCTACAAATGCCACAAGCAGCTTTTCCCATTCAAGAGCCTTTCCCTTAGCTTTTGAATCATCCTCGATCTAAATCAAATCATCAATCATCTAATTCATAGCAATCAACCAAATCAAACATTAATCCAAGCAATCAAGCATTCAAATATGATCTAAGTAGACAATTGTCACAATAATGGCAATTTCGTAATTAAAGAGTTGAAAGTCTAATAAGCATGAAAACATGAACAATATCTCTATAATCTTGATGAATGAACTTGCATAGGTTAACATGTAGTAAAATGGATGTAACATCATCATGAACAATGGATCTATATGGATCTACACTTAGGATGAAGAAAATGTATGGAAATCACTATTTTAACACCAAATCGAGCCAACAATCCGATATACTCCTTTGGATCCGTGTGAGAGATAATCACCACTCACCAAATCACCTAAACAACCCCAAATCAAAACGCTTCAGATCTGGACAGCGAAGGATCTAGCTTGATCTATCGCGAATCCGCTTCAAACGAAGAAATCTCACTACAAAGGATGAAGATCTTCAATCTAAGCTCTTGAATCTTCAATTTGATCTTCAATATGGATGGATGGAATCACTAGATTAGAGTAGAGAAAAGAAGTGAAGAAGTGTAGAAGTTGATCTCTCAAAATGGCAGCACTTCGTCGCCTCGAAATCCAGATCCCAAAAATGAAGCCAACCCCCTTCTATTTATAGGCGAAAATCCCTTAAGTCGTAACTCGGAATTAGGTCGTCTTCGACCTACGACCTAAGACTCCAACCGACCTAAGCCTTAGCCAACAACTCCGACCTAACAGACCAAGCCTACGACCTAACAGAGGTGCGCTCCTTCGTCCTACGACCTAACACTTCTACGCATCCAAGCACCCAGCGACCTACCACAGACCGCTTCTTCGCGACCTAACAACTATAGAAGCCCACGACCTAACTTAGGTCGTTTACGACCTAACTGCTACAACTCAGTTGGGTTACGACCTAATTCCTTAGGTCGTCTAACGACCTAACTCCTTAAGCTACCACACGACCTAACATAAGTCGCGAACAACTGGGATGCGACCTAACGAACCTACGACCTAACACACACACGCGACCTATCACTTAGTCAGGATACGACCTAACTGACTACTAGCCTAGTGACCTAACTACACAGCTCACTAACTCCTATAGGTCGCGACATTCTATAGGTCGCAACATTCCATAGGTCGCTCTAATACTAACACACGACCTAAAATCACTATACAACCTAACTGCTAGGTCGTTAATCTGCCTATCTCCTAAGTCGTTCAAACGACCTATCTCCAACCCCTTAACTCGCCATAACCCTGGGTCGCTCCTATTCCCTAAGTCGTATACGACTTACGACCTATACTAAGTCTTGAACGACTTAGGACTTAGCAATCTCGCCAATCAACGTGAAAACTTTTCGATGAAATTTTCTTTGATTTTTCGATCCGTAAAAATACGGGTCGTTACATTCTCTCCCCCTTAGGAATTTCGCCCCCGAAATTCCAAACAACAAAGCAATCAAAACTATTCTGCACGCCTATCATCCATAGCAATCATCAAACCATGCATCCAATTCTAGCTTAGCGTACAGAATTCTAACATTAGAACAAGTTACAATTTCGTTAGATGACACGACACCTTAGGGCCATACCTTGAAGAGTTCAGGATGAGCTGCCTTCATCCTCTCTTCCACCTCCCACGTACAGTCGTTATCATCATCACTCCATTGTATCTTGAGCAACTTAACTACCTTCCTCCTAAGCTGTTTCATGTCGGTTTCAACAACACGAAGCGGCTTACGAGGTCTTCTATCGACTGGATCAACTTCGAAGTCTTCACAGCTATCAGCAGAAACCATCATATTCGAGTCGTGCACATACTTCCGTAGATATGATACATGAAAAACATTGTGCACACTCGACATCTTCTCAGGTAACTCCAATCTATAGGCGAGCTTTCCAATTCGCTCGATGATCGGGAATGGTCCAACAAATCTCGGAGTCAATTTCCCTTTCTTCCCGAATCGAATAACATTCTTTAGTGGAGAAATCTTCACAAAAACCATATCTCCTACGTCGAATTCCAAGTCCTTTCGACGCTTATCGGCATAACTCTTCTGACGGTCTTGGGCTGCCTTCATTCGTTGCCGAATGATCTCTATGCAATCCGAAGTCTGTCGAATCATCTCTGGCCCAAGTATCAACTTTTCTCCAGTTTCTAACCAACATGTCGGTGAGTTACACGGTCTCCCATACAATGCCTCATACGGTGCCATACCAATGCTTGACTGGTAACTGTTGTTGTATGCAAACTCCACCAAATGAAGGTGATCTTCCCATGATCCTCCGAAATCCAAAACACAAGCTCTAAGAAGATCTTCCAAAACTCGGTTGACTCTCTCGGTCTGACCATCTGTTTGAGGGTGATAAGCTGTACTCAAACACAACCCGGTTCCCAAAACTTCCTGGAAGCTCTTCCAAAATCCACTAGTGAACAATGGGTCTCGATCGCTCACTATACTCTTCGGAATACCATGGAATCAAACTATCCACTTAACATACAACTCAGCCAACTTTGATGCAGTCCTAGTCGATCAAATAGGAATGAATCTTGCACTCTTGGTCAGACGATCTATAATGACCCAAATCCCTTCATTTCCCGTTCTTGTTCTAGGCAATCCATCAATAAAATCCATCGATATCTGCTCCCACTTCCATGTAGGAACTTCTAATGGCTGAAGCAATCCACTTGGCTTCTTCTGTTCAGCTTTACCAACTGGCAGTTCATACACTTGGAAATAAAATTTCCAACATCCTTTTTCATGCCTTCCCAGTAGTAGGTTCTCTTCATATCCCGATACATCTTATTTCCACCTGGATGAATTGTCAACTTCGAGTGATGGCTTTCCTTCAGAACTTCACTCCTCAATTCATCTATATCGGGAACAACTAGTCGTCCTTGCTTCCGAAGCCAACCCTCTCGATCGACCTCGAATCCTTTATCCTTTTCTGGATCCAATCCAGATTCCAAATCACGGATAATCTTGACAAGCTTATCGTCTTGTTTTTGGCTCTCGCCAATCCTTTCCACAAGAGTCGGTCTTATCGATAAGTTTGCCAACATCTCAGGTTCCAATTCGCATCTAGTCCTGAAGTCAAATCCAGCTAAATACTCGAGATTCTTCCATTCTGAAAACATGGCTCCCAATCCTGCATGTCTTCTACTTAACGCATCTGCCACTGCGTTACCTTTTCCCGGAGTATAAGCTATACCAAAATCATATGATGCCAAAAACTCTAGCCAACGTTGCTGTTGAAGATTCAAATCCTTTTGGGAGAAAATATACTTCAACGACTTATGATCTGTAAACAACTCAAATCGAACTCCCAGTAGATAATGTCTCCACATCTTCAGAGCAAAAACAATCGTCGCTAACTCCAAATCATGAGTCGGGTAATTCCTTTCATGCAGCTTCAGTTGTCGACTGGCATACGCAACAACTTTATCCTTCTGCATCAGCACTGCTCCAAGTCCAGTACCACATGCGTCGGTGTAAACCACCATCTCATCATTCCCACTAGGAATAGTCAAAACAGGAGCACTCGTCAATCGCTCCTTCAGGATTTCGAAAGCTTGCTCACACTTAGCTTCCCATCTGAACACTTGGTTCTTCTTCGTCAATCCTATTAACGGTGTAGCTATCTTGAAGAAGTCTTTAATAAACCGTCGATAATATCCTGCCAATCCAAGAAAACTTCTCACATCAGATGCATTCTTAGGTCTAACCCAATCCTGGATTGCTGCCACCTTCGCGGGATCAACCGCTATTCCATTTCCAGAAATCACATGGCCTAAGAACCTCACTTCACTCTTCCAAAAGTGACACTTCGAAAACTTAGCCTTCAGCTGATGTTTTCGTAAGATTTCCAAAACAATACGCAAGTGTGTCTTGTGCTCTTCTTCAGTTCTGGAATAAATCAGAATATCATCCACGAACACAAGTACAAACTTGTTCAACTGATCTCTGAACAGTCTATTCATAAGATCCACAAAATATGCTGGCGCGTTAGTCAATCCAAATGGCATTACCAGCCACTCAAAGAAACCGGATGGTGTCCTAAAAGCTGTCTTCGGCACACTATCCTTAGCCACTCTCAACTGGTGAAATCCCGTTGCCAAATCCATCTGAGAAAACACCTTGGCTTCGTGAAGCTGATCAAACAAGTCATCTATTCTCGGCAATGGATACTTGTTCTTCTTAGTCACCTTATTCAGCTCACGATAATCCACACACAATCTTAACGACCCATCTGCCTTGGTTGCAAACACCACTGGTGCACCCCACTCGGACACACTACGCCAAATGAATCCTTTCTGCAAAAGGTCATCAACTTGCACCCTCATTTCTTGCTGTTCCCTAGGCGCCATCCGCCTAAGAGGCATCACAACAGGTCTGGCTCCTTCAACTAGATCTATACAAAACTCGATCTCTCTATGCGGCGGCAACCCTTTGACTTCGTCAAAGACATCCTCGAATTCATTTGCGATTGGCACTAATGACAGTCCATCCCGTGGAACAACTAGCGAATACATAAAGCTCATGAAGACGCCTTCTTCATGCTTACATCGTATCACAATCTTTCGCCCCTCCACATTCTTGACTGTCACCTCCAACCTTTCGCAATCAACCTTTGCCGCATACTTCCTAAGCCAGTCCATACCCAAAATAATTCTGAACCCCGCAAAGTTTAGAACAAAGCAATCACAAACAAAAGAGCAACCATGACTCGATACAATCAGACCACGACATAGCATACACAAACAAGACGAACCCCCAACTGGATTAGTCACAACCAATGGCCTATCAACAATATCCGGTTCCAAACCTAATCGGCCTACGAGTTCACTACAAACAAACGAATGCGACGCTCCAGTATCAAACAGAACTCTAACTGGAACACCACATAGGAAAAGAGTACCTTGAACCACCACACCCTTTCCCTTCTCTTCAGCGGTAGGAGCTTTTGAAGATGACGGAACAGCTCCCAAAGCATAAGCTTGCACAATCTGCTTGTCCCTCCTCGGTTCTGGACAATTCTTCCTGAAATGCCCCGGCTTGTCACAGTTGTGACACTTCATCGGTGCCTTCGGATTCTTACAATCCTTCGAGAAATGGCCCTTCTGCTGACAATTGTAGCAAGTCACCTCGCCTTTCGGATTCTTCTGGCCATCCTTACCCTTCTGCTGCTGCTGCTCCTCTTCTTGTTTCCACCCTACTGGGGTTTAGACTCTTCCCTGGTCACAGCAACAACAGATCCTTCCTTAGGAAACAGACTCTCATGCCTGAGAGCTTTCTCCACAAGCTTCTCAAATGAATCGTCCAAATGATCCACCAGTTGTCTCCCAAGATAACTATCCAAGCCTGTCACAAACTTCTCATTCTTCTGATAAGCAGATTCAATATATGACCGGGCATACTTGGACAAAGCTTCAAACTCAAAAACATACTCAAGAACTGGTCTTCCACCTTGCTTGAGCTCCACAAACTTCTTGAACAGAACAGACTTCTTAGCTGTAGAAATGAACTTAGCCTCAAATCTGACTTGGAATTGCTCCCAAGTAATCTCTTCCTCCGGAGTATTGATGGTAATAGAGTTCCACCAATCAGAGGCTCTCCCTTGAAGCTGTCTCGATGCCAACTTCCTCTTAGTCGCATCCTCAATTCCCAAATCACCAAAGATCCTTCTACAAGCATCTATCCATCTTTGGACCTCAATAGTTGATTCTGTTCCCAAGAAAACCTTCCCTCCAAGAGCAGTATAGTCCTTGCACAACTTAGCAAAATCCACTGGTTTTGGAGTTTGGACTTGAACTCCAACATCTACTGCTGCCCCCGGAACTGGTATCCTTCTCATGATCGAAGTCATCATAGCTTCGAACATAGCTGCATAGTCAGTAGTTCCTTCAGTAGCACGGCCTTCCCTAGCAGCTGGTCTCCCTCTTCGACTCATTCTCAATATCTATAAAAAGGAATGGTCAGAACATCTAGAGAAACAACTGCTTAAAGGACTCAAACTTTACTAAGCTACTATATTACATATAGTATTCATCCATCAAAATACAATTACGTCTCTCATACGTAGTTACGTTAGCGAGCGTTGGGTAAAATCGATTAACCAATGCTCTGATACAAATGTGACGACCGCCCATGACCCCTTCACCGAATCTGGAGATAGTGCGCTGTAAAGTGTGCCAGGTAGCCATGGACGATTGTCAAGGTAAATTAAAACAACAGAATCTATCATATTACTCACAGAGCATGGACAAAATACAATAGAACATATATATAGTGAAGATTCACAGAATAGAATCTCATCAATAAAACTTCATAATAGTTGAATACAAACATCTGAATAGTCAATACAACAAGCCTCACTACATATCACTCGGAGAATACAAAGCAGCGGAACATCCAGTACATATAATAAGAAGATAATATGCAACCCTCCAGCTCGTCTTCGATATTAGCATCGTGAGAAGAGAACATCACCTGTCACCTGCTACCTAGTCTGCCCGTCCCAAAAATGGACGAATAGCCCAAGGCAATAAGAGTTAAAAACATAAAGCCTTGAGTCAGACAACAGTCTTAGTGAGCAGTAAATTAACTAACAACATACCAAAAGAGCATAAAGGAAAAGGAATAGGAATACAACCCTCCCACTCCAACCTCTTTCTACAGTGATAGCCCCCAGACCCACACTAAGCAGAAGCAAACATAGCAGAGCATACAATATAAAGTAAAGAAACTATCACTCGAGTCAAGGGCGATGTTTTCCAAGCACAAACCCCCAAGGCCTAAACCAAGATCAGATAAGCACCCAGAAAACACTGCTCTTGGGACCGAATGACGATACAACCAAACATCCATGACTCTGGCTATCACTGTTATCATTGCTTCGATATCACCGTTAATTGAATGACCGGCACATTCTTTCAGCCGTCCGTCAAGGGCTAATGGTAACCCCGGTTCTAGACATAACTCCCGCACGTCATCGTGACCCATGCCTAGGACTATCGAATCTGCCCAGAGTACTTGACTATCCAATCAGTAGCCTTCAGGGACTATCGAATCTGCCCAACGTACTCTTGCTTTGAGCATGCTAGAACCTTCAACAACGATGAGATCTCAGCCTTCTAGTCGTCCTCCTCGACAACTATTTCCATACTAGCCCAAGCGCCTCTCGAGCATCCATTATCCTCAACCCGCTTGGAATGATCCCGTCTGGATTAGACCAAGACTATCTCATATCATACTTCGCTTCATCACATCCTCGCAAAGTCTCATCTCAACAACATCATCAAATCTATGCATAAGAGCTTCATCATCCGCTACAAATGCCACAAGCAGCTTTTCCCATTCAAGAGCCTTTCCCTTAGCTTTTGAATCATCCTCGATCTAAATCAAATCATCAATCATCTAATTCATAGCAATCAACCAAATCAAACATTAATCCAAGCAATCAAGCATTCAAATATGATCTAAGTAGACAATTGTCACAATAATGGCAATTTCGTAATTAAAGAGTTGAAAGTCTAATAAGCATGAAAACATGAACAATATCTCTATAATCTTGATGAATGAACTTGCATAGGTTAACATGTAGTAAAATGGATGTAACATCATCATGAACAATGGATCTATATGGATCTACACTTAGGATGAAGAAAATGTATGGAAATCACTATTTTAACACCAAATCGAGCCAACAATCCGATATACTCCTTTGGATCCGTGTGAGAGATAATCACCACTCACCAAATCACCTAAACAACCCCAAATCAAAACGCTTCAGATCTGGACAGCGAAGGATCTAGCTTGATCTATCGCGAATCCACTTCAAACGAAGAAATCTCACTACAAAGGATGAAGATCTTCAATCTAAGCTCTTGAATCTTCAATTTGATCTTCAATATGGATGGATGGAATCACTAGATTAGAGTAGAGAAAAGAAGTGAAGAAGTGTAGAAGTTGAGCTCTCAAAATGGCAGCACTTCGTCGCCTCGAAATTCGGATCCCAAAAATGAGGCCAACCCCCTTCTATTTATAGGCGAAAATCCCTTAAGTCGTAACTCGGAATTAGGTCGTCTCCGACCTACGACCTAAGACTCCAACCGACCTAAGCCTTAGCCAACAACTCCGACCTAACAGACCAAGCCTACGACCTAACAGAGGTGCGCTCCTTCGTCCTACGACCTAACACTTCTGCGCATCCAAGCACCCAGCGACCTACCACAGACCGCTTCTTCGCGACCTAACAACTATAGAAGCCCACGACCTAACTTAGGTCGTTTATGACCTAACTGCTACAACTCAGTTGGGTTACGACCTAATTCCTTAGGTCGTCTAACGACCTAACTCCTTAAGCTACCACGCGACCTAACATAAGTCGCGAACAACTGGGATGCGACCTAACGAACCTACGACCTAACACACACACGCGACCTATCACTTAGCCAGGATACGACCTAACTGACTACTAGCCTAGCGACCTAACTACACAGCTCACTAACTCCTATAGGTCGCGACATTCTATAGGTCGCAACATTCCATAGGTCGCTCTAATACTAACACACGACCTAATATCACTATACAACCTAACTGCTAGGTTGTTAATCTGCCTATCTCCTAAGTCGTTCAAACGACCTATCTCCAAACCCTTAACTTGCCATAACCCTGGGTCGCTCCTATTCCCTAAGTCGTATACGACTTACGACCTATACTAAGTCTTGAACGACTTAGGACTTAGCAATCTCGCCAATCAACGTGAAAACTTTTCGACGAAATTTTCTTCGATTTTTCGATCCGTAAAAATACGGGTCGTTACAAACTCGGTCAGCTAAGGTGGGTCAGCTATGCATGGTTCGGTATGTGTCTCTTGGTCACATGAGGTTGGTCAGAGTTGATGAAATTAAGTGGTTCGATATGAATGGTTCTGGCCTCAAAGGGAATTGGAGTATATAGGTCGGCCATACGTGGTTCGGCCATAGTGGATCGGCCATACGTGGTTCGGTCGTAGTGGGTCGGTCGGCATTGGAGAGGACTTTGGGTCAGCACTCATCTAGCTCCGGGTCGGCACGCAAGTGACTTCGGTCGGCATAAGGTCGGAGTAGCAATACTCCTTGGGATCGACATAGGATTATACTTGGGTCGGCATGTCCTAATACCTCAATGGGATCGACAGACATGCCAGCTCCGGGTCAATGTAGGATAAAGCTCGGGTCGGCCATGGTAGGTTCAGCATGGGGTCGGCATTGGAAGAAGTGAAGTTTACTTCGGGCCAACCACTATTCTTCTTCGAGCCAGGGATGGATTTTCTTCGAGTCACTCCCGGGGCAAGATTGGATCGGCATGCTCAGAGCTCGAGTTCGGTCATAATGATAAAGTTTGGATCGGCTATGGTCTTGGTGGGCCCGGACCACTCAAAAAGCCCAGTAACTCGGGTTTTGCTTATAAATACAGCAGGCGGGGCTTCAGAAAAGGGATCTTCATTTTGTTCCCCTTCCTCTTCTCTGCTAAGGCTGCTCTGGCATTATTGTTCTGAAAACTCCAGATTGTAACTATATTTGATTCTGATATCAATAAAAAGGAAATCATTGGAGTGGACGTAAGCTGGAGTCAGCCGAACCACTATAAATCCTCTGTTATCGCTGCTTTCTTTTTAATTTTTACTGTTCTTCATATTTATACTCTCTACATACATTATATCCTTCATCTGTAACTGCAACTTGGTGCTTTCAACGACATTTGGGTGTTAGTGACCAATTTTGGCGCTAACAGTAACCTTCACACTCAAATATTTGTATAAGAGTATATGTGATATACTATACTTTATATTCGCATTGAATTACAGTGAAACTTTATTTATGAAATTAAATAAAATATTGATTTTATTTAAAAAAACTTAGAAAAGTTCTAAGTATATTTAGACTTCATAGGCCCATTAAAGATCCAAAATGGTAATTTTTTGAAATTCACCCCGCTGCGGGCTAGCCCAGTTCCAACACCTATGAATAGTCGTACTAATGTGAGACGTCACGAGTGGGTTATGGGTCATAAATTGCATTTTATATGTGGTGAGTGAAATCCTTAGGAGGGGTCCGCTTCGGGTTTGAGGTATTAAGTGATTATGGTCAGGACCGCCTCTTTTTAGGAGAAGTATTAAGTGACATGATGAGATTTCTTATGATAACAGCTAGTGAGAACCATGTAGGGACCCACCTTCGGTTAGGTCTTAAATGATGGGGACCTGCCTATTTTATAGGTCTTAAATAGTCAAAGTCTGCCTAAGTTCCATGAAAGAGGTATTAAGTGGTTTGAAGGTTCTCTCTCGCATCTTTAACAATAGTTTCACTAGAATTTGGAAATGTATTAGGTTTTAAAGGACGGGGACCTACCTATTTATAGGTATTAAATGGTTACTTCTACCTAATTACCAATATAGGGTATTTATTAGTTTGGATGCTTTCTCTTGCATCATTGATGTTAGTTGCGTTAGAATTTTGGAATTGGATGGGAAAGGATTTTGGGCTTACAGTTAAAGTTATTACTATTTGTAGCACCATTTAGGGTGATTGATACATTTGGTATAGTCTTAAATACGTAAGACATGTTTCTTATTTAAATAATACTGCCTAAATACAATTATGGTAAAGCTTGAGATTTCCATTTCCTTTTCACCAAACATTTGTTGTTCTGACCCACTCCTCATTATAACACATAGGTTAGAGGAGGCAGTGCTAATTTTAGGAGGCGAAGGTATAGGTGAAGACTTGTGCCAGTTTTATATATATTTATTTATTTATTTATAGTTATTTATTTGTTTATGCTTTTTAAGTATTTTTATTATACCCAGTTCAGACGGTTATGTTATTTTGAGATATTGTACTATGGAGACGTTATGTAAACATGTTATGTTTCTAAAATGGTTTTCTTTATGAAATGGGTATTTGTTTCTGATATTATATTTTATCCATTTCGCTGTGAGATTCTGAAAGCATAGATAGATAGCTTTGTGACTGTGTATTGTTTTAATTTGGTCAATCTAACAGCTCGCCTTGAGATAGGCCTAAGGTTCGATGGGCTTTTATTGGGTCGAAATTAGGTTCGTTTCGAGGTGGGTTGTTACACTTAGTGTACGGAGGATTTGGAGGTGGAGGAATTGTAGGTAATGAAGACCGATATTTGCCTGACGGATTTTTCCAAATCTTAACCATAAAATTCTTTACCTAGAAAGTACTTTTTAGTATTTTTCATCCTTGAACTATCTCTGGAAATTCATCTTTAAGCTTTTGTTGGTTTTATGAAAAAAGAACTTGAGTTTTATGAAGTTGAGGCATCTCAAAATGGGATATATTAGAGCAAATAACCTTTACAAACTCAACACTATCATCACTACCACCATCACTGCTTTCTTCCTTATGAATTTCAAGACCCTTTCCTTCGACGGAAGTTGTAGAAGAGGTTTGTTGTTGAAGGTGTTACATATACTCTTTATAATATATATATATATATATATATGTGTGTGTGTGTGTGTGTGTGCGTGTGTAATGGAACCGTAGCTGGTTGTTTCAAAAGAGCAAAGAACTTTTTGACAGCGTATGTTACTTCTTCAACATCATCATAAACAAGGGGCATATTTTCCTAAAGCATTAGATGAGTAATATAGAGTCTATATAGGATAGTATATGTAAAGAGTTTATTATGGTCTTGTAGTAAGGGTTTCCTTTTGAATGATTCGACCGTTTGGAAAGGAAAGCGAATGTATGAGAGTGGATCTAGCTTAAGGCACAATTGGGATGTAGAAAGTGAATCTGCTTCATGTAGAGACATCGAAATCAAGGATTGTATAAATAATAATGGATACTCAACAAGGAATAAGAAATATGATTTCTGTTCCATAATGTATTTTCATATAGAAAATTGTTTTCTATGATATTTATTTCTTTGAGTATAAGTTATTTGATCTGAAACTCTTGATTGTAAACTAGTTACAGCTTATGAAATAAAATTATGTAATAAATTTTTGAATGGAGCTTTACATTTCATATGTTATTATAGCAATGATGTAAATATTGGGAACACAACATATAACACTTCTTAGTGGATACATCAAGTTACGAAAAGTTATTTTCATAAATATAACAAATATTATTTATGAAATAATAACTATTTTCAATATTGACTGAAAATAGACATAATTTTATTTCAACTTGAATATTATGAATATTTGTTATAAGATAAAACTGTAATAATGGTATATTTTTCATAACAAATGATGCATTAGAAAATACAGAAGTAATTGAAATGTTATAAATATTTTGAAATAGTGGACTAAGCCATAGCTTTGAGAAATAATTCTTTAATATATGATCATAAATCATATTGTACTGGTGAATTGTATCTCAAACGATTAAGGGTAAAGAACCCATTCAGTGGGAGTGACATAAGAGTTAGTGAACTCTTCAGATTGATACATTATAGATGTATGCAGTCGTAAGTCTAATGATACCAAACAATTCAACATATTTTGTAAACATTCACCGATGAATTATCATAGAAATGAACGTATGTATTTGATAAACATGTAATACGTCTATAATAAGTTCATATAATATGAAACAGAACTAAGTAATTTAAAGTGAAAAAGGAAGTAAAATGATTCGATTTTATTAGATATGTGAATATATTGGAAAGAGTTCCAAATGTACCTAAAAATGTATAAATATTAAATCTCAAAAGTCATTGTTCCTTATGATACATAATGATGTATTAATAGGGAGCAATTGGACTTTGTTAAACAAAGATAATGAGTGAAGTGAAGTTAACTTCTTTCTGTAAGGTCGTGTACTTAATAGCAGCACATAAAGTAAAAATTAATTTCATGTAATGCATAGTTTATAAAATCATAAAAGATAAGGGTTTATAAGAAACCCAAACATATCCTAGGTCAAGGAGTTAATAGGTTGTGCGAATCAAAAGAATGCACGTAATAATTGTTAATGAGGGATCTTGTGTGGACCACCCCAAAGGAGTTTGGGAACGATCAATATTGATTGACCTATTTACATTATGAACATAAGTTTCATAAACTAAAAACCATATCGGTTACATATATAAGGCAATTCATAAAATGCTTATGAATATCTATTCTGTTGCATTGAAAAATAATTATCATTTTAAGTAACACCAAACTCGCAGTGAAGGAATTTCTTCTAGAAATTATTCGTATTGAAATGGATTTGTATACTGTAAGACCCTATAAAATAAAAAAGAAGTTTAATTATGAAAATTAATTAATTAATAATAAGGCTAAAAACGAAAATTTTGCAAACATCAGAATTTGGCCACGAAACTTACATTGTGACAACTCGCACCCCTCGACACACTGAACCAAAGCCAGAGATGACTTTCATACTTGCGTCGATGCCAAGAAGAATGAGCTATCGGGTTTTATAACATTACAGAGACTAAGAATAAGTAGATATGATCTAGGATATATTACACTTTCAGAACTCACAATAGAAGGGACAAAATATAAATATAGAAAATAACCATCTTAGAAATATCTCAAAACACAGTCTAAAAAAATAATACGTAGACAAATACAAAGTACACAGAAATACAACTCAAAATCTAATAAAATACTAAGTAATGATAAGATAGATAGTTACATGGAGAGTAAATAAAAGGATAAGCAACTCCTTTGATGAGCTTGCTTCTCCACGTATTGAAATTTAGCCAATCACCTGCTGCCCTTTCCTCCTATGGTGGGGAAAAGAAAGGAAAAAGGGTAAGTCAAACAAAAGTTTGGTAAATGAGTATATGTTTAATATACGGTGATCCAGTGCAGTTGACTTTAATTCTGCTCTATGTGACCTAGGGTGCTTAACAAGTGTTTGTGTATTCCTAGTGTCCTTTACCTAAGGTATTTTATTTGATATACACCTACACTAAATACTAGTGCAGGCTCCTACACGGATCGAACTATGGATCAAACCTCAATAACTAATGATCGTCCACTGCTATTAGAGCTACTTAAACAGGGTCACCCTACAACTCTCCTGTATGGGATTACATCTCATATTACGACTATGCACTATCTCGCATAGGTTTCCTTATTATTTCCGCATTGGAATAAATTTCCTATGACTATGACTACACGTACCTCAACTACGCACTAAGGGGGAACTCGAAACTCCGATTCGCTAGTGTGACTCATCGTCTGAATCCGTGTATACCTCTTAATGGCAGTTTACACTTCTTATTGCACGTGCAGGATCCATCAAACAACATAGTATCACATTGCATCAGTATCCGTGCATATCAAGAAACTCTCATTGTGTTGGGACCTCATATTTCATCAGGCATCAGTCAATTCTATGTGTCCACCGTAGAATTACCTGTGAGTGTCATTTGCTATAGAATCGTCCCCAGTCGAAAAATTGACCCTGTATTTCGTAAAGAGCATTTACCCAACCCCACAACGTCCTAGCATTGTCTTAAAGGGAACTAACTTCCCTACTATTTCTAAATCTCATTTATATAAATATAGTATATAAACAATTAACTAATATTTAAAAACATGGGCGTTAGGTCAAGGTTTAGATTATGCAGCTAGGTCGTTTACTAGTCGATCGCTATACCATACCGGTCGACCACTCAAAGTGAACAGTCGACCGATCACAAAGTACATTTAAGGGATTTTTGTTTACAGTTTATTCGATTTCAAATTTGTTATTATTTTTATCAGTTATGGGACTTCGACAGTGAACCGTAACTTTTAACTTACAGTAATATAATCTTTGCAATTTACCCTACTTCTTATTCAATTTAATTTCATAGATTTACACAAGTTTAAATAGATTAATTTAACTTACCATTAACAATTTATAGGGATTTCTACTTGATTTAAATAGGGATTTAATCTAGGTTAATTCCTATTTAACAGGTTTACAGCTTTCTAATTTAACATCAAATTCAGATATGAACAATTAGGGTTTACAATTTAATTACTAACATCCTAGATCAGGTAGTGTAAAATTAACTGCAATTAATCAACTTATTAAAAATGTTCCCACTCATCTTGGATCCAAGCTCTAACTCTATCCCTTGTTCGACAATTGACAACTGATAGTTTTCCCTCTCCTTCATCCAATCTACTTGTATTCTTCTTATTTTGTTTTTGAAAAAAATTTATAAGTGGAGGAGAAGAGATTTTGATAGAGTTTTATTTTGAAAATTTTCTAATGAATTAGGGTTTAGGTTAGGTGTACATTTATTGGGGTTTTAGGTTAATACGTAGCTTGATTTTTCCTGGTAGAATATTTTCTTTCATCTCTGACGCTCATCATTTACTTTGCATGAAAGTAAAAATTTTCGTTCAATCATGCCCATCCATTCGACACTCTAGATCCACGATTTTCAACTTCAACCGACCAACTGCTTATAAGGATCGGTGGACCCCAGGGGTCGACCGCTTTGGTTGTTTTATTTAGGAAATTTTTATATTTTAATTAGTTTGTTTCTAAATTTTTAAAACCCTCGTAACTTATCCATACTAACTTTGATTACAAAGTGTAATATATAAAAATTGTCAAGAAAATCGCTACGAATATAATGGTGCAATTTTCATAGCCAAATTCGAACGTTTGTGAAAATTTAATTTAGGCTTTTTTTATTAAATTTAATTCTTTTATTAAAATTTTCACTTAAATTTTTAGGGTATTACATACACCATTGTGTTCGTAACAACTTTCCAATCAATTTTCATATGTAAAGTTTTACGATCGGAGGTCAAACAAAGAAGTTATCGACGTTTGAAAATTTTGAATCAAAAATAATTCAAAATGAATTAAGGTAATAATTTGAAAGAAATTCAAAATAATAAACGTTAAAAATAGCTTAGGGTCAAAGGAACCGTTAAAGTTAATTGAAAAGGTAAAAAATTAAAATAAATGGTAATAAATAATTTTCAGCCATGAACGAAGGCCGATCAATCGCCTATATTTGGTCGGTCGACCAATAGCGGTTGGCTGCCAAAGGAAGACCGGATTAAGATGAGGATATATACATGGCACTTAAAAGGGGAGGCACTAGATTGGTGGACCATAGTGGTTGAGGAGAATGAAGATGAAGGAATTACTTGGGTTGAATTCAGGGATCGCTTCGAGTCAAAATTCATGTCCAAAGCTGAAGTAGGTTTGTAATTTGAGAAGTTTATTCAACTGATGCAAGGGACCCCATGGTAAAGGAGTACATCAACAATTTCATAGAATTATCTAAGTTTGGAATGAGCCTAATTGATACCCTTGCAAAGAAGGCAATGAAGTTTGTGAAAGGCTAAAATTCTCCACTTAGGGAACTATTTTTTACTCATGTTCCTACAAGCACCACCTATGAGATAACAGTTGTAATGACCCTACTTCAGACAATTGGCATTGAAGAAAATGAGAAGGTAGGACATGTGCATAATCAAGGTGGAGCGAATAAAGAGGGATTTTGGGTGGACAAGAAAGCCAAGGGGAAGATCAAGAAAGGAGGTGTGACATGTCGTAGATGTCAGAAGAAGGGCATGCTGTTAAGGACTGCAAAGTGAGTTTGATGAGAGAAGAGTTCAAAGGGAATAGTTATCACTGCCATGAAGAAGGTCACTACAAGAACCGGTGCCCAAAGCTAGCAAAGGATGGACAAGGTGGGCAAGCTTATGCCATTAGGGCTGTACCTGTCTTAAGCAGACCTCCTCCTAGGGACAAACGGAAGGCGGTAATGAAAGGTACAACGATTATCTCCATAAATACTATCTGTACCTTATTTGATTTAGGAGCATCACATCCATTCATAGCGAGGAATGTAGTTAACTCTTTGTGATTGAAATCCTAATGTATCACGAACCCAATATTCGTGTCAAATCCCATTAGGGGTTCGACGAATCTTTCTACGATTTATAAAGACCTAGTGGAGGATATATGTGACGTTGACTTTACATCATGCGTATGCTTTAGGTTTTGAGGGGTATGAACTCATCCTAGGCATGGATTGGTTTTCTTATTATGGAGTTATCTTAGATTAGAACAGGAGGATTGTATGGTTAAGGAGTTGTAGGGGCGAGATATGGATGTTTGTTGTACACCCTAAAACTCGTTCGTGTTAAGCTATTTATATTCTTTTAGCCTATCACAAGATGAGCTCTCATCTATACCCATAGTTCAGCAGTTTCTGCATGTTTTTGAAGAAGTCTCCAGTCTCTTGCCCTAAAGGGAGAGAGAGTTCAGGATCGACTTAGAAAGAGACGCTAGACTAACCATGCTTCCATTAAGGCATATGATTCCCAAAGAAAGGCGTGAGCTGGATAAGAGGATTTCGGAGCTATTACCGAAGATATTTATTTTACATAATACTTCAGAATAAGGAGTGCTAGTTGTCTTTGCCATTAAGGCAGACGGCTCTTTAAGACTATGATTCGACTATTGAGAGCTTAACAAGCTGACCAAGAAGAATAGGTTTCATATACCTAGAATAGACGACTTATTTGATCAGCTTGTTGGATCCAAAATCTTTTCGGTTGGACTTAGCCACTAGATTTTAACAATTGAGAATAGCTGAGGATATCAAGCAGAAGACTAATTTTTTCACTCTAGATGGAGTATATTAATAGGAGGTAACGCCTCTTTAGCTTACGAATGTCCTTGCATATTCTATAGATTTGATGAGTAGAGTCTTTAGGGGACAGTTGAATTAGATTGTTGTAGTATTGTGGATGATATTCTAATATTCTCTAAAAGTGAAGGTGAGCATGAAAATCACTTAAGGGAGGTACTAGAGACCTTGAGAAGGTATAAACTAAAAGCCAAATTCTAATGTTATTTATGGAAAAAGGATGTAAGATTTCTAGGTTATATTGTTTCCACGAAGGGATTGTCAATTGATCCTGTAAAGGTGGAAGCTATTCAAGACTGGAAGATTCCAAAGAACAACTTGGAATTTAGGAGTTTTCTTGGGTTAGCAAATTATTATATGAATTTCATCAAGGACTTTGCAAGGATAATAGTCCCATTGACTCGCCTAATAAATAAAAATTTAGTCTTTGCATGGGATGTGAAATGCACGAAAACTTTTGAGAAGTTGAAGGAGTCGTTGACTAGAGCACCAGTGCTAACTATTCCAGATGGAACGAAGCCTTTCACCGTTTACACCAACGCATGCGATATGGGGTTAGGAGTTGTTCTTATGCAAGAAGGCAAAGTGATAACATATCCAAGTAGAAGTTGAAGGGCCATGAGAAGAGGTATCCCACTAATAACTTAGAGTTTGCAGCTATCGTATTCGCTTTGAAGATGTAGATGCACTATCTTTTAGGGGAAAGGTTTGAGTTATTCACCGACCACAAATCCCTTAAATACTTGTTTTCCTAAAAATATTTGAATCCTAGGAAGTAGAGGTGGATGAAGTTTATAGCATCATATGACTTTGAGATCACACCATACCTTTAGAAAAGGGAATGTTGTTGAACGACACCCTTAGTCGAAGACATGTTACTCTTGGTGCTATATATGAGTGGAGGTAATCAAAGTTCCTCTCAAATTTCAATTTTCAACTGCCATCAGAACTCGCTCTAGGTTATCTGGTAGCAGTGGAAGTAAAGTTAGCATCCATCGACCACATCGTTCAAGAACAGAAGAAGGATACAAAAATAGCCGATATTTTGGGCTAGTTAGGTAGGGAGAGCATTTCCCCTACATCAGCAGGTATTCAATTGACAAAAGAGGAGAGATGGACACCTATGTGTTCCAATGGTTGAGGACGTTTTAGAGGAAGTACTTGCTGAGTGCCATCACTCTAGGATGACTATTCACCCTAGTGGAGATATAATGTATAGGGATATGAAGAGGACTTTCTATTGGCCGGGGATGAAGAGGTGAGTGAAGGAATATGTCACTAAGTGTTTGACGTGTCAAAGGATAAAAGCAAACAAGGGAAGCCCGAAGGTCTATTATTACCGTTAGAGGTATAGACTTGGAAATGGAAGCATATGTCGATGGACTTTATAGATGGGTTGCCTAGAAGTCAAAGAGGCAATGAAGCTATATGGATTATAGTGGATGGAGACCCCTTATTCACTAGGGAATTTTGGAGGAGTTTGCAATCAGCTTTAGGAACAACACTGAATCTCTGCATCGCTTACGACCCAAAGACCAATAGACAAACAGAAAGGGTGAACATGATTTTGGAAGATTCATTGAGAGCTTGTGTAACGACCCAAGATTTTAATTTAATTTAAATTTATGATTTATTGAATTTTGAATTAATTTTTTTATAATTTATTATAAATGGAAGCGAGTTTCCCCGATTCAAATAGAATCTATATTAAGTCACATAAATTTAAACGATTTGTATATACATGAATATATATGTATATAGATATATATGAGTAAATTTGAATATATATGTGTATATTGGATTTAAAATTAAATCTTAAATAAATGGTTTTAAAAATAAATAAAACAAACAAAAATAATAAAAGAAAAATAAAGTAAATACATTGGATAAAATTTTAACAACACAATTAAAATAGAAATCTATTTAAATTATTAAGCCATAAGAAAAGAAATAACACTTAAATACAAAACAAAGTAAAATAACAAACAAAAATATATATAAGTATGAACAAGTCCAAGTTAATAAATGTTAGCACACAAAACAAATATCTCCATGCTTTGTACAGCTGAAATGGAGTATAGGAAAGAAAATATAGTATAGTACTAAGCAATCCATGCCATTATCTTGGTACACAATAAAATATCATCTCAGCCGAAAGCAAATTTGTACAAAGGCAATCAATGCCATATATCTCCAGCCGAAATGGAAAAATATATATTGTACATACAAAAATAAAAAAATAGTATTGTAAACATGATGGTACCAAGGCATTTAATGCAAGTATACCAGCCATGCCTATATTGTACAAAATAATAGCATACCTACCATCTTCTTTTCTTTATACATATCAGTCTCGTTCATTTTCAAGCTGAGTAAAACCAGAAATGAAAAATCAAAACAGAAAGTTCAAAAGTCTTCAACCTGGAAGCTTTAAACAAATCAAGCATGAAAGTTCCTGGCTAAGATTCTTCTTTGCTTCTCTGTCCAAAATCATCAAAATATGCTGCTTTGTTCCACTACAAGGTGAGCAACTTTAATCTTTAAAACCATTTCTTTGAATCCAATGTTTGAGAATCTGTGAGTAACCTTTAAACCTTAAATTATAACTTAGGTTGCATGCTAGTATAGTTGGATATAAATAAGTACTGTATGTGGATAGATAAAATTCTGATGTAAATATTTATGTATATACATGTTGTTATGTGCTCTGCTATGCTCCCAGTTCCTCTTTTTCATTTTAAAATTCCTTACCATATAATTTAATTTGTGATAGGAACTAATTTATAAACCAATATTGTTTGATTTAACTTAGATTTTTGTTTAAAATTTTAATCAAGTCAAATTCAAACTTGATGGTCTCTGGATATATTTAAACATCAATGAATGTTGATATAACTCAAAAATCCATACTGTATAATTTATAAATTTAGTATTGTAGATTGAATACATTTACAAAAACATAATTTTTAAATCAGGAATTATGATTTTTAGAAATAGGATGAGGGTGTAGTTTGAGTTTTGGTTGGAAAGGGGAATATTTGGTTTTCTGGTGATCTATGTGACTGGAAGGCTCGGGGTTCTTCCAGGTGATGGAGGAGGGTTAGGAGTTGCTAGGAAAAATATTAGTTGGTGTTAAATTTCATGGTGGAAGATGCAGCCTTGAGAATTCATTTTAAACCCTAGTTTTAACTGTGTTTAAAATATTGATCACCACAGCTAGTATTGTCGATCGAGTGTTTTGATATTTTGGATAGTGGTAGTTGGGTAGTAGTTGAGGTGATGGCCGGAGTTTGGAGTCGCCTAGTGGTCGGAGCGCCGAGAGCTTGGCGTTGACAGGTTTTGTAGGGGTGGATGTGTTTTTGGTTCCAGGTTTGAAACCTTTGTCTCGATTTTTGATTTCGAGTATTAATTGAAGGAATTGGTGTATGGTTGGTCTGAGATGATGATTAACGACTGTGGGGAGGTCGCATAGTTGGTCAGCGGTGGCCAGAGGCACTGTACAGGTGCACAGGGGTTGGTGGATATGCTGGTGAATGTTTGGGTTGAGGGGTTTGGTTTACTCGGGTTTGTCTCGAGTAAGTTGAGGATTAGCTCGAAGCAGCTAAGGCTTTGGCTCGAAGTAAAATTCGAGTTGCTTGAGTATTGATGTTGTTTCGGGTTTTAATAAAAACAGAAACCTGTTCTGTTGTTTTTAAATTTAAAGTAAAGTTTAAATGCAAACTGGAAATTTAAACTAAGTTTAAAATCTGAAATTGAATATGAATTCAAAGTAGTTGAATTTGAGGTTTGAGATAATTTAAAATTTGAAATCTAAATTGGGTTTAAAACTTTTAAGTATAAAAGTATTTGAGTTTGAATTTAAACTGAAAGTTATAAATTTAAAAGTTGTAATTAAGTTTGAAAGATAAAGTATTTTTTTAAGTGGTTTTAAATAGTAAATAATTTTGGTAATATGATTAATTTAAGTTAATTAATTAATTAGTTTAATTAATCAATGATTAAGGATATATAAATAAATAGTTAAGATTTTAAAATTTATTAATTAAAGGTTAATTACTTAATGTAAGTAATTAAGGGAAAATCAATTAATGAAAGTAGTTAATGGATAATTACTCAATGAAATTAATTAAAGGATAATTAATTAAGGGATAATTAATTAATATAAGTAATTAAAGGTAATCAATTACTTGAAGATAACTACTTAATTAAAGGTAATTTAATGATTAAAATTGATCAATGAAATGATTAAAGGACAATTAATCAAATGATTTGAAATTAATTAATGTTAATTGACCATGATTGATGACTTATCTGATTTAAATTAATCAGATAATTAATTGAGCTCACTTATGGATGTTTGGATTTTATTGATTATCGAACTGTTTGATATTTCCTGATATGTGATGCTTTGTGATATATCCTGATTTGTGTTGTGACCTGTAATTTATTATCTGTGACTTTATATATCTGTGATTTGTGAATGGAAGATGAGCGTTATAGTTCATATCGCTTATCAATTATATTTCTGTATTCTGATCTGTGATGATTGTATGATGTTGCACTATTGTGTGTGAAACCCCTGGACTACACTTTTACACACACAAATATGGATTTCACGTGGAAATCGGTTAAGTCACAGATAATTTAAATTTAATGTTTTGAAATTGAAATTTTAATTTCAATTGATTTTGAAATTGGAAATTTCGGTTTAAAGTGAAAAGCTTTTGAAATGGAGTTTCAAAGATAAGACTTATTTTTGAATAATTTGATAAAGTCTTGAAATTTAAATAATTTGATTTAAACTTAAATTCAAGATTTGAAATTGAATTCTATGATTTGAAATTAGGGATTAAAGATGTTATACCCATTATATAAGGATTAAACTATTTTAAGAGTATTCATTTTGGAATGTGAATATAATTCAAGGGCTTTAACTCGTGCAAATATAATTGGATTTTTTCTGAAACGAAAACTATTTGTTTTCAAATAATAACAGCTTCCATATGATAAGTGAACTTCCAATTTGTGTTGAAAGGTTTCAAATTTAAAATGAAATTGAAATGTTTTGAAAGGCTATGAATGAATTCTTTTTGAAAGCTATGAATTGAATCTGTTTATTTTTAACAGATTTAAAATGATGATTTGTTTGAACCATTCGAAATGACATTGTTTTGAAAACTATAAGTTAAATCTTGTTTTAAAGATTTAACGAGTCAATCCAATTGAAATGGAAATTGTTTTGAAACTGTGAATGGATTTTTGTGAAACTGGGTGAACTTTGTGAAATAAATCTTTTTGTTTAAAAAGTTTGAAATGGTAATCGATTGAAACCATTTAAAAATAAGTTGAATTATTAAGTTGTGACTTAATTGAAATCACATATCCATATGTTTTTAAATATTGCGCTCACTATTCGGGTTAGCCGGGAAAAGACATTTGTGTCATATAACCCATTCTGAATAGTGATACGTCGTATATGGATAGCATTTGATGACCGGCGGTGAAGACCGGATATTTTCGAAAACGAAAGGACAACTCGTCGAATGTCTCTACATCGACTGGCCCCGATATAGAGATTTTATCACCCTTTTTGATGGGAAGTCCGGACGGGATTGTGAATACCCGGAATTGCAAGGGCTTCGTAAGAAGTGCCTTCGGTTCTGTTCGAACCCGGAACAGACTTGTATGGATTGTATGTCTGACATTACACTTTGAGATATAAAGCCGATTTCTTTCAAATACATTTCTGTTTAGTGGCGGAGAATTTATTCTCTTAGCTTAACACCCTTCTCTGAGACGTACAAGCTCAGAGGTTATGTAATTGAAGGTTATCAGCAATATATTCCCAATTTGGTAATGTGACATGCTGAGTGTTGCTGTGTGATGATCATTGTTTGATCATTTGTGATATGATCATTTGTTTATCATTTATCTTTGTGATCATTGCTTTGATCATCTGTTGACCCAAAGCATGGCTTTGTGACAAAGCGTAGCTTTGTGGACGAGACTTCGTCGAACCTCACAACCCGAAAATGGTCGAAACAGGAATGATGCGGCAAGGTTTCAGGGGTAGCTTCCCTAGGGTATGACCATTCCTTCTGGAAAAGGGTAGTATCATGGTATGGAGCCCAGATACTTACTCATGTGGACACACTTTATTTATTATGTGTGATGTTGGTGTAGAGGTACCTCGTTTAAAGGTCCCAAAGGACCGGGGGTGGCATATCTGAGGTTTTGTATATTCCCCGGAAATGGGGGGTAGCCGGCCTTGTTTGGCAGAGAATAGTTTGGTTCTCGGGACGTCCTTCCAGAGGCGTTTCCATGTGGCAATGGGAAGTTCCTTGGCCTGACCATTTGTTGGAAAATCCATTCATCCGATACGAGCCTTGTACGGTTTTAGTTGTAGAACCTGCCATCTACTTATGGTGGCGCCCCACTGTTTAGATGGTAGCTATAGTAGGCATAGTTCGAAATGTCTATGTTGGCTAAGATTGATATTCTATTTTCGAAATACTTTCTACACAATGCACTAATAATAATATCAAAAATTATTTGATTTTGCGTAGTAAGCATCTTTGACTATCATAAGGAGAAATCTTCTCCAATTCTGCGTTTGCATTATGTGTGTGGCGGGAGGCCTTATGGTAGTTTCATTTTTCCAAAAGCATTGCGAATTGACTTTAAAATTTCTCTGCTATTTGTTTTAAAGATAAACTGTTTTTGTTGCTCACACCAGTCCCATGACTGATCCGGAGTTTATTGTTCTTTCCTAAACTCTGGATGCTCAAAATTTTTCTACACGAGCACTCTAGAGTTGGGTTTTTCAGATAGTCAGATTAGTAGATTTTCTAGAGCTAGTTCAGTCCTTGAATATAGACTGCACTTGTTTATCTTTGTGCCTCGTTATTGGGATTTCGAGCAATTTCTGGATTGGCGTTTTGGAGATGGAGATTATCCGCTGATGATGTTATCGTTTTCTTTTCCGCTGCTATTTCTTGTATCATATCTCTGATGTATATTGATATTCATTGTATCACTCTGTTTATCAGATATTGTATCAGATTTTGTATATCAATGTATTATTCTTTTTCTTTCGCTGTGTTGTTTACTTAATTGTGTTATAAGCTCCGGCGACTCGGATTTGAACGGTCGAATCTACGGCATTCGAGTACGGTGTAAAGTATGGATGTCGATTTTCAAGCGGGCAAAATCCTACTCGTTACAGCTTGCATCATGGACTTTGGAGGACATTGGAAGCAGCATTTACCCTTAGTGGAGTTTGCATACAATAATAGTTAATAGGCGATGATTAGTATGGCACCCTTTGAAGCCTTAAATGGGAGGCCGTGCAAGTCGCCTAATTAATAGTGGGAAAGTATCGACAAAATTCTACTTAAACCAGATATGATTTGCGAGATCTTAAAAAAGAATGAGATGATTAGGAGGCGGATAAAGGCCGCTTAAGACCGACAAAAGTCCTATGCTGACAGGTGAGTGAAAGGGTTGGAGTTTTCGGTTGGAGACATGGTACTTGTTAAGGTTTTTATGAAGTTCGAAACATCGAGAAGTTGGCATCAAGATTTATTGGGCCTTTCCCAATTTTGGAAAGAGTGGGGAAACTTGCATATAGAGAAGGGCATCGAACTAAGTTAGCGGGAGTTCATGTTATCTTCCATGTATCGCATTTGAGGAAATGTATGTACAGCACAACCACTATAGTAGTGCCCGATCAATTAGCAGATGTAGATAAAGAGCTGATAGCACCCCATGCCACCACATCCATAGTGGAGTACAGAGTAAGAAAGCTTTGTAACAAAGAAATTAGGCTGGTCCGAGTGCAATAGGGAGATAATCCAGCGGAAAGCACATGGGAGACAGAAGAGAATATGAAGGCTTCTCATCTTGGGCTTTTCTCTAGTAAATTTTCTCTCTCCAAATTAGGACTGTATAGCTTTTGGTTGCATCGTGGTTGCTAAATTGGATGGTGGGGGATGGTTGTCACACTTTTTCCTTACTATTTTTGCACTCATATAAAATCATATGCATATTTATGATGCTTGCATACATGCCTATATATCATGATTTTGCATCCATGCTAGGATCGAGCTTACCTATAGTATGTTGCATACATAATCACTTTTCATTTCTGGTTAAATACATGGTTGTGTAAATAACTTGGTTGTACAACATGGTTGTAGAGTGCGCGTTATATTATCAGTCCCTTAGGAATTTTGAGGACGAAATTCTTTTAAGGGTGAGAATTAACACCCCGTTAGAAAGTTTAATTAAGAAATTAGTTAATTAATTAATAATAAAGCTAAAATAAATTTTTTGCAAACATCGAAATTTGGCCATGAAACTTACATCATTGTACTCGTGGCAATTTTCATATGTAAATTTTTACGATCGGATTTCAAACAAAGAAGTTATCAACATTTGAAAATTTTGAATCAGAAATAATTCAAAATGAATTATGGAAATAATTTGAAATAAATTCAAAATAATAAACGTTAACAGTAGATTAGGGTCAAAGGAACAGTTATTGTTAATTAAAGGTAATAAATTGAAATAAACAGTAATAAATAATTTTCAACTCCGAATGAAGGCTGATCGACCACCTATGTTGGGTCGCTTAACTGCCTAAGGAAGGTTGATCGAGCGGTTGTATGTTGGCAGCTAGGGTTTGCCTAGACCAAAGACAGTCTAGAATTAATTTAATAAAAACATTCTCGATCCGATGGCTCTAATATGTTCCCACCACTATAAATAAAAGGCTAGTCCCCTCACTTTGATTCACAAGGAAAATAGGAATGCTAGCAAAACTCCGTCAGTTCTCTTTCTCCTCAATAAACTTTATAGATTCAAGAATCAAGCTTTAGGGAAAATTCAATCGGGTTACAGGGAAAAGGTAATAAGTTTTAGATATATGTATATTTCTTTATTTCTATTCTTTCCTAATCTCTGAATTCTAAATCTAATCTATATATAATTGTATTGTTGTATTTGTACAATTAAAAAAGATAACTGAAAGAGGATATAGGCGAAGGCATGGAATTGAATCCAAAGGAATTCAGGGAAAGCTATCTATGAGTAGAAATCTTAGTTTTTTTCTTTATAGTAATTTGTGTAGTAAAAGTTTAGATTTGTTTTATGCCTTGAGGAATTTTTTTTGCAAAAACCTTAATTCTAAAAGCCCCAAATTCCCCCGTAAAATCTTAAGTCTTGGAGTTGGAACCTTAATTATTTTATGTAAATATAGTTGAATTTAATTTGTTAATTGCAATATGAATAATTTATGTTATATTCAACTTCCACTTTCCAATTTATGTTTGTTGTGATGAAGGGTTCTGAATGAAAAGAATTAGGAAATGACGTGCAAAGTATGGATTTTCATGTTTCTAGTTTGCACCGTCTATTCCGTAATTTAAGTAAATATGAATCCTTTTTCAATTTAACCTTGTATGTGTAAAAGCTGAATAGAACATAAAAGATTTAAACTGTAAAGTTTTGTTCCTTTGGAATTGAGGCGTTAATTCTACTATGTTAATATATAAAATAAGTTAGATATTTTGATTTTATATTTTTAAATATATGTGCAAGTCTGTTTTATTTAGCTAATCTAAATTGAGATATTAGCTATTGAGCAAACTATTGTATTGGATCGAGACTTATATGGACATAGAACTTTTGAAATTTAAATTATCTTGACAAGTTGTATAGAAAACGAAAACCTTATTATAGAAATAATTTTACGCATGCTTAGGAATATTTAATAAAAACTAGTTAGTCTAATATTTACGTTAAGTGTAAATATACTAGTAATGTATAAGTCGCCGTGTATAAAATAAATAGGTAAAAAATAACGCTGATCCGTATAAAAAAGGAAGTTAAGGATAATTATGTAATTAATCCATAATTAAAGGAGGAATAAGGAGTTTCCTTATATGGCCTTAAGAAAGTTAAGGATAATTATGGTAATTAATCTATAATTAAAGGAGAAATAAGGAGTTTTCCTTATATGGCCTTAATGCATAAATGCATGTGAGGTGTGTGTGTGTATGTATTAATATATTCTGTAATATCATAGAGCAGGGATGTGAGGCCAGTTAAAAGCACATAAGAAGCCTGCCCAGCTAATCTAGCTACCAGCAGTGTGGCTTTTGAACTAATGTGAGACATCGCCTATATTAAGTACCCATGACGGACGTGATGTTATTTCTAATTCCGTAGAGTAAGTCAGCTGTAACACCCCATATTTTGAAGGGTCCATAATATGAGAAATTAATTTAAATAAAATTAAATTGAATTGAACTGAATTGAATTAATAATATGGAGACATTATTAATTAAATTACTAAAGTGATTTAATTGCAAGAATTGCCTAAAGGAAATTTAATTAATTAAGTGAGGCTCACTTTAAAAAGTTAATTGAATGGACCAAATGTAATTAGAGCAATTTTGGTTGGCCTTGATTAATGAAAGAAAACAATTTAAGTTTTAATAGGAATGATTTAGTAAGTGGAATAAATTAGTAAGACCCAAAACTACAACCCCTTTCCTTAGCCCCTACCCCACATTCCATCTTCATTTCCATTTTCTATGATAAAACAAAACAACAAGTCATGGTTGTCCACTATTTCAAGAGAAAGGAAGAAGAATCCAAGCTAAAGAAATTCAAGTTTTCAACCTTAAGGAACAAAGAGGATTAACCAAGGTTTTCTAAGATCAGAGGTGAGTAAAATATTTCTCTAAAACCTATCATAACCTGTTAGGTTTGAATTTGACTTTCATATGAATGTTTTGATGATGTCAAACATGTTTGGATGTTTGAATATTATTTTAATTATGGTTTAAAAATTAATTAAGGTGAATTTGTTCATGTTTTAGAGTGTAACGTTCGGAATTTCACTACTTTAATTTGAGAATATTTAATTAATTTTAAATATTCAAATAATTGATTTTATAATGGAAATAAAATTATTTTAAACAATGAATAATAATGGTGAAATACTTTTTAAAAATTGTTTACAAAAATATTTAGTTCAAAAGAAATCGAAAATGTGACCAGAAATTGTTTTTCAAATTTTCGACTTTTCATCGGCTAAAAGTTGTCGAAATCATCGTAACTCTTTTTTACACACACACAGCTACACACATTTACAAATATTTTGAAAATAAGAATGCATGTGTATATATGTATGTATACTTAAGTAAATAAGTTAGAAATTAAAAATATAATTATATATGTCACATCATTAGGAGACATTATGTACAAGAAGTACTTAAGCATGTTTGAACATGTTTCTTAGCACATGAAAGAGGGGGGAACATGGAAATTTCGTGGTTACAAAGAAAAGGTTGGACAAAGGTAGGGAGACATGATGAGGTGGTGCAATGGGTGTGGAGGGTAGTGTTGCAAGGGGTATTTTTGCAATTTACTACATGTATTTTATATAAGAGAGATTTTTCTAATTTGTTTTCTCATTTATCTTTCATTTCTCACTTTTTATAAACTCCTCCATATTATTATTAGCTTTATTAAATCTTGTTAGTGGCTTTTATTTTAAAATTATCAAATTTATATTCAAAAATTTATTTTGTTTTATATGCTTTCAAACCTTGTTTTAAAACTCTTTCTTCTCCATTTTCCTTCCACTTCCACTACGCCATAGATGGCCTACTGCAACGAAATTACAAGGTGTTGCTAGCTATAATGTAACGATAGGTATGCTGATTTTTGTCTATTGCAACACTCGCTTCAAGGTGTTAGCATAGGTATCAACAAGATGTTGCAGTAGCTATAGATGTATTCAAATTAAAAAATTAATAAAATTAGCAATCCGCGTGAATACGATCCAACGATCCACATTTAATCCGATTGTTAAAACGGATCACCACTGCAATTTGTCCCAAATTTTTGTTTTCCCGCCGATCCCCCTTTCAGTTTTCTGCGTAAATTATCGATTCTCCACTTTTTCTCTCCGATGAAACGCAAAATCAAATTAAAAATGCAGATTCAAAAGGCAAGATCGGTGAAGGTACGTTGGTCGAGTATTGGAATTTTGGGATCGTGAAGCCATGGTTATTCGGTTACGCCCTCTTCTACTTCCGCCTTCGTCGACGAGATCTGGTAGGCCTTATTCTTCCAATTCTTCACTCCAGTTCGTCACTATCGCCATTTGATGTTTCTATAGTTGACTTTCCTCCGTTACGAGCTTCTCCTGCTCGCCTGCCGCCTCAGGTATCGTCTGTCCTTCTGTCGAATCCATTCCATGCCCTGGAATCCTCCTTGCAATGATTCGAAGACACTGTTCCTTATTTGGCCTGTTTGTAGATGCTCTTGTCCTTGGTTCTTATATTCCTCCTATGCTAGCATCTTGTCGTTAAGGTGGGCAATGGCATGTTGATAATGCTAGTATTGAAATTGGAAATTTGGCTTCTGTTCATGGTACTGATAATGCGTGTGTTGACGCTGATTTTGGCAATGTGGCTGTTCACGTTGTTCCTAATCTTGTTGGAGCATTAGTGGTTGAGGATTGTTTATCAGTTGAGTGCACGCAAGGTGCTTGTGTAATTGACGCTCACATTTTGCCTATCCAGATATTGCTGGGCGCATGCATAATAATGTTGAGGCGAACCAATTGCATGTTTAATGCTTGGGTCCCCTCTTTTGGTTCTGTAAATGAACAGCGTGTTATAGCCATTAAAGTAATAAGAGGTATATCCAAATATCGCTATGCTGCTAAAATTGAAATTGATGCTCCCAATCTTCTTGCTGGGAATGATAGAAAGGGGCAAGCTTGAGGAGTCATGGTTGTCGTTGGGGGTAGTCGCGTCGACGGTGGGCAACAGTCGCAAGGCAATGGTCGCGATATAGAAGGGGCCGCGATCGACTGCATCTTCATCACATTATTATGTGAGTAAATTTTACTCACCTCTGCATTTTTAACTTACGTTTCTTCACTGTTTGGTTCTTGAACTTTATGTTCTTCACTGTTGACTGTTGCTTGATAAGAATAGCATGGCCTTGGAGATGTTTTAAGTTGGAATCAAATTATGATAAGAATATGTGTGAACTGCTTTTGAATTGTGCTAATATCTGTGAACTGCTTTTGAATTATATGTGACAGGTATTGAACACTGGACAACTGGATACAAGCTTGAAGACAGAGTCAAATCAAATGTGCATGAGCTTGAAGACAGGTTTCAATGAAGGCTCGATCTTCCGAAATCGGATGAATCGGGCGGTGCCCACTTGTTCGATCCCCGCCGGGACTGCGCCGGACCCGCTTCTTGGCTCGCCTTCGGCTCGACACTCGGCTCGCCTTCGGCTCGGCACTCGGCTCGTCATATATTTGTCAGTGTCGGTGTCTGTATAAATTGAAACTGCATATGTAATGAGTGACCTGAGTGATGTAGTGAGGAATATCTGTATATGTGAATATCAGTGTTATATATCATTGAATTGTAAAATAGTGGAGTCAGGAATTTGTACTATTTCAAATGTTGAAATAAAATATTCATTTAAATAAATTACTGTTTGAATATCAAATTCTGTGCAATAGCATTTTATTAAATAAATATTTATTTCTATTAAAAAATCAAATATGCTCTACATTGTGGGTCCCACAAATTCAGAAAGTTAATATCTATAGCAACATTTTGGAATGTTGCTACAGACACCTATGGATGTTGCTATAGACCCAAATAGGGTTCTATTGCAACAATATTTCTTATGTTGCCTTAGATAGTCAAAATGTTGCCTTTGAGGCCTGCGGCAACGCGGCAAAATGCAACACCGAGAAAGTGTTGCCTTTGCCCTTTTTTAGCCTACAGCAACATTTTTTGGCACTTCCTGCATCACTTCTTGGGTGTTGGAGTATGCAATCTATGGCGTAGTGTTCGTTCGGCCATAACTATGTCAATACTACACCAAATTAAGATTTTCTTTTTTGCAAACCATATATAATTCAAGTGGCTACAACTTTCTTTCAAATCACATACCTAAATTTCGAATAGTTTTGCGACAAAATTGCATTTCTTTCTGACTCATTTTTGGATGCATATGATCCAAAAATAGCACTCCTTCTTTTGACCATATCTCCCTCAAAACCATTCCAAATTAAGTGATTCTTTTATTGAAATTGTAGAGAAAATAATTTCCTAAAATTTTTCATTTACCACTTTTCCAAATTCCAAGAGTAAAATGGCCAAAAATCGAGGGGAAGATGACATATTTTCGAGTGATTTTTATGGTTTTCCAAGATTTCCAAATTCTAAAGCATTTCAAGTTTTCGAAGATTATTGGTTAGTAAACTTCTAAATTTTTATGGAAAGATTCAACCTTAATTATGTTTCATATTTGGTTGTAGAATATGTTGCTTGGATGGTTGAATTATCATATGTTTTGGATGTACACATGTTGCTAGTTTATGGTTTAGCGTTTATTTGTGAATCGAATGTTAAAGTAATGTTTTTGGTTATAAAGTTATGATCTTTGTCTTGTGATTGGAAGTGATATGGAAATTTAGTAAGTAAAGTTATTAAATGGAAAATTAATGAGCAAGGTTAGCACTTGAAAGGTGTTTGTGTTCGACATAGCAATCCTTTGAGTTTTTAAATTTGATTACTTACTTTATTTTAAACAAAAAGTTTTCTAAAGTTTCTAACATTTTGTTTTGCTTCCAAAACTTTATATTAAGTTCATAAAGTAAGATAAAGTTAAAAAGTAAGTGTTTGAAAAGACTATTTGAGATGTTTAGTCAAGTTTGGAAGTTATGGTATCTACAGCGATAGTCGTTATCGATGTAGTTCGAGTTAAAGTCCAATTTTTGAAAAGTTAATTTTTATATTTTAAAGTAATTTGAAATGTTTTAAAACTTAATAATAATGATTAAGGAAAGTTAATTAAGAATTTAATAATTAATAATTAATTAATTAGTTTTGATAATTAACAATTAACTAAGTACTAAACAAGGTTTGTTAATTTTAATTAATTAAAGATTAGTACTAATTAATTATGTTTTAAAAGTAAGATTAATTTTAATTAATTATGAGTTAAGTACATGATTTACTTTTTAATAATTATTAATCAAATATAAGGTTAATTATTTATTTAATTAATCAAGTGTTTAACTATTTTCAGTTATAAATTAATTAAGGTTTAGTTTTTAAATAATTATTTATTAAAGGTTTAATTTATTATTTAAGTTTTAATTAAAATATTATTTAATTAATTAAGATTAATTAATATTTAATTATTAAAGGTTTTTAATTATTATTTAATAATTAATAAAGGATTACTTGAGGGTTTAATTTATAAATAAATTATTTATTAAAGGTTTAATTATTTATTAATTTATAATTAAATTAAGTTCAATTTAATAAAGATTAACTATGATTTAATAAGAGTTTAACTTGTAGTTAATCATTTTATGGAGTTTTAAGTTTTTAATCCTTGTTTTCAAGAATCAAATTGTTTTAAAGGTACTTCTTTTTCAATGATGGTTTTGAACACAAGGGATTCAAGTGTCGATACCATTAAGTAGACAAACAATTGTGAATGGGTTATGTAAATGGTTTGATTGTGTGGATACGTGTTAGCAGAATAAATCCCCACACTGCTATAGAGTGGTTGTTTGATTGTATGGACATATGTATCAACAGAATAAATCCTCATTCTGTTATAAGTTAATTTTTTGATTGTTGGACACCTATTTGGCAAGACAAATCACTATCCTGCTATTATATTATTTGGACAAGTACATGCTAGTTTAGTTGTATTGACATGTTATCCCTAATTTGGATATGAATTACATTTACATATCAATCGACTTATGTAAATAAATGGTGAAGTGACTTGAAAGTGAAATTGATGTTAAATGGTAACTTAAATACTACCATTGGGGTTGCTAAGCTCTTTTTGAAATTATAAAGTATGATTTTGAATTAACTTAAATTCTTTAATCCGATAACAAAAGCAATAATATCCAAACGGATTATAAAACAAGTAGCATTCTCTTTTAAAACGGTATAATCATCAAAACCATTTCCAAATGGGAAATATAAAAAATCATAATTTATTTCAAATTCAAAATTTATCCTTATTTAAAATAACTCTAGTTTATATTTTACAAAATATATAAAGCAACCCTTTGAATAGTTGTCCAAAACTCCTTTTATATAAGAGATGGTATAAATAAACTGTTCTACCTTTATGGTTCAAATTCAAATTCAACATATTTTCTAAAATAAACCAATTTTATTTTAAAAAAATCTTTTCTACTTCAAAATCTAAATAAAAATACTCATATAAGATTTAAATTCAATTCTTAATTGAAATCTATCATTTTCCACTTGTAAATAATTCAAACACAAATATAATTATCCAAAGTAAATAAAATAAATTTTGATTAGTATAAAAATCCCATAAAATGTGTTTATTTTAAATTTATTACCCAAAGAAAATCATTTCAAATAATAATATTTGCACTTCTATTTACTTTCAGAATCATAGACAACACACACACACACTATATGTATATAAAACAATTGATTTCCTTTACAATTTGGAATAAATTCATTATATTATGACAATCTGTTTGCGCCAAAATTGGTCACAAACCCCAAATATCATGAAAGCACCAGTGTATGAACACAAATCAACAATAAATAATCACAAATCACAGATCTAAGTAATGTAGAGGATGAAAAGTGAAGAATAATGAACTTAAAACATAAAGAAATAGACGGAGACACAAGATTTATAGTGGTTCGGCTATCTCCGGCCTACGTCCACTCCAAAAGTTAATCTTTTATTGATGTTTCCTCGCTGGTTACAATTGATTACAGCAGTTAACTATCATGAAATCCGAGTACAACAGTAGTAATGAAGAGCGAAGTTGAATCTGGCAGAGTTTGGACGTTGGATAGCCAAAATGATCTCTTTTCTGTAGGCCTTGGGGCTCTATTTATAGGTGTAGGAGGCTGATATTTCGCTCAGATCTCGGGAGACTCCTTCTGGCACGTGAGTAGGCTCGCGCGACCAAGCCCGTGAAGTTTCGGCCCGATCCGTGATCGATACGAACGAATTTCGTATCGATCAGGATTTCATCCGATGGAGTCGAAACTTGGTGTGAACCTTCCTTGGCTTGTACGTAAGTTCCTGTCAAAATTTCGTGGCATTTGGACCTGTAGATCTTCAGATATGATCGATACGAAATGTAGAGCTCGTGTGACATTCCGTTCGAATCGATCCATTTCGCATCGATACCATGCACGCGCTTGGCGATGACGTGTCCCTATCTTCAACGTTCGATCCATTTTCTACGCCGTGTTGAATGCTTCCTCTTTTAAACCATGCACATTTCTAGTTCGCATCCATCTACTAATTGTTCCCAGTCTTCTTCGTATCCTTCGGTCGCTCTTCTGTTCGTATCCATCGACTATGCCTCTGTTCGCATCGACTCGAAGTATATGTTGATCGATACAAACAGTATCGATTCGAAGCGTCCAATGTTCATCGATACAAATAGTACCGATTCGAAATATGCTGCTACGCTTCATCCCAATCGATACGAAATCATCAAGTCGAAATCCATTTAGCTTTCCTACTTGATCGATACGAACGTACTGTTCGTATCCACATTGGTCGACACATAGTATCGATTCGAAGTGCACAGCCGAGTCCATTTTCATCGAGTCGAACATCACCGAGTCGAACAACAATGTATCCTCCTCCCTGATCGATACGAATGCCTTGTTCGTATCCATGGGTGTCGATACGAAATGCATGGATACGAACAGTATCGATACCAAACATGTTTCTTCCAACATTGATCCATCCCTATCTCGAGCATACGAACTCCGATTGACCTGAAATTTGAAACGTAGCCTCTCCTAGCCTTGATCATCAATTCCTATCGATCCCGACATGATCGGAGCTCGGCCAAATTTTGACGACATCGATCTATAACGATCCTGACTCAGCCTTCAAAAATCGGCACCCGTACTTCACTTATACTCAAATGCCGTAGATTCAAACGCCGAATCTGGCATGCCGGAGCTTATAACACAGTAAGTATAACAACACAACGGAAGGAAGAAATGAATGATATCATATACAACTCCAATGAATACAATATCCAGAATATGATATACAACAATGATATCAATATGATACAACAATATCAGAGACAAATAATAATGTTTCAGCGGAAACAACGGAACTAATAACTCCAAATGATCTGAAAAAGAGAATGAATCCAACAACCCCAACGTCAAACTCGAATCACCATCACGAACTCCAAGATAAGCAAGCGTCGATGAGTGTGTTAGTCCCTGAGGAGTTGGTTTTGATGATAACAACCTTAGAATAGATTATAAAATATAAATACTAACATTACAAGTTTAGATATATATATATATATATGTGCAGGTACTGAAGTTCAAGGATAAGGGGGAGTAAGTTTTTGTTGATGACAAAGGGGGAGAAATATAAAATAGGGTAGTTAGGCATAGATTAAAGGGGAGTTGTTAGGATAGAAGTGATATTTTATAAACAAAGGTTGTCATCATCAAAAAGGGGGAGATTGTTAGTCCCTGAGGAGTTGGTTTTGATGACAACAACCTTAGAATAGATTATAAAATATAAATACTAACATTACAAGTTTAGATATATATATATATATGCAGGATCTAACCATGCAAGTATCAAGAATGAAGACTATACAGTATAGAGATTCAAGATATAGAGATAGAAGACTCATGAGTATCAAGAATTTCAAGAGTTTTAAGTTTCCAAGATAAGTTATATAGTTAGGAATATTGTTAAAACTCATAGAAAGGCACTGACATCTTAATATCCAATTTATTCGTGGAATGGAATCCACTTCGAGCCCGTTAAAGGGATGGAACCCTAAGTAGGATGGAACCTACGAAAATCAAGTAGGACATTGTTTTGTATCCACTAATTTTAATTCAAATGATTTTACAAAATTATCTTGTTTTAAAAATGATTTCAAAACTTTCCTTTTAAAAGATTCAAAACTCTCTATCCTGATTTTAAATAATTTTAGCCTAAAAAACATCTTTATTTTTAGAGTCAAAATTACTCCTGATTTTAAACTATCTTTTCAAATAATATATTTAACATTTAAATTATTTATACTTTGATTTAAACTATAGTTAAATAATATGTATATATTGGTCTTTATATTTACTTATGTATTTTAACTATAGTTAAGTATATTTATAAAGTTTAAAATAATTTTAATATAAGATAGAGGTTATTTTCAAAGAAAATCAAAACACCAAAAATCCCTTTGGGATGTCGACATGCCCAATTACCCCATGTCGACATAGTGTCAGTTGAGTTCAAAATTCAAATTTCAAAGGAAGTGCCTATTCGCCATTACTCTTCATGAATGGTCATGGCTGTTGCTCTTCTATAAATAGGGGTTAGTTTCAATGAATTTTTAATCACTTTTTTCTGGTTTTCACTTCTCTTCTTCTTCCACATTTCTTAATACAAAATCATACCATTACTCTGCCGAAATCAACATCGAATCATACTCGATTACTTCTAGTGTGATTCTCCATCACTATCTTTACAAGATCCAAGTGCTAATCTGAGTTATAGACTTTTTGTAATCAATCGAGCGAGAAAAGGTGTGATTGTAGCCTTGGAAATCAATTGAACGAGAAAAGGTGTGATTGTAGCCTTGGAAATCAATTGAGCGAGAAAAGGTGTGATTGTAGCCTTGGAAATCAATTGGGTGAACTTGTTGCCCCGGAAATCAAGCATCTCTACCTAGAGGATTGTTATTCTGGAGGGTGTACCTCGTAGCCATGAAACCAAGGGTTGTAATTGTTGAATTGATCTTGAAAGGAAATCCGTACTTATTTGTGCAGGACTGGATGTAGGGTAACTCCGAACCAGTATAAAATCCGGTGCATTCTTTCCTTTACTGCTTTTACTTTATATTTGCATCTGTGTTTGATTCTGTGTTCATATCTGTGTCTGATTAGTGCATACATTGTTAACAAATTAGGATAAACTCAAAAAGATTAACAGATTTCTTAAAACACTATTCACCCCCCCCCCCTCTAGTGTTAATTCTAGCCTTAAGATCCTTAATCCGCATTTCTCACAGAGTGAACTCCAAACACTGAACTAGCTCCTGATAATCTACTAAACCTGACTATCTGAAAACCCCAACTCTAGACTGCCCGTGTGGAAAATTGTGGGCACCCAGAGTTTTGGAACGGAACAATAAACTCCGAGTCAGTCATGAGACTGGTTTGAGTAACAAAAACAATTATTTTCACAAAGAAAATAAGAGAATTTCGCAATGATTTTGGAAAATGAAACTACCATAAGACCTCCCACCACACACACAATGCAATCGCAGACTTGGAGGAGATTTCTTCTTATGATAGTCAAATATGCTTAATACGAGAAAACTCTTTGATATTATCACTAGTGCATAGTGTGGAAACATCTCAAACATATAATATTAATCTTAGCCTGCATAGGTACCATTATATTATGCCTGCTATAGCTACCATTTTAAATGGCAGGTTCTACAACTAAAACCGTAGAAGGCTCGTATTGTTTCTTTGGATTTTCCAACAAATGGTTAGGCTAAGGAACTTCCTAAGCCACATGGGAACGCCTCTGGAGGGATGCCCCGAGAACCTACCTGGCTCTCTGCCAACACAAGGCCGGTTACCCACTTCCCAGGTAGTAAACCTGAGATATGCCACCCCCGAACGTGTAACGACCCGGAATTTTCCATCCCGAAAATTCCAGATAGTTAGTAAAGAAGAAAGAGATAGAAGAAAGAAACAAAAATCACAACACAGATTCTCACATTCGCAGCGGATCAAAATATAATATCAAATAATAACAGTTTACAAAGAATACTGTATATGTCAATTTACAATTATAATACATCAGAGTTATAATCATATACACTAACAATGGACATATATAAATCAAATATGTCTCAGACAAACAGAAATAATAGTCACAGCGGAACACTCCATACGTCCTGCCATCCAGCTCGCCTTCTGAGCTCCAGAACGTCCTTACCTGGAAATCTGTAATACTCGGTCTGACCCGAGCATTACATCAAAGTAACACCCGGGTCAGGCTGGAAACCAACGTGAGTAAACCCATCTAACAAGAAATACCAATGCATACAACTTTTTAAAACCCGGGTAACTTATATAAATTTTCAACTTCACAAGTGGTTATAGGCATCACTTATTTCACACATCAATTTCTAAGTACCAAAACTTAGATTAAATGGTCTCATTCACTTAAATCATTCCATTCCAGCCCATTTGTATCACATATAAAGAATTATTACAAATTACTAATTGAAGTGGTTTCGGGTATTTACTAATACCCGACCCCTGTCTCTTCGAGTCTCAAGTCATCTTAACCCATGTTATTAAATTAATACAACTTAACTTTAAATACAAGATGCCACCCTTTTATACAGCAATTCATCATTGATAGATACCACATTATTACCGTCCACCCAACATATCATATCACCAAACATTTCATATCAGAGATATCAACCAATTTAAGGTATTTAACATCATTCAATCATTCATAAGCAAGATTGATCACTTCCAAAAATTAATTTAATTTATCTCTAATTGAATTAATTACTAATCTTTAATCACTTAGATTACCTTTACTTAACATTAATTAATTACAAACCAATTAATTCATCATCTTTTAATTATCCATCTTAATTAATCACCCCTGATTAGTTATACTTTAATTACAATGAGTAATTAACTCTCAATTAATTACACAAATTAATTAACCTTTACCCATCCATATGAATTACATTGATCCTTAATTAATTACTCAAATTAATTATCTTATCATTACTAACATTGATTAATTATTCTTTAATTAACCCCACACATAATTAGCTAACCCTTAGTTACTTCCCTTAAGAAATTTACTTTCAATTAATTTCATCATGAGAATTTTATAACTTTGGGATAAAAGACAATCAACATAAGTCCTGAGTTTAATTGATGATATCACTTCTTCTTCTTAATTACTACTTAATAATATTAATTACTTAAATCTTGAATTAAACTTAAGAACTACTCTTCTTAAACTGAAATAAAATTTACTACTTTAACAAATAACAATTTAAAATAAATCTCAATTGGTTAAAGAATTAGTTTCTAAGAAATTAGTTTAAAGCCGATTTTGATTTTAACTTAACTTGAAAATTCTTATCATTGACCCGAGTCAACTACTCTACCCTAACCATACTTTTTACTGATGACCATGCGAATACCCAAATCTTCTTCCTTCAAAACTCGAGTACACGTACGAGAAAACCCACGTCTTCCCTGAGGCTTCCAATACTAACAGCAATTACCTGATACCATGGAACTTGTGCACGTGCACGCTAGTTCAACGTCGATCTGATCGCCCCTACCGGCAACTACAAGTCTCTGACGATCATCTCAACCCCATCCATCCCTCAGAAACTCGATCCAAATCATAGGACAAAATCGAAGAATTCGAATGCCTACAGACTGAAACTCCGATCATTGACCACCCCAAACTTCCATCTCCATCCACCGGAGGCTACGGCCACGTACCTGGACCTCGACATAAGTTTCCCCTTCCCTTTCCAGATCGACTTCGATCGACGACAAATTACAGATAACCCAAAACTAATCATCTCGCAATATCTCACTAATTACAACTCTAAAAATCATGTTGATATTATCTAAATTCATTATCTTGCAATCATGAATCAGATTGTATCATAAAAACGCAAATCCCAGACATTTGATTTCTGACATGTTTTAAATTTTACTGTAAATTCCTAAATTCCCGATAAATTGCTCAATAATTCTACTTGTTTTATTCTTAAAAATTTGTATTACATGGTTATCATCACTTTTCATTTAGAGTTTGAAACCCAAATCTATTTATATTTTGAGATATGAATTTTTCTTATGAAGAATCCTTGCTTGTAGAACAACAGAGTGGTGTATATGCATAAACACTGACATGCACACATCAATTCACACACATATATACATATATACTTGCAGATATATTCACATCCATACAACATTTCCAAGTCATTCATCACAGGCATAAGACTCAAGAGGATATGGTTTAAAAATAAAGTTTGCTCACCGTTTCAAAGAAGGGCAGAGAAGCTTCCTCCTGGAAGCAGTATTGATTTTTACTTCCTAGACTTCAAGCTTTGATGATGTTGTTATGTTCCAGGTTTAAGCTTGCTAATCTAGTTTAGTTTTTAGGCTTGCTACTATATTTTTTCAGCTTAGATTGATGAACGAAATGATACAAATATGAAGATATTATATAAGAGAGTGTATAGGGTTATGATATAGATACAAGATATGATCCAAGTTTTCTTGTACTGGAAATGATTTTATAAATGCTGGCCAGAGATTTTTTTCTTCAATTATTGGCTGAAATGGAAAAGAATGTGTGATGCATTAATTGTTATTGTCCTTTTATTTCTAATCTATATACTTATCAAATTTTGTTTGAATGTATATAGTAGTGCCCTCTTTTGCAAGCTACAAATAAATATTTATATTTTTGTTCCATGTTTTCTTCTTTTCTCAGGTTCATAAACGAATTGAAACAAGAAAGTGATATATATATAAAGAGTTTAACAGGGGTAGGTGTTACTGGCTATAAGATATTTATTTGTACTGGAGATCATTTTGATAAATTTGGTCAGAAAGATTTTTTTTTTTGCTAAGGAGGCTGATATGATTTTTGTGTGCTAACATTAATTAGACTTGGCTTGTTCTATAACCTTCTACTTATCATTTATTTCTATTTTTTTATTTCCTTTGTTTTATACTTTGTGATAGGAATACATTTCTATTTTTAACTTAGATATTTATTTCTAACTTCACTACTTATTGTCTTGTATGTCTACGTATATATTTATATTTTATTTCTTTCAATAGTATATATATTTCTAGAATTTTATATGATCATTTCATATTTTACATAACTGTAAACTTATTTGAGATATTTATTTAACATCAACCCTTATTTTATTTCCTATAATAATTATATTTATTTTCAATAAATATATTTGTTTATACTTAAATTTAATATTGATAAGATTTATTTTACTTGAACCCTTATTATCCAAATTATATCATATATATATATGTATATATTTAAATCACATATTAATAAAGTTAAATAAGATAGATTTCATGTTTTAAAATATTTAGAAAATCTTTATTTTAATTTCAAACCATAGTTTCCCCCAAACACACACACACACACACACACATATATATATATATATATTTGTTTTAAAATAATAAGCTGCATTTTCAATTAATTCAATTAAATATAATACTGTCAAAAATTCGGGATGTCACATCCCTCCCCCCTTAAAACTTTTCGTCCTCGAAAAGGAACGAAGCCAGAATTCATAAAATCACTTAAGACCATTTTTAAAATACTTTAAAATCTATATAATATTACTAAAATAAGTTTTTTTTTATAAATACTTTTATAACTCGATGTTTCAATAAGTCCATCCTCGTTCCCATAGAGATTTGGTCATACGTTGATCAGGCGTAGGACTGAAAATCTATAAGTACTTGGTAAACCCGTTTCCAACACCCAGTGAAAATACTTTGGAAAATAATTTTGTTGAAAATATAGAAAACAGTTTCGAATTTAGAGGAAATATCTTTGGTGAAAATACTCTGGAAATCATCACTCTCATCCATGGTCGTAGTTAACCCGATGGTTACGTTGCCGTCCCGGCAAAATCCACAGATAACTGTAGGTCTCCGCGCTCCTCGATTACGCCATGGAACCCGCTACAGATCGCAGTTATACCCGGGCCTTACGTTGCTATCACAGCACAAACCCATATAACTGTAGGCATCAGTGCCACCGAATTTCGCTGCCAAAAGAATGAAACTCCTCCACTTGACCATAGACCGCAGTCTACCGATGTTGCGCTGCCATCCCGGCAAAATCAAGTGTAGACTGTTGGCACTCATCCTCCACACGATTTTCGCTATGGTCCACATAGTAGATCGCAGCGACATCGAGTCATACTGTCGTCACAGCATAACCCAAATGCCCCTGTAGGCATCAGCGCCCTCGACTTTCGCTACCAAATAATCCTCAGGAACTAGTTTGTCCGGACTCCTCACAGGATTAACTTTAGAACCTCCCCTTTAGAGGCTCAAGGCAGTACCACCCTGTGGCACTCCTGAGAAGTTCATTCAAGGAAGCGCCTTTTTCCCCAGAGTCACTTCAAAACACTTTATACTATACACATATAGTATTTTCCAAATCATACACCAAGTATGAATCTCATATAAATCTCCTTTACAAAATCGATTTTCAAAATCGATAATTCTCATATTAGGCTTTCCAAATTCCAATATTGATTTTTCCCAAAATCAAAAGCCTTTCCAAAATTCAAAGGTTCCAAAAACTTTTCCTCAAAATCATTTTCACAAAAGCCTTTATATATACATATATATATATATAATAACCTTGGGAAATTTTTGAATCACTTCATACTTGTATAAATTCACTTTTATATTTCAAATACTTTCAAAACCCTTTTCTTCTCGCAAAGATTCAACAAGGGGAGTTTTATTATATATATAACAAAGATACGTAACTTTGTTTATTCCAAATCAAATATTCAAATTTGATAACTCTATAAAGTCACTTACCAAATTACTTACTTCCATAAAGCAAATTTTTACCGTAGAAATATCCAATTTCCACTTTACTTCATCATATATTTCACAAAATATACTTTCAATTTCAAAAATCATTTCCAGTTATTATCCACAAATTTTCAATATCAATTTTATTCAAACCCGTACGATGTACCCATATCAACCGTACGCAATATAAATTTGATCGCTCACTCGATCACACAATTTCACTTCCGAACTAGTATTGTCCACCCGACTTCCTAGTGCGGACTCAGATTTGGTTTCTTGATCAGAAACCGTCATTCTCCTTGCATAGTCACAACTATGATAGAGAATATCCAGAACCAATCAAAAATCCATATCCAGGTTCGCCGTCGAAAATCGAGCGAAAAATCCCAACTTGGATCGATAATATTATCTCGAAATTCTGTGCTCGAATCTGGATCAAATCTCTATGCAAATAGAATAATATACGTACATCTTACGTATTTATTTTCATTGATTATTAGCCGAATCAATTCTCTTTCTATTCACCTTCATTTACTCACAATTGCTTAAATCCTCATTTGGATTACCACCTCAATTCTTATCTCAAATGGATATTTAATCATAAACAGTTTGAACTCTGTCCAGCTTAGATTTACAAAATAGCTTAAAAAATTTAAAAAGATAAGTAGTTGAAAAATAATTATTAGTTTGTACAATAGCGGTAAAATAGTTAAGTAACTGTAGAATAGTTGAAAAATAGTAAAATAATTGCAAAATAATTATAAAATAGTAATTAGTTTATAAAATAGTCGTAAAATAGTTAAATAGTTCCAAAAGTAGTTGTAAAACAAGCTTAAGATAGTTTTAGTTTTAAAAAGAAAAGTTGTGTAGTAAATAGTTTGGAAAAATAGATTTACATTAAAATAATTCATTTTGAAAATAGTCCAGAGCCAAACTGTTCAACTTCCCGATCTCCATTTTAATCAATTTCCCATTAAATTGATCCAGTCTCAATTCAAGTTGAATTATCCACAATTTCTTTCCAAATTCAAATCAAATTCCATTTGATTTTAAACATATTCATTTTAATTACAATTCCAACTTATTCAAATTAATTTAGACTAATTTCAAATTGAATCCACTTCAATTTCAAATTATTTTTAATTTCTATATGAATTAATCCCAATTTCCCCTTTGAATTTAAACTCATTCAGTCTTCAATTTTATTTCAAATTAATCCAATTCAAAATTTCCATTTGAATTTTATACTTATCCATTTTTAATTCTAGTTAATTCAAACTAAATTCAATTTAAACTAATGAAATCTGAATCTCAACTTTAAATCATCTCGAATTATATAAATTCGAGTTAAATTTTCAATTGTTGATTTAACCCCTTAAATCAAATTAACCTTTATTTTTATTTTAACAACTTAAATCTTTAACAAAATTTCAATTCTGAATCCAAATTTCATTTTCAATTGCCTTTACTTAACTTATTTCAAGGTTCAAATAAGAGTTCAAAATTTTTAAACAATTTAATCTTCATAATTTCATTTGTCTCCAAATTTTTAACTTCTAACTTTAAAACCAATTCTTAAACAATTTTAGTTTGCAAATTTAATTCTTAAGTTCAAAGTGATTCCATTAAATTTCTGCAATGGATGTATATTACCTCAATCCATTTCTTAATTTAATTAGAATAATCCAATTCACAGTTTCATGGATTATTAATAACAAAAGGATGATATCGGGATAAGCCAAAGTAAATAAACATCCAGATTATTTAAAACAGCATCCATCAATAACACACATTTCCCATTTCCAGATCTCAAATCCGTTTGAGATCACACATAACTCCCATTTCAAAACAACCCATTTAACTTCACTAAGTAAAATTTTAATTTCATCTTGAAATTTCCAATTTAGGTTGTTCATATTTAACTTCCCCTAAGTTAAATTCAATTCACTTGATCCAGTCAATCTCACAAAATTTGAATTTCTCCATTTCAAATTCTTAAACTTCCTATCAATATCCCTTCTCACTTATAAGCTCAAAAACTTATCACATTTTAGGGAAAATTCAAAACTGGACACCTAGTGTTTACTTCCAATCAACTTTGATCTTATGTATATCCCACATATATACATATTTATTTCATTCGCACTTCAAGTCATACCTTAGATTTTAAACCATTATTGGTTTTAATTTCAAACAAATTCCCTTTAAAAATTTTCAAACAACTCCTGTTTGAATAATCCCTTTCATTCAAATAATATTATTTATTATTTCTTTATCACTTTGAAACAATTTTCAAATTTTGGACCCAGATTTAAAACTTCACAATTTATATCACTTCAGTTCCAATTTATAAGTCATACTTGCTTAAATGTTTTACTTCCCTAAAACATTTCATCATTTTAGGATAATAACCAAGGTTATTACAACTGGAGATCAGTTCACTATTACCTTATTCTGAAAATTCTACTCCAAATTCAAAATTTTAATTTCAGTTTGAATCCAATTCAAACTTATCTCTATTTAATTTCAATTTGGTTGTATTTTTATTACCACTTAATTTAATTCCATTAATTTAACAACCAATTACCTTAAAATATTATTAGAAAGAAATATTGCTTTGTATATCAAAATATAGTCTTATATAAGAATCATTTACCTTTGAAACCATTCTAAAACTTTATATAGGAAAATAACAAGTACGCTCTCTTATATAGATATACACTCAACTCATTCTAGGGTACTATTGACCCTATCTTTAGATGAGTAGACCTACCAGAGCCAAGGTTTTCGCTTAAACCTGGCTCTGATACCAACTGTAACGACCCGGAATTTTCCATCCCGAAAATTCCAGATAATTAGTAAAGAAGAAAGAGATAGAAGAAAGAAACAGAAATCACAACACAGATTCTTACATTCGCAGCAGATCAAAATATAATATCAAATAATAACAGTTTACAAAGAATACTGTATATGTCAATTTACAATTATAATACATCAGAGTTATAATCATATACACTAACAATGGACATATACAAATCAAATATGTCTCAGACAAACAGAAATAATAGTCACAACGGAACACTCCATACGTCCTGCCATCCAGCTCGCCTTCTGAGCTCTAGAACGTCCTTACCTGGAAATCTGTAATACTTGGTCTGACCCAAGCATTACATCAAAGTAACACCCGGGTCAGGCTTGAAACCAGCGCGAGTAAACCCATCTAACAAGAAATACCAATGCATACAACTTTTTAAAACCCGGGTAACTTATATAAATTTACAACTTCACAAGTGGTTATAGGCATCACTTATTTCACACATCAATTTCTAAGTACCAAAACTTAGATTAAATGGTCCCATTCACTTAAATCATTCCATTCCAGCCCATTTGTATCACATATAAAGAATTATTTCAAATTACTAATCGAAGTGGTTTCGGGTATTTACTGATACCCGACCTCGGTCTTTTCGAGTCTCAAGTCATCTTAACCCAAGTTATTAAATTAATACAACTTAACTTTAAATACAAGATGCCACCCTTTTATACAGCAATTCATCATTGATAGATACCACATTATTACCGTCCACCCAACATATCATATCACCAAACATTTCATATCAGAGATATCAACCAATTTAAGGCATTTAACATCATTCAATCATTCATAAGCAAGATTGATCACTTCCAAAAATTATTTAATTTATCTCTAATTGAATTAATTACTAATCTTTAATCACTTAGATTACCTTTACTTAACATTAATTAATTACAAACCAATTAATTCATCATCTTTTAATTATCCATCTTAATTAATCACCCCTGATTAGTTATACTTTAATTACAATGAGTAATTAACTCTCAATTAATTACACAAATTAATTAACCTTTACCCATCCATATGAATTACATTGATCCTTAATTAATTACTCAAATTAATTATCTTATCATTACTAACATTGATTAATTATTCTTTAATTAACCCCACACATAATTAGCTAACCCTTAGTTACTTCCCTTAAGAAATTTACTTTCAATTAATTTCATCATGAGAATTTTATAACTTTGGGATAAAAGACCATCAACATAAGTCCTGAGATTAATTGATGATATCACCTCTTCTTCTTATTTACTACTTAATAATATTAATTACTTAAATCTTGAATTAAATTTAAGAACTGCTCTTCTTAAATTGAAATAAAATTTACTACTTTAACAAATAACAATTTAAAATAAATCTCAATTGGTTAAAGAATTAGTTTCTAAGAAATTAGTTTAAAGCCGATTTTGCTTTTAACTTAACTTGAAAATTCTTATCATTGACCCGAGTCAACTACTCTACCCTAACCATACTTTTTACTAATGACCACGCGAATACCCAAATCCTCTTCCTTCAAAACTCGAGTACACGTACGAGAAAACCCACGTCTTCCCTGAGGCTTCCAATACTAACAGCAATTACCTGATACCATGGAACTTGTGCACGTGCACGCAAGTTCAACATCGATCTGATCGCCCCTACCGGCAACTACAAGTCTCTGACGATCATCTCAACCCATCCATCCCTAAGAAACTCGATACAAATCACAGGACAAAATCGAAGAATTCGAATGCCTACAGACTGAAACTCCGATCATTGACCACCCCAAACTTCCATCTCCATCCACCGTAGGCTATGGCCACGTACCTGGACCTCGACATAAGTTTCCCCTTCCCTTTCCCGTTGCTCCGACCTAACTCGAACAACCTCGGCGCCGTAATTTCCTCCGAGAACATCCACAACTCCAACTCAACCTAAACCCTAGATTGCCATCGTCCTCTTACCACGACGCTCCAGAAAATACTAGACCATTTTTCCCACAATCATCATTCCCCGAGCCACCTCTGATATGAACCACGGGTTACAGATCGACTTCGATCGACGGCAAATTACAGATAACCCAAAACTAATCATCTCGCAATATCTCACTAATTACAACTCTAAAAATCATGCTGATATTATCTAAATTCATTATCTTGCAATCATGAATCAGATTGTATCATAAAAACGCAAATCCCAGACATTTGATTTCTGACATGTTTTAAATTTTACTGTAAATTCCTAATTTCCCGATAAATTGCTCAATAATTCTACTTGTTTTATTCTTAAAAATTTGTATTACATGGTTATCATCACTTTTCATTTAGAGTTTGAAACCCAAATCTATTTATATTTTGAGATATGAATTTTTCTTATGAAGAATCCTTGCTTGTAGAACAACAAAGTGGTGTATATGCATAAACACTGACATGCACACATCAATTCACACACATATATACATATATACTTGCAGATATATTCACATCCATACAACATTTCCAAGTCATACATCACATGCATAAGACTCAGGAGGATCTGGTTTAAAAATAAAGTTTGCTCACCGTTTCAAAGAAGGGCAGAGAAGCTTCCTCCTGGAAGTAGTATTGATTTTTACTTCCCAGTCTTCAAGCTTTGATGATGTTGTTATGTTCCAAGTTTAAGCTTGCTAATCTAGTTTAGTTTTTAGGCTTGCTACTATATTTTTTTCAGCTTAGATTGATGAACGAAATGAAACAAATATGAAGATATTATATAAGAGAGTGTACAGGGTTACGATATAGATACAAGATATGATCCAAGTTTTCTTGTACTGGAAATGATTTTATAAATGCTGGCCAGAGATTTTTTTCTTCAATTGTTGGCTGAAATGGAAAAGAATGTGTGCTGCATTAATTGTTATTGTCCTTTTATTTCTAATCTATATACTTATCAAATTTTGTTTGAATGTATATAGTAGTGCCCTCTTTTGCAAGCTACAAACAAATATTTATATTTTTGTTCCATGTTTTCTTCTTTTCTCAGGTTCATAAACGAATTGAAACAAGAAAGTGATATATATAAAAAGAGTTTAACAGGGGTAGGTGTTACTGGCTACAAGATATTTATTTGTACTGGAGAACATTTTGATAAATTTGGTCAGAAAGATTTTTTTTTTGCTAAGGAGGCTGATATGATTTTTGTGTGCTAACATTAATTAGACTTGGCTTGTTCTATAAGCTTCTACTTATCATTTATTTCTATTTTTTTTATTTCCTTTGTCTTATACTTTGTGATAGGAATACATTTCTATTTTTAACTTAGATATTTATTTCTAACATCACTACTTATTGTCTTGTATGTCTACATATATATTTATATTTTATTTCTTTCAATAGTATAAATATTTCTAGAATTTTATATGATCATTTCATATTTTACATAACTGTAAACTTATTTGAGATATTTATTTAACATCAACCCTTATTTTATTTCCTATAATAATTATATTTATTTTCAAATAATATATTTGTTTATACTTAAATTTAATATTGATAAGATTTATTTTACTTGAACCCTTATTATCCAGATTATATCATATATATATATGTATATTTTTAAATCACATATTAATAAAGTTAAATAAGATAGATTTCATGTTTTAAAATATTTAGAAAATCTTTATTTTAATTTCAAACCATAGTTTTCCCCAAATATATATATATATATATATATATATTTGTTTTAAAATAATAAGCTGCATTTTCAATTAATTCAATTAAATATAATACTATCAAAAATCCGGGATGTCACAGGTCGTTTGCGACCTTTATCCGAGGGCCCTCGATCACAAAGCAACAATCACAAAGTAAATGAGATTGGAGCAACCACACAGGTAAAATATCTGGGCTCCATACCATGATACCACCTTTTTCCAGAAGGAATGGACATACCCTAGGGGAGCTACCCCTGAAACCTTGCCGCATCTTTCCTTTTTCGACCATTTCCGGTTTGTGAGGTCCGATGAGGTCTCGTCCACAAAGCTACGCTTCTTCACAAAGCCATTCTTTGATCAACAAATGATCAGCAACACACAACAACACTTAGCATGCCACACTACCAAATTGGGAGTATATCACTGATAACCTTCAACTACATAACCTCTGAGCTCGTACGTCTCAGAGAAGGGTGTTAAGCTAAGAGAATAAATTCTCCGCCACCAAACAGAAATGTATTTGAAAGAAATCAGCTTTATATCTCAAAGTGTAATGTTAGACATACGGCCATACAAGTCTGTTCCGGGTTCGAACAGAACCGAAGGCACTTCCGAAGAAGCCCTTGCAATCCAGGTATTCACAATCCCGATCGAATTTCCCACCACTTAGGAAATCTTTATACCGGAGCAACTCAGTGCAGAGACAATCGATAGGTTATCCTATCGTTCTCACAAATACCCGGTCTTCAACACCGATCTTCAAATGCTATCCATTTACGTCGTATCACTATTCGGAATGGGTTATATGACACAAAGGTCCTCTCCCGGCTAAACCGAATAATGAGCGCAATATTTAAAAACATATGGACATTGAGGTTTCGATTAAGTCACAACTTATTACCCAAAACTTTTCTTCAAATGGTTTAAACACATTACCATTTTAATCTTTTACACAAAAAGATTCATCTCACAAAGTTCACCCAGTTTCACAAGATCTTTTCATAGATTTTCCAAATCAATTTCCATTTCAGTTGGATTTACTCATTAAATCTTTAAATCAAAGATTTAACTCATAGCTTTCAAAACAATTCCATTTCGACCTTTTATACAAAAGGTACACCTTTCCGATTTCAAAACAAAGTTCAACAATCTTTCACAAAGATTTATTCATAACTCGGAAAACCATTTTCATTTCAAACTTGAAATTCTATTGACACAAATTGGAAATTCATTCCTTATATGAAAGCTTCTATTATTTGAAAACAAATAGTTTTCATTTCGGAAAATCTGATTCATTTATATGAGTTAAAGTCCTTGGGTTAAATTCAAATTCTCAAAACCATACTTTTAAAATGGTTTAAATTCATATAGACACATTTATAACATCTTTAACCATAATTTCCAAACATGGAATTCAATTCCAAATTTTGAATTCAAATTCAAATTAAATTATTTAAATTGAAAAACTTTACCAAGTTATTCAAAATAAATTTTATCTTAAAAACTCCTTTTCAAAAGCTTTAACATTTAATCCCAACCCATTTCCAAAATCAATTGAAATTAAAAATTCAATTTCAAAAACATTAAATTTAAATCATCTGTGACTTAACCGATTTCCACGTGAAATCCATATTTGTGTGTGTATGGTGTGGTCCAGGGGTTTCACACACAATAGTGTAACATCATCAGTCATTACAGATACAAACACAGAAATATAGTTGATAAGCGGTATAAACTATAACGCTTATTGTTCATTCATAGATTCATAGATAATATACAAATGTATCACAAATAAATGAATAAATTATACATAGCTCAATCCATAGAACAAAATATCACAGATCAGATAGGACAATCAATTCAAGGCATCTCATACAATACAATCATTCATAAGTAAGGTCAAGCATTAAATAATCATTTATAAGCAGGATTAATTAATTGTTTAATCCTAATTAATTCAATTTATTTCCAATTAAATTAATTACTTATGAATTAATTATCCAATCCTGATTATTAATTACAAATCATTTGATATAAATTAATTAGTCAATCACCTTAATTAATTATTCTCAATTAATAAATTATTCTTAAGTAATTACAATAACTAATTGATTACTCCTTAATTAATAATTATTTCTTAATCACTTGATTAATTAATTAACCTTTAATAGATTAATTTTCCTTAAATTAATTACCTTAATTAATTTATCACATTATCCTTAAATCATTATTGCTTAATCACTTGATTAATCAACTTTAATCATTAATTAATATTTAATTAATAATCCTTAATTCACAAATTAATTATTCCTTACTTAATCTCCATTCGATTAATTATCCTTAATTAATCATAATAAGTAATTATCCCTAATTACTTAATTAATCAATTATTAATTCGTAATTAATTTCTTAAATAGTTCATCCTTAATCATGAATTAAACTTTGATTTATAATTTGAAATTCAAATTTATTCAAACCAGAACAGGTTTTAAAACCCGAGACAAACATCTACCCAAGCCACAACAAAAACTGCTTCGAGAGCAACACAATTTTGTTTATTATTTAATTTTAAATAAATTTATTCAAAACATCTTTAAACTTAATTAATTTCAAAATTTCCCAATATCATTAGCTTCATATTCCATTAACAAACAATCATTATTTTTTAAAAAATAAATAAATTTAGAGATCATTTAAACTTAAAATTTTAAAATTTCAAAAATTGAAATTTCTATTTTCAATGGTCAACTCGAGGCTGCTTCGAGTGTTCCCCGAGCCAATGTGCTCCTTGCTTCGAGATTTCCCACAAATCGACCCGGTACGAAAATTTTCAACTTAAAATTTGTTTAAGTTTTTAAACGACCCGATACAACCCAAAACTACACGAGCTCAAACTCGAGCCTGCACCCAATTTCCCCGAAGATCACTTCGAGTCACACTCAACCCAAAACCACCACCCAAAGCAACTTACACAAATTCGTCGCCATGCACGTGCACAGCGCCGCCGACCATCTCCAGTCGACATCGCATCATTGAGCACGTCGACGATCACCCACGAACCAATTCCCCATCACCAGAACTCCATCATTCACTCGAATTCGAAATCGAGATTTCGAACCAAAATCTGGAACAACAGCCGGCCTCACCCTCAACCTGAAAACGCCTCATCCCCGCAACCTCGACCACCAGACAACTCAAAACTCCGGCCATGAACTCGTCTATGACCTAGCTACCATCACCCAAAAGCCCATCGCACTCGGTCAACCCTATATGTCGCGGTGATCAATTTACTCGACCTCACCAAAACTAGGTTTACGAACTTAAAACACTCGCCGCCGCCACCACAATGATCTGCACACTATCACACTATTTTTCCCGAAGCCACCGATCACTCCTCCACCTCCAGGAGGAAACTCGACTTCCCAAATCGTCGAGATCACCAGAAAATTCCAAATAACCGATTTCTGGTTAAACCAGAAATGCATACTCAAACAAATACTAAAATTTATGATTTTAGTTTTAAAAATCTAGTTTTCGTTTAAGGATTTGAGTTATAACCCTGAATAAATGAATTACTAACTTTGAATTTTGACTTAGTAGATTTGCTCTGTTGTTTCTTTGTTTCCAGAGTCAATACAAAATTATTTTAACTTGAATAAATTTTTAAACTTCACTTTATCAAATAACAAACAAATTTCGTTCAAATCCTAAGTCTTAACAACAACCAGATCAAGAGAAAAAGAATTTTGATCAAAACTTGAGTTTGAACTGGGAACAGATAGTGTCTCAGGTGAACAGACTTGCAAACATCCATTCAGATATATATACACATCAATGTATTTATCAACATATATACAATCATACTTAATTCCATAGATAAATCAAGCAACCAGATTTATATACTTAAAATTTTAAAATGTGATGTTACTCACCTTGATTTCCAGAAGAAACAGAGTTTTCTTTTCTGTTGAAACAGGCTTGAAAAACTGGCAAGCTGAAATCTTTCTTCTTTAATCTTTGGTTTGAGTTGATTGTATTGTTGTTTATGTTGAAATGTTTAAATTGAATTTTGTTTTTAGATGGCACTTACTACAAATATTACTCAGTTGAAATGGACGAACTGAGATATATGAAAGGGCTGATATAAAAAAAATGAGTTACAGATGATATTTTTTTTCTCTCTAATACAATATTGGACAGATATTTTTTTATCTCTTGGTGGCTGATAGAATATGGCATTAATCAGTTGTACAAACTTATCATATTTTGTACATTGCATAAGAAAATTCTGGTGGCTTCTTTTGCAAGCCTACATCCTTATATATATTTACTTTATATTGTGTGGGTTACTTGAATCATGAATGTATATTTTTTTGTTTGTTTGTTTACTTATTTTATTACTTGCATATGTATTTTGTTTTGTTTCTTTTCCTTTTATTTGCTTTATTACTTAGTGATATAAGTGAGCTTCTAACTTTGTTTTATTTTTCTTTTATTTTTTTGGTAGTCTATTTGTATTACATTGTTTTGTATGGATTTATGAGATTAAAATTTATATATTTACTTTATACTGTATAAAACTATTTAATTTATTTTGAAATATAGATGAGTTTCTATATTTTATTTCGTTGTTAAAATTTTAGCTAATGCTTTTCTTTATATTTTTATAACTTATCTTTTATATATCGATTTCCTTTTTTTTAGCCTAAATTATTATTACTTTTTTTTACTTCCATTTCTATTTTAAATTTTACTGTAATACTTATTTATCCCAAATATCCAAATTAATTCTCAATTAATTTGTAGTTTAACTAAAATTTGATATTAATTACCAATTATTTCACAATCTTTATTCAAAAATTAAATTAATTATCAATTTAAATTTAGTAAAAATCCGGGATCGTTATAGGTTCCCCCTTAAGAAATTTCGTCCCCGAAATTTGCCAGGGAGACATATAGATAGATGAAGAATATTTCATCAAATCAAATTGAGCATCTATTCTGCATTTGGCTTACCAAATCAGAATATCAATAATAGATACGAGAACGAATCTTTTTAATTTTTTTTAACAAGATACTCGGGTTATCCAGATCTACGAAGTATGCAGGGGCATCGGTTAGTCCGAAGGGATAACTAACCATTCGTAGAACATATCCAGACCCAAAAATAGACAGATATATGGATACAATTCCAAAAGTTTTAGTTTAGAAACTAAAGTATATCTATCAACCAAAGCAACCAATTCATCCAAACAAACAATTCTGACCTTTTTGGAGTTTATGTCCCATGCCAATATATCAAATCTTCTTCCTGTATCTACCCGGAACTATCAAAGAATTGAGAAAAGATGACGAACAAAAGAGATTGATAGAGAAAAGATTGTTTCCTTGTTATTACAGGGTATTGACCAATTCGTGGTGGTATTCCCCTGTCCTTTATCTCATTCTCTTCTTGCACTCATACTTACTATCAGTGGATAGTAGGAGAATTTACTGAGGCGTTCGAACAGATATCTTAGGGATTACTCATTCTAGGGTATACTTCACCCTATCTCTAATGAGCTACTTAATGTGTTATACTCCTGAGCTAAAGTTCAACCTTAGCTCTGATACCAATTATAACGATCCTGACTCGGCCTTCAAAAATCGGCACCCGTACTTCACTTGTACTCGAATGCTGCAGATTCAAACGCCGAATCTGGCCCGCCGGAGCTTATAACACAGTAAGTATAACAACACAGCGGAAGAACGAAATGAATGACATCATATACAACGCCAATGAATACAATATCCAGAATATGATATACAACAATGATATCAATATGATACAACAATATCAGAGACAAATAATAATGTTTCAGCGGAAACAACGGAACTGATAACTCCAAATGATCTGAAAAAGAGAATGAATCCAACAACCCCAATGTCAAACTCGAATCACCATCACGAACCCCAAGACAAGCAAGTGTCGATGAGTGAACTCCAAACACTGAACTAGCTCCTGATAATCTACTAAACCTGACTATCTGAAAACCCCAACTCTAGACTGTCCGTGTGGAAAATTATGGGCACCCAGAGTTTAGGAACGGAACAATAAACTCTGAGTCAGTCATGGGACTGGTGTGAGTAACAAAAACAGTTATTTTCACAAAGAAAATAAGAGAATTTCGCAATGCTTTTGGAAAATGAAACTACCATAAGACCTCCCACCACACACACAATGCAATCGCAGACTTGGAGGAGATTTCTTCTTATGATAGTCAAATATGCTTAATACGAGAAAACTCTTTGATATTATCACTAGTGCATAGTATGGAAACATCTCAAACATATAATATTAATCTTAGCCAGCATAGGTACCATTATATTATGCCTGCTATAGCTACCATTTTAAATGGGAGGTTCTACAACTAAAACCGTACAAGGCTCGTATTATTTCTTTGGATATTCCAACAAATGGTCAGGCTAAGGAACTTCCTATGCCACATGGGAACGCCTTTGGAGGGACGCCCCGAGAACCTACCCGGCTCTCTGCCAACACAAGGCCGGTTACCCCCTTCCCAGGTAGTAAACCTGAGATATGCCACCCCCGGTCGTTTGCGACCTTTATCCGAGGGCCCTCGATCACAAAGCAACAATCACACAGTAAATGAGATTGGAGCAACCACACAGGTAAAATATCTGGGCTCCATACCATGATACCACCTTTTTCCAAAAGGAATGGACATACCCTAGGGGAGCTACCCCTGAAACCTTGCCGCATCTTTCCTGTTTCGACCATTTTCGGTTTGTGAGGTCCGATGAGGTCTCGTCCACAAAGCTACGCTTCTTCACAAAGCCATGCTTTGATCAACAAATGATCAGCAACACACAGCAACACTTAGCATGCCACACTACCAAATTGGGAGTATATCACTGATAACCTTCAACTACATAACCTATGAGCTCGTACGTCTTAGAGAAGGGTGTTAAGCTAAGAGAATAAATTCTCCGCCACCAAAACAAAAATGTATTTGAAAGAAATCAGCTTTATATCTCAAAGTGTAATGTTAGACATACGGCCATACAAGTCTGTTCCGAGTTCGAACAGAACCGAAGGCACTTCCGAAGAAGCCCTTGCAATCCGGGTATTCACAATCCCGATCGGATTTCCCATCATTTAGGGAATCACTATACCGGCGCGACTCAGTGCAGAGACAATCGATAGGTTATCCTATCGTTCTCACAAATACCCGGTCTTCAACACCGGTCTTCAAATGCTATCCATTTACGTCATATCACTATTCGGAATGGGTTATATGACACAAAGGTCCTCTCCCGGCTAAATCGAATAATGAACGCAATATTTAAAAACATATGGACATTGGGGTTTCGATTAAGTCACAACTTATTACCCAAAACTTTTCTTCAAATGGTTTAAACACATTACCATTTTAATCTTTTACAAAAAAGATTCATCTCATAAAGTTCACCCAGTTTCACAAAGATCTATTCATAGATTTTCCAAATCAATTTCCATTTTAGTTGGATTTACTCATTAAATCTTTAAATCAAAGATTTAACTCATAGCTTTCAAAACAATTCCATTTCGACCTTTTATACAAAAGGTACACCTTTCCGATTTCAAAACAAAGTTCAACAATCTTTCACAAAGATTTATTCATAACTCGGAAAACCATTTTCATTTCAAACTTGAAATTCTATTGACACAAATTGGAAATTCATTCCTTATATGAAAGCTTCTATTATTTGAAAACAAATAGTTTTCATTTCGGAAAATCTGATTCATTTATACGAGTTAAAGTCCTTGGGTTAAATTCAAATTCTCAAAACCATACTTTTAAAATGGTTTAAATTCATATAAACACATTTATAACATCTTTAACCATAATTTCCAAACATGGAATTCAATTCCAAATTTTGAATTCAAATTCAAATTAAATTATTTAAATTGAAAAACTTTACCAAGTTATTCAAAATAAATTTTATCTTAAAAACTCCTTTTCAAAAGCTTTAACATTTAATCCCAATCCATTTCCAAAATCAATTGAAATTAAAATTTCAATTTCAAAAACATTAAATTTAAATCATCTATGACTGAACCGATTTCCATGTGAAATCCATATTTGTGTGTGTATGGTGTGGTCCAGGGGTTTCACACACAATAGTGCAACATCATCAGTCATTACAGATACAAACACAGAAATATAATTGATAAGCGGTATAAACTATAATGCTTATCGTTCATTCACAGATTCACAGATAATATACAAATGTATCATAAATAAATGAATAAATTATACACAGCTCAATCCACAGAACAAAATATCACAGATCAGATAGGACATTCAATTCAAGGCATCTCATATAATACAATCATTCATAAGTAAGGTCAAGCATTAAATAATCATTTATAAGCAGGATTAATTAATTGTTTAATCCTAATTAATTCAATTTATTTCCAATTAAATTAATTACTTATGAATTAATTATCCAATCCTGATTATTAATTACAAATCATTTGATATAAATTAATTAATCAATCACCTTAATTAATCTCAATTAATAAATTATTCTTAAGTAATTACAATAACTAATTGATTACTCCTTAATTAATAATTATTTCTTAATCACTTGATTAATTAATTAACCTTTAATAGATTAACTTTCCTCAAATTAATTACCTTGATTAATTTATCACATTATCCTTAAATCAATTATTGCTTAATCACTTGACTAATCAACTTTAATCATTAATTAATATTTAATTAATAATCCTTAATTCACAAATTAATTATTCCTTACTTAATCTCCATTCTATTAATTATCCTTAATTAATCATAATAAGTAATTATCCCTAATTACTTAATTAATCAATTATTAATTCATAATTAATTTCTTAAATAGTTCATCCTTAATCATGAATTAAACTTTGATTTATAATTTGAAATTCAAATTTATTCAAACCAGAATAGGTTTTAAAACCTGAGACAAACATCTACCCGAGCCACAACAAAAACTGCTTCGAGACCAACACAATTTTGTTTATTATTTAATTTTAAATATATTTATTCAAAACAACTTTAAACTTAATTAATTTTAAAATTTCCCAATATCATTAGCTTCATATTCCATTAACAAACAATCATTATTATTATTATTTTTAAAAATTTAGAGATCATTTAAACTTAAAATTTCAAAATTTCAAAAACTGAAATTTTTGTTTTGAATGGTCAACTTGAGGCTGCTTCAAGTGTTCCCCGAGCCAATGTGCTCCTTGCTTTGAGGTTTCCCACAAATCGACCCGGTACGAAAATTTTCAACTTAAAATTTGTTTAAGTTTTTAAACGACCCGATACAACCCAAAACTACACGAGCTCGAACTCGAGCCTGCACCCAATTTCCCCGAAGATCACTTCGAGTCACACTCAACTCAAAACCACAACCCAAAGCAACTGACACAAATTCGTCGCCGTGCACGTGCACAGCGCCGCCGACCATCTCCAGTCGACATCGCATCATTGAGCACGTCGACGATCACCCACGAACCAATTCCCCATCACCAGAACTCCATTATTCACTCGAATTCTAAATCGAGATTTCGAACCAAAATCTGGAACAACAGCCGGCCTCACCCTCAACCTGAAAACGCCTCATCCCCGCAACCTCGACCACCAGACAACTCAAAATCCGGCCATGAACTCGTATATGACCTAGCTACCATCACCCAAAAGCCCATCGCACTCGATCAACCCTATATGTCGCGGTGATCAATTTACTCGACCTCACCAAAACTAGGTTTACGAACTTAAAACACTCGCTGCCACCACCACGATGATCTGCACACTATCACACTATTTTTCCTAAAGCCACATATCACTCCTCCACCTCCAGGAGGAAACTTGACTTCCCAAATCATCGAGATCACCAGAAAATTCCAAATAACCGATTTCTGGTTAAACCAGAAATGCATACTCAAACAAATACTAAAATTTATGATTTTAGTTTTAAAAATCTAGTTTTCGTTTAGGGATTTGAGTTATAACCCTGAATAAATGAATTACTAACTTTGAATTTTGACTTAGTAGATTTGCTCTGTTGTTTCTTTGTTTCCAGAGTCAATACAAAATTATTTTAACTTGAATAAATTTTTAATCTTCACTTTATCAAATAACAAACAAATTTCATTCAAATCCTAAGTCTTAACAACAACCAAATCAAGAGAACAAGAATTTTGATCAAAACTTGAGTTTGAACTGGGAACAGATAGTGTCTCAGGTGAACAGACATGCGAACTCATCCATACAGATATATATACACATTAATGTATTTATCAACATATATACAATCATACTTATTTCCATAGATAAATCAAGCAACCAGATTTATATACTTAAATTTTTAAAATGTGATGTTACTCACCTTGATTTCCAGAAGAAACAGAGTTTTCTTTTCTGTTGAAACATGCTTGAAAAACTGGCAAGTTGAAATCTTTCTTCTTTAATCTTTGGTTTGAGTTGATTGTATTGTTGTTTATGTTGAAATGTTTAAATTGAATTTTGTTTTTAGATGGCACTTACTACAAATATTACTCAGTTGAAATGGACGAACTGAGATATATGAAAGGGCTGATATAAAAAAAATGAGTTACAGGTGAAATTTTTTCTCTCTCTAGTACAATATAGGCCAGATATTTTTTTATCTCTTGGTGGTTGATAGAATATGGGATTAATTAGTTGTACAAACTTATCATATTTTGTTTTATTTTATTTTGTACATTGCATAAGAAAAATCTGGTGGCTTCTTTTGCAAGCCTACATCCTTATATATATTTACATTATATTGTGTGGGTTAGTTGAATCATGAATGTATATTTTTTTGTTTGTTTGTTTACTTGTTTTATTACTTGCATATGTATTTTGTTTTGTTTCTTTTCCTTTTATTTGCTTTATTACTTAGTGATATAAGTGAGCTTCTAACTTTGTTTTATTTTTCTTTTATTTTTTTGGTAGTCTATTTGTATTACATTGTTTTGTATGGATTTATGAGATTAAAATTTATATATTTACTTTATATTGTATAAAACTATATAATTTATTTTGAAATATAGATGAGTTTCTATATTTTATTTTGTTGTTAAAATTTTCGCTAATGCTTTTCTTTATATTTTTATAACTTATCTTTTATATATTGATTTCCTATTTTTTTAGCCTAAATTATTATTATTATTATTTTTACTTCCATTTCTATTTTAAATATTTATTATAAATTTTACGGTAATACTTATTTATCCCAAATATCCAATTTAATTCTCAATTAATTTATAGTTTAACTAAAATTTGATATTAATTACCAATTATTTCACAATCTTTATTCAAAAATTAGATTAATTATCAATTTAAATTTAGTAAAAATCTGGGATCGTTACAGATCAAAGCCTTATCCCAAACGATTTCCAATCCTGATATCCATCATTTTCCAGTTATTTTGTTGATATTTCACCCTTGACCAAAGGGTGGGATAACACAATCCATATATATACATATATATGTCAACTTCATTTTTAATAAATCAATTACCACTTATTTCAAAAATAAAGTCAAATATATTTCAAAATAAAATTCTTTTAAAACACCATAATAGGTTTAAATATTCATATCGTAATTTTCATATAAATAGGTCAAACCACCCATTTTAATTAAATTTCTATCATCCAGAACAATCAATATCAAAGTATATAGCATACCATTCAATCATATATAATTCATTTCAAACAATCATCGATCAAACTATTCAACCATCGATCATCTACTGATAGTAATCAAGGCTATCAAGCCTTTATAAATCAAACATATCATCTATATTTTTTCACTATTCATGTATGTGTACCATATAGTCATTTTAACTAATTATAATCAGTGCATAAGTTCATTCATATATTCTTCAACAAACCAACAACTACCTACTATTCAAACATTGATTTGCAAAAATCATTTACTGTGAATTGATTTTTAATCATATCAACTAATAGCATCCAAACTCAAAATATTGATATCAATATAAAGATGGTTTAAATCATTGAAGATGAAAGTAGGGTTACGCCCATTTCCTCTGCTTACTACCATAACCTAGCCCTAACCGATACCGCACAGACTAGGTTACGCATCTACCATTATGTCTGTACGTCGATGCCCTACGCGAACATAACAACAGTTAAGCTGCCTTCATTCGCCATGCTCCTCATATCATGCATCCTACGCCGCCATCGCACACGCACCCGACCTCATCACCATTCGACTTGTCATCACTTGCCACCTTCTGTCGTGATGCCTACCAAGCCCGCATCGTCCTGCTTGTATCGTGGAGCCTATAGCTTCTCCCAATCACTACCATATGTGTGTTCCTTCAATTCTGCCGCAACATCTGCTCTTAACATGTGAGCGTACGCGTTCTTTTCATTCGCATTTGATTTTGATTTGGGGGCAAAATGAGGGATTTGGGGACAAATAGTTTTTTTCCGATCTGTAGTAAGCTTAGAAGATGAGTAATTGAGGTGGAAGGATAAGAATGGGAGCTAGTGAGGAGTGCATGGGTTGTGAAGCTTTGGTCCAATGAAAAATAAAATAATGTTATTCTTATTATTTAAAGAAAGTATTTAAAAAAAATAACCCAATTAAGTCAAACCAAAGTGTTTCAACCCATTTTAAATTCAACTCGAGACGTTTTATCACTTTAAAATTTTATCTAAGATATTACAAAAAATTACATAATATTATTTCTTTTCAATAAAATTTTATCAGTAAACAAAATCCTATCTTTCGACTTAAAACAATTTTAAAATAATTGTTTATTTCATAATATAATTAACAAAATTCACAGTTATTATTTATTTTTCTAAAATAAATTTTTAAATGACTTTTGAATTTTTAAAACATACTTCAAAGTCCAAATTAGAATTTCAAATCAGGATTCTCCCTTTTATTAGTAAATCCAAAAATTCAATTTATTGAATTAAATTCAACGAAATATCCAAACTAACCTTATAACTCTATTTATCAATATAAAACTCTTACTCAGCATTTAAATTTAGTCTAAATCTTAATTCCAAATTTTACATTAAATTATTTGAATTTCCAATTCAAATATTCAATTAAATTCCCAAAATTCATTTAAATATATTTGTTTTATTTAAACTTCGGAATGAGATGTTACATACTCCCCTTCTTAAAGAAACTACGTCCTTGCAATTTACTCGAGAGTACTATATTCGATTTAATCAATAATATTAATCACAAAATATAATATATCATCAATCTTTATTACGGTTTTGCTGTGTCACTCTTATAAAATCTCGTATAATCTATATTACTTTTTCAAATTTATCTTATCACTACAACAACATACAAGTCTGCCACACAATATTATAAATATGGCGACCAATATACGAATGGTTTTCAACAATTCCTTTGAAAATTTTCTTAAATTTAAATACATATAAAATTTACAAAAAATTTCCATGTGTCGAAGATTTTGAAGTTTTTTGGCGGAGCCTCTTTTGTATGAAGTGACTTTCAAACAATTACAATATGATAAAATAGATATACATCAACCAAAACATGGTCAAAAACAATTTATATACCAAACCTTTTGCTGCACAGCATATAATTCACAATATATATAACTGTTTAAATAAAACATACATTGTGTTTAGCGTTTTTAAGCGATTAATTTAGTTTTACGCTACAGAAAGCGAGTTTGCGCCACCATTCATTTCATATAGCCTTCGTGCACTTACGCTTAACTCAAATAAAACATATAAGTCTCGTGTGTATATACAAAGTACAATAACATTGCATTCATTATTTACACATATATAATTAGCTTTTCAATTATTAGTTATAGTTAGATTCGATTTTGGTTGCGATTTTGGTTGCCCTTTAATAAGAAGTACGTTAACTGTTTTCTTTATTTCCTTTTTGATGAAATAAGCATAACATTGCTACTTACAATCAGGTAATCTACAATGTTTTATTCAAAGAGATCTAACATCAAATATTAACTTCCAGTATAAAATTAAGGATATTTAGTTCAAAGAAAAATATTCCTACTTGCAATTTGTCTTATAAAGCAAAGTCTTTAACCAAATTGTTATGGTTAAGTTTAGTTTATTTATTTTTTCTTTGTTTATGAGGGATTGTTAGCTAGCAAAATCACAGAAACTGCTTTGTTCTTTCATATGTAAGCATAAACTACATGCCTAAACCGTGGCTGCATTTGCCGTGAATTGATTCTTACAAAAGAAGATGCCTTTGATTAACACATGTTTAATGATCAAAGTTGCAGCAACCAGTAATATTCAAAATGCATTCAACTTCACTGATCAATCAAAATATATAAACTAAAATAAATAAAGAAGCGGTAAAAAAATCAAAAGAAATAAGTTGAATATTAGGTTTCTACGTAGTGGGTAGTGGTAAGAAAACCACAAGTTAAAGCTACATTTTTCAAAAGAAAATCAAAATCAAAAGTTCAAAATTATGTTATTTAAGAATATATTTATCAAATAACTTCATTTATTTAATTATCTGATATGATGCTGATAAGAACAGCAAGAGAGCAGAGAGATATATTGAGGAAGAAGGAGAATTAGTAAAGAAAAGAGATAAATGGAAATTTTCTGCTCCTCTGATAACTTCACATTACATTCATATATAGCATGGTTTCTAACCACCTAGCCTACGTGTCCACATGGGGACCTTCATTTGATAACAACTTTGCAGAAAATAAAGAAAAGCATAACAAACTTGCAAAAAAATAGAAAGCAGTGGTGCCAGTAATTGCAGCCTGCAAATAAAGGTATGGCCGTTGCTTGCATTGTCCATAGTGCTGCAACTTGCTTTGTCCATAGTGTTGCCTTTAGTCTAGCAGCCTTCTTGGTGGACGAGTGGTACGTTTGGGTCTTGTATTGGTGTCTCTTGGTGTTGTGGCTACTGTGTGCGTATCATTGCCCACCTCTTCAAGATCGACCTTGTCCTCAAGGTCGGAGCAAACAGGGGCTGGTGGTAGTATTGGTGGTGTGGTCGGGTTAGGGCACATTTTGAGGAGAGACACGTGAAAAACTGGGTGGATGCGCGCATCTGGAGGTAAGGAGAGTTTGTAGGCAACTGGTCCTATGCGTTCAGCGATTTGGAAGGGTCCGTAGTATTTCTTAGACAACTTGTGGTGGTTATTGCGTAAGGATATTTGGCGGTACGGTTGGAGCTTAACAAACACCGATGAGCCTACGTTGAATTGTTTGTCGCTGCGATGCTGATCTGCAAGGCTCTTCATACGGGATTGGGCTTTTTGTAGGTTGGTTTTGATAGTGTGGAGGAGTGTGTCTCTAGAGATAGCCCATGTTTCGAGGTCTGGTAACTGTGTGCTGTTCATAATATAGTTAGAGATGGTGGGTGGTGGTCGGCCATAGACAACTTGGAAAGGGGAGAGGTTGAGAGATGTGTGCTTGGTGGTGTTATACCACCATTCAGCCCATGGAAGGCATTTAGCCCATTTGGTTGGGATGTCACCGACAAGTGCTCGCAAGTAAGTTTCAAGACAGCAGTTTACTACCTCGGACTGTCCGTCGGTTTGTGGATGGTATGCGCTACTCATTCGTAATTTTGTTCCGTGAAGGCGGAATAATTCTTTCCAAAAGTGGCTGGTGAATATACGGTCTCGATCTGAAACAATAGAGCGTGGAAAACCATGCAAACGGACATACTCTTGAATAAAATGAGAAGCTAACTGTGTGGCCGAAACTGATGTAGGTAATGCACAAAAGTGGGCGTATTTGGAGAGTCTATCAACGATCACCCAAATAGAAGTTTTCCCGACGGATGGTGGAAGATTTGTGATAAAATCCATAGCGATATCTTCCCATATTTGATTGGGTATTGGTAGTGGTTGGAGGAGGCCTTTGTATGGAGTGTTATCGGGTTTGGTTTGTAAGCATACGAGGCATTCTCGAACAAATTTCTGTACTGACATTGCTAGCTTGGGCCAAAAAAAATTACTGCTAACTCGAGAAATAGTTGCTTTGATTCCCGAATGTCCCCCCGTTTTTGAGTTATGCATCTCAGCAATAATTTTGTTGTGTAAATCAAAATTGGCAGGAATGTAAATACGAGAGCCCCAAAATAATAAATCATTGCGCCATTGGAGTTTTGAATTAGGGCAGGTACCTGAGTGTAATTGAGTGATTAGTGCTTGCGTTTTTGGGTCTTCGTGCAGAGCAGCACGGATGTCAGGTAGCAGTGGGAAAGTTGGGCCAGAGATCGCCATCATGGTTGCTTCCTTGGTGAATCTGGATAAAGCGTCGGCGACTTCGTTTTGCTTGCCCAGTTGATAGTGGATCGTAAAATCGAATCCGAGCAATTTCGTCAACCATTTTTGTTGTTCCGGTGTCTGAATCGATTACGATGCGAGTTCCCGAAGGCTCTTGTGGTCGGTGAAGATTTGAAATGTGCATCCTAATAAGTAGTGACGCCATTTCTTGACTGCGGATGTGACAGCAAACATCTCACGCGAATACGTCGAAGCTTTTTGGAGGTGAGGCGGCAATTTCAGGCTGAAGAAGGCGATGGGGTGCTTGGATTGAGAAAGAACGGCGCCCACGGCCATGGAAGACGCATCCGTGGTTACAATAAATGGCTGCGTGAAGTTGGGAAGAGATAGGGTCAGTGTGTGTGATACGGCCCATTTTAATGCTTCAAATGATTCTTGGGCTTTTGGGCTCCATTTGAAATTGTCGGTTTTTAAAAATCCGTTAATGGTGAAGCCATAAACGCGTATTGTTTTATAAAACGATGATAATAGCCGATGAGCCCCAAAAATCCCCGAACTGCGGTGATTGATTTAGGCGTTGGCCATTGGAGCATGGCGTCAATTTTTGATGGATCTACTTGAACGCCTTTAGCGGATATTATGTGGCCGAAATAGTTAAGCTCGGTGAGACCGAAATTACACTTGGTGAGGTTGGCGAAAAATTTATGTTGGTTCAATATTTCTAGTGTTGTGTGGAGGTGGTCTAAGTGAGAGGTCCACGATGGGCTATAAACAAGGATGTCATCGAAGAAAACGAGAACAAATTTCCTTAAGTGGGGTTTGAAAATGTTGTTCATTGTAGCTTGAAATGTGGAAGGAGCGTTAGTTAGCCCGAATGGCATTACGACAAATTCATAATGCCCTTCATGTGTACGGAATGCCGTTTTTGGAATGTCGGGTGGGTTTACGCGTATTTGAAAATATCCGCTTCGGAGATCAAGTTTGGAGAAGAAAACCGCGCCATATAGTTCATCTAATAGTTCGTCGACCGTTGGAATGGGAAAGCGATCTTTTATAGTGATGGTGTTAAGAGCTCTATAATCGACACAAAATCGCCATGATCCATCCTTTTTCTTGACTAATAGTACGGGTGACGAAAATGGGCTAGTTGATGGTTGGATAAGCTTGGAGTTGAGCATTTCTTGGACTTGGCGTTCGATCTCGTTTTTCTGGAAATACGGATAGCGGTATGGTTTGATGTTTACGGGTTGGGAATTGGTGGTGAGGTTAATGTGGTGATTTAAAGTGCGGTTTGGTGGAAGTTCGGTGGGCTGGGAAAAAATATGGTTATATGAAGATAAAAGTTTTTGAAGTGGTGGGTCGGTAGTGGGTGCTTGGGCCGGTGTGGTTATTGGGTTGGTGGGCTGTAGTTGCAAATAGAGGAAACTGGAAAATGAAGAAGTTTGCTCTAACCTTTTTAGTTGCTGAACAGAAATAGGTGTGGGCTGCAAATTTTGGCCCAGCCCTGTTAAGGAAATAGGCTTCTCGTTGCAAACAAAGGCCATTGTGAGTTTTTTGTGGTCCACTGTAATAGGCCCTAATGTCTCCAGCCACTGTATGCCGCATACGGCATCTGATCCCGAAATTTCCAATAAATGAAAATCGATGATGAATTTGTGCCCTTGGATGTCGACTTGAACGCCGGAGCAGCTGCCGGAGCTATGAAGCTTCTTGCCGTTTCCCACCGTCACCACGAAGGACGTCGACGAGTTCGATTTCAGTCCCAAAAATTTTGCTGCTTTCGGATGAAGGTAATTGTGTGTTGAGCCGGTATCGACGAGGATGGAAATAGGGTTTCCGTTGATGGTTGCTGGGAGGCGAATTGCACGTGGGTGGTTTGAGCCGGTTAAAGCGTGGAATGATATTTCTTGTGGGGTATCGGGATTTGGGTTCGTGAGGGGTTGGTCAACGGCTATGGGTGTGAGGTCGGGTGCTGGTTCAGGTGGGTCATCGGTTGTGATTTCTTGGTCTTGGAGGTCGGGTAAAATCATGAGTATATGGGAAGGTTTACAGCGGTGGCCAAAGTTGTATCTCTCGTCACAGTTAAAGCATAACCCTTGCTGTTTGCGTATGTTCATTTCGGTGGTGGTGAGTTTTTTGACGGGGATGGATGGTTGGGGGTTCTGCGTTGGTGGTGTTTGGTGAAATGTTTGGTTGGGTGGTGTGGTGTTAATTGGTTTTTGGAGGTATGGTGTGTATTTCATGGTTGGGAATCTATTTTGGTCATTGTATTTCTTTTCAATGAGTTTAGCACCTTCAAAGGCATCGATAATAGTGGTCGGTTTAAGGATGTGTAGCTCGTTTTGGATGTGGGTTTTGAGGCCGGAAATGAAGCATTGGAGGATGGATTCATTGGGAAGTGTAGTAATACGGTTACAAAGGTTTTCAAAAGTGGATTGGTAGTTTTCGACGGTTGTGATTTGTTTGAGTTTGAATAAGGTAGCTTGCGGGTTGAGGAATGTAGGTGGCCCGAAGCGTTGTCCGATTGCTTTTGTCAATGCTTTCCATGTGGGGATTTGGTTGTTACGGTGCATCCATTGAAACCATGAGAGTGCTTGGTCTTGCATGTGGAAGCTAGCAAGATCCACTCGTTGGTCTTCCGGTGTGGAATAGTAGGCGAAAAATCGGTTGGCTTGAAATATCCAATCGTGTGGGTTGGATCCGGTGAATGTGGTTAAAGAGCATTTGGGTGTTCGTGCTTGTGTAGGGGTGGGTAAGATTGGTGGTTGTCGATTGTTGGGTGGTGGAGCATAAGTGGTTGATGCTTGGTTGGTTGGGGATAGTGTTGTTTGGTTATCTAATTTGTGACGGAGTTCGGTCATTTGCTTAGTGAGGTCGAGAAGGGCTGTTTTAATGTCGATGTTGTCGGTGGTGAGTGTTTCTAGGTTAGTTTGGATGGTGTCGATGGTTTCTTGGTGGTGGGTTAGTTGTTGGAAGGCTTCATCTATGCGGGTCAAGGTGGAAGGGGTTGGTTTGGATTCTTAAGGAGAAGGGAGGAGAGATCAAGAGTGAAAGCACCAAAATGATATGATGCTGATAAGAACAGCAAGAGAGCAGAGAGATATATTGAGGAAGAAGGAGAATTAGTAGAGAAAAGAGATAAATGGAAATTTTCTGCTCCTTTGATAACTTCACGTTACATTCATATATAGCATGGTTTCTAACCACCTAGCCTACGTGTCCACGTTGGGACCTTCATTTGATAACAACTTTGCAGAAAATAAAGAAAAGCATAACAAACTTGCAAAAAAAAGAAAGCAGTGGTGCCAGTAATTGCAGCCTACAAATAAAGGTATGGCCGTTGCTTGCATTGTCCATAGTGCTGCAACTTGCTTTGTCCATAGTGTTGCCTTTAGTCTAGCAGCCTTCTGGGTGGACGAGTGGTACGTTTGGGTCTTGTATTGGTGTCGCTTGGTGTTGTGGCTACTGTGTGCGTATCATTATCATTATCTAATTTTATTAAATAAATTGAATGTTTATTTTTTTTTCAAAATTCTGCAAGTTATCTTGAATCTATGGGCTGGATGTTTAGGTGGCAGGTTTTCTAAAACCTAGAAGGTAAAGAAAACTCATGAAATTGAGGAATCCTACCTTGCACAGAGTATAAATACATTTTTTTCCTTCGATATTCACTTGTAACCTTTAGATCGTGAATTGATTCAATTTGACCATATCTGAATATTTTTCTTGGCCATACCTCAAAATATAATGAGAAGTTTAGGCCCATTTAGTTTAGGTTTTACTAGTTTTGTATATTTGGCCCTACCTGATAACTTAGTCTAGCTCCGCCACCGTTAGTGTTTTGTATAGGCTACTAGAATACCGTCCAAGGCAGCGATAAAATGTATAATTTATAAATTGTATAATTTACAAACATTGGTCATAATGTTATTCTATAGCAACGGACAAAGGCATTTGGAATAGCATATTAAGCCAGCTCAAAGGTAGGCAATATTGAACTATGCATGTTGGAGTAGTAAATAGAACCATGTTAAGCCAGCAAGTGGAACTGTGTAGGACAATTTAATATTTGTATTGAAGATTTTTAATGGTAACATTATGCACACTTTTACGTATTTTTAAAACTGACTATGAATATTATCTCAAATCTTATGTTTGTAAATGATGTAAATTTGGTCATGTTACATACTTTATATTTGTTTTGATTAACAACTGCGCATGTTTTTCTCTCTTTTTTTTTCCAAAAAATCATATATGACATTGTCAATCACACATCCAAACAAACCATACTAATCATCAAGCAAGCATCTATGAAATCTAAATAAAATCCATTTTAACACACTAAAAGCACATACAAATATTCACACCAATAATGTAAATATTATTTTATTTTTCCTTCAAAGAATAAATTTTTTTTTTCTTCACTTAATAAACTTTCAGTACGAATACATGTACATATATATTCTATTCGATGATCGATCCTTCAATCAACTCACACCTCATAAGTGAGAGTCGTATAAAAATGAGTAAACATCCTAAGTCTCACTTCTCTAAGGCCAAAATATATCTTTATCTCTGAATTATTCTAACATCGGCTTTGATACCATATTGAGGCACCCCTGATCCAGTGATCGAAATATCAGAGGGACTTTACCGACTGATAACTCAAACCAATGGGCATGGAAGGAGCGATTTGTAATGCCCCACCTCGAGACCCACACTAACAAAAGATATTACTATGTAATATCATCAGCTAGTTCAGAGAATAAGGCTAATTCGGAGCGAACATCAATTAATATCGCTTTAAGTGAGTATTGACATGTCGAATTGAGTGGTTAAATTTTCTTTTGAAGAGGGTTTGACGTATACAATCCAGGCTTAAAACAACAATATAGTGACATAGTACATCAACATAGGACTAAACAAAATAGAACATCGATAAATAAGATGACAACATAAGAGATAGGCTTCAGGCTAGGCAAGCTCAAGGATCAATAGAAGATACCTGAAACAAATCGGTTTGACCCGAATATTATTTAAAATAACAAATGGATTAGTTTTGTACTAGTTTAAGTCAATAAGGTGGTATAAAATGATGAACATCCATAAACAGAATGAATGAGAAACTTGTCTTATATCTATCTAGTGCATGTTCAAATACTAAAAAGGTAACTCATAAGAGAATAGTCCCAAAATCTAGTATTAGCCACAGATAACAAGTAGCATCAAAATCTCAAAAATCACCAAAACAAGAAACTCATGTACAACCCTATACGGGTAAAACTGGAATTTGGTGAAAACTCAAATCAAATCTCAAATCTTAGAGTTTAACTAAACAACATAAAATGGCACCAATCTCCAAAGATGAGTCAATGCTCGCCACTTATGCATGCCACTATAGGGCATAGTCCCCTCCAGGATAGAGTTACAATCCTCCCTTGGACAAAAATACACTCCCCTCTTGGACCATAAAGACAAACTCGAGGGTTACGCCGAACACAAAGACATGCTTAAAGGCATTGTCGAACACAAATGAGGTACTGCCCCCTCATGGACAAACTGGAGATGTACACAAAGGTAACACCTAACTGGAGAGGACTTGAAGATCGTGCCTAACTAGAGACAAGCATAAGGCTACGTCTAACCCCAAAGACAAGCATGAAGGCTACGCTGAACTCAAATGAGGTACTGTGCCCTCATGGACAAACTGAAAACGTACCCGAAGATAATGCCTAATTGAACGTGTCACTTAATCTTGCTTAGTTACTAAATGAATTTCGCCAAGCGTCCCATACCACCCGACGAACTTCAACTATTTACTAAGGGATTATAAATACCACTTAGGTAAAACAAAGAAATAATATTATAAAACATTCAATCGGGCGAGTCCGGAAACTAACCGATAAAGTAACACAAGCTTTTCCATACCACTTGTTTTACTAAACAGTTTAATTCAATTTCTCGTCCGACCGAGTTCATGTAGTTTTCATATAAAATAATTTTCTTATAAAAATCTCCCTTGAAAAAAATAGTTTATAAACTAAAATAGATGTCATAAAATATTTTTCAATATATATATATATATGTATATATATATATAAGAAATTATGAAATCAAGTTTATAAAACAATTTGAATGTGCTAGTGTGTGTGTGTATCTATATGTGTGTAAAATCTTTCCGAAATTCATTTCTATAAATGATATATATATTTTCCCAAAATCATTTCTATAACTAATATATGTATTTCCAAAACCATTTCTATAAATAATATATAGGAAAACACTTTTTTTTAAAACATTTCTTTTGAAAACAAGTTCGAAATCAGTGTAATAAAACAATGTGTCGAGCAATATCCATAGAGCTATTTTTATGAAAAATCTTTATCAAAATGAAAGCATCAAATTCAAGATTCAAAAGCCTAGAAATAACAATAGAAATCACTAAAAAATAGGCATCAAAACCATGCCCAAAACACCAAAATTCAACCATGCAAACAACAGGAACAGGAGCATAAAGGAGGAGGGTTCACTGGCATGACTTGAAACACTCCCAGGTCAGCGACAAGATTTGCATTTTTGACCCTTTATTTTCCAAAGTTTTGCAAGACTCAAAACATAAAAGTTGTAGGTAAAATCCAAGTGTTACAACAAGAAAAGGATTATTAAATTCGGACTTATGGTTCGAAAGTTATGATCAAAATAATTTTTAGATTTAAATTTATTAACCCTGTCTTTTATTCTCAAGCCAGCGATAAAGAAATGCGATTTCGACCATTTAAACCTCAAAATTCTGCAAAACTCCAAACATCAAAGTTATAGATAAAAGTATAGGCTTTACAGCAAGAAAAAGTGTAACAACCCACCTCGGAACATGCCTAAATTTCAACCTAGAAAAGGCCCATCGAAACTTAGACACATTCTAAGGTAAGTTGTTGGTAGAACTAAGAAAATAATAGTATAAAGGCATAACTAAACTTTCAAAACTTATAGTGGATGGAACAAAATATTATAGCAAAGTGTACCCATTTATTCAAATCCATAAAAATGTCAGAATACAAATTTCCATAAAAACCATAACATAATATCAGCTACAATAATGAGTACATATAAAAGCAAGTAATAATAACAAACATTGGTTCTCCATCTCTAAGCATCGTCACCGCCATCACTCCATCCTTAACCTGTATTGTAATGAGGAGTTAGAACAACAAGTGTCTAGTGAATAAAATCTCGAGTCTAACGTTTTCAGTACTTGTGCAGTATATTTCAAAATAAGAATGTGTCTACGAACATAAAAGCATTAAAATTATTTAATACTTATTTTAAGGAAAGGAGGCGTTATCCAGGTTTTTAACCCATCAGGATCCAGGAGAATATGGAATGACTTGATGGAGTTAGAACGACATAGATTTCAACCAAAAAGGGCTAAAGCAATGACTGAGTATGACTAAACCCAGAGACCAGCGTTTTTCCACTCCAATCAGCGGCTAAGCATAACCAGCTAGCAAATTGTCATCAAAACGGAACAACGTGCGAAGAGACTACGCAAACAACAACGACACAAGACCATGGAAACATCCTAAACTACAAACTCAAAGAAATATCCTAAGTGCTTGGATCGCCAGCGACCCATACCCTATGGATCGCAAGCGATCCATGCAAAATGAAGGATCACTCTGTTGCATGGAAGAAGAGAAGGAAGGAAGAAGGATGTTAAAAAATGTGCTAAATGTATGGGCACTAGCGACCCATGCACCATGGATCGCTGGCGACCCATGCTCCTCCATGAATCTTTAGCGAGCTAAATAAGTGATGTAATGGTAAATGAGCAAAGTCATTAGCTCGCGTACGAGCCAAGTCCATGGGTCGCTAGCGACCCATGATTTTGGCTCAGATGGCGAGCTAAACCCTCATAGGTCGTTATGCATCCATCTGTGAGAAGTTGATGAAGTGGCCTGGCCCAGAAGTCCTACGATCTCTATAAATACCGCCCTACCTACAACATAAACGGGAGCCTCTCCGGACTGGTTGTTGAAGCTCTGTTGGAACTATTTTTCACTCTCTACCTCCCTCACAACAATCTCCAAAGGAATTCACTATGATTCTCCAGTGGATTCCAACTCTGGGGATTCAACTTACTTCAAGATAATCAAAGTGTTGTAATCAAATATCTCTTTTAACAATAATTGGTCTATAATAAAACTATAAAGTGGACGTAGGCTTCATTAACAGCCGAACCACTATAAAATATTATCTGCCTTCTTTCTTTTATTGTTCCTTTTCTATATCTGTTATCTGTGATATTGCTCTATCAGAACAAGGCTGGTGCTTTCAAACTCAAACCAGGGTATTGATCCATTTTTTGAGTCAATAGGAGGCGGGTCTAACCACTTAATAATACCTTCCATTCTAGAAGCAGGTTTCTAAAATCCCATATCTTAATCATACATCATAGATAGCTAATAATGTGAGAGATGGTACCCAAGCCACTTAATACCTTTTATTGGAAAATAGACAGACTCTGGTCATGAAGACCTTAATTAAGGTTGACCCCATTATTTAAGACCTATTTCCAAGCCGTGCTCCTCAATGGTACTATCTAGCTGACATCATATGGAATCTCATAGGCCACTCAATATTTCCATGTGGAAAATAGCCATACTCCGGTCAGTTAAGACCTTAATTAAGGCAGACCTCGTCATTTAAGATCTATTTCCAAAAGCGGACCGAAGTAGAGATACCACCTAACGTATCCCCTTGGCCATTTAATACTTCATCTGGGGAAAAAGGCGGGTCCAACCACTTAATACCTCAAGACCCCAAAGCAGAACCTTCATCTTATGGTCCATACTCATAATGACGTCTTACCTTAGTTCGCTATTCGTAGGAACTGGTAGCCAGATTAGCTGGGTAGATTTCCCCTATAGAGATTGGGACCAACCTCGCGTCATTACAAATATTTATCATAAAGATATATCACTTCAATTAAAGTGTACACAACTGCTGGCAGCCTCAAAGCGAAGGGCGGAATTCCATCATGTAACTCTATTGACCTCGCATCCCTATGACTTGGCCACAAATTAATTACTCTCCATACACACACATACACATACACACACACACACACTTCACTATTTCATAAATAAGGCCTTATAAGGATCTTCCTTATTAGGCCTTAAAATAATAGTTAGGCTATATAAGAGTTTCCTCTTATTTTTGCCTCAAAATCAATTACCGTGACGAACGAGAATTTTCGACGCTCGAAAATCAAAAATAATACATCCTTGGTATTCACGTGCCACAAATTCAAGTGCCAGAAACCTGATCGTTAGGGGTAAAAAGAAATAAAGATAGAGGATAGAAGAAATATAATCTCACATCGTAGTAAACACAACTTATAATTTTACATATGGAAGATTACATACAATCACTCCAAGCGGGACCGCCATCTGGGTCGTTCGAAGGGGATATAATCGAAAGGAAGCAATAGGCGGTGCTTCAAGAATCATAACGGAAGAAAACGTTAACATTCCACCTACTGCAAAACCACCAGCGTCAAACCCGGACTTAGGAGTTAACACCCCACAGAAGGATATAACAATAGCTCTCTCCGGCTCTGAAGATGACAAACAATTTGAGGAAGACAAATTGGATGAAAATGCCAACGTGTAAAACGCTAGAAGAAGTTGTAAAACCCATGCCCTAGCACAGTGCCAAGCAATGGACGAGGAACTGCTACTCAAACGGTATTCTTAGAGGAAGGAGGACCAAGAAGATATGATACAAACCGAGATCAATTACAATACAATGCCAAGCTCCAGAGGTATACTCCCAACTAACCAGCTTCTGATTCCATCATGAAGCTCCTATCATCCAATCATGAGTGGTCATCGTCGAAAATCATCAAAAATCATCAAAATGGTCGTTGAAATACTCACTTCAAGGTTGACTCGAAGTCGAACTCAGGTAATTGACTATTTGACTCGAAGCAGGTTCTGGAAGTCCTGACTCGAAGTCAAACTCGGGTAACCACCAATTTGACCCTAAGTAAACCTAGGAAATTCTGATTCAAAATCAGACTCGAGTAAAACTAAGATATTTTCCAAGCAAACATGCAAATGACTCCAAGCGAACCATGTGCTGACTCCAAGTAAAATGCCACTGATCCTTCAATGCCGATCCATCTTCTTTTGCCCATAACTCGAACATGCGAACTCCAAATACCTTGAAATTTGGAATGCAACCTTATAGGGCCTTCTTTGACACCCCTGATCGATCTCACCTAGTTTGAAAATTTTTGGGGATCTTCACTGATCCATGTCCCCATCATAAGTGATTCACCATTCAATCGGCATTTCCAATCATTCAAGCATAGACAATCATGCATATATTATTCTCAAGCATTATAAATAGCCGTAACTTGAAAATGAACCAGTCTGACAACGATTAGAGCGTCTTCCCCAATCGAAACTCATTCACCAAAGCCGTTGAACATGCAGAATATCCAAGGTATGACTAGCATATGGATGGAGCAAAGGCAACGGATGCAGTCTACTGCAAGGCCTTCAAGAATCATTAAAGGATGAAACAACCTACTACTCTAGAAGAATCCTATGGGAAGGCATACCGATTCTAAAGACTAGAAGTAGTGTAATTAGAAGAAGGAAAACCCGACAGTGTGCCAAAGAACATACCAAACGGTGAAGGAGCTACAGGACCTCAGGGACCTTCTGCCCAAGCAAGGCTAATAAGACCCAGTAAAAAAGCCCCCTAGCTAGCTGATGAAACAGACGAAAAGATGACTATCAAATAACACTCTAGCTAGCTAGCAACTAAGGAAAGGGGAAGCAACCTAAAGCGATGACTTCTAATCCATCCTTGTTTACTCTCCTTTTCCAAATGATCCATAACAATACACTAGGGGCATTGCAGACAGCACAGCGAAAGAAATGCTTTTAGGCCTCGACGTGTCTTGTCAATCCCCCTTCTAAGAACCGGCGTTGCTGGTGGCGTCGAGAAGTCTTTTCCAAATGATCGTCGAACAAATAGGTCCAACACCTTAGCCTATAGGAACCGATAAAACCGTCTTCCCTCGAGCTGAATCTGAAAAATTCCTCTTGATGTTGATGAATCATTTCTTTAATACCGATGGGCCGTCGGACATACGACCCAAAACTCCTCTTAGAATCGATAAATTATCATTCCAAGGCTGTCTGGTTGCCGGACATCTGACCACAAAAAACCCTTCGTGAAAGTGAAGGTCTTTCATGAACTAAAGCATTGTGGAGGCTAACCGGTAGATCAGTGGTCATCTGATCCAACAAACCCTTCGCGAATGTGAAGGTCTTTCACGAACTAAAGCGTCGTGGAGGCTAACCGGTAGATCAACGGTCATCTGATCCAAAAAAACCTTCACAAACGTGAAGTTCTTTCACGAACTAAAGCGTCATGGAGGCTAACTGGTAGATCAGCGGTCATCTGATCCAAAAAACCCTTCACGAACGTGAAGGTCTTTCATGAACTAAAGCATCTTGGAGGCTAACCGGTAGATCAGCGGTTATCTGATCCAAAAAACCCTTCACAAATGTGAAGGTCTATCACGAACCTAAGCATCGTGAAGGCTAACCGGTAGATCGGCGGTCATCTGAACCAAAAAACCCTTCACGAATGTGAAGGTCTTTCACGAACTAAAGCATCGTGAAGGCTAACCAGTAGATCAGCGGTCATCAGATCCAAAAAACCCTTCGTGAATGTGAAGGTCTTTCACGAACTAAAGCATCGTGAAGGCGAACTGCTAGATCAGCGAAATTTATGTACGATTGATATCTGCGAAGGTGAACTGGAAGATCAGTAGTCGTATGATCTAGAGCCCCCTGAAGTCAACGAAGTCACGCTCCGAGGCCGCAAATCGACAATCATATCACTCACTATGCATAATTAACGGAATCACTTCCAACCACCGATGAAACAAACAGTGCTAAATTCCGAGCTTCAAAGTCGCTCAAAGAAACTAAGCCAAAACTGAACTGACCTTCTAATCAATCAGAGGCCAACTCAAATCAAGCCAAGATTCGACACCTGGAAAAACCGCACCCACTGGACCGGGGGCAACCAAACGAGTTGTGGAGAGACTATGGATATAGTTAAAGCACGCCAATAGCCCTGTGGCATGGGGGCACCGCACATACTTGAATAGCCATAAGAAAGGCCGAGACTAATCATACCACAGTTCTGTTAAGCCCGATCAAAAATCCTGGCATTCTGACAACCGCGGACTTAAGGACCTAGCTAGTGCAACAAGCGAAATACTAGCATAATCCTTGCCCACTTCTTTCCAACTACTATTTTACCGCTCTTGGTGACCAATTCCTCTTCCTCTTAGACCGTATGCCAGTTAAAGACCTATTCTCTAAAGGCAGTTTGGACCAAGAGCTAAGAGTCATGCCCTGAACTCCTATAGGCTCTTTCTTCAATCCATCTTCATGCGGTCGGCTATAGATCTCTCCACCATGACAACCTAATCTATTTAGACATGTACATCTTCCAAAAACATGGAAGGATCATCCAAGCCATGATTACTCGAACCAAAAACTGTTTAGCTTCTTGAACCAAATAAAACCGTGTTCATGTAAGCAACCTGCTGAGTCGACGAGGTCAAATTGACTTGAAAACCATTGTTTAGCTGCTTGGACCAGTTAAACTGCGCCTGAGTATGCTCCATCAACTCGTCAAACCGAATAAAACGAATCGACTCAAACCGCCAACTCCTCACGTTGCCCAAAGATAGGCAACACCAAGGGGTATCAAAAGCCGCGCATTTCATAAGCGGTGCCAAAACATGCGCTTCTCACGTTGCCTGAAGATAGGCAACACCGAGGAGTACCAAAAGTAGTGCATTTCGTAAGTCGCGCACTAACTCTTAAAAAACTTAAGCTCCCCACGTTGCCCAAAGATAGGCAACACCGAGGAAAACTAAAAGTCGCGCATCCAATAAGTGGTGCACTAACTTTCAAAACACAAACCCCTTACGTTTCCCAAAGAGAGGCAACATAGAGGAATATCAAAAGCCGTGCACTTGTAAGCCGCGCACCAACTCCTCAACATTGCCCGAAGATAGGAAACACCGAGGAACGTCGCCAAAAAATCTCTCTCCTAAAGTGTAAACTCCTCATGTTGCCCGAAGATAGGCAGCGCCGAGGAGCAGCAGAACCGGATCGACGGGCCATATCGATCCCAAACAACGCCCGTCTCATAACTAGCGCCAACCACTTCTATAATTGGGAATAATGGGCACAACTCCAACAAAACTGGAGTGCTACAAACCAACAGAAAATTTTCAACCAATGACACTTAATGATTAAAACTGCACTCAAGTAACCCGTGCAATGTGCACCTCTCAAACTCACATATATTGCATACTTACTAGAATATCACAAGAAACTTGGATTACATGCTAAAGTTGCAAAACTTCCGAAAGAAAGAAAATCAAGCTGTAACTTAGTCAAATTTTAAGCTTAATATGAAAATTATCTAAACTATAAGTTACTGGTCATTTGAAGTAAACAACCCTATGAACTGGGGGCATACACCGGGTCAAAACGTGGGCCGTACCTACACAACACCGGCCAACAAAAAGAAAATATAGACTTCACGACAAAAACACTAAGTGCGGACTCTGCACTTGAACAAAATGACTCAAAAAGAACAAAATTCAGATCGGTCTCCACACAAGCTCCTCAATGCTTCCTTCCATCGCTCCTCTTTCCGCCCTTCGTTTGTAGTTTCTGCCTCGTTTAGGGAGTGTTGTCACTGCCAGTAATATCAACAAACTACTCAGTGGCAACGTCAAGAAGTTCCAAACCATTCCGGGTCGTATCGATCCCATGAGCCGCGCACTCTCAAAAGCTGTGCATTTCGTAAGCCACGCACTCTCAAAAGCGGCGCACTTCGATTCACAGGGATTAACTCCCACTACCCGAAAGAACCGGCATTGCTTCGGTAGTGCCGCAAAGCTCACAAACCAAGAATCTGCAAAGAATTCTGACCTTTGACCAAATTTAATGTACAAAACGTCAAAATTCAAGACACCCAAGTCACGAATTCCCAGAGATAGGAGCTACGACGTACCTTTGACTGGTGGCATCCAAGGAGCCACCCAGAACATCAAGTCTCACATCATTTGTTTAGAATAATCAGCCCTATGGACTGAGAGGGACATAACACATTAACACTTGGTCAGGATAAAAGATCACTCCAACTTGTAATAAAAGAAGGAACTTACCGTCATACAGAGATAGATGACGATGTAAAGCATTTCTAGAATCAAATCATCAACACACCAGCTTCCAAAGACAGAAGCATGTGCTCGAATGAGGTCTCAAACCCTAACTTGCAAAAAGCCAACTGTTATTCGAAGACAGACGACGTCAAGGAGAGAATGCTCAAAATCGAGCAGCTAAACCATTGATTCTCGAAGATTGGGACCAACGAATATGGTTGATATCCACAACAATGCTATTAGTCCAGCATAATACATGTGGCCTGAAACAAGCAAGGTTAAGTGTCACGGATTCAAGACAAACATTACCGAACCCTACCGGTCCATGGTTAGTATAGGAATGAACGCGGTCTTACCAGGGGAAATGTGATGACTTGCTCCACAATTTCAGATTTTCTATAAGAACCTGGAGTTTGACACTTAGAAGTTAAGGGTCCTACCGAGAAATGAAGGGTTCTACGGATAGTCATCAGATCATAACAAAAACCATTGGGAGGAAGTTTGGTTTTTCATAAATAGGAATAACTATGGAATTGGTTAAGAAATCGCCTTGCATCTCCAAGGATAACACTTGACGGTTATAAACAAAGCTAGGCAACGGAAATGCCTGGGACTCTTATCCTTCAAGAACATGGCGTATCCTGAAATTAAGCAACGTTGAGAAAACAACCACATTGGGTTGAAAGGAATCCACTCAACTCTACAGGATTGATGAATGATTCAACCCTCACCAACATGACTTTAACACTGCTCGAAGACAAGCAACACTAAGAAAATACTTCTACAATCCAACCATCGAAGTGCTAGATTTCGAAGGCTGAAACTAGTACCCAACTGGATTAAGAGCACCACCGAATCGACGGCGAAAATCAATCCCAACCTCCTAAGTGTCGGAGTTGCCACGTTAGCGCCAAGGCCTTCTTTTATCTTTTAAGTACTAGTGTTGCCCTGGCAATGCTGGTAAAATTTTCTATTTCCGAAGTACCAGTGTTGCCCCGACAATGCTAGGAAGCTTTCTATTTTATAAGTATCGGTGTTGCCCCGGCAGCTTCGGGAGACATTTTACTCACTAAGTACCGGTATTTCCCCGGCAATGCCAGGAAAACTTTAATCTACAGGGTTAGTGAGAAACACTCACCATAGTGAACCATCAATGCACTAACTTCCGGAGATAGAAGTTGGTTCTCGACTGAGTTCTACCCTTGTTTTCGGAAAATTACTGTTGCCCGAATATAGGCAATGACATGAAGACATAACCTTTCACAGGTCAATCAGATGGTTCAACCGAACATTGCAGCAATCGGCTACTGCGTAGGAATAAAGCTGCACAGAAAGGAAATCCCATGATTGAATTGCTCGTGTGCTAATTTCTAAGGAAGAAAGCTGGTGGACAATCAAAATTCCAAAATTCAGCTGGGAAGAATTTAGAAATAGCCAAAAGATAGGCAACCTCGAGGAAATGTTGCTTGGCACCAAGCAGCTAGGTTATCAATTCCCGAAGTCAGGAATTGGCATATGAACAGAACTTCCGTGACGACAATAATCAAGCAAAGCAAGCACAACTAAGGACATGTAGGGACAATCACGGAATATCGGAACTAAAACCAATGGACTTCCGCAATCCTAGAATGAGATTGAGAGCCAGATCAAGGGCAAACGAATCATGTGTCCCAAACCTCTTCATCTCTCACAATCACCCAGATACAGGCATTCAAAATAGCTAGTCCCTTAAGAAGGAATAAAAGCACGGATACTTTCTCGAAAGAAATGTTTCAAAAGTCCAAACACAAATAACCTTGAGGTTGGTTAGATAACAGTTCTATATCACAAAACAGAGCATTTTGGCAACAAAATCGCCAACAAAGGAAATGAAGAATTTAACGTTCAGAAATCAACCATCGCTCATAGTCAGGCGACGAGGAGGAGGATCGATGACCTACTTATGGTCTAACTAGATCATTTAGTTCCAACTTGCAGGAATATGCCATTACCCGAAGCTTGGTGATGCTAAGAAGAAACTCCCAGAATGAATCTATCGATACATCGGCTTTTGATAATAGAAGCAAAAGCTTGATCGACTCTTTAATCCTACCTTCTGGAATCTTACATTATCCGAAGATCCACAACATCAAGGAGAAATCCATAGGTTTGAATCATCCGTACATGAGTTTGTGAAGATAAAAACCTACACATGATTAAGATCTCAACGCTTAGCAAAAGATGCCAGAAACGCATCTTTCTAATGCCTACGACATCATTACAAAAAAAATCAGATCTTGGGATCAAGCAACGAAGTCCCCAATTTCCAAAGATAGGAGCTATCGTTTCAATTGAACTGGGGCAGTTGAACTTATTGCTTAGGAGACCTAACTTCCCAAAATGTGTTGGTTCAATAGTCCAAGTAATCAGCCCTATGGACTAAGGCATTTACACCAACACTTTGTTGAAACAAACTCAATTGAGCATAAGTAGGGATTAACTACAAAACTGGCTAGATCAAGCTACTTCATAGTTCTGAACAAAGCATGAGATAGAATATGCCGAAATGACCACAGAAGTATTACTTACATGTATAGAATTACAGCAAACGGGTATGCTGCACATGAGCACAAGAAGTGCAACAGCGAGAAAAGGAAATGCTTGGAATCGAGCAATTAAACCAATAGTCCCCGAAGACAGAGGCTGGTATGCATTGAATTCCAAAAAACACAAAGGAAGGACAATCACACTCGGACAAATCATGCGCTAGTTTTCGAAGGCTGAAACTATGCCTAATCGAACTCCAACTACAACTCTACAAGAGCAACCGTGCCTTGTAATTTAACTATAATCAATCATCCCAATGCGATAGGGATAATAAGCAAAGCCTAAGTTGCGAAGGACCCAGCTTTTGGAGGAGTGGGAATGCATTCACTAGAGTAAAGATTGAATGATCGAAAAGTCATTTTCAATGACAAAACTAGGCGTTCAACACTATCAGGTATGTTTTACTTTAAATAATTTCCTCATATAACCAACGCCCGGAATCCATGGGAAGTCAACGTATGTTGACCAATTGGGTCCCGAGCGTTGACCAGGGCAGATGTAGTGTGCTATCTACATGAGAAGAGTCCAATATCCTGAATACTGCGAACAAACAATCTAGTGTAGATGGCTTGCTTACAGTTGAAAAATAATCCATATCGTCCTTTGGAATTATCTCTTCCACACTTACCCGTTATCGATCAACAATCAATAACGGAGTCGCTGTCCGAAGCGACACGGGAAGCTTTTCTTTTCAGGATCACTGGAATACAGAAATAGGAAGAGCGATACGATTGAATTATCGACTATATCCGATTTTAGAATAAATCATCGCATTGGAATTCAAAAACATCAACGGGAACCTAACCAAATCTCAAAAAGAAGTTAAAGACCAAGAGCAAGACATCACTCCAAAACGGCGTACAATCGTTCGAGACAAAACATAGCTTCACCGCCGGTCGAATTAAAACTATATAGGACAACTCCAAACCTACATCATGCACCCACTTACCAACCTAAACCCTTGCATAAACTACGAAGCAAAGATTGCATCGCCAATGCCAGGAATTGAAATTCAAATTGAAATAAAAAACAAACGGCTATCGGAAGCCATTCAATTAAGAACAACATCTTGAGGTGGACTCTTACGAGTCACATCGAAAATTCAACAGTCAAAGCAAAATTTGTAGGGTAACCTCAACACGATCAACTTGATTTCACAAAATGAGGACTCAAAAGAAGTTACTTCCAGAGCATGCCTTGTTTTCAACGAAGGCATACTTTGGGGGACAAATGTTATCCGGGATTTTAACCCATCAGGATCCAGGAGAATATGGAACGACTTGATGGAGTTAGAACGGCTTAGATTCCAACCAAAAAGGGCTAAAGTAATGACCGAGTATGACTATACCAAGAGACTAGCGTTTATCCACTCCAATCAGTAGCTAAGCATAACCAGCTAGAAGATTGTCATAAGAATGGAACAACGTGCAAAGAGACTACGCAAACAACGATGACACAAGACCATGGAAACATCCTAAACTCCAAACTCAAAGAAATAACCTAAGTGCTTGGATCGCCAGCGACCCATACCCTATGGATCGCAAGCGATCCATGCAAAATGAAGGGTCACTCTGTTGCATGGAAGAAGAGAAGGAAGGAATAAGGATGTTAAAAAATATGCTAAGTGTATGGGTCGCTAGTGACCCATACACCATGGATCACTGGCGACCCATGCTCCTCCATGAATCTTTAGTGAGCTAACCAAGCGATGCAATGGCAAAGGAGAAAAGTTATTAGCTCGCGTACGAGCCAAGTCCATGGGTCACTAGCGACCCATGATTTTGGCTTGGATTGCGAGCTAAACTCTCCTAAGTCATTATGCATCCATCTGTGAGAAGTTGATGAAGTGGCCTGGCCCAAAAGTCCTCCAATCTCTATAAATACCGCCCTACCTACAACATAAAAGGGAGCCTCTTCGGACTGGTTGCTGAAGCTCTGTTGAACTATTTTTCACTCCCTACCTCCCTCACAACAGTCTCCAAAGGAATTCACCGTGATTCTTCACTGGATTCCAACTCTGGGGATTCAACTTACTTCAAGATAATCAAAGTCTTGTAATCAAATATCTCTTGTAATAGCAATCAATCTATAATAAAACTATAAAGTGGACATAGGCTTCATTAACAGTCGAACCACTATAAAAATTCTCTGCCTTCTTTCTTTTATTATTCCTTTTCTATATCTGTTAACTGTGAAATTGATCTGTCAGAATAGGGCAGGTGCTTTCAAACTCAAACCAGGGCATTGATCCATTTTTTGGGTCAACAGGAGGCAGGTCCAACCACTTAATACCTTCCATTCTAGAAGCAGGTTTCAAAAATCCCATATCCTAATCATACATCATAGATAGCTAATAATGTGAGAGATGGTACCCAAGCCACTTAATACCTTTTATTGGAAAATAGGCAGACTCTGGTCATTGAAGATCCTAATTAAGGCAGAACCCATCATTTAAGACCTATTTCCAAGGCGTGTTCCTCAGTGGTACTATCTAGCTGACATCATATGCAATATCATAGGCCACTTAATATTTCCAACTGGAAAATAGCCATACTCTGGTCAGTTAAGACCTTAATTAAGGCAGACCCCATCATTTAATACCTATTTCCAAAAGCGGGCCCCTGTAGAGATACCACCTAACGTGTTCCCTTGGCCATTTAATACTTCATCTGGGGAAAAGAGGTGGGTCCAACCACTTAATTCCTCAAGAACCCAAAGCAGATCCTTCGTCTTATGGCCCATACTCATAATGACGTCTCACCATAGTTCGCTATTAGTAGGAAATAGTAGCCAGATTAGCTGGGCAGATTTCCCCTATAGAGATTGGGACCAACCTCGCGTCATTACAAATATTTATCATAATGATATTTCACTTCAATTAAAGTGTACACAACTGCTGTAGCCTCAAAGTGAAGGGCAGACTTACATCATGTAACTCTATTGACATCGCATCCCTATGACTTAGCCACAAATCAATTACTCTCTCCACACACACACACACACTCATTTCAATGTTTCATAAATAAGGCCATATAAGGATCTTCCTTATTACACATTAAAATAATAATTAGGCTATATAAGAGTTTCCTCTTATTTTCACCTCAAAATCAATTATCGTGACGAACGGGAATCTTCGACCCTCGAAAATCAACACTAATACATCCTTGGTATTCACATGCCGCAAATTCAAGTGTCGAAAACCCGATCGTTAGGGGTAAAAAGGAATAAAGGTAGAAGATAGAACAAACAGAATCTCACATCATGGTAAAACAACTTATAATTTTACATATGGAAGATTACATACAATCACTCCAAGCGATTTATCAGAGTTACGGCATGTACTAACCCAACGAGGATAGTTATAACGGTCTATCCTTACAAGTGCTGGTAGATACATAATACAGGTACAACAGAATATAGATAACTTCTTCAGAAGACCCAAATTGCTCCATGCTCCAAAATGCTCCTAATCAGCTAACTACTTAGTTGTTGGGGAAATTAGGGCACCCAGAGTTTAAGGGAAAAAGAAAATAAACTCCGAGTCAGTCATGGGACTGGTGTGAGAAACTTAAAATATGCATTTTGAAAACAAAAGGTATATCATAAGACCATGCCGTACATAAATACGGAATGAGTTTTTACCTTATGATAACCAAATTCGCAAAATCATTCGATATTATTTTTAATGACATTCTTTGAAAACATTTGCAAGTAAACTTATTAATCTTAGCTGAAATTGTTACCATTACTAAATTCCAGATATGTTAGGCTCTACCAACAAAACTCTTACAAGGCTTGTTTAGAGAATGAATTCCATACAATGGCAAGGTGAGGAACTACCTTCTGTACAGTATACCTTTAGAGGGATATATCTAGGGTCCAGAAACTGATCGCCTATACCAACATAGAGCCAGCCTACCCCTTCACTGGATAGTACCAAATATGACATCACCCCGGTCGTTACCGACCTTTTAACAGGATCCCAAAGCATAACCACATACTCGATATATAGAGAGTAATCTAGAAAGGTGATGACCATCTCCTAATGGGTGCGACCCACATAGCTCTACCGCATCTACCCTACTTTAGCCATTTCTGGTTGATGAGGCCTAAGGTAACGTTTTACCTTTTACATAGCACGTTCCACTTTGAATTCCATACTGTCATTCCATGATCACACAACTGATTTCTACAAACGTATAACTCTTGAGCTTGTACGTCTCAAGAAAGGGTGTTAAGCTAAGAGAAGTTGCCTTCTCCGCCACCAAATAGATGATACGTTCATAGAGATCACTTATGTAACTAGAAATGCAACATCAGACATTCTTCCATACAAGTTGTCCAGGAACAGGACAAACAGAAGGCACTCTTCTACCACATCTTGTCGGGAGTTATTCCTAGGATTAGTAGCGAGAAGTCCTTGCATCGAAGATCTTAAATGAAGAACTACGTCAACATAATAGATATGGAAAATTTCCCCCGAGGGTCTGTGACTAGCAGTCCTACATTCCATCTTCCAACTCATATCCATATCTTGACTTCGAATACGTAAATTGGTCTGAAGTGGTTTTCGTATTAGAATTACCCAAATCCAACCCCTGTTTCTTCGAACCAATCATCGATAAAAGAGGTCAAGTAGATAGGTGAATAATATTTGATTATTTCATTCCTTTTTATCAAAAGTATCTTTTAAAGATATGTAAATTTAAAAAACTTCTTTCTAGTATATATGGAATCATTAAACCTCTCTTATCAAATCCTTTGATTTCTTAAAACCTTTTTATCATTAACTCGTTTCCAACATTTCGACCTTATCTATCCCTCGCTCAGGGAAGAGGTCAGGTGAGCAAGGGCACTGGTTGCACCCGAACATCTCCTTAGTTTAAGCACCTTACATCTGGATCTCATGAATAGAAAAATCTAGTCTACTCATCGGTTTTAGAGCCAAGATTAAATCACTTAATTTATAATAGCTTTTCTTTAAATCGTTTATTTAAATTATTTTTAAATAAACTATAAAACTTCCAAATCACCATTAAAACACTTATCTATCCATTTGAAAACATTTATAAAATATTTGGAAAAAGATTGAGTTTAAAAATATTTTCAAAGGTTATAGAAAAGTGCTGCGGAAAGTGCTGAAAAAGTGTTTTAAAGCTATATTGATCAAAATGACTTTTCTAATATTTGGAAATTCATTTTTATAACCCAAATCACTTTAAAACATTTTAAAAGATTTTAATAATTTATTTCATATTTTTAAACAATTTTAAAATGTCATTTTCAAAGAAATCCTTTAATGGATTGCGAACTACAAAACCACGATTTTTCCATAAACTTATTTTTACACATATTTCAAAATCTATTTACCAAAATCTCAATTTTCTTTCTTTTTCTGAAAACTATGGATATAATAGTTCGCAAAATTCTTATCTCGAAGAATTCCGAGCTATATTTCATTCTATATACTCGTTTGACTTTTATGGCGCAAAATCGCGAACTACCGTTACGCGACGCGCCTAATTTTGACTGAATTTTCAGCTGTCTTTCAAACTTCACCAAAACATCTTCATATGTTTATAAAACATTTCAAACTCATTTTTAAACCATTTTTAAAGATGATTAATATTCCATATACATCAATTCATTCAATAAATGAAAGTGATTTTCTTTGTGTTTATTGACGTGTATTTCCGTGACTTTCATATATATATATATATATATTCAACATTCATATATATATATATTCAACATTCATATTAAACAACCAAACTTGATGATCAAAGCATATTAAACATCCATTGCAAATATCATGTCATCATCCAAAAATATAATATAAGTAAGAGTTTCTCACCTTGGGTTTAAACGATTAGCCTAAAAATGGCTATAGCTTTGCTGACTTGGATTTTTAGCTCACGATCACTTGGGCTCTTACCTTTGGAGGGCTCGGCCTTGGCTACGGGGATCATGGCCTAAGGTTGGAGAAGAGGAGGGCTCGGCCTTTTGATGGACGAAGTGAGGCCGTGGATGGTAGAGAGGAAGAATGGAGTTTTGGAATAGTTTTGAGGTGCTTAAGTATGTATATATATATATTATAATTGAATTTCTTTTGACAAATATTTTGGCATTATTTTGTTATCATGAGAAGCCATGAAAGAGGAGAGAAAAGATCTTAAAATGAAGAAGAAGGTGAATAAAATGGAAGAGTATGGGTGGGTATTTATACGAAAAAAATAGTAGAAAATATCTAAAAGTGGATGGATAAATCTACCCTTAGCCCACTCCCCTCCCATAACATCACAATACACATTAATACCCCCCTCCATGTGCCTCCATCACTTCATTCACTTCCTAGCATGTGTATTTGACTTTTGGATGACTTAAGGGTTAAGTAAATGGAAAATATCTTAGATAGATTTAAAGTAATTAGAATAGGATTCAAATAAATAATTAATTCCCTAATTTTAAATTTTAAATTAACTGTGATTAGACTTAGGGGTTAAATAATGTTAAAAATTAGCAATTAATGTTAAAAGTTAATTAGGGTATAAAATAAATAAATAATCAAGCACAGTAAAATAAAATAAATACCTTCTCGAAATAAGGGAAGAAGTCGACCCAGCGCTTCAAGGGGTCGACCGCTTGGAGCATGGGGTGCGACCACTTCCTTGTTGTGGAGCCTATTTTGATGAGTTATACGTTCCAAATTTATCCGTTTTTAATCTATTCTCATTCAACGGTTCTGGTGCGTTTCCAACCACTATATATTAGACCGTTGACCTTTCACTTTTATCCACAAATATTTTGGGAATAATAGCGAAACTCTGCCATTATTATCTTTCCTAATTAGATTCGGAGACTCCATAGAGAATTTAAGTAAGAATCTTATCAATTTATTTATTTATTTCTTCTTCCCCAACCTATTCTTATTCTATTCTCCTCCAACTATTCTGAGTCTAATAAATATATACACCTCTTTCATATTGTCTGTATATATATATCAAAGGAGAGAGATTCTGGAGGAGATTACGAGGCATGCATATCCAAATAAGGCGAAGCTAAGGCTATTCTGTGAGTGAAAACCTTAGTATTTCTTTGCAGTAATTGTTTAGTTTATTTCTTTTTGGATTTGAATATGTCTTAGGGATTTTGGGATTCTAAAAATATGATAGATAAAATCCCCCAAAATGTCTTTTTGTTTTGATATGTCAATTATATGCTATGATTCCTAATTATTTACATTAATTTGATGGAATTTGTTTTGTTTATGCAATTTTTGATAATTTCATAATCTATTCCACTTCTCCTTCTTCGTTGGGTCAAATTGTGATTCTTCAATAAAATAAGGGGCTTAAATTACAAATTCTATTTTTACTTTACACCGCTTATTTTTGTCTATTTCTTTGTAAAAGAGAGGAGTTGAATATAATATGGGGTTTAAATTGCAATTCTTATTGTTTTAGATATTCCATTGAATTGGTGTAATAAATTGAGTTTCTATTTTATTTACAAGTCCGTTATTGCAGTTTTGGTTATGAATATTTATTCCCTACTTTGGATATTAGAATCCCATGAAAACTTAGAAATTTGAAGTAAAAAGACTTGTGATAATAATTAGTTAGGGAATTGACATTTAACGCTAGTTTATGACATAAAATCCAAGCGTTTAAAACTTATTAGGCGTGAATTTTATTTATCTCTATTTATGTAACTAATGTATAATTATTGCGTATATGGCCTGTTAATTAGACATTTATTTACACTTATTTCCTTTATTAGGAAGGTAATTGTAACAACCCATAAATTCACCACTTCAGAAAAATTTCAAAATATTCAAAAATTAGATTTTTTTACATAAATTATGATGTTTTAAATAATAAATAGTATTAGTAATCTTATTGTACACTTGGGTAAATATCAATAAAATGAGCGGAAACCGTTTTATCGATAAACAGCTCTAAAATTATAAAAGGTCGTGCACGGAGCTAGATACATATACTTCTTTTGTAATTGAATAAGAATATGAAATAAAATAATTATTTTAGTTTTGGAAAATTAAAATGTGTTTACGACATCATTGGTGGTGCTCTTATATTTAAATATAGATATATGAATTTAAAATTGAGATTTAATGATTATTTAAAATTATTCAAATAATGGTTTTAAAATGATGATGTTCATTTTAATTAGTTATGAGGTGATAATAAATCATTTATAATAGTTTTATAAAGGTATATATTTGTTTCGAAAATATAAGAAAACTGATATCACTTTATTAGTATAATAGCGATTTTTGTAAATAATTGTTAATATTGACTTATATGATTTTGTAATTCAAATGAGATCATTTTTATTAATTAAAAATGATTAGAAATTTATTTCAAATTTTGTTTACATACATGTGTAATTTAAATTATAAGTGAAAATGTGACCGGTAATCGGTTTCCCGATTTTCAACGATTTGACAAACCAAAGTTGTTCAAAGTCAATGCAACGTTGTTTATATGTCATGTGGACATATATAACATAGTAATACACACTGTAACACATACATACATCCATATATATATACCTAACACATTTATACATTTATAAATACGTAAAGTTAAAAATCTGAAAACTTCAAATGCTCATAACTTCTTCGTTCGAGCTTCGATTTCACCATATTATAGATGGAAATTAATCAGAATTTCATCACGAACGTAGCGGTATAGTTTTCGTGGTCAAATTCCAACGTTTATGAAATTTCCATTTTCTACTTTATTACATTAAATTTAATTTACTTTTTTATGTATGGTTAATTTTACGGGGTGTTATAAAAAGTTCATCAAATTCGGACTTACAGTTCAAAAGTTATGGTCGAATTAATTTTTAGGTTCAAATTACTTAATTCCTGTTTCATTCTCAGGGCAGCGAAACAAAACAAAAATTTCGACCATTATAATCATAGAAGTTTACAAAACTCAAAACGTGAAACTTGTAGATTAGAGTCTAAGCTTTCCAAAAAATCAAAAATTATTTGATTTCAATGAGAAACGAGTAGATATGGCTATAATACTAAGTATGATTAGCTCAAGGAATGAATTAACAACCAAGACATTCATAATTAACAACTATTCAACAAGAGACATTAAATCCGCACAAGAGGTTAGTTCAAACTCACCTAAAATTCAAAGGATCGTAGCAAGATGGAGATGGATTAAAGCCTGTTTTCTTCAGCTCTTGGCTCTAACAAAACATGCAAGGAGATATATGCATATGAATTCAATGAACTGAAATTACAATTGAAATATGGTGAAATAGCGATGTAGCACTGGCTAGTCAGCACTGGAAGAAATGAGTGAATTTCTAAAATTTGAACCATTTTGGATCTTTAATGGGCCTATGAGGTCTAAATGCATTTAGACCTTATCTAAATTTTCTTTTAAATAAAATCAATATTTTATTTTATTTGGTAATAAAATTTCAAAATGGTTTGAATATTATATAAATTTATATGAATGAGAGTATCAAATACACCCATGTGTAGTAGTTACTTATTAAAATAAATATGAGAAAGTAACCTTTAGTTTCCTTCTCTACTAGTTATGCAATAAATTAAGAAAGTAAACAACATTAATTGGAGAGAGAGAAACATTGTATTTCTCTATCTCTGATTAGATTGATAATATGTTAAATATAACATTTCAATTGAATGTTTTATTAGGAAAGCATTAATTCAATTTAATTTGATTAACTGCAAATAATTATAAGCACATCACTCTCTAAATCCGATAAACCTTACCCTTCATCACACCTTAATTTGTGGTTTCTCCTCAAATTTCAAATAATCACCATCCCACGTTGCAAGAGAAGAATGAACCACCTTTTTAAATTTAGTTTGATGTTGGTTTTAATTTGTTTTGAAGTTTTTTTTCTTTTGGATGAAGTTTCAGCCATAAATGAATGATAGAGAAAAGGAAGAAAAAAATAAAAAAGTAAAATTCACATTCTATTATATGTACTTTCAAAAATGAGGAGGTTTTGTTTTTAATAGAATTAAAGGAACCTTTTCCTATTCTCCTACTAAAACTTATTCCTTTATTTTGCTCTTTTTAAATTTCAATTTATCTGATTAATTGATTTCCTCCTCTCACCATTATATGGCTGATTCAGGCACATTCCAAATATGCAACTTTTCCAAATAAAAGAAAACAACTTTATGTAATTATTTTATTATTTAAAACATGTTCAAAATTATACCGATATCGCATATCGATATATGCAAATATAACTTTTATATATGCATTAAAATAATTACAAACAACATTCAAAACATCAAATAAATTAACTATAATTAATATTTCATAAATATTAATTAATTTAATCAGTTGCAACATTTTACAAACTAATTAAATTGTGTGGTTTTTGGACAAATTAGAAATGCGGTTGTGCGACTCAGAGGTGTGAATTCAATTAGCGATTAATATTGGACAATTCAAATATTAATGTTCACACGTCACTTAGCAGGTGGTATGACAGTTTGGCTAAATTCATTGCTTACAGGTCTTTTCGGAAAAATCAAATTTTACTTATTATAAGCAGTACTTGATAGTGACAATTATTTACACCAATTCTCTTCGTCAAAACTATATCACATTAGGACTTATGTAATTTGGTAATGGTCAAAATTCCATTATCGTCCACATTCAACTTTATAGTCCAAACACAAAGACCTTGGTTCAATAATAACAATTATTATTAATCAAAATGCTCTGGCTAGAGACTTTGACTTTGAGATGACTTGAGTTGACCATGATACTAACCCCATATAACTGAGGAGACGAATCCTCTCTTGAATTATGCTCACTTCCAATACTTCCACTCGACCCAACTATAGTCACTTGATGGAACGCCATGCCATGATTTGACTATAATCAAAGCAGAGCTTTCACATTGAAGATTCACAGTATTCTCAAGTCGAGAGAACTGTGTAAATCAGTCACATCGATATTTTCTGTTTGACCTTAGTTATATTAACCAACAAAAAACTATCGAGTGAGTCGTTCCATAATTATCCAATAACTATTAGTACGTAACCCCTAGGTGCCCCTAGTAGTCATGAGTAATACACTGCCCAACACTTGGACAGTGTTATATACTCTAGTCTCAATGGATACATCGATATCCAGTCTCGATGCATCTTGACTAGGAACATTTAAAATGGTATATTTGTTTTGTTGTGATAAATTACTCACGGTTACAACACTTTGTAACTACTATCAAAAAATATACCATTTACGGATTTTCTATTAAATATACTTTTAATTAAATTAATTAATTAAATTAATTAATTAATAACCATATTATATAAAGTATATAATATAAAGAAACACCTTTATTGTGAAAAAGATTGGTCAACGAGTTAGATATATGTAACAAATTACATAATTGCCTCTAGGGGATGCCCCTAACTCTATCAAGAGATTCATAATTTGAGGAGATTTACTTAAAATGATTAACTACAAGATTCAATAATTTTTTTCTCATGATCTAGATGAGATTGGGGATTTTAATTTGTTAGGGTTTTGACGAGAGGAGGAAGAAGCGCTCAGATTTTCCGTTTTTAAAATAAGGTGTTTGAGAAATGAACGTATAGTTCATTATTAAGGAGGTATTTACCTCTTCTCAAAGTGATTTTGGCACAATAAACCCTGTTTCGTTTAAGTGGCAACATATAAATAGTTTTCTCAATTTATAAAACTTATTACTTAAGTTTTCTACACTTTTATTTAGGGTTTTGGACCAAAGGTCCATATTTTCAAAGCTCATGCACAAAACATCCGTACTCATAAAATCATGTAAATTAAGTCCCTGTTTTGTTATTTTTTACCAAACTATTCCCTCCCAAAAAATTGGCCCAACATTGAAATCAAGGACAAAAGTGTCATAAATTAGCCAAATCAAAAAAATAGCGACCTAATTTTCACAACTTTTTTGAAATGGACTTTTCTTCCATCATCTATCAGTTCTGGGGAGTTGGCAGCCATTCCTTGCTTTTATTTACAAAAATTGGCAACTTATGTTAATAAAATTCTCTTATCAATATAAACTCTAATCCTTCATCTTATGTGACGGAATGTAAATTTACCCATTTTGTTATTTTACAATAGTTGGTTAAAAACCATTAATTCAATTTCCAACTAAAACTTATTTTCCATGAATTTTAATTAATTGCATCAAGGTTATGGAAAACTTTAAATTTTCAGCATAAGTAAGATTTTAGCAAGACAACTATAAATTACACACTAATTTAAGTCTTACTTAAATTCCATGTTAATAATTACAAATCCATTATCACATCAAGTTACAATAAGTAACCCCATTTTATTCTAATTCAAATTTTAAACCAAGGGTTTTATTTCATAATCTTTTAATTAATTATAGTGAATGGTCAAAATTTATTAACTCAACTTTTATCTCTAATTAATCCAATTAATACCATTCACTAAACTTAAACTAAAATTTTCACAAATTAATAAAAATAATAATAATTCCATATAGGTTATAATTCTACTTTATTTGATTTCCAACTTTATTGCCAGGCTCAACATTTTGAGTTACTAACAATCTTACTTCACTTTTTGATGTTTTAAACACCCAATAACCTTTTATTTATTTATTCCTCTCAACATATATTATTGTTATACTTTCTTCCCAGGTCTAATTTAAATTTTTGAGATAAAAATTCCCATAATTCCAAATTAAACATTACTATTATTGCTTAAATTCATATATAATTAATTAATTACCTTTCCTGGTATGCCTCAAACCGGGGTTATTACAGATGCTCCCCCTTAAGAAAATTGCGTCCATGCAATTATCCTTATAGGAAAGTCTAAGACATGAGAATATTACTACAAGTATTACTTTTTATTGCCCAAACTATAATTGAACTTTAATGGTAGTGATTAAAACAATCATATAATCGAATCATTCACAATCTTATCATTAAAAGTTCACTATTTATTTTTTCCCATATAAGATACCTTCTTAATTATTATCCTATAGGGATAATCTCAAATAATTTGTTTGAGTTTATAATATTTCTTTTATTACTTTACTTCAATAATTTTCTTATTTAACTCTTTCTTAAATTTCACTATAGATTACTATTTTAACTTGTTCCAAAAATATTAAAACCCCAAAACTTCCTTAAGAAATAAAAATCCACAAGTTCCAACTTTTATTAATCATTAACTTTATCACTTAGACCATCGTTCTCTCCTTTTTTTTTCAAAAATTCATCGTTGTTAATAATAATAAGTTCCATTAAAGCACTTCTCTTAACTCCGAATGTTTAGAATATTGAATACCTTTAGTAATACGATGAATAACAGATAAAGTTAGGGAAAAAACCACTTTATAGCTTTACACAAAAACTATATTTCCAAAGGGAAGTTATTTTATACCAAGAAGGAAAACACAACTTTACTTTGTTCTATATCTACTCTCTGAATTAGATTTTTAATTCTAAGATTCACAAACTATAATATATCAATTTTCCAAAAATGAAGTTTTACTTATAATTCTACATTTCTATAGTTGCCTCTTATTCACGAGACAAATTATTTAAAGCACATTGCCTTTAATTAATTAAGTAGAGAGCATTTTTCAATTTACTTCCATGTTTTACACATATAGGATTTTTGTTTAAGATTTGCTTAAATTATGCCTGATCATATATAACCCATCAAAAATATTATAACAAATTTATTTTGGTACACTTGTTCAAACAAGCATTCACATATTCTAAGCAATATGACGGTGTTGCTTTACCGTCATTCTATAATGATCTGCATTGTCCATTGGCTGCAGTGTTGATTATGAAATCAACATCGCCTCACCATTGTCCATGGCTATTACTGATACTTAGCAACACCCATCTCCAAAATATTAGCACATAAAGTTTACTTAGTGTTATTATTACTCTTTAATTATGAAATTTCTAAAGGTATTCATGAATTATCTACATAAAATTATTATTGCTCATGGCATATTTATATATTTATGTTTCTAAAATCTTTACATAAATCATTATAATAGCATTCCACTTAAGAAATATTACCTTAAAAATTTATTTTCTCTTTAATTTCATATTATCATAATATTATTCCTCAAAACACGGTCTTTAATTGTGCCTATCTTGTATATAAGTATTTAATAATTCCTATCGCCGACGTTGGCCAAACGTCTCGACTAGAATTCTTAAACTACTCAACAGGCAATTCAACACACACATTTACATATAATTATATTTTCCCAATTAAATGGGTACATTAGCTAAAGTACTTTCCATTAATCCGATGTTTAAAAGCAACCAATGGTTCATTTACAATAATTCATTAAAAACCTAATACCAACTTTTCTTATTATTATATATACATTTAAATATCTTCCTTGACTAATTTGTGAATATAAGGTTTGATTCCTGTTAAGTAACTAGGTACACAACATCCTTAGTGAAGTATTTAATCATGCGACATCCAAAGATAATATATATTGATGAGTTCTTCTGATACGAACGAGTGAGAAGCGCTCGTAAAAAGATAGGATGATTTCTAAAAGGAACAAAACTTTTAAGGACGGATGAAGTAATGCCTCTATTCTTCATAGAACTCTATGCAAATTCAACCACAATCAAGGATTAAACTATTCGATGATAGATGTTAACGAAACTATGTTCAAATGATTGCATCTCCATAAGGTATCTCCTATTACTAAAGGAAGGAATCCTAATAATCTAACGAAGACCCTAAGGAACAGTTTCTAAAAATTGCTTAGACCTAGATTCCTGTACTTCATTTCATATATTGTTCTGAACCTTGGCTCTAATACCAAGCTGTAATGCTCCACCTCGAGACCCACACCAACAAAGGATATTACTATATAATATCGTCTTCTAGTGCAGAGAATAAGGATGGTAAGAAGCGACCATCCGTGAATATTGCTTTAAGCAAGTATCGGCATGTCGAATTGAGTGGTAAAATTTTCTTTTGAAGAGGGTTTGACATATATAATCTAGGCTTAAAACAACATTACTATGGCTATAATATATGTTTGGAACAATATAAGACATCTCAATCCATGGAATCACATACACAGTAGGATATATATATATATATATATTATACAACATACACTGAAATGATTGAAAGAATATACATATACAAGATGTTGTCTAGAAGGACAATGATATGAGTTCAACTTGACTTACATAATAGATACAACCGAAGTCAAAATGATATATAGAAATATGGTCTTTATCCTGACATGTATATATACATAGTACATCAACATAGGACTAAACAAAATAGAACACCGATAAATAAGATGATAACATAAGAGATAGGATTTAGGCTAAGCAAGCTCTAGGATCAACATAAGATACTTGAAACCACTCCGTCTAACCTGAGTATTATTTAAAATAATAAATAGGTCAGTCTTGTACTGATTTAAGTCAATAAGGTGGTATAACATGATGAACATCCATAAACAAAATGAATGAGCAACTTGTTCATATCTCTATCTAGTGCATGTTCAAATACTATAAGGGTAACTAATAAGGGAATAGTCCTAAAATCTATTATTAGCCACAAATAACAAGTAGCATCAAAATCTTGAAAATTACCGAAATAAGAAGCTCACGTATAGCCCTATATGGGCAAAACTAGAATTTGGTGAAAACTAAAATCAAATCTTAAATCTCATAGTTTATCTAAATAACACAAAATGGCGCCAATCTCCAAAGGCGGGTTAATGCTCGCCACTTATGCATGCCACTATAAGGTACAGTACCCTCCAAGACAGAGGTATAGTCCCCTCTAGGACAGAGGTACAGTCCTTCCTTGGATAGAGGTACAGTTCCCTCTTGGAGTACAAAAACAAACCATGGTTTACGCCGAACACAAAGACATGCACAAAGTCAATGTCAAACAGAATGGGGGTACTGTTCCCTCATGGGCAAATTGGAGCTGTACACAAAGGTAATGCTAAACTAGAAATGGACCAGAAGATCACGCTTAACTAGGGACGAGCACAAGGCTACTTTTAACCCCAAAGACGAGTATGAAGGCTACGTCGAACACAAATAAGGTACTATCCCCTCACAGACGTACTAGAGACCTGTGCAGTTAATGCGCTCAGCAGATTCAATGCGGCGGAGGTGCAAAAAGTCATAGTGGGGATACAACGAGGATATAGTAGGATATAGCCGACGACTTTAAAATATCATATAAAACTCACAGTTAATGTTTTTACAAATATATAAATAGTAACTAAATGAAAAATTAACATTCACTTGAATTATAATTAATACATAAATAATTTTAAATAAAAACATGTGCGAATATACTGTAAATAAACATAAAACTGTTATATAACATAACTGAATTTAGTAGAATATTCGAGTATTTTCATTTTTGAAAATATGTTAAAATTTTAATTAAATTAATTAATTTCATAATTTTTATATTGTATAAATGTAATTTTTCAATACATTTTTTTAAAGAAGATGTAGCGGAAATAGTGGAATATAGCGGGAATAACGGGATATAGCGGAAATAGCAAGGCTTAAAGCGGAAAGGCTATATTTGGGGCTATATGGAAAAACCGTAGGGGTAGAAATCCGCTATGAGATATAGCAAGGTTATAGCGAGGTAATAGTGGGGCATTAACTGCACAGCTAGAGACATACCCGAAGGCAATGCCTAATGGAAGTGTCAATTAATCTCGCTTAGTAACTAAATGAATTTCGCCAAAGCGTCTCATACCACCTGATGAGCTTCAACTACTTACTAAGGGATCATAAACTCCACTTAGCTAAAACATAGAAATAATATGAAAAAATGTTCTGTAACGACCTAGAATTTTGAACGAATTAAATTTAGAATATTTAATTAATTTTAAATATTTGAACGATGATTTAATTTGAATCCCCAATATAACTTTGAATTTTGCGATTAAACTTTAAAATTTAATCTATTGATAGTCGAATAAAAATTTAAATCTTCAATTATAAGCTGAAGAAAAATATTTCAAACGCTTGTAAAATATATATTGATAATACTGGAGATAATAGAAGCTTCAGAACCGAATTTAAAATTGATTTGTTCAGTTTTGAAATTTAATCGTTCGAATCGATATTTAAAAATAGTCATTTTTCAAACAGTCTTGGAATTCGACGAAACTAGTTCCATTGGGTCCGTAACGTTGAATTATTGTCAGATTTCAAGTTTCGTATTTTTCGGAGTTATTTTGTGACCATACGGTTAGAAAACGCATTGAGATTTAATTGAATTCAAATTGATTTTTAAATTTTAAATTTGGTACATTCGTTCCTTTAATCACGGAGGAAATCACGCTGAAGACCATGAAATTTATCGTGCAAACCCATACCTCGTTCGACTTTAGGTATCTCGTCCCTTCCTTCTTCAAAATCAAAACGAAAAAAAAATGGCCACTGTAATCACAAAAACATTCGTTCGAGAATCCATATAAGGGTCGATTGAAATCACTACCTCCCTGTTCAATCACAAATTATCTCTATCCATCAATCGCCTCTACCATTGTTCGAATCGCAGTCGCGACTGGGGCCACGCCGTTCAGAGGGAGGGTCGCGTTATCGTTCGAGTCGCCGATTGGGGGTGTCGCGATGGAGTCGCGAGTAGGAGGCGGCGTTCGAGAAGCATTCGTGACTATGGCAATCAAGCACGTGCATCTGGAATCTCGCGATGTTCTCGAGCGCGAGCATGTGGCGTGCGCAGTGGGGATTTGACCGTAGTTCTTGGCGAGGGAAGGTGATGGCAGCGATGTCGATCGGTTGGGGATGTGGTTGGTTGCAGTGGCATTTGGGTAGTGGTGGACTGACCGCATCATCGATCTCGATCGAGCGTAGATCGAAGAGAAGCCACGAGTTCTCTTCAGACTATCGTGAGACGGCAGGCATGGTGCAAACGAGGCCAGTGGGGAGGAGGCTGCATTTCGATGGAGTTTGTCAAGGCTAGAGTCGCGAACGATGGTAATTACGAAAGTCAGAGCACGAGTTCATTCGCGAGGCTGAGGGGATGCATCTTCGAGTTTGAATTAGTGAGCAGTAAGTATATTTACGAGTTTCGTTTTGATTTTAGATTTATGTTAATATATATATTGGAAACTGATTTATAGACTAGTCCAAATTTTAGTGTTAATTAATAAAATCTTTTAAAGAAAAATAATAACAGTATATACACTTTTACAGTGAGGTAAAGACAATTTGTTTTAGGTTAAACAAAGATATATTGTTAGAACAATAAATATATATATGTAAGTATGTTGTTGGGAAAATAGAAACTTATTTTAGTATTGATAAAGTTTGGACTTTTAAAATGTTAAAGAGAAATATAAATTTAAATTGGCTTGTTAGTGAAATCAATAGGATTAAAAGGAAAATTTGTTAAAAATCAATTTTATCATTAAAACTAAATTATTAGTTAATTTAATTAATAAATGGAAAATTTATTTGATGGATTAGTCTAAATATTAATAGAATTCATACAATTGTCATACAAGGTTAAAAATCAAGGAAACGAACTGGAATGGAAAATGGATCGCAAAGCTAAGGTGAGATTTTTCTCACTCAAAATAAAAGTGGAATTTTCAGTTATTTATTGACTGATTGATTGCTATTGATGTGTGATATTAGATATGGTAGGATATATCTATATATGTATAGCAATATATACATATTGGCATATGTATATATTGGATTGATGATTTCCCGCCTCGTATAGCGGATGAGACCCTATTGCGCCGTTAGTAAGCGGATTATATTTATTAAACCCATATACCGCGATAATTCCGTACTGGAGCGGAATTGGTATTGTGCTAACGTCTTTGGATGCAGGGAAACAGGTTGGAGGGATCCAACTGGATTCCTCACCAGTATTTATTTATTTACAGATATTGATGTATATTCTATTATCATATTGATATATGATGTTTGTTGTTGTGATTGACTAATTGGTGCTGTTGCATCATCGGATTCAGTTTTGAAATGTAAAAATAACGACTTTTATTTTAAAAGGGTTTTTAAAGTGATTTTTGAAAATAGACGTTTTATTGAATTTTTGAATTGATTTATTTCAAATGAATAAACGTTTAAAATCTTAAAGTTATAAAAGTTAAGATTTTTGGTGAAATTTAACCAAAGTGTGATTTTTGAAATAAATAGTTGATTTATTTATAAAATGGTTTAAGTGGGATTTTTGAATAACTATAAATGATTTGTATAAAAAGGTTTATAAATTTGGTAATTTATAAATCAAAATATTGGACTTATAAAACGATTTTTTTTAAGTGTTAAAAATAAGTATAAGTGAATGAAATAAATAGATTTATAACGTGAAGTTATAAAGTGAATAGATACGGTAGAATAAAGGATTTATAAGAAATTTACTTATAAATTTGACTTTTACACTTAGATGAGATATGAATAGAAATTGCTAAATGAAATGATTTTATAAGTTGAAATTGTTATAAAGTATAAATGCGATTTATAAACGTTGTTTATAAATCCGAAATCACTTATCTTGATAAGTAAATTATAGAAGTAAATAAAAGAAAATTTATAGGTCGAAGTTGTTATTAAAATAGAAATAGAATTTATAAACGTGTTTATAAATTCAAAATCAGTTGAATTTGAGAAATTAAATATAGAAGATTTTTAAAGAAGATATATTCGCGATTTTGGATAGCGAATTTTTATTGAGATAAAAATGTGTAGAAATGATTGAAATTGGGTTAAGTGAATTATATTCACGATTTTGGACAGTGAATATATTATTAAATAAATGGATTTATTTTTGAAGAAGTGATATTAAAAATGAAGTTAAATATTTTAAAGATGTTTTAAAATGTATTATGAATCGAAAGCATAGATTTCCGCAGTTCTTGTTGAAATAGACGTTTTCGAGAAATAAGGAAATGATGGACTATAACACTGTTGTTATAGTAAATGATTTTCGAAAGAAAATGTTTTATGTAGTATTGGGATTTATATATCTATCTTAAAATCCGAATCCCTATACTAGTGATTTCGAGTCGTCGTAACGATGTTTTACGCAACATTCGTTTTTGACTCAAATAGATGTTAAAATTTATGATTTCCTTAAAGAATGAATATATACTTAATATTGATTTAAGTATATTGGATATTTTCAAATGTTGAAAATAAATAGTTTTGTGAATTACTTATTTTAAATAAGTATGGAATTGCTTTTCCAATATGAAACGAAGGGTTTGAAACTTTATCTTTTAAAGATAAATTGAAAAGTGAATATTTGAAAATTGTTTTCAAATGGTTAAGTGTGGAAAATTTATATCTAGTAAAAGATATTTTGGAAGATGAAATAATTTGGAAAATTATTTGGAATCTGATGATGTTGCGCATCTTTATTGATAGTTAAATAACCGACTATCAATAATTACCTTGAATGGTATTTGTTGTGATTGAATGAATTTGAATGCCACACTTATTGTTTGAATAAGCGCTCACTATTCGGGTTAGCCGGGAAAGGACCATGGGGTCGTATAACCCATTCCGAATATGTGATACGTCGTTATGAATTGCATTTGAAGACCGGTGTTGAAGACCGGATATTTTTGAAAACGGAAGGATGACCGTCGAGTTACTCTACATCGGCTGATCTCCGGTTTAGAGGTTTTATCACCCTTAGTGACGGGAAGTCCCGACGTGATTGAAAATTATCCGGATATGCAAGGGCTTCGTGAGAAGTGCCTTCGGTTATGTTCGATCCCGGAACAGACTTGTATGGATTGTGTGTCTGACGTTACAATTTGAGATATAAAGCTGATTTCTTTCAAATACATATCTGTTGGTGGCGGAGAATTTATTCTCTTAGCTTAACACCCTTCTCTGAGACGTACGAGCTCAGAGGTTATGTAGTTGAAATTTATCAGCGATATATCCCAATTTGGTAACGTGGCATACTGAGTGTTGCTGTGAAATGATCAGTGTTTGATCATTTGCGATATGATCATTTGTTTGATCTTATATCTTTGTGATCATAGGTTGATCATTTTGTTTGACCCGAAGCATGGCTTTGTAGAAAGCGTAGCTTTGTGGACGAGACTTCATCGAGCCTCACACCCCGGAAATGGTCAAAACAGGAAGAATGCGGCAAGGTTCTAGGGAGTAGCGCCCCTTAGTGTATGTCATTCCTTCTGGATAAAGGTGGTATCATGGTATGGAGCCCAGATACTTAACCTCTGTGGTTGCTGCAAATTTATTACTTTGTGGTTGTTGCGAATCGGGGATCCTCGGGAAGATCGGTGACGATCGGGGGATGGCATACGCGTGTCAGTAGTTACCTATTTTTGCAGAGGTAACCCGGCCTTGTGTTGGCAGAGATCCGGTTAGGTTCTCGGGTCGTCTATTCCAGGGGCGTACCCATCGTGGAAAAGGAAGTTCCTTAGCCTGACCATTTGTTGGAAATCCAAAGAAACAATACGATCTTGTACGGTTTTAGTTGTAGAACCTATCATTCACTTATGGTGGTCACCACTGTTTGGATGGTAGCTATAGTAGGCATAAGTGCGGAATGCCTATGCTGGCTAAGATTAATATTATACTTTCGAAATGCTTTCTACACTATGCACTAATAATAATATCAAAAATGATTTGATTTTGCGTATCAAGCATCTTTGACTATCATAAGAAGAAATCTCCTCCAATTCTGCGTTTGCATTGTGTGTGTGGTGGGAGGTCTTATGGTAGTTTCATTTTCCAAAAAGCATTGCGAATTGACTTTAAAAATATTTTGTTGTTATAAAGAATATCTGTTTTACGATCTCACACCAGTCACCATGACTGACTCGGAGTTTATTGTTTCCCTTCTAAACTCTGGGTGCCCACCAATTTCCACACGGGCAGCCTAGAGTTATGTTATCAGGATATTCTGGAGCTTTGGAGATAAGCTGGATGGCGAGACGTAGTATTTGTATCTGATAGTATTTATTCCGCTGTGTATTCTGTATGAGGACAAGTTATATAACTGTCCATTGTTGTATATTGACTCTGATTGATGTATGTATAAACTGATATAGTTCTTTGTTTTAAAAGACTAATGATTATCTAATATATATTGTTCCGCTGCGATATGTGAGATTCTGATATTGTTTCTGTTCTGTGTGTCCTGTTGTTCTTCTTTCTTCTTCTTCTCTTTATTTTCTCTTCTTCTATCTTTTTCCTCTTTTCTTCTTCTTCTACCTTTTTCTTCTTTTTAAAACCATAACTTTTCGGGTTTCCGGCATTCGATGGCTCGGCAGTCGATAAAGTGAGTATCGATGTCGAATTTTCGAAAGTCGAAAATTTCGGGATGTTACATTTGGTATCAGAGCATATGGTTAAGCGACAACCCTGCTCTGTTGGGTGTTACTCATTAGAGATAGAGTCAGTAGTACTCTAGAATGAGTTTGAGTGTAATAATAGATATGAGCGCGTATTTGTTATTTGAATATGAAATTGTTTTGTATTGTGTTGACTTATCGGTTGATTGTTTATAGATTCTGGTCGGAACAGTCTAGCTAACTGTAATCGATAGGGGTTTCTAAACTCTAAACAAGATAAACCGACACAGTATTGTTTTTAAATAGGGTAAATGAGATAATTTTGCCCAAAACTATTTTTGTATGATAAAGAAATGATTTTCTATGAGATATTATAATAAATGGATGTTTGGTTGTTATAAAATAATAACATTGACATATTATCATTGTTATATTGAAATTGAATAAGAAATAAAATAATAACCAAAGATTAAGAGATAAATTCACATACGAATGAAATTAAAAAATGTAAATTATAAATGTGATTTGTAATTTGAAACGGAATTCCAGAGAAGTTTTTGGAAATGTTTTGAAAAGAATTTGAAAATTTTGGAGATTTGGAAGTTTAAATCTGTTTGATTTGAAAATGAATTTCAAAGGTTTTGAAAAGTATTTTGGAGAGATAAAAGCTCTAAACTCTTTTCGGTCGCTGGAAAATAATTCCGATGATGATCGCGACATCACCGGTGTTCATTTTCGGGTTTCCAAAAGAGGAATTGCTGCCAAATTGTTTTAAATGGAAATTGTTTGGAAAAATTTGGGTTTTGTTTTGGAAATTCAAAAGGATAATTTGAATTGTTTTCAAAATGGCTTGGAAAGGTGGAAAAGACTCTGGAATACTATATAAAAATATCTATGAAATATTATGAAGTTGATAACTTGTAAAGTTTAAATAAAAATCTAACTTAAAGAGATGAATTCATATATGAATAAAATTGTGAATATAAATTGTAAATGAATTTATGATTTGGAATGGAATTCCAAGAAGATAATTGAAATTAAAAGTCGTTAATGAAATGAGACTTGAATCAAGTGAAATAAAATCCAAACCTGAGAAAACTGAAATGGATTGAATCCGAATAAACTACTTGGATAATTAATAAATTCATGAAATGGAAGTTGAATTAGATAAATTGAGACTTGAATTGTGAACTAAATAAAAGAATGGTTCAGAATTGCAAATAAATTCAAGTAAGAAGAAATAAAATTCAAATGAATGGAATTTACAATTGTAAGTGAATAAAATTGAAACTGAATGTTGAAACAAATTTGAATTGTGTGAAATAAAATGAAGTTTTAAGATTAGTTTGAAGTGAACTAAAGATAATTGATAAATTCAATATTCAGAAGTAAACTAAATCCAAATTTAGTTGAAATGGTAAACTAAATACAAATGAATGGGAAATGTAAAAATTGAATGATAATGGATATAACTTCAATAGTGAAGTAAAAATGTATAAGCAGTTTATATTGAAAATTTTGTAATTAAATTTGCAAAATGATTTGAATGTTATAACTAGATATTATGGCTAGTAGGATACACAGGTGTATAAAGGAATTGGATTTGATTTCAAAGATAAATTTGAATTGCTCGAAAAAGGTATGTATTTTAATTTCTATATGAGATTTGCTGATTTCTTGTCTAGCCGCTTGGCTTTTTCTTTTCTTTTTGAAATCTGAGAGTCCGTAGGGACGTTTTGTAGTCGTACCGTATTAGCCGCGCAAAGGAGACGCTGGCAAAATTTTTCGGAAATTTAGGGCGTTAGAAAATTTTTGAGAAAATTTTGAAAGTTTAAAATTTGAATTTAAACTCGAATTTGAATTGAGAAGTTAAACCATGTTGTTTGAAACTTATAATTGAAATTGGAAAACGAGTTGAATTGATAACGAATCTTTAGTAGAAAGATTTGTTTTGATAAATTGATAAAACTATTTGAATTGTCAAAAATAGTAGGCGAGATAGGGATCATTTTTCCTAACTTGTAATTTCGGGACGAAATTCTTTTAAGGAGGGAAGTTTGTAACGACCCAGAATTTTGAACGAGTTAAATTTAGAATATTTAATTAATTTTAAATATTTGAACGATGATTTAATTTGAATCCCCAATATAACTTTGAATTTTGAGATTAAACTTTAAAATTTAATCTATTGATAGTCGAATAAAATTTTAAATCTTCAATTATAAGCTGAAGAAAAATATTTCAAACGCTTTTAAAATATATATTGATAATACTGGAGATAATAGAAGCTTCAGAACCGAATTTAAAATTGATTTGTTCAGTTTTGAAATTTAATCGTTCGAATCGATATTTAAAAATAGTCATTTTTCAAACAGTCTTGGAATTCGACGAAACCAGTTCCATTGGGTCCGTAACGTTGAATTATTGTCAGATTTCAAGTTTCGTATTTTTCGGAGTTATTTTGTGACCATACGGTTAGAAAACGCATTGAGATTTAATTGAATTCAAATTGATTTTTAAATTTTAAATTTGGTACATTCGTTCCTTTAATCACGGAGGAAATCACGCTGAAGACCATGAAATTTATCGTGCAAACCCATACCTCGTTCGACTTTAGGTATCTCGTCCCTTCCCTCTTCAAAATCAAAACAAAAAAAATGGCCATTGTAATCACAAAAACATTCGTTCGAGAATCCATATAAGGGTCGATTGAAATCACTACCTCCCTGTTCAATCACAAATTATCTCTATCCATCAATCGCCTCTACCATTGTTCGAATCGCAGTCGCGACTGGGGCCACGCCGTTCAGAGGGAGGGTCGCGTTATCGTTCGAGTCGCCGATTGGGGGTGTCGCGATGGAGTCGCGAGTAGGAGGCGGCGTTCGAGAAGCATTCGCAACTATGGCAATCAAGCACGTGCATCTGGAATCTTGCGATGTTCTCGAGTGCGAGCATGTGGCGTGCGCAGTGGGGATTTGACCGTAGTTCTTGGCGAGGGAAGGTGATGGCAGCGATGTCGATCGGTTGGGGATGTGGTTGGTTGCAGTGGCATTTGGGTAGTGGTGGACTGACTGCATCATCGATCTCGATCGAGCGTAGATCGAAGAGAAGCCACGAGTTCTCTTCAGACTATCGCGAGACGGTAGGCATGGTGCAAACGAGGCCAGTGGGGAGGAGGCTGCATTTCGATGGAGTTTGTCAAGGCTAGAGTCGCAAACGATGGTAATTACGAAAGTCAGAGCACGAGTTCATTCGCGAGGCTGAGGGGATGCATCTTCGAGTTTGAATTAGTGAGCAGTAAGTATATTTACGAGTTTCGTTTTGATTTTAGATTTATGTTAATATATATATTGGAAACTGATTTATAGACTAGTCCAAATTTTAGTGTTAATTAATAAAATCTTTTAAAGAAAAATAATAACAGTATATACACTTTTACAGTGAGGTAAAGACAATTTGTTTTAGGTTAAACAAAGATATATTGTTAGAACAATAAATATATATATGTAAGTATGTTGTTGGGAAAATAGAAAATTATTTTAGTATTGATAAAGTTTGGATTTTTAAAATGTTAAAGAGAAATATAAATTTAAATTGGCTTGTTAGTGAAATCAATAGGATTAAAAGGAAAATTTGTTAAAAATCAAATTTATCATTAAAACTAAATTATTAGTTAATTTAATTAATAAATGGAAAATTTATTTGATGGATTAGTCTAAATATTAATAGAATTCATATAATTGTCATACAAGGTTAAAAATCAAGGAAACGAACTGGAATGGAAAATGGATCGCAAAGCTAAGGTGAGATTTTTCTCACTCAAAATAAAAGTGGAATTTTTAGTTATTTATTGACTGATTGATTGCTATTGATGTGTGATATTAGATATGGTAGGATATATCTATATATGTATAGCAATATATACATATTGGCATATGTATATATTGGATTGATGATTTCCCGCCTCGTATAGCGGATGAGACCCTATTGCGCCGTTAGTAAGCGGATTATATTTATTAAACCCATATACCGCGATAATTCCGTACTGGAGCGGAATTGGTATTGTGCTAACGTCTTTGGATGCAGGGAAACAGGTTGGAGGGATCCAACTGGATTCCTCACCAGTATTTATTTATTTACAGATATTGATGTATATTCTGTTATCATATTGATATATGATGTTTGTTGTTGTGATTGACTAATTGGTGCTGTTGCATCATCGGATTCAGTTTTGAAATGTAAAAATAACGACTTTTATTTTAATAGGGTTTTTAAAGTGATTTTTGAAAATAGACGTTTTATTGAATTTTTGAATTGATTTATTTCAAATGAATAAACGTTTAAAATCTTAAAGTTATAAAAGTTAAGATTTTTGGTGAAATTTAACCAAAGTGTGATTTTTGAAATAAATAGTTGATTTATTTATAAAATGGTTTAAGTGGGATTTTTGAATAACTATAAATGATTTGTATAAAGAGGTTTATAAATTTGGTAATTTATAAATCAAAATATTGGACTTATAAAACGATTTTTTTTAAGTGTTAAAAAGAAGTATAAGTGAATGAAATAAATAGATTTATAACGTGAAGTTATAAAGTGAATAGATACGGTAGAATAAAGGATTTATAAGAAATTTACTTATAAATTTGACTTTTACACTTAGATGAGATATGAATAGAAATTGCTAAATGAAATGATTTTATAAGTTGAAATTGTTATAAAGTATAAATGCGATTTATAAACGTTGTTTATAAATCCGAAATCACTTATCTTGATAAGTAAATTATAGAAGTAAATAAAAGAAAATTTATAAGTCGAAGTTGTTATTAAAATAGAAATAGAATTTATAAACGTGTTTATAAATTCAAAATCAGTTGAATTTGAGAAATTAAATATAGAAGATTTTTAAAGAAGATATATTCGCGATTTTGGATAGCGAATTTTTATTGAGATAAAAATGTGTAGAAATGATTGAAATTGGGTTAAGTGAATTATATTCACGATTTTGGACAGTGAATATATTATTAAATAAATGGATTTATTTTTGAAGAAGTGATATTAAAAATGAAGTTAAATATTTTAAAGATGTTTTAAAATGTATTATGAATCGAAAGCATAGATTTCCGCAGTTCTTGTTGAAATAGACGTTTTCGAGAAATAAGGAAATGATGGACTATAACACTGTTGTTATAGTAAATGATTTTCGAAAGAAAATGTTTTATGTAGTATTGGGATTTATATATCTATCTTAAAATCCGAATCCCTATACTAGTGATTTCGAGTCGTCGTAACGATGTTTTACGCAACATTCGTTTTTGACTCAAATAGATGTTAAAATTTATGATTTCCTTAAAGAATGAATATATACTTAATATTGATTTAAGTATATTGGATATTTTCAAATGTTGAAAATAAATAGTTTTGTGAATTACTTATTTTAAATAAGTATGGAATTGCTTTTCCAATATGAAACGAAGGGTTTGAAACTTTATCTTTTAAAGATAAATTGAAAAGTGAATATTTGAAAATTGTTTTCAAATGGTTAAGTGTGGAAAATTTATATCTAGTAAAAGATATTTTGGAAGATGAAATAATTTGGAAAATTATTTGGAATCTGATGATGTTGCGCATCTTTATTGATAGTTAAACAACCGACTATCAATAATTACCTTGAATGGTATTTGTTGTGATTGAATGAATTTGAATGCCACACTTATTTTTTGAATAAGCGCTCACTATTCGGGTTAGCCGGGAAAGGACCATGGGGTCGTATAACCCATTCCGAATATGTGATACGTCGTTATGAATTGCATTTGAAGACCGGTGTTGAAGAACGGATATTTTTGAAAACGGAAGGATGACCGTCGAGTTACTCTACATCGACTGATCTCCGGTTTAGAGGTTTTATCACCCTTAGTGACGGGAAGTCCCGACGTGATTGAAAATTATCCGGATATGCAAGGGCTTCGTGAGAAGTGCCTTCGATTCTGTTCGATCCCGGAACAGACTTGTATGGATTGTGTGTCTGACGTTACAATTTGAGATATAAAGCTGATTTCTTTCAAATACATATCTGTTGGTGGCGGAGAATTTATTCTCTTAGCTTAACACCCTTCTCTGAGACGTATGAGCTCAGAGGTTATGTAGTTGAAATTTATCAGCGATATATCCCAATTTGGTAACGTGGCATACTGAGTGTTGCTGTGAAATGATCAGTGTTTGATCATTTGCGATATGATCATTTGTTTGATCTTACATCTTTGTGATCATAGGTTGATCATTTTGTTTGACCCGAAGCATGGCTTTGTAGAAAGCGTAGCTTTGTGGACGAGACTTCATCGAGCCTCACACCCCGGAAATGGTCAAAACAGGAAGAATGCGGCAAGGTTCTAGAGAGTAGCGCCCCTTAGTGTATGTCATTCCTTCTGGATAAAGGTGGTATCATGGTATGGAGCCCAGATACTTAACCTCTGTGGTTGCTGCAAATTTATTACTTTGTGGTTGTTGCGAATCGGGGATCCTCGGGAAGATCGGTGACGATCGGGGGATGGCGTACGCGTGTCAGTAGTTACCTATTTTTGCAGAGGTAACCCGGCCTTGTGTTGGCAGAGATCCGGTTAGGTTCTCGGGTCGTCTATTCCAGGGGCGTACCCATCGTGGAAAAGGAAGTTCCTTAGCCTGACCATTTGTTGGAAATCCAAAGAAACAATACGATCTTGTACGGTTTTAGTTGTAGAACCTATCATTCACTTATGGTGGTCACCACTGTTTGGATGGTAGCTATAGTAGGCATAAGTGCGGAATGCCTATGCTGGCTAAGATTAATATTATACTTTCGAAATGCTTTCTACACTATGCACTAATAATAATATCAAAAATGATTTGATTTTGCGTATCAAGCATCTTTGACTATCATAAGAAGAAATCTCCTCCAATTCTGCGTTTGCATTGTGTGTGTGGTGGGAGGTCTTATGGTAGTTTCATTTTCCAAAAAGCATTGCGAATTGACTTTAAAAATATTTTGTTGTTATAAAGAATAACTGTTTTACGATCTCACACCAGTCACCATGACTGACTCGGAGTTTATTGTTTCCCTTCTAAACTCTGGGTGCCCACCAATTTCCACACGGGCAGCCTAGAGTTATGTTATCAGGATATTCTGGATATTCTGGAGCTTTGGAGATAAGCTGGATGGCGAGACGTAGTATTTGTATCTGATAGTATTTATTCCGCTGTGTATTCTGTATGAGGACAAGTTATATAACTGTCCATTGTTGTATATTGACTCTGATTGATGTATGTATAAACTGATATAGTTCTTTGTTTTAAAAGACTAATGATTATCTAATATATATTGTTCCGCTGCGATATGTGAGATTCTGATATTGTTTCTGTTCTGTGTGTCCTGTTGTTCTTCTTTCTTCTTCTTCTCTTTATTTTCTCTTCTTCTATCTTTTTCCTCTTTTCTTCTTCTTCTACCTTTTTCTTCTTTTTAAAACCATAACTTTTCGGGTTTCCGGCATTCGATGGCTCGGCAGTCGATAAAGTGAGTATCGATGTCGAATTTTCGAAAGTCGAAAATTTCGGGATGTTACATGTTCAATCGGGCGAGTCCGGAAATTAACTCATAATGTAAATGCAAGCTTTCCATCCCACTTGTTTTACTAAACCGTTTAATTTAATTTCTCGTCCGATCGAGTTCATGTAATTTTTATATAAAATAATTGGCTTTTAAAAATCTCATTTGAAAACATTATTTTATAGACTAAAATAGACGTTAGAAAATTTTATTTAATATATATATATATATATATATATACACGAAATTACGAAATCAAGTTTATAAAACAATATGAATGTACTAGAGTGTGTGTGTGCAAAATATTTCCCACGGTCATTTCTATAAATGATATATATATATATATAATAAAAATCATTTCTATAATATATATAGGAAAACATTTTGGTTTCAAAAAAATTCTTTTGAAAACTAATTCGAAATTAGTGTAGTAAAACAGTGTGTCAAGCTATATCCATAGAGATATTTGTATGGAAATCTTTATTAAAATGAAAGCATCAAATTCAAGACTCAAAATTCCAGAAATAACATTAGAAATCATCAGAAAAAAGGCATTGAAACCATGCCCAAAACACCGAAATTCAACCAGGCAAACAACTGGAACAAGAGCACAAAGGCGGAGGGTTCACTGGCACGATCTGAAAGACCCCAGGTCAGTGACAAAATGTGCAATTTTGACCCTTTACATCCAAAAATTTTGCACAACTCAAAACATGAAAGTTGTAGATAAAAATTTAAGCTTTCGAACAAGAAAAAGATCATCAAATTCAGAATTATGGTTCAAAAGTTTTGATCAAAATAAGTTTTAGATTTAAATTTATTAACTCTGTCTTTTATTCTCAGACTAGCGACAAAGAAATGCAATTTTGATCATATAAACTTCAAAATATTGCAAAAATCAAAACATAAAAGTTGTAGATAAATATTTAGGCTTTACTGCAAGGAAAAGATCAATAAATTTGGACTTACTATTAAAAAGTTATGGTCGAAACAATTTTCAGGTTCAAATTACTTAATTCATGTTTCATTGTCAAGGGAGAGAAACAAAACACAATATTCCACCATTATAATCTCAGAATTTTACAAAATTGAAAGCATGAAACTTATAGACCAGAGTCTAAGCTTTCTAGAAAATTAAAAATTATCAAATTCCAACAAAAACAAGTTTGACATGGCCATAATACTAAGTATGATTAGCTCAAGGAATGAATTAACAACCAAGACATTCACAAATAACAACCATTCAACAAGGGACTTTAGATCAGTACAAGAGGTTAGTTCAAATTCACCTCAAATTCAAAGAACTGCAACAAGATAGAGATGGATTAAAGCTTGTTTTCTTCAAATCTTGACTCTAATAATACATGCAACGAGATATACAACTATAGATTCGATGAACTGAAATTACAATTGAAATAAGCTAAAATAGAGATTCATAGTTTGAGGAGATCAACCTGAAATAATTAACTACAAGATTCAGTAATTTATTTTCTCATGATCTCGAGGAGATTGGGGATTTTAATTTGGTAGGGTTTTGTCGAGAGGAGGTAAAAGCTCTCAGGTTTTCTATTTTAAAAAAAAGGTGTTTGAGAAATGAACGTACAGTTCATTACTAAGGAGGTATTTACCTCTTCTCAAAGTGGTTTTGGGCTAATAAACCCTATTTCGTTTAAGTAGCAACATATAAATAGTTTTCTCGATTTATAAAACTTATTAGTTAAACTTCATGTAAATAATTAAGATTTTAGCAAGACAATTATAATTTAAACTCTAGCTTAAGTCTTACTTAAACTCCATGTAAATAACAACAAATCTATTTATCACATCAAAATATAATAAGTAAACCCAATTTATTCTAATCCAAATTTTAAACCAAAGGTTTTATTTTCATAATCTTTTAATTAATTACAGTAAATGTTCAAAGGTTATTAACTCAACTTTTATCTCTAATTAACTAATTAATACAATTCACTAAACTTAAACTGGAATTTGCATAAATTGGTAAAAATAATAATAATTCCCTATAGGTTATAATTTTACTTTATTTGATTTCCAACTTTATTGTCAGGCTCAACATTTTAAGTTATTGACAATCTTACTTCACTTTTTGATGTTTTAAACACCCAATTACCTTTTATTTATTTATTCCTCTCAACATATATTATTGTTATAATCTCTTCCTAACTCTAATTTAAATTTTTGAGATAAAAGTTCCTATAATTCCAAATTAAACATTACTATTATTGTTTAAATTAATATTTTAATTAATCAACTACCTTTCTTGGTATGCCTCAAACCTGGGTTGTTACACGATCTCTCATATATACTAATGAGTCAACATGGATACATTTCAGTATTTGAATATATCTAAAATAATATGTATTATGTAACGACCCCGAATTTTATCGCTTTGATTTGTAAATATTTGATAAATTTTAAATATTTAATTAATGGTTCTTAATAATCAATTAACCCTCTTTTAATTAATAAGTAATAGTAGTAAACTCATTTTGAAAGTTTTTATACAAAAATAAATAGTTCAATGAAAAATTGAAAATGTGAATGAAAATCAATTTTTGGATTTTCGACTTTTTCTCGAACAAAAGTTATTGCAATGTTTTTTCACACATATGCATACTTTTAAAACATACACTTATACATATAATAAGTGGTTTAATAACGTAAAAATAATTAGTAAAAGTAAGCGTAGTTAAAGTGTTTAATAAAATTGTAATATCCCGGAAATTTGGGGCAATATCAATTTAATAATCTGTTTAAATAATTAAATTGATTTGATAATCTTTGATAAAAATTTGAATTGGTTTAATAATCTGATTAAATAAATATTTACTGAGTGAAATTATCTTTTAAAAACCAATAAAATGATTCCTATTTATAATATATATATATATGGGTATATATTGTAAATAGATAAACTTGGGTTTGTAAATTTAATTAATAAATAAAATATTGTTTTTAAATTTCTAATATATATATTTTGATAGTTTGGAAATTATGATTTATTTAATATTAAGCTTTTCAAAGCTATTTAAAACAAAATTACTATATGGTTTTAAGTAAGGTTAATAATAAGGTTTATTTTATATTGCTTAATAAATATGGTTTAAGAATATATATATATATAAGTTTAAAATACAATTTACATATGAGATGTTAATTCATTTAATAATAGTAGTAATCTATAATCTCTTTTATAAATTATTTTAAATTGACAAATTTGTTACTTCTAAAACAATATTAATAATGTATTGTTTTGTTTATAGATATATATGAATAGATTTGTAAGAAATTGAATGGTTATTTTCAATTTGAATGTGTTGTTTTAAATTTACTTTAAATTGGATTTTAAAATATAATTTACATTTGAATTTAAAATTAATTTGAAATTCAAAAGAGGTAATATTTAAATAGTTTTGGATTTGTATATATATATGGATAAGCTTTTATTTATATATAATTAGTTTTATTTTCTTTTAAGTAACTTATATATATATAAACAAGCATTTATAAATTAAGAAAAGGCTTTTATTTACATTTAAATAAATATGAATTACTTAGAAGACAAGTGTAATTATATAAAGCTTAATAGTAACATGTGTTGTAAAATTAAGATATGAGAAAGACAAGTGTCAATCTTTTAATTTCTATTTTCTTTTATTTTTAAGAAATTATTTTCAGCCTACATATGCATGTTTTCCTCATCTTCATTTCTTTTCTAACTTTCATTTTCAAAACAAAATCTGAAATCAGTATTCAAAATGCCTCAAAACAAAACCAAATTCAAACAACCTATAATTCATTTTCCAAATCATCTCAAAGCTGTCTGCATATTTCAAAATCAAGATCAAAAACCTACCTGCATTTTCCAAAAGCCTGTATACATTTTTCATCTCTGGAATCATGTTCAAACAAAAAGGGGATGCTCTGCATCATCTTCGAAAGCCAGCCTGCAATTCTTTTCAAAATCAAAGAACCTGTCTACCTTCATTTCTTCAACCTGGAACAAGCATGCATTTAGATTAAAGCAATTTAAGCATTCAACAACTCCAGTTTTTAATTCAAGCATGCATGCAGTTCTAAATTCAATCAGTAACGCTACAGCAACTAAAGTTAAAATCAAATTTAAGGAGCATTCAAGTTTCTCAGTTTCAAAAGCTATTACAAAGTTAAACTACCTCTGTTCATACAAAACAGGTGAGTAACATTCTATTATTAAGATTTAAGTTATGAAAGATGGTTGCATGTGAATATTTATAAGTGGTTCTGCATATCTATGTATTGATGTATGATTATATATGTGAGTTTCTATGTATACATGGATGAGTAGTTATGTGTGCATGCCTGTTATCTTTGAATTCTGTTCTTATTAAAAATAGGTGAATAAACTTTTATCAGAAAAGTTTAAGTAAATAGAAATTTGTGCATGAGAATTTTAGATAGGTTTAATGTTTGTATGTACCTATTTCTATAAGATCTTTGTATACATGTTGAAGTTTAACTGTACATGTTTGAAATGTCCTGATACTTCTCTGTTTTCCCAAAGTACAGAGTAAAAACCAAACAAAATTCAAGAATTCCAATTCAAACCACTGTTAGGCTTGAATCTTCAAATGCAGTATGATTATTTAAACATGAATTAAAGTTTAAAATTTTATTCAAAAGAATTTGTTCGAAAATCTTCTGAAACCAGGATGATACAGTAGGAAATTTATTAATATGCTAAAATCAAATATTGTAGTTATTTGATTAAATTTTATATTTTGAATCAACTCAGAGAAACATGATTTTTAAAATAAAAATCCTGATTTTTAGTTTGGTTTTGGAGTAGTAATTTTGAGATGACTGGAAGTTATGTTTTGGGCAAGTTCTTGTCGACGGAGGAGTTATGGTGGTCAGGGCTTCTTCGGGAGGAAGAGTGAGGATGAGTGATCACGACAAAAATGTTCGAAGGTATTCTCGAACGTTGATGGGGTCGGATGTCTTGGAATTAGGGTTTAACATTGTTTTTGGGTCGCGTTTGGAAATGGGGTGACTGGGAATCTTAGAGTGAATCGAGTTGCGTAGAATTTAGGGCATAGTAGCGTGGAGGCATTGCGGTGTCGTGGCCGGAATTTCGTGGCGAACGATGGTAGGCATTGTGGGGTTGATGGGATTTTCAGGCGAGGTGCTGTTCAATGGTGGTTTCAGTTTGATCGAGATTAACTCGATTTCGATTCGAATGGGTTATGATCGATCTGGTTTTGCGTAGGGGTTTGCGAGGTTGTAGGTGATGGTCGAATGTCACCACGATGGTCTCCGGTTGCCGGAATTGGTGGTGTACGTGCACCACGTGCACGTTGTTTCTGGGTTTATTCGTGTTATTGGGGAAGAAGGAGGAGACTCGGGACGCTCTCGTGATGATCGTATGGAAGACTCGAAGCAGATGAGTAAGGGGGTGACTCGAAGACGACTCGGGTTTACAAGGATATGACTCGGGGAAGAAATAAGTGGCTCGGGTTGTTTATTTTATTGTAACCTGGTTTTGAGATTTTAGAAAAATCATGTACAGGTTTTAAAAAGTTAGTAATTTAAATCAATTCATGTTTTCAAAAATGTATTATCTAAGTTTTAGCAAAAGTAAATGTTAAACAAAGTTTCAATGTAAATGAAATAAATGAGTTTTCAAAGATAAGTTCTTTTGAGTTTTAAGGTTATTAAAACGATTAAATTTGTAAGTAATTTATTAAATAGTGTTTTAAAATGAATTGAGTTTTTATTGCATAAGAAAATAGACCAAGTTCCAAAGTAAAATCATTTAGTAAGATTTTGGAACAAGTTCAAGTTTAAATATAAAAGTTAAGTGATATAAATTTGTTTGTTTTAAAAGTAATTATATTAATGATTTAATTTATTTCCAATGATTTTTATTAAGGAAATGAATATAATTAAGAAAAAATTTAATAAAAGCTTAATTACTATTTGTAATTAAGGATAATTACTTAATAAAGTAATTAGTGGATGGTAAATGAATTAATTAAAGAATTAAGATTTATTAATAATATGATTAATTACTAGTTAATGTAATTAATTAAAAGAGAGAAATTAATTAAGGAAGTAATTAATTAAGGTTGATTAATTAAGATTAATTAATCAAAAATAAGTGATTAAAGAATAATTAATTAATATAATTAATTAAGGAATTAATTAAGGTAGGTAATTACAAGATGATTAATTACTGATTATGATTATTTAAAGTTAATTAATGTAGTTAATTAAAGATTAATTATTTAATTAACTAGAAGGTAATTAATTAATAAAGTAATTAGAGGATTATTAATGGAATTAATCAAGATTGATTAATAAAGTAATTAACTTAAGTTAAATTAATTAATTGTAATTAATTAAGATTTAATGTAATTAATTATAATTAATTAAAGAAAGCAAATGAAGGATCATTAATTATTGTAATTAATGATAGTAATTTAAAGTTAATTACTGTATATGGTTAAGGATAATTACTTGATGTAATTAAAGTATAATTAATCAGGGAAGATTAATTAAGGAAGATCATTAAGATGTTTAATTAATTAAGTTGTAATTAATTAATGATAGTGAGCAGGATTATGATAATCCAAGTAATTAAAGAATAGTAATTAATTTAATTAAAGGTTAATTAAATTGATTAGAGTTAATCAATTCTGTTTAGATAATTGATTAATACTGGATGTTTGATATTGGGTGATTGGTTGATATTGGATGATTTGAATATCTCTGATATATATATGATATATGCTGCTTTGTGAGATGAATGTTGATATGAATTATCAATTGTGATAATATGATTTATCTATCTGTTTATATCATCCTGAATAAGTTTAACTGTTTAAACCTTTAAACAACTTGGCCTTAAAAGATACGTTTTGGATTTCGATGAGACCGGGATCGGGTTTCCGTATACCGGTATTCCAGGTCTGGAGACCCGAATACCACATCGATCCAAATTAACGATAGGTCGTGAATCTCAAGTGAAGATGAAGATTCAGAGTGCAAGGGTTATTGTCGTTAACTCTGAGGGTGATTCCAAAACGAGTGTAACGAGATAATGCCTTCGGTTTCGTTCGAACCCGGAACGAACTTGTATGGATTGAATGCTTTCAGCACATCGTCAGGCGGACGATGAGCATTCTAAGTGATATGTTCTGATTAAAGGTAATCGTAACCTCAAGCCTCATCAACCGGGAATGGCTAAAACAGGGGAGGTGCAGCAAGGTTTCGTGGGTAGCACCCACTGAGAGCAAGATAGATCCCTGTCTAGAGGTCCCTTTTCTTTTATTCGGCTTAGTGTGTGGTTGGTCGCGCCAACTACGGGATTATCTTGTTCGGGATTATCCAGTAAGGGATGGTTCCGGCTTTGTGTTGCAGGGGAGCGGGCGTACTCCTCGGTACGGTGATCTAGGCCACGTACTGTGACGGGCGGTACCCCAGTAGCCCTGCCATTGTATGGATTCCAAACTCCAATAAGTGCCATACGTATTAGTTGTGCCCAACTATGTTGGAATGTGAGATGTAAGCATTTCAGCTATTTCTATATTTTACTTGAAAACCCTAGACCCTATTATAATACAATCGAATTTCCTATCAAATGTTTTGGTTAGCGTAAGGTAAAAACTTACCCATGTTTATTTGTGGGAAGTCTTACGTGATACTTTTTCTTTCAAAAGATTTTGAAGTTAAACAAGTTTAACCTGTTACTCACACCAGACCCATGTCTGACCCAAGTTGTTTATTTCTGTTTTATAAACTCTTGGGTACTCAAATTTTTACGAGTAGCCAAGAGATTTAGGTTTAGCTTTGACGAATTGTGGAGGAGCAATGGAGCAGGAGGCTTCGGCGTTCGTAGATATAGTTTTCCGCTGTGTTGATATCTGTGTTTGAGTCTTGTATTGTATTTGAGTTGTAATATCTAGACAGATGTTTATAACTGTCTAGTATGTGTTGTATAGTTGTGAAAACTCTGATAAGTGTTGTATACTATGTAATAGTTTATGTTATTAATATAATTTATTCGTTCCGCTGTGAGATCGTTGTTGTTGTTACTTTCTTTCTTCTCTTCTTTTCTATTTTCTACCCCTTTCTTTCTTATTAACGATGCGACTTTCTGTGGAGAGGAAGTCGTGGTCGTTACAGTGGTATCAGAGCATAGGTTGAGCGAATGCCTAAGCTATTGGTTAAGTGAATATCAGAACACTAGGTTGAGTGAATACCTAGGTTCGGAAGGATTGTTCATTAGAGATAGGATCTGTAACAACCTATTTGAGTCCGAGTGTATATATATTCGAGAGCGCGTATTTGTTAGTTATATAAAATGGTTTTATATTGTGTTAATTGATCGGTTAAGTGGTATATGGATTCTGGTCAATACGAGTAGCTAACGTTATTGATAGGGATCTCTAAACACTTGGACCAGGCCAACGGACACAATATTGTTTTAAAAAGGTAGATGAAATAATTTTATCCAGATATAATTTCTATATAAGTATCATTTTAAATGTATATGGTATTTGTAATGATTGGTTGAGATGATAATAATTTATCATCTAGGATTAGGAGTCTGAGTGTTGAGGTTGGAAATGTATCTGTCGAGACTGTAGACCTAATACCGTCTCGAGTGAACTTTACAGTTGTGTAAGGATTTCACAATCTCTGAAGGAAACCTGTTAAGGTTCGGAGTTTATCTTTGAAGTTGGATGAGTAGAGTTGGATCTGTCGGTTGGGCAGAAGCGAGTGATAGTATCTTGGTATCTTCTGGAAGAAGTAGCTGTGTGATGAGATGCAGTGACTATGGATGTTCCCGAAGATGTTTTCTTTGGAACAAGTTAATGAAGTGTGTCTGCTTCGGTGTTGTGGTTGAGTTCTGCATGGTGTTTCTATTTGGTTTGGGTTCGAGTTTCTCGAAGAGCTTTGGAAAAGGAAATCTTTGGCATCGGTGGCAGCAGTGCAGCTCGGAGTGTTCTTTGTGTTGGCAGAAAGTTTTTGGCTATGCATTTTTCTGAAGGTGAAGTTCAGAAGCAGCAGAGTGGATCCATTTCTTCGATAAATTGGATAGTTAAGTATAAGCTGTTCTGATTGGTAAAGAGAGAACAGTTTTCTTTGCAGTTAGGCTGGGTTGATCGCAAAAGTGACTTGCGATAGTCTGAGTATTCTCTTGAGTTATCTGAGATTTTCTGGGATGTGTTGTCCAGTTATGCTTGTGTTCTTCATCAGCATTTTCATTCTACTCCAGATCAGAATGGTGCAGCGGAAGTAGTTTGGCGAGTGCATCTGTTTGTCTTTTCCAGATAGGAGAAGTTAGTTCGGTCTTCTGATGTTGTGAGTAGATTTGTGTTTTGGATTATGGGTAGATTTTGAGAGGATCATTTTCTCGAGTTATTTTTGGTCTAGTTTGTTTCTAGAATCATCGGCGAAGGTTGAGCTGATCAGAAAGGATTTGTAGGAAGCCGAGATCGTCTGAAGATTTTGTGGATAAGAGACAAAGGAATTTGAAATTCGAAGTTGGAGACTTCGTTGTTGTGAAGTTTTTCTCTGATTAAAGGGAGCTATAAGATTAGGTAAGTCTGGGAAGTTAGCTCCGAGTTATTTTGGATCTTTTCTGTATTTCTGATTTGGATAAGAGTTTGATCTACTGGATTGAATTGTCAGTTTGGATAACTGGAATTCATTGTGTTTTACGTATCTCTGAAGGAATACGTGTTTGATCTATCTCTGGTTTAGGAACCAGCAGTTCTGGAGGAATTGGTTGTTGAGTCAGACTCGTCTGTAGTCTGATATTCTGTTTAGTTTTGTAGATCTAGATGAGTAGGAACTCTATAGCTTAGTATTGTTGATTGTTTGGATTTTGTAGAGCGAGTATCCCGGTATATATATACTTGGGAAAACTCGAGGAAATTGTATCCAGGATTTTTTCTGGATAATTAGAATTATTTGATTTGTGTGAATTGGTTGCTATGGTTGTTAGCATATGGAAGATAATATATGCTTGTGATTTAAATGGATTATTAAATTACCTTTGTCTTAAATTTCGGGGACGAAATTATTTTAAGGGGGAAGGAATGTAATATCCCGGAAATTTGGGGCAATATCAATTTAATAATCTGTTTAAATAATTAAATTGATTTGATAATCTTTGATAAAAATTTGAATTGGTTTAATAATCTGATTAAATAAATATTTACTGAGTGAAATTATCTTTTAAAAACCAATAAAATGATTCATATTTATAATATATATATATGGGTATATATTGTAAATAGATAAACTTGGGTTTGTAAATTTAATTAATAAATAAAATATTGTTTTTAAATTTCTAATATATATATTTTGATAGTTTGGAAATTATGATTTATTTAATATTAAGCTTTTCAAAGCTATTTAAAACAAAATTACTATATGGTTTTAAGTAAGGTTAATAATAAGGTTTATTTTATATTGCTTAATAAATATGGTTTAAGAATATATATATATAAGTTTAAAATACAATTTACATATGAGATGTTAATTCATTTAATAATAGTAGTAATCTATAATCTCTTTTATAAATTATTTTAAATTGACAAATTTGTTACTTCTAAAACAATATTAATAATGTATTGTTTTGTTTATAGATATATATGAATAGATTTGTAAGAAATTGAATGGTTATTTTCAATTTGAATGTGTTGTTTTAAATTTACTTTAAATTGGATTTTAAAATATAATTTACATTTGAATTTAAAATTAATTTGAAATTCAAAAGAGGTAATATTTAAATAGTTTTGGATTTGTATATATATATGGATAAGCTTTTATTTATATATAATTAGTTTTATTTTCTTTTAAGTAACTTATATATATATAAACAAGCATTTATAAATTAAGAAAAGGCTTTTATTTACATTTAAATAAATATGAATTACTTAGAAGACAAGTGTAATTATATAAAGCTTAATAGTAACATGTGTTGTAAAATTAAGATATGAGAAAGACAAGTGTCAATCTTTTAATTTCTATTTTCTTTTATTTTTAAGAAATTATTTTCAGCCTACATATGCATGTTTTCCTCATCTTCATTTCTTTTCTAACTTTCATTTTCAAAACAAAATCTGAAATCAGTATTCAAAATGCCTCAAAACAAAACCAAATTCAAACAACCTATAATTCATTTTCCAAATCATCTCAAAGCTGTCTGCATATTTCAAAATCAAGATCAAAAACCTACCTGCATTTTCCAAAAGCCTGTATACATTTTTCATCTCTGGAATCATGTTCAAACAAAAAGGGGATGCTCTGCATCATCTTCGAAAGCCAGCCTGCAATTCTTTTCAAAATCAAAGAACCTGTCTACCTTCATTTCTTCAACCTGGAACAAGCATGCATTTAGATTAAAGCAATTTAAGCATTCAACAACTCCAGTTTTTAATTCAAGCATGCATGCAGTTCTAAATTCAATCAGTAACGCTACAGCAACTAAAGTTAAAATCAAATTTAAGGAGCATTCAAGTTTCTCAGTTTCAAAAGCTATTACAAAGTTAAACTACCTCTGTTCATACAAAACAAGTGAGTAACATTCTATTATTAAGATTTAAGTTATGAAAGATGGTTGCATGTGAATATTTATAAGTGGTTCTGCATATCTATGTATTGATGTATGATTATATATGTGAGTTTCTATGTATACATGGATGAGTAGTTATGTGTGCATGCCTGTTATCTTTGAATTCTGTTCTTATTAAAAATAGGTGAATAAACTTTTATTAGAAAAGTTTAAGTAAATAGAAATTTGTGCATGAGAATTTTAGATAGGTTTAATGTTTGTATGTACCTATTTCTATAAGATCTTTGTATACATGTTGAAGTTTAACTGTACATGTTTGAAATGTCCTGATACTTCTCTGTTTTCCCAAAGTACAGAGTAAAAACCAAACAAAATTCAAGAATTCCAATTCAAACCACTGTTAGGCTTGAATCTTCAAATGCAGTATGATTATTTAAACATGAATTAAAGTTTAAAATTTTATTCAAAAGAATTTGTTCGAAAATCTTCTGAAACCAGGATGATACAGTAGGAAATTTATTAATATGCTAAAATCAAATATTGTAGTTATTTGATTAAATTTTATATTTTGAATCAACTCAGAGAAACATGATTTTTAAAATAAAAATCCTGATTTTTAGTTTGGTTTTGGAGTAGTAATTTTGAGATGACTGGAAGTTATGTTTTGGGCAAGTTCTTGTCGACGGAGGAGTTATGGTGGTCAGGGCTTCTTCGGGAGGAGGAGTGAGGATGAGTGATCACGGCAAAAATGTTCGAAGGTATTCTCGAACGTTGATGGGGTCGGATGTCTTGGAATTAGGGTTTAACATTGTTTTTGGGTCGCGTTTGGAAATGGGGTGACTGGGAATCTTAGAGTGAATCGAGTTGCGTAGAATTTAGGGCATAGCAGCATGGAGGCATTGCGGTGTCGTGGCCGGAATTTCGTGGCGAACGATGGTAGGCATTGTGGGGTTGATGGGATTTTCAGGCGAGGTGCTGTTCAATGGTGGTTTCAGTTTGATCGAGATTAACTCGATTTCGATTCGAATGGGTTATGATCGATCTGGTTTTGCGTAGGGGTTTGCGAGGTTGTAGGTGATGGTCGAATGTCACCACGATGGTCTCCGGTTGCCGGAATTGGTGGTGTACGTGCACCACGTGCACGTTGTTTCTGGGTTTATTCGTGTTATTGGGGAAGAAGGAGGAGACTCGGGACGCTCTCGTGATGATCGTATGGAAGACTCGAAGCAGATGAGTAAGGGGGTGACTCGAAGACGACTCGGGTTTACAAGGATATGACTCGGGGAAGAAATAAGTGGCTCGGGTTGTTTATTTTATTGTAACCTGGTTTTGAGATTTTAGAAAAATCATGTACAGGTTTTAAAAAGTTAGTAATTTAAATCAATTCATGTTTTCAAAAATGTATTATCTAAGTTTTAGCAAAAGTAAATGTTAAACAAAGTTTCAATGTAAATGAAATAAATGAGTTTTCAAAGATAAGTTCTTTTGAGTTTTAAGGTTATTAAAACGATTAAATTTGTAAGTAATTTATTAAATAGTGTTTTAAAATGAATTGAGTTTTTATTGCATAAGAAAATAGACCAAGTTCCAAAGTAAAATCATTTAGTAAGATTTTGGAATAAGTTCAAGTTTAAATATAAAAGTTAAGTGATATAAATTTGTTTGTTTTAAAAGTAATTATATTAATGATTTAATTTATTTCCAATGATTTTTATTAAGGAAATGAATATAATTAAGAAAAAATTTAATAAAAGCTTAATTACTATTTGTAATTAAGGATAATTACTTAATAAAGTAATTAGTGGATGGTAAATGAATTAATTAAAGAATTAAGATTTATTAATAATATGATTAATTACTAGTTAATGTAATTAATTAAAAGAGAGAAATTAATTAAGGAAGTAATTAATTAAGGTTGATTAATTAAGATTAATTAATCAAAAATAAGTGATTAAAGAATAATTAATTAATATAATTAATTAAGGAATTAATTAAGGTAGGTAATTACAAGATGATTAATTACTGATTATGATTATTTAAAGTTAATTAATGTAGTTAATTAAAGATTAATTATTTAATTAACTAGAAGGTAATTAATTAATAAAGTAATTAGAGGATTATTAATGGAATTAATCAAGATTGATTAATAAAGTAATTAACTTAAGTTAAATTAATTAATTGTAATTAATTAAGATTTAATGTAATTAATTATAATTAATTAAAGAAAGCAAATGAAGGATCATTAATTATTGTAATTAATGATAGTAATTTAAAGTTAATTACTGTATATGGTTAAGGATAATTACTTGATGTAATTAAAGTATAATTAATCAGGGAAGATTAATTAAGGAAGATCATTAAGATGTTTAATTAATTAAGTTGTAATTAATTAATGATAGTGAGCAGGATTATGATAATCCAAGTAATTAAAGAATAGTAATTAATTTAATTAAAGGTTAATTAAATTGATTAGAGTTAATCAATTCTGTTTAGATAATTGATTAATACTGGATGTTTGATATTGGGTGATTGGTTGATATTGGATGATTTGAATATCTCTGATATATATATGATATATGCTGCTTTGTGAGATGAATGTTGATATGAATTATCAATTGTGATAATATGATTTATCTATCTGTTTATATCATCCTGAATAAGTTTAACTGTTTAAACCTTTAAACAACTTGGCCTTAAAAGATACGTTTTGGATTTCGATGAGACCGGGATCGGGTTTCCGTATACCGGTATTCCAGGTCTGGAGACCCGAATACCACATCGATCCAAATTAACGATAGGTCGTGAATCTCAAGTGAAGATGAAGATTCAGAGTGCAAGGGTTATTGTCGTTAACTCTGAGGGTGATTCCAAAACGAGTGTAACGAGATAATGCCTTCGGTTTCGTTCGAACCCGGAACGAACTTGTATGGATTGAATGCTTTCAGCACATCGTCAGGCGGACGATGAGCATTCTAAGTGATATGTTCTGATTAAAGGTAATCGTAACCTCAAGCCTCATCAACCGGGAATGGCTAAAACAGGGGAGGTGCAGCAAGGTTTCGTGGGTAGCACCCACTGAGAGCAAGATAGATCCCTGTCTAGAGGTCCCTTTTCTTTTATTCGGCTTAGTGTGTGGTTGGTCGCGCCAACTACGGGATTATCTTGTTCGGGATTATCCAGTAAGGGATGGTTCCGGCTTTGTGTTGCAGGGGAGCGGGCGTACTCCTCGGTACGGTGATCTAGGCCACGTACTGTGACGGGCGGTACCCCAGTAGCCCTGCCATTGTATGGATTCCAAACTCCAATAAGTGCCGTACGTATTAGTTGTGCCCAACTATGTTGGAATGTGAGATGTAAGCATTTCAGCTATTTCTATATTTTACTTGAAAACCCTAGACCCTATTATAATACAATCGAATTTCCTATCAAATGTTTTGGTTAGCGTAAGGTAAAAACTTACCCATGTTTATTTGTGGGAAGTCTTACGTGATACTTTTTCTTTCAAAAGATTTTGAAGTTAAACAAGTTTAACCTGTTACTCACACCAGACCCATGTCTGACCCAAGTTGTTTATTTCTGTTTTATAAACTCTTGGGTACTCAAATTTTTACGAGTAGCCAAGAGATTTAGGTTTAGCTTTGACGAATTATGGAGGAGCAATGGAGCAGGAGGCTTCGGCGTTCGTAGATATAGTTTTCCGCTGTGTTGATATCTGTGTTTGAGTCTTGTATTGTATTTGAGTTGTAATATCTAGACAGATGTTTATAACTGTCTAGTATGTGTTGTATAGTTGTGAAAACTCTGATAAGTGTTGTATACTATGTAATAGTTTATGTTATTAATATAATTTATTCGTTCCGCTGTGAGATCGTTGTTGTTGTTACTTTCTTTCTTCTCTTCTTTTCTATTTTCTACCCCTTTCTTTCTTATTAACGATGCGACTTTCTGTGGAGAGGAAGTCGTGGTCGTTACAAAAATAATTAATTAAGGTAATAAGTAAGGAAGACTTTTCTTTCTTAGTTTAAGTGCTAGTACATAAATTTATGTGCTTCTTTTTAAGATGTGATGGAAGTTCTTTGACACATGGAGGTAGCTTAGCATGGAAGGAAAAGGAAGGGTAAAGGAGTAATTTGGTTAAGGGTTAAGTGATGTAATTTGCCACCTTTTGAAATTCAATAAAAGGACCTCTTTGCTTCCTTCTTTTTCACTTTTTCATTTGCAAACTTTTTCCCTTTTCTTCCCTCTTCTATTCTCTCTTCCTTCTTCTCATAATTACATTAAACAAGTTCTTTCTCCTTTATACTCAAGTATATTCTTTAATATAATGTTTCAAAACCATCTAGCAGGTCAAAGGTCGAAGTTTTAGAGCTCAAATCCCCAATACTTTTAGGATTGTGAGCATTGAGCGGTTGGAGGAAGCATGGCCAAGTGTAAATAAAGGCAAAGGTGAAGGCTTTGTATTGTTTTGGATGATGGTAGGAACAGTTGTATGCTTGTTTGGTTGGGATAGCTTTATCTTTGAATTGAAAGTGAGATATCTCACTTTAAAATAGTTTTAAAAATTGACAAATATTTGTAAATTATAAGTGTTATTTATGTTGCTTGTGTCATGTATATAATGTTTTGTATTGTTTGATTCTTGCTTTAAAGCGAATAGCATAAATAACTATTATTTTGTAGGGGATTGAAGCAATAGGAAGTCAAAGTGTTCCATAGCAAATAGGTCGCTATGGAAGCACTTTGAAGGATGGAAAGTTGTAGAGGGGTCCTAAAAGATTCCTCGCCTTGTTGGTTTTTATTTACATATATTCTTGTTAATTTATGTAAATGTTTGTGCATGTGAAAAGTGAATGTTGCATAGTAATAGTCAATCTATTTGTTGTTTGTTTTTTCTACATTGATATCACGTGCTTTCTTTTAAGTGATTTATTACTTGTTTTCTAAAGTGCTTTGAAAATGGTTGCCGAACTTGACTTTTATTTTCAAACCTTTTTGCAAAGATATGGAATAGTTTAAATATAGAAAGGAATGTGGTTTAAAAGTTATTTGATTTACAAAACAAGTTTTAAAAGTTATGGTCCGTATAGCGATAGTCGATATGGATGTAGTTTGGAAATTTATGTTTTAAGTAAAGTAAAAAAGTATCTACTTTAAATATTTTGTAAATTCTTTTCGAATGTGTTATATAAAAGTAGTACATGTAGTTAAAAAGGAGACTGAAGATTTAAATATATTTCTAAGAATTTGATTGAGTTATTTAAACAAGAGGCTTAAATTTTATAAAAGAAACTACTTTGTTTCAAAACTCAAGTTTTGTATAAAAGCGACCATCTTTAAGGATGTTTAAATACAAGTATCAAACTGTGGTTTGAAAAGTTTTAAAAATATTTTAAAAGAAGAAGCAAGCATGGATTATGACACTATTGTTGTAATAAATGTTTTCGAGAAAGAAAAAGAGATTGTGGACTGTAACATTTTATAACACTTTGTTATTATTAAATAAGTTGTTTAGTTTATAAAAAGGAAGGTTGTTACCTTTTAAATCATGCTTTGGTTTAAATAAATGACTTTGAAAAATGTTTCCGATAACTAGTTTGAAATGAAAGACTAGAAATAAGTTTACGGAGTTGGTTATCTAATTGTTTTAAAATAACTATTTTATGCAAGGGATTTCTTTTGTCGGTGGCATTAAGTATCATAAAATGAATAAAATAAATAGTGCTAAAATGTTGATATGTTTATGGAAAGTAAGCCATCTTATATTTAGCACTAAAACCCGACGAGTAGACCTTCCTCTTTCTGTGAGTTCTAGAATCAGAGTGCTTCAACTAAGGTAAGGGCGGGTGTGTAACACCCCACATTTTTATATAATTATATAAAATCAACTGAATTAACATAATTGCAAAATAGAATATAAATGTCAAATATATGCATTTAAGAATTAAGAGGTTACATAGATTTATGCAAGCAATAGAGCATGTGATTAATTGAAGCATCAATCAATTAAAAGGGGAATTAATTAAGAGACATAGAGTCGTCAATTAGTCAAGAATATGTCACTTTAATAACGTTAATTAATTAAGGGATCTCCTAACAAAGGGAAATGTATGTGGGGAATAAATTAAATGATAACATACATATATTAATTTATAATATACATAATCAATTAATTAAGAAATTAATTAAAGGCATTAAGTAAGCGTAAATTAATAAAAGAGGGAAACTTATATGTCAATTAATTGGGTAATGAATTGGCGGTTTAAATATATAGAACTAATAAATGCATGATTGTGTTACGCATAAGAATTAATTTGGATATCAAAATGGGAAAACATGTCAATTAATTAATTGGCAATTAGTTGAGCGTTTTAAAAAGGGTGTCAATTAATCAAAGAATATGCCCTTGTTACAATAGCTAATAATGTAAATTAATTAGCTAGAAGAAAACACCAGTTATAGGATTATTTGTTTCCAAGTCAAAAAGAAAAAAAATGGAATGCGTACAAAAATCAAATGGAATAATTAAGTTTACGATGAAGGTAAGTTAATAGGAATAAATTAAAAGTATAACTTTTATATACAATCAATTAATGGAGGTATTAATTGACGTGTTCAAAATGGTAAGAAATTACAACGTATAAGAATCAATTAATATTTGATATACATATATATATATATGTATGTATGATCTAATTAATTGGATAATTAATGGAAGAATCTTATTTAGAAGGAAACGTGAATTAATAGGGTCGTATAACAAAGGAATAAATGAATAACATTGGATAATTATACGTTATAAGCTAACGTAAAAAAATCAATAAATGATGGTGAGGATTGTTTTTAGGGTTAATCGGATGGTTTAAGTTGTTCACTACACCTATAAATTGAACGTAACTTAACCCCAGTCCACACTATTTTCTCTGAATCAGCTGCTGTCATTTACAGCAAACTCCTCTTCTCTTCTCCCTCTTCCTTTCTCCTCTATCAATCAAATCTTTCCCCAAACAAAAAATAAAATTAAGCAAGGGTATACATACAAGCAAATCATAAAATTGCGCAAACAAATCAGGGAAATTACAGCGAATTAAAAAGGGGGAAAAGCGGAGAAAAGCGTAGCAAATTAAAAGGGATAGAGATTGAAGCTAAGGACGACATGTGAGTGGATTTATTTATATATCTTTTAAGTTTAAGATATATTATCGTTAGATTACCGTTTAGAAAATTTTATTCAGTAGTTAATCATATTAATTAAACTAGGCTGAACTATAAGAAAACTTGTAGTTTATTTATAGTATCAGTATTTATACACTGTTTTCTATGCCTTATTTACATCTTTTTCTACATTTTGGATTTTTATGCAAGCGTCAGTTTTCTTCTATCCCCTCATTTTTCTTCGCGTATGGATTAGAATAGATTAAACGCGAATATGGATTAAATAATAAAGAAAATTAAAATGAAGGAAATAGATGTAAAATAATAAAAGTTGAGGAATAGAATTAGTGTAATAAATTGCATTAAAACGGGAGAAGTTAATTTGGGAGTAATTATTAGATTAATTGGTTGGTTTAGAAAATAGGATACATTACCATAACTTAGTATCTAAAAGATAACGATAAACGTAACTTCCATAATAAAAGAAATAAAAAGGGGGAATTAGTGTAGAATAGAGAAACCGCTGTATTTTACACAACTCCAAAATAGTAAAAGAGATATCTTGCAGTTACAGATTATTGTTTATAGTATTATCCAATATTAAGATATGGAAATGGATTATATAATTTTCATAACCAACTAAATAAAATAGAATTACTTCCTAAAATAGCGGACAATAAAGTAAAGTATGATTTGAAACAAGAAAATTATTAGTTTAAAAATTTGAGGCTATAAAAAAAATTAAGGAGCCTAAGTCAGCATTTACCGCACAGGCTATTTAACTAGGCAACTATTATGATAAGTGAATTATGTAATATTAGAGAATTAAAGAAAATTCTATAATAAAAGAAGGCAGACTAGAGCAGACAAGAAACGCTTGTAATTACATAACGGACTATATAAGAAGAAAAAGTAACAATTACGAGTAGAATTATAACATAAGTTATAATTATGAAATAAGAACGGAAAAGCTTATCGTGAGACTTATAATAAATTGGTAAGCAATGATAGTAGAGAATAATGATAGAAGCTTATTTACACAACTTATACTAAGTTGATAAGCAAATAACACAAAAATAATAAAAGAGGCTTATTTTATTGAACTTAAGGATTTATATATTAAGTTAAATAAGCAAGATAATGAATGTGGCTCATACTAATAACATTCCCTATTAGACCTATGGTTATCTCACAATAGTTAGAAGTGAGACGAGGGCAAGAATATGCTAATTAAAATAAAATAAGTAGCCAACAGAATAAGAAAGCAAACTAAATGCAAATTAAAAGATTAAACTTAGTGTCTAATAAAAGAATCGAAATGCATTTGGAGTAGCCCAAAGGATGAAGTGCCTAACGAAGTAGTTCATCATGGATTTCAGCAATGGAGAAACACATCCAACTTAGTATTTTTGGGCTTCAAAGAAGTACGAGACTTCAACGAAACGTGAGGATACTCTAGGATGGCCCTTTGGGTAGGCCTAATGAAGCTGCATCCCCGGAGGCCGGTTTGTAGTTGTTCCATCAAGAGAGTATGCCTTGATTGCATTTGCATTATAGGCCTAACGAAGCGGACCTTTGTAGGCAGTCAGAAGGGCTTTGTGTTCGGAGTAGGGTATTCGTAGGTCCAGTACTTGCAAGTAAGTTTAAGGATAGTCGCATGGGGATATCGGCCAGCATCAAGACCAAGAGCGATTTTGGGAAAGACTAGAGTTAAACCAACATGCCAATGATTCTTTCACTATCGAGACATTGGATGGGGGAGCACCACCAATTGGATGTTATATTGTTTGTAGTAGGGCACGACCACTTAACTCTTTAGAAGTCTTTCGATTAGTTGAGGGGTGGCTGCATGGGGCCATAGCCACGATGAGAAAAGAGACAGACCAACTAGAATATCTATATTATAGGCCTAACGAAGCTGTCATTTACAGATATAGAAAATCCCTGACTGAGTTCCGTACAAGGTAGACCTTGTTGGCGGGATTCAGAGAGTAGACATAACGATTATGTATAGTCCTTAATGTACGCACTGGGTGGTATGTTGCGGATTTCCGAGTAGTAGTATAGACTAGTGCAGACGCAGTTTTACTTTTTCATAGTAGACGACGGAACATCTGTATTCTAGGCCTCACGAAGTTGTCCTTTATAGATGTAGTCACAGAACGCTATAGGAGCAAGACGATGGAGTCCTTTTCGAGGAGGTTACGGAAGGTACCATAGGTGGTACCTAGGACCAATATGGTCATTGGGCATATAGCTACATATATGTATATATTAGTTATTAGGTTTTAATCTACTATGGAGTAGATGGACACAGTTCACGTACAGAGGCGGGAGTATTGTAACCTAATGAACCTAATATAAGAGTAAATGGAAATAAAACGATATATGTAGAATTAAGCCTAGAAATATATAATTTATTCATTTACCAAAACTTTTGTTCTGACCCTCTCCTCATAACATCCTACGGGTTAGGTAGATGGTAGAGACTTCTCAGCTTTATGCACATGCTTAGAAAGTGTTATTATTTGGGTGAGCATTTACTAACTATTATTTTTTAGTCAATCCCGCTGTGAGATAAATTATTCAGCTCCGATATATTTGTCTTTGCCTATTTGCAGGATAGCAGATACCCAACTCGGGCTTTAGTGGGCTTGGTTTTTAGCATTTTTGCGAAAAAATCTGGACCACTGGAATTCGGGTTGTTACATTTGGTATCAGAGCTTAGGTTTAGGGTTCCTAGGTAGAAAGTCAGTGAACGTATTTGTATTTTTGAATAAAATATAAATATATTATGTACTAAAATCCAAATCGTCCCTAACCATAGATTTTAACATGTGGAAAGTTTTTAGAGGTATGTTTGTGCATAGTTTGCTAGTTGGGTTTGGGATGACCCAAGTATGTTGAGCCCTATATTAATTACCGATTTATAGCATACGAATAAGCCATGTTTTGAGAGAAGATTGGTATCCATATATTATAGGAAGTGGAGAAGTTCCCTAGGGATAGTAGGGAGAGTGTTTTTATTTTGAAAGAGATAAGAGGTTTTAGTAAGAAAAAAATCCACTTTATGTCTAGCCCAATAAAATGAAACTTTTGGAATTGAAAAGTTGAAAAATATAATTGTTAATATATTTGAGGAAGTAAATATTGGGTTTTTGGAAAAAAAAATTGGTATGAAATTTAAATTGGTTTTTATATGATGTAAATTTGGTTAAAAGTGAAATTCTTTTTGAAGAATTATAGAGCGTGTATAGCTCGCTAGTTTCCTTGTAGGTGAACAAAGATTTTAAATAGAAAAACCTAGAGTGTGTTAAGTATCGAAAACATAGGTTACAACATTTATTGTTGTAATAGATGTTTTTGGTAAAAATAAAGGAAGCATAGACTATGACACTATCGTTATAGTAGGTGACTCCCAAAGGAATGTTTTTAACATAGCATATGAGATTGATTAATATTTATTTTAATTGAATCCATAAACTAGTATTTTTGGGTTGTAGTAACGGTGTTTTACGTAACATCTGTTTTGACCCAAATGAATTTTGGAGATAATTTCTAAAGTGGTTTGTATGTACACTTATTATTCAAATAAGTATATGAAAATATTTTCTAGTTATAAAGCAGTTTTGAAAATGAGTTATTTTGAAAAAAATAATGTACGATAAATTAATGAATTTAGTAGGAAATATCTTATCTAAGTGAATATAGAGTAAACATACTTTAATCTATTGGAATGAAATGAATAATGATATAATTTTCCATGAATCATAAATAAAGACGTTTTGTGCAAGTTATAAGGAGTACGTGAAAGAGATGTACAAGGTATAAAAAGCACCATATTTTGTATAACATATTTCGATAAAATATAAAATAAATTCCTTATAATTTCACATAAACATGAAATCCTCCTCTAAAGGATTCATAGAAGGTTTTAGCGTTTAGGGTTTCTCATAAGAGAAAGTAATTCCAATAAATTAAGATATAAAACCATTAAGTGTAGTAAGTTAGTAACTCCTTCAAGGTTAAGTAATTGGAAGAGTAGGAAAGTTAAGAGATTTTTGATAAAATAATTTTACTTATTTACCCCAGTTTTAGTAAATTTAAAAATCTATAAAAAGAAAGATGGTTTGGTGGAAAAGTAAATAAGTTTTTGAAAAGATAAAATTTAGAAGTTTTAATTTTTAAAGAAAATTTGATAAATACCAAACCAAATCAGACTTTTAAATATGGAGTAGATAGAAATCATTTCCTAGGTGTAATGGGAAAAATACAAGGCTATAGCAGTAATTACTCCTAGTAGTAATAATAAAAGTTCCCGTAAGGTGTATAGGATACCAGTGAAAACCTAGAAATGTTGCTTCACGTGTGTAGACTATAAAAGAATAGTGAAGTGATATTAGTATGATAGTAAGAGACACGCGTGGTGGAAAAAGTAGACCTTAGTTGGGAAAAAATGAAGAGAAAAGAGAAAATTTCCCAAGCTTAGTTGTCTTTTTAGATAGAGACCGCATAGATTGAAACCCTTATCCATTGAAGTAAATGAGACTTAGTTATTCCTTTTTGAGCATGGAATAGAAGAGATGAATAGATCTTATTCGTCATGAGTAGTCTAGCGTATGTTGGTAACAAGTAATAGGCGGCAGGAGTAGCATATGAGTTACTTGGATTCCTAGAGTAGGACCTTTCTGTGTCAAAGTGGACATGGTTCTAGACCTCCTTGCCCTAGATGATAGCCGTGTTTAGTTGCTGTATAAAAAAGAGTAAAAGCAGAATAAGATAACTAAAAGGAAAATTACAAATTTAAAGAAAGCGACAGAAATGTCAACAGAAAAATTTAAAAAGAGTTATTTTCTTATGTAAACTATGCTTGGGGAAGTAAATAATTTTTTTTAGGATAGTAGCCTAAATCCCAAGTACCGAGGAAGATGTGTGCAAAAGAAAACCAAAGAAATATGAAGTTTTTCCATTTTCTACCTTCTTTCTGACATACGAGATCGAATTCAGAAAATTAGATTTTTCTGAAATTCGAATATTTAAAGTTGTATGGTAGGGTTTGGATGCAAAATTCGTTGAACTAGACCCCTATTCAATAGGAGTGGGGAAAATTGGATGAAAAGTGTTTTAAATTTTTAAAAGGTTGCATTCATATAGAAATTGTAAGTATATTTAGGATGTGTGCATCATGTTTTAAAAATAAATTTTTAAAGAAGCAAAGCATTCATATAGGAGGTACCACTTAGAAATACATGTACATGCATATATTTTGTATTAAATAACACTTTTGCACAAGAGCACAGGTGGTCGAAAAATTGGATGTACACAAAATGGATGTGATTGATGCGAGGAATTACATAATTTTACCCTCGTCGAATTTCGGGGACGAAATTTCCTAAAGGGTGGGAGAATGTAACACCCCGCATTTTTATATAATTAAATAAAATCAATTGAATTAACATAATTTCAAAATAGAATATAAATGTCAAATATATGCATTTAAGAATTAAGAGGTTACATAGATTTATGCAAGCAATGAGTGTGTGATTAATTGACGCATCAATCAATTAAAAGGGGAATTAATTAAGAGACACAATGGCGTCAATTAGTCAGAGAATATGTCACTTTTATAATATTAATTGATTAAGGGATCTTCTAATAAAAGAAAATGTATGTGGGGAATAAATTAAATGATAACATACATATATTAATTTATAATTGACGCAATCAATTAATTAAGAAATTAATTAAAGACATTAAGTAAGCGTCAATTAATAAAAGAGGGAAACTTATATGTCAACTAATTGGGTAATGAATTGGCGGTTTAAATATATAGAACTAATAAATGCATGATTGAGTGACGCATAAGAATTAATTTGGATATCAAAATGCGAAAACATGTCAATTAATTAGTTTGCAATTAGTTGAGCATTTTAAAAAGGGTGTTAATTAATCAAAGAATATGCCCTTGTTACAATAGCTAATAATCTAAATTAATTAGCTAAAAGAAAACGCCAGTTATAGGATTATTTGTTTCCAAGTTAAAAAGAAAAAAAAGAATTGGAATGCGTACAAAAATCAAACGGAGTAATTAAGTTTATGATGAAGGTAAGTTAATAAGAATAAATTAAAAAGTATAACTATTATATACAATCAATTAATAAAGGTATTAATTGACGTGTTCAAATAGGTAAGAAATTATAACGTATAAGAATCAATTAATATTGGATATACATATATATATATATGTATATGTATATATGGTCCAATTAATTAGATAATTAATGGGAGAATCTTATTTAGAAGGAAACGTGAATTAATAGGGTCGTATAACAAAGGAATAAATGAATAACATTGGAGAATTATACGTTATAAGATAACGTAAACAAATCAATAAATGATGGTGAGGATTGTTTTTAGGGTTAATCAGATGGTTCATAGTTGTTCACTATACCCATAAATTGAACGTAACTTAACCTTAGCCCACACTATTTTCTCTGAATCAGCTGTTGTCATTTACAGCAAACTCCTCTTCTCTTCTCCCTCTTCCTTTCTCCTCTATCAATCAAATCTTTTCCCAAACAAAAAAAAATTAAGCAAGGGTATACATACAAGCAAATCATAAAATTGCGCAAACAAATCAGGGAATTTATAGCGAATTAAAAAGGGGGAAAAGCGGAGAAAAGCGTAGCAAATTAAAAGGGATAGAGATTGAAGCTAAGGACGACATGTGAGTGAATTTATTTATATATCTTTTAAGTTTAAGATATATTATCATTAGATTTCCGTTTAGAAAATTTTATTCAGTAATTAATCATATTAATTAAATTAGGCCGAACTATAAGAAAACTTGTAGTTTATTTATAGTATCAGTATTTATACACTGTTTTCTATGCCTTATTTACATCTTTTTCTACGTTTTGGATTTTTATGCAAGCGTCAGTTTTCTTCTATCCCATCCTTTTTCTTCGCGTATGGATTAGAATAGATTAAACGTGAATATGGATTAAATAATAAAGAAAGTTGAAATGAAGGAAATTAGATGTAAAATAATAAAAGTTGAGGAATAGAATTACTGTAATAAATTGCATTAAAATGGGAGAAGTTAATTTGGGAGTAATTATTAGATTAATTGGTTGGTTTAGAAAATAGGATACATTTCCATAACTTAATATCTAAAATATAACGATAAACGTAACTGCCAGAATAAAAGAAATAAAAAGGGGAAATTAGTGTAGAATAGAGAAACCACTGTATTTACACTACTTCAAAATAGTAAAAGAGATATCTTGTAGTTACGGATTATAGTTTATAGTATTATCCAATATTAAGATATGGAAATGGATTATATAGTTTTCATAACCAACTAAATAAAATAGAATTACTTCCTAAAATAGCGGACAATAAAGTAAAGTATGATTTGAAACAAGAAAATTATTAATTTAAGAATTTGAGGCTGTAAAAAAATTAAGGAGCCTAAGTCTGCATTTACTGCACAGGCTATTTAACTAGGCAACTATTATCATAAGTGAATTATGTAATATCAGAGAATTAAAGAAAATTCTATAATAAAAGAAGGCAGACTAGAGCAAACAAGAAACGCTTGTAATTACATAACGGACTATAAAAGAAGAAAAAGTAACAATTACGAATAGAATTATAACATAAGTTATAATTATGCAATAAGAACAGAAAAGCTTATCGTGAGACTTATAATAAATTGGTAAGCAGTGATAGTAGAGAATAATGATAGGAGCTTATTTACCTAACTTATACTAAGTTGATAAGCAAATAACACAGAAATAATAAAAGAGACTTATTTTATTGAACCTAAGGATTTATATATTTAGTTAAATAAGCAAGATAATGAATGTGGCTCATAATAACAGCATTCCCTATTAGACCTATGGTTATTTCACAATAGTTAGAAGTGTGACGAAGGCAAGAATATGCTAATTAAATTAAAATAAGTAGCCAACAGAATAAGTAAGCAAACTAAAAACAAATTAAAAGATTAGACTTAGGGTCTACTAAAAGAATCGAAATGCGTTTGGAGTAGCCCATAGGATGAAGCGCCTAATGAAGCAGTTCATCACGGATTTCAGCAACGGAGAAGCACGTCCAACTTAGTATTTTTTGGCTTTAAAGAAATACGAGACTTCAACGGGACGGAGGATACTCTAGGATGGCCCTCTGGGTAGGCCTAACAAAGCTGCATCCCCAGCGGCAGGCCTGTAGGTGTTCCATCAAGATAGTATGCCTTGACTGCCTTTGCATTGTAGGCCTAACGAAGCGGACCTTTGTAGGCAGTCAGAAGGGCTTGGTGTTCGGAGTAGGGTATTCGTATGTCCAGTACTTGCAAGTAAGTTTAAGGATAGTCGCATGCGGATATCGGCCAGCATCAAGACCAAGAGCGATTTCAGGAAAGACTAGAGTTAAACCAACAATCCAATGATTCTTTCACTATCGAGACATTGGATTGGGGGCACGGCCAATTGGATGTTAGATTGTTTGCAGTAGGGCACAACTACTTAACTCTTTAGAAGTCTTTTGATTAGTTGAGGGGTGGCTGCGTGAGGCCATAGCCACGATGAGAAAAGAGACAGACCAACTAGAATATCTGCATTGTAGGCCTAACGAAGCTGTCCTTTACAGATAGAGCAAATCCCTGACTGAGTTCCGTACAAGGTAGACCTTGTTGGCGGGGTTCAGAGAGTAGACAGAACGATTATGTATAGTCCTTAATGTACGCACTGGGTGGTACGTTGCGGATGTCCGAGCATTAGTATAGACTAGTGCGGACGCAGTTTTACATTTTCATAGTAGACAACGGAACATCTTTATTGCAGGCCTCACGAAGCTGTCCTTTACAGATGTAGTCATAGAACGCTATAGGAGCAAGACGATGGAGTCCTTTTTGAGGAGGATATGGAAGGTACCATGGGTGGTACCTAGGACCAATATGGTCATTGGGCATATAGCTACATATATGTATATATTAGTTATTAGGTTTTAATCTACTATGGAGTAGATGGGAATGGTTCATGAATAGAGGCGAGAGTATTGTAACCTAATGAGCCTAATATAAGGGTAAATGGAAATAAAACGATATATGTAGAATTAAGCCTAGAAGTATATAATTTATTCATTCACCGGAACTTTTGTTTTGACCCCCTCCTCATAACATCCTACAGGTTAGGTAGACGGCAGAGACTTCTCAGTTATATAACACTTGCTAAGAAAGTGTTATTATTTGGGTGAGCATTTACTTACTATTATATTTTAGTCAATCTCGCTATGAGATAAATTATTGAGCTCTGATATATTTGTCTTTGCCTATTTTTAGGATAGAAGATACCCAACTCGGGCTTTAGTGGGCTTGGTTTTTAGCATTTTTGCGAAAAAATCCGGACCATTGGAATTCGGGTTGTTACAAGGTGCAACCAATGCCCTGACTTACCTAGCTTCGATTCTAGGCGAAGGATAAAGAAGTTGAAAGGTTGGAAACATGATAAGTATAAGAGGGTAAATTTCTATAAATCGGTCATGATTAATTGAGTATATGGAAGGTACTTCATCTTATACTTGACACTAAATTTCGAGGTTTGGAAACCCATTTCTATCAGTGAGAGTTTAAAAATATAAGTCGAGGCATGGGTAGTTTTCTAACTTTTCCGACTTTATTGTTAATTGAGGAATAACATGGGATTGAAATTGAAAAGTGATGATAAGTATATGTTGTTCGATTTTTCAATATGCAAACTATATACTTACAACAGAAAGTGGTTTTTCCACTATCGATAACTTGGCCTATTTTGACTTAGGATGTGTATGAAATCTTCGAGATTTCATATAGCTGGAGATTTCATTGGGAGAACTCATTCCGATGAAATGACTCTCACTTTAAGAGGTATATTAGTGATCCCCTTGGGACTCTTATATAGTCTGCTTTCTTTTGGAAGAACCAGAATTGAGTCAATCAAAAAGCTATCGGTTGTTAGTTCGAAAAGACCGGGATCAGATAAGCATGAGCTATCCAAAAACCACTTCAAACTGACATATGCGTTCGAATTGGAGACATCTTTAAGGTGATGGAAATCGAATATGGAGTTCTTTTAAGTGCAAGGGCCACTTGTTACTAATTCTAAGGATGATTCCAAAAAGGATGTATTAGAAGTAGTGCCTTCGATTTGTTTATAACCTGAACAGCTTGTATGGATGAATGCTGACATTGCATTGTTTTCTGAAGGGTAGTGTTAGCATTCCAAGTGGGATTTTCTAAAATGGTAAAACATAACCTCAAGTCTTACACCCAGTAATCACTAAAACTGGGGATATGCTTCAGGGCTATGTGGGTTGCACCCATTAGGGTATGGTCATCACCCGACCTAGACCGATATTATTGACGCCAAAAATGGGTATCAACACCTAATAGAATCTAGTAGAGATTAAATGAAGAATGAAACTAAAACATAGATACAACCATAAATAAACACATATATTTTTATAGTGGTTCGGCAATCTTGGCCTACATCCACTTCATATTTCTATTGATTTTCTACTTGATTATGATTACAAGAATGCTTTCATCAGCTAGGATCCATTAGTACAAAAGTGAAGAGTAAAAATGGCAGGGTCTCGACAGAGAAAGCAGGATTACTTTTCTGACGTCATGCATGATGTAGTCATAGGGGAAGACGTGCACGGATCGTACTAAAATTTTGGCAGAACGTTCGGGAGACCTAGACGAGGCTACCTAAAAATTTGCAGGCCCATCGCGGCCCACAATAGGGATAGGTACCAATCCCTATTAGTGCATCCAAATGGCCTGTGATCCCTCTAAGGGATGCCCCATGATGTTAGCTACTTACTTCCCAAGTTTTATGCAATTCTGATGTATAGTTTGCGAGATATCGCATTTTCCATGAAGTAGTGTTGCTTGAATTCTAATTTTTGTCGATCCCTCCAAAGGGAGTTATGCCGATCCCTCCAACTTCCTCCAATTGGAATGAGATCCCTAGAGGGTGTTCCATATGCAGTAGTAAGCTTGTAATCCAAGTTTCATATTTATAGCATCTGTAGATTTTGAGTTATTGATCGATCATCGCTGCAAAATTGAGTTGTGGAATCAATACGATATGGTCCATAGTGTTGAATATGGATCGTATCTGATCCATCTTCGGGGAGTAGTGAGCTTTCATGCTTCTGCTTTATATTATCATCTATGCTTGATTTTGGATCCCACAATTATCACTCTGGGCTACTAGCGTTGATGACAGTCGAGTCTAACTTGTCCAGTCAGTTCGGATATAGCCGGGTCAAAATGCTGGATAACATTTGCCCCCCAAAGTATCTTGTTGCGTACATCACATGCTTTGAATCAAAGCAAGTTATCGGCGGAAAGAAATCCATCCAGTTTCCTGAATAGTCGCCATCCTTCCATTGAATTATCTTCCCAAAGTGTTGTCTCTCTTTGGTCGTCATGAAGCTTGGTCGATATTCCATTTGAGCAACCTTCCAAACATCTAAGGTTGCTGTAGGACCTATCATAATAGCTGGTCAATGTAGACATTGATGGGGTGAGCTTGGAAGTAACGGCCAAGCTTTCATGACGTAATCAACAGGTAGTACGCGAGCTTTTCAGCTTTGAGTAGTTTCTTTCAGCACTTGTCAAATATTTGCTAACATAATATACTGGCCTCTGGATCTAATTCTCTTCACGTAACAGTGTAGCACTTATGGCGTGTACTGACACCGCTAAATAGATATATAAATCTTCACGATACAGTGGCTTGGATGTGATGGGAGGTCTCTCTAAGAGACCTACCAGAGCTTGAAACGCATCTATGCAATCCTGCGTCCATTCAAAGTTCCTCTTCCCTCTCCTGATCAAGTCGAAGAAAGGAATACACTTGTCGGTGGCCTTGGAGATGAAGCGCCTTAGGGCAGCAACCTTCTCATTTAAGCTCTATACCCGCTTAATCATCTTCGGTACCAAGATGTTTCAAATTGCTTGAATCTTTTAGGGACCAGCATCGATTCATTAAGAGTTAACGATGAAACCCCGAAATTTCCCTAACACAACGCCGAAAGAGCATTTCAAGGTGTTAGAACCTTGTATTTTGATGTTTTGATCATGACAACTATGTAAGCTTATATTATATGAACTAACCATATTTTCAGGAGAAGATACTATTCTACTCGACGATAGATCGAAAACCAAGATTTCAAGGAGAAAGTTTTAAATTTTATAATTGGTTTGTCTATAGTCTAGTTAGTAGTTAATCAATGTTAAAATCTCTCATAGGCAGTATATGCATGCACGCATAGTTTAAATTATATTCAAAATCATATACACATATTATAAATTGTTTATATTAAGTTAATAAACAAAAAAATTTCAAAAAGAAGTGAAATTGGCAGAAAACACCTAAATCGGTTGACTGAATAGGTATAACCAGTCGATTGAAACATGCACATGTGCATAAGTCTATTTGAAGGTTCAGTCGACTGAACCACCCCATTCAGTCGACTGAACCAAGTGTCTTTTCAAAATGAAATTTAAAATTAGAAAATTTTAATTATTCAGAAGACTGAATTTCTTTCCTTAGTCGATTGAATATTCATAACGACTATTTTTCTGAACATCGCCACTTTTTAACGAATAGAAACAACCCCTTATTCAAGAGTTGTTTCTGTATCTTCTGGCCGAAAATTTTCACGAACAATTACATCTTTTAAACTCTATATATAGCCTTGATTTTAGGTTTTTTCAATAACTTAATTCTCTGATTCTATTCTAATATTCTTGCTATCTAAATTCTATCATTTGCTTTCATAAACGCATTCTAATCACTCGCACATTCAAGCATAATTTATTTGTGATTAAAATTACTTACAATCTTCACAAACTACACTATGTACCACAAAGGAGAAGAATATAGGAAGGGTGTACTCTAAAGACTTATCCGTGCAATTTACAGAGCACAATCAGTCAAGAAAACTTACCGTATTATAGAAGTCCTGTTCGGTTGCTCAGGCGGTAGAAGTCCTATTCGGTTGTCTAGGCGGTAGAAGTCATGTTCGATTGCTCAGGCGGTGTAATACCTATTCCTTCGAGTTAAGAGAGGGTAGATAGTTGAATTCCAGTAGGTGTAACGATCCCGGATTTTATATAAATTTAAATTGATAATTAATTGAATTTTTGAATTAAAATTGTAAAATTAATTTTAAATTGAAGCGAGTTTCTCCAATTCAAATAGAATATATATTAAATCATATGAATTTAAATATTGTATATATATGATTTGGATTTAAATTTCAAGTAAATGGTTTAATAATAATTTGAATATATATGTATATATATATTGAGTTTAAATTCTAAGTTAAAATAAGAATATATATATATATATAGAAATACAAGACGATAAGTATTAAAGTCAAAAAAGTAAAATATAAGTTAGAAATTAATATATATAAGATAAAATATAATTTTTTTTAAAATAAATACATAAATAAATTCAAACAACATGTTAATCATCTATGAAAAATATAAAGTAAACATTTGATAAAATATAACAACAAATTTAAAATATAAATTTATTTATATTATCAAGTAATATTACAAAGACAAAATAATAAGACAAAAGAAAAGAAAATAAAATATATACAAGTATGTATAAATGAAATAAAATAAAGGTTGTAGAAGTATACTCAAATATGAACAAGTAAGAAAACAAGTAAAAAAATAACACATTCAAGCAAGATAAACAAAAATAAATATGAGTATGTAAATAATCTATTAGCCACAAGAAATATATATATCAATGAAGCTTGCAAAAGAAGATACTAGTATTATATGTAAATTTGTACAAAGATAATTAATGCTTGTACACCACAATATCATTTCAGCCACAAACAAGAAAAATCTCTGACTTGAAGTTGTACAAATATATATATATATATATATATCACTTTGTACCAAACTCATATCAACTTGTATAAAAAAATGTATACTCTGTAACTCATTTTATACATATCAGCCTTCCTCATTTTCAGTTCGTCCATTTACATCTGGAATGAAAAAAAAACTTAAACTTAAACAAGCTTCAACTTAAAAACAACAACACAAATTCATATAAACCAAAGATCAAGAAAAGCCTTATGCAAATTTTCAAGCCTGTTTCAAAGAAGCTCTGTTCTTCTTCTGGAAATCACTGTGACTAACATCACCTTTAAAACTTAAGTATCTGAATTAGTTGTATGTTTATATCTGGAAAATGTGTATGTTGTGAATATAGAAATAAGTTTTTGTGTATATATATGAATGTATGGATGAGTTGCATGTCTGTTTTTACCTGAGACATTTGTTTCCAGTTCAAACCCAAGTTTTGATCAAAATACATTGTCTCTTGATCTGATGGTTGTTAAGACTTAGGATTTATATAAGTTTGTTTGTTATATGATAAAGTAAAGTTTAAAAACTTATTTAAGTTAAAATAAATTGGAATTATCTCTGGAAATCAAGAACAACAGAGAAAATTTAATCTAAGTCAAAAATTCAAACTTTTTAAATCATTGATTCAGGATTACAAAATGATTACTTAACCAAAAACTAGATTTTTAAAACTAAAATCAAGATTTTTAGTCTGGGTTCGAAGAAGCATTTCTAGGTTGAACTGAATTTGAGATTTTTGAAATTTTTGATGATCTAAGGGGACAGAATGGTCGTGGTTCTTCCTGGAAGTGGAGAAGTGATAGGAGAGTCAGGCAAAATTGTCAGAAAGGCGAATTTATCATCGTGGTAACTGCAGTGGAGGATTGAAGTCTGTAGCCCTAGTTTGGATAGATTGGGTATGTTTGATCGTCACGGCTTCTATGATGAATCGAGTTGCTTGGGGTTTTGGGAAATGGAAGCTTTGGGGTTGTCGAATACGTGGCTGAAGCCGTTGGCACTTCGGTGGTCGAAGGAGCAAGAACGAGGTGATTCCATGTTTCGATTGTTGTTCCAGTTTGTGCCAGGGTGCTCGATTTTGTTTTCGAGTGGGAATCGAAGTGGTGATGGTCGGAATTGAGGGTATAGGTCATCGTCGACCTATTGGAGGCAGTCTCGGTGGTCGGAGCATCACCGTGGAGTGGTGCACGTGCACACGAGCGTCAGTGTGTTAACGCTAAAAATTGAACGCTAACACCCCGGTGTGTGTAGTAATATTGTGAAAGCACCACCCGTGATACGGGAACAAGAAATAAGCAGTAAAACAGCTGAAAACAATAAAAGACAGCGATTTTATAGTGGTTCGGCTTAAGATCAAGCCTACGTCCACTTTGAATTCCTTTATTACTGATTTTGGTTACAAGTTGATACAATGCACTTCAAAATACGATACACTTTGATCATAAAAACACTCTAGACTAGTAGCTCAAGCTTCGATGATAAGATTTGTTGAATCCATATTGGATATGCAAGATCTTTCTCAAAGCTCGTTGTAGTGTCTTGAATGCTTAGAGTTCTTCAAGTGTTGGACGAGTTAAGAATTCTGCAGAGTAATGGCGCTTCAAAGAATGATCGGCCAAAAGTCCCTTTCACGTTGGAGTTAGTTTGGTATTTATAGGGTAATTCTGAGTTGGGTCGTAGGTCGTGACCGACCTAGGATAGTTCGTAGGTCGTGGCCGACCTATTAGACATGGCATACGGCTTAACAGAAGCGCACTCGTTCATTTGAATATAGTGGCAAGTCCTAGGTTGCAGACGACCTAAGAGCAAGCGACATAAAAGAAGTGGCATAGGGATTTATCTTCAACTGCATAGGTCGTGGACGACCTAAGTTAGGTCATGGACGACCTAAGTTAGGTCGTAGGCCGTTACGTTGCTAGGCCGTGTAGTCACAGTAGCCTTTAGGTCGCTGATCCTCTTGAGTCGTTATCTTCTTAGGTCGGCGGGGACTGAAGCCACTAGGTCGTTAAACCCTTAGGTCATTAAGTCGTCTCTGTAGTTAGGTCGTTAGCACTCTTTAGCTCGCTTACTAACTGGGTCGTTAGGTCGCGGCTCCCCATAGGTTTTAGGTCGTTTCTCCCCATAGGTCGGCACCTTCTTAAGTCGGCAGTTCTTAGGTCGGTAGTTCTTAGGTCAATAGTTCTTAGGTCGATAGGTCGCGAATTAAAAGAGGGTTAACATTTGCCCCTCGAAGTATACGCCTAGGTTGTAGGTCGTGTGCTTCAATTTCCTTAGTTCGCTCTTTGATGAGTTTGTTAGGTCGTGAGCGACTTAAGATAAGCCGTAGGTCGTATGTGTCGATTCGCCTTTCACTACCACAATGTATAAATAGCTTAGGTCGTTCCCTTTTTTCCTTTACCTGCTCTATCATTCCATCTGCCATTAACAAGTTTCCGAGCTTTCGACGACGAATCCCAGATTACTCGACCGTTAATCATCTCCATTATCATATTTCGTAAGTGAATCCAACCGATATTCAATCATGACCATCATCAAATCACGAGTCCCTTATTTGTCGTCCCTAATCCAAGTTTGTATACTATGCTCCATCATGAGTTGTGTAGCAACCGATCTTTGACTTCCTTTAGTTGCTAGGTCATTGCGATTTCTCGAAAATACTGCAGCATACTGGTTTTATGATGGATTTTGGGACGATTTGGTGATGTTGTGAGATGTGATTAGAGAGTGTGGCCTAGGGTTTTTTTATATGGGGGATAGTTCGAGTTTATTGGGTTTATGGATCTTGAGTTGGCGAGTTACTGAACTCCTCAGTGGAGAGGGAGGAGATTGGTGAAGGGAAGTGAGGCTTTGGTTCGAGCAGGAAGTGGCTCGAGATTCCATCGGAGATGACCTAAAACATTCACTGTCTAACAATTTGTCCGGTTCAAGAACTCTCGCGACCTAACTGTTCGAACGACCCAACTTTTCTTGCGACTTAATTAACTTGCGGCATAAGCCTTAGGTCGTGGCCGAGCTAGGACTTAGAGAAATTCGTGTCGTTCTGACTTAGGGCCTTTTCTCCTTTCTATGCCTCACGACTTAAAGAATCAATGGCTTAGAGAACCAACGATTTAACTTAACTCGTCCCACATTCTTTAGGTCGTGGACGAGTTATCACTTCGAACTGTCATGAAGCATAATTCTGACTTGAACTTTAACTTGAATTGCTGAAGTAGATTGCCTGAATACTGAACCGTCTGGACTTTAACCTGTTAAACTTTGTTGCATTTTTTTAAAGATTGCTTCAATTTGTAAGCTAACAACCTGCTTAATACAATATTTACAGAAAATCGGGACGAATATACTATCACTGATTGCCCACATCAAATGACAGATTAGTGAACAAAGGATAATTTACTTAAATAGACTATTGTGAACGAAGTGCTGCAAAAATCAACAAATTCAAGCAAAGTATTAAAGCAACACTAGAATAGCCAATTATGACTGACCGGTCTGCACTAATACTGCACCTAAATTTTAAATTAACAAGTCCTGAAATTTTGTAATCGATCAATTGCCGATTAGTCAAACTTCAGCTATATTTGCTTGTTATTTTTATTAATTCTGCACAACACTTCACACTTTCAAGGAAACGTGCACCTTCGCATCTAAATAACCAGTTGCTTGTGTAGAATGACTTCTTAGCAAGAAGATGTAGTAGTTCAAACCGGAGAGGCCGCTGTTATTCCAGCCCCATTAGTCAATCCTCTAGAAAGAGTCTCAACTACTTTGTCATACAAAGTTTTCCGGCAATTGTGCACCCAGTTTGGTATCGTTGAAGCAGATGCCATTCTTCCTGAAAAAAGTAGCACCGCTGATGTGGCACCCCTGGCTTTGTCACAGTTAACCGGCAAATGTGCCTGAATGGGCTATTCCCCCTTTCAACGACTTTCTCTAGAATCTTCTTCGTCGACTAGCCATCTCCCCCTTCCAGCTACACCCTAATGGCTATGTCATTCTGATGGGATTGTGTGTGCTATCTAGGAGGACACTTGACCGTTTTCCAAGCTTCGATGAGATTTGTTACTTATGCTCTTTTGCCAGAAATAAAGATCATCCTTCCATCACTGTCGTGCGAAGCGCTAGAAACCGCAAACTGATCACTGGTCTTTCAGATAGTGTTCACGGGTTTCTTAGTCAATTCTTCTTCGTCCGCTGCCCTCCAGGGTTTTATGCCGTCTGGAGAGAAGGAAGTAAGATTATTCATCTTTACTTCTTCTATTCTTGAGTTTTCCAAAACCCGAAATGTCAAGTGCTAACTTCATCTTTACTTTTCAGCGCTTCCTCCCCCTTCCAGGGAACCCAGCCACAAGTCAACTTTCGAAAGGCTTATGGTTGTGCCAGTTGAGGAGAGAAACATTAAATTTTTGTTAAAAGATGAATTTCTGCACCAGTTTGAACTTCTTCACCCTTCTCGCTCTATCCAGCCTCACGAAGTTCCTGATTCTCCAGGAAAGGCGTCTGATGCCCTAGCTTTTGTCGAAGAACCTATACTGCAAGAACCTACCACTGAGGCTTCACTGGTGAAGTGTTCTGCCTCTATTGACGTTGCAGGGTCGTTCGGCAAATCTACGCTCTCTCCAGTTATCGAAGAGGAGGAGCTCCCTCAATGCCCCGAAATGGCATCCAATGAAGGGGTTGAGAAAGAGAGTTCCGCTCAACACGACGGTGAAGACATTTTTGGGGATCTTAGTGACTTATTGGTGACTTCATAGGAGCTATTTAAAAATGATGCTTCAAAAGATATTTCTCCTGCTGTCGAGGCGACTTCTTCTTTACAAAAAGTTTCGACGCCTTCTATACAAGCCGTCGCCATTCCCACATCAAAGAGTGGTTTGTAGTTCGACGCGCGTAGCTTGCACGCCACACACACTTAGGATTTTTTACAATTAAATGCACTCGGCTTCTTTACTTTGAAGATTCTTAACACTTATCTTTTTTATTTTCAGTTTCCCCAATGGGGCGAAGCGGTTCATACTACGATAAATTCCAGCGCCACGGAAGCCGCGACACTTATGATTTTAGGCGCTATCTCACTGCCCCGAGAGAAACAGATGAAGAAAGAGCTATTAGGAAGGCTCAAGAAAGGCGGGATTATGAACATTAATACGGGAGGAGGGATGAGCGATACGACTCTTCTCGCAGAAGCGATGATTCCCATAAGCGAAAGTCTTATGACGATAAAGGGAAGAGTCACATTACTGGAGATCCGAGCAAGCGGGTCAAGCTTGGTGACGCGCCTGCTATTTCTGAAAAGTCTGATGCTCCTACCTCTGCAGAAATTCCATCTGGTTCTCCAGCTCTCAATAAGTCTGACATTCAAACAATTATCAACATGCCTCAGTATCAAGTCGGGGACGGTCCTCCTAAACTCCAAAGCCGATTCCCAAATTGGTGCTTAAAAGGGGTTCGCTTTGACTTAGACTTGGTTCCCATCGATAAGCAGGCCATGCTGAAGAATCTTGATGCTATTAAGCTTGACATTGAGAGAATGTCTGGATGGCAGAAACTAGTTGACGAGCTTCAAAGAGTTAATCATATGAATCTTGAGGCCATGTTAACTATGGAGAACGATCATTCGGAGTGGAAGAAGATTCTCAAGCAACACGATGCGGAGATGACGAGCATCGCTGACGACAATGCAAGACTTGATTCTGAAGTTAAGAAACTCAAGGAAGATCTTGCCACCTCTTCCGCTTTGCATTCCCAAAAAGAAGAGGTCTTTCAAAAGCAAGTGCGAGATGCACATGCTGCTCAAAGAGATGCTGAAGCCAAACTTGAAGCGGAGCAGCATATTGTTGAAAAATACCGCGATGACACCGTCCAGCTGCGGGAAAAAGTCAGCTCTCAAGATTTGGAAATTGCAAGGCTGCAAGCTCAGTTATTGAAAACTAAAAAAGAGCGCGACGAGGCAGTTGCCGGTCAAGCTGCAGCCATGGCTGAAAAAGAAGCGGCTGAGCAGTCACACGAGGCGACAAAGGCCAAAGTCAGCTCTACTTTATTTGACTTTTATATCCACAGCGTTTTGGGGCGCGGAAGTCTCTCGTTTTTGGGGCCGGAATATGAAGTCACCTTGGCTGAAGTATGGGAGGCGATAATCGATATGTTTGGTGGTGCCGGTTATGCCGAAGCAGATCTTGAAGCAACTTATTTAGATGAAAATGCCCGTGCTGCACTTGTTAAGGGAAAGGAGCAACTTGCCCAAGCACGAGCCGAAGCGACTGGAGAGAAGCATTCCGAAAAAGAAGTACTTCCTACTGCCCCTGTTCGTACTTCGGTTCCAGCTGATGTCGATATTATTGGCTCCAGTTCACACTCTTCACCTCCTGCTAAAGTCGACAAAGAAATTGTGACCACTCCCACTGAGGAAGAGGCCCTGGAGGATATTGAGGCTCAGAAATTCGAGATTGATCTTGCAAAGCCGACTTCTCCAGGTAATTTTGATGTTGATCCAAGTCGAGTAGACTACTTATTTACTTCAACCGAGTTTGATGAATTTCTCGATTGTTACTTAAGTCTTGATGAGCCGATATCTTTACTTTTTTTTCTTTTTTTTCGGAGAATATTGATTTTAACTTCTCTTCTTCTGTAGCGGAGGCACCGAGCACTGTACACACTTCTCCTTTTCCAGCTGTTCCTCCTCCAACCCTTCAAGTCACTCCTGCTTCCCAGCCAGGTTCGCAGGAAGAGAAAATAGAAGCCCTTCAAGGCTTGGAGGATCCACCTGCTTCACAAGAGCAGAAGGCGGAGGATCTTGAGGACAGTGAGAAGACTCCGGAGCAGTCTCTTGATGATAACACGAAACTTTCCACGCTGCTTACTACTTCGGGAAGTGAGTCTTCTTCGAAGAGAAAAGGGAAGCGCGCCATGAGGAAGAAGAAGAAAAGTATTTCAGCTGGAGAGGATAAAGCAGAAGAGGATCCAGCTACACCTTCTTCTCCTACTTCTCCGACCCGCCCACATCGGATTCCGAAACTAATCATCAAACCGGGCAAGGGTACTAAAGGTGGCAGGAAGAAGGAGTGATAAGCTGGACTCTACTTTTCTTATTTTGCTTTTTGCTTTTTTGCATGTATTGACCGGAGATTGTGCGGATACCGGCCTCCGCTTATTGAAACCTGCATGTGCACAAAAATTTCATAGTATGGAATAAAATGGTTCTTTTTGCTTATACAATTTCTTGTTAGTATATGTGTGAATGCTTTTATTCCTTGTTTTTGCACAAGTTTCTTTGTTTACTTTATATGATATTGCAGTGAGCTCGTGGTATGATGGTTGAGCATTGTTTCTACTAATATAGTTATATGCCCCCATATCACGGCTTACTGCAATATTCTGAAAAGACTGGTATTCTTATTTTTAGAGAATAATTCTTCCGATTTGAGGAAATATTATTCTGCTTTTAATAGAATACATTTTGTACTGGAAAAGTTTTTACTTTCTCTCTCTTTCTAAAGAACACTTCAATTTTCGGGGATGATCACTTTTATTTGTTAAAAAGCGGAATTTCCTACGCAGTGAAGTGAGCTTTTTGAAGAATGTTTTGATCTGTTTGTCAAACAATTATATTTTATTGTTGAATGGATCCACAGGACAGTCATTGGCTGCTTTACTGCATATTTGTTTGTACAAATAATCATAAGTATTCAGCTGCGGCCGTTAGTGGTTTCATCAACGAAGTTTTTGGATGTGCCTTGTTAAAGGGCTTTATTTGTCTTAGTGCTTCCGAAGAAGGCTTTGTGGTCTCCGAAGAGAAGCGTTTTTGGTCTCCGAAGAGAAGCAATTTTTGGTCTCCGAAGAGAAGCAATTTTTGGTCTTCGAAGAGAAGCAATTTTTGTATTTCAACTCTGGTGAAGTGGGCCTCCGGAGAGGAGCATTTTACACTTCAACTCCGGTGAAATGTGCCTTCGAAAAGGTCTTTTTGCTCCCGAAGAGGCCTTCTCCGAAGAGTTGTGCCTCGAAGAGGGCTTTGTTGCTTGTGTCCTTCCACCATCTGCTCTTTAGCGATTCCTCTTTATCATTTCAAGTACATGTTCCATTCTTTTGCAAAATGTTTGCTTGTTGCCAGAGGAGTGTACTTTATCGTTGAGTGAATCCACGGGGCAGACGCAAGCTACTTTACCAGGTGTTTGTTTACACAAACGATCGTGATTAGTTAGCAAGGGTTTGGAACCTTCTCATCAGGAAGGTGCCCGCTTTGGTGGAATCATCAACGGTTTGTGAGTAACACCTCTTTTGTGGTTTAACATTGTTGAGTGATTCGCAGGAATCGCCGAGTCTTGTGATGTGTTGAACAGGTAAGCTTTGCTTTGATAGCCTGCAATATTAAATCGACATTTCAGCAATATTTTAAAGATACTTGCATATCGAAATGAGACAGGCATTTTATAGCATTAGAGAACACAAGATTTATAGTTGTTTACTACTGAATCACACTGATTTCTCAGCGGTTTACAATACAAAAGTTATACATCCATTATCATTTTACAAATTTAAGCAATGCTGTTAAGTAAAAAATGGATGCAGGTGATTGTTGTTCCAGGATCTCCGGATTGAATTTTGATTTCTACTACGTTCTTAGTTTTGGATTCATATGCCAGAGAGAATGAAAGATGCCCCAGCTGCAGCTTTGTGGGTAGTTAACAGTTGTCCCAACTTCTGCCTGCTGGATGTGGACCCCTTGTGACAACATTAATGACAAGCTTTTCGGATTCTAGCGCTTCGGTGTCGTTGCCAGAGCCATATTGATGGGCAGGATGTTGTTGCCCTTGAGTGGATGAGGTTGGATCAACTCCGTTTTTCTTCACATATTGTTGGAGTATACCCTGTTTCAGCAATTCTTTAATCACATTTTTTAACTGGTGACACTGGTCAGTGTCATGGCCAGGTTGATTGTGAAATCGGCAGAATTTCCCATTACGCACTGCTCCCCTTCCCATCTCTGGTGGCTTAGGATACTTGACAACATCCTTTGTTGCGAAGAAGATATTCTCCAGTGTATCATTTAAGGGAGTAAAATCTGGAGGATTAAAGCGGCGAGGTTTCTTCTCATTCCTTTGCTTCTTTTCTCCGTCATTTTCCCTTTTCTGGTTTCCAGATTCTCTTTTGTTAGAATCCACATCGTTATTTTTGACTTCGACGACAACTGCTTTTGCTGGCCCATGAAGGCTTTCTAGGCGCATGAATTCGTCGGCCTTCTTATAAAACTTCTCAAGTGAGTTCGGTTCCTTCATCTTTAGCCATTTTCCAAATTCACTTGATTTATCGATGGCTCGCATTAAGTAAGTCAGGATCATACGCGGCTCTGCATTATCCACTTCGGCTAAAGCTATATTGAAACGGCTCAAGAAAGATTTGATTGATTTTCCGGGAGCTTGTTCAAGACTAGATAGTGACATTATATCCTTAACTTTTGAAGCATACAATCTGAACTGTTCTTTGAACTTTCGAGTTAAATCAGAGAATTGATCCACGGACCGAACTGGTAGCTTTATGAACCAAAGTAGAGCCACTCCTTCCAAGTACACTGGAAAGTATCGGCATTTAATCTCATCTGATGCCCTTGAACCGGTCATATGCCAATCGTACTTGTATAGAAACTGGTTAGGGTCACTCGTGCCCCTATAGGCCGGGATAGTAGGAGGTACAAATTTCCTTGGAAATTCTACTTTCAGGATCCTTTCAGTAAACGGAGTTCTGCTTGGCGCAAATCCCCAATCACTCTCATTTTCTTCCCTCTGCATGCTCTCTTTCATGATTCGGCGAACCATCCCTGATAGGTATTCCTCATTATTTGGAGGCATCGCTGGGCAGACATCAGCCATTCTTTCAGAAGTTTGCCTGGGAAAATGCTCGCGAAAAGTTGGCTGCGGCCTTGGACCTTCAGCCTGGAAAGGTGGCGTTTCAGCGGTGCCAGCCGCTCTTTGAGGAATTTCTTTCTCTTGGGAATTATGAGCATCTTCAGCGAAGACTGTTTCATTGTTTTCTGGTTGTCGATTTGCCCTAAGTAGAACGTTTAATCTGTCCATCATCAAAGCATTTTGAGTTTCAATTTGTTGGTATAATCCCGATACTACGTCGTCTAATTCAGCCCTTGTGACTCCAACGGTGGGAGTTGCTTGATCTGCTGTTGGGGAAGTGGAGGTTCCCTCATGAACATTTCCGGATCTGGTAGATCTACCCTTTCTTCCAGGAGCCATGATCTCAAATAAACTTCTAGTCTTTAGAGAGATTCTTTCGACAAACTTTTGCAGAGCAATGGTGAGAATGTTCCTGAGTTCAACTCTCAATGAAAGCACCAAAATGTTAACGCTAAAAATTGAACGCTAACACCCCGGCGTGTGTAGTAATATTGTGAAAGCACCACCCGTGATACGAGAACAAGAAATAAGTAGTAAAACAGCTGAAAACAGTAAAAGACAGCGATTTTATAGTGGTTCGGCTTAAGATCAAGCCTACGTCCACTTTGAATTCCTTTATTACTGATTTTGGTTACAAGTTGATACAATGCACTTCAAAATACGATACACTTTGATCACAAAAACACTCTAGACTAGTAGCTTAAGCTTCGATGATAAGATTTGTTGAATCCATGTTGGATATGCAAGATCTTTCTCAAAGCTCGTTGTAGTGTCTTGAATGCTTGGAGTTCTTCAAGTGTTGGACGAGTTAAGAATTCTGTAGAGTAATGGCACTTCAAAGAATGATCGGCCAAAAGTCCCTTTCACGTTGGAGTTAGTTTGGTATTTATAGGGTAATTCTGAGTTGGGTCGTAGGTCGTGACCGACCTAGGATAGTTCGTAGGTCGTGGCCGACCTATTAGACATGGCATACGGCTTAACAGAAGCGCACTCGTTCATTTGAATATAGTGGCAAGTCCTAGGTCGCAGACGACCTAAGAGCAAGCGGCATAAAAGAAGTGGCATAGGGGTTTATCTTCAACTGCATAGGTCGTAGGCCGTTACGTTGCTAGGCCGTGTAGTCACAGTAGCCTTTAGGTCACTGATCCTCTTGAGTCGTTATCTTCTTAAGTCGGCGGGGACTGAAGCCACTAGGTCGTTAAACCCTTAGGTTGGTAAGTCATCTCTGTAGTTAGGTCGTTAGCACTCTTTAGCTCGCTTACTAACTGGGTCGTTAGGTCGCGGCTCCCCATAGGTTGTAGGTCGTTGCTCCCCATAGGTCGGCAGCTTCTTAGGTTGGCAGTTCTTAGGTCGGTAGTTCTTAGGTCGGTAGGTCGCGAATTAAAAGAGGGTTAACACAATGTTTTGGGTTTAGTTTTGAGTCTTGGGGAAGATAGGTTAGGGCTCGGGGAAGGCTCATTGTTTTCGTGTGTTCGAAGAGAGAGAGGGAGGGTGAGTAGCACGGGAAGTTACTCGGGGAATCTGGAGGGTTGCTCGAGTAGTTGTGGGTTGCTTGGGTTTTTTGGGTTTCAAGTCAAATTATATCCAGATTTTTAAATCTAAAGTAAAAACAAAAACAGTTTTAAGAGATAAATTAATTACTGAATGTGATAAATTGAGAATTAATTAATGATGAGATAAATTAAAAGATAATTACTTAGAGTAAGTAATTAATGGGTAATTAATGAGGGTGATAAATTTAAGAGATAATTACTTAAGTGGAAGTAATTAGTGATTAATTAATGAAGTAATTTGTGGATAATTACTTAATGAAAATGAATTTGGTTTAAACTTATATAAATTTCTTTATATGATAATTGTTCTTTAACTTTTGATTTTAAAAGAGTTTTAACTTGGTTTAATTTGTTAAAGTTAAATTAGTAGTTATTTCAAATTTTTACTTTGAAAAAGAATTTAGAAGTTAAAATGCTTTCAAATATGATTTGAAAATGATAATTAAATCATTAATGAAAATGATGTTTTATCTTAAAGCTAATTAATGATTTGTAATTCATTTAAAATTTTAAAATGATTAAGTGATTAAATTAATAAGTTAATTAATTTATGATTTGAATTAATTAAGTTATTAAAGGTTTAAATAAATAAATTAAGGTTAAATTAATTTGTAATTAAGAATCATTAATTTGATAATTTTAGACTACTAATTAATGATTAGGAATTTATTTATCAAGTAATTAAAGATTAATTAAGTTAATGTGTTAAATTTTAATTAATTAATTAAGTTCAATTAATTAAAGATAATTACTTGATATTGGATTAAGTATAAATACTTAATGTAATTAATGAAGTGTAATTACTTAGTGAAGTAATTAACGGAAAATTATTGGATGTAATAAAAAGGGAAATTATTTAATGGATAGTAATTAAAGGATAATTACTTGAGGGAAGTAATTAAGTGATGATTACTCAGTGTAATTAAAGGATTAATCAATGTGATTAATTTGTAAGTTAAGGATTATTAATTAAATATTAATTAATGATTAGAGTTGATTAATCAAGTGATTAAGCAATAATTGATTTAAGGATAATGTGATTAATCAATTACAGTAATTAATTTGAGAATAATTAATTTATTAAAGGTCAATTAATTAATGAAAGTGATTATGAAATAATTATTATTAAGGAGTAATTAATTAGTTATTCTAATTAATTAAGAAAAATTAATTAAGGTGTTTGTTTAATTAATTTATATCAAATGATTTGTAATTAATTTATCAGGATTGGATAATTAATTCATAAGTAATTAATTTAATTGGAAATAAATTGAATTAATTAGGATTAAACAATTAATTAATCCTGCTTATAAATGATTATTGAATGTTTGACCTTACTTATGAATGATTGTATTGTATGAGATGCCTTGAATTGATTGTCCTATCTGATCTGTGATATTTTGTTCTGTGGATTGAGCTGTGTATAATTTATTCATTTATTGTGATACATTTGTATATATCTGTGATCTGTGAATGAACGATAAGCGTTATAGTTTATACCGCATATCAACTATATTGCTGTATTTAAATCTGTGATGATTTGTAATGTTGCACTACTGTGTAAAACCCCTGGACCATACTTTTACACACACAAATATGGATTTCACGAGGAAATCGGTTAAGTCACAGATGATTTACATTTAATGTATTTGAAATTAATATTTTAATTTCAATTGATTTTGGAAATGGATTTGGGTTAAATGTTAAAGCTTTTGAAAAGGAGTTTTAAGATAAAAGTTATTTTGAATAACTTGGTGAAGTTTTTAAATTTAAATAATTTAATTTGAATTTGAATTCAAAAGTTAGAATTGAATTCAAAATTTAGAATTGAATTCCATGTTTGGAAATTATGGTTAAAGATGTTATAAATATGTTTATATAAAGTTAAACCATTTTAAAAGTATGGTTTTGAGAATTTGAATTTAACCCAAGGACTTTAACTCGTATAAATGAATCAGATTTTCCGAAATGAAAACTATTTGTTTTCAAATAATAGAAGCTTTCATATAAGGAATGAATTTCCAATTTGTGCCAAAAGAATTTCAAGTTTGAAATGAAAATGGTTTTCCGAGTTATGAATAAATCTTTGTGAAAGATTATTGAACTTTGTTTTGAAATTGGAAATGTGTACCTTTTGTATAAAAGGTCGAAATGGAATTGTTTTGAAAGCTATGAGTTAAATCTTTGTTTTAAAGATTGGTCGAGTTAATCCAACTGAAATGGAAATTGATTTGGAAAATCTATGAATAGATCTTTGTGAAACTGGGTGAACTTTGTGAGATGAATCTTTTTATGTAAAAGATTAAAATGGTAATGTGTTTAAACCATTTGAAAGAAAAGTTTTGGGTAATAAGTTGTGACTTAATCGAAATCCCAATATCCATATGTTTTTAAATATGCGCTCGTTATTCGGTTTAGCCGAGAAAGGACCTTTGTGTCATATAACCCATTCTGAATAATGATACGACGTATATGGATAGCATTTGAAGACCGGTGGTGAAGACCGGATACTTTCGAAAACGAAAGGATTACCATTGATTGTCTCTGCATCGGCTGATCCCCGGTATAGAGATTTTAGCGCCCTTTATGATGGGAAGTCCGGACGTGATTAGAAATTATTCAGATTTGCAAGGGCTTTTCTCAAAGTGCCTCGGTTCCGTTCAAACCCGAAACAGACTTGTATGGTTGTATGTCTAACATTACTCTTTGAGATATAAAGCTGATTTCCTTCAAATACATTTCTGTTTGGTGGCGGGGAATTTATTCTCTTAGCTTAACACCCTTCTCTGAGACATACGAGCTCAGAGGTTATGTAGTTGAAGGTTATCAGTGATATACTCCCAATTTGGTAGTGTGGCATGCTAAGTGTTGCTGTGTGTTGCTGTTCATTTGTTGATCAAAGCATGGCTTTTGTGAAAAAGAGTAGCTTTGTGGATGAGACCTCATCAAACCTCACAACCCGGAAATGGTCGAAATAGGAAGATGCGGCAAGGTTATGAGGGTCGCTCCCTTTAGGGTATGTCATTTACTTCTGGAAAAAGATGATATCATGGTATGGAGCCCATATATTTACCTGTGTGGTTGCTCCAATCTCATTTACTATGTGATTGAGGGCCCTCGGATAAAGGTCCCAAAGGACCGGGGGGTGGCATATTCATGTAGTAGTTACCTAGTAAGAGGTAACCCGGCCTTGTGTTGGCAGAGAGCTAGTTAGTTCTCGGGACGTCCCTCCAGAGGCGTTTCCATGTGGCATAGGAAGTTCTTTAGCCTGACCATTTGTTGGAAATCCAAAGAAACAATACGAGCCCTTTATGATTGCAGTTGTATAACCTGTCTCCTCAGTCGGCAGCTATAGCAGGCAAAATATAATGGTACCTATGCTAGCTAAGATTAATATTGTATTTTCGAAATGATTTTGTACACTATGCACTATTAATAATATCAAAAGGATTTTTGCGTAGTAAGCATGTTTGACTATCATAAGGAGAAATCTCCCCCATGTGTGCGATTGCATTGTGTGTGTGCCGGGAGGCCTTATGGTAGTTTCATTTTCCAAAAAGCATTGCGGATTTCAATGTTTAAAATTCTTTTGTTGTTTGTTTTAAAGATAAACTATTTTTGTTACTCACACCAGTCCCATGACTGACCCGGAGTTTATTGTGCCCTTCCTAAATTCTGGGTGCCCACAATTTTCCACACGGGCAGTCTAGAGTTGGGTTTTTCAGATAGTCAGGTTTAGTAGATTATCGGGAGCTAGTTCAGTTTTTGGAGATCACGGCTGACCTTGCTTCTCTTAGTGCATCGTGATGATGGTTCGAGCTTGACGTTGGAGTTGTTGGACTCATTCTCTTTTTCAGATCATTTAGAGTTATCAGTTCTGTTGTTTCCGCTGTAACATTATTATTTTCTCTGATATTCTTGTATCATATAGATATCATTGTTGTATATCATTCTGGATATTGTATTCATTGGAGTTGTATATGATATCATTCACTTCTTTCTTCCGCTGTGTTGTTATACTTACTGTGTTATAAGCTCCGGCGAGCCAGATTCGGCGTTTAAATCTGCGGCATTCGAGTACAAGTGAAGTACGGATGCCGATTTTCGAAGGCCGAGTCAGGATCGTTATAGTAGGAGTCTGAGACTGGACGTAGAATGGGAGTTCGAACCAGTATAAAAATCCCTGGTGTCATTTACTTTATTGTTCACTTTTTATATTCATATTCCGCACTAGTAGATAACTTAGATTATATTCCATATTACTATCCATAGCAGCACTTTCATTTGGTATCAGAGCAAGGCCATCATATAACTATAACATCATTATTTTATACACAATTAAAATGGGAAATAACACTAACACAAGTTTTGTTTAAGGTAAATCCACTGCACGACCACCATTATTTAATGGTTTGAATTACAATTATTAGTCAACTTGAATGAGAATTTTTATGCAAGCAAATGGATATGATACTTGGAATATCACTCAAAGTGAATACACTATACCCACTGCACCCTTTGCAGAATGGTCAAAAACACAAAAGATAGATGCTACATCGAATGCAAAAGCTATGAATATGTTATTTTGTGCCTTAGACAAAAATGAATTTAATAGAGTTAGCATGTGTACAACTGCTTATCAAATTTGGAGAATTCTTAAAGTCACACATGAAGGAACTAACAAAGTTAAACTAAGCAAGATTTCTACGCTTAAAAATCAGTTCCAAAATTTCAGAATGAGACCAGATGAAACTATAAATGACATGTATTCTTGATTTCAAGACATACATCATTCACTATTGGCATTAGGAGAAATTCTTTCAGATTTTGATATTGTTTCTAAAATTCTAAACTCTTTAATGGATGAATGGGAACAAAAATTCTTAGCTATTGAAGAAGCTAACGACATTTCTACCATCAAACCTGAAGAGTTAATCAGAAATCTCATGTCATATGAAGTGAATTTGCTGGCTAAGCGAGATTAAGCACAAGATAAAAAAAATATCGCATTCAAAGCTGAAAAAGAGGATTCTGGTTCAGATGAAGATGACATGGAATTAATAGCAAAGAATTTCAAAAAGTTTCTAAAATTTAGAAAGAACAAGAAGTTTGGAAATAGTAGAAGAGACAACTCCAACAAACTGCCAGTTTCAAATCTCGAATGCTACGAATGTGATAAGAAAGGTCACAATGATGAAAGACTATACTGATAGAAAGAAAGACAAATTCAAGAATAAGAAGGACAAGTGCAAAAAGAAGCAGGCATTCTCAGTTACACGGGATGATTCGGAATCGTCTTCAACATCAGACAGTAACACAGACAGCGATTCAGAACAAGCTAATGTCTGCTTTATGGCTTCAACCAACGATGTAAGTGATTTATCTTTTGATGATTTAATTTTAATAAAGGAAGAGAAAATCTTTCTAAAATTATTAGTAATTCTTAAATTATCACTAATAAGAATGGATTAGGATATAAAAGTTCTTCAAAAACGATTTCAAAGAAGAATAGTATATCATATAAAAATTTCAATTTGCATAATAATTTTGTAAAAGCAAAAACAAAGCCAAAGGTTGTTACTAAAAAGAAAGAAATTGGTAAAACAAATAATATAAAAAATTTGGTACCAAAAACTAATAATAATTTAATCAGAAACAAGTATATAAAATCTTTTATAACTTAAGTTCATAAAAATAAAGATTTTACTTATAAAAGGAACTCTAAACCCTCTTAGGTTTGGCTTCCTAAGATCTAACTCTTAGGACCCTAATAAAAATTTAGGTACCAATGTCATTCATATATTTTTTGCAGGTACCAACTAAGAAAAGAGGAAAGTGGATACTAGATAGTGGTTGCTCAAAACATATGACAGAAAATAAAGATATGCTAACCAACATTATCTACTCGGATGAAGGATCTATTACATTTGGAGATAATTCCAAAGACTATATCATCGGTAAGGCGATGTTAGCAATGACGGTACATCTAACTTATCTCTTATTACAAATGTTTTACTAGTTAAAAACTTAAAACATAATTCACTAAGTATAAGTCAGCTATGTGATAAAGGTTTTAATATAACTTTTTCAGAAAATAAATGCAACATTTTTGATCAAAGTAATAATCTTATTTATGAAGGAACCAAAGAAAGAAATATTTATATATTAAATATGAAAGTCAATCCCAACACAAATATGTGTTTAATAGCCAAAGAAAATGATCCTTGGTTATGGCACAAAAGATTTTGTCATATGAATTTTAAAGCAATAAAAAAAATCTAAAAATAATTTAGTTAAAGGTTTACCAAAGATGAATTTTAAAGTAAAAAATAATTGTGATGCTTGTCAATTAGGAAAATTAACAAAATCTTCTTTTAAATCAAAGGAAATAATTTCTGCATTACAACCACTTGAATTATTACATTTGGATCTTTTTGGACCAACTCAAATTTAATCTATAAACCATAATAGATATGTTTTTGTAATTGTAGATGATTTTTCAAGATATACCTGGACAATATTTTTGAAAAATAAAAGTGATACTTTTGAAAATTTTAAAATATTTGCTAAAAGAATTCAAAACATTAAGAATTTAAAAATCTAAAATATTCGAAGCGATCACAGTGGTGAATTTGAAAATGAATCTTTTGAAAACTACTGTAATAAGAAAGGAATTGTTCATAATTTTTCATTTTCTAGAACTCCACAACAAAATGGGGTTGTAGAAAGGAAAAATAGAACACTTCAAGAATGCGTTAGGTTTTTATTAAATGGAAGTACTCTATCAAAACAATTTTGGGCAGAAACGGTAGCAACTGCTTGTTATGTTTTAAATAGAGTTTCCGTTAGACCGTTAACTAAACACTAAACACACACCTTATGAGCTTTTCAATGGAAGAAAATCTAACATATCATATTTTAAAGTTTTTGGTTCAAAATGTTTTATATTAAATACAAAAAATAAGCTTGGCCAATTCGATCCAAAATCCGATGAAGGAATATTCATTGGTTATTCGAAATGAAGCAAAGCTTATAGAATTTATAATAAAAGAACTAAAGTAATCGAAGAAACACTTCATGTGTCATTCAATGAAAATTTCAAAGTTAACCGTAAAATAGAAGACGAAGAAATTATTTCTGAATCAAATGACTCAGATGATGATATTGAAATAAATACCAACAATAATTTACAAAATGATATGATATAAGATCCCCACCAAGACTTCTAAGAAATCACCCTGCTAAAAATATAATTGGAGAAACTCATACCAACGTAAGAACACAAAATCAACTAAATCAAATGGGTCACATAGCTTTTCTTTTGAATATTGAACCCAAAAATCCTAAAGAAGCTTCAACATGACTATTGGATAATCGCTATGCAAGAAGAATTAAATCAATTTGAATGTAATGAAGTTTGGGACTTAGTTCTTAGACCAAGTAATCAAACAGTTATCGGTACAAAATGGGTTTATAAAAATAAAGCTGATGAGCAAGGAAATATTTTTAGCAATAAAGCTAGGCTAGTTGCTCAAGATTATAATCAAGAAGAAGTAATAGACCATGATGCAACATTTGCACCTGTAGCTCGTCTAGAAGCTATACGTATTTTATTAGCATATGAATATTTTAATAATTTTAAACTTTATCAAATGAATGTAAAAAGTGCTTTCTTAAATGGTTTTATAAAAGAAAATGTATATGTAGAACAACCTCCTTTGTTCACACAAGAAAAATATCCAGATCATGCTTATATTTTAAAAAAGGCTTTATATGGTTTAAAACAGGCACCACGTGCTTGGTATGACCGTCTTAAAAGTTATTTAAATAATTCTGGTTTTAAAATTGGTAAAGTAGATCAAACATTATTTATAAAACAAGATAAAAATGAAATCTTAATAATTCAAATTTTTGTAAATGACATTATTTCTGATTCCACAAACGAAAAATTATGTCAAGAATTTTCAGAAATTATGACAAGAGAATTTGAAATGTCTCACATGGGAAAACTCTCATATTTTCTTGGTTTACAAATTAAACAATTAAAAAATGGAATTTTTATTACTTGTTACCCGGCTACTTGGCCCGGCTACAAAGTGACAGTTGCAGAGGTTATGGTTGAGCCTAGATGGGACTCAGGCCAAGATCCATATGGAAGTATTAGGGTTTGGTGTAACCCGATTGGTTTAGTATATTTATGATTCAGCATGTTTGAGGTGGCTCGGTATGTTTATGGTTCAGCATGTTTGAGGTGGCTCGGTATGTTTGTGGTTCGGCATTCTTGAGACTAATTCTAGTATCAAAGCCAGGTGCAGGTCGGTGCATGATTTATAGTGGTTCGGTATTGGGCAATGGATCAGTCAAGATACTTAAATGGAGGTGGGTCGGTTGTGTGTTAGATCGGCATACGAGGGTCGACGAGCGTGGGTCGGCAGTTCTAGGATGGCCTAGGTAGTTCAGTGTGAGTGGGATCGGCCTCAGAAGAATTCTTTCATGTGGCTCGGCTCTCAGTGGATCGGCCCTAATGGGTAGGCCATGTTGGGTCAGCTTAGGTGGTTCGGCATACCTGGGTCAGTGCACATCAGGAGAGTTAGCATATTCTTAAATTTATAGCAAGGTGATGTGGTCAGCAGTGTTTTGCTTCGAGACGTGCCACTAGCTACTCCGAGTTCCTTGAGAGCCTGCTTCGAGTCAGCTATGAGACGACCCCTGGATCGGTAACATATGGATCGGTGGTAGTGGATCGGCTTGCCTGGGTCGGTCACTGTAACAACCATGTATTTTGTGATTATTTTAATTATATATATTAATTTCTTTAATTTAATTTCCTGATTTAAAAACTTTATTTTATTTATTAAAATGAATAAATTTTGTTATTTTAAATATAAATTTTGATTTTGATGTGAATTAGAATTCCAAACATGACTAAAAAGAATATTTTCCAGAAAAGTGAATTTTGGTCAATATAGTCAAACTTTGACTTTTAATTTAGAAATTTGAAATTATGAAAATTTGAATTTTATCTTTTATTATGAAAGTAAATAAAATTTTAAGAATAATGCTTTTCGTTTCGTTGAAATCTGATTTATAATGTGAATGTTATGCCTTTTTCAATATTGTGTGTAATTTGCTGTATTTAAAAAAAAGTTTATTTTAAATTGTATAAATAATATTTTATTTGGTCATGTAATGTTCTAATTTATATTTATATGGGTAAAATAACATGTTATGCATATATTTTGGTTTTAAAACATTTTTAAAAGTATAATTGACATTTTCCAGTGTCAGTTGTATTTTGCTTACAATTTCTAATTTCCAGTTTCAATTAATTAAAGTAATTCTTTATTTATTTTTCTATTTTTTTTCTTAAAATATTATTTTATTCTCATTCCCACTTTATTTTGTTCCTCATTTATTTTATTTATTTGACCTTTTATTTGTTTTAAAGTGAAATAGAAATTTTCTAAAACTAGTGATATTCTATTTGTAAATTTTAAGTCCTGTTTTGAATTTTTAAACAATTTCTTTAGTTCTTTTTCTAATTTCTCTAAATTTAATTAATTATTTCATTTTTAAAATATAAATGAATTATTTTACTTCACATTTTTTTAAATTATTTTTAAAATGAAGTTTTTAATTTTCCAAAGTCAATAGTGATTTATTTGTAATTTCTGGACCCTGTTTTCAATTTTTAAGCAATTTCTTATATATTTTTTTTCCATTTTCTTTAAAATTAATTAATTATTTTTATTTTATATTACTTTGTTTCGGTTTTAAAGTCAATTTACTGATTTTATTTTTGTTTTATTTGAATTTAAAGAAAAAGAAATATGAAGAGTTTTAAAAGCTTATTTACCTTAAGTCCTTTCATCTCCTTTGTCCTTTCATTTGCCATAACTCCTCAATTACTATCTTGGCTGTGCATTTTTGGTTTGTAGCCGTGATTTTTCAGCCTCCATTCACCCAAAAACATTTTACCTTCTCATTCATTCATGGCTTCAAGAAAATCTATGGGTAATGGCTACTTTTTTACACTTTTCTTCTCATTTTTCATGTATTTTGCCTTGTTTTCTTTGCTTCTTTGAATGGCCTCCACTCCACATCCATGGCCACAAACTCCTACATCTCTTCCCTGCCATCAACACCAGCTACTCCTCTGGTCTTGACCAAGGCCGAGCCACCATGATGCCAAAACTCCACAAAAATTGCAAAACAAGCCATAAAAACATGATTGTTTACCACTATTGCTTCACCACTCCATTTTCCACCACCACCACCACCTTAGGCCGCCTCCACCACCTCTGGCCAGACCACCACACACCTTTCCTTCCACTGACCTGATCCATACCCCTCTGACCTGACCACACAAGCCCATGGCCGAGCCATTTTAGTGAACAAAACCCACTTATTTTGCCTTAAACTCTTCATATTCCTTTGTATAAACTTCCTCCTCATATTCTACTACCTAGGCCATGCATACACATGACCAAACCTGAGCCAAACTTGTTCAAACCAGAGCCAAAACCATCCCTAGGCCATGAAAAAAGAATAGAGAAAGCATGGCAAAAGATTTGGCATTCGTATCTCTCTTTATTTAAAAGTTATTTCATTTCTAGTGTATTGAAATTTATGGTTTGCTTTGATTTTTGTTTGGGTTGTAACACAAGATCTATATCATTGGATTTGCTCTCCACACTCAAATTGTATTAGAGTTGTCGTGCCTTCGTATGTGTTGTGTGCTTGTTGGCAAATCTCCAGCTTAACAGGTGAGTTATTCTCACCAGACAATCTGTACCTATATAACTGATAAACCGACACCACTTGAATCTGTAAATGTACTGCATCCTGTTATAACTGCTATGTTATGATTATATGATGTTCACCCATGCTTAAACACCTGTTATATCATATGTTACTGTTATATTATGTTGTTCTTTTATTTTTATCAGTTTATCACACTGCAAGTTCCCTTTAGATTAGAATCACTATGGGTTGAAATGATACATACCCGAACGAACTTTAGAATAGGAGAAAATCGTTATGGGCTGAAATGATATGCCTGAATGATTTTCAATTATTTTCATTTACTTGGGATTGCGGGTTTGAAATGATCAAACCCAGGTATCTTTGTAAATTACGGGTTGAAATGATAAATTACCCGTATCACTTTACCTAGGCTAGAAAATGAAATATAGACCCATTGTTAAAATATGTTTTATAATTTTTTTTTTAATATTTTAGAAATGTAAATATTATAATATTTTGATTTAAACTAAATAAAAATGATTTTTGTAAAGCATTATTGATTTTCTGAAAATTTATAAGTGAAATAAATTAATGGTAAAATTAGAAAATTTGAAATGTAAGTTATTTTGGGAAAATTTAATTTGGTGATAATTGGAATTTTCATTAAATATGAAATGTGATAAATTCATGATAATTTGGATTAAAGTGAATTTAAATGATTTTATAATATATTAATGTTTTTTTTGAATAAAGTTAAAATGTGAAATGAATGAATATTTAAGTTGAAATTTTGAAATATATCTAAAATTGGAAATTTGTGAATTTGGCTTAAAAGTGAATTTTTAAGTTAAGTAAATAAAAATGGAATTAAGTTATATTTGAAAATTTAAACTTAAGTGTTAAGTTAATTTAATTTAATGAATTTATAACTTAATATTGGAATTTAATAAGTGAATAATTATTAAATTTTGATTTTTGAATGGAATTTTAACTTTATAAAATCATGAATATAAGGGTATTTGAAAAATTGTTTTAAAAGTGAAATTATATGATTTTATAAGTAAAAAAAATGATTTATATAAAAATATAATTGTTTGTGAAATTATACTGAATATTTGAAGTTAGTTAACTGCATTTCTGAAACGCTATTAAATTCTAATGTAAATGATAATACAACATTTGTAAATGCTGTAGTTGATAATAATGAACCAAATGGCTAAATTTAATTAAAGGCTATTATAGCATTTTTGTAAATGTTATAATGGTTGAATTTAACTAAGTTTATTTGAAACTAATGTAACCATATTACAGAATTTTAAATGCTGTCTTTTGTTAAATTGAACTATTTTAAATGTGACTTTCCGTAGCATTTTCTAAATGCTGCGAAAGTTGAAATTTCATTGTTTTGATTAATTTAAGTGAACGAATGAACTTTGAAAGGTTAAATTTTTGGAAATTTAAAATTTTAATTATTAAATATACTAACTTCATTTTTATGATTTAAAATGAAGTAATTTTTTTCGAAATATAAATTATTTTGAAATATGATATTTTGATATTTTGAAATAGATTTTATAAGGATATTGAATTTTGAAATGATATTTGATTTAGAAGTATAAAATACCATTTTGAAATTTTAACCATGGGATGTATTTAATTTATAGTTTAACTGATCCTTAAAGGATGGGTGATCCCAAGCATCCTTTGAGTTATTGTGCATTTCTACTACAGTTCACTTGAGTTGGTTTACATTATATAAGTATATATTGTCCTGACTCGAGTGTTTTGTGTTTTACTTTACGCTCGGGTCAGCCTGAGTATTTACAGCTTAGCTTTGGATTTCTTTCTGGAGCTAGGAATCGCTGGAGATTCTGCTTGTCTAGTTATCTGTTCCTTTCAGTTCAGTTGTTCTATTTCAGTTCTGGTATTCATAAACTTCTATTTATTTGAGATGTCTATTGTATATGTTTTCAAGCAGATATTATGTATTATGTTTTGAGAGTTTGTTATAGTAGCTTCATGAACTACTATGGTTTTTTATATTCCGCTGCGAGTTATTCTGATATGTTCTGTGTCTGTGATTCTGTGTATTTGATTTCATTTGCTCCAAATTTATTTACAATCTGTTATTTTGAATTATTCAAGTCAGACATGTGTGGATTATTGTCGATTTGAATGGTCCAAAATACCGGGTCGTTACAGTTGGTATCAGAGCTTTGGTTTTAGGCAAACCTTAGCCTACGGAGCAAAAACTCATTAGAGATAGGGTAGAAATACCCTAGAATAAGTGAAATCAGTCTCAGAATCATTTCTTTGTGAGAGAACGTATTTTCTAAGTATAAAATGATTTTCAAATGATTTTTAAAGAATTTTCAAAGATTATTTTGATATAAATTTCCTTGCTTTAAAAGTAAAATATTTCTTAAGCTTCATTCCTTTCGTATCCACCTTGTTAGTAATTTCTTTGATTAGGATCCTCTAAAATTTTGAACTTCTCTCTTGATTGATCTAGATCCTTTGTTGATAGGAATCTATTTTGGGTATGGCAAAATCAGTAGTTTGTTAGGATGCTTTGAGTAAACTCTGTTGTATCTTTTGCTTAGCTAAAGTTGTCCAACTAAAGATATTTATGCTTCTGTTTTCGTATGTTATGAATTCGAGTCTTTCCAAATTTTGAATGGGAATTTTTCTGTATCGATATAGGTTATATTTCTCTAATCTTCGTTTGGATTCTTATCGAATAAGATTCCTTTGAATTTTGGAATGCTCACTTGTTCTGAAATCCATTCCTATCTCCCCTAATTGTATTCTTTTGATTTTGAAGCATTGCATCACTCCACTTTGTATGACCTTTATAGGGTGGCGATTCCGCCAATCTTTGAATGATTATAATTGGCATTGATTCACCGGAGATTTCTGTATCCTCGGTTTACGATGTTTTCTATCTTCTGCTATATTTAGATTCTATCTCTAGCAATCGAAGGTCGATTTTCCTTAGATTTTCGCATCGATTATATTCCTGAAATCACGGTTGACCGGTTAAGGTCGCCCGCGATTCATATAGGCTTATCCATCTTGTATTTGGTAATTTAATTATCTTATCTTCGTTTGAGCCTATCTTTGAATTAGAATTCTATTTGATTAGAGTCCTTCTAAATTTTAATCTCTGTTTTGCTTCGAAATCCATCCTTGAATCGTCCCTTGGAAAGTTTGTGGTTGATTGTCTTTTAAAAATTTTGTATTCATCGTAGTTTTATTTTGATAAGGATGACCATATTTTTATATAAAGATGAAATGTTTTTGATAAGGATTATATACCTGTTAAAAAAATGAGAATTTGAAGTTTTGAAAGGATTTGAAATTGTGAAAATTTTATAAGAAATGGTTTCATATAAAATGATTTATAACTGAAGGTTTTGAATCTGAATTTAAGTGATTGAACTCCGGCATTTTGGAACTGGTTTTAAGATTTTGAAATAATAAATAATATGATTGAAATTATTTTTCCGAATAAGTAATGTTTCAATGATTTTAATGGGTTTTAATGATTTTGAAGGAATTTCAAAGAAGTTTTCAAAGTAAATGGAAGTCCAGAACTCACTTGTGTCGCTGGAAAATAATTTCGGTGATGAGTGCATGCATCATCGACATTGATTTTCGAGTTTCTGAGTGAGGGAGAGGCCACTTCGGTAGCATTGCTATGCGATTGATTTGTGAAACCAATTTAGATTTCAAATTCCGAAGTGTGATGTGATATTCGAAAGATATATGTATATATATTTGTAAAATTTGAAATGAGCCGGTGTTCAGTCCTTGAGTTTTGGATTTGATTTGATATAACCCTATTTTTGGAATGGATTTACTGATTTAATTGTGATTTCCAACTCTTGGATTGAAATATGATTTCTTCAACTATTTTAAAGGTTCGAGCACTTCCAAATCAAGGTTAACTTTTCAAAGCTAAGAAATTTTGAAAAGTAATTTGATAAAGTATATAAGTTTGTTTTGAATGTTTAAGTATGAAGTAATATGATTTAAATAAGTTGAAACTGTTTTGTTAAGTAAATGAATAAGGCAATTTTAAAATTTTCTAATATGAAATTTAGATTCGAAATGCTTTGAAAAGAATTTGGTCTTCAAAATATTTTGAATAAAATTTAGTTTAAATGTTTTAACTTAGTAACATCTTTATGAAACTATATTTAACAAGTTGGAATAAATATATAAGTTGTACGTATGGTGTTTTATTCGCATAATTAATTTGATCCAAGTTTGAGTACACAAGTTCGAGGTGGATTACACCATTTCATGTTAGGATTTTCATTCGATTCTTGATGGCGAATATTTGATATGGATTTTGGGCTTGATTCTAGAATTCTCTATCGTAGTATACGGCTATGCAAGAAGACTGGTGGCTTCTAGTCGAGAAACCATATCGAAATCCGCATTAGGGAAGTCGAATGGACAATACTAGTTCGAAAGCGAACTTGTGTGATCGAGCGAGCGATCAAATGTAGTTTTGCGAAATGATGACGTATGTACATCTTATATCCTAATATCATTTATATATTTTGATGCTGAAATTGAAAGCTGTCGAGTTAGAATATCTTTGCTTACTAAAAGAAAATTCCAATTTAAATCACAAAGATATATAACCCATAAAAGCAAAGATATTCAAATCCCATATGGCTCTTCATACAGCGAAATTTATTTTGAAAAATTTGATCCTTATATAAGATGGACCTTACATAAGTATAAGATGATTTTGAAAACATTTGATTTTGGAAATGAATTGGTTGACTTAAATTATTGATTTGGAAATTTGGATTTATTTTCTAAATCTATTATTCTGGAAACGTTGAAACTAAAGATAATTAATTTGAGAAGAAATAATTCGGTGAAATTGTATATGATTTTGAAATTGAACTGATATTGAAAAAAATTGAAATTTGAGAACCTTATGTTACTAAACACTTGATTTGGAAGTTGTCGAACTTATATAAAATTGATTTGTATGAGTATGAAATTGATTCGAAAACTATAGATTTGAAAAGGTACTCAATTTGAAAGTGAAATCTTATATAATTGAAGTCTATATAAGTATGATTTGATATACTATTGATTTTGGAAAGTATTTGATTTGAAAATTAAATCTTATATATAATGGATTTTATATAAGTACGATATTTGAAAGTGATTTGAAAAGGTACTATATGATACATATTTTCGAAGTAAAGATATGGAAAGTGCCTTCTGCTTGATATCCGATTTGTGGCCACATCTTGGATTCATTCTATCGATATTATTCTCTCTGATTTTTGGTTTTCCGGATATGATACTCGAGTGTCCTTCGAATTCCATGGCGTTACCCATGGTCTTACGATCGTGACTGCATAGCGCAACTGCTTGGCTGAGTCTTGCCTAGGGGTACGGATTGTTTCCTGGGGGATCCAGGCGTAACCATTGTGTATCCTGCAATCTGTGTAGGTCGCGAATAGTAGCGCAAATGCTTGGCTGAGTCTTGCCTGGGGGTACGGATTGTTTCCTGGGGGATCCAGGCGTAACCATTGTGTATCCTGCATTCTACTAGTCATCATGGCGTAACTCGCAGGGCTGAGAAAGCTTACGGATATGGATTGTTTCCTGGGGGATCCAGGCGTAACCATTGTGTATCTGCGAACCATGGTTAGACAAAGGTTTTGTTTGTTTTTGTTTGGATTGTACTTTCCATATCTGTTTTTAAAAGTTTTTCCAGTATTTTCACTGGGTGTTGAAACAAGTCTACTAAGTACCTGGAGAATTCTAGTTTTGCGCCTGATCAACGCACTACCAGAGTCTACAGGAACAAGGATAAACTTGTTAAGACATCGAGTTATAAAAGTATTTTGATAAAATATTATATAAATGATACTTTGATTAGTTATTTCCTTTTTAAACGATTTTAAAGTGTTTTAAATATTTTACCTCTTCAACCAACAATTTTAAATTAATGGCTCATCCTTGTCTTTCGTCCTATTTTCCCTTCTAGCTATTCCTATTCTCCACCTTATTAAACTTACCCATAACAATAGTTATCAGGTATAATTTTAATCTTCTTTTCATCTTGTCTTAATCCTATTCCATTTTATCTTTTCTGTGTTTTCCGTACCTCATTCCTTTTCGAGGACGAAAAGATTTGAGTGGGGGAGAGTGTAACAACCATGTATTTTGTGATTATTTTAATTATATATATTAATTTCTTTAATTTAATTTCCTGATTTAAAAACTTTATTTTATTTATTAAAATGAATAAATTTTGTTATTTTAAATATAAATTTTGATTTTGATGTGAATTAGAATTCCAAACATGACTAAAAAGAATATTTTCCAGAAAAGTGAATTTTGGTCAATATAGTCAAACTTTGACTTTTAATTTAGAAATTTGAAATTATGAAAATTTGAATTTTATCTTTTATTATGAAAGTAAATAAAATTTTAAGAATAATGCTTTTCGTTTCGTTGAAATCTGATTTATAATGTGAATGTTATGCCTTTTTCAATATTGTGTGTAATTTGGTGTATTTAAAAAAAAGTTTATTTTAAATTGTATAAATAATATTTTATTTGGTCATGTAATGTTCTAATTTATATTTATATGGGTAAAATAACATGTTATGCATATATTTTGGTTTTAAAACATTTTTAAAAGTATAATTGACATTTTCCAGTGTCAGTTGTATTTTGCTTACAATTTCTAATTTCCAGTTTCAATTAATTAAAGTAATTCTTTATTTATTTTTCTATTTTTTTTCTTAAAATATTATTTTATTCTCATTCCCACTTTATTTTGTTCCTCATTTATTTTATTTATTTGACCTTTTATTTGTTTTAAAGTGAAATAGAAATTTTCTAAAACTAGTGATATTCTATTTGTAAATTTTAAGTCCTGTTTTGAATTTTTAAACAATTTCTTTAGTTCTTTTTCTAATTTCTCTAAATTTAATTAATTATTTCATTTTTAAAATATAAATGAATTATTTTACTTCACATTTTTTTAAATTATTTTTAAAATGAAGTTTTTAATTTTCCAAAGTCAATAGTGATTTATTTGTAATTTCTGGACCCTGTTTTCAATTTTTAAGCAATTTCTTATATTTTTTTTTTCCATTTTCTTTAAAATTAATTAATTATTTTTATTTTATATTACTTTGTTTCGGTTTTAAAGTCAATTTACTGATTTTATTTTTGTTTTATTTGAATTTAAAGAAAAAGAAATATGAAGAGTTTTAAAAGCTTATTTACCTTAAGTCCTTTCATCTCCTTTGTCCTTTCATTTGCCATAACTCCTCAATTACTATCTTGGCTGTGCATTTTTGGTTTGTAGCCGTGATTTTTCAGCCTCCATTCACCCAAAAACATTTTACCTTCTCATTCATTCATGGCTTCAAGAAAATCTATGGGTAATGGCTACTTTTTTACACTTTTCTTCTCATTTTTCATGTATTTTGCCTTGTTTTCTTTGCTTCTTTGAATGGCCTCCACTCCACATCCATGGCCACAAACTCCTACATCTCTTCCCTGCCATCAACACCAGCTACTCCTCTGGTCTTGACCAAGGCCGAGCCACCATGATGCCAAAACTCCACAAAAATTGCAAAACAAGCCATAAAAACATGATTGTTTACCACTATTGCTTCACCACTCCATTTTCCACCACCACCACCACCTTAGGCCGCCTCCACCACCTCTGGCCAGACCACCACACACCTTTCCTTCCACTGACATGATCCATACCCCTCTGACCTGACCACACAAGCCCATGGCCGAGCCATTTTTGTGAACAAAACCCACTTATTTTGCCTTAAACTCTTCATATTCCTTTGTATAAACTTCCTCCTCATATTCTACTACCTAGGCCATGCATACACATGACCAAACCTGAGCCAAACTTGTTCAAACCAGAGCCAAAACCATCCCTAGGCCATGAAAAAAGAATAGAGAAAGCATGGCAAAAGATTTGGCATTCGTATCTCTCTTTATTTAAAAGTTATTTCATTTCTAGTGTATTGAAATTTATGGTTTGCTTTGATTTTTGTTTGGGTTGTAACACAAGATCTATATCATTGGATTTTCTCTCCACACTCAAATTGTATTAGAGTTGTCGTGCCTTCGTAATCTTTGTGTTGTGTGCTTGTTGGCAAATCTCCAGCTTAACAGGTGAGTTATTCTCACCAGACAATCTGTACCTATATAACTGATAAACCGACACCACTTGAATCTGTAAATGTACTGCATCCTGTTATAACTGCTATGTTATGATTATATGATGTTCACCCATGCTTAAACACCTGTTATATCATATGTTACTGTTATATTATGTTGTTCTTTTATTTTTATCAGTTTATCACACTGCAAGTTCCCTTTAGATTAGAATCACTATGGGTTGAAATGATACATACCCGAACGAACTTTAGAATAGGAGAAAATCGTTATGGGCTGAAATGATATGCCTGAATGATTTTCAATTATTTTCATTTACTTGGGATTGCGGGTTTGAAATGATCAAACCCAGGTATCTTTGTAAATTACGGGTTGAAATGATAAATTACCCGTATCACTTTACCTAGGCTAGAAAATGAAATATAGACCCATTGTTAAAATATGTTTTATAATTTTTTTTTTAATATTTTAGAAATGTAAATATTATAATATTTTGATTTAAACTAAATAAAAATGATTTTTGTAAAGCATTATTGATTTTCTGAAAATTTATAAGTGAAATAAATTAATGGTAAAATTAGAAAATTTGAAATGTAAGTTATTTTGGGAAAATTTAATTTGGTGATAATTGGAATTTGCATTAAATATGAAATGTGATAAATTCATGATAATTTGGATTAAAGTGAATTTAAATGATTTTATAATATATTAATGTTTTTTTTGAATAAAGTTAAAATGTGAAATGAATGAATATTTAAGTTGAAATTTTGAAATATATCTAAAATTGGAAATTTGTGAATTTGGCTTAAAAGTGAATTTTTAAGTTAAGTAAATAAAAATGGAATTAAGTTATATTTGAAAATTTAAACTTAAGTGTTAAGTTAATTTAATTTAATGAATTTATAACTTAATATTGGAATTTAATAAGTGAATAATTATTAAATTTTGATTTTTGAATGGAATTTTAACTTTATAAAATCATGAATATAAGGGTATTTGAAAAATTGTTTTAAAAGTGAAATTATATGATTTTATAAGTAAAAAAAATGATTTATATAAAAATATAATTGTTTGTGAAATTATACTGAATATTTGAAGTTAGTTAACTGCATTTCTGAAACGCTATTAAATTCTAATGTAAATGATAATACAACATTTGTAAATGCTGTAGTTGATAATAATGAACCAAATGGCTAAATTTAATTAAAGGCTATTATAGCATTTTTGTAAATGTTATAATGGTTGAATTTAACTAAGTTTATTTGAAACTAATGTAACCATATTACAGAATTTTAAATGCTGTCTTTTGTTAAATTGAACTATTTTAAATGTGACTTTCCGTAGCATTTTCTAAATGCTGCGAAAGTTGAAATTTCATTGTTTTGATTAATTTAAGTGAACGAATGAACTTTGAAAGGTTAAATTTTTGGAAATTTAAAATTTTAATTATTAAATATACTAACTTCATTTTTATGATTTAAAATGAAGTAATTTGTTTCGAAATATAAATTATTTTGAAATATGATATTTTGATATTTTGAAATAGATTTTATAAGGATATTGAATTTTGAAATGATATTTAATTTAGAAGTATAAAATACCATTTTGAAATTTTAACCACGGGATGTATTTAATTTATAGTTTAACTGATCCTTAAAGGATGGGTGATCCCAAGCATCCTTTGAGTTATTGTGCATTTCTACTACAGTTCACTTGAGTTGGTTTACATTATATAAGTATATATTGTCCTGACTCGAGTGTTTTGTGTTTTACTTTACGCTCGGGTCAGCCTGAGTATTTACAGCTTAGCTTTGGATTTCTTTCTGGAGCTAGGAATCGCTGGAGATTCTGCTTGTCTAGTTATCTGTTCCTTTCAGTTCAGTTGTTCTATTTCAGTTCTGGTATTCATAAACTTCTATTTATTTGAGATGTCTATTGTATATGTTTTCAAGCAGATATTATGTATTATGTTTTGAGAGTTTGTTATAGTAGCTTCATGAACTACTATGGTTTTTTATATTCCGCTGCGAGTTATTCTGATATGTTCTGTGTCAGTGATTCTGTGTATTTGATTTCATTTGCTCCAAATTTATTTACAATCTGTTATTTTGAATTATTCAAGTCAGACATGTGTGGATTATTGTCGATTTGAATGGTCCAAAATACCGGGTCGTTACAGTCACCCTAACCTAGTAGCTATGGGCCAATCTATCTCGGTCATAGGCCTGGACATAGGAACCAGCCTATCTTCGTCTATAAATAGAGGGGCAGGAGTCCAGTTGAGTGGACCTTTTTTCGAGAACTCCAAGGAAACTTTGCCATTTTTTATACTCTCCTCTTTTTGATTCAAACTTATATTCAAGTAGTTTGTTTATGGATTGCATCTGTATTCAAGTGATTGGAAAAGTAATAAAGATTCTATTCAAAGTGGACGTATGCAATTATGCCGAACCACTATAAATTTGGTGTTCTCGTTTCTGTTGTTCTTTTTGCACTCAATTGCGTTATTTCTCTATTTTAATTTACTTTCTTCATTAATCTATCTACATAACTCTATTTAAGGGTGTTAGTGACCAATTTTGGTGCTAACATTAATTAACAAAAATATTGTAATAATCTCATAAAATGATTTGGTATGGAAAATAATTCTGCTAAACCTTCTCCTATGAGTACCACATTACATCTCGATAGAGATGAAAATGGCAAAAGTGTTGACCAAAAACTATATCGTAGTATGATTGGTTTATTACTATATTTAACTGTCAGTAGACCAGACATAATGATGAGTGTCTGATCGTGTGCACGATTTCAAGCAAATCCCAAAGAATCACATTTGCGGGTAGTGAAGCGAATTTTGAGATACTTAAGTAAGACTAAAGACTACGGTCTCTTTTATCCAAAAGAATGTCCTTTTGAGTTAGTATCATATAGTGATGTTGATTTTAAATGACGTCAAACGGATCGGAAGCATACTAGTGGTACTTGTCACTTTATTGGACGATCTTTAGTATCTTTGTTTAGTAAGAAACAAAATTGCGTTTCACTTTCGACGTGTGAGGCAGAGTACATCTTTGCTGCTTTAACATGCGCTCAAGTAATCTACATGTAACAAACACTTCAAGATTTTGGAATAAATCTTTGTAATTCAACAATCTATTATGATAATACAAGCGCGATAAATTTATCTAAAAATCCAATAAATCATTCTAGAACTAAACACATAGATACAAGACATCATTTTCTCAAAGGTAATATAGAAAAAGGCAATATTTCATTAGAATTTGTATCTTCAGAAAATCAGATAGCTGACATATTTAGAAAACATTTAAATGAAAGTTTATTTATATAATTACGTCAAGAATTGGGTATTATATCTTTACATGATTTATAATTAAAAGTAATTTTTTTAAAATATTTAAGAAATATTTTTTTTCAAAAATGATGCTCCTGGCACTCGAACTCAGGTTGCTGGTAAGGTAGTTATATGTTTTTCCACTGTGCTATAGTATTTCTTTTTATACCAACTACTATCTTCATCAAATTACCTCTACGATTCTTATTCCTCAATATTTTATACCTCATATTATTTCTTGGCCATAAACGTTTAATTATTTTCCTCCTCTAGTTTCTTTCACCTGAAATAGTGCATGCTCCTATACATAAAGGCTCATATTTCAATCTTTTCCCACATCAATCCTCCCAATACATATTCTTACCTCAATTATTTTAAAATTCTTGTTTACAAACTCCAACATGTCTTTACAACAAGATTCAAATCAATCATCCATCGTTTTTAGCACACCCTCTTCTACATCGTTGAAGAAATCAAACAAATCTACTCCAGTTTATATTCCAATTAAAATTACACCATCTCCTACATATCATACTGGATATACTCCTCAAGGAAAATGAACTAAATGTATTTTACGTTTTGGTTCTTCATCAACAAAGGATAAAATTGACGATATTCATCACTACCCGAGAGAGACTCTGGAACTGCAACGCGAACTGTACAATGAATAGAAAGTAAATGCTAAACGGTTAAGTTTTCTGGAACAGGTCGCGTTAATGTTCTGCAGGTCTTCATCGAAACGGTGCGTACATCAACCATCGCAACAATGTTCTCAAGCTCCACCGGGAACGAAGCCCACAACGTCCTCAGGTGTTGCCGAACTCCTGGGAATGCAGTAATGTTTGGTCTCCAATCCAATCATTACAAGAAATAACGAAGGTTGAACCGCACTTTGACGATTCACACTCTTCTAGAAACTAGGAATCTATGTATATTGTTTTGAAATGAATGTTGTATTTTTTATACGTTTTATATGTTTTAAAATAAAGTTTTTAATATATAAAAATTATAAAATTACCAAGTTTTAATGTTATTTTGTTTTTAAAAGAAAATCTTCAAGTACATAAGTCAGGTAGCCAAAATAGCACAGATTCAGTTGACTTAAACTAATCGTCCAGTCGATTGAAACTGCTATATCCATATTTTTATATAAATAAATTCAATCGACTTCCATAGAATTTTCAATCGACTGAAATAGTGCTTTTCTAGGCTATTTATTGCGGGAAAATTTATCCTGCACAATAGTAGATTGAATTTTATTTTCCATCGACTGAACATTCATTATTACTTGAAAATTTCCAGAAATCGGTCGACTGGTTCTATATATTCATTTGACTGAATATAGCAATTTCCAGGCAAAAACTTTCAGGATAAAAACCTGTGTATTTCAGTCGACTCCCGTATATTTTTCAGTCGACTAAATGCTTATTTTCTGTTTTTTTAAATAAATTTGCACATTTCCCAACTCACCATTTCAACCACCCTATATATTCATCTCCTTTATTCCAAAACCCTACCTCATTTCTACAAGAAAACCTTAGCCCCCATTATTTTTCAATCCAATTTTTACCACCTCAAATCAACTCTAACCAAATGGCACCTAACACAAAAAGAGCTCGACAATCATCCGCCGGACCATCCAAGAGCAAAATTAGATCATGGCTTCACAATGAAGCTGCCGTCACCGGTTTTAATGCCATGAGAAACTCACGAATCTTTGATGGTTATTTCGTCAATTATCCGGACTTCAATGCTTACACCATTAGAGAATCGGCGAAAGCAAACGGTCTTGAAAGCTTGATTAGTTTTGCTGCCAACAACGTCAAAATCTACACCCTCTTCATTAAACTCTTCTTCGCCAATATGAACTTGGATCACCAAAATCCAAGAAACAAGGACGATTACGTTTGGACACTAGGTTGTGGCATCCAAATCTACCTTCCTCTCCAATGTATTGGTCACATTCTCCATTGTCCCTCTGAAGGAGTCAACATCAACGACGTTGAAGTCGACATGGACATCCGCGATGAGGTCTCTCATCGATTCCTCTAATGATATGACCGTTCTCAAATCCGTCGCCTTGCGACCAAAGGCGCGCATCCTTCATCATGCTCTTATCCGCTCCATTCAACCTCGTACCAAAAGCTACGAGAAAGTCTACAAACGCGACTTCCAGGCCCTTTATGCCTTCCACTCCTCTCAACACGTCAATTGGGCCAAAGTGATTCTCCAAGAATTTCTCATGGTCAACCACAAGAGGTGCTATAAAACCATATTCTACGAAGCCTAGATTATGCAAATTCTCATGAACTTCAGTGTCACCATCCTCAATGCTAATTTCATTACCGTCGGTGAGCTAAACATGAAGATGTTAAGTCTTATGGGCTTGCCAAAACGCCCCCCGCCTCAACAAATCATTAGCTTCCAACAATGGATGGCTAATCGCATACAAGGATTCCATAACCCCATGAGGCACATATCAGCTCCACCTCCTTTCAACCTTCCCGCCAAATCGAGGAAGAAGAAGACGATGAGATTTAAGAGCTTCACGGTGACTTTCCTGTAAGGCAAGGTCTAGTCACTTTTTCTCAGAATCAAAGTAAGCTAAATCAGTGATTGGTCAAGGTCGAGAAAACCGTCGTCAAGACCAATAAGAAGCTCAACTCCATCAAGGGCTTCTTAAATATTTGGGAGAAAATTTCTTGCACCGGCTCTACTTCTACTAGTATTGCCGAAAATCCCCCCGCTCCTTTCTCTTGGACAACATCCGAGGAGGAAGAAGAGGAAGCGGAAGAATCCAATGCCGAGGATGTTTAGTCCATTTTTATTTTATCTTATGCTTATGTAATTTTCTTGTTTTTTGTTCTTCGTTATGTTGTATCCATGAACAATTATTGTTGTTTATCTTGTTTGTTGAATCAATGTTGTTTTCCTGATGTTTTTTAATTAAAATGTTGTTCTATTCATTTATTATTTGTTCAATGCAAGTTTATCTATGTTATAATTTCACTTGTTCATAACAAGTTTGCTTATTCATATTACTATCATTGTTTACCATATTACTCAATTCTTATTCCTTTTTGTTGATGATAAAGGAGGAGAAGTATGAGAAGTTCAGGTAGAGTATTTATTCAGGGGGTGTTTTAATTCTTTTTTATAAAAAAATTATAAACTTAGTTGTCATCATCAAAAAAGGGGAGAATGTTAGAACCTTGTATTTTGATGTATTTATCATGACAACTATATAAGTATATATTATATGAACTAACCAAATTTACAATAGAAGATACTATTCTACTCGACGATGGATCGAAGACCAAGATTTCAAGGAGAAAGTTTTAAATTTTATAATTGGTTTGTCTATAGTCTAGTTAGTAGTTAATCAATGTTAAAATCTCTCCTAGGTAGTATATGCATGCACACATAGTTTAAATTATATTCAAAATCATATACACATATTAGAAATTGTTTATATTAAGTTAATAAACAAAAAGATTTCAAAAAGAAGTGAAATTGGCAGAAAACACCTAAATCGGTCGACTGAATAGGTATACCCAGTCGACTGAAACATGCACAGGTGCACAAGTCTATTTGAATGCCTGGCTCATGATCATGCCGCGTTGCTTTTGTTTCACTGAGACATGCCTCGGGTCAATATTCAATGCATGACACATAATTGTCGAGGAGATCACATGCAGGTTAGAATGGGTCAAAGTGAACACATCAAGATTCATTCGAAGAAAGCCAGCTAATTCCTTTATCATCATTGCACTGAGTCATGATCCAATCTTCAATACCATGATGGGTCGCCATGGCTGACTGTAAAGTCAATTGTCAGCTCAGCGGGTGCAGCCTTGGATTCTTTGAGTTTAAACGTAACTATTTCGTATAACAATTAACGTCAAATCTTGTTGGGACCTTCAATGATGGTGGTTACTCCGGTCAAATCCCAGAGTCATGTCATGAGTTATTGAGTCTGATAGTGAAGGGATCTAACTGCTTTGAGCAATTATCTGCAAATGGCCGAAGATCAGGCTTAGAAGCACGTTGAATCAAATGTCGAGTAAGGTTCAGCCCCATGTTGTGCGCAACTGCATAGTTGGCTCTTGCTTTGAGTTTGAATCTGCTTATATATTTGAGTAATGCGCTTTCCATTTAACGTACTCATGATCCGTTACTCGTCGTTCGGGTTGGAGTGATGATCAGTTGCCTATGAGCTTGGGCATTGATTCGATGATTCTATCCATAGGCATCCTTTCGGTCGTAGCCTCGAGTCATTGTAAACACTAGGTATGAATCACAGTATTGAGCTATCATGGTCAGTCTTTGGATGATCACACTTCCACCCCCGGTCTCGGGTTGATAAATGTACTACATGGACGGTTGGGTATCGTCCTAGTCATATTTATACTCCCACTAAGCTCCAAAGACTTAGAGTTGATCGATGAATGGTCGGTTCACATTCATCTTATCACTCGCTCATGCCCCCAAGTCTGGGGCATATGTCAATAAGTAGGAAGGCAAGTCATATCCAATCAGCGATTGATGCTCTCCCTATTGGTACAAGGGCAAGGACCAGTGTGCGGATGGTCGAGCCACGTCCGTTTCGTATTTCTCTTCTAGTTAGACTATGGTAAGAGTCAACGAATGAATGGTCGCGTCGCATTCATTCGGAGCTGAATGGTTAGTCACGTCCATTTTGATTCATATTCTCCCGCTAGATCTAGGGATAGAGTTGGCTCAGGTGCAGTCGGGTCATGCTCATCTAGTTTCATAATCCTCCTGACGGATCGAAGGAGGGTTCTAGAGAATTAATGATCAAGTCGCACTCATTCATGGTTTATTCTCTTATCCTTGCTCTGGTGACCGAGTTATTCGATGGACATTCGGGTCACATCCATTTATGGTTGGTGCGGATCGATATTGACCATCACTCTAATGGTACGATATTGTCGGTCACCGTAACTTTAGATGCCATTTTGATTGGTTTTGTATTGAGGCCTCCTTGTAGTCGTTGCCTTAAGTTGTAAAGATCACCCAACTGAAGCTATAGTAAGATGTCGTACTCAGCTTGTAGTAGTTTGTACTCTCATTCCCATTCTTGGGTTAGCAGAATTAGCTCATGGATGGTCGAATTCCATCTGAATTGAGTTTATACTCCTCCTATCGAGTTTAGGTCGGAGTTTATGGAATATTGAGTGGTCGAACCACGCTCATCTATTTTTTTATACTCATATCCGCACTCTAGGGATAAGAGTTTGTTGGAGAGTGGTCGAACCACACCCAATTTATGTTTATACTCCAATTCGCAGGGGAGGACCAGGGTTACTTGCTGGATGGTCGAACCGCATCCATGTCTTGGTTTGGATTTTTGGGCTTGCCGATGTTCGGGCAAGGCTTGGATAGTTCTTCGTACTTTAGGCGCAAATAAGGTCGTGGATGGACGTATCACATCCTCTTTGGATTGGATGGTCAAACCACGTCCAATTTAGGCTTGGGCTCTCAACTACCTCCCGCTTCAAGGCAGGAGTTGATGCAAGGACGGTCGAACCACGTCCACTTCCATTTAGATGCTATTTCTACCGAGCCTTGGGAGTAAGATAAGTGTTCTGAAGAACTTCGAGCTCGAGTAGAGGAGGAGATAGTCAGATCGCATCCACTTTGAGTCATGCATTTGCCACCAAGTAAAAGGCAAGAGTTGAGGAGCGGATGGTCGAACCTCGTCCACTTTTTGTGTTTATACTCCAGTCCACGCTCCGAGGACCAGGGTTTTATGATGGGTGGTCAATCACACCCGTTTGATGTTTATACTCCAATCAGCGCTCTGGGAACCTAAGTTGATCGAGGGACAGTCGAACCGTGTCCATCGTTTTGTTTTTATACTCCGATCCACACTTCGAGGAGCAGAGTTTTATGATGGGTGGTCAGTCACACCCATTTGATGTTTATACTCCGATATGCACTCTGGGAACCAGAGGTGATCGATGAACGGTCGAACAACGTCCATCCTTTTGTGTTTATACTCTGATCCGCACTCACTCTGGGGACCAGAGTTTAATAATGGGTGGTCAGTCACACCCGTTTGATGTTTATACTCCGGTTCGTGCTCTGGGAACCTGAGTAGATTGGTTGATGGTCGAACCACGTCCATCTTTTTGTGTTTATACTCTGATCCACACTCTGGGGAGCAGATTTTTATGATGGGTGGTCAGTCACACCCGTTTGATGTTTATACTCCGGTCCGTGCTCTAGGAACCATAGTTGATCGATGGACGGTCGAACCACATCCATCTTTTTGTTCTTATACTCCAATCCGCACTCTAGGGACCAGAGTTTTATAATGGTTGGTCAATCATACACATCTGATGTTTATACTTCGGTTCGCGCTCTGGGAACAAGAGTTAATCGGTGGATGGTCGAACCACGTCCATCCATTTGTGTTTATGCTCTAATCTGCACTTTAGGGAACAGAGTATTATGATGAGTGGTTAGTCACACCCTTTCGATGTTTATACTCCGTTCCGTGCTCTGGGAACCCGAGTTGATCGATGAACGGTCGAACCATGTTCATCTTTTTATTTCATACTCCACCCTACAAGTCGAGAGAGAGAGAGAGTTTTCGGGTGGATGATCAACTCACATCCGCCTCAAGCTGAAGTCGTATTCACGTGTTGAGGGCGGTGGTTGATGAGTAGACAGTTAGTCATGCCTACTTTAAGTCGAGCTTTCAAACTGCCTCCTATGTCTAGGGCAGGAGTTAATGTGTAGACGATCAAATCTCATCCACTTTAGTTGGACCTCGGTCGTGCTGAGCTTCAGGAGAGGCATAAGTATTTTGGCAAACTTCAAGTATGAGCTGGGGAGTGGATGGTTGGGTTGCATCCACTCTAAGTCTTTCTTTGATCTGCAAGTCAAGTGTGGAGGTTGATGAGTGAAAGGTTAGTCATGTCCACTTTGTAGTCAAGTGTGGAGGTTGATGAGTGAAAGGTTAGTCATGTCCACTTTGTAGTCAAGTGTGGAGGTTGATGAGTGAAAGGTTAGTCATGTCCACTTTGTATTACATTCTGACCTTGTCGGGCTCTGAGTTAGGCATAGATGTTCTGTCATAATTGAAGCATGGAGTAGGATGTGGATGGTCAAGTGTCACACACTTTCCATTTCGAGTCTTTGCCTCTAAGTCAGGGGCATACGGTAGATGATGAGCGATTGAATCATGCTCGTCTTGTGATGCTTCGAAGGTCCGATCATGGTCCATGGTGGTTGGTGCCCAACTATAGGCACTTGGTTTCCTGCATCGTATGCAAGTAGTTTAATTTAAGTTGGTCGTAGTGCACAAAATAATTGAAATAGAAATAGAAATAAAATAATTCAAAGAAGGTCGGAATAAATCTCATTGATAAGTGATGGAACATTGTGTGCTCGCTATTCCACTTTTCCCCTAGCTCCTTTCAGCGAGATGTTGACCATCGGTGGTCTAATTGATAATCAAAATTCTTTATTGATAAGCATCAGATGTTCCCTGGCCGCCATTATGCAGGGCTTGCACATATTGTTGAAGCTTTCAATTCCAGATCAGCTTTCAGATCACATCTAGAGGTGTCTGCAATCGCCGGTGTTATGACCGTGTGTATTTTGAAATATACAACATTTCCCGAATTTCTTCTAGGTTTCGGTGGACTCTCTCGAGGCTAGTTTCCAATACTACTTTGAGTCGTGAGTCTCTAAGTAGATGTTTTTGATTGAATCATTCAAAGGAGTATGTGAGTTGGATTTGGGATTCTGAGTCGTCTCCTAAGATCTGAGTCCTCATTTGAGGCCTCAATGCTGCCCTCGCTTTGACTTCCTTCAGCCAACGGACTTGCATTGTTCTTTTATCTAGTATGTCTTTCCTCCTTGTGTAGGCATGAGTTCACTTTGTAATAGAAGTGATCTAAGGTCGAAGGAGGATCTCCAGCTAACAAGTCATTGAAATCCAACTTGGGGTCGATTCCCCTTATTAGTGCCATTAGTTTGATATCCTTGCTGGGACTGCTCACTTCAGTGATGGCAATGTTGAATCTATGTAAGAAATATTTGAGCATCTTGCTTGGCACTTGGATTAGGTTGGATAATGACATCCCATCCTTAGGGCGAGCATCATGAATTCTAAATCGCTCGGCAAACTTCTAAGCTAGTTAGTCGAATGAGGAGATGGACCTGGGCGATAATCGCATAAGCCGTATGATCACTGCTCCTTCAAGGAATATAGGAAAGCATCTGCATTTGGTGGCGTCAGTCGTTCTAGCGGAATCCATGTACCACTCATATTTCACGAGATGCTACTGGGGGTCTATATTTCCAGAGTACGCTGGCATGGTCGATATGTTGAATCTCCTTGGATATTCTGCTCATGGAACGACTTCAGCGAACGGGTTCCGATAGGGGGAGATGCTCTGTTCATCATCAGTCTGGTCTTGGCTCTCTCACAAGCCATCGTACCATAACTGCCAAGTTAGGTGTTTGGAAGCCGGTAAGTTGAGTGTTGTTGCAATCTACCCTGGGAGCTTGACCCGCTAATCGATCCTAGTTTATGCCATATCGTCTCGGTTCTCTAGCCTTTGGGAGCACCGTTTGATTAGCAGTTTCTTATCCATTCCTAGACTGTAATTCAGTAGCTGCCGCTTGATCCCCTATGCCCCGGTCAGTTATAGGACGTAAGGGAAGTGGATAGAATGTACCATTTTTAAGTTGAGTTCTGAATTCAAAATGCAAGGGCACTGCGCTGCGACATAGGTTCGGGTGCCATGGCACCTGAAAAAATTTAAGAGCTATTTTTTTTTAAAAAATGAATCGTACCCAATTCATATTTTTCTTATATAGAGACCAGTTGTATATGGATAAGCAGTTTGTTATAAAAGAGGGATCGATCATATGAAGGGATCGGTTATCTGAGGGATCAGTCATATAAAGGGATCGGTCATATGAGGGATTGGTAATATGGAAGGATCGGTCATATAGAGGGATCGGTCATATGAAGGGATCAGTTATATGAGAGATCGGTAATAGGGAGGGATCGGTATAGCTACTTTGGAGGGATCGGTATTGATGCCTTTGGAGGGATTGGTATTGCTATTTCGGAGGGATCGGTATATATACCGTGCAGAGGGATCAATATATATACCTTGTAGAGGGATCGATATATATACTTTGCAGAGAGATCGATATATACACCTTGGAGAGGGATCGATATATACACCTTGGACAGGGATCGATATATACACCTTATAGAGGGATTTGTTTATACACCTTATAGAGGGATCAGTATATATACTTTGCAGAGAGATCGGTATACATACCTTGGAGAGGGATCAGTATATACACCTTGGAGAGGGATCGGTATATATACCTTATAGAGGGATCAGTATATACACCTTATAGAGGGATCAGTATATACACTTTGTAGAGAGATTGGTATACATATCTTGGAGAGGGATCAGTATATACACCTTAGAGAGGGATCAGTATATACACCTTGGAGAGGGATCAGTATATACACCTTGTAGAGGGATTGGTATATATACTTTGCAGAAAGATCGGTATATACACCTTGGAGAGGGATCAGTATATACACCTTGGAGGTATCAGCCATCTAGGCTTCGAGGGAGGGATCATCCATCTAAGCTTTGAGAGAGGGATTGGCTATTTTGGCTAACTTAAGTGCAAACTTCAGCATCTGATCCCAAGTACTTGCATACATGAGTGAATCCGATCCCTTCCAAATGGACATGAACACATGAAAAACTCCAAACAAGAACACTAGCATAATTAAATCCTCTAAAAACACATGAATTAGACTTAGTTCCTCTAACCATGGCTATCAGCTTCCTTTAGATTGACTTCAAATCTGAGTAGAATAGAAAGTTTATCGGTAGAACGCTGGATCTATCTCGCCAATATGGAAATCACAAGTAGATGATCAGATCCAATCAAGTTGAGAATTCCTTTCTCAGTGAAAGAACCAAAATGTTAACGCGAAAAATGGGCATCAACAACCAATAGAATTTAGTAGAGATTAAATGAATAATGAAATGAAAGCATAGCAAAAACCATAAATGAACACACAGATTTTTACAGTGGTTCGGTAATCTTGGCCTACATCCACTTCATATTTCTATTGATTTTCCACTTGATTATGATTACAAGAATGTTTTGATCAGTTAGGATCCATTATTACAAAAGTAAAGAATAAAAATGGCAGAGTCTTGGCAGAGAAAGCAGGATCCCTTTTCCGATGCCATGCCTTCTATATTTATAGGCGAAGACATGCACCGATCGGACTAAAATTTTGGCAGAAGGTTCGAGAGAACAAGACGAGGCTACCCAAAAATTTGCAAGCCCATCGGGGCCCACAATAGGGATCGGTACCGATCCCTATTCATGTATCCAAATGGGCTGCGATCTCTCTGAGGGATGCCCCATGGTGTTAGCTACTTGCTCCCTAAATTTCATGCAATTCTGACGTATGGTTTGCGAGATATCACATTTTCCGTGAAGTAGTGTTGCTTGAATTCTGATTTCTATCAATCCCTCCAAAGGGAGTTATGCCTATCCCTTCAACTTCCTCCAATTGGAATGAGATCCCTAGGGGGTGTTCCACATTCTGTAATAAGCTTGTACTCCAAGTTTCAAGCTGATAGCATGTGTAGATTTTGAGTTACTAACCGATCATCGCTGCAAAATTGAGTTGTGGAATCGATACGATATGATCCATAGTGTTGAATATGGATCGTACCTAATCCATCTTTGGGAGTAGTGAGATTTCATGCTTCTACTTCATATTATCACCTATGCTTGATTTTTGGACCTTACAATCATCGCTTTAGGCTACTGACCTTGATGATAGTCGAGTCTAACTTTCCAGTCAGTTCGGATATAGCCGAGTCAAAATGCCAGATAATAGATATTTATGGATTTATGTATGCTAGATGCACCAGTACGGATGTAAGATGCAACTGGGGTGATAACATATTTGATACTATCCAGCAAGGGTTAGGCTAGTTCTGATTCGATGGGAGTCAGCTAAGGTTCTTGGTACATTTTTCTAGAGTTATACTTTATAAGCAGTACCCCAATAGTCTTGTCATTGTATGGAATCCATTTTCCAATACGTGTTTTATGGACATAGTTGTATACCAAATATGCTGGAAGGTGAGATGCAAGCATTTCAACTATGTTTTACTTTTTTTATTAAACCCTAGATACTTATTATAGTATCATAAGATTTCCTATAAAATGGTTTAGTTATCGTAAGGTAAAAATCCGTCCGTGTTTATGTGTGGCATGGTCTTACGAGATACTTTTATTTTTGAATGAGTTTTATAAATATAACAATCCATATGATTTGAGTTTCTCATGCTATTTTACCAGATTGATCCGGGTGTTATTTTCTTATAATGTTTGGGTTGGTCTCGAGTATATTTCTAGGTTTAGAAATGGACGCTTGGAGCTTCAGGAGACGAGCTGGATGCTACCAAGGCTTGACTTATTTTTCTTCCGCTGCATTTCTTGTTTTGTATTTATCAGCAATTGTAAGGACATGCTTTTATAACTGTCTAGGCTGATGATAGGTTATACATTGAGCGTTGTATGAATACTAAAGTTTTCCTTTATAAAGATCATTTGGATATTATATATTACTCATCACGGTGTGAGATTCTATTATGTCTTTTCTTTTCATTCACCCGAACAATCTGTCTTTCCGGTACTTGGATGCTCGGCACATGAATATCATGGATGTATTAGTGCCAACTTTTGAGGGTCGAAAAGGTAGGTCGTCACATATCACATCTCAACACAATAAAATGTACATGCGTTTATGAATAATATAATATTAAACAAAAATAAAAATTCCAAATTAACATAATCGAAGTGAATACAAATAATAAATTTTATATCATCTCTAAATGTGTTCTCCTGTCTTTTGACCAGGTAGTATACGGACAAACTTGACGAGTCAAACTTTGAAATTATCAAGGCAAGACGTCTAGAGAGACGACTATGAAGCCCAAGAACCAAATGCACCCAAAATTACAAGGCAAATGTCAAACCAACCGAAAATTGAAGTACTAAAATCCCACCTAAGTGGTGGGTCGGTACCGATCCAACCCCCGGATCAGTACCGATCTGACTTTTCTACTGCATATTTGCTTATCTTCTGTCTACACCCTCTACTTGGTGCTAGAAGCCTATACCAAGTGTTGTTTTGTTGATCCAATGCAATTCACTATTAATCTCCACGAACTCTTGAATCAGCAACCATGTTCTTCCACGGGTCCATCATTTGGACACAAAAACAAGCTAATATGAGTGCAAATAACTATGGAATCATGAAGCTAACCACATGACAAGCCAAAGAAAAGAGTTCAAGATGACCAAATTGATCGTCTTACGGATCGGCACCGATCTAAGCCATTGGATTGGTACTGATCCGTACAAGTTAATGAGGTGGCATCCTACTTCTGTGGAGAAATAGTATAAGGTGTGGGAAATGAGGTGGAGATCTTTTGGGTGAGATTTTAGCTTCCTACCTCTAGAATAGAAGGGCAAGGCTCATTTTTCAGGATTTTTTAGCTCTTACTCTCCTTGCTCTAATTTCTTGTAATCTCTGTCGGAGTTGTACCGACCCGTAAGAACTTCTGCCCCCAAGTCAGAATATAAGCAAAAAAAATCATTAAGTGGATGTAGGCCAAGATTTACCGAACCATTATAAATTATTGTGTGCTCTTTTCTGCTCGTTTTGCATTTATTTTCTTTACTTTTTATTCTCTACTCAATCTTTTGGGTGTTTGTGCCATTTTTGGTTCAAATATTTTGGTGCTTTCATCGTGAACCACTTGAATCCATTGATTCAGGTTTTGAAAAGGATTAAAATGAATAGACAATCAACTAGGAGGACTGCTGTTGGAGGTAGTCAAGAGGCATCCTCAGGAGCTAATCCCCCATCCATCTACATAACTAGGGATGAGATGGAGACCATGATGAACGGATTGCATGAAAGGATGATTACTCGTCAGGAGGAGATGATGGTAAATTTCTTCAGCAGAATGGGGCAAGTAGGAACAACCGAAGTTGTTACAAATTGGGATCAAACACCAGAAGCCATAGCATAGGCAGTTGGAAGCGGAGTAGAACGACCCGAAACAAACCCCGAGCAAAACATACAGATCAATACCAATCCACAAGTACGGATCAATATTGATCTATAAAGACTCGGGGGCATGAGTCATGTTGGTCGAAGAAGGAACGGTGTGCATCTTGGAGATAATGCAGAGCATGTGAATACGAATCATAATACAAAAGCATGACCAAGGAGTACATTCCAGAATTCCCTCACAAAGTCGGGGGGGTGCAGGCTGAGATTGCTAACTTTAGAACTTCTTTGAATGACGATGATAAAATTGCTGAGATGGTGAGATGAGCTATGAGGTGTGGATTATCTAACCAAAGCATGGAAGATGTGAACAGGAGTCTATTTACTCCCAATATTCGGTGCGTTAGGAATCCGCCTGATTTCAAGCTGCTAACTTTGGATACGTATGATGGGATGACTGATCCAAGGGTTATTTTGATGAGGTACATACACCACATGGAAGTACTGGGTGCGCCTGAAGAGGTTTTGGGACGGTGTTTCCCTTTATATTTGACAGGTTTGTCCATCAACAAATGGGCCGAGTAGGTGAAGCGATTCATGAAGTAGTTCTGGTCCATATTTCATGAACCAAAAATGTAATGACACTAGCAATATGAAGCAGAGGGCCGAAGATACCCTCAGGAGTTTTTTTATAAGTTTCAAAGTGACGGCTACCGCGGTCTATAAACCAGACCCATCAATGGTCTTGATGTCAACCGTTTTAGTTATAGCCGCTAAGACAGATACTAAGGTTTTTTTGGAACGGGATCCTCCTAGGGATTTCGTAAAATTTTATCATGACGCTAAGAGATACCTACATCAAAGGAAAAGAAGGCTGATCGGGAAGAAATCAATACCGTGGATAGCGTAGGACAGCCCGGGGAAGGATCCAGCAAAAGAAAAGGAAAACGAAAGAGGAATGATGGCTTTGGAGGATCAAAGTGACAAAGGAGGGAACCGAAATTCTCTTCTCACATGGATTAAATGAAATGCCAAAATGGATTTATCTATATACCAGTGGATAGATCCCCTATCGGGAACCCGCAAGGAGAGAACCCACGGACTATGAGAGGACATCTGAAAAACACTGCCTATTCCATGAGCTGGATGGGCATAACACAAACGATTGTAGGCACTTGCGAGATCTGTTCGAAGAACAAGTCAAAAACAACCAATTACAGCAGTATGTGAGAAACTGAGTTGCGATGGTGGAACGGGAGCAACCATCAACCGCAGCGAATGGAAATGGCCCTGGATCAAGGTCAAGGATAGTCATCTCTTGATCGGGACGGCAGGGAATCAAGTTTGGTTCTCACACTCTATCTCCCCTTTTCTTTAAATAATGCAATAATGCAGTCCAGCCGCTTACTCATGTATGAGATCTCGATTGATCCCTAGGCACGCTCTAAGCTAGATGCTAAACTGTAATGCCCGACGAGGCAGTTATCTTAATGTTAGACTTTATGTTTTTTTATGTTTAAGTTTGATTATTAAAATCCAAATTGAATGTGATGACTGATATTAACCACTTCAAGTCCTATCCGAAAAGATGGGATCGGAGTGTAAGAAGCAAGTCCCCTTACTAGAGAGTGAGCGGATGAGCTTGATTGTCGTCGGGTCCCCTCATCGGAGAGCAGGTGGATTGGGGTCGGCAAGGGTCTGGAGAGACCATGGATTTGATTATCGGCCTTGAAAATAGATTTGATTAACGATCCAAAGAAACCATGGATTTGATTATCGATCTCGAATGGCCATGAATTTGATTAATGGTCCAAAGGGGCCATGGATTTGATTAATGGTTCGAAAAGACCATGAATTTGATTAATGGTCTAGAGAGACCATGGATTTGATTGTCGGCTCCGAACAGCCATGAATTTGACCAGCAGTCTGGCGAGACCATAGATTTACTTACCAGCCCCGAATGGCCACAACTTCAACTAACGTTCCAAAGAGATCTAGGATGTAACTATCGGTCCTGAACGACCATGAATTTGACTACGGATCCAGAGAGGTCGCACATTAAACTAAATATAGAACGATTAGGAAAGATCGATCCTAAGAATGTAAACATATTTGATTTTGATAAAAGGATTTGAACGCCTTGTAATTAGAATAGAATTGACATGGTTGAACGCGGAACGGTTTTAATACGTAATGAATCTAAATAAAACAAGAATGATAATGATGTAAATCCCACATGAATATGGGACGATTTTGATAAGTGATGTGATAACTCCAAATGAAATAATAATTGTGATGATGTATAGACAACACTTACGCAGAGTTTAAAGTCTTAGGCTATGACAGGTCTGGAATGACCCGTGATTGACAAAAGAACCAAAGGTATATGATGATTTGCAACGACTTGATCAGTTGATAACCAGGAAATTCAACTACTAACATCTCATTGACACCAACATTTGTTTTTGAGCAAAGCACACCTTTCATTTGCAAGGCATGCTTTGGGGGCCAAGTGTTTTTCCCGCCTTTTGACCAAGCAATATACTGACAAGCTTGATGAGACAAACCTTGAAGTTATCAAGGTAAGACGACCGTAGAGACGACTGTGAAGCCCAAAAACCAAATACACCCAAGATTACAAGGCAAATGTCAAACTAACCCAAGACCGGAGAACCAAAAACCCACCTAAGTGGGTGGTCGAAACCCTTCCAACCCTCGGAATGATACCGATCCGACTTTTCTACTCCATATTTGCTCATCTTCTGTCTACACCCGCAACTTAGTGCTAGAAGCCTATATCGAGTGTTTTTTTATTGATCCAATGCAATTCTTTGATCTCCACGAACTCTTGAATCAACAACCTTGTTCTTTCATTGATCCATCATGTGGACTCGGAAACAAGCTAATATTGGTGCAAACAACTATGAAATTACAAAGCTAATCATAGGATGAGCCAAAGCATATAGTTCAAGATGACTAGATTGATCATCTTACAGATCGATACCGACCCATACAAGTTGATGAGAAAGCGTCCTACTTCTGTGGAGAAACAGTCTAAGGCATGGAAAATGAGGTGGAGATCTTATGGGCAAGATTTTAGCTTCCTAACTCTATAAATAGGAGGTTAGGGCTCATTTTCCAGGATTTTTTTGGCTCTTTCTCTCTTTACTCTAATTTCTAGTAATCTCTATCGGAGTTGTACTGACTCGTAAGAACTTCTGCCCCCAAGTCAGAATATAAGCAACAAAATCATTAAGTAGACGTAGGCCAAGATTAGTTGAGCCACTATAAATTGTTGTGTGCTCTTTTCTACTCGTTTTCCATTTATTTTCTTTACCTTTTATTCTTTATTAAATCTATTGGATGTTTGTGCCATTTGTAGTTCAAACAAAATGTTTAATACATCATCTCATATATATACACATATATACATATATACATATATATATATATATAAACATACATACAAAACTCAACACATCATATTAACCAATATAATGACAACTTAAAGTATAAAATGAGTAAATATTCATCATCGTCATCTATTCTTACTACCATAGTCAAAAAAGCACATAAAGTCAAGAAATTGACTTGAAAAACAACCTCAGACTGACCCAAGGAGCTGTCACAAAACAAAACTCAGAGTTGGGCTAGAAATCAAGCTGTGAATGTAACCGAGCTCAAGATAATAGTATAATGAGTGCGGCGAGTTTAAATCTAACTCTACTTGGTTATAAACACAAATTTATTACTATAGTCAACTCCCATAAATAATTTACGGTAAGCTCTATAATTAAAAATCATTTGGACATGGATTTCCAAATTCCTTTTTTCAAATCACTTCCTCGAAATCACTTTAAAATGGATTTCAAAATCCTTTTTTATAAAATCACTTTATTTACCGAAACTCTACAGACTCAAAAATCATATACCAGAGGTCTACTTTTCAATCGATGTCAAAATATTGGTTCTAGATGCAAATAATTTTTTTCCTAATTTGTATAAAACAAATGTTGAAATATCTTTTCCAAATCAATTTGAAAGATCCAAACTATCCTAAAATATCCTTCCAAAGCATTGGTCAAAATAATATTTCCCCTCTCATTATTTAAAATTGCTACTTTTCCATTTAGCAAAACCGGTTCTAAAATATTCTATAATTTCATCAGAACTACATTTCAAAATACAATACAATTTCATAATATGTAGTTAAAATAAATATCCTTATAAGATGAATGCTCGTCATAATAAATCATAACAGATTAGAACAAATCATAATATTACTTATCTTCATTCGGCACCCAGGGAAGGAACCTTTTAATCCAACCCCCACATCCAAGCTCGGGTATTACTTTTAAGCGATATCAAAAGCAATAATATCCAAATGTATTATAAAATAAGCAACAATCCCTTTTAAATGTTATAATCACCAAAACCATTTTCAAATAGGGAGGTACATAAAATCACAATTTCCTTCAAATTCGGAAATTATCGATAGTTAAAGTACCTCTAGTTTATTTTTTACAAAATCTATAAAACAACCTTTCGAATAGCTATCCAAAATTCATTTTTTAGAAATGCTGGTATAAATAAACCATCCAACCTTTATAGTTTAAATAAAAATTCAACTTATTTCAAAAGTAAATCAATCTTTATTTTATAAAAAGCTTTTCTTGTTCAAAATCCAAAAAATATATTCATATAGGATTTTAAATTCAATTTTTAATTGAAATCCACTTGAAAATAACTCAAACAAAAATTCAAATTCTCAAAAGTAAACTAAATAAAATTTCATTGGTATAAAAACCTCATAAATTTTATTTATTTCAAATTTATAACCAAGAGAAAAATCATTTCAAATAATATTATGAAAATCAACATGTACATACACACGCACTCATATTTTTTTATTTATATAAAACAATTGAAATTTCTTTGTAATGTAGAATAAATTCATAATATTATGAAAATCCATATATGTATATATGTAACAACCCCGTATTTTGTGATTATTTTAATTGTATATTTTAATTATTTTAAATTGAATTTCTTGATTTGAAAACTTTATTTTATTTATTAAAATGGATAAATTTTGTTATTTTAAATATAAATTTTGATTTTGATGTGAATTAGAATTTCAAACATGACTAAATAGAATATTTTCCAGAAAAGTGAATTTTGGTCAATTCGGTCAAACTTTGACTTTTAAATTTAAAATATAAATATTTTAATATTTGAATTTTATCTTTTATTATGAAAATAAATTAAATTTCAAGAATTCTACTTTTCGTTTCGTTGAAATCCGATTTATATTGTGAAAGTTATGCTTTTTACAATATTGTATGTAAATTGATTTATTTAATAAAATTGTCAATTTTAAATTATATAAATAATATTTTTATTTATCATATCTTATTCTAATTTTTGTATATGTGTGTAATATGTCATGCCATGTATATATTTTATTTTAAAAAAACATTTTAAAGTGTTGTTGTTAATTTTCCAAAAACTAGTTATATTTTGTTTTCAATTTTCAATACTAGTTTACATATAATTAACTATTTTCTTATATTTTTATATATATTTATATATTTTTCTAAAATTTATTTATTCATTTCATTTTCACTTTATTTTGTATTCAATTTTAGTATATTTACCTGGTTTTTATTTTGATTTATTTGAATAAATGAAAAGGGAAATATCAAGAGACTTTAGCGTTTATAACCTTTGACCTTCCATCTTCACACCTCTTCAAAATTTTGGGCCGTCCTTTTCCCTAACCATTAGCCATGTGTTTCTTTCTGTAATTCACGTAAAAACACTTCTCATTCCCTCAAAAAAAATACGTCTTTCAGATCTGAAGAAAACCAAATGGTAATGTCTTCTTCTTTTACACTTTTTCTTTGCAATTTTATTGATTTTTCTAGTGAATTTGCCTTGCCTTCACTTAGGTTGCTCGGCCCATAGCCTCCACCTTCACTATCACCTTCATCACCAACTTGTTTAGCTGCAAAACTCCTCCATATCCACTGACCTACCTGGCCGTGGCCCCTTAGATGCAAGCTCCACACAAAAATTAGCAAACACTTCTTATTTATGCATAGCCGAGCCCACCTATTGCCTTCACCACACCTCTTGGCCACCACTTGCACCACCTTCTCCAGCCTCTACCTGACCCTAAGCCACTGCTGCACCATCTCCTGACCTCCACCAAACCTGGCTGTGCCACATAAGGCCATAGCTGAAGCTTGTTGTTGCGTAAAAATCCACCTTTTCCTTGACCATTGCATTTTCTTGTCACAACAACTTCCATACCTTCATACCCTAGCTAGGCCGACCCTATATGACCCATACTTGACCCAAATACAACACCATGGCCATGCATTAGAATCATGTGGTCGAGCATGAGATTTGTGAAAGCAAGTGCAAGTGTTTGATTCTTTGTTGTGCATGATTTCTAGATTGTTTAATGTTATATTTGGTATTGAAATTCATGTGTTTTATATTGTTTTGTTTGATATGTAACAAGATAATTGCTTTGGCTCTCCCCTCACTTGAATCGTAGTCGTGCTTTCGTGCCTTTTGGATCTTTGTTTGTGTGTTTGGTTGTGTATCTCCAGCTTGTAGAGGTGAGTATTTCTCACCAGACATTCCGTACTTATATAAGTAGTAAATTGACATCCTGTGAATCTATAGTTCATATAATCATATTATACCTGACTGTGATATTATTTATATGACGATCACCCTGTTTATTCACCTGTCATATCATCTGTTACTGTTATATAATGCTATTCTGTTTATTTATATCAGTTTATCACACTGCAAGTTCCCTGTAGAATAGAATCACTATGGGTTGAAATGATACATACCCGAACGGACTTTAGAATAGGGAAAAATCGTTATGGGCTGAAATGATAGGCCTGAACGATTTTTATTTATTTCATTTAACTTGGGATTGTGGGTTTGAAATGATAAACCCGGATTTTTCCTTTGCAAATTACAGATTGAAATGATATATTATCCGTATCATCGGACTTAGGTTAGAAAATTTTATACATACTTTGGTTAAAATATATTTTTCTAAAATTTTTAAAATATTTTAAAAATGTAAATATTATGATAATTTTAATTTTAATTTGAATTTAAAATGATTTTATAAAGTGTTATTGATTTTCTATAAACTAAAAATAGTTAAATAAATAAATGTTTAAAAGTTGAAATTTGAAGTATAACTTAACTTGGAATAAGCGAAAGTGTTTTAAAAAATAAAAGTTAAGTTAAGAAAATAAAAAGGAATTTAAATAAAATTATGAAATGGTAAACTTAATTAAAATGTTAAGTAAATGAAATGTTATAAAATTTTAAATTTATTTTATAAATGAATTATTAAAGATTTGATAATTATTTGTGAAAATTTCACTTTGTAAAATCATAAATTAAGGGGTATTTAAATGATTGTTTTTAAAGTGAGAAAATATGATTTTTATAAGTTAAAATGGATTTTTTTTTAATTGTTTATGAAATTGTAGTGAAAGTTTGGAATTTAAATCGACAGCATTCCTAAAATGCTATCATTTCTAAAGTTAAAGATATTACAGCATTTTGTAAATGCTGTAATTGATATAAATGAACTAAATGGCTAAAATGAACTAAGTGCTGTAGTTGCTGAATTTAACTAAAGTTTTATTTGAAATCTAAACCTATTACAGCATTTAAATGCTGTCTTTTGCTAATTGAATTGTTTTTAAACATAACTTTCCGTAGCATTTTCTAAATGCTGCAAAAGTTGAAATTTCACTGTTTTAATATATTTAAGTGAATAAATGAATTCTAAAAATGGTAAATTTTGAGAATTGAATATTTGACTATTAAACATAATAACTTCATTTATAAATGATTTAAATGGAATATTTTGATTTGAAATATTTTGATATTTTGAAATGGATTTGAATTGATAATTGATTTCGAAGTATAAAATACCATTTTGGAATTTTAACCACGGGATGTAATTTAATTTATGGTTTAACTGATCCTTAGAGGATGGGTGATCCTAAGCATCCTTTAAGTTATTGTGCATTACTACTACAGTCCACTTGAGTTGGTTTACATTATATAAGTATGTATGTCCTGACTCGAGTGTTTTGTGTTCTACTTAACGCTCGGGTCAGCCTGAGTATTTACAGCTTAGCTTTGGATTTCTTTTCTGGAGCTAGGAATCGCTGGAGATTCTGCTTGTCTAGTTATCTATTCCCTTTCAGTTTCAGTTGTTCTATTTCAACTCTGGTATTTATAAACTTTTATGTATTTGAGATTTCTATTGTATATGTTTTTTTTTCCAGACTGATATTATGTATTTTGTTTGAGATTTTGTTATAGTAGCTTCATGAACTACTATGGTATTTTAATTTCCGCTGTGAGTTATTCTGATACTTCTGTGTTTGTGATTCTATGATTGATTTTATTTGCTCCGAAATTTATTACAATATGTTATTTTGTATTATTCAAGTCGGACATGTGTGGATTATTGTTGATTTGAATGGTCCAAAATAGTGGGTCGTTACATTTGGTATTAGAGCTTTGGTTTTTAGGCAAACCTTAGCCTGCGGAGCAAAAACTCATTAGAGATAGGGTAGAAATACCGTAGAATGAATGAAATCAATCTCAAAATCATTCCTCTGTGAGAGAACGTATTTTCGAAGTATAAAATGATTTTCAAATGATTTTTAAAGATTATTTTGATATAAAATTTTCTTATTTTGAAAGAAAATTTTTTGGACGTTATCCCTTTCGTATCCACCTTGTTAGTAATTTCTTTGATTAGGATTTCCTTAAAATTTTGAACTTCTATCTTGGTTGGGATTTCTTCGATTAGGATTCCTTTGAATTTTGGAACGCTCACACTTGTTCTGAAATCCATTCCTGTCTTCCCAAATTGTATTCTTTTGATTTTTGGAGCATTCCATAACTCCACTCTGAATGACCTCTATAAAGGTGGCGATTCCGCCAATCTTTGAATGATTTGTAAAAGGTGAAACTCCCTTATAATTGACATTGATTCACCGGAGATTTCTGTATCCTCGGTTTACGATGTTTTCTATCTTTTGCTATATTTAGGTTCTATCTCTGGCGATCGAAGGCCGATTTGCCTTAGATTTTCGCATCGATTATATTCCTGAAGTCACGGTTGACCCTATTAAGGTCGCCCGCGATTTATATAGGCTTATCCATCTTCTATTTGGTAATTTAATTTATCTCATCTTCATTCGAGCTTATCTTCGAATCAGAATTCTATTTAATTTGAGTTCCTCTAAATTTGAATCTCTGTTTTGTTTTGAAATCCATCCTTGAATCATTCCTTGGAAAATTTGTGGTTGATTGTCTTTTGAAAACTGTGTATTCATCGAAGTTGTTGTTTTGATAAGGATGACCATATTTATATATAAAAGTGAAATGTTTTCGATAAGGATTATATACCATTTTAAAATTGAGAATTTAAAGTTTTGAATGGATTTGAAATTTTTAAATTTATATAAGAAATGGTTTCATATAGAATAATTTATAACTGAGGGTTTTGAATTTGAATTTGAGTGATTGGACTCCGGCATTTTTGAAACTGGTTTTAAGATTTGAAATAAAAATAATATGATTTGAAAGTATTTTCCGAATATGAAATGTTTCAAATGATTTTAATGAGTTTCAAACGATTTTGAAGAAATTTCAAAAGAAGTTTGAGAAAATAGAGGTCCAGAACCCACTTATGTCGTTGGAAAATAATTTCGGTGATGAATGCATGCATCATTGACATTGATTTTCGAGTTTCTGAGTGGGGGAGAGGCCACTTCGGTAGCTTTGCTATGCGATTGATTTGTGAAACCAATATTTGATTTCAAATTCCGTAGTGTGATTTGATATTCGAAAGATATATGTATATATATTTGAACAATTTGAAATGAGCCGGTGTTCAGTCCTTGAGTTTTGGATCTGATTTGACATAACCCTATCTTTTGGAATTGATTTACTGATTTGTTGGTGATTTCCAACTCTTGGATTGAAATATGGTTTCTTCGACTATTTTGAAGGTTCAAGCACTTCCAAATCAAGGTTAACTTTTCAAAAGCTAAGAAATTTTGAAGTATAAAGTATATAAGTTTGGTACGTATGTTTAAAGTATGTAGTAATATGATTTAAATAAGTTGAAACTATTTTGTTAAATAAATGAATAAGACTATTTTGAATTTTTCTAATATGAAATTTAGATTTAAAATGTTTTGAAAAGAATTTGGTCTTCAAAATATTTTGAATAAAATTTAGTTTAAATGTTGTAACTGAGTAACATCTTTATAAAACTATATATTTAACAAGTTGGAATAGATACATAAGTTGTACATATGCTGTTTTATTCGCATAATTAATTTGATCCAAGTTTGAGCACACAAGTTCGAGGTGAATTTCACCATTTCGTGTTAGAATTTTTCATTTGATTCTTAATGGCGAATATTTAATATGGATTTTGGGCTGGATTCTAGATTTCTCTATCATAGTATATGGCTATGCAAGGAGACTGATGGCTTCTAGTCGAGAAACCATTTCGAAATCCGCACTAGGGAAGTCGAATGGACAATACTAGTTCGAAAGCGAACTTGTGTGATCGAGTGAGCGATCGAATGTGATTTTGCGAAATGATGACATATGTACATCTTATATTCTAATATCATTGATATACTTGATGCTGAAATTGGAAGTTGTTGGGTTGGATATCTTTGTAATTTAATTGGAATTTTTCCTTTATGAAAAACTACTATCAATTTAAAACCATTTTTTTAAACTATTTTTCTTTTATTTTCTTAAACAAACTATTTTATTCTATTTTATATACAAAACTATTTTTACAAAACTATTTTATATACAAAACTATTTTACAACTATTTTTATATACAAAACTATTCTAAATTCAAAACCTTTTAGTAAGCAAAGATGTTCAATCCCGTATGGCTCTTCATGCAGAGAAATTTATTTTAAAAAAAAATTGATCCTTATATAAGATGGACCTTATGTAAGTATAAGATGATTTTGAAAACCATTGTTTTTGGAAATGAATTGGTTGACTTAAATTATATTGATTTGGAAATTTGGATTTATTTTCTAAATTTATTATTTTGGAAACTTTGAAACTGAAGATATTTGATTTGGAAGAATAATTTGGTGAAAGCGTATATGATTTTGAAAACTGAACTGATATTGAAACAAATTGAAATTTGAGAACCTTGTGTTACTAAATACTTGATTTGGGAGTTATCGAACTCATATAAAAAAAATTGGTTTGTATAAGTATGATGTTGATTCGAAAACTGTGAATTTGAAAGGGTACTCAATTTGAAAAGTGAAATCTTATATAATTGAAGTCTATATAAGTGTGATTTGATATACTTTTGATTTTGGAAAGGTATTTGATTTGAAAATAAAATCTTATATATAATGGACTTTATATAAGTATGATATTTGAAAGTGATTTGAAACGGTACTATATGATACATATTTTCGAAGTAAAGATATGGAAAGTGCCTTCTGCTTGATATCCGCTTTATGGCCACATTGTGGATTCATTCCATCGATATTTCTCTGATTTTTGGTTTTTCGGATATGATACTTGAGTTTCCATCGAATTCCATGGCGTTACCCATGGTCTTACGAGCGCGACTGCATAGCGTAATTCACCTGGCTGAGATGGCCCAGGGGTACGGATGTTTCCTGGGGGATTCAGGTGTAACCATTGTGTATCCTGTGATCTATGTAGGTCGTATTAGTAGCGAAATCCGCAAGGCTGAGAAAGCTTACGGATACGGATGTTTCCTGGGGGATCCAGGCGTAACCTTTGTGTATCTGCGGTCTACTAGTCATCATGGCGAAATTCGCAGGGCTGAGAAAGCTTACGGATACGGATGTTTCCTAGAGGATCCAGGCGTAACCTTTGTGTATCTGCGATCCATGGTTAGACAAAGGTTTTGGTTGTTTTGTTTGGATTGTACTTTCCATATCTATTTTTTAAAGTTTTCCAGTATTTGCACTGGGTGTTGAAACAAGTCTACTAAGTACCTGAAGAATTCTAGCTTTGCGCCTGATCAACGCACTGCCAGAGTCTGCAGGAACGAGGATAAACTTGTTAAGACATCGAGTTATAAAAGTATTTTGATAAAATATTATATAAAGGATATTTTGATCAGTTATTTCCTTTCTAAAAGATTTTAAAGTGTTTTAAATATTGTTTACTTCTTAACTAACAAGTTGAATTTAAAGGACTTTTATGGATATAATAAAATGGATTTAACCAAATTATTAAGTATTAAAGAATTCCAATTGAAATTTATATGGTTTTAAATTAATGGCTCATCCTTGTCTTTCATCCTATTTTCCCTTCTAGCTATTCCTATTCTCCACCTTGTTAAACTTACCTATAACAACAGTTATCAGGTATAATTTTAATCTTCTTGCCATCTTGTCTTAATCCTATTCCATTCTATCTTTTCTGTGTTTTCCGTACCTCATTCCTTTTCGAGAACGAAAAGATTTGAATGGGGGAGAGTGTAACAACCCCGTATTTTGTGATTATTTTAATTGTATATTTTAATTATTTTAAATTGAATTTCTTGATTTGAAAACTTTATTTTATTTATTAAAATGGATAAATTTTGTTATTTTAAATATAGATTTTGATTTTGATGTGAATTAGAATTTCAAACATGACTAAATAGAATATTTTCCAGAAAAGTGAATTTTGGTCAATTCGGTCAAACTTTGACTTTTAAATTTAAAATATAAATATTTTAATATTTGAATTTTATCTTTTATTATGAAAATAAATTAAATTTCAAGAATTCTACTTTTCGTTTCGTTGAAATCCGATTTATATTGTGAAAGTTATGCTTTTTACAATATTGTATGTAAATTGATTTATTTAATAAAATTGTCAATTTTAAATTATATAAATAATATTTTTATTTATCATATCTTATTCTAATTTTTGTATATGTGTGTAATATGTCATGCCATGTATATATTTTATTTTAAAAAACATTTTAAAGTGTTGTTGTTAATTTTCCAAAAACTAGTTATATTTTGTTTTCAATTTTCAATACTAGTTTACATATAATTAACTATTTTCTTATATTTTTATATATTTTTCTAAAATTTATTTATTCATTTCATTTTCACTTTATTTTGTATTCAGTTTTATTATATTTACCTGGTTTTTATTTTGATTTATTTGAATAAATGAAAAGGGAAATATCAAGAGACTTTTGCCTTTATAACCTTTGACCTTCCATCTTCACACCTCTTCAAAATTTTGGGCCGTCCTTTTCCCTAACCATTAGCCGTGTGTTTCTTTCTGTAATTCACGTAAAAACACTTCTCATTCCCTCAAGAAAATTTCGGCTTTCAGATCTGAAGAAAACCCTATGGTAATGTCTTCTTCTTTTACACTTTTTCTTTGCAATTTTATTGATTTTTCTAGTGAATTTGCCTTGCCTTCACTTAGGTTGTTTAGCTGCAAAACTCCTCCATCTCCACTGACCTACCTGGCCATGGCCCCTTAGATGCAAACTCCACACAAAAATTAGCAAACACTTCTTATTTATGCATAGCCGAGCCCACCTATTGCCTTCACCACTTCACCACACCTCTTGGCCACCACTTGCACCACCTTCTCCAGCCTCTACCTGACCCTAAGCCACTGCTGCACCATCTCCGGACCTCCACCAGACCTGGCCGTGCCACATAAGGCCATAGCTGAAGCTTGTTGTTGCGTAAAAATCCACCTTTGCCTTGACCATTGCATTTTCTTGTCACAACAACTTCCATACCTTCATACCCTAGCTAGGCCGACCCTATATGACCCATACTTGACCCAAATACAACACCATGGCTGTGCATTAGAATCATGTGGCCGAGCATGAGATTTGTGAAAGCAAGTGCAAGTGTTTGATTCTTTGTTGTGCATGATTTCTTGATTGTTTAATGTTATATTTGGTGTTGAAATTCATGTGTTTTATATTATTTTGTTTGATATATAACAAGATAATTACTTTGGCTCTCCCCTAACTTGAATCGTAGTCTTGCTTTCGTCCCTTTTGGATCTTTGTTTGTGTGTTTGGTTGTGTATCTCCATCTTGTAGAGGTGGGTATTTCTCACCAGACATTCCGTACTTATATAAGTAGTAAATTGACATCCTGTGAATCTGTAGTTCATATTATCATATTATACATGACTGTGATATTATTTATATGATGATCACCCTGTTTATTCACCTGTCATATCATCTGTTACTATTATATAATGCTATTCTGTTTATTTATATCAGTTTATCACACTGCAAGTTCCCTGTAGAATAGAATCACTATGGGTTGAAATGATACATACCCGAACAGACTTTAGAATAGGGGAAAATTGTTATGGGCTGAAATGATAGGCCTGAATGATTTTTATTTATTTCATTTAACTCGGGATTGTGGGTTTGAAATGATAAAACCCGGATTTTTCCTTTGTGAATTACGGATTGAAATGATATATTATCCGTATCATTGGACTTAGGTTAGAAAATTTTATACAGACTGTGGTTAAAATATATTTTTATAAAATTTCTAAAATATTTTAAAAATGTAAATATTATGATAATTTGAATTTTAATTTGAATTTAAAATGATTTTATAAAGTGTTATTGATTTTCTATAAACTAAAAATAGTTAAATAAATAAATGTTTAAAAGATGAAATTTGAAGTATAACTTAACTTGGAAAATGCGAAAGTGTTTTAAAAAATAAAAGTTAAGTTAAGAAAATAAAAAGGAATTTAAATAAAATTATGAAATGGTAAACTTAATTAAAATGTTAAGTAAATGAAATGTTATAAAATTTTAAATTTATTTTATAAATGTATTATTAAAGATTTGATAATTATTTGTGAAAATTTCACTTTGTAAAATCATAAATTAAGGGGTATTTAAATGATTGTTTTTAAAGTGAGAAAATATGATTTTTATAAGTTAAAATGGATTTAAATTTTTTTAATTGTTTATGAAATTGTAGTGAAAGTTTGGAATTTAAATCGACAGCATTCCTGAAATGCTATCATTTCTAAAGTTAAAGATATTACAGCATTTTGTAAATGCTGTAATTGATTTAAATGAACTAAATGGCTAAAATGAACTAATGAAATGACCCTCTCTTCTCTACCTTCATTTTGTAAGGATTTTTTTTTTAGAGATGATATATGTATATATCATTCATTAACAAATATATTTTTCCAGGGCCATTTTTTTTCCAATAAACAAACTTTATCCAAGATCAAAAATTTTACCAATATAGATATATCAGTGCAACCACAAAAATATGCACACACATATGAAGATGCATGTGCCCCTCTGGTTTAATCAGGTTATGGCAAACAAGAGGTTACAGTGATTGATTTAAATTTAATCAATCCCCACATAGCTTAATTTCATTTTATTATTTAAGTAATGAAAATCTTATTCATATAGGTAATAGTATGGTTTTTATTCTTTGATAGCTTGCTGGATTCTCCATGAAATATGATTCATAGAACCCAGATAATTATGTTATGATTATCTGTAAAATCAATTGTATAGCGTCTGTGCTTTGAAAATGATATAAGCTTATATCATTTCCTATGTTTGCTTTCTTATAATATCTACCTTATACGCAAACTCATGTCTGGGATATTCTTAAGTGAATCATCATATTCCAGAAGCTTGATTCCTTGATACCAAGGTACTAGACTAAATGAAATGCAGTCCGGAGTGAGCTTCCTCACACATGGATACTTGGCAAATAAAATATGGATTAAACAGACTGTCTACTCAGACATATTTCAGAAGGTCTTAAAATGCATTTTGCCCAAAGCTTTAGTAAAAAGGGATTCAGATTTTATGTTAAAATTACTAAGGTACTGGTGTGACAGTGTCTGAGCAAATCATATCTGAACATGTAAATAATTTACTAATATGGATCTAACATCACTATCTTATAAAATCCCTACTGGTGATCTAACTTACAAAATTATAGCTAAAACTTTTCAACATTCCAGATAATAAAACTCAAATATTTTCAATACCAGTTCCAAGTCAAATTCTCAAAATACTTAACCAAATATCCAACATCACTCTGTACTTAGTACAATGGAAATTTCTTTTTAAAATAGCATACATGCAAATTTCATCTTGTAAGCTCTTATCTATATAATTCTAGCATGCTATAATCTTCTTCTCAATGCTTTGATTCTACTCCTATCTAGAGGCTGCTGTCCCTGAAAAAGCATTTGAAGCTGCCTCATTTCAAATGAGACACCCCAGATGCCATTAGCACACTAGGGTCAGACACATGTCTGGTATGAGAAAATTCACAAAAGCAATTAATTAATTAGGTTAAAATCAAGTTAAGTACATATACATAAAGTTCTGCCCTTTGGAAACAGGTAATACTTGTATGCATGCTCTGTGTCATTGTACATGTGCATATTATAATCTTTCTTTCCAAAGACTACATATATAAATATGGTACATACATTCAAGCATACAATTCAGTCATAGTCAAACAATCATTCACACCAAACAGGAAAATAACCAACATGAGTTAAATCATTTATTCCATCCTCATATTTCAATTCTGGGAAAAACTCTAGTTTCCTCATCATATCAAATATTTTTCCCTTGGTATATTTATCTATCCTGGTCTCATCTGCAATATTTATGAATCAATGGACACACTATAATGAACTAATTCACTCCATTACACAAAGATCTCAGGACTTAAACAAGCCATGTGTCAACTTGCATTACTCAAGAACACAAGTCATTCCTACAGTAATCTTGACCCCATTTTCCTAATCAAATTCTTAGGTACTTTCTCTTTTTAAATTTTTCAGAGCAAACCCAATTAGTGAGTTATTTTACAAAAACAAGCATTCATCTCATAGCATTCCTTGTCATTCTCATAAACAAACAGAGACAACCAAGCAATTTTAGTATTGGTACTTATTAAAACATGTTCTTGCAATTTTAAAGAGGTATGGACAACTAACATTGGTTTATGGCTCTATGGGAAGATTTTATTGCAAACATCTGTGCTTTAGTTAACTCAGATTGACCAAGCTTCCTAAATCACAAAATATATTTGCTGGGTGGATATTGTATATTTTCTTTGAATCAGGAGTGTCAGCACATAGGCAAGCCTATTGCACTCCTAATTCCTTTTCATTTTAAGCCTCAACACATATACATATGTATATTGCAGCCCATAAGTTTATCAATTCTTCTGGGTTGAGCCAAAACCAACACTACTTGCTTATATCCAACATTTTATTTTTCTGGGTATTTATTTGTTTCTAACCAGTATCACATTAAAAAGAGATCTGGGTTTCAAAGATACTTATGTATGCATGCAGATCATATTTAGAATATTCACAAAATAAAACAACCAGAACAACCATTTAGCATTAAAGCATCCTTAACTTCTGAAAAACAATCACATATACTTTTAAGAAAAATTCATTTATAACTGGCTGCCTTCATTAGGACTTAGTGCCTTAAGTTGTTGAGTGAGTTTTCTCACCTAGCTCTCTTCTTTGCTTCCTTAATTAATTGATGAACTTCTGCCTTTAGCCTCAAGCTCTTTTCCTTCCCTTGCCTTATGATTTCTATGGTGTTGTTTCTTTTTTTTTTCAAAGTTCTTTTCTGAGAAGGAGAGGAGGCTGCTGCATGTACATATATATATATACAGGGTCCTCCTTAGGGTTTTGGGTATTGGCTAAAGCCATTTTTGCCCACCAGAAAAATCATGTTATCTGCATTTTATTTGAACCCAAAATTCTACCCTTCCCGGCTTAATTTAGGTGAAGAGAAAAGTGGTTATATTCTTTTTGGTTAATTTCAGAAATTTGCTTTTCAGAAAATACTTTTTCCTTTGTCTACAATCATGCTAAAAATGTGACTTGATTTGTTATTTATCAAATACTCTTCCTAATTCTGCCTATACCAAGCATTTCCCTGTTTTGTCTTATTTTTCCTATTTTTAGCTTTCATGTAAATGGTATGTACTTCCTTTATTTATTTACAAGAGGACTACTCCTTTTTATATCCTCATTTTTTTTCTTTCTGCCTATATACTAAAATATGTCTGTATATTTTATTTTACTAATTTGAACTCTAGTATTTTATTAACATATATATATAAGTCTTACTGAAATAATTAGTACACCCATATATATATTTATACATCATTCTGTATTGACACACACATGCACATGTACACTCAAAAATATTCAGTAGCATCCATATATGTATATTTACTTATGCATACAGCTTTTAAGGATTTAATCTATATATATATATATATTCCCATACATATCAATATGTATTTATTCTTAGAGTTTAGGGATTTTAGCTTTAGTTCATGTGCATTTCCTGTGCACACATGTACACACATACTGATACACTATCAAGCTATATCAATTCCCTTTCTTAAAAATTATTTTGAATTTATTTATATTTTTCAGAATAAATTCCTAAAATCTTGGGTCATTACATACACCCCTCTTTTTAGAAATTGTGTCCCACAATTTTCCTAAGCTTAAAATGAATTTTAAACTTAATTCAGAGAACAAGTACATTCTCAACCAGATAGATTTTTAGTTCTATAATAACTAAAAATATATGCATCTAAAATAAAGAAAACAATCAAAAATCAGAATTACCTTTAATCTGAAAATAGCTTAGGATAATTCATCCTAACTTTGTCTTCTAATTCCCATGTGCAATCACTAGGATCAAGACTCCACTGTACCTTTACAAGTTTCAAAGATTTATTCCTCAACTTCTTAACATCTTTTGCCAAAACTCCTACTGGATCCTTTTCATAAATCAAATTAGGATTTATCTGCACTTGGGTTGGGGTCTCAAGAATTTCTGCCTTGTCATGGACCCATCTTCTCAATTGTGATACATGAAAAACATCATGTATACCTTGCATGTTTTCTGGTAATTCCAACTTATATGCCAAGGGACCAATTCTTTCCATAATTTTTTATGGTCCAATATATCTTGGGGTTAACTTGCCTTGTTTCCCAAACCTCAGCACATTTTTCATAGGTGAGATTTTGATGAAAACAAAATTTCCCACTTCATATTCCACCTGCCTCCTTTTCATGTCTGCAAATTTCTTCTGCCTTTCTTGTGCTGCTGCCATTCTTCTTCTTATCAACTCAATTTTCTCCTTAGTTTCTTGTATGTACTCAGGTCCTAAAATAGACCTTTCTCCTGCTTCTACCCAACAAACAGGTGACAAACAGGGTTTACCATATAAGGCTTCAAATGGAGCCATTCCTATGGTGCTTTGATAGCTGTTGTTGTATGTAAATTCAACTAGATGAAGATAATCCTCCCAGTTGCCCCCAAAGTCCAGTACACATGCTCTCAACATGTCCTCCAAAACCTTGTTTACTACCTCGGTCTGCCCATCTGATTGAGGATGGTAGGCAGTACTTAGGCATAGTTCACTTCCCATTGCTTCTTGGAAGCTTCTCCAAAATTTTGAGGTGAAGATGGTATCCCTATCACTCACAATGGTTTTGGGAATGCCATGTAACTTTACCACTTCCTTTATAAAAATTTGAGCTAATTTTGGTGCTGTCCTTTCTGACTTGACTGGGATGAAGTGTGCTACCTTGGTTAGCCTATCAACTATCACCCATATGCTTGTATTGCCTCTCTTAGATCTAGGCAGTCCATCTATGAAGTCCATAAATATGTCTTCCCACTTCCACTGTGGTACACTAAGAGGCTGCATCAACCCTGATGACCTTTGGGTTTCAGCCTTGACTTGTTGGCAAGACATACATTTGGCAATGTATTTAGCTACATCAGATTTCATCCCCTTCCACCAGAAGTCTCTTTTCAAATTTTGGTACATTTTTGTGTTGCCTGGGTGTATGGAGTATTTACTTCTGTGATATTCATTCAATATCTCTTTCTTCAATTCTATGTCCTCTGGTACACACATCCTATTTTGGTATCTCATATAACCATTTTTATCAATATGGTGATTAATCACTTCCTCCCCTTTTGAGAGGAGCATTTTCTTCTCTAATAAGTTGGCATCCTGTTCTTGCATTTTTCCTACCTTCAGAATTAAATCTGGTTGAAGTGTCATTAAGCTTAACTTCCCTTTATCTTTTTGTGCACCATGCATCTGCTCATCAATGTGCACACAACCATTCTCCCCAATTTCTAACTCAGTTAGCAAAGATAAGTCTTTAAATTCTTCTATCATCATCATAGCCAATTTAGCATGCTGTCTACTTAGAGCATCTGCAACTTTGTTTGCTTTGCCTGGTGTATAGAGTATGTCAAAGTCATAGGCAGCTAAGAATTCCACCCATCTATGTTGCCTCATGTTCAAATCTTTTTGTGAAAATAAATATTTTAGAGACTTGTGGTCAGTGTAAAGTTCAAACTTAGTGCCTAACAAATAATGTCTCCAAAGTTTCAAAGCATAGATCACAGCTGCTAATTCAAGGTCATGTGTGGCATACCTTATTTCATGGGGTTTAAGTTGTCTGGATGCATATGCAATGACTTGGCCTTGTTGCATCAACACTGCACCCAAGCCAAATCCACTAGCATCAGTGTATACAACTAATTCTTCATTTCCATGAGGTACCTTTAAAATTGGAGCATTCACCAATGCCTCCTTCAACTGTTCAAAAGACTTTTCACATTTTTCTGACCAAACAAAAGCTTGGTTCTTCCTGGTTAGGTTAGTGAGTGGTGTAGAAATTTTTGAAAAATCTTTTATAAATCTCCTATAATACCCTGCCATCCCCATAAATGACCTTACTTCACTCACAGTGCTTGGCCTCTTCCATGCTTGAATAGCCACTACTTTATTGGGGTTCACAGAAATTCCTTGGGCAGATATAACATGGCCAAGAAAATGCACTTCCTCTTTCCAAAATTCACATTTTGAGTATTTTGCCTTTAAGTCTTTTTCTCTTAGTCTAGACAAAACCATGTGCAGATGGCTTTCATGCTCTTCCATTGTTTTGGAATAAATTAAAATGTCATCTATAAAAATAAGCACAAACTTGTCTAAATAATCTCTAAAGGTTCTGTTCATTAAATCTACAAAGTATGATGGTGCATTGGTCAAGCCAAATGGCATAACCAAAAATTCATACAACCCATATCTAGTGTTAAAGGCAGTGTACTTGATGCTTGATTCTTCCACCTTCATTTGATGAAAACCAGATGCTAAATCTAGCCTAGAGAATACTCTTGCTCCAGCCAATTGATCAAAAAGATCATCTATTCTTGGTAGTGGGTATTTATTTTTAATGGTTACCTTGTTTAATTCCCTATAATCTATGCAGAGTCTCAAAGTACCATCTTGTTTCTTAACAAACACCACTGGTGCCCCCCAGCAAGAATTACTGGGTCTTATAAAACCCTTATTTTCTAATTCCTCTAATTGTTTCTTTAATTCTTTTAGTTCATTTGGCCCCATTCTTGTTGGCTTTTTAATCACTGGGCTTGCTCCTGGAACTAAATGAATTTGGAATTCCACTGGCCTATGGTTTGGAACACCATTAACCTCCTCAAAAACATCCAAGTATTCATTGACTATGGGAATTTCCTCAATAATATGTTTACTGGAATCTTTACCCAAATCAATCAAATGACACAATTTTCTTCCTTTGGACACTTCACACAAAATTGTGATCCTCTGGCTTCCATGGTTTTGCAATGATATGGTGGATGAGTCTAAGTTAATTATGGCCTTGAATTGCCTTAACCAGTCTACTCCCAAAATAACACCCATATTTGGGTAATTTAAAACATATAAATTGGAAATAAAAGTATCTCCTCCTATGTTTAATCCCACATCCACACAGATCATGTTTAAAACACTAGAACTTCCCAGTGGACTTTGTATATGTAAAGGGGTTTCAACCAATATGCAACTTAATTTCAGCATTTTAACTAATTCATAGGAAATTAAAGAATGAGTTGCTCCTGTATCATATACTACTGCTATGGGTACATTACAAATAAATAGTGTACCTTCCACTTGACTGTGCTTCTCAGCATTGATCTCCACTGTTTTTCCTTTTTCTTCCAAGTTTGCTAATTTTCCTTGCTGCCTATTCTCAGGACAATTTCTTTTCATGTGCCCTTCTTTCCCACATAAATAACACTTGAAAGCTCCTCCTTTCAATTCTGGACATCTTGGTTTGATATGTCCTTCTTTTCCACACTGATGGCGCACAATCTTCTTGGTTTCCTTAGCTTTGACATCTCCAGTGCCTTTGTTACTGGCCTCTTCTTTCTTCTTATCATAAGGATGATACCTCCCCTTACCTTTCTTGGTGTTATTGTTCTTAAAATTTCTGAACTTCTCCCTTTCCTTGTCATGCTGCTCCAACCTCAAAGCTAAGTCTATCACATGGTCAAAAGTCCTGTCAGCATAGGGTAACATGGCTCTGCTAAGTCCTGGGTTCAAACCTTTTATGTACCTATCATTTTTGGATGCCTCATCTGCCACAAGCATTGCTCCATATGTGGAAAGCCCCTCAAACTTTTGAGTGTACTCTGTGACAGTCATGGTTCCTTGTCTAAGTCTAATAAATTCTTCTAGTAAGGTAGTCTTAGCTGATGCTGGTACAAACCTTGCTTCCAACATCTCTTTGAATTGATTCCAAGTGATTTCATTCTCTCCTCTCCCTGCAATGATTACTTCCCACCAGCTTAAAGCTACTCCTTTTAGCTGTCTTGAAGCCACTTGCCTCTTTCTTTGATCATCAAGTTGCATGTCATTGAAAATTCTTTCCAATGTTCTCAACCATGTTTGAATTTCCATAATACTTTCTGTCCCTTCAAAGCTTTTGCCTCCTAAATGAGTATATGTCTTAAGTAATTTTGAGAGTTCTTCATAGGGATTTTCTTGCCTTTGTCCTGCCCCATCCCTAAATGCTCTCACCAAGTCTTGCAGATTGACCATTGGTGGTGCATGGGAAGATCCTGCTCCCTGATTTGGTGGTCTCCCTACCATGGTTTGCTAATAATAATTTACATAGCTGGTTAGTTCGATTGGTAATTTTATTATTTCAGTGGTTTTTATTCACACTGAAAACATTGATATATATTTAGTTCCTTTAAATTTTATTTCTATCTAAGAACTTGATCTTTACTTCTACTATGTTGAATAACATAGCTCTGATACCAAATGAAATGACCCTCTCTTCTCTACCTTCATTTTGTAAGGATTTTTTTTTTAGAGATGATATATGTATATATCATTCATTAACAAATATATTTTTCCAGGGCCATTTTTTTTCCAATAAACAAACTTTATCCAGGATCAAAAATTTTACCAATATAGATATATCAGTGCAACCACAAAAATATGCACACACATATGAAGATGCATGTGCCCCTCTAGTTTAATCAGGTTATGGCAAACAAGAGGTTACAGTGATTGATTTAAATTTAATCAATCCCCACATAGCTTAATTTCATTTTATTATTTAAGTAATGAAAATCTTATTCATATAGGTAATAGTATGGTTTTTATTCTTTGATAGCTTGCTGGATTCTCCATGAAATATGATTCATAGAACCCAGATAATTATGTTATGATTATCTGTAAAATCAATTGTATAGCGTCTGTGCTTTGAAAATGATATAAGCTTATATCATTTCCTATGTTTGCTTTCTTATAATATCTACCTTATACGCAAACTCATGTCTGGGATATTCTTAAGTGAATCATCATATTCCAGAAGCTTGATTCCTTGATACCAAGGTACTAGACTAAATGAAATGCAGTCCGGAGTGAGCTTCCTCACACATGGATACTTGGCAAATAAAATATGGATTAAACAGACTCTCTACTCAGACATATTTCAGAAGGTCTTAAAATGCATTTTGCCCAAAGCTTTAGTAAAAAGGGATTCAGATTTTATGTTAAAATTACTAAGGTACTGGTGTGACAGTGTCTGAGCAAATCATATCTGAACATGTAAATAATTTACTAATATGGATCTAACATCACTATCTTATAAAATCCATACTGGTGATCTAACTTACAAAATTATAGCTAAAACTTTTCAACATTCCAGATAATAAAACTCAGATATTTTCAATACCAGTTCCAAGTCAAATTCTCAAAATACTTAACCAAATATCCAACATCACTCTGTACTTAGTACAATGGAAATTTCTTTTTAAAATAGCATACATGCAAATTTCATCTTGTAAGCTCTTATCTATCTAATTCTAGCATGCTATAATCTTCTTCTCAATGCTTTGCTTCTACTCCTATCTAGAGGCTGCTGTCCCTGAAAAAGCATTTGAAGCTGCCTCATTTCAAATGAGACACCCCAGATGCCATTAGCACACTAGGGTCAGACACATGTCTGGTATGAGAAAATTCACAAAAGCAATTAATTAATTAGGTTAAAATCAAGTTAAGTACATATACATAAAGTTCTGCCCTTTGGAAACAGGTAATACTTGTGTGCATGCTCTGTGTCATTGTGCATGTGCATATTATAATCTTTCTTTCCAAAGACTACATATATAAATATGGTACATACATTCAAGCATACAATTCAGTCATAGTCAAACAATCATTCACACCAAACAGGAAAATAACCAACATGAGTTAAATCATTTATTCCATCCTCATATTTCAATTCTGGGAAAAACTCTAGTTTCCTCATCATATCAAATATTTTTCCCTTGGTATATTTATCTATCCTGGTCTCATCTGCAATATTTATGAATCAATGGACACACTGTAATGAACTAATTCACTCCATTACACAAAGATCTCAGGACTTAAACAAGCCATGTGTCAACTTGCATTACTCAAGAACACAAGTCATTCCTGCAGTAATCTTGACCCCATTTTCCTAATCAAATTCTTAGGTACTTTCTCTTTTTAAATTTTTCAGAGAAAACCCAATTAGTGAGTTATTTTACAAAAACAAGCATTCATCTCATAGCATTCCTTGTCATTCTCATAAACAAACAGAGACAACCAAGCAATTTTAGTATTGGTACTTATTAAAACATGTTCTTGCAATTTTAAAGAGGTATAGACAACTAACATTGGTTTATGGCTCTATGGGAAGATTTTATTGCAAACATCTGTGCTTTAGTTAACTCAGATTGACCAAGCTTCCTAAATCACAAAATATATTTGCTGGGTGGATATTGTATATTTTCTTTGAATCAGGAGTGTCAGCACATAGGCAAGACTATTGCACTCCTAATTCCTTTTCATTTTAAGCCTCAGCACATATACATATGTATATTGCAGCCCATAAGTTTATCAATTCTTCTGGGTTGAGCCAAAACCAACACTACTTGCTTATATCCAACATTTTATTTTTCTGGGTATTTATTTGTTTGTAACCAGTATCACATTAAAAAGAGATCTGGGTTTCAAAGATACTTATGTATGCATGCAGATCATATTTAGAATATTCACAAAATAAAACAACCAGAACAACCATTTAGCATTAAAGCATCCTTAACTTCTGAACAACAATCACATATACTTTTAAGAAAAATTCATTTATAACTGGCTGCCTTCATTAGGACTTAGTGCCTTAAGTTGTTGAGTGAGTTTTCTCACCTAGCTCTCTTCTTTGCTTCCTTAATTAATTGATGAACTTCTGCCTTTAGCCTCAAGCTCTTTTCCTTCCCTTGCCTTATGATTTCTATGGTGTTGTTTCTTTTTTTTTTCAAAGTTCTTTTCTGAGAAGGAGAGGAGGCTGCTGCATATACATATATATATATACAGGGTCCTCCTTAGGGTTTTGGGTATTGGCTAAAGCCATTTTTGCCCACCAAAAAAATCATGTTATCTGCATTTTATTTGAACCCAAAATTCTACCCTTCCCGGCTTAATTTAGGTGAAGAGAAAAGTGGTTATATTCTTTTTGGTTAATTTCAGAAATTTGCTTTTCAGAAAATACTTTTTCCTTTGTCTACAATCATGCTAAAAATGTGACTTGATTTGTTATTTATCAAATACTCTTCCTAATTCTGCCTATACCAAGCATTTCCCTGTTTTGTCTTATTTTTCCTATTTTTAGCTTTCATGTAAATGGTATGTACTTCCTTTATTTATTTACAAGAGGACCACTCCTTTTTATATCCTCATTTTTTTTCTTTCTGCCTATATACTAAAATATGTCTGTATATTTTATTTTACTAATTTGAACTCTAGTATTTTATTAACATATATATATATAAGTCTTACTGAAATAATTAGTACACCCATATATATATTTATACATCATTCTGTATTGACACACACATGCACATGTACACTCAAAAATATTCAGTAGCATCCATATATGTATATTTACTTATGCATACAGCTTTTAAGGATTTAATCTATATATATATATATATTCCCATACATATCAATATGTATTTATTCTTAGAGTTTTGGGATTTTAGCTTTAGTTCATGTGCATTTCCTGTGCACACATGTACACACATACTGATACACTATCAAGCTATATCAATTCCCTTTCAAAATTTATTTAAAAATTATTTTGAATTTATTTATATTTTTCAGAATAAATTCCTAAAATCTTGGGTCATTACAACTAAGTGCTATAGTTGCTGAATTTAACTAAAGTTTTATTTGAAATCTAAACCTATTACAGCATTTAAATGCTGTCTTTTGCTAATTGAATTGTTTTTAAACATAACTTTCCGTAGCATTTTCTAAATGCTGCAAAAGTTGAAATTTCACTGTTTTAATATATTTAAGTGAATAAATGAATTCTAAAAATGGTAAAATTTTGAGAATTGAATATTTGACTATTAAATATAATAACTTCATTATTAAATGATTTAAATGGACTAGTTTGATTTGAAATATTTTGAAATGGATTTGAAATGATAATTGATTTCGAAGTATAAAATACCAGTTTGGAATTTTAACCACGGGATGTAATTTAATTTATGGTTTAACTGATCCTTAGAGGATGGGTGATCCCAAGCATCCTTTAAGTTATTGTGCATTACTACTACAGTCTACTTCAGTTGGTTTACATTATATAAGTATGTATGTCCTGACTCGAGTGTTTTGTGTTCTACTTAACGCTCGGGTCAGCTTGAGTATTTACAACTTAGCTTTAGATTTCTTTTCTGGAGCTAGGAATCGCTGGAGATTCTGCTTGTCTAATTATCTATTCCCTTTCAGTTTCAATTGTTCTATTTCAACTCTGGTATTTATAAACTTCTATGTATTTGAGATTTCTATTGTATATGTTTTTTTCCAGACTGATATTATGTATTTTGTTTGAGATTTTGTTATAGTAGCTTCATGAACTACTATGGTATTTTAATTTCCACTGCGAGTTATTCTGATATTTCTGTGTCTGTGATTCTGTGATTGATTTTATTTTCTCCAAAATTTATTACAATCTGTTATTTTATATTATTCAAGTCGGACATGTGTGGATTATTGTTGATTTGAATGGTCCAAAATAGTCGGTCGTTATAATATATATATCAACTTCATTTTTAATAAATCAATTTCACCTTCTTTAAAAAATAAATTCAAATATATTTCGAAATAAAATTCTTTTAAAACACCATACTAGACTTTAGTATTTATATCATATTTTTTATATAAATAATTCAACCACTCATTTTTATTAAATTTCTACTGTTAAAAACAATCAATATCAAAATATATAGCATATCATTCAACCGTATATACTTCAATTCTAACAATCATCGATCAAACAATTCAACTACCAATCATCTAATAATAGTAACCAAGGCTACCAAGCCTTTATAATTCAAACATATCATCCATATTTTTTTCACTATTCATGTATGCATACCATCTAGTCATTTTAACTAATTGTAATCAGTGCATAGGTTTATTCATATATTCTTTAGCAATCCAACAACTACCCACTATTCAAACATTGATTTGAAAAAATTCATTTACTGTGAATTGGTTTTAGTCATATCAACTAATAGCATCCAAGCTCAAAATATTGATATCAATTATAAAGATGTTTTGAATCATTGAAGATGAAAGTAGAGTTATACTCACTAGCTCTGCTTGCTACCATGACCAAACCCAAACCGATATCGCACAGACCAGGTCATGCATCTGCCATCATATCCAAACATCCCCACGCGAACATTGCAGCAATCAAGCTGCCTTCATTCGTATTGCTCCTCATATCATGCATCCTACGCTACGATCACACATGCACTTGAGCTCATCACCGCTCGATTCGTCATCACTTGCCTCCTTCTACCGCGATGCCTGCCAAGCCTGTATCGTCCTACTTGTATTATTGAATCTCCAACTTCTCCCATTCACTGCCTTATGTGCGTTCCTCCACTTCTGCTGCATCGCCTGCTCATGACATCAAGCACACGCATTTTTTTCATTCACATTTGATTTTGATTTAGGTAAAAATGAGGGATTTAGTAGAAAACAAGGTTTTTTATTTTGTAGTTAGCTTAGGAGATAAGCAAATGAGGCGAGGGGATAATAATGGGAGCAGGTGGGGAGTGTATAGGCTGTGATGCTTTGGTCCAACGAAAATTAAATTCTCATTATTACTATTACTATCACCACTACCTAAAGAAGTACTAAAAAACAATACCCCAATTAATTCAAACCAAAGTGTTTTAACCTGTTTTAAATTCAAGTTGAGAGTTTTATCACTTTGAAATTTTATCCAAGACGTTGCAAAAAATTTAACAATAATATTTCTTTTCCAATACAATTTATCAGTGAATAAAATCTTGTCTTTCTGACATGCACTATTGTCCCAGTGGTTAAATGATTTGGCTTTGGTGCGAGAGGTCACAAGTTCAAAATTTACGTAGCGTGATTCGAACATTTATTGACATGTGATATGTTGTCACAGTGATTTGTTGTATATAAAGTACCATTTCAAAAAAAAAATCTTGTCTTTCTACTTTAAACAGTTTTAAAATAATTGTTTATTTCACAAAACAATTAACGAAATTCACAATTATTATTTATTGTACTAAAATAAATTTTCAAATGACTTCTAAAATTTTAAAGCATAAGTCAGAGTCCAAATTTGAATTTTAAATCAAGATATTTCCTTTTATTACCAAGTAAATTAAAAATTCAATTTATTGAATAAAATCCAATAAAATATCCAAAAAATATTAACTCTATTTATCAATATAAAACACTTACTCAACATTTAAATTCAGTTTAAATCTCAATTTCATATTTTATATTCAATTATTTGAATTTTGAATTCAAATATTCAATTAAATTCCCAAATTTCATTTTAAGATATTTATTTTATTTTTTAACTTCGAAATGGGATGTTATAGTAGATACTCTTAAGAGCATCTCCAATAGCTTAATATGGGGCCTGTGTTTCATGTGTATGCGGTACTCAAGCTATAATGTATTACCCTAATGGTAAAAAATTTAACGGAATGATCCCGAGTTCTAAAAAATAGAATAACAACTTATCTAAATTTCTGAAATTCAAGTAAGTCCCAATGGAAAAATTTGTACCCGTTGCTTGTTTTGTATAAATATAACCTATTCCTTTATTCATGCTCACAAAAATCACATTCTTAAGTCTCAAAATAAAACACATATCATCCACTTTATTCCATCAAATGGCATTTTCATAACAACCCCATCAACAAGGAAAGTTTACGGCTCCCTTTTTGTAGTTACAAGGAGAAAAACTCACATTTGATAGGAACAATGTGATGCATTAGATTTATTTTATTGATTCAGATTCAGATCAAACCAAGAAACATTCATCTATTATTAGTTTACCCTTAGGCGAAACATATGGTATACAAAGGGATTTTAGAAGCATATAAGTTCAAACTCTTATATTCTTCTTTTGCTCTATATTACAATGAAATAACAAGAACTATACTTTTTGCTATTTGGACTATGATATCACATAACGTAGATCTCTATTCAAATAGTTGTCCAAAACTCCATTGTAGAAAAGCCGATATAAATAAACCTTTCAACCTTTATGGTTTAAATTCAAATTCAACTTATTTCTAAAATAAATCAATCTTTATTTTATAAAAGCTTTTCTACTATAAAATCCAAATAAAAATATTCATATAGGATTTTTAAATTCAATCTTTTAATTGAAATCCATTATTTTCCACCTGAAATTAATTCAAACACAAATTCAAATTCCTAAAAGTTAATCAAATAAAATTTCATTAATATAAAAATCCCCTAAAATTTATTTATTTCAAATTTATAACCCAAAGAAAAATCATTTCAAATAATAATATTTGCACTTCTATTTACTTTCAAACTAAACATGTGTATACACACACACTTGCATCGTTTTATCTATATAGAACAATTGAATTTCCTTTATAATTCAGAATAAATTCATAATATTATTAAAATCCATATATTTATACATCAAATTCATTTTTAATAAATCGATTTCATCTTCTTTCAAAAATAAATTCAAATATATTTCAAAATACCATGCTAGCTTTAAATGTTCATATCATATTTTTCATATAAATAATTCAAACCACTCGTTTTAATTAAATTTCTACCATCCAAAACAATCAATATCAATGTATATAGCATACCATTCAACCATATATAATTCAATTCAAACAATCATCGATCAAACACTCATTTTAACAAATTATATTCGATAGATATAACTAATCAGTGCATAAGTTCATTCATGTATTCTTCAGCAAATCAACAATTCACACTATTCAAACATTGATTTGCAAAAAATTATTTACTGTGAATTGATTTTTAATCATATCAACTTGTATCATCTGAACTCAAAATATTGATATCAATTATAAAGACAGTTTTATTCACTGAAGATGAAAGTAAGGTTATATTCACTTCCTTTGCTTGTTGCCATGACCTAGCCCTAATCGATATTGCATCGACCAGGTCGTGCATCTGCCATCGCGTCTCAACATCGATGCCTTACGCGAATGTAGCAATAGTCAAGCTACCTTCATTTGTCCTGCTCCTCAAATCGCGCATCCTATACCTCCATCACACACACCTGATCTCATCACCACTTGACTTATCATAACTTGCCTCCTTTCGCATGCCTAACAAGCCTGCATCATCCTGTTTGCCTCATCAAGCCTGCAGTTTATCCCATTTACTTCCATATGTGCGTTCCTCCACTTCTGCCAAGTCGCTTGCTCCAAACGTTCGAGCGCACATGTTTTTTCATTCACATTCCATTTTGATTTTGGAAAAAATAAGGGATTTGAAGACAAATAGGGTTTTTTTAATCTGTATTTAGCTTAAGAGATAAGTAATTGAAGCGGAAGGATAAGATTAGGAGTAGGTTGGGAGTGTATAGGCTATGAAGCTTTGGTCCAATGAAAATAAAAAACTTATCATCATTACTACTACTACTACTTAAAGAAAGTATTAGAAAAAACAATATCCCAATTAATTCAAACCAAAGTGTTTTAACCCATTTTAAATTCAACTCGAGATGTTTTATCACTTTATAAATTTATCCAAGATGTGATAAAAAATTTCACAATATCATTTCTTTTCCTAAACATTTTATCAGTAAACAAAATCCTATCCTCCGACTTTACATTTTTTAAAATAATTGTTTATTTCACAAAACAATTAATAAAATTCACAATTATATTTATTTTGCCAAAATAAATTTTCAGATGACTTTTGAATTTTTAAAACACAATTCAAACTCCAAATTAGAATTTTAAATTAGGGTTCTCCCTTTTATTACTAAGTAAATCCATCAATTCAATTTATTGAATTAAATTTAACAAAATATCCAAAATAACTTTCTAACTCTATTTATCAATATAAAACACTTGCCCAATATTTAAATTCAGTTTAAAGCTTAATTCTAAATTTTATATTCAATTATGTGAATTTCCAATTCAAATATTCAATTAAATTCCCAAAATTCATATATTTAGTTTATTTTAACTTCAAAATGGGATGTTACAGTGGATTCTCTTAAGAGCGTCTCTAATAGTTCAATGTGGAGTGTGTGTTTCATGTCTATGTGGCACTCAAGCTATAGAGTGTTACCCTAATGGTAACCAAAATTAAATTAAACGAGCCCGAGTCCAAAAAATAGAATAACTACTTATCTAAGTTTTTTGAAACTCAAGTAAGTCCCAATGGCAAAATTTATACCCATCGCTTCTTTTGTATAAATATAACACGTCCCCTTTTCATTCCCACAAAAATCACATTCTTAAAGTCTCCAAATCAAACACATAGCATCCACTTTATTCTACCAAATGGCATTGTCATCATAACCCCATCATCAAGGAAGGTCAGCAGCTCCCTTTTGTAGTTACAAGGAGGCAAACTCACATCTGATAGGAACAACGTGATGTATTAAATCTATTTATCGTCAAATTTTGATCAAACCAAGAAACATTCATCTATTATTAGTTTATCCTTAGGCAAAACATATGGTATACAATGGGATTTTAGAAGCATATTACAACAAAATAACAAGAATTGAATTTTTTATGATTTGGGCTATGATATCACATATCGTGGATCTATGTCCATGATCACTTATAAATATACCAAAGTAACAACAAGCCATCTATAAATCACTGAACTTTCAAATCCAAACAAAGTTCCATGATTTTTTTCAGCCTTTTTGGTTAAGGAATCTTGATTAGTAGTTAGTCTTTGCCATTACGTAGCATTAGAAGAAAATAACATATGCATTTCATTTCAATTTAAGTGAACTGGTTTGACTTTCATTAACTTTTACATGGTAATTGGGATCAATGTTGGGTACGCACATTAATTGCAGTATTCAATAGAGTGACATTCAGTTGATAAGGAAATTTTACAAACTAACATTACAAATCTATTTTTGTTTACAAAATTTAGTAAGTCAATTACTTTTAGATTGTTGAAATGTTTCCAAAATTTTCAACCGTGGAGAATTTATGAATAATAACTTGACCACTAGGATTTCCAGACTCTCAGTTGTATTGATGTTTTGCTCAATGATTGATGTCTAAGGCATACATAACTTATTGTATAATTGCTTGTTTATGGATGATTGAGACTTGTTTTTTCTCCAAATGTTGGTATAAATGTCGATGCTAGATATATTGAGGCGTTGGCTGGTTTAAAAGAGTGGTACAACTAAAACGAGTCGATTTTGGCTAACTTGTACGGCTCATTGGATATAAAAATGTTTACAAGAGGGGTCTAAATCGCTATCATGTTTGAATTTCTTTTATTAAAATGACATTACACAGTTCTATGACATTCATTGATAAATTATAGTAATGTGATAGGTAATAGAGTTTTGGTTCTTTGAATACACACGATATGTAATATATTTACATACTAGAGCAATTATTGAGTTTAACCCAAAGTAGGAGCTTGGATTAAAGTTACTGGAGTTTCTACTAGTGAGGAAGCTCATTATCTATTTAGTACTGTAAAGAATTAGACTAAACTTTGAATGAGTAGAAGTAGATTCAAAAGACTCCATTCGCACATGTACTAGATTTTATAAGCATCAGATCAAATTATAACTATATTTTGATGTTACACACCAAAAGAGTTCATATTGAATCAACATCTTTGACCTTAGGATGCAAAGGTTATCTTAGGGGAGATGTTACCCCTAGCTACGTATAAAAGATGTGATTCATAATGATCCTTATCCCGATACCCCCTTCAATAGGGTATTAACTTTTTTTAAAGAACTTTAAATGGGATGTTAAATAACAATCTAATTGAATAATAATTTGTTTTAGGTATATAATGAGGATGAACATTATTCCTAGTTTCAAACATATTTTTATGCCATATATTGGAAAAATAGTCATTTGTTTCAACATATGATGCCTAATGTACATTGGCCATTAACATCAACATGATTTGCTCTCGCAACATCGTATGTGGAGTTAACATTCATTTTCATGAAGATCCTTTCCAATCGTCCTAATACTACATGTACGATGTTTCAAAGATAAGCTGTTGATTAGAAAATGATTTATTAGACCGTTTCAGTGGAAAACATATAGTTTTGATTCCTCTTGCCAACACACCTTTGAAAGTTCCACCGAATGTAACTATGTTAGAGCTATATGATACGATTTTAAGTGCATTTAGCTATGGAGCAGGAAATCTAGCATGTAAGATGGATGCAAATACAATTAGATATTTTATGTCAAGCAATGGACTCTATAATCCTTAGGGTTGACCCTAGTAAAAATAATGTTGGAGATGTGAAGGAAAATAGTGGAATTTGTAGTCGTCGTCACCTGGCTATATAGTAGGATCATGTATGTTATTCTTTTCTTCAGTTAACTTCAAATTTTGATCAATAATTTTTTTAAGCTTTCAAATTAAAATGTTGTTTGTATGAAAAGAAATTAGTGACAGAGTTAAGGGAGTGCCCTATGGCCAGTTACGCAAATTGTTATATAAACATAACTCTGTAAACAATCTCGTTCGAAATATAGTATGCCTTTGGTTTTTACTATTATATGTGTTGTTATATAGTGATATAAATAATGAATTAACTACACTATACATATATAAGTAGAAAATCCTTGGAAGAAGTGTTTTATCAATTGTAGTTATGAATGTATTTGTAATCATGAGCATTGAATCGATACATATACATATACATATACATATACATATACATATACATATACATATACATATACCTATACATATACATATACATGTACATACATACATATATATGTATGTAACACTAACTCCTTAAATGTTCCTAGTCAAGGCATATCAAGAAAAGGATATCAATATATTCGTTGAAACTAGTGTATGCAAATGCTCTTGATATGATGGATGGTGATTTACTCATAACCTTTTGGGGCTGCAAGGAGTTACGCGCTTTTGGTTGTTTGGAACAATCATATAATGACTTGACGAAAATCTTCCATAGTTTAATATGATTAACTCTAAATAGAATATCTCATGAAAACAATGTATAGTAGTCTTTGGACTTGAGAGTACTGTAACATCCCCTATTTCGGAACCCGAAGATGAACGACTATGATGTTCTAGTCATCACCATAATTATTTTCAAGTGATAAAATGGTTTTGTCTTTTTAAAAACATTAAGTATGTGACGACCCGTAATTTTTGGATATTTGAAATTAGAATTTTTAATTGATTTTAAATATTTAAAAGTTAATTTTTAACTTGAATTTCATGATATCAATATTTATTGGATAATTAATTATTGAATTTAATTATCAGAATTGGGTAAAATATGGAATCTTGATTCTTAAGCCTTTTAAAAATAATTTGAAGGCCTGGAAAATTTACATTGTTAATACTGAAGGTAATAGAACTTTTAAAATTGAATTTAAAAGTGATTCGTTCAGTTTTCAAATTTTATTGTTTAAATTGATATTTAAAAATAGCCTTTCGGGGCACAGTCTCAGAATTCAACGAAACCTATTCCATTGGATCCGTAATATTGTATTATTATCGGATTTCAAATTTCGGGGCATTTGGAGTTGTCATGTGATCGTATGATAGATAAACACGCTGAAATTTATATCGAAATTTAATATAACAACTGGGTTCAAAAAAGCTATCTTCTCCATACGATCGAATTAGGACTTGAAACCTTTTCCATTGCGTTTGGAATACGGGCGTAACATTATGAACGCCTAGCGGCACGACTCGATAGGTTATCAAAATTTTAAGCTGCTAAAACGAGATCTTTTCAATATTTAAAATTTATAATTATCAAGTCAGAATCAAGTCAAGCCGCCTTCCATCCTTTCAAAACGTAATTTGTCTTCTCACGCAAGGAATCAAAATCCTGTCCCCTTTTTTCTTGTTTAAGCACACTACCTCCATCCTTCTCGTTCATAAAGAAATGGCCGAAGATTTAAAACCCTAAATCAGGAAATAAATCAAATCGCTTCCCCTCCCTTTTGATATCGCATCAATTCTTTTCGTTCAAAAAAAGAGCAAATGGGATCGGGTCGTGCGAATCGAAGGGCGACTGACGAAGTCGCATCGATGGAGGGGAGCAGCACTGTTGATGAAGGTTGCGATGTCGGGTGCGGTGTCAGTGAAGGCCACGTTTGCGAGGCTGGGTGAGGAGTCGATGTAGTGTGGTGACGTCTGCTGCGAGGTGAAGGTGGAAATCGATGGAAGGCGGTCGCATATGACGTGGACATGGGATGCTCGTCAGGTGGTCTCGAGCCTGGTAGCGTAGTGAGGTATTTAGCCAATTTTAATTTTTATTTATATACAGAAAAATACAGTAATAGCAAGTTCCATAAAAATAATTTATTTTCCTTAAATTTATAGATTATATATGTATGTGTATGTATATATAGTAAGGTAAATTTCTATTGTCATTTACAGAAAAAGGAAACGAATTTTTATAATATATATAAATATATATATATATACATATAAGTACAGACACCTATTTTTATTACATATAGGAAAAACAGAAAATTTAGTTATATGGATAAAGTTTGAAAAAAGGGGTTTTAAAATGTTGTAGAGTTTATAAAAAGTAGATTTTTAAAATGTATATAGGTTAATTTTTTTTAGTATATGTTGATTCAAAGAGGAATAAAGTAAATATACATATATACCTATTTTCACTTACGGGTTTGATTTTAAAGTAATGAAGATTAATTTGTTTAATTAACTTATCTAAATTATTTAAGTTACTAAGAAATTATTTAAAAGAAAATTAGTTTAAATTTAAATTATGAGCTAAGTAAATCTATTAAATGGTAAATAAATGGTTGATTATTTCGAATGTTAATAAATCGTAAATTGTTTATACAAGGTCAAAAAATCATGAAACAAGCCGGGATGGAAATGGGTTGCAACAAAAATCAAAGGTGAGTTAATCTCACTCATCTAGTTTTAATTTAAATTTAAATAGTTAAATTTAATTATTTGGTTGAAGGATTGAACTGATTGGTTGTGGTATAACATATATAGTAGTATATATATATTGGTGTGATTGATTTCCCGCATTATATAGCCGATGAGACCCTATGCGCCGCATAATAGCGGATGATATTATATTAATCCCATATAACGCGATATTCCACCTCGAAGTGGAATTGGTATTGTGCTAACATCTGTGGATGTAGGGAAACAGGTTGGAGGGATCCAACTGGATTCCTCAAAATTATTTAGATTGTTTAATATTATGTGATATGAATATTTGATATTCTATGGTGAGTTATATTGATAATTGGAATATTGAATGTTATGGTTTGCTTGAATATTCGGTACCCTAAATTACCAAAATATATAGAATTGGATTTTGAAAGGAAAATAAAGGAATGGATTTTCAAGTAAACTAATTATAAAGAGTTTGAATAAATTTAAGAACAAATTTGGAAAAGAATAAAAGTGATTTCACAATTTTAATAAATATGGAAAAAGGGGATTTTGAATAAGTAGAGAAATAATGAATATTAAGCTTAAGCAATATTATTTAAAAGAATAAAGAATTTATTTTAATTCAAGGTTTAAATTTAATTAAAAAGGAAAAGAAAAGGGATTTAGGAAATCTGAAATTGGCATTCTCAGTTTAAAGGGATTTTTAAATCATAATAAAGAAATGAAATTTAAAGTTAAAGGATTTTGAAATAAATGGAGTAAGTAAGGAAATTTATTTAAAAGTGAAGTAAATTGGAAATCAATTTGGGAATTGATTTAAGTGTTTAAAACGGGATTTTTAAAAGAGAAGTGAGACTTTGGATTTATAAACTGGATTTATAAAAGTGAAGGAATATATCAATGGATATTTGGAGGAATAAATTCACGGTGGGAATTTATTAAAGGAATAGGTAAATTTGTTTAAAAATAAGTGGTGATTTATTTTTTTAAAGATGTGAAAGCGAAGCGTATTTCCCTGGATAGCCAAGTACGTTTCAAAGAATTTTTTTGAATATAAGTTAAAAGTTTTTAATGTTGTTTTAAAAAGCATGTTTTAGAAATTTATTATTTCTGGATGTCTAAATTCTAAAGTAAGGATTTTTCAAATCCATTATAGTAGTAAATATTAAAAGTGACTTGGTATTTGTTTTTAATGGATAAAAATTTAGTTTTATATTTTATTAAGAAGCTTTATTTTAAATATTCTTAAAGTATATTTTCGGCTGAGTATTGAAGTAGTTTTCAATTTAAATGTTGAAGTATATTTATAATAAAGTGTTTTTAAATTATTTTAAAAATCTAAAGTGTTTTTACTTGGTGCTTTCAGTGGAAATAAATATTTGGGAAATTTATTCCATGAGAAGAGTGTGGTTTGAAACTATTTTCAAAGGATTTGAAAGGAAATATATCTTGCGAAGATATTTTGAGATTAATAAATAATTTGGAAAATTATTTATTGTTTGATGGATGTTTGTGGATGTTACTTGATAGTTAAATAACCGACTATCAATATTGGCCAATGCGCTGATCGTTTCGAAGAGACCGGGATCGGGTTTAATTTCTCGAAAACCACTTCGATCCAGTTTGTACGTTTCGTGGGGAAAACGAGTTTGGAGTCGAAGATGGAGCAGTGGAGTGCAAGGGCTAATCGCTACTAATCCTGAGGTTGATTCCAAAATGGATGTAGTAGGAATAATGCCTTCGGTTCCGTCCGGACCCGGAACGGACTTGTATGGATGAATGCTTTCGGAACATCGTCAGGTGGACGATGGGCATTCTAAGTGAAATGTTCTAAAAAGGTAACCCTTAACCTCGAACCTCATCAACCGGGAATGACTAAAAATCAGGGGTTATGCAGCAAGGCTATGTGGGTAGCGCCCATTAGGGTGAGGTCATCCCTGTCTAGATGTCCCTTTTATTTTGGCTTAGTGGTGCGGTTGCTGATCCCAACCGTGGGGTTATCTTACTCGGAATTACCCTTAGGTAGTTCCGGTCTTGTGTTGCAGGGGATCGGGCATGGTCCTTGGTACGCTGATCTAGACCAGGTACTGTGACAGGTGGTACCCCGGTGCCTAGTCATTAATTGGAAATCCATTCTCCCTACGTGCCTGTACGGTTTTGATTGTGCCCAACTATTGCTGAAACGTGAGATGCAAGCATTTCAGCTAGATTCTATTTTACTTTCTATAGACACTATAATATCAGATGAATTTGATAAAAGTGTTTTAGCTATCGTAAGGTAAAAACCCGACATGTTTATTTGTGGCGTGGTATTACGAGATGCTTTTGATTTCAAAGAGTTTGGAAAACTTTAATAATCAAATTGAGTGTGATTTTCTAACGTTGGTTTTCCAGACTGACTCGGGTGTTATTTTATTATAATGCTCGGGTCAGACCTAGTATTTCAGGATACAGGATATGATACTGAGGAGCTCAGGAGACGAGCTGGATAGTAAGACGTATCACTCGTACATGATGTATATTCCGCTGTGTTGTGTGTACTGTGTATTCTGTTTGTGGGACAAGTTAATACAACTGTCCAGTATTTGATTCTGATCTTGTTGTACTATGATAATGTAATTATAAAACAGATATAGTTTTCTTTTGTGTAAAGGATCAGTTATTAACTATTATATATTATTCCGCTGCGATGTGAGATTCTGATGATATTGTTCTATTTTCTCTTCTACCTCATTCTTCTTTTACCCTAGTTATTCTCTCTTTCGTACACTTTGGGTTGAACGTGGAAGAATTACTATCAACTCAAGGGGTACGGAACGGCGGGTCGCTACATTTGGTATCAGAGCTTAGGCTGGTGATAACCTTGGCTCTGGTGGGTAGAGTCCATAATACTCTAGAATGAGTTCGAGTGTAATAATAGATATGAGCGCGTATTTGTTAGTGAATATAAAAATTGTTTTTATATTGTGTTGACTTATGGGTTAAGTGTTTATGGATTCTGGTCGATGAGTGGGACACCACGACATCGATAGGGGTTTCTAAACTCTTAAACAAGATAAACCGACACAGTATTGTTTTAAAATAGGGTAAATGAAATAATTTTACCCAAATTATTTTTGTATGTAAGGAAATAATTTTTGTAAATTATTATAGTATTTGGTTGCTTAGTTGTTAGGAAGTGATAATATTAAATTATTATCATTTAAGTGTAAAATTGAATAAGAAATCGAATTATAACCAAAGTTAAGGGAATAAATTCAGATAATAAAATGGAATTTGTAAATGTGATTTATAATTGAAAATTGAAATAAAAATTCCAGAGTAATGTTTCGATATGAATTGGCAGGATTGGAATTTGGAATTTTGGGAAAGGTCTAAATTCTTTTGGGTTTGAAAATGGTTTTCAAAAGTTTTGAAGAAATAATAGTGATATTATTTTGGAAATATTTTTGAATTGGATTGGAAATCTGGTGAAGTTGGAATTTTAAAATATTTGAAATGCTTTTGAAAGAGATAAAAGCATTTAACTCTCTTTCGATCGCTGGAAAATAACTTCGGAGATGACTGCAGCATCATCGATGTTCATTTTCGAGTTTCCAGAAGAGAAATTGCTACCAAATTGTTTTAAATGGGTATTGTTTGCGAACTGGGTTTGGTTTTGAAATTCAAAGGGATAATTGAATTTGCCAAAGAATTTTGGATATAATTGATTTCAAATGATTTTTGAAATACTTAAGTGATTATTAAAGACTTTGGAATTAGTTTAAAATGTTCTTGAGTATCTAAGTAATGGTTTAAACTCCGGAGGTTTAACTAAAAATGTTTATGGATTATAAATAGGTTTGGAAATTTATAAAGTTTGAAAATTTATAAAGTTTGAAAATTTCCTGGGATGAAATTAACTTGTAAAAAGTTAATGAAGTTAAACTTGAGTTATAAATAGAAATTCAACTTGGAATTGTAAGTGTAGTAAATATGAATGGAAGTTATATGGAATTGGATTAAAATAAAAATGATTTGAGATGAAAATAAATCCAATTCGAGTATGAATAAATTAAATATGGCTTTGGATATCATTTTAATGAATGTGAATTAAAATTTAAAAGGGATTAAGCGAATGGCTAATTGAATTTAACGGAATTTGATTAAATGACAATCAAATTAAAATGAGAATGAACTTAAGTTTAAAGTTAATAGAAGTATAGGCTTATATAAATTTGGAAATAGCTATTAATATATAAGCATGGGATGATGTTGAGCATAATAAAATGGTTTTTGAACAAAACCAATGTGAAGCGAAATGGAATTTATATACATTGAGTTGGAATCAATTTAAATTGGTTATAAATGAAAGCAATGGTTTATTTGAATGAATAGTGTCAAATTGCGTAAGAAAATTGGTCGTTTGACTTAAACGGAAGTAAATAAATTATATGAATCAATAGAAGTTTAACAAATTGATTTTGGAATCAATTGGAATGAATATGAGTTTGTTTCGTTTAAAAATGAATTGAATGTAAGAAATTAAGTTGGAAACTATTCGGATAGAATGGAATGGTATGTGATGTGGTTGCAAACAATTTAAAAACTAGTGTCGAAACCTTGCATATGTGCTTATGGAAATTTTATAACATGCATTATATGTGAAATGTATGTGTTAGCTATATTAAAATAAGTGAAATGCTAGTAAATTGCATATATTTGTCACTTACATATTTGAATTGAGTAAGTACAGGTGCAGGGAAGCCGTTTGGCTGGTTTTGATCGTGCAAAATGCTAAATAAATAACCGCTTTGCTTAAAAATGCTAAATAAAGGTACGTCGACGCAATAAAAATAGGAAATATAAACTGTTTTTGTTTTTCCGGCCATGTGGGTCGATGTATATATATTTATATCTCTTGTCAAATTGCAAAAGCTCCTCCGTACAAAGGAGACTGCCAAAATTTTCCAAAAATTTTGGGAGTTAGAAAATTTTCACTAACGACAAATGATTTAAAATTGGAATTTGTGATAAAGGTAAATAAATTTCATTATTCAAAGTTGAAGACAAATTGAATTCAAGTAGAATTGAAAATGAAAATTGGGAAAAAGTATTTAGATTCGAAAGTTATTAGTAAATTGAAGTAAATTGAATTCAAATGGAATTATAAAGTCAAAGTGAATAGAAATGGATATAAACTTCAATAGTGAAGTGGAAATAAATTTAAGAAGCGTATAAAATATTTAAAATTGAACTTAAGAAATGGAAAGTGAAATTCTTAAGTAAGTTTGGTATTGGAAATATATTAAGTAATTTTGGAATGGAGATTAAGTAAAGTTGTAAAAGGGGATAATTGTGGATAAGTGGATATGAATCAAAATAAATGTTAATAAAAGTGAAGTTGATATAGTTAATAATCAATGGATATAAATACGTAAGATGTACATATATTATTTTATTCGCATTGCAATTTGATCCAGATTCGAGCATAGAATTTCGAGATAGCTATATCGATCCAAGTTAGAATTTTTCACTCGATTTTCAACGGCAAACCCTGGATATGGAATTTTGATTGATTCTGGAAATTCTCTATCATAGTTTACGGCTATGCAAGGAGGATGACGGTTTCTGATCAAGTAACCAGATATGAGTCCGCACTAGGAAGTCGGGTGTACGATACTAGTTCGGAAGTGAAATTGTGTGATCGAGTGAGCGATCAGATTTGGTTTTGCGTACGAATGATATATGTGCATCCTACGGGCTTAAGTAAAGCCAATATTGAAAATTTTGAAAAGAAATGTGTAACAACCCTGGTTTTTGAAATTTCCTTGAATATTAAATTATAATGGTGATTATAATTTAATATTGGAATTAATTGGACTAATAAGTAGAAAATATTATTTATTTTAATAAACAATGGATTTGGGTTAGCTTGGGCTAAATAAAATGATAAACATGAGAGAAATAAAGTTTTACTTTATTTCATGAATGTTGAATGTATTGTTTTGGGTACATTCAATTAAAAATTGATAATGTGTGCAATATTATGATTTTTGCCAATATTGCCATTTTATTAATTTAAATATATGAGAATTGGTTAATATAATAATTATTCACGGGGAATATGATTAATAATGATGCAAAATATTTTATTAGTGTTAGAACATGTATTTACATTCATTGGAATGTAGTATACGTTTATATTTAATCAATTTGTATCATATTACAATTTATTTTGCAAAAGTGTAGAAATTAGTTAAATTTAGTAATATCAGTAAAATAAATAATAAAAGTGTAAAATTTGGGTTTTTACATTTTTATTTGGAATCTAGGTGTTGAGACGATTCCAACAAGTCCAAGTTTGCTAAATTTGGATTTAAATTGAAGAAGTTATGAAGATTTAAATAAATGACATGAACATAATTTGATAAACTAAAATTTGATTAAGTGTTATTGGGTTGCTATTGCTTTTGGCCCAAACCCATTGCCTAGAGAAGCTTCTGGATGAGAAACATGAAAATGAACGTACAGTTCATTCTCTTCTTTCATCTCCTTCCTCAGAAAACTTCCTGAAGCTTTGCAAATGGCCTCCTCAACTTAGAATTCATCCAAATCTCCATTTTATTGCTCGAATTAGATAGATTTTCAGTCCAAAAACAAGAGAAGGTAATCTCTAATCTATTTATCTCTCCAATTTGAGGAGAAATCCATTTTTCATATACTGTAACTTTTATTTACCCCTCTTTTTGGTTTGCATGACTTTCTTTTAGCTTCTATAGGTGGAATCGAAGCTCCAGAGTGCTGAAAGCTCAAGTCTTCTTGCAAATAAATCGTCTCCTTTGCTAAGTACAGTAAGTATAAAACTTACAGTAGCTGAATTTTGCCTCTGGTTGAAAAAATTCGTAGCTTATTTCTGTCTATTTTGAAGCTGAAACTAATTTTATCATATCTCTCACGTTTATTATCCAAATTGGATGATCTTTGATGTTCTGGAAAGCTTAGGATTTAAGCTAAAAGTTTCATGTTTTGAGTTTTATGAATTTTTGAGTTTAATTTGGTCAAAAATGCACTTCTTTGTCGCTGTCCCGAGAGCAAAAGACAGCGACAATAAATCCATACCTGATAATTGTTTTGGGTATATCTTTTGACTTGTAAGTCCGAATCAGGTGATTCTTTTTTGAATTCTAGCTATGAAAATGCTCTTCAACTTTTATGTTTTATGATTTGTCAAAATCTATTATCTACAGGGTCAAAATGGCTCTTTAAGTCGCAGCCCTGTTGTTATGCATATTGTTCTCAGTTATGTAATTTTAAACCTGAGCTAGTATTTTGTGCATAACTTTTGCATTTCTTATCCAAATCCTATAATTTTTAAAGTTTTGGAAACTGCAGAAAGAGTGTGACAACTTTAATTTGTATCACTTTCTGAAATTCATTGATTAAAATGTTGAAACACCTCTTGCAAACTCGCTGTCCTGTTGTTGTAGTGTACTCAGTGTTTTGTGCAAACCTGAGCTAGTATTTTGTGCATAACTTTTGCATTTCTTATCCAAATCCTATAATTTTTAAAGTTTTGGAAACTGCAGAAAGAGTGTGAAAACTTTTATTTGTATCACTTTCTGAAATTCATTGATTAAAATGTTGAAAAACCTTTTGCAAACTCGCTGTCCTGTTGTTGTAGTGTACTCGGTGTTTTATGCAAACCTGAGCTAGTATTTTGAGCATAACTTTTGCGTTTCTTATCCAAATCCTATAATTTTTAAAGTTTTGGAAACTGCAGAAAGAATGTGACAACTTTCATTTGTATCACTTTATGAAATTCTGTGAATAAAGGATTGAAATAGCTGATGCAAGATCGCTGTCTTGAGCACTTGCATGTAGTCTTGTGTGTTGTATTTGCTTTGGTTGATGAGTTTTCCGATGATTTGTTTTTTTCACTTGATTTGCGAATAGTTTGAGCTTAGTATTTTATACCATATGCCGATGATATGAGGCAAGTTATATGACTTTTGGGAACATCTGAGTTTCTATTTTAATATGGATTTGACTAACGGTTAGTAAACTGTTTAGTGCGAACGTGTGGTATGGGACACATGTTAACACTTTACAGATTCCTCTCCGAAAGTTAGCGACACATTCTAGAATTACTAGTGCTATGACCTTCGGGTCATCTGAGAATCTGAGAATCTGAGAAATCTGAAAAAGGTGACCTTGGTCGCCTTTGAGATCTTTGTTGGGTACCTAACTATATTACTAGCACTAGTCTGAGAACTTTAGCACGTGCAACATGCTTTATCATGTAATTATTGGCCAATCTGAGATTTATTTTATGAGTTAAGAGAATTTTGATTTCACCATATTTTGATGTGTTTACTTAGCCTTATAGAGATGAATAAGGCGAAATATGAGTTCTTGAGGATTTTGGTGATTTCAATTTTATGGTTTTATACTTGGGTTTCATTTACCACTTTGAGAAGTTTATTTATTCATGAATCATATTTGGATGTTTTCTTTATATGCATGAATCCCCTAGTATTAACCCAAGTAAGTGTAGAATTATAACTTCTTAGAGATAGACAATCCTTGATATCAACCTTAGTCATTCTTATCAATTATAGATCCCTTGATGTATGTTTCCCTTATACCTTATCGTATTTCCTTTCTAACGATAAGATTCAGTTGTCTGACCCGTGTGTTTATCACTCGGGTCAGACCGAGTTATTTCAGGTTAGCTATCAGTTTCAGGACTTAGCTTTGATGCATCTGCTTGGATATCAGCCTAGCATTTTTGTGTAGTTTATATTTCTTTCCGTTTGACTCTGATGTGTATTTTGATTCGATGTATATAGTGTGGTCTTTGAACCACTTTTGTATATCGTTTTGTATTGTACTGGGATGTATCGGTGTATATGTATTTATATATATGATGATTACTGTTCTATGATGTGATATGCACACTGTTATTGTACGTTGTTCTGATAGATCCATTAGCCACCTATAGTTTTGTATTAAGCATTTATTGGATATGTCGATCCACTTAAAATAGAAAAAAAAATATAGAGCATTTATCGACGTATGCAGTAGATGTTTAAGACAAGATTATAGATGGTCGCTCCTAACCAGCCCTATTCTCCGCATTAATAGACAGAATTACCCAGTAATTCTCTTTGTTAATGTGGGTCTCGGGGTGGGGCTTCACAGCTTGGTATCAGAGCAGAGGTCAGAACAAAGTAGGATAAACACAGAACAGTACGTTTATCACGATACTTCAAAGTACAGTACGATTGAATCATTGTCCTTTATTTGAGCTTGTTTTCGAATCGTGCTTTGATTCCTTGTCGAATCTTTGGTATGGTTGAGATGGAATATTTCTAGGAATATATTATTTTCGTAGTATTTAATAATTGAGTTTGATGTTATCTTATCATGTGAATAATCTTATTAAGAGATTATTCTATTCTTATTTTTGTCGATACGAGTGAGTTCGTATCGATGGAGCTTATTGATTCCTTTGAGAATTCATGTTGTATTTATTTGAGAGTTGTGAATCCTATTAAGGGGATACACAACGATTGGCTTGTAATGAGCATTCTGAGATTTCTATTTGATGTTGCTTTTGTGAGTATCTATTTGTTACTCACAATCTTGAGATGCATTTGATTTGGGATGGATTGACTTATTTGATATTAAGTCCAATCCTTTGTTTTATAGGATCCTATTGTATATTTAGATTTCCTATTTTGGTTGGTTTATTATTTCTGTCACTTTGGAATGTTAATGATGATTCCGAAGTTTCTAAATTCACTCTTGAGTATCGAGATGTTGATGAAATATCTCGAATTCCAGTCAAGGTGACTTTGTTGAGTTTTGATGAGTCTGTTTGGGTTTGATATCCAATCGGGCAATCAAGTGTTAAATTAACCTTAGTCCTAGCTGTTAGCCTTCGGCTATCCTTCTAATAGGACTTCCACTAAGGAATGGGTGAGTTTCTAGATTGTTCGAGTTTGATTGAGTTTATCATTCAGTTTCTTTGAGTTATCCTTTTCGGATACTCAATCGGTGTTATTCATTGTAGCGTTACTTTGTTTGAAGTAATGATATGTTGTTAGTATTCTTCTTCTCATTTGGTAAGATTTCTTAACCTTACTCTATATCTCATTGATCTCTTTGTAATCCATTAAGTGGTGCTAGGGTCATTCCTAACCTTGACCCTACGCCGATTTTTCATGAGCTATGAGTTGCGGAGGATAGTGTTACTCTTACCGCATTCCGAACACGTTATACGTCTTGTGAGTGGTTCGTTATACCATACAGAATAATGAACACTCCAGTCTTTTCCATCAATCTTGAGGATCAAGTATTATGGTAATATCTCGATGAGCTCTATTTGTGTTCCTTGATTTTGAGAATAAGTAACAAACTGTGTTTTCAAATTTTTCAAAAATTGAAGTTAGGTTTCTAAGAGAAATTGGATTTTGTTTTTGGGAAAACCAAAGAATAATTTTGAGTATTATATATGAGGTATTTCTTTTTAAAGAAAATGAATTTTTGTGTTGGGTTGTCCGTCTAGTGCTTTAAGAATTCTAGTCGATGCGTTTGGCCAACGTTATCGATAGGAATTTCCTAAACGCTATGATGAGACAGTCAGACACGGTAAATTGAGTTTTAATAAGTAAAGTTTGAAAATAATTAATATGATGGATTATTAATTTTATTTTAAATGTTTAATAAAGCCCTTGAACCATAGTGAGTTTTGGATGAGTGGCGAGGCAGTTTTGATCACTCGATCAACTCTGCAGCCAATCAATGAGGTCATTCACTATAAATCAATGGCGAGGAAATACCCTTAAATTATTTGAAATTTAATATGGTAATTTGGGTAAGTAAAGTGAATAATTCTAATTAAGGAAATCTCTTAATTAGAAGAAAATATCATTTGATGCATTGATTAATAAAATGATGTATTTAAAGTAAAAGAATACTTTGGTTTGAAAATTAAAATATTAATTGAATATTTTAGTACAAGTAATTAATGATGACTATAAAAATTTATTTTGATGGATAATTAATAATCATCTCTTGATAATGGAAGAAATTAATTATCTTTTCCAAAATGAGTTTTCATAATTAATTGTTTTTAAAGCTAGATTTTGGAAAGTAATGAAAATATTTCCACTTAATAGAATATTTTATGATAATTACATAAGGTTGATCATAATTTTATATGTCTTAGCTTTTCGGGGAAAAAGAGAATCATTTAATAAATGATTTAGCAAAAAGCTTGTTTGAAATTGTAGTTTGAAATTAAAATGGTTTGGGAAAATTTCAAATTTTAAATTGATTTGAAAAACTGAAATTTCATTTAGAAAAGTGTTGTACTAAAACAGAGATAACTTGAGATTTATAACTCCAAATTATTTGAATCTTTTTGTAAATGAAAGAACATTCAATAAACAATAAAGTTTATTTTTACCACTTTTAAATATTTTTCTTTTTACTAAGCCTAAATTGGGTTTGAAAGTGGATAGGCAGTTCTGCCCTATTGCAAAATTCTCTAAGACTTAAGCTGAAAGTAAAATTAACATAACATTCAAACCGTAAATCCGATTTTGATGATCTTTATATTTCTGGAAAGCTTAAACTGAGTAGAACAACTTTCATATTATAAAGTTTTTCATATTTTGTGGTTTGCTGAGTCCAAACGGGTCTTCTTTACAGCAGATCTGAAATAAAATTGTTCTATTTCCCTTAATTGTTAAGTGTAGCACGTCTTATCTATGAACATGAACTAATATAATCTATTTGAGTTAAGTACAGGTAAAAAGAGGATAGTTGGACTATATTTTGATCAAAAAGAATATATATAAGTTTGTGCAAACTCGCTAAAGGAAATGCTAAAAAGGATGGTATGTTTTCGGATTAATTTTAAAGTGTTAAATGATGATATATATTGTGTTTCCGACCTAAGGGTCGATGTATATTATATAATTCATTTTTGTAAAATTGTATACGGCCCTCCGTACAAAGGAGACTCCGCCGATTTTTCCGAAAAGTTCTAACACTTAGAAAATTTGAGAAACAAATTGAAAAAAAATAATATGTTACAAACTAGAGTATACCTATGGAAGAATTAGAGAATAAACAACTTAAAATTTGTTTACTCTAATGAAGAGTAATAAATTTAAATTTAAAATCCAAGTAAGAAGTTTTGAAAAAAAATTCAAGAGTTGAATTTTATGGTTATAACTATAAAGATATTGAATTTTTGGAACTCTAAGAATTATTGATTGAGAGTATATACATATATTTTAGTTCCTTGTGATTATCTTACTCTTGTGCTATTTTCTAACGACGTGCATTTATGCGTTCGTTCGAGTTTGAAACCACCTTTTCGTTGAACTATCTTGCCTCTATTGTGTATATCTTGTATCGGTGTGGTTCCTTCCGTAGTGTTATACAGAAAGATCATATCGATAATCATCTTGTTGATTAGAGTTCGAGTTTGAGTTGTGCTAAGTCCCGACTCTACTCGAGGAGCTTATGAGAAATCAATCTCATTTGATTGATCCTTTGTGTAGCATCTTGTTATGCTCTTATTCGAAGGTGAGACGCCTTCGAAATCTTGTGTATTAATCAGAAAATTCAATGGTTCGGTAATTCCATATGTGCACTTCAAAAACCATAGAATTAATCGAGCAAACTTATTTTGGTCTTCTTTCATCTTGAGTTGAAAGTGAGGAATTTTGATCTCATGCTTGTCTATCATTCTTTGATTGATGAAATAATTGTGTTGAATACAAACTCTTCTCTAGAAATTGCGAGGACGCAATTTTGATAAGGAGGGGAGTCTGTAACAACCCTGGTTTTTGAAATTTCCTTGAATATTAAATTATAATGGTGATTATAATTTAATATTGGAATTAATTGGACTAATAAGTAGAAAATATTATTTATTTTAATAAACAATGGATTTGGGTTAGCTTGGGCTAAATAAAATGATAAACATGAGAGAAATAAAGTTTTACTTTATTTCATGAATGTTGAATGTATTGTTTTGGGTACATTCAATTAAAAATTGATAATGTGTGCAATATTATGATTTTTGCCAATATTGCCATTTTATTAATTTAAATATATGAGAATTGGTTAATATAATAATTATTCACGGGGAATATGATTAATAATGATGCAAAATATTTTATTAGTGTTAGAACATGTATTTACATTCATTGGAATGTAGTATACGTTTATATTTAATCAATTTGTATCATATTGCAATTTATTTTGCAAAAGTGTAGAAATTAGTTAAATTTAGTAATATCAGTAAAATAAATAATAAAAGTGTAAAATTTGGGTTTTTACATTTTTATTTGGAATCTAGGTGTTGAGACGATTCCAACAAGTCCAAGTTTGCTAAATTTGGATTTAAATTGAAGAAGTTATGAAGATTTAAATAAATGACATGAACATAATTTGATAAACTAAAATTTGATTAAGTGTTATTGGGTTGCTATTGCTTTTGGCCCAAACCCATTGCCTAGAGAAGCTTCTGGATGAGAAACATGAAAATGAACGTACAGTTCATTTTGTTCTTTCATCTCCTTCCTCAGAAAACTTCCTGAAGCTTTGCAAATGGCCTCCTCAACTTAGAATTCATCCAAATCTCCATTTTATTGCTCGAATTAGATAGATTTTCAGTCCAAAAACAAGAAAAGGTAATCTCTAATCTATTTATCTCTCCAATTTGAGGAGAAATCCATTTTTCATATACTGTAACTTTTATTTACCCCTCTTTTTGGTTTGCATGGCTTTCTTTTAGCTTCTATAGGTGGAATCGAAGCTCCAGAGTGCTGAAAGCTCAAGTCTTCTTGCAAATAAATCGTCTCCTTTGCTAAGTACAGTAAGTATAAAACTTACAGTAGCTGAATTTTGCCTCTGGTTGAAAAAATTCGTAGCTTATTTCTGTCTATTTTGAAGCTGAAACTAATTTTATCATATCTCTCACGTTTATTATCCAAATTGGATGATCTTTGATGTTCTGGAAAGCTTAGGATTTAAGCTAAAAGTTTCATGTTTTGAGTTTTATGAATTTTTGAGTTTAATTTTGTCAAAAATGCACTTCTTTGTCGCTGTCCCGAGAGCAAAAGACAGCGACAATAAATCCATACCTGATAATTGTTTTGGGTATATCTTTTGACTTGTAAGTCCGAATCAGGTGATTCTTTTTTTGAATTCTAGCTATGAAAATGCTCTTCAACTTTTATGTTTTATGATTTGTCAAAATCTATTATCTACAGGGTCAAAATGACTCTTTAAGTCGCAGCCCTGTTGTTATGCATATTGTTCTCAGTTATGTAATTTTAAACCTGAGCTAGTATTTTGTGCATAACTTTTGCATTTCTTATCCAAATCCTATAATTTTTAAAGTTTTGGAAACTGCAGAAAGAGTGTGACAACTTTAATTTGTATCACTTTCTGAAGTTCATTGATTAAAATGTTGAAACACCTCTTGCAAACTCGCTGTCCTGTTGTTGTAGTGTACTCAGTGTTTTGTGCAAACCTGAGCTAGTATTTTGTGCATAACTTTTGCATTTCTTATCCAAATCCTATAATTTTTAAAGTTTTGGAAACTGCAGAAAGAGTGTGAAAACTTTTATTTGTATCACTTTCTGAAATTCATTGATTAAAATGTTGAAAAACCTTTTGCAAACTCGCTGTCCTGTTGTTGTAGTGTACTCGGTGTTTTATGCAAACCTGAGCTAGTATTTTGAGCATAACTTTTGCGTTTCTTATCCAAATCCTATAATTTTTAAAGTTTTGGAAACTGCAGAAAGAATGTGACAACTTTCATTTGTATCACTTTATGAAATTCTGTGAATAAAGGATTGAAATAGCTGATGCAAGATCGCTGTCTTGAGCACTTGCATGTAGTCTTGTGTGTTGTATTTGCTTTGGTTGATGAGTTTTCCGATGATTTGTTTTTTTCACTTGATTTGCGAATAGTTTGAGCTTAGTATTTTATACCATATGCCGATGATATGAGGCAAGTTATATGACTTTTGGGAACATCTGAGTTTCTATTTTAATGTGGATTTGACTAACGGTTAGTAAACTGTTTAGTGCGAACGTGTGGTATGGGACACATGTTAACACTTTACAGATTCCTCTCCGAAAGTTAGCGACACATTCTAGAATTACTAGTGCTATGACCTTCGGGTCATCTGAGAATCTGAGAATCTGAGAAATCTGAAAAAGGTGACCTTGGTCGCCTTTGAGATCTTTGTTGGGTACCTAACTATATTACTAGCACTAGTCTGAGAACTTTAGCACGTGCAACATGCTTTATCATGTAATTATTGGCCAATCTGAGATTTATTTTATGAGTTAAGAGAATTTTGATTTCACCATATTTTGATGTGTTTACTTAGCCTTATAGAGATGAATAAGGCGAAATATGAGTTCTTGAGGATTTTGGTGATTTCAATTTTATGGTTTTATACTTGGGTTTCATTTACCACTTTGAGAAGTTTATTTATTCATGAATCATATTTGGATGTTTTCTTTATATGCATGAATCCCCTAGTATTAACCCAAGTAAGTGTAGAATTATAACTTCTTAGAGATAGACAATCCTTGATATCAACCTTAGTCATTCTTATCAATTATTGATCCCTTGATGTATGTTTCCCTTATACCTTATCGTATTTCCTTTCTAACGATAAGATTCAGTTGCTTGACCCGTGTGTTTATCACTCGGGTCAGACCGAGTTATTTCAGGTTAGCTATCAGTTTCAGGACTTAGCTTTGATGCATCTGCTTGGATATCAGCCTAGCATTTTTGTGTAGTTTATATTTCTTTCCGTTTGACTCTGATGTGTATTTTGATTCGATGTATATAGTGTGGTCTTTGAACCACTTTTGTATATCGTTTTGTATTGTACTGGGATGTATCGGTGTATATGTATTTATATATATGATGATTACTGTTCTGTGATGTGATATGCACACTGTTATTGTACGTTGTTCTGATAGATCCATTAGCCACCTATAGTTTTGTATTAAGCATTTATTGGATATGTCGATCCACTTAAAATAGAAAAAAAAATATAGAGCATTTATCGACGTATGCAGTAGATGTTTAAGACAAGATTATAGATGGTCGCTCCTAACCAGCCCTATTCTCCGCATTAATAGACAGAATTACCCAGTAATTCTCTTTGTTAATGTGGGTCTCGGGGTGGGGCGTCACAAAATGTATAAAATGATTTTGGAACTGTGATTGGATGTTATTGCTTAGTAGGATATACAGGTGTTTTGAAAGGAAAGGAAAATTGGTTTTGATTTCGGAAGATAAAAATTTGACTTGCTCGACAAAAGGTATGGATTTAAATTTCTATATGAAATTTGATGATTTTCTGGTCTAGCCACTTGGCTTTTGTTTTCTTTTGAAATTTGGGGGCCCGTAGAGGCATTTTGTAGTTGTACCGAGCTAGCCGCGCAAAGGAGACGCTGGCAAAAATTTTCGAAAATTTAAGGAGTTTGAAAATTTTGAGAAAATTTTGATAATTTAAAATTTAAATTTGAATTGAAATTTGTATTGTAAAGTAAGTAATATTGTGTGGGACTTATGGATAAGTTTGGGAAGTTAGTAAGAGGGATAGTGTGTCTTCAATAAAAAGATTTGTTTTGGCAGGCTGTTAAAATTATTTAGGTTAAGGAAATAGTTAATGGGTTATAGATCATTCCTCTTAACCAGTAATTTCGGGGACACAATTCTTTTAAGGGGGGAGGAATGTGACGACCCGTAATTTTTGGATATTTGAAATTAGAATATTTAATTGATTTTAAATATTTAAAAGTTCATTTTTAACTTGAATTTCATGATATCAATATTTATTGGATAATTAATTATTGAATTTAATTATCAAAATTGGGTAAAATATGGAATCTTGATTCTTAAGCCTTTTAAAAATAATTTGAAGGCCTGGAAAATTTACATTATTAATACTGAAGGTAATAAAACTTTTAAAATTGAATTTAAAAGTGATTCGTTAAGTTTTCAAATTTTATCGTTTAAATTGATATTTAAAAATAGCCTTCCGGGGCACAATCTCGGAATTCGACGAAACCTGTTCCATTGGATCTGTAATATTGTATTGTTATCGAATTTCAAATTTTGGAGCGTTTGGAGTTGTCGTGTGATCGTATGATAGATAAACACACTGAAATTTATATCGAAATTTAATATAATAACTGAGTTCAAAAATGCATCTTCTCCATACGATCGAATTAGGACTCGAAACCTTTTCCAATGCATTCGGAATAGGGGCATAATATTATGAACGCCTAGCGGCACGCCTCGATAGGATATCAAAATTTTAAGCTGCTAAAACAAGATCTTTTCAATATTTAAATTTATAATTATCAAGTCAAAATCAAGTCAAGCCGCCTTCCATCCTTTCAAAACGTAATTTGTCTTCCCACGCAAGGAATCAAAATCCTGTCCCCTTTTTTCTTGTTTAAGCACGCTACCTCCATCCTTCTTGTTCATAAAAAAAAGAAATGGCTGAAAATTTAAAACCCTAAATCAGGAAATAAATCAAATTGCTTCCCCTCCCTTTTGTTACCGCATCAATTCTTTTCATTCAAAAAAAAGAGCAAATGGGATCGAGTCGTGCGAATCGAAGGGCGACTGACGAAGTCGCATCGATGGAGGGGAGCAGCGCTGTTGATGGAGGTTGCGATGTCGGGTGTGGTGTCAGTGAAGGCCACGTTTGCGAGGCTGGGTGAGGAGTCGATGTAGTGTGGTGACGTGTGTTGCGAGGTGAAGGTGGAAATCGATGGAAGGGGGTCGCATATGACATGGACATGGGATGCTCGTCAGGTGGTCTCGAGCCTGGTAGCGTAGTGAGTTATTTAGCCAATTTTAATTTTTATTTATATACAGAAAAATACAGTAATAGCAGGTTCCATAAAAATAATTTATTTTCCTTAAATTTATAGATTATATATGTATGTGTATGTATATACAGTAAGGTAAATTTCTGTTGTCATTTACAGAAAAAGGAAATGAATTTTTATAATATATATAAATATATATATATATATATATATATACATATAAGTACAGACACCTATTTTTATTACATATAGGAAAAACAAAAAATTTAGTTATATAGATAAAGTTTGTAAAAAAGGGGTTTTAAAATGTTGTAGAGTTTATAAAAAGTAGATTTTTAAAATGTATATAGGTTAATTTTTTTAGTATATGTTGATTCAAAGAGGAATAAAGTAAATATACATATATACCTATTTTCACTTAAGGGTTTGATTTTAAAGTAATGAAGATTAATTTGTTTAATTAACTTATCTAAATTATTTTAGTTACTAAGAAATTATTTAAAAGAAAATTAGTTTAAATTTAAATTATGAGCTAAGTAAATCTATTAAATGGTAAATACATGGTTGATTATTTCGAATGTTAATAAATCGTAAATTGTTTATACAAGGTCAAAAAATCATGAAACAAGCCGGGATGGAAATGGGTTGCAACAAATATCAAAGGTGAGTTAATCTCACTCATCTAGTTTTAATTTAAATTTAAATAGTTAAATTTAATTATTTGGTTGAATGATTGAACTGATTGGTTGTGGTATAACATATATAGTAGTGTATATATATATACATATATATTGTTGTGATTGATTTCCCGCATTATATAGCGGATGATATTATATTAATCCCATATACCGCGATATTCCACCTCGAAGTGGAATTGGTATTGTGCTAACATCTGTGGATGTAGGAAAACAGGTTGGAGGGATCCAACTGGATTCCTCAAAATTATTTAGATTGTTTAATATTCTGTGATATGAATATTTGATATTCTGTGGTGAATTATATTGATAATTGGAATATTGAATGTTATGGTTTGCTTGAATATTCGGTACCCTAAATTACCAAAATATATAGAATTGGATTTTGAAAGGAAAATAAAGGAATGGATTTTCAAGTAAACTAATTATAAAGAATTTGAATAAATTTAAGAACAAATTTGGAAAAGAATAAAAGTGATTTCAAAATTTTAATAAATATGGAAAAAGGGGATTTTGAATAAGTAGAGAAATAATGAATATTAAGCTTAAGCAATATTATTTAAAAGAATAAAGAATTTATTTTAATTCAAGGTTTAAATTTAATTAAAAAGGAAAAGAAAAGGGATTTGGGAAATCTGAAATTGGCATTCTCAGTTTAAACGGATTTTTAAATCATAATAAAGAAATGAAATTTAAAGTTAAAGGATTTTGAAATAAATGGAGTAAGTAAGGAAATTTATTTAAAAGTGAAGTAAATTGGAAATCAATTTGGGAATTGATTTAAGTGTTTAAAACGGGATTTTTAAAAGAGAAGTGAGACTTTGGATTTATAAACTGGATTTATAAAAGTGAAGGAATATATCAATGGATATTTGGAGGAATAAATTCACGGTGGGAATTTATTAAAGGAATGGGTAAATTTGTTTAAAAATAAGTGGTGATTTTTTTTAAAGATGTGAAAGCGAAGCGTATTTCCCTGGATAGCCAAGTACGTTTCAAAGCAAATTTTTGAATATAAGTTAAAAGTTTTTAATGTTGTTTTAAAAAGCATGTTTTAGATATTTATTATTTCTGGATGTCTAAATTCTAAAGTAAGGATTTTCCAAATCCATTATAGTAGTAAATATTAAAAGTGACTTGGTATTTGTTTTTAAAGGATAAAAATTTAGTTTTATATTTTATTAAGAAGCTTTATTTTAAATATTCTTAAAGTATATTTTCGGCTGAGTATTGAAGTAGTTTTCAATTTAAATGTTGAAGTATATTTATAATAAAGTGTTTTTAAATTATTTTAAAAATCTAAAGTGTTTTTACTTGGTGATTTCAGTGGAAATAAATATTTGGGAAATTTATTCCATGAGAAGAGTGTGGTTTGAAACTGTTTTCAAAGGATTAGAAAGGAAATATATCTTGCGAAGATATTTTGAGATTAATAAATAATTTGGAAAATTATTTATTGTTTGATGGATGTTTGTGGATGTTAATTGATAGTTAAATAACCGACTATCAATATTGGCCAATGCGCTGATCGTTTCGAAGAGACCGGGATCAGGATTAATTTCTCGAAAACCACTTCGATCCAGTTTGTACGTTTCGTGGGGAAAACGAGTTTGGAGTCGAAGATGGAGCAGTGGAATGCAAGGGCTAATCGCTACTAATCCTGAGGTTGATTCCAAAATGGATGTAGTAGGAATAGTGCCTTCGGTTCCGTCCGGACCCGGAACGAACTTGTATGGATGAATGCTTTCGGGACATCGTCAGGTGGACGATGGGCATTCTAAGTGAAATGATCTAAAAAGGTAACGCTTAGCCTCAAACCTCATCAACCGGGAATGACTGAAAATTAGGGGTTATGCAGCAAGGCTATGTGGGTAGCGCCCATTAGGGTGAGGTCATCCCTGTCTAGATGTCCCTTTTATTTTGGCTTATAGGTGCGTTTGCTGATCCCAACCGTGGGGTTATCTTACTCGGAATTACCCTTAGGTAGTTCCGGTCTTGTGTTGCAGGGGATCGGGCGTGGTCCTTGGTACGTTGATCTAGACCAGGTACTGTGACAGGTGGTACCCCAGTGCCTAGTCATTAGTTGGAAATCCATTCTCCCTACGTGCCTGTACGGTTTTGATTGTGCCCAACTATTGCTGAAACGTGAGATGCAAGCATTTCAGCTAGATTCTATTTTACTTTCTATAGACACTATTATAATATCAGATGAATTTGATAAAAGTGTTTTAGCTATCGTAAGGTAAAAACCCGACATGTTTATTTGTGGCGTGGTCTTACGAGATGCTTTTGATTTCAAAGAGTTTGGAAAACTTTAATAATCAAATTGAGTGTGATTTTCTCATGCTGGTTTTCCAGACTGACTCAGGTGTTATTTATTATAATGCTCGAGTCAGACCGAGTATTTCAGGATATAGGATATGATACTGAGGGGCTCAGGAGACGAGCTATATAGCGAGACGTATCACTCGTACATGATGTATATTCCGCTGTGTTGTGTGTACTGTGTATTCTGTTTGTGGGACAAGTTAATACAACTGTCCAGTATTTGATTCTGATCTTGTTGTACTCTGATAATGTAATTATAAAACAGATATAGTTTTCTTTTGTGTAAAGGATTAGTTATTAACTATTATACATTATTCCGCTGCAATGTGAGATTCTGTTGATATTATTCTATTTTCTCTTCTACCTCTTTCTTCTTTTACCCTAGTTATTCGCTCTTCCGTACACTTTGGGTTGAACGTGGAAGAATTACTATCAACTCAAGGGGTACGGAACGACGGGTCGCTACAAAGTAAATAAAACAACTAAATAATTTCGTTACACAAATTGTAACGCCCTAAAAAATTTAAGTGAAACAAAATTAATAAAAGAATTTGAATTTAATATAAAAAAGGCAAAAATAGAATTTTTACAACCAAATTTGGCTTTGAAATTTGCAATATTGCATTCATAGCAATTTTCTAGATAATTTTCATATATAATAGTTTGAAATCGGAGCTAGTATGGAGGAGTTACAAATGTTTTAATATTTGAAAACAAAATTAATTAAATAATTAAACTTTCCTTAACTAAACAACTCTACCGATCGACATCCCGAGGGTTCTCCGGTCGACACGTAGCGGTCGACCTATTCTTACCTAGCAGTCAACTGAAATCAGTTAATTTAAGCAACCAATGGCCTGGAGTGAAAGAAATATGTTTCCTTGGTCGCAAAGTAATTGTTCGATGTTCTGGATGAAACCTAAGATTCTCTAGGATTAATCAATGGTTTGGACTAATCTAAAACCCCTATAAATACAGAGCTAACCTAAACTCTAATTCATTAGAAATTTATCAGTATACTAAAACTCTGTCAAATTCTCTTCTTTTCCACTTATAAATTCTATAAAATAAAATAAGCATAAAATAAAAGAACTCAAGAAGATCGAATCAAGGAAGGGAAATCAAACAAGGATAGATTTTCGAGTAGAGATTAGGAGCAAAGCTTGGATCTGAGGTGAGTGAGTTCACTTTTAATAAGATGATTTATATGGAGTTAATTTTGATATACCCTATTAGATCTAAGTTATTAGAGATCAAACTGTAAATAACTTATTATTAAACTGGAAATTTAATTATCGATATATGAACATAATTCCTCTTTTCTGTCCTAGATTTGTAAACCTACTCTATAAACTTATAAAAATTAAGATAACCTAAGATGTTAATAGTAACCCTAGGTTAAACTATTGTATAATAAATTTGTGTAAAACTATGAATTGAATTTGAATAAGAAACTTGGATAAATAATAAAGGTTGTGTACTGTAGTGCTCTATAAGCCAGTATAATTGAAGGTTCGGAAAACAACGTACTTAATTTATAATTAACCAAAAAAATGAACTAAAACAAAAGAACTAAAACCCTAAATTGACTATGACCGATCGACTGCACGATCTAAAGCGGTTGACAACAAGCGGTTGAAAGATCCAGGAGTAGGAGGTCAACCATTATTGTCTTTCCAATGCAAGTTGAACCTCGGTGTAAGGCCCAGGTTATAAATAATAGATAATTGTTTATATAAGTATTATGTATATACAAATGGATGTTAGAAATAGTAGGGAAGCCAGTTCCCTATAAGATGACACTAGGACGTTGCAGACTAGGTAAATTCCATTTATCCAGCAAGGGGTTCAATTATTCTATTGATGGTGATTCTATCGCAAATGGCACTCAAAGGAGGTTCTATAGTGGAGGCGCAACATTGACTGATGCCTAATAAAGTGTGTGGGCTCAGCAAAATGGGAGTTCCTTTGAATTCACGGATACCTGATGCGACATGATGTTGTGTTGTTGATGTATCTTGGCACGTGCAATTAGAGGCATATGCTACGATTGAGAGGTGGACACGGATGCAAACGATGAGACATTTTGGCGAGTCGGCATTACAGGCTCCCCCTCGTTGCATAATTGGGGTACATATAGTCGTAGTTATAGATAATTTATTCTCATGTGGAATTATAGGGACTATGTGACATAGTTACGTGTAGTCCTAGTGTGAGATGCAATCCCATATGGAAAAGTTGTAGGATGATCCTATATTGGAGAAGTTGTAGTAGTTATTAGCCAATCGTTAGTTATTGAGGTTCTATCCGTAGTTCGATCCATGTAGAAGCATGTACAAGTTGTTAGTGTAGGTGTGTATCACGTAAGAACCCTTAAGTAAAGAACCCTAGTAATACATGGACACATGTAAGAACATCCTAGGTTACATAGAGAAGTATTAAAGTCAACTGCATATGATTGCCATATATTAATAGTGTACTCATTCACCAGACTTTTGTCCGACCCACTTCTTTTCCCTTTTCCCCCACCACAGGAGGACAGGGCAGCAGGTGATAGGCCTGAGTTCAATACGTGGAGAGGCGAATTCATCACTGGAGTTGCTTATCATTTTATTTTAGTCTCCATGTAACTGTTTATCTTATCTAGTACTTAGTATTTTATCAAACTATAAGTTGTATTTCTGTGTACTCTGTACTTGACTACGTACTATTTTTTGAGATATTTTCTAAGATGGTTATTTTCTATATTTATATTTTGTTTCCTTCCGCTGTGAGTTCTAAAAGTGAAATATATCTTAGATCATACCTGTACATCTTTAGTCTCTGAATTGTTCTAAAAACCCAGATAGCTCGTACTTTATGGCACTGATGCGTGTCTGAAATTCACCTCAAGATTTCAAATCTTGGATTTTGGAGAAATCTTGGGCTAATATCTTGGCTGAAATGAAGGAGATTTATAAATCAGATAATTAATCAAGCTGTCAAATTTCTAATTTTGAAGAAAATCTCAGATTTTTATCTCAGATGAGATGAAGGAGATTTAAAACCTTGGTCACTCTAGGCTTTTGATTGGTATGATGGGAGGTGCGGGTTGTTATATCTGGTATCAGAGCCTAGGTTTGGAATTTCTTAGGGATCGGGGGCATATTGGGAGAGCGTACTTGAAAAGTTTTTCAAAAAAAAAGGTTTTAGAAATGTTTTCTCAAAAGTATTTTCAAAATGGGTTTGTAAAATATATATAGGTATGTATAGATAAAAGCTTTTCAAAATGTTTTCCAAAGAATTTATATAAGTATAACGAGAATTACCATTTTCCTTATTCTTGCCAGTACTATCTTTGAATAAGTTGCTAATAAATTCCTAAATCACAGATAGAAGATAAGTAATCATGCTTCTTTTGGATCAAGCGACGCGGTTGAGATTTAGGGCATGAATGTCCCAATTTATTTATGCTGGTATCTTTAAGCAAGGGGACAATCCAAGCTTAACCCTAATATAGGACCTATAGAGCGAGCGCTAGGTGCAGTTTTTTCCCACCAACATGCTGCCAATTTGCTAAGCTATATAAGGGCTTTGTGAGCCTAAGAGGGAAGCCGTATGTGGGGACCGAGTCATATGTAGATTCGAGAACATAGATTCATACTTGTGAGAGGATTTTTGGATTGATGGGTCATAATCATGAAAGCGTTCAACATCGTGATTACTTCATAAAGAGTATTGGGTATTTCTAGGATGAAAATTTTTATTAGCATTTTTTACGCTAGAAGGAGGGTCAGCTTCCCTCTTTAGCAAACTTTACTTACACTTCCTTTAGATGACGATAATGAATCCTAAGAAATCAAATACCCTTCCTAACCAGGAACAACTTCACCTTACCTAAAAACTGCCTAAAAAGCAAATCCTCACCTCTATAACCCAAACTGAGGCAGGCGCCTCAATAGAGCCTTCCTCAGATGCTGTCCTAGTGGCTCTTCAAGCCTTCACAAACCAATTAAATCGACATATGTATGGAAAAGAGAGATTCCTGGCTTAATATCCTACCCCTAAACCAGTCTCCCCTCAACCTTCCATAGCTTGCCGCCATCATTCACCAACTACACTGAATATGTATCTTGTGAGTGGTAATGGCAATCCCAGAAGTGAGAACAGTGACAATGCCTGAAGAACTGATACCAAGCTCATAGCCAAAATCCAAATCAATCCTAAGAACAAATCAAAATCTGTCAACATTAACCTTTTACAGCTGAAGAAGCAAGCACGAATTATGCCTAATGATGATGATGTTGCTTCACTCAATAGAGACATATCATCCCAAATAGATGTCAAGGAGGATGAGATCCACCAATTCAGGGCTCGTGTAGAGTAGTTGGTAAAACTGTGTAGACAGAATAACAGAGAAGAAGTAAAAGAAGAAGGTTCTTCCCCATTTAGTAAGAGCATCATAGAAGCATAATACATATATAAACATAATGTCCTACATGAAGCAGGGAGTGAATGAGAGCCTATGTAACTTCATAAAATGCTTCCAATTCGAGGAATTTTGGATTAGGGTAACTGGTGAGAAGCATTGCTAATGGAAGCACATGTTGGAATTAGAAGAAACACGGCTATATAGGATAAAAACAATAGGAAACTGTGCCATGGTATGAAGGAATTCTATGAAAGGGCCAGTAGCTATATCAGAATAGAGGAAGCTAGAGCCGTAGACTCACATTCAACTGAAAGAACTTTTGCTCCCCGGAATGGAAAAGAAGGAGGGTAGAAGGATACCATATGCAGCAAAGCGACAAAGAGAATTCAACTTCACGCAAAGACTCCCCTCGCCCATACACCTGATTATATCTATGAGATGACCAAAAATGAGTTAGCTTACAACATCCTAAATAAAGGGAAGAAACTGAGCAATACATATGGAGCCTACTACTGCTTCTATAGGGCTAATGGCTATTACCTAGATAATTGCTGACTCATGAGAAATAATGATTCAAAAAGGATAATTAAGCTACAACCAGAAGGAAAACAAGGGAGAAAGGACTAGGAACCTCGCTCCGGATATAAATGAAAACCTAGTCAAAAACCCCTCTAATCTTATAGCCTCAATTCATTGAGTTTCGCTTTGTAGGAAAAATTAAGAAAGCACATGAGTAGTATGTGCAAGAGGCCAAAGTAGAGCGGAGGACCACTTTCCATGTAAAGCAAAAATAGGCACATGACATAGTCTTTACTACAGCTGAGTTGTCTTCCCGCATCAGGATCCACTCATAATCGTGGTGCAAATCTGAAACTACACCATGAGGAAAGTCTTTGTGGATTCTGGAAGTTTTGTCAATGTCATCTTTAAATCTACGTTTGACCAAATGAAACTTCCAATGGAGATATTAAAGCCAAGCCCTGAGCCGATCTAAGGCATCAACAATACCACAACCACTCCAATGGATATGCTTATGAAGTTCCATACTTCTATCGAGATAAGGTTTATAAGAGGAGAAAAATTGTTAGCTAGGGAGTAATACAATGTAAACCTTAATCTTAGTAACAAAATTGTTCAAAACTACTCTGCCTCTCTTCTAATAACTGTGATAATAGTAACGAAAATAAAATCAAGCCTGTACCAAGAACTACATCGGTATAAAGTACCAAGTCTAATGCTGAAACATGCCATTCTACGACCACGACATCAGTAAGGGAGAAATAGAGGGAGTATATGCAAATGGTCGGCACTGACGAATAAAACACAATCTACACATGATAGTTTTCTAAAGAGGCTCAGAAACAGACTTCCTCCACTGCATCCCAACTCAAAAAGGAAGAAAATGAAGTAAGTCCTAGATTAGGAGAGATAACGAGCGATTTAATGTCATTAGATAACCACGAGGATGTACAGATAGACCCGAAAGATCCATCGAAAATCCTCAAAATAGGGAAGAACCTCAGTGAAGAAGTTAAGGTAGAGTTAATAGACTTCCTCAAGAGATCAATAGATGTATTCTCCTAGACACACTCAAATATTGTAGGAATAGATCCAGCTATCATCTGCCATGCACTCAACAAAGAACTGATACTCACCCAGTCAGGAAAAAGCATAGAACCTTAGATCAGGAAAGGTATAATGTCTTGCATGAAGAAGCTAAGAAACTGAACGAGAATAGGTTTATTAAGGAAGTATATTACCCAAAGTGGATTGCGAACCATGTTCTTGTAAAGAATTCTATTTGGAAGTGTATAACTTGTATAGACTATACCAACCTCAACAAAGCTTGCCCAAAGGACAACTTTCCCTACCCAGAATCGATCAGGTGGTGGACACGACTAGCGGCCACAAACTACTCACCTTCATGGATGCATATTCAGGTTACAACCAAATAACAATTTTTGAGGCAGATCGGGAGCGTACCACTTTTTGACAGACAAAGGCATATACTACTACAAAGTCATGCCATTCAAACTCAAAAACGCTGGAGCAACCTACCAATTGGTTAATATGATGTTCCCAGATCAGATTGAGAAAAATATGGAAGTGTACATAGATGATATGCTTGTTAAGTCAAAAGTAGCACCAAGTTATGTGCATGACCAAGAAGAGACCTTTGCAATCTCAAGGCAGTATAACATGAAGCCGAACCCCTTAAAGTGTAGTTTTGTTATCCGGTGAGGAAAGTTCCGAGGATACATTGTAAGTGCCTACGGCATCGAAGCGAATCCAGAACTAATTGAAGCCATAAGGAACATGGGAGTCCCTACCAAACTAAAATATGTAATTAGTCTAAATGGCAAGGTGGCTGCTCTAAGAAGGTTTATTTTTGAAGCGATAGAAAAATGTATACCATACTTTGATCAAATAAAGAAGGGATATAATTTCGAGTGGACCGAGAAATGAAAAAACGCATTCTAGAATCTGAAGGATCGTCTAATCAGTACCCCTATCTTATAAAAAACCAGTAAAAAATAAAGACTTATATGTATACTTAGCTGTAACTGATAAAGCTGTTAGTGTTGCAGTGGTTTGAGAAGATGAAGAGACTCAAAGGCCTATCTACTTCTTGAGAAAATGCCTATTAGGAGGAGAGTTCAATTACTCAATCATTGAAAAGCTAGCTTACAACTTGCTTCTTACAGCAAGGAAACTACGGTCGTACTTCCAAGCGCATCCTGTTAAAGTCCTCATAGATATACCATTAAAGAAAATACTGCAGAAGCCAGAGACATTACGTCGATTACTAAAATGGAAAATGGAGCTTAGCCAATATGATATTTCCTACTGCCCAAGAAAAGAAATCAAAAGGCAAGCGCTGGTAGACTTCATTGTGGAACGCATACTGCCCGATGAACCACAATCTGAGCAAGAAACACCCACAACATAGTTTTGGCAATTATTTGTGGATAATGCATCCAATGAGAAAGGGGCAGGAATCAGGTATGTGCCGATTACTCCAGATGGGTAGAAGTTATAGGGGTATTGCAGCTTGGATTTAAAGCTACCAATAATGTCATAGAATATAAAGCTCTCCTCCAAGGCTTAAGTATGGCTTAAGTAATGAAGGTAACCCATATTAAAATTCACATTGATCCCCAATTAGTTGTGAGCCAAGTGCAGGGTAATTACAAAGTCAAAGAGTCAACTCTAGCTAATTATGTGCAACTTTCTAAAAAATTATTAAAGCAGTTCGAACAATTTGATGTAGAACAAATTCCGCATAAGAATAGCTCTTCTGCCGATCCATTAGCCAAACTTGCTAGCACAAAAGTAACAAATGAAATGAAAGATGTTCCAATAAGGTATCAAGTTAAACCAAGCATCATCGAAGCTAATCAAATACCGTTCCTAACTAGAGTTCAATGAGCTACCATCAGAGAAGCTCAAAATCAAAAAACAGTAGAGAATCAATAGCAGTCCCCAATCACGCTTATCCTTCCACAAGCGAAGAAGAAGTCATGAATGACCTCTATCAAACAATTCTTGATAAACGGAGTTCTTCCTCCAAACAAGATTAAAGCCCTATAAAATAAGATACCAGGCTTCGTACCTTTCTTTCTTTAATGGCATATTATACAAGGGACGGTACTCTACCCTTATCTTGGATGTGTTCTCAAAGAAGAAGTAGTACAAGTCCTGAGAGAAGTACACGAAGGGCAATGCAGAGGCCACTCTTGAGGAGTAGAGTTAGCAAAGAAAGTTCTAAGGCACGGGTACTACTGCACACAGCACTTCAGAATGCACAAGAGTAAGTAAGGAGATGTGATACATGTCAAAGGTTTTCCAATATTCCAAGACAACTATTCCATGAGCTCATCCCACTGGCCAGTTCGTGGCCGTTCGATATATGGGGAACAGACCTAATGAGACCACTTATTATGTCAAGGGGAGGGGTAAAATACGCCATGGTGGCGATAGATTACTTCAAAAATAGTAGGAAGTGGAACCCTTAGCCACTATTATCGCAAAGAAAACAATTATTTTTGTTGTAAGGAACATAATCACAAGGTTCATAATACCGCATAAGATGATTTTTGATAATGGAACCTCATTTGAGAGTAAGGAGTTCACAAAACTTTATGAGAGGAATAGATTAGTAAAAAGCTTCTCTTTTGTTGCACATCCATAGGTGAACGGACAAGTCGAAGTAGCGAACAAAACCATTGAAAAGCTTCTCAAGAAGAGACTAAAAAAGTGAAATGTAAGTGGGCAGAAGAGTTATCCCTAGTATTGTAGGCTTAGAAGACCCCATCCAGATCCCCAACCGGCCATACACCCTTCTCCCTGACCTATGGCTAAAATCAATTCTCCTAGTTTAGAAAAAAGATCCCACCACACAGAAGAATATCGTATGTAGTCTAATGGCCGTGTCTTAATGAATGAACTAAAATAAGAATTAGGAGGAATTTCCTAAGGGGTAAACTTGAAAATGGGGCTACATTTCTTAGTATATATCTCTTCCTCCACCTTAATAAAGTTTCACTTTTCATTTATTACATCCAACAATATTCGGCCGGCCATTAAAAGCTCCAAAGAAGAGCATTAATTGAAGAAAAAGCTAAGGAATTAAAGCTAGGCAATTATCTCATTCTCCAATCAACTAATCAAGGTGAATAATCATATTTATCATCTCATTTTCTATGTTTGGATCGGTTATGGGTTATACTCGATTCATGTTTGTGATTTTGGTTAGGATATAACCATTTAAACCTTTATTTGGATAAGACTTAGGTGTTTTAAAATGTTAATGGGCTAATTAACACGTTTTATTCAGTTTTGGTTAAATTCTGAGTTGTTTTAATCTTCGTATGCTTTTAAATTTTAATATGTTAAAGTATACGATTTATAAGATTTTTGGTGATTTTTGGGGATTTTTCCTTAGTGGTTAACTAAGGTAATTAAATTAATTAAGCCTAAGGGCTAAACTGCAATATTGCTTCCGCCTTGGTCAAAGCCGAAGGGAATTTGCTTTCAAAAATTGATTTAGGGAAGAAGAATAGTGTTTTAAAAAATATAGACTTTTGTATACTTATTACTATTTGGAAGTATAGGAGAAGGCTCCTCAGCCAATCAAAATTAGACAAGCAAGATAAAACATCACTTCAATAGGCCCAGTTCTGCCTTCAACTCCAACAAGACCGCTTTTACCCTTTCGACGAAGTCAAAAGGTACCTTTCATCTAAGATGGAAGGTAAACAATTACCCTCTGCATAAGTTGAAAGGTAGGCACGGTGTCGAAGGGAAGATGGGCGAAGAGATGGGGAGGCTGCTTCCTTTGCTTTCGAATAGAAACATAATTGCTTTCAAATAAGATGAAGGGGGATCCTTCGACGCTATCGTTTTATAAAAGACTAAATTTTTTATATATTCATGAAGGGGTTTCAAAGGGGATCTTCAAAAGTTTAAACCTTCAAGAGAATTGTTTTATAATGTTTTCTCAAAAGGTGTTTTAATCCTTTCGACTAAGTCGAAGAGATGCCTTCGACAATGTCAAAAGGGAAGAAGAAGGAGTTACTTCTGAACCTCCTGTTGTTTTTAAAGTAAAAGTTTTAATGCCTTCGACAAAGTCGAAGGGTAAACCTTTCGACAAGGTCGGAAGTATGCTTTCGAAGGGTTGGTTCCAACACTAACACTTCATTGTTTTTGAATGGTTTCGAAAGGTTTGATTTCGAAAGGTTTGAAGGGGTTACCTTCAATTATTGCGAAAGATTTTGAGCTTCAATGATTTCGAAAGGTTTTGAGTTTCATTGCTTTCGAAAGGTTTATAAATTGTTTTGTAAAGAGGATACCTTAGGCTTTCGGCAAGGTCGAAAGGTAGAACCTTTCGACTAGGTCGAAAAGAAACCTTCCGACAAGGTCGAAAGGTAGGACCTTTCGGCAAGGTTGAAAGGTATGATTTGTGATGCTTTCAAAAGAAAGGTTTCCGAAGGGGCTAACTTTGGATGTTTATTTACTTTCGAATAGGACTTCATTCGAAGGGTTTTAAAGGGCTGTTTTTAGCCATTTTTCTCAAGTAAAATTTTGCTAAGTCGAAGGGGTTACTTCAAAGGGTCGTAGCACAAAATACTTATCTTTGTTTGAATATGTAAAGGGGATCCTTATATAAGATGAATGTTAATAAACCATGGCGACACCAGGGTGGGTTTAATGTTTTCGATACATAGTTTGGGGTTACAAACAAAAATATGCTTTCGAAAATATACATTGGGGCCATCAATGTGTTTTTATTTAATTTAACCTAATTGGGGCTACCAATGGGAATAGGTTAAACAGGTGGTGTACCTGGGGAAAATAAGTAATCATGGGGATAATGAATTTTTATAAATAATCATGGGGATCATGATGATTTGATTGGCCAAGTGTTGGTTTCTTGGTAAACATATGGGATTATTTAATTAAATCTTAAATTATAATTTGCATGAAATGAGATATTATGTTATTTGAAGTTTAAAATTTTCATATTCATGTGTTCCTATGTATCAATATTAACTATGCCGCATTCGGCCGTTAAGAAGTAACAACTACGGATGACTGCAGCATCAGTAGCGGTTAGTTTTGGGCATCAGGGGATGTTACATGTTCTGTCCCCTCCATCATAGCAGACCATTTGCCCATTGTTCCCTTGTCTACTACCTCTTCATCGCGTCTTTGTATATTTATATGTGAACAAAGGCATTCTCACCTTTGTTTTTTTTTGATCCAAGTTCTAGACAACGAAAACAAACTACCTCACGTCTTCAAAAATCAATACAGCCCAAACTGTCGAGTTTTAGTCCCGACCTCCAACATAAAAGTTGTCCGTCTTAGTATCAGTTATTTTTTTAAAATGATGGCGCTTAATTTCATTGAATATCGATTGGGAAATCATCTAATTACAGTAAAGGGATAAAAATATTCATAACATTCAAAAAAGGATTTCTCTCAATCCACTTCGAATCGTTCGACGCCACAAGTGTCTTTGAAATCGTATGGAAGCGTAGAATTTTTGGTGTAAATTTGGCGGCATTTCGTGGTGATGATCGACGGGGGTTACAAACTATTGTTTAGCCTCGTTGGAGTTTTAGCCGATGATAGGACAAACGGAGGGCGGCGTCAGGTCTGTCTTGGAGAGTTGCACCTTGAGCTCGAGTTTGGCAAGGTCAGATCGAACATGAGGAAGTCCGGTAGCGGAATTGACACATTTTGGGGGACTTAAGGTTGCTGTCGGCATGAAAAAGGGATGATCGCAGTGGAAGCGTGGTGGGGGATGGGTTGCTCTCGCAAGGAGAAAATTCTTGGTGATGACGTGTTGGCGTTTCGGTGATCGAAGCTCCATGCACGTGCACGGGGATATGATACTGGAACTTGGAAAATGCATTATGTGTTTAAGGAAGAAGGCACTATTCCATTCGGAGTGATGGGCCTTGGGCCTGTGCAAATGATGGGTGAGTAACAATTTATTTAAGTTTGTTTTAAATATATATATATATATATATATATCTTTACTATTAATAATGAGAATCCAATGAATAGGATTCAACCGTGTCTTTTTGAATTTCTAAAATGCCCTTTACATCTCCATAAAATTATTCGCTTTCAAGTTTGCATGTCATTCATTCATGGACCGTATTATTAAACTTCATGACATCATCTCAACACAATTAGATGTTATTGGAACAACTTCTTTCTTCATCCCTTGGCTTATATACAACAACAATTAATGTATTTTTGACGATGTAGGACAAATTACTTTTGAATAAAACATGTATATCGATGCACAATGCAAAGCGTGTAGTATAATTATGAGGATACGGAAAGAACTAAGGCAACAAACGAAATAAATAAAGTGTAGTACATTAATTGGAAAAGGTGGGATTGTGTGGTGTTTGAATTGATTTGCTTGGAACATCAAAAGCAACTGTTGGCCAACAAATCACATGCTCGAAACCCACATTTTGTTTTTTATATATAATGTAAGATATCAAAATTTTAATCTGTTTTATTAGAGACTCTAGAGAGGTGTTAATGCATAAATTAGTTTTATGGAGACGTATGTGATTCAATGAGCTAATTGTATTAAATTTAAACTGGCAATCAATATGTGATTTGCTTTAACATGTAAGTATAACGTAATGGATTGATATTTGAGAATATAAATGAGATTTGGTGTTATATAGAGCTATTTGATGTTTAACATTTTTAAATGTCAAACGGTAGAATTAACAATTATGCATGCATATAAGCAGCTGCTTATATTCTTTAACAACCAATCATGCACATATAAACTTAAATTGTTCATGATTTTGCACTTTTATAATGAATTGTAAGTAAATGCTTGCAGAGCATCAGACAGATTGTTTTTTCCCTTCAAACTAGAAGTATAATTTTGTTGTTTGTCGTCTTCAATTTGTAATTTATTCTGGCCAGTGGGTTAAATTAGAGCGCAATTAAGTGAGTGGGTGGGTCAGGTTGGAGCATGTTATTCAGTACTTTTTTTAATCACCGAGTGAGCAGATTCATGTTGTTCTCTACATCTGTTTCTTTGTGTTAGTTAAAGTGGTTGGTTTATTGAATTATTATCTTCGCAAAAATAAGGTTCACATAGTTATATAGTTACAACGTTTGAGTAATATACATCAAGTATGCAATTTTTTATGTAATATAAGTTGTAAATAAAATTTTATCTAAAAAATTGTGGATCTAACTAAAAAAATCTTAACCGTTCTTCATAGGTTTTTTATTAAAAATAAGGTTATGATCACGCCTATCAAATTTGAAGTGCTAATGTTGGAATGTGCAAACTCAATGCTCCTTTTATTTTTAAGTTTAGTTTGTGAATTTAATAAATGCGCAAACTATATAAAAACATTTATATTTTTATAATTAGTTTTGAAACATTACCATTGTTCAGCAATGTTTGTTTTTCGAATCATAAATCAAAAATTTGTCCTTGAAAAATATAATAGTGGTTTGCGTTGGATAATCTAATGTTTTGCAGATTGTAATAAATGAATTCTTGGTAAGGACCATCAAATTTGTACATAATTTTTCTTCGTACTAAACGAAACAAACGTACCAAATTGAGCCACGTGGCCCTGATGCAGATGCAGTGTTGGTTGCATGTTAATGCTACTAACCAATCCAAATATATGTGCACATAAATATATCCATGTGCTTTTACTCGTATATATAAAGTTAGTTAACTTTGAAATGCCACATTGTGTTCGTATTAATTCCGTTTAACCCGTGGATTTTTGCGGGGGTCCCGTATCGGCGAGTACAACATCATAGTGTAATTTATTGGAAGGTTTGGGATGACATATTTAAACGGACAAGATTTAAATTACGTTATTTAAATTAATAACATCGTTTAAATTTATATACTTAATTATTGATGTTTATTTGGCCAAATAAATTATTGTTGAGTTAAATTGGATTGAATATGGTAATTGGACACCTGTTTAGCAGAATAAAATACCGTTCCGCTAATTAAATTAATTTGACAATTAATTAGCAGAATAAATTCCCGTTATAGTGTCTTATAGTTTTGGACATCTGATTATATATCGTTAATTGATATGCCACTTTGAATAAGTGAAATGTTAACCAATGACGGTTAAGTGTTGAATTATCTATACAGTCGTTGATTATGTAAATATCTATTATTAATTTGAAAAGTTAAATTGAATAATATGGTAGCTTATTTAAGTACCATGGTGATCGTTAAGCCTCCTCCAAATTTGGAAAGATAATTACTGATTTGAATGTTATTTTAGGTAAAGATAATTATTATTTAGTAATAAGATTTAAAAAGGTAACAACTTATTAATAATAATATTTTAAGATAATTTATAATTGTTTTAATAATGATTTAAATTTAATTATTTTATTAATATGATTCTTAAAGGTTATTTCTTAAATGTTGTTTAAGAATGTTTAATTATTATTTTAAAAGTTATTTAGTTATTGTTTAAAAATGTTTTAATTTAACTATTTATTTAAAATGATTTAACAATACTTTATTTTTTAATTAAAGTTATTTAATTATCTTGATTTAAGTTATTTATTTATATTTATAGATTAATTAATTAATTATCATATTAAAATTATTTAAATTTAATTGATTTTTTTTAATAACGTTTTTAAAATTAATTAATTATTATATTGTTTGAAGTTAACCTATTAATACAATAATAGTGTTTAAAATTAATTTAATATATTATTAATGAAATTTTAAAGATAGTATTTTAAATGAGGTCTAATTTGAATGGAATCGAAGGATGTTTAAATAATAACTCGTTGCTTAAAGTTATTTTAAATAATTAATAGCTTATCAAGAGGACCTCACGAACTTAAAGAGTTGTTCAATAAATTTATTTAAATATGGGAAGTATTTTATTAATAGTTCTGGATATTTATAAAAGGATTATAAATGAGTTTTTAAAGATTTGAAAAGGAAAAGTTTAATAAATGGAATTTGGGATCTAGAAAGTGTTTATAAAGAATGTTTATAAATAGATTAGAGATTTATAGATAAACTTTATAAACAGATTTGGAAATATTTATAAGATAAAGGAATTTGGAAAGGGATGGTTGATATTCATGGTGTAATTCGATAGGCAAGGATTGCGTACAGTTTACTATGGTTTCACTAGGATAGTGTAATATCCCGGGATTTCGAGGAATTTAAAATGTGATAATCTCTAAATTTAAATTATTCAAATTGATAATATTAATATAAATAACCAAATAATAATAATATGATGTTTTAATTATAGTATAGATTGATTATAATAAGAATAATAATTTAAATTGTATTATTTTATAAATTTGATTTCTAAATAGATTTATCATTTCCAAAATTAATAAGTATTGTTTAAATATGTATATATATGTCTTGAGTTGTTTTTAAATGAAATATATCAATTTCAAACTTAATAATGTGTTTATATAAAAATATAAATGTTAAGTTGATTTTAAATTGGATTTTTAAAGGTAAAATTTGAATTTGAATCTTTAAAAGATAATTATTTTAATATATTTGGGTATAAGAATATACGAACAAGACTTTTATTTAAAATAAGGCTTTTGTTTTATTTTTGTCTTCCTTAAAGAGATTTTGTATATAAATTTAGAAAGTATTTATTTAATAGTAAATAAATACAAAAGATATTTTTACACTTAAAAATGAATGAAATACATTGTATATGATTTTTAGAATATAAATGGGTTTTTATTTTATTTTTCTTTCAAAGGTTTTATTTATTTATAATATAGAAAAGCATTTATTTAAAAAGATATGTATTTATCTATTTAGGAAATACATATAAAAGCTTTTAAAATCTTTTTAAAAAAATAATATAAAAAGATTAAGGACAAGTGTTAAATTTCTAAACATGTTAAATACATGTGTAAGGTAATTAAACAATGTATGAGACAAGTGTCATTTTATTATCATTTTCTTTGATTTTTAATAAACCATAAAATTAAGTTTATAAAAGCCTACATCTCTATTTCCTTTTTCTTTTCTAATCTCATTTCTAAACAAATACAAAGCCAAAACCAGATAATTATTCAAACCGAAATCATCTTCAAACCAGATCAAAACTGAAATCATCTCCACAAACCAAAATCAGAAAATCTACAAACTGAAATGATCATCTTCAAAACCAAAACCAGATAATTATTCAAACCAAAATCATCTCACAACCAAAAGCTAAATTCATTTCTCAAACCAAAAATATACAACCTGAAGCCATTGTTCTCAGACCTGAAATCTTATTTCAAACCAAATCAAGGCCCTGTTAAACATTGTACAAGTTCAAAACAAACCTGCAATGTTTTTAAGACCTGTGACAATCATCCTTCAAGCCTGTAACCATTTGCTTGTTTCAAAATCAAGTCTGTCACCATTCCAAGGATGCATGCAAATAAATCAAGCAAGTTTCAGTTTCAAAACAAGTTTTCAGTTTTAAAGAAATCAAAAAGCAAAGTTTTCAAAGCTTACAACCAGAGGCCATGATTTTCAAGTTTTTAAAGCAAGCATTTCAATTTTTTTCAAAGCTTCCAGCAAGGCTCTGTTCATCTCTGAAATAGGTGAGTAAACTATTATTATTATTTTTTTTATTAAAAGTTAAGTAGAAATTTTCTGATTGCATGTGAAATATGTGATGATGATGCATATGTATAAATAAGTGTAGGAATTTGGTATATATGGTTTTATTGAAGTGTGCTTGTCTGATTGAATCTATGTTGAATTCATGTTTATAACTTGATAAATTCATTTTACAGTTCTAATCACAGAAAGCTCTTTTTTCTGATAAGCAAGATCTGTGAGTAAAACATTTATTTAAAAGCCTAAGTAGATAAATGTATGTTGCATGTGAATTTCTATGTTGAAGATTGCTTTGCATGTACATATATAAGTAGATCTCTATATATATGTATCTGTTTGAAGTGTGCATGTCTGATTGCATGTGTATACCTCTGTTCATAGTTCAGAGTTTAAATTTTTGATCAAAATTGAAAATCTTTTCATCTGTTCTCTGTTATGTTTTAGGATTCAAACAAGATAAGTTAGTTTAAACATAATCTAAGCTTTAAAGAGATGTTCAAGTATAATAGGTTTGAAATTTTCCTGGAACCAAGAAAGACAGTAGTAAAATAAAATTAAAAATTAAAAATCAAACATTATAATTTGCTGATTCAAGTACAGAACTTGAATCGATCTTGGAAAATATGATTTTTAAGAAGAAAATCACAGTTTTTAATATGGTATGGAGAAAGTAGTTCTTTGATGACCGGAAATTGGTTTCTTGGGTTATTCTGGTGATCAAAATGTTTGAGGTGGTCGGGAACTTGGCTGGAGATAGAGTAATGATGGGTGGTCTTGGCAAAAATATTCGGAGGAATACCAGATGCCTCTGGTGGCAGGTCGAGGCGGAATTAGGGTTTAAGGGGTTTCGAAGTCAAGGTCGGAAATGTGGTAAAAGGCATCGTCGTCAAAGCTTCGGAAGGGATCGGTTGAGGGGATAAAGAAGCTGGGGTCGTGGACATGAGGCTGTGGCCGGAAGTGTGGCGTCTCTGGTGATCGGTGTCGCCTGATCAAGGCGAGTTTTTATTCGGAGCATTTTTGTGCCGATGGGTTCGATGGTCGATCTTCGATTTCGAGTTCGTTTTGGTGTCTGGGTTGTTGGGATCGAGAGAGGGGACGATCGAAGACTTGGTGATGATAGTCGAGGGCGCCGAGGTGTCGCTGGCCGTTGGTGCATGTGCACCAGAATTTCCGTGCATATTAGTTTGGGAACAATGAAGTGTTATCGGGTCGTAGCTCGTGAAAAGGAAGGATGGGCTCGAAGTTGTATCTGGGTCGTACGCGAGTGTTGAACGTAACTGTTAAGTTTTTAACAGTTTTAAATTTTTAAACAAACAAGTTTTTAAAAAATTTATCGGGGAGGACCTCGGGGAAGAAGAGCTTTGGCTCGGGATTGCCTTCGGGTTGGTTGTAAGTTAAGTGGAAACCAGTTTTAAACAGTTTAAAATTTTATAAAATCAACTCTGTTTTAAAAAGGGAAAAAAAATGTATTGTCTTGATTCAAATACATATGAGTTAAAACCAAGGTAAGTTTTAAACTTTAATCGAGTTAAATCATTTCTTGAAATTCATTTCTTTGTAATAAATATTTTGAATAAAAGATGTTGTATGATTTGTAAACTTAGATGTTTTATTTTAAATCCTTAAAGTTATTTTCTAACTTAAATTTGAAATGCAATTAGGTAATAAAAGAAAATAAAATGTTTATCTCAAACTTAATTTAAGTTTGATAATAAAGGAAATAAATAATGAGTGATTTATTAAATTAGTTAATGGTTGAGGATGAGTAAATTAACAATTATTTTTCAAGAGATTTAGTAACTTGTAATTAAGGATTGTTAATAAATAATTAAGGGTAAGTAATTATTTATTTATTTTAAACTTAATTAATGACATTTAATTAAGTAAGTTAAATTACTAAGATCAAATGTTTTAATGATAATGTTTTATCTTAAAATAATTAAGATTTTTAACGAGTTGAAATTAATTAAGTTAAATTTATTTAATTAATTAATTTTTGATAAGGATTAATTAAGAATTAATTAAAATAGTAATTAAGGGGTACTTAATAAAGTTTTATTAAGTAATAATTAAGTTTTCTTAATTAATAATTAAGAAATTATTAATTTATAATTAAAGTTAATTAAGGATTAATTAACTGTTATTAAGGTTAGTTAATTATCATTAAAGATTGATTAATAGATAATTATGGATTAATTAAATTGGTAATTAAGGTTGTTAATTAATAATTAAATTTTATTAATTAATAATTAAGAAGTAATTAATTAGTTAGTTAAGTTTAAGTAATTAATTATAAAAGTAATTAAGGATTGATTACTTTGTATTAAAGAATATTGATTAATAATTAAGGTTTATTAATTAATAGTTAAAGAATAATTAATCAAGGATTAATTAAATTGTTTAAAAGGGTAATTAAGGATGAGTTACTCAGTTATGATTTAGGAATGAATGTGATTAATTTAAGTTAATTAATTTGTTAATTAATTAAAGATAGTCACTTGGTAATTGATTAAGTATAATTACTTTATAAGATATGTTAAGTGTAATTACTTAGTATAAGTAATTGATAAATGAATTACTGTATGTAATTGGTGTAATAAATCAAAAAGGATTTATGAAGTAAATAGTAAGAAATTAAAGTAATTAAGAATAGTTAATTACTGTTGATGATTATGTAAGGTTGATAAATGAAAGTAATTAATTAATGTATGATTAATTAATGTAATTAATTAAGGAATAATGTAATTAATTATAGTTAATTAATTAATTAAAGTAATTAATTAAGGATAATTAATTATTATAATTAATGTGAGTAATTAAAGGTTAATTACTATAAATGATTAAGGATAATTAATTTGTTAAATTAATTAAAGAGTAATTACTTTATGTAATTAATGGATAATTTAATCAAGAGTGATTAATGGTTAATTAATTAAATGGTTGTAATTAATTAATGTTGATTAAGCAAGAATAGGAATTAATTCTTAAGTAATTAATTTAATTTAAGTTGATTAAATTAATTATAATAGAGATTAATAAATGGTTGCTTATGAATGATGGTTGAGTAGAATGTCTGATTTGGTTGATATCTATTGGATGATATACTATGATATATCTGTGATAAATGTGTGATATTTATCTATGTTAATGCTATGTGAATTCAAGTATTAAATTGAATTGAATTGTTTAAACCTTTAAACAACTTGGCCTTAAAAGATACGTTTTGGATTTCGATGAGACCGGGATCGGGTTTCCGTATACCGGATTTCCAGGTCTGGAGACCCGAATACCACATCGATCCAAATTAACGATAGGTCGTGAATCTCAAGTGAAGATGAAGATTCAGAGTGCAAGGGTTATTGTCGTTAACTCTGAGGGTGATTCCAAAACGAGTGTAACGAGATAATGCCTTCGGTTTCGTTCGAACCCGGAACGAACTTGTATGGATTGAATGCTTTCAGCACATCGTCAGGTGGACGATGAGCATTCTAAGTGAAGTGTTCTGATTAAAGGTAATCGTGACCTCAAGCCTCATCAACCGGGAATGGCAAAAACAGGGGAGGTGCAGCAAGGCTTCGTGGGTAGCGCCCACTGAGAGTAAGGTCATCCCTGTCTAGATGTCCCTTTCTATTTCGACTTAGTGGTACGGTTGCAGTACACAACCGTGGGGTGATTTTATTCGGAATTATCCAGTAAGGGATGGTTCCGGCTTTGTGTTGCAGGGGAGCGGGCGTACTCCTCGGTACGGTGATCTAGGCCACGTACTGTGACGGGCGGTACCCCAGTAGCCCTGCCATTGTATGGAAATCCAACTTCCAATAAGTGCCGTACGTGTTAGTTGTGCCCAACTATGTTGGAACGTGAGATGTAAGCATTCCAGCTATTTCTGTATTTTACTTGAAAATCCTAGACCTATTATAATATAATCGAATTTCCTATCAAATGTTTTGGTTAGCGTAAGGTAAAAACTTACCCATGTTTATGTGTGGGAAGTCTTACGTGATACCTTTTGATTTCAAAGGTTTTGAAGTTAAGCAAGTTTAAACCGTTTACTCACACCAGACCCATGTCTGACCCAAGTGTTTATTTCTGTTTTATATAAACTCTTGGGTACTCAAATTTTTACGAGTAGCCAAGAGAGTCAGGTTTGCTTTGACGAGTTATCTGGAGGAGCAATGGAGCAGGAGGCTTCAGCGCTGTAGAGATATAGTAGTTCCGCTGTGTTGATCTCTGAGTCATTGTTATCTGTGTTGTATCTTATATTGTAGAAACTAGACAGGTGTTTATAACTGTCTAGTATGTGTTGTATATGTTGTGTAACTCTGATAAGTGTTGTATATTATGTAATACTTTTGTTATTAATATAATTTATTCGTTCCGCTGTGTGAGATTCTGATGTTGTTTCTTTTCTTTTCTCTTCTTTTCTCTTTTCTATCCCTTTCTTTCTTATTGACAATGCGACTTTCTGGTCGATGAAAGCCGGGTCGTCACAGATAGTGACGTAACCATTGTGTAAACTACGATCCATGATTGATACTGAATGATACTTTCAAAAATCTATTTTTAGGAGTTTTCAAGTTTCCAAGTTTGAAAAGTGAATTGGTTTATAAATATACTTATACATTGAGATAAGTATATGGTTATATTTTCTAAGTATCGAAATATAGCGTTTGGTGAATATACTTATCCTGTTGAGATAAGTATATGGAAATGATTTTCAAAGTATTTGAAATGTAAATTTAAATTAACGAAAGATTAATTTAAGAGGCTTGGTGATTTCAATGGGAAATGTAATCTTTGCTTGCATGTTTGATATTTGATAGTTAAATAATCGACTATCAAATCTTGGCCTAAATATGTAACCCTTCTTAATTTTGGTGGTAGGGAAATATTCCCTACTTAACATCGAAGGATTTTAACTCTAGAAATGTCTAGGGAAAACATGCGGATTATATGGTACAGTTACCATCAGTGGTGCTATACTGTGCGTATAAATTCGTTTTGTTCTTCTAGGACAAATGATAAGGAGATCCGTCCACTTAAACGGTTAGAGGGTGATCCCCGCTCTTATGTATTGTCTGATTATTTCATAAAGAATCGGTATTTAGCATTCCGGAAATCGGTGTTTGGTTTGTGGAGCACCTAAGAAGCGGAAGAGTTCACTCGTAAGAGATGACTCGAAGCCGTGACCACTCTAAAAACCATATTAGGTTCTATGAAGGTGATTCGTGATATAGTGAGATGTTGGAAACCATGTGGGATTCCGTGATCTATTTTGGTGGCGGTGCGTAAGCTAGAATGCTGGACATAGCCTCATCAGTGGAAATGACTAAAACCAGAGATAAGAGGCATGGCCAGTAGGGTTGGCAAACCCATAGGGTGTAGTCAGCTCCTCCTAGATGTCACTTACAGTTGTTATGCATGCATGGGACGATGCACTCGATCTTAGCGAGACCAGCCATGTTTTTCCTATGGTACATCACTAGGGATGTATGCTACTTCGGAACGATATCTCTGATCCTTATGCAAGAGGACCGTTCCTCGAAGTACTGAGGACACCTTCATGGAAATCATACACAATTAGCAAACATGCCTGATCGATTTTCGATTTTATACCTAGTACTGTTGTGATGTACACTCACGAACATCACAACTACTTGATTATTATTATTTTTGCCCTTAGACATTATTATAATATCACTGGATTTTCTGATATAAAAGTTTTGGTTATCTAAGGTAAAAACCCATCCGTGTTTATGTGCGACGTAGTCCTACGAGATACCTTTGTTTTAAAAGGTTATTTAAACTTTAAAAATCCATTTGATTGTGTTTCACACGCTGGTTTTACCAAACTGACCCAGGCGTTGTTTTCCAATAATGCTCGGGTTAGACTGAGCATATTTCCAAGTTTAGTTGGATGTTTTGAAGCTTCAAGAGATCAGATGGAGACCAAGAGACGTATTCACGTACATGGTTATTTTTCCATTGCATTTATTGTTGTATTCATCAGCAATTGTGAGGACAGGTTGTTATAACTGTCCAGGCTGAATATGTTAGTATACTTTGACTGATGTCTATATATATTATAGTTTTGTTTTTTTGTAAAGTTTTATTATATGTTATAGATTATTCGTTCCGCTATAAGATTTTGTGTTGTTTAGTTTCTTCTTGTCTTCTTTCTTTTTCCCTAACTATCCACCTTTCCATTCAATTTGGGTTGGACATGTGTGGTTATTTGCCAGCTTAAACTGTATGGAAAAGTGGGTCGTTACAGTTGGTATCAGGGCTTAGGTTGAGCGAACACCTAGGCTTTGGTGGGATTGACTCATTTGAGATAGGGTAAGTGAGACCCTAGGATGAGTTTGAGAGTATATATAAGAGCGCATATTTTTTATTTTCATAAAAATGTTTTGTATTGTGTTGTTTGATATGTTGAGTGGCTTAAGAATTCTGGTCGAGGCGTTTGGACAACGTTATCGATAGGAATTTCCTAAGCACTCGAACAAGACCAACTGACACAGTATTGATTTTAAAATGGGTAAATGAAATAATTTTAGTTAGTAATATATTTTATATATATAAAAGGATAATTTTTCAGAAATTCAAAGTAGTTATTCTTGGTTGTGCTTGGTTGTTAGGAATGATAGTATTTCATCATTATCATCTAGGATTTGATCGATCATGCTCGCCATTTCAGAGCATTGACTATTATTGGTTAATCTATCTAGAGTCTTCCTTTTTGAGAACTTGGTTGGATAGATAGGAATTTTGGGAACATTGAAACTGTGAATTAAGTTTCACAATTTAAACATAAGCCATCGTTGATAACATTGAGTTAAAATTTGCTTTCTAAGGGTTGTTTATTTAAAAGAAAATTTGAGTATTTTGAAATGAATATTTTAGAAATGATTTCATATAAGGGTAGATTTGACAAAAATTAAGGTATAATAAATGTTGTTTTACTAAAAATAAATTGGAATATCTTGGAATAAATATTTTGGAAATGATTGAATATAAAAGTTGGTTTTTTTAAATAGGGGTTTTATAAAAAGTTTATTAAAAGAAAACTTAAATATTTTTGAAATAATACTTGGAAAAATGATTTATATCAGGAAGCTAGAATATTTTTGGCAACAAATATTTGATAAATGATTTCCTTTAAAACGAGATATTTTATGAATTTGAATTACAAAAATGTATTTTATAAATATAAGGAATTTGAGAATTTAAATCCCGGTATTTTGGAAAATGGTTTTCATGGTTTAAAGGTTAATAATCGGGATAAAAATACTTCTAAGGTTTTTAAGGGGATATAAGCACTGAACTCACTTCGGTCACTGGAAAATGATTCTGACGATAATTGCAACGTCATCGGTGTTCATTTTCGAGTTTCTAAGTGGGCAATATGCTACCGTTAGGATCTCGCTATATAATGGTTTTGATAAAACAAATTTTGATTTGATACCAAAGGTATGATTTGATTTACCATAGAGTAAATACATATATTATAATTTTAAATTATATTTGGAAAAAGAAATAATAGTTTTACTTGAGATGGTTTTAAAGTATAAATGATTTTGGAAATGGTAATAATAATTTACCTAAAAATATAATTTAAGTATAATTCTTATGAAAAGAGAATTTAAAAGAAAGGTATGTTTTCTTTGGATTAGTTTGGGAAATGAGTCTCGATTTGTTTTATGGTGATCAGAATAATCTTCTAAGTGACGATCATGTGTTTGCTTAGGCTAACGGTGTTGTGCACTTAGTAAATTATTCTCTTTGTCATTGTACAGTCGGGACAAGTTCGAATCTGGACGAATCCAAGGTAAGTTGAAAATTGGTAGTTTGATGAAAACTATTTATTTGGAAATATATTTGGTATGGTTTCAAAAGGGGATTTTGAAAATTGAATTTTTTTTAAGTTAACTAGTTTGGATGGTTCGAAAATAACTAAAAATGGGAAGGAGATACGTTTCTCTTGAGTATTATCCCTCTGGGTAAGGAAATATATAGTACTATTTGGTAGTACCCAGTTCCTTGGTATAATTTTGGGGTTACTCGGGCTATATATATTTATATTTGTTATGGATTAATATATATATAATATCATTTCAAAAGTTTTTGAAATAAATATCCAAGTATTTAACCCTTTAGTTTCCAAAATATATGGTATCGTTTCAAAAAATGTTTTGAATAAAAACGGGGGTTTAAAATTCTTAAGTAAATTCAAAATAAAGTTTGAATTATAGTTGTGTATACCCTTAGGATATGATTGGGGGTTATACCAGTTTATAAACTTAAGCTATGTTTTATGAAAGTGTTTCATAAAAAGTTATTGGTAATAAAAGGGGTATTAGGAACAACAAATTAAATAAGTATGTAGAATGGATGTGGATCATTTCTCCTTCCATATAGCTTTGATCTATATTCGAGTACAAGGCTTTAAGGTGTTCTACACCGTTCCAAATAAGGTTCTATTACTCGATTTTTGACGGCAAGCACTTGATGAGGGTTCTTGATACAGAACCATGGTTTTCTATCATAATCTACGACTGTGTAAGGAGAACATAGGTTCCTAATCAAGGAACGTGATCAGCGCATGCACTATTAAATCGGGTAGGCGATACTAGTTTGGAAGTAAAGTCATGTATGCGAGTAGTGATCGAATCAGATTCTGTATATAAATGATCTATGAACATCATGCGGGCTTATGAATAGTATTGAGTGTTCTTGTGCTAGAATTTCGGGGACGAAATTCTTTTTAAGATGAGGAGAGTGTAATAACCCGTATTTTGAGTCTTCAAATTTGAATATTTAATTTAATTAAATATTCGATTTGAATTTAAATTATGATAAATTATCTATTTCAAACTAAGAATTGATTTCCAATGATGCATTTTTAATCTAATTTTTAGAATTTTTCCATAATTTTCAGTTTGGAAAATAAATAAATTTCCATTTGGCGTATTTTACGGCAAACGCTGGCATTTTGAGACTTCACAAAATTTAATAACTTGGCTATTTAATTTTTGTTTTGTGATCATGTAACATTGTTATACGCGAACGTATTTTATTTTCTATCATTCGTGACTCAAAATCAGACGTGATATTATGCAACGACACGATATTTTCAACCATTCGCATCCGCACATGCCGGAGTTGAACTGCTCAAAATACCAGATTGTTAATTTAAATTTGGCAACCTCATCATATACAGTAAATAAATAAATCACAGATCACAGACACAGAGTAATATAACAATGCAGCGGAAGCAAGAAATAGTAGTTCATGAAGCTAACATATATATATATATATATATATACATAAGAGTTAAACAAGATACAACAGAAATCACGAATACAAAGATGTCTCAATACACAGTCAATTTCAAGAAGATCTGAATACATCACTGGAATCAACCGAATGAATGAAAGCAGAATCTATAGATGGATCCACGCGAAGCTCCAACTCCAAAGGTGATTCTCGAATACTGGTACAACTCTGTCTGACCCGAGCGTAAAGCAAAACAGAAAACACTCGAGTCAGGACATACATACTTATACAATGTAAACCAACTCAAGTGAACTGTAATATAAATGCATAAGTAACTTAAAGGATGCTTGGGATCGCCCATCCTTTAAGGATCCGTTAAACTATCTACTATGTAGTAATATACGCTATTATAATAATGTCTAAAGTAAAGTAAACTATCAAAATAGTGTTAAGGCTTTACATTTTCCACCTTAACACATTTTTATATTCCCACAGTGTATATAGTACCGTAATCTCCTCCGTACTGGGCGTCGTCAGAGGGCACTCCATAGGTATGGTACAAAACAAGCTCGTAGTAAAGCTCGATATGGTAGGTGACACGGCACAACTAGGCAATGCCAGGGTAGATATACCAATTACGCATCCAGGCTGGTGGTAACGCATAGCAGCCACTACCGCCCACCTCGGAACACACTCCCAAATCAAAAATCGAGGATGGTCATCAAATCAATCACAAAGTAATAGAATGGTATACGAAGAAGTATGTCCGATCAGAGGAGCTACCTCATTGGCCCGTCAATCGCTCCTGTTTTAGCCACCTTATGCCAACTCACGGGAGTCGGGTCCACGTATATACCTCAATAGGATCGTCGCCACTATCCTACTTCATTCTGGAATCTCCATTGCGTACACAGTTATTAAAGTGGTTTTCGGTATCGACAGAGAGCATGCCCATAACCGATCCCGGTCTCTTTAACAACCAACCGTTATTATAACCCATGGATATTTATTTCAAAATAATTTATACTTCAAAACCAAACATCATATCCATTTCAAAACTAGTTTATACTTCAAAACAAAAATATCATTTGAATAAACCCAAATTTCCAACCACTGAATATTTCTTTCAATTTATTTAAACTTGAAATATTCCCTTTTAAATCATCTTAAACCAAAACCACTTTATAAAGTCATATTCTTAAATCTTCAATTGCAAATCAATATATTCAAAGAAAATTCTAAATTAAATACTATGTCAAATAAATTCATTTCCAAAATCATAGTTCTTTCACAGTTATAACACCTTTGAAACCAAACACTTTGAAACCATAATACTTTGAAACCATATTAATTTAAAATATTATCATTTGGAAATCATAATATTTAGAAAAATCATAACACCCTTAGAAATAATATTCATTACCAAAGTTATAGCATTTTTAAGTTCATTCGTTCAATTATACCAATTTCGAAAACATTGTATTAACTTATAAATTTCAAAAATGGTTTATATTTCACCTCAAACATAATCATTTAAACCATTTAAATACAATATTAAAACCTTCCAAAATAATATTCATTTCCAAAGTTCATTTTAATTTCAGCAACAACAGCACTTATAAAGTGTTACGGTAAATATATTAACATTTCAAAACAGCAGCACTTATAAAGTGCTCCAGGAGGTATTAGAATTTCAAAACAGTTCAATTTCAGAAACAGCAGCACTTATAAAGTGCTGTAGATATATTAGTGTTGCAAAACAGTTCAGTTTCAAAGCAGCGCACTTATAAAGTGTTGTAGTAGTTATTTAGTTATTTTCAGAACTAGTTCAAATTCAGAAACAGCAGCACTTATAAAGTGCTGTAATAGGTGTTTACTTATTTCAGAACTTAGTTATATTTCAGAATTGATAGCATAGCAAATACTATCTTTAAAACCACAGCATTTAGTAAATGCTACCAATAAAATTACAAATTTTATTATAACATTTCAGAAACATTAAGACTTCAATTTTAGCCATTTTTAACTTATAAAACCCTATCTTACATTACAAAAATATTCAATTGGATATCATTTAACTTATGATTTAAATAAAATAACTTTTAATAATTAAATATCCAGTTAAATTGTAATTCATTTATTAAGTCAAATTTACATTATAATTTGCTTAACTTTCATGTTAACAACAACAGACCTTAATATTACTCTTCTTTAAAACATCCATTTCATAACTAAAATATCTTATTTACTAAGTTACTCTAAAATTCCATTTTTAATCAAATTTTCAATTATCAAGTTAAGTCATATTTAAGTCACATTTTATACATTTTTACTTGTACAATTTTGACTTAAAGAAAATCACTATAAAATTTTATTATACAAAACATACCCATTTCATAAATAAAATATTCTTTTAATAAGTCAAACTTCACATTGCCAATTGAACTAAATTTCCATCATAAAGTTAAATCATAATTTAAGATATATTTTACCATTTAAATCATAATTATTTATTTTATAAATCATATCTATTTCACAAAATAAAATCTATTAACGTCACTAGGTTAGATTTAAAATTCCATATTAAATCAAATTTAATTATTAAGTTATTTATCATCAATAAAGATCTTTACATTGCAATTTAAAACCAATTATTGATATATAAAGATTCCAACTTATAGAAAACCAATATAACTTTATCATTTAAAATCAAACCATTTATTGACTTATAAAATTCCATATATTTAAAATCATTGAATCAAATTTTTAAGTAAAATTTTCATATATCTTAAAACTTAAAAATACTTAAAAAAAGTTAAGAAATATTATTAAATATATAACCATGGGTCTGTATAATATTTTCTAACCTAGGTCAAGTGATACGGATATGTATCATTTCAATCCGTAATTTAAAAAGAAAAATCTGGGTTCTATCATTTCAAACCCGCAATCCCAAGTCAAATAAAATACAATAAAAATCACTCGAGCCTATCATTTCAGCTCATAATGATTTTTTTCCTTATTCTAAAGTCCGTCCGGGTATGTATCATTTCAACCCACAGTGATTCTATTCTACAGGGAACATGCAGTATGAGAAACAGAAAATAAAATAACAATATGGCATAATATCAGATCAGGTGATGTAATAGGTAAAAAAAATCAGATTATAACATCATATAACAATATCGCAGGCATATATGAAACTATCATTATAGCATATCAATAATACACATTCACTTGTCATCATTTTACAATTATAAGTACGAATGTCGAGAGTGATAGACTCACCTTTTTAAAGTTAGGGATCAAATTCAAACACAAATTCAAACTCCACAAAGCACGAAAGGCACGACAAAGCACGATTCAAACTTGAGTGATGGAGAGTCAAGATCTAGAACTTTTACACAAACAATTACAACAATTATAAGTGTATGATTCAATATAAAAGATTAGAAATTAAAATAATGAAAAACAAGAATTTAAAATGACATAACTTGCTTTACCCAACACAAGTGGCTCGGCCACATCACTATTGGGCTAGACCACTTCAAAGTATGCTTGGCCATGATGGGTTAAAGGCATTTATGCTTGGCTATGAAGGCAAAAGGTACGGCTAGAGGTTAGAAGGTGAAGAGAATGGAAGTTACAAATGCATGGAAGGCTAAAGGTCAAGGGGTTTAGGTCCAATTGGTTCGGCCATGACTTCAAGTGGCTCGGCCTGGGCTAAGATCAGGTCAAGTTAGGTCATAAGGCATGGAAAGAGGTAGGGGATGGTCATGGCATGTGATGGAAGTGATGGTGTGGGTGGTGGCTGAGGCAAAGGAAGTGAAGTGGATGCATAAGTGGTGATCTAGGCTAGGGTTGATCATGTTTTGCTGATGTATTGCAACTTGGTGGCCACGGCTTTGATTTTGAGGTGAGGAGGAGGTGATGTTGTGGTGGTAGAGTGGTCGGCAAGGGCTAGATCATGGTGGAGCCGAGCTACTTGAGGCAAACAAAAGAGAAAAACAAAAGAAAAATGGAAGAAGAAGGAAGAGAAGGAAGCCATGATTTGTTGTCTTATTTTCTAGAAATGAAATTAGGAGGAGAAGTGAATTTTTGTACGTAAATTAGGAAATGAGAAACACGGCTATAGGAGGTGGAATGAACGGCTAAGGCAATGAAAAGGCTAGAAAATGTAAAGGCACAATTTAAAGGAGAGAAACCGAAGTCTCTTGAAATTTCCAAGCCCAAAATTAAAAAATAAACAAGTTAAATATCCAATAAATAAAACAAGAGTCTAAACAAAATAAAATAGAAAATAAAATATAGAAATGAAAATAGCAATTAGAAAATGAAATTACAGAAAATAATTGCGTGTAAAACGCTGTAATTTATCAAATTTAAAAAGTACAAAACAGAATTTGACGAAACGAAAAGCAGGAAAAATATTAGAAACAAATACTACTTTAAAGAAAAAGATTATAAATTAAAAATTCAAATTTAGAAATTTCAAATGTATGTCAAAGTTTGACCAAAGTTGACCAAAATATAAAATTTTAGAAAATATCTATTTTTTTATATTTTGGAAAATAAATTACAAACAAATCCCAAACTTACGTTGGAAAATTCCAAAAATTCAATTTTAAATGATTTAAAAATCAAAGTTTTCAAAATAAAAATTTAAAATATTTACAAAATTATGGGTTGTTACACTCTCCCCTACTCAAAACTTTTCATCCTCGAAAAGGAACTAGGCACGGAAAACAGAGAAAACAAGATAAAATGAGATAAGATTAAGACAAGATGAAAAGAAAATTGAAATTGTACCTGATAACTGTTGTTACAGGTGAATTCAACAAGATAGAGATGATCTTCCCAAGATCCTCCAATATCAAGAATACAAGCACGAAGAAGATTCTCCAGAGTCTGATTCACTCTTTCCGTTTGACTGTCGGTCTATGGATGGTAAGTAGTGCTCATATTCAGATGAGTACCCAAAGATTCTTGAAAAGTTTCTAAAACAGACTGGTATAAGCAATACCCTTCCATTCTCTAACAAGATAGTGAGAAATAAGGACCACCGAAATGATAGAGTTATGATATGAAATCACAAAGAAAGATGAGAAGAAAGATTTACATTGATTGCAGCGATCTTAACTGGATCAACATAAATTCCATTACTAGAAACAATATGTCCGAGAAATCGGACTTCATCCTTCCAGAAATGGTATTTCAAAATTTTAGCCTTCAACTGATGATTCCTAAGAGTCTCCAGAAAAGATTTCAAATGTGACTCCTGTTCTTTCCTTGACTTGGAGAAGACAAGGATATCCTCGACAAAGACTAAAACAAACTTGGTAAGCACAACACGAAAACCCGATTCATCAAATCAACAAAGAAAGCTGGGCATTAGTCAAACCAAAAGGCATAACTAACCATTCATAGAAAAACCATTCTCAGTACGGAAAGCAGTCTCGGGAATACTTTCCTCAGCAACACTGAGCTGGTGAAAATCAGTGGCAAGATCAAGCTGAGAGAAAACAGTAGCTCCATGGGCTGACCAATTCGAAATTCGATTTCCCACTTAGAAGGTAGGAGAATGGAAACAATCAGAAAGAAAATAGATTGGAAGCAGAATAAGATAATAAATTTAAAACCATGAAAATTTCAACTTACATTAATAATTAATTTCATCCATTTGATTTCACTTAAGTTAAATAAATCTTGACTATTTCTAATTTCATTATCTTATCATCCAATTAACAATTTCTAAAATCATGAATTTGAAAATCATTTACTATACTCATAATTTATTCAATAAATTTTAATTCTTCTTTATTCCAAATTATTATTAATTTTATTCCACTTAATATATCTAATCACATATATTAAGTATATTTGCACTTATTATAACTACTCCAATTTATTTATAAATTCCTTTAACACCATTTTATATTGTATAATATTCAGTTACATTGTTAACTTTTGAATAATTAAGGTAAGTTATATTAGAATGCAATAGAGGATTATACAATAAAAAATTTCCAATTCAATTATTCAAGCTTAAATATTTATTCAAATTTTGGCTTCATTTTATAATTGAAATCATCCCTTAAGATAAAATTTAAGAATTAAATTTCCGATTAACTTCAGACTATTCTAGAGATAAATAAATATATATACATAATATATATCAAATCAACTTTAAATCATATATCAATATATATATATATATATATATTATAAATCAGGTCAATTTTTTTTTAGAAATTCAAATCAATTTAATTTTTCAAAGCAAAACTGTAGCAAAGCTACAGAATGGTCTCTTTACTTTGAAACTCGAAAATGAATGTCGATGATGCTGCAGTCATTACCGAAATTATTTTCCAGCGACAAAGAGAAGAGCACTGATTCAAAACTTTAAAATTCTTTAGAAACGATTTCTATTCTGAAATATTTCAAATAATATATCTTTTAAAACTTTAAAACCAAAGTTCGAAATCATCGAAAATTAAATTCTCAAATTCTTAATTTTAAATCATTTTTAAATTTCCAAATTAATTTATAACCATATTTTATAGTTCAATTATTTATATATGAAACAAAAGCCAATGGTTACAATATATATACAGAGTCAAATATTATTTTTCAACATCCAATTCAATTAACTATCAAAATTCAGAAAATTATACATATATAAAATATAATTATACCAAGTTTATCCCATTTTACTAAGTTTGAAAACAATATGGTGTCAGTTCGCTCTGTTCAAGTGTTTTGGAGATCCTATCGATAGCGTTGATTAGACAAATCGATCGGAAACCCAAATCAACATCAACAACTCAAACAACACAATATATAATAAAACATTTAAATATTAGTTTACAAATATACTTCAAGAATGATTTGACGATAAGTTGGAAACAAAAAAAAAGATGATTAAATAACAGAATAAGGGAATGAATAAGCTTATATAAATCTCGGGCAACCTTAACCGCGTCGACCATGACTTCAAGAATAAGATCGATGTAGAGTTCTGGGACAAACCTACGTCCGATCTCAAGAGATAGAATTCGGGATAACAAGAGATAGATAGCATTGTAAACCGAGGATGTAGAAATCTTCGGTGAATCAATGCTCCTTATAAAGGAGTTTCACCCCTTTGCAATCATTCAAAGATCGGCGAGACCGCCAATGTACTATAAAGATCATTCGAAGTGGAGTTATGGAATATTCCAGAATCAAAGAAGGCGGATAGGGGAGAACAAGGATGGATTTGGAACCGCAGGGAACGTTCCAAAATTCAAAAGAAATCGAGTCAAAAAGAAAGAGATTCAAGCTCGAACGAAAGTGATTCTGTAAATAAATTTACCATTTATGCTAAGTTTGCCTAGAGCCAAAGCTCTGATACCAACTGTAACGACCCGATATTTTCAACCATTCGCATCCGCACATGCCGTACTTGAATTGCTCAAAATACCAGTTTGTTAATTTAAATTTGGCAACCTCATCATATACAGTAAATAAATAAATCACAAATCACAAACACAGAGTAATATAACAATGTAGCGGAAGCAAGAAATAGTAGTTCATGAAGCTACTATATATATACACATAAGAGTTAAACCAGATACAACAGAAATCACGAATACAAAGATGTCTCAATACACAGTCAAATACAAGAAGATCTGAATACATCATTGGAATCAACTAAATGAATGAAAGCAGATTCAACAGATGGATCCAAGCGAAGCTCCAACTCCAAAGGTGAGTCTCGAATACTGGTACAACTCAGTCGGACCCGAGCGTAAAGCAAAACACAAAGCACTCGAGTCGGGACAGACATACTTATACAATGTAAACCAACTCAAGTGAATTGTAATATAAATGCACAGGTAACTTAAAGGATGCTTGGGATCGCCCATCCTTTAAGGATCCGTTAAACTATCTACTATGTAGTAATATACGCTATTATAATAATGTCTAAAGTAAAGTAAACTATCAAAATAGCGTTAAGGTTTTACATTTTCCACCTTAACACATTTTTATATTCCCATAGTCTATATAGTACCATAATCTCCTCCGTACTAGGCGTCGTCAGAGGGCACTCCATAGGTATGGTACAAAACAAACTCGTAGAAAAGCTCGATATGGTAGGTGACACGGCACAACTAGGCAATGCCAGGGTAGATATACCAATTACGCATCTGGGCTAGTGGTAACGCATAGCAGCCACTACCGCCCACCTCGGAACACACTCCCAAATCAAAAATCGAGGATGGCCATCAAATCAATCACAAAGTAATAGAATGGTATACGAAGAAGTGTGTCCGATCAGAGGAGCTACCTCATTGGCCCGTCAATCGCTCCTGTTTTAGCCACCTTATGCCAACTCACGGGAGTCGGGTCCACGTATATACCTCAATAGGATCGTCGGCACTATCCTACTTCATTCTGGAATCTCCATTGCGTACACAGTTATTAAAGTGGTTTTCGGTATCGACAGAGAGCATGCCCATAACCGATCCCGGTCTCTTTAACAACCAACCGTTATTATAACCCATGGATATTTATTTCAAAATAATTTATACTTCAAAACCAAACATCATATCCATTTCAAAACTAGTTTATACTTCAAAACAAAAATATCATTTGAATAAACCCAAATTTCCAACCACTGAATATTTCTTTCAATTTATTTAAACTTGAAATATTCCCTTTTAAATCATCTTAAACCAAAACCACTTTATAAAGTCATATTCTTAAATCTTCAATTGCAAATCAATATATTCAAAGAAAATTCTAAATTAAATACTATTTCAAATAAATTCATTTCCAAAATCATAGTTCTTTCACAGTTATAACACCTTTGAAACCAAACACTTTGAAACCATAATACTTTGAAACCATATCAATTTAAAATGTTATCATTTGGAAATCATAATATTTAGAAAAATCATAACACCCTTAGAAATAATATCCATTACCAAAGTTATAGCATTTTTAAGTTCATTCGTTCAATTATACCAATTTCGAAAACATTGTATTAACTTATAAATTTCAAAAATGGTTTATATTTCACCTCAAACATATTCATTTAAACCATTTAAATTCAATGTTAAAATCTTCCAAAATAATATTCATTTCCAAAGTTCATTGTAATTTCAGCAACAACTGCACTTGTTACGGTAAATATATTTACATTTCAAAAACATTGTCAAATTCAAAACAGCAGCACTTATAAAGTGCTCCAGGAGGTATTAGAATTTCAAAACAGTTCAATTTCAGAAACAGCAGCACTTATAAAGTGCTGTAGATATATTAGTGTTGCAAAACAGTTCAGTTTCAAAAACAGCAGCACTTATAAAGTGATGTAGTAGTTATTTAGTTATTTTCAGAACTAGTTCAAATTCAGAAACAACAGCACTTATAAAGTGTTGTAATAGGTGTTTACTTATTTCAGAACTTAGTTATATTTCAGAATTGATAGCATTTAGCAAATACTATCTTTAAAACCACAGCATTTAGTAAATGCTACCAATAAAATTTTAGATTTTATTATAACATTTCAGAAACATTAAGACTTCAATTTTAGCCATTTTTAACTTATAAAACCCTATCTTACATTTCAAAAATATTCATTTGGATATCATTTAACTTATGATTTAAATAAAATAACTTTTAATAATTAAATATCCAATTAAATTATAATTCATTTATTAAGTCAAATTTACATTATAATTTTCTTAACTTTCATTTTAACAACAGACCTTAATATTACTCTTCTTTAAAACATCCATTTCATAACTAAAATATCTTATTTACTAAGCTACTCTAAAATTCCATTTTTAATCAAATTTTCAATTATCAAGTTAAGTCATATTTAAGTCACATTTTATACATTTTTACTTATACAATTTTGACTTAAAGAAAATCACTATAAAATTTTATTATACAAAACATACCCATTTCATAAACAAAATATTCTTTTAATAAGTCAAACTTCACATTGCCAATTGAACCAAATTTCCATCATAAAGTTAAGTCATAATTTAAGATACATTTTACCATTTAAATCATAATTATTTATTTTACAAAACATATCTATTTCACAAAATAAAATCTATTACCATCACTAGGTTAGATTTAAAATTCCACATTAAATCAAATTTAATTATTAAGTTATTTATCATCAATAAAGATCTTTACATTGCAATTTAAAACCAATTATTGATATATAAAGATTCCAACTTATAGAAAACAAATATAACTTTATCATTTAAAATCAAACCACTTATTGACTTATAAAATTCCATATATTTAAAATCATTGAATCAAATTTTTAAGTAAAATTTTCATATATCTTAAAACTTAAAAATACTTAAATGTTTTTAAGAAATATTGTTAAGTATATAACCATGGGTCTGTATAATATTTTCTAACCTAGGTCAAGTGATACAGATATGTATCATTTCAATCCGTAATTTAAAAAGAAAAATCCCGGTTCTAACATTTCAAACCCGAAATCCCAAGTCAAATAAAATACAATAAAAATCACTCGAGCCTATCATTTCAGCTCATAATGATTTTTTCCTTATTCTAAAGTCCATCCGGGTATGTATCATTTCAACCCACAGTGATTCTATTCTACAAGGAACTTGCAGTGTGAGAAACAGAAAATAAAATAACAATATGGCATAATACCAGATCAGGTGATGTAACAGGTAAAAAAAACCAAATTATAACATCATATAACAATATCACAGGCATATATGAAACTATCATTATAGCATATCAATAATACACATTCACTTGTCATCATTTCACAATTATATAAGTACAAATGTCGAGAGTGATAGACTCACCTTTTTAAAGTTAGGGATCAAATTCAAACACAAATTCAAACTCCACAAAGCACGAAAGGCACGACAAAGCATGATTCAAACTTGAGTGATGGAGAGTCAAGATCTAGATCTTGTACACAAACAATTAAAACAATTATAAGTGTATGATTCAATATAAAAGATTAGAAATTAAAATAATGAAAAATAAGAAGTTAAAATGACATAACTTGCTTTACCCAACACAAGTGGCTCGGCCACATCACTATTACGCTAGACCACTTCAATGTATGCTCAGCCATGATGGGTTAAAGGCATGTATGCTTGGCTATGAAGGCAAAAGGTATGGCTATAGGTTAGAAGGTGAAGAGAATGGAAGTTACAAATGCATGGAAGGCTAAAGGTCAAGGGGTTTGGGTCTAATTGGTTCGGCCATGACTTCAAGTGGCTCGGCCTGGACTAAGATCTGGTCAGGTTAGGTCATAAGGCACGATAAGAGGTAGAGGATGGTCACAGCATGTGATGGAAGTGATGGTGTGGGTGGTGGCCGAGGCAAAAGAAGTGAAGTGGATGCATAAGTGTTGATCTAGGTTAGGGTTGATCATGTTTTGGTGATGTATTGCAACTTGGTGGCCACGGCTTTGATTTTGAAGTGAGGAGGAGGTGATGTTGTGGTGGTAGAGTGGTCGGCAAGGGCTAGATCATGGTGGAGTCGAGCTACTTGAGGCAAACAAAAGAGAAAAACAAAAGAAAAATGGAAGAAGAAGGAAGAGAAGGAAGCCATGATTTGTTGTCTTATTTTCTAGAAATGAAATGAGGAGGAGAAGTGAATTTTTGTACACAAATTAGGAAATGAGAAACACAACTATAGGAAGTGGAATGAACGGCTAAGGAAATGAAAAGGCTAGAAAATGTAAAGGCACAATTTAAAGAAGAGAAACCGAAGTCTCTTGAAATTTCCATGCCCAAAATCAAAAATAAACAAGTTAAAAATCCAATAAATAAAACAAGAGTCTAAACAAAATAAAATAGAAAATAAAATATAGAAATGAATATAGGAATTAGAAAATGAAATTACAGAAAATAATTGTGTGTAAAATGCTGTAATTTTTCAAATTTAAAAAGTATAAAACAGAATTTGACAAAACGAAAAGCAGGAAAAATATTAGAAACAAATACTACTTCAAAGAAAAAGATTAGAAACTAAAAATTCAAATTTAGAAATTTCAACTGTAAGTCAAAGTTTGACCAAATTTGACCAAAATATAAAATTTTAGAAAATATCTATTTTATTATATTTGGGAAAATAAATTACAAACAAATCCCAAACTTACGTTGGAAAATTCCAAAAATTCAATTTTAAATGATTTAAAAATCAAAGTTTTCAAACTAAAAATTTAATAAAAATATTTACAAAATTATGGGTTGTTACATATTATGTGTCGGGGGACCCGAGTTTATTTAAAATTCAACATAGCCACCACCATGTTCCATTGTCCCCTGCCTTTTTCTTACTTTTCCCTGACGTGTTTTGTTTGCCCCCTAACCATTGTCACACTCCATCAACTTAGCCGCTAGTATTGTTCTATCCCCTCCATCATAGCAGACAATTTGCCCGTTGTTCCCTTGTCTACTACCTCTTCATCGGGTCTCTGTATATTTATATATGAACAAAGGCATTCTCACCTTAGGTTTTCTTGCGATCCAAGTTCTGGACAACGAAAACAAACTACCTCACGTCTTCAAAAATCGATACAGCCCAAACCGTCAAGTTTTAGTCCCGATCTTCAACATGAAAGTTGTCCATCTTAGTCTCGGCTATTTTAAAAAGTTGACAGTGCTTGATTTCGTCGAATATCGATCAAGAAATCATCTATTACAGTAAAGGGATAAAAATGTTCATAATATTCAAAAAAGAATTTCTCTCAATCCACTTCGAATCGTTCAACACCGCTAGTGTCTTTGAGATCGTATGGAAGCGTAGCACTTTTGGTGTAAATTCGACGACAATTCATGATGATGGCCGAGGGGGATTGCAAACTAGGGTTTAGCCTCGTCAGAGTTTTAGGCGATGATAGGAGAAACGGAAGGCGGCATCAGGTCCGGCTTGGAGAGTTGCACCTTGAGCCCAAGTTTGGCGAGTTCTGGTTGAACATGAGAAAGTGCGGCGGTGGAATTAACGCATTTTGGGGGACTTTGGGTTTTTTGTCGGCATGAAAAAGGGATGATCGCAGCGGAAGCATGTTGGGAGATGGGTTGCCCTCACAGGGAGAAAGTTCTTGGTGATGATGGATTGGCGTTTCGGTGATCAGAGCTCCATGCACGTGCACAAATGCTTGCATGGGTATATGATACTGGAACTTGGAAATGCATTATGCATTTAGGGAAGAAGGCACCATGCCATTTGGGGTGATGGGCCTTGGGCCTGTGCAAATGATGGGTGAGTAACAATTTATTTAAGTTTGTTTTAAATAAATATAAAGTTAGTTAACTTTGAAATGCCACTTCATGTTCATATTAAATCCGATTAACCCATGGATTTTTTCATTGGGCTTGTATCGACGAGTACAACGTCATAGTGTAATTTAGTGGTAGGTTTGGGATGTTTAAAAATTATGATATATTTAAATGGATGGGATTTAAATTACGTTATTTTAATTAATAACGTAATTTGAATTTATATACCTTAATTATTGATGTTTATTTGGCCAAATAAATTATTGTTGAGTTAAATTGGATTGAATATGGTAATTGGACACCTGTTTAGCAGAATAAAACACCGTTACGCTAATTAAATTAATTTGACAATTAATTAGCAGAATAAATTCTCGTTCTGCTGTTTTATAGTTTTGGACATCTGATTATATATCGTTAATTGATATGCCACTTTGAATAAGTGATATGTTAATCAATGATGGTTAAGTGTTGAATTATTTATATAGTCGTTGATTATGTAAATATCTATTATTAACTTGAAAGTTAAATTGAATAATACGGTAGCTTGTTTAAGTACCATGGTGATCGTTAAGCCTCCTTTAAATTTGAAAAGCTAATTATTAATTTGAATGTTATTTTAAGAAAAATTATTTTTATTACAAGGTTTAAAGATAATTATTATTTAGTAATAAGGTTTAAAAGGTATTAACTTATATTAATAATAATATTTTAAAGGTATTTTATAATTGTTTTAATAATGATTTAAAGTTAATTACTTTATTAATATGATTCTTAAAGGTTATTTCTTCAATGTTGTTTAAGAATGTTTAATTATTATTTTAAAAGTTATTTAGTTATTGTTTAAAATTGTTTTGATTTAATTATTTATTTAAAATGATTTAACTATACTTTAATTTTTAATTAAAGTTATTTAATTATCTTGATTTAAGTTATTTATTTATATTTATAGATTAATTAATTATTATATTAATATTATGTTAATTTAATTGATTTTTGTTTTAATAACATTTTTAAAATTAATTAATTATTATATTGTTTGAAGTTAACTTATTAATACAATAATAGTGTTTAAAATTAATTTAATATATTATTAATGAGATTTTAAAGATAGTATTTAAATGAGGTCTAATTTGAATGGAATTGAAGGATGTTTAAATAATAACTTGTTGCTTAAAGTTATTTTAAATAATTTATAGCTTATCAAGGGAACCTCATGAACTTAAAGAGTTGTTCAATAAATTTGTTTAAATATGGAAAGTAATTTATTAATAGTTCTGGATATTTATAAAAGGATTATAAATGAGTTTTTAAAGATTTGAAAAGGAAAATTTTAATAAATGGAATTTGGGATTTAGAAAGGATGTTTATAAATAGATTGGAGATTAATAAAGAAGCTTTATAAATAGATTTGGAAATATTTATAAGATAAAGGAATTTGGAAAGGGATGGTTTATATTCATTGCGTAATTCGAGGGGCAGAGATTGCCTATCGTTTACCATGGATTCGTTGGGATAGCGAAGTAATCATAGTGTAAACTGCGATCCATGATTGATACTAAATGATACTTTCAAAAATCTATTTTCAGGAGTTTTCAAGTTCCTATGTTCAAAAAGTGAATTGGTTTGTGAATATACTTATACCATTGAGATATGTATATTGTTATATTTTCTACGTACCGAAATATAATGTTTGGTGAATATACTTATCCTGTTGAGATAAGTATATGGAAATGATTTTCAAAGTATTTGAAATATAAATTTAAATTAACGAAAGATTAATTTAAGAGACTTAGTGATTTCAATGGGAAATGTAATCTCTGCTTGCATGTTTGGTTGATAGTTAAATAAACGACTATCAAATCTTAGCCTAAATATGTAACCCTTCTTAATTTTGGTAGAGGGAAATATTCCCTACTTAACACCGAAGGATTTTAATCCTGGAAATATCTAGGGGAAACACAGAGATTATATGGTACAATTACCATTAGTGGTGTTATACTGTGCGTATAAACTTATTTCGTTATTCTAGGACAAATGATAAGGAGATCCATCCACTTAAACGGTTAGAGGGTGATCCCTGCTCTGATGTATTGTCTGATTATTTCCTAAAGAACCAGTCTTGTGCATTCTGAAAATCGGCATTTGGTTTGTGGAGCACCCGGGAAGTGGAAGAGTGTACTCGTAAGAGATGACTCGAACCTGTGACCACTCCGAAAACATATATGGTTCTATGGAGGAGATTCGTGATATATCGAGATGTTGGAATCCATGTGTGGTTCCAAGACCCGTTGGGTATAGGAATCTGTGTGTGATTCCAAGATCTATTTGAGATTTCAGAATCCATATTTGATTCTGAGACCCGTTAGGGTATTGGAATCCATGTGGGATTCCATGATTATTTTGGTGGCGGTATGTAAGCTGGAATGTCAGACGTAGCCTCATCAGCGGAAATGACTAAAGCAGAGATAGGAGGTATGGCCAGTAGGGTTGGCAAACCCATAAGATGTTATCAGCTCCTCATAGATGTCACTTACAGTTGTTATGCATGCATGAGGAAATGCACTCGGTCTTAGTGAGACCAGACAGGTTTTTTCGATGGGTATATCACTAGGGATGTATGCTACTTCGGAAGGATATTTGTGATCCTTGTGCAAGAGGACCGTTCCTCGAGGTACCGAGGGCACCTCCATGGAAATCCTACACAATTAGCAAATTTGCCTTATCAATTTTCGATTTTATACCTAGTATTCTTGTGATGTACACTCACGAGCATCACAACTACTTGATTATTATTATTTTCGCCCTGGGATATTATTATAGAATCACTGGATTTTCTGATATAAAAGTTTTGGTTATCGTAAGGTAAAACCCGTCCGTGTTTATGCATGGTGTGGTCCAATGAGATACCTTTGTTTTAAAAGGTTATTTGAACTTTAAGAATCCATTTGATTCTGTTTCTCACGCTGGTTTTACTAGACTGACCCGGGCATTGTTTTCCTGTAATGCTCGGGTCAAACCGAGCATATTTTCAGGTTTAGTTGGATGTTTTGAAGCTTCAGGAGACGAGCTAGAGGCCTAGAGACGTATTCACATACATGGTTATTTTTCCATTGCATTTACTATTGTATTCATCAACAATTCTGAGGATAGGTTGTTATAACTGTCTGGGCTGCATATGTTAGTATACCCTGATTGATGTCTGTATATACATATATTACAGTTTAGTTTTTGTGTAAAGTTTTCTTATATATTATAAATTATTCGTTCCTCTGTGAGATTCTGTGTTGTTTAGTTTCTTCTTGTCTTCTTCCTTCTTTCTTTTTCCCTAACTATCCGCCTTTCCATTCAATTTGGGTTGGACATGTGTGGTTTATTGTCAGCTTAAATTGTACGAAAAAGTGGGTCGTTACAACAGTGAACTGGACATAGGGATATTAGATGGCCCAAATCGATACAAAAATCCTTCTATGTTAATATTACTAACATAGCTAAAAATATTAAGCTATAAATTACACGACTCGGCTTTTCAGCCAAGCAATTACATGGGATATAAGGATACTTGATTTCATAGTCGCAAAGCAGTCTGGCACCAGTCAGCGAAGCGAACCATGCTAAGCGCTTGAAAAAATAGGAATACTGAAAATCGAGTTTAGAAAGCATGAACTACTCAAAAAATAAATCAAAAGTGGCAAGAAAAGAGAACACATGGAATGCAATATAACCTACAAATCTGGTCCAACAACAATGTAAAGCTTGCCAGGTAATAGGGAGGGAATTTAACCGACTTAACCGACATCGACCGAATTGACTTAACCAATAATTTCGGTTAACCGACGTAATGGTTAACCGACCGACCATAACCGAACATTTTCGGTTCGGTTAAGGGTTAATGAAATTTGCTCGATCGGTTAACCGTTAATCGACCAAAAAAGTTAAGTTTTTTTATTAAAATGAAATGGAAGCCCAAAACCAGGCCATCTGCAAACAATGCATACCCAAACTAGATCTAATCAAATTCTAATCTAGCATGCCCTAGTATTCCTTTTTCCAGATCCAAACTAGCATGCCTTAGTATTCCTCTTTCCAGATCTAATCCAATCCTCATTTTCCAGATAAAATAGAATAAATGAGAAAACTCAAAACGTAGATCTAATATATTCGCTGATCTCGTCTGCTAAATGCCGATTTTAGTTGCGATGCTTCATGATGTAAGCAACGACCACCACCATCATTGAGTTGTTGCAGTAATTAATCGCATCAATATGGTAATGAAAGATCTGGAGTTTAGTTTTTTATAATTAATTCTTAAGTTCTAAATTTACTTATCTCAATTACTTAGTCCATCTACTGTAGTTTTCTTTTAATTGGTTTAACATATTTTGGTTTGTGATTCCATTTCTGTTCGCTTAGAGTTCTCGGCACCCATTAGTGGTTGTGTTGTTGGCGATTATTTTATGGTAATTGGTTGAATAATAATCTGAATAATATAGTTTGAATATTATCACTTTCATTTTTATCTTCTTTCTTCTGCAATTACTATTTTAGTGATCAGAAACACTATTAAGTAAAATATATGAAAGGTGGAATTGAATTAAAGGATTACTATACGATATTAAAGGTTATAGAATGAACATAGAACTCCTAATTGGCTTTGGTTGAAGTCATCTTTTGAATACTAATTACTAATCTTTTGAATATGCTATTAACTATTTTATTTGCAATTTCAATACTTGTATTTGCGATTCAGTAACTAGTTTGTTACTCATCGATTTCAGTTGTATTCGCTTATCTCAATTGTGTAACCATTTTACTATGTTTCATTAGGCTTATTTATTGAATATGTTACTAATCTTTTTTTACAGTCTTACTCTGTTTGGTTCAGAAATGAAATCATGGTTGTTTCTTACTATGGGTTTTATTCTTGTTTTCCTAACCTAAATAACTCTGAAACAAGTAGTGTACATGTTAAAATGAGATAATACTAATGTTATGTGATTTTCAAATAGATTAGCTGATATGGACACTCTGTGTTGTATACGTATCACGTTTATCCATATAATTACATTCTATTATCTATTAATTTATTGTAGTGTTATATTTAATAAAACTTCTGTCAATACCTATGTTCTGATCATAAAAATATGCATGTTGGTGCTGTGTTCTCTCCTCTATTGGTTTATTGTCTGTTTGTTAACCTATATTCTTATAGCCTAACATAGTTCACTAATATGCTTCAGACCTTTAGTAACTAAGTATGGTTAACCTTCAAACCTTATATAGTTCACTTATCTATTTGTTTGGACGGACTTATATAAAACATGTATTGCATTATCTGTTTGTTTACCTTATATGTTTTTAGCCATATATGTGTAATAACAGTTTAATATGAATATGGCCATGTGTATTAAACTGCATTATCTGTTTGGTTACATATTGTGTACCAAACTAGTTTATGCCATTATCTATTTGTTCACTTATATGCTTCAGTTCAATTCTCACTTCTCATATGGTTTATAGTTATACATATTTACACGTATGCTTCGATTAATTATTAAATTAACTCGTTTCCATTCTTTAAACACTTATATTTCTTTTTGTTAGAATGCGGAATAAGGATCTTAAGGCTAGAATTAACACTAGAAGGGGGGTGAATAGTGTTTTAAGAAATTTGTTAATCTTTTTGAGTTTATCTTAATTTGTTAACAATGTATACACTAATCAGACACAGATATGAACACAGAATCAAACACAGATGCAAATATAAAGTAAAAGCAGTAAAGGAAAGAACACACCGGATTTTATACTGGTTCGGAGTTACCCTACATCCAGTCCCGCAACACAAGTACGAATTTCCTTTCAAAAACAATTCTTACAAATACAACCCTCGATTTCAAGGCCACGAGGTACACCGCTCCAGATTCACAATCCTCTGGGTAGAGATACTTGATTTACCGGGCAACAAGTTCACTCAATTGATTTCCAGGGCTACAATCACACCTTCTCTCGCTCTATTGATTACAAAAAGTCTATAACTCAGATTAGCACTTGGATCTTGTAAAGATAGTGGAGAGAATCAAAACCAGAAATTATCTAGTTAGATTCGATATTGATTTCGGCAGAGTAATGGTGTAATTTGTAAATAAGAAAGTGGAGAAGAAGAAGAGAAGTTAAATCAGAGAAAAAAGTGATTAAAATTCGTTGAAAACACCCTTTATTTATAGTAGGTCAATAGCCATGTCCATTGGTGAAGGGATGTGGCGAATAGACACTTCTTTTTAAAAAACAATTTAATTGTCACCATGTCGACAGGGGTACATGTGACCATGTCGACATGCCCTTGTATTTTTTGGTGATTTGTTTTTCTTTGAAAATAATTTCTATATTATATTATACTTATATTTAAACTTTAAAATATACTTATATATAGTTATAATACATAAATAACTATAGAGAATAATATTAAAATATATATAATAATTTTCTATACTTTTATATTTAAATCTTAAGTATAAATATATAAAACAGCTAAATATATTAATATCAAAATTGTAGTTTAAAAACTTAGGATAATAATTTAAAATCAAAGATATTTAAAATTAAGGATATTTAAAACTAAGGATATTTTTTAGGCTAAAATATATTGAAAAACCAGGACAGATGATTTTGGTTTTTAAACAGGAATATTTAAAATCATTTTGAAAAACAAGCTATATATTTTGAAAATCATTTTGAAATAAAATAAGTTGATACAAAAAGATGTTCCACTAGATTTTTCGTAGGTTCCATCCTACTTAGGGTTCCATCCCTTTAACGAGCACGAAGTGGATTCCATTCCACGAATAAAATAGATTTTAAGATGTCAGTGCCTTTCTATGAGTTTTAACAATATTCCTAACTATATAACTTATCTTGAAAACTTGAACTCTTGAAATTCTTGATACTCATGAGTCTTGAATCTTGATATCTTCAATCTTTGATCTTGAATCTTTATACTGTACAGTTCTTCATTCTTTAGTACCTGCAAACATATCTATATATATCTACACAATAATGTTAGTATTATATATTTTATAATCTAATTCTAAGTAAGGTTGTTGTCATCAAAACCAACTCCTCAGGGACTAACAATCTCCCCCTTTTTGATGATGACAACCTTTGTTGATAAAATATAACTTCTATCCTAATGCTTCTAATAACTCCCCCTTAATCTATGCCTAACTATCCTATTTTATACTTCTCCCCCTTTGTCATCAACAAAAACCATATAACTCTATATAACTCTATATAACTCCCCCTGAAACTAAGACTACATTACTTGTGATTATAATGATAGTGTTATCATACATAATCAATACTTAACTTTAAACTAAACTCTTAATAACTACTTTTCCTAACTACTAAACTATTTATTCAAAAGATAAGAGAATATACGAATAAGAGAACACAACTTATTTATTCATAATGGAGTTTTTAATATAAAAATAGATAGTTAAACTGATAATCATGATAACTTAAAAGATCATATATTATTAATACTAATCATATGTATGTTATATTTTACATACATAATATCAATCCATACTAAGTCAAATTCAAGCAAATCAAACCAAATCCTAATTAAGCAAGCAAACAAATAAAAGTTAAACAAAGTTAATCAAATATTACGAGGAACATCAACCCATCCTTCTTCTCCAAAGATAGGGTCTTGTTTGATGGCATCCCAATTCTCATTATCAACAGAGAGAGAAACGGGAGGATGTGCTTCATTATCATCCTTGTGTAGGGAGGAAATCATCCATCGAATTGCTTCGAAATGCCTTTCTTGCTCCTTGATCATCTGCATTTGACTCAATTCTAAGTGACGCTGATTACGGATAATGATAGAGAGAATATTCTTGAAGGATTTAAGAGTTTCTTCAAGATTTTCAGATAAATTGTGAATAGGATCGGCCATTTTTGTGAAAAAGAGAAGAAATATAGATAGAATAGATAAGTAATGATTTTGAGTAAAGATTTCTGGAAGAGAACAGGTATTTAAAGGTGTAAATTTCATTTGAAATGAATAGATACAAGTTAGTTATTTAAAATTCAAAAATTAAAATGAAAAGACACTTCAGATTTTAAGCATGTCGACAGGGTGCCTTTGGGGTTGTCGACAGGGTCATCTGTGTTTTGATGACTTGTTTTTTATTTTGAATAAATGTATATATATATATATATATTTATTTATATGTATATCATATTAACAGTTATTCTAGAGATGAAATAAGCTAGATAACAGAAAGAACTTCAACATTAATTCAAACTGGAATGATACATGGATTAAACAACATGAAATACAATAACATTCAAACTTAAAACAAACTTAAACCACTACGACAAGGTATAAAAAGATAGATCTAATTGGAGGATGACGAGGATGATGAAAGGTTAAACTTCTTGCTGACTTTTGAGAAGAACTTGTTCATCTTAGAAGACATTTTATCCAACTTTTTACTAACGGATCTCTTAAGTGTCCGTTGATTTTCCACAATTATCTTTTGGTTTTGGATAATCATCTTGTTGGTTGGTTTGGAGGTGTAATCAATACTTTCAAGAGATGTTTCACCTTTCTCTTCTTCTTCTTGAATATCCATTTCATCCCCTTCTTCTTCTTCCTCTCCTTCTTCCATTTCTTCGTGAGCTAAACGCTCTTCCTTTTCCACAAGGGATTCATAAGGTTGAAAGATGTATGGAATTTTCATAAGTGAGATATTGGAATGATTGAAAACTTTTCTAGAAATGAATTCCTCTCCTTTAAAATTCACTCCAAAATAGTTGAAAATTCTAGTAAGGTAAATTCCATGATATAAAATCTTTTCTCCCATTTCCAAGTTTTTAGGCCGAAATTCATCCAAAATAACTTGAGCCCAATTAATATCATAGTTTCCAAAAAGAGCGAAAAGAGCTTTACAAACTTTTGAAGTAGGATTATTAAAACTTCCCGATCTCGGGGTCAAAGTGTGTTGCAAAAGAAGGCTCACAATTTTTGCTTTTGGATGAAAATTGCGGTTTATAAAATCAAAGTTTTCGTCACTTTCAAAAATATGGTGGAAAGTCTCACGATCACTTTCATTAAAATTGAAATTTGAAAGATCCATACACGTACACTTACAATTTAGAATCGCTCCCAAAACATCACAATTTAAAACAATTTGAGTGCCTTTTACACTACTCCATATTTCATCATCGTTTCCTTGATAAAAGCCACGATTAAGATTTGCATAAAACATTTTCACAAGATTTTGGTAGCATACAAAATCATTTTGAGAATCGTCAACAGGACTTAAAATGTTGTTGCTAACACAAAGAGAATCGATTTCATAAGAAGCGAAATCGCCGAAAATTGCAAACTTTTCAGGATGAACTTTTCCATAATTAGCATAGCCAATATAGGCTTTGATTGCTTCCGGATCATAAAAGATGTGTTCTTTTAAGGTTTTTGAGAGTCTCATAGTTGATGGAGTACTTGAGGAGGCCATTGATGTAGAGAGAAGAGAGATCGAGTTATGAAGAAAGAGTTTGAATTTGAAAAGTTAAGTGAAAAGATGAGATAAATGATAGTAAATAAATGGACAGTTTCTCTGGTCAAAAAGTGTCCTTTCAGAGTCTCGAATGGTGTGAAAGAGTGGAGGAAAATACAAGCATTTGAATTCAAAATTTGAATTTCAAATTTTCTGTACCATGTCGACAGGTAGGGATGGACCCATGTCGACAGGTATCCGTAAATTTTGATGACTAGCTAGATACTTTTATATAATGTAATATATATATATATATCTATTATTTTAATGTCTATATAATATCTGGAATATTACTAAGACTCATAAAATATTATAATATTATTAAAAATAAAAAATATAATAAAATAATAAAAATTTTAAAATTCAAACGACACATCAATTCAAAAACAACTAATCAATCAATCAATTCAAGCATGCAATTTCAGCCAATGTATTATAAACGTGTACCTTTTTCAGAGTCTGTGTCTTTGGTATCGACTAAATAAAGAATTGCTGTGAAACAAAGATTTGAATTATCTTTCTTCTGTTCATCATCGCTGGAGGATGAGTCAGAGTCATCTAAAGTAGCAGTGAATGCACGTTTCCGTTTCTTTGCAGAACCATTGTTTGTAGGAAGGTTTTGCTTATCTGGATGCGGACACTCTCTTTTGATATGACCTGGTTCGTCACAATTGAAGCATTTGATAAAGTTTGGTATTGTAGTCTGATTACCGGAATTCTTAAAGTTGTTTCTCTTGAAACTAATCAATTTTCTGTACTTTGGGAATTTCCGAAAATTCTTGGTCATAAAAGCAATCTCTTCATCATTATCGCTGTCTGAATCTGATCCTTCTGTTAGTGCATTGAATGCAATTGATTTCTTTTCTGATGCCTTGCTTTCTCTTCTCCCAAGCATTTGAACTTCAAACGACATTAGATTACGAATCAGTTCTTCAATCTTTAAGATGTTGATGTCATTTGCTTCTTCGATTGCGAGTGTCTTTTGATCCCATTCTGGAGTAAGAGAGTTTAGGATTTTTCTGACTTGATCTTCTTCGAAGAATACTTTTCCCAATGATATTAGAGAGTGGACAATATCCTGGAATCTACTATACATATCTGGAATAGACTCATTAGGATTCATTTTGAATAATTGAAACTGATTTGTGAGCATGGAGATTTTTGTCTGTTTAACTTTGCTTGTTCCTTTATGAGTAACTTGCAAAGTTTTCCAGATTTCATATACAGACTTACAAACTGACACTCTATTAAATTCATTCCTATCAAGTGAACAAAACAAGATATTCATAGCTTTAGAATTATTCTGTGCAACAGTCTTTTGATCAGCAGTCCACTGAGCAAAAGCAGTTGTGGGTTCAGAATATTCTGTCTGTGTGACATTCCAAGTGTTTAGTCCTATAGATTGTAAATATATTTTCATCCTACATGCCCAATATGCATAGTTACTACCATTAAAAAGTGGTGGTCTGGTAGTAGACTGACCTTCTACAAATGAACTAGTGTTGGTGGTAATAGCAGTACTAGTGTTAGTAGCCATTTTGAAAATTTTCAAAATTCAGATAATGAAACTTTTGAAAACAAAGCTCTGATACCAATTGTTAGAATGCGGATTAAGGATCTTAAGGCTAGAATTAACACTAGAGGGGGGGTGAATAGTGTTTTAAGAAATTTGTTAATCTTTTTGAGTTTATCTTAATTTGTTAACAATGTATACACTAATCAGACACAGATATGAACACAGAATCAAACACAGATGCAAATATAAAGTAAAAGCGGTAAAGGAAAGAACACACCGGATTTTATACTGGTTCGGAGTTACCCTACATCCAGTCCCGCAACACAAGTACGGATTTCCTTTCAAAAACAATTCTTACAAATACAACCCTCGATTTCCAGGCCACGAGGTACACCGCTCCAGATTCACAATCCTCTGGGTAGAGATACTTGATTTACCGGGCAACAAGTTCACCCAATTGATTTCCAGGGCTACAATCAAACCTTCTCTCGCTCTATTGATTACAAAAAGTCTATAACTCAGATTAGCACTTGGATCTTGTAGAGATAGTGGAGAGAATCAAAACCAGAAATTATCTAGTTAGATTCGATATTGATTTCGGCAGAGTAATGGTGTAATTTGTAAATAAGAAAGTGGAGAAGAAGAAGAGAAGTTAAATCAGAGAAAAAAGTGATTAAAATTCGTTGAAAACACCCTTTATTTATAGTAGATCAATAGCCATGTCCATTGGTGAAGGGATGTGGCGAATAGACACTTCTTTTTAAAAACAATTTAACTGTCACCATGTCGACAGGGGTACATGTGACCATGTCGACATGCCCTTGTATTTTTTGGTGATTTGTTTTTCTTTGAAAATAATTTCTATATTATATTATACTTATATTTATACTTTAAAATATACTTATATATAGTTATAATACATAAATAACTATAGAGAACAATATTAAAATATATATAATAATTTTCTATACTTTTATATTTAAATCTTAAGTATAAATATATAAAACAGCTAAATATATTAATATCAAAATTGTAGTTTAAAAACTTAGGATAATAATTTAAAATCAAAGATATTTAAAATTAAGGATATTTAAAACTAAGGATATTTTTTAGGCTAAAATATATTGAAAAACCAGGACAGATGATTTTGGTTTTTAAACAGGAATATTTAAAATCATTTTGAAAAACAAGCTTATTTTGAAAATCATTTTGAAATAAAAGTAAGTGGATACAAAAAGATGTTCCACTAGATTTTTCGTAGGTTCCATCCTACTTAGGGTTCCATCCCTTTAACGAGCACGAAGTGGATTCCATTCCACGAATAAAATAGATTTTAAGATGTCAGTGCCTTTCTATGAGTTTTAACAATATTCCTAACTATATAACTTATCTTGGAAACTTGAACTCTTGAAATTATTGATACTCATGAGTCTTGAATCTTGAAATCTTCAATCTTTGATCTTGAATCTTTATACTGTACAGTTCTTCATTCTTTAGTACCTGCAAACATATCTATATATATCTACACAATAATGTTAGTATTATATATTTTATAATCTAATTCTAAGTAAGGTTGTTGTCATCAAAACTAACTCCTCAGGGACTAACACTTTTTACCATTAATAGGTAGGTTACTACATGTCCTCCATCACAATTCAATCTCTTTAGTCAAGTGGACTAAGTGGATTTTCCTTTGTATTAAAAAAACATTACTTAGTGGCGCATGTAGCTTTTCTCCTCAACTTCTTTAATGTGTCTAGAAATATTGGTTGGTTATACATATCTATATTTATTTAACTTCTGATAAATTATATGTACATTGATGACTGTAAGCTCATATCAATAGGCTACAACAGGATAGATGGTCATTTTCTCGACACTAGTACCTTGATGTATATGAAAAAAACGAAGAATGGAAATGATTGAGAAGGAAACATAGGAAATGGAAACACTACATTACTTTGGACAGACTTAGAGAATGGGGACAAAAGTTGAAGAACAGAGAATGGAGATTGAAGTTGGAGAATGGACTAAGAACTGTAACTAAGCTAAGAACTAAATTAGTAAATTATATGTTTGTTGAAATTGGATTGAATTACTAATGTAATTTAATAACTGTAAAGACTGTAATGATTCTTGTAAGTTGTAATGTAGGAACTAAGGACTGATGTATGAACCAAGTAACTGAGAACTGAAGTATTAAGTATGAACTGAAGTGATGATGTTTGTAATTATGTACTGTACGAACTAATGACGCATGTAATGTATTGCTTCATCTATTGGTAGTATTAATGTATGAACTGAAGTATCATGTATTATTAATGTATGAATTAAAATACCGAAGTCTGAAATTGCATTTATAAGTATATTTGTTGCAGCTTTTTTGGTTAACCGGTTAATTTAACTGGTTAACTGATTAACATGAACATCGGTCAACCAGTTAGATAAACAGATTAACCACGGTTAACTTTAATCAGTTCGGTCGGTTAATCATAACCATAATTAACCGAAAACTGGTTAACCAAACCGTTATTGTTTTGCGGTTAACCGAAATTTTTTTCCGATTAAGGCGGTTAACCGACCGTGCCCACCCCTACCAAGTAAACATTAAAAACTAATAACTATTCATATTTTTTGAGATCTACTTAAATTCACTAAGTCCCACACTTGTTTGCATATTTCCCACATTTATACACACGCCAAAGTAAAGACAACAATTATCAACACATAAAATTACATCGAAGTTAAGCTTGAAATTATGGCCTATAGTAAAACAAATTATGCTACGATCCTAACTAGTCCTCAGAGGAATCGTCGATTACAATTCTTTCGCAACGACTAGGTCTGCGGCCACCTGACGCGGTACGATAACTAGAACCGCCTCTTGTTTGAGCCAGAAGTGAGCCCTTTTTATAGCAATCCTTCAACTCATGGAATTTGACCTCATAATAATCCTTCAATTTCTCCTTCTAATGGGAAAAAACATTAGGATTGGCCGCCGTCGGAGGCGAAGGAACAACACTAAACCTCGAGACAAAATTTGGAACTAAAGACGTAATATGATCATCTTCTGCACTAGTTTGCTTAGCAACCTGAAGAGACAACTCTTCGACTTTGTCATTCGGTACCTTGCTTTTATCTTCATAAAGAGCCTTACATGCGCCTTCAGCACCTTTCAATAGTCCCTCCAATTTTGAAATTCAAATCAAAGCGGACTTGAGATTCTTCCTCAAGTCAGCTACCTCTGTACATTGTTCAATGGTGTAAGGCCAAAAATCAAGAAAATTAGACGAACAAAATTAAAAGAAAATGCAATCAAGCTAAAGATCACAGGAGTACTGATACTCACTTACAAAAGAATGTTTCCTACCATCTTTATACAAAAAAGTATGGATCCTAAAATACTACACTAACCTTAAAACACCTAATCTATGGTATGCTAGCAAAAGGAGAGTCTATTCTGACATGAAAGGTTTTCTTAGGATCATAGTTAGCAGCTGCCCATGGGTACATTGGGTGCTCCGCAATCGTCATGAACCTTTCTTTTTTTTAAAGGAAGTTCGGGTCAAGCATAGAGTAAAAATAATTAAAAATGTCTATTTCTCATTGCAAAGCTATCTGCCCTATCTTGTTTTTAACCTTCTCCCTTCTAAGTTTTTCTGCAAGATCAACAATTTGATCATGTTCATGCACATTAACAGGCTCTGGTGCAACGCTAGGGGGAACCTGGGCATCTTGGTGCAGATATTCAAGTTCGTAAATCTTGAGCGTAGAGGTCTCTCTCATTTTTTCCAAAGTATTAATTAGTTTAGCCTTGTCTTTTTTGAGTCTCTAGAAAAGCCACCAAAATATTTAAGAGCATCTGCTTTCCACCCCTTCTCTGTGTATGAGGGAGCACCCTCTGCCCTGACCTCTCCAACTGCAGCTTGTGATGATCCTCCTGCTCTTTGAGCTTATCTTAGTAGTGCAGTTCTAATTTCCTTTTCTAGTCATCCACTAATACAGCGTCCATGCTTGCAGGAGGCGCGGAGGTCGCGGCCACACCGAGTCCCTTAGCCGCCGCCTCTTCTCCAACATCCCTTTCTTTCATGTTGTTTAACAGCCTGAAGGGACATATTTTCTAAAGTCATTTTCAAATCATTAATCTCATCTTCATAAACAATCCTGTAAAGCACTTCACCCTCCTTCAGTGTCTATTGCAACTCAGCCACTTTAGAACTTTCAATATCCAGTCAGTGTGCAACCTAACATTATATTTATGCTGGCGCTCAAGTGTATCCCTGGCTTCTTTGAACTCAGGAAGGCCGTTCCTCAAGTTTTTTCATGCCCTTCATTAGTAAATGTTAAATGGAGATTATCTTCCTTCAAGGCCACGACAGAAATCATGGTCGAAACCTCAAACACAGGCACACCTGTCTCACTCGGCCAATAAATGGTGGGAACAAGAGGTCCATTGGATTCGAAGGCTCCAATAGACTTAGGCCGTCTATCAGGTGGAGGCCCATGAAGGATCAACCTAGTTGGTGGTAATTGGAGTTTATTTTAAAGAAAATAAAGTTATACAAAGCTAGGTCTAGAAAAAAAATATCACATAAAGACCAACTTTATATATATATATATATATATATAGTAAGTAGTTCACGTACAAAAGTAATAATAGTACATAACACTCACTCCTTGTTTAGATTCCTAAGTCTAAGCATAAATAACTAAAAGTGAAGACTACTGGGTGGGAAGGAACCAATCTCTAAGGTATATCGCCACTGGTGTTGTATAAAATCACTAAGCGCTTCTTTCTCTTTAACTATTTAGTCAATTTTGGTAAGAAACCTTTGGAATTCCTCTCTAAGTTGCACGAACGACTCGTCTAACACTTTTTTTCACGCTTGCAAATCGCTGTCGCACTAAGACCAAAATGATATACGATCTTGGTTTTGAGCTTTTCCATGCTTTACTTTTAAATGTTTAGTAAATATTACTTCCTTAGAAAACTATAAAAAAAACAAGGGAATGAAAATAACATTGTCACTCATAATGTAGTAACAAAAAACAAGAAAATTAAAGAAATTAATCACAATAAAAATTGAAAATAAAAGTATTTTCATTACATAAGAAACAATGAGGTCATTTACAAGAGCTCAGGTAATTACATGAACATAAGAAGTTGAGGTGCCCTCAATCTCCTTAGAGCCCTCCATCCTTATCATTTTATTATAGAGAGGCATCATGAAAAGCGGAAGGGGAAGCATGCTCTATGACCAGCTCCTTAGCCCATTCAGCCCTATAGTAGGAAAGAGCTTTTTCAATCTTTGCAGGATCCCCCAAGAAACTAAAGTCAACCTCAGCAAAAATGACTGCCACAAGCTTCACTCTCGCCATCTTCAAGTATCATTAACTCTAGATCTAACCTATGTTGTAATGAGGAGGGAGTCAAAACAACAAGTGTCGGGTGAATAAAAACCTCGAGCCTTACCATTTCAGTACTTGGGCAATATAGTTCAAAATAAGAATATGTCTTACATATTTTGAAACCATTTAATACTTCATATAAGAAAAGGAGGTGGGGCCTCAAACAACCACTTATTACCTTCATTTCCCGAAGCATGTTTCCTAATCCCATAACCTGTAACCAACTTCATAAATGTCTAACGATGCGAGAGATAGAACCCTAGCCACTTAATACCTTTTAATGGAAAATAGGCAGACTCTGTGTAACGACCCGGAATTTCATTGCTTTGATTTACGAATATTTAATTAATTTTAAATATTCGACATATAGGTTTTATCATGAAAATAATACTCTTTTAAATAATAAATAATGATGGTGAAATAGTTTTCAAAATTTGTTTACAAAAATATGTAGTTCAATGAAAAACATAAAATGTGACCGGAATTCATTTTTCGAATTTTCAATGTCTCATCATATATAGGTTGTTTGAAATATTGTGAACCTTTGTTTATGTTTAAAAACAACATTTAAATATTTATAAATATCTTAGTTAAGGTATAAAAAAAAGTTTACACAAGTTTAATTAAGTTAAGTTAAGCATGATGTGACATATTGGCAACTTAGTACATTAAGAGTACAAAACATGTTTAAAACAATAATACTTAGGCATTAATGCATGTTGGGTCTTCATGAAGTATAGGGGACATTATTTCGAATTAAAGAAGGGAGGAGGCAACATAGGTGATGAAGTGGCTTTCATTTTGTGGAGGGTAAGTACACTAAGGGCGTTTTAGTAATTCTCTTAAGACATTTTACATAAAACCAAATTTCAGAATTTCCTTTCTCACTTTGTCTTCATTTCTATTTGTTTTCCAAACTCTTCTTCTACTTCCTTTAAGCTCTAATGGCCTTTAATGACTTCCCATTAAAAATTCTAAAGTTTAAATTTAATGTTTTTATTTGTTTAAAATGATTTCAAATTTGTTTAATCTCCTCCTTTTCATTTTAAAAACTTCTCCATTTTCCTCCTACTTAATTCGGCCATACCATCCTCTATACTACTATAAATCAAGATTTTTTTAACCATGTATAATTTCAGTGGATACAACCTTGATTTCATTGACTTTTTCAAATTTTTAATAATTTTTTGTCAAAATTGCATTTCTTTCTGACTCATTATTGGACCCATAATTTCAAGCCTGAAAATACCACTCCTTATTTTGACCATATCTCCCTCAAAACAAACCAAGATTTAGTAATTATTTTTTTTAAATGACAGAGAGTATAATTTAATAAAACTTTTCTTTTTACCACTTGTCTAAATTTTGAGAGTAAGATGGCTAAAAATCATGGGGAAGATGACCTATGTTCGAGTTATTTTTGTGGTTTTCCAAGATTTCCAAATTCTAAAGCATTTCAAGTTTTTGAAGATTTTTAGTGAGCAAACTTTTCTTGATCTAAAAATTTAATTTTTACTTCTAAATGTTGCATAAAACTGTGTATGATATGTGGGTTGATGTTGTTAGGTTTTGATGTAGTTGAATATGTTTGAATGATGTTTTTATGTGTTTGAAAAGTTAGGCTTTGATTTGAAATATAAAGTATTGGTTATGTATGCTTGAATATGTGTTTGCTTATGTTTGGGTTGTGAGATGTATATGTTGTGATGGACATGATTATATGTTTATAGCTTAAAAAATTAGCACTTTGGCTTAGTTTATCGACAAAGGAATCCTTTTGCTAAAATACGAGTTTTGATTTAGAAATCAAAAATAATTTTTAAAGTTAGGAAACTTACCTTTGTTTTTAAAATACCTACTTTGTATTTCAATGAGTTGGAAAGCTTTTAAGTGATAAGTTAACAAAGAAGAAAGTTGGAAAGCATTTCTGGGAAACGACATCCATAGGAATAGTCGATATGGATGTAGCTTCGATAAAATTTGATTTTTTCAAAAGTATGTTTCAAACTTTGAAATGGTTTGAAATGTTTTGTAAACGTAACAATGATGTTTTAAAAAGTTAATTAAGAGTTTGATGATTAATTTTTAATTAATTAAGTTTCAATAATTAATAATTAATTAAGTATTGAACAAAGTTCATAAATTTTAATGATGTGTGGATTAGTACTTAATCATTAATTAAGTTAGGGTAATTAGTACTTAAATATTTTTAAGTAAGTTAATTATAATATGTTAATTACTAAAAGGTTAATTATTATTTAATTTATTATTTAAAATTAATTATTATTTAATTAATATTAATTCAATTATTTATTTATTTAAGAAAGGGTTTAATTATTAATTAATTACTAATCAAGTTAAATTTAAGTTAAGTTTTAATTAAAACTTAATCATGATTTAATTATTTTAAATAAAGATTCAATTTATTTACTTAAGTTTTAATTAAGGAATGTTTAATTAATTAATTGAGATTAATGAATAATTAATTAATAATTAAGGGTTTAAATTATTATTTAATAATTAATTAAAGATTAATTATGGTTTAATTATTTATTTTTAAAAGGATAATTATTATTTAATTATTCATTTAATAGTTAATTATTATTTAATTCTTAATTAAAGGTTTAATTATTATTAAGTGAAGAGTTTAATTGTCATTTAATTTTTATATAAAAGCTTTAAAGTTTTAAACCACTTTAATTCCGAAGATTGGTTTTGTTTTAAAGTAACTTTCTTTTAAATGAATGTTTTAAATCCAAGGGATTTCTTTATTGATTACCCTTAAGTAATCCCAATTAAATAGGAAACCCAACGACATCTGTTTAGTAGAATAAAACACTATTCTACTAATTAAGTTATATTGGACATTTGTTTGGTAGTATAAATCACAGTTCTGCCATAATTTCCCAAGTAGATTATGTTGAAATCTATTAAGCAGAATAAAAACACATTCTGCTATTATATTAACTTGGACATGTTTTTAGCAGAACAAAACCACATATGTTATTATATTAACTTGGACATCTTACCTATATGTTGATTTGTTTGTTGTCGGCTGATTCCCTTATACATATCTGCTTGTTATTTAAATACCCATATTATAACTTGAAAAGTAAACGCAGTTAAATGAGAACCATTATGGCCACTAAGTTTCTTTCTGATTTTCATGGTCATTCATTCTTTTAATAATGTTTTCAAGTTAAGTAATGATTTTAGTAAAGAAGTTTTAAATAATCGTTTGTCTATCAAAAGGGACTTTATTAAATGAGTTTATTAAAGGAGTTTTCGTTTAAATAAGGAATATTTATAAGAAAGTTTTATAAATGATTTTAGATATTTATAAAGGAAGTTTATAAATAATTTTGGAGATTTATAAAGAGATATATTAGTGGTTTTGATATTTTTAAAAGAGTTTTGTAAATTTAACTTGGTGATTTATAAAGAGTTTTATAAATGGGTTTGGAATTGAAGTAAAGAAGATTCATAAATAAAAAAGATTTATTAAGAGGATTTATAGAAGGAAATTTATAAAAGGATTTGAGATTGGATTTCCTTTAACTAATCTTCTTAATTCTGGTGGCATGGATATTCGTTCCATACATAACACCGAAGGAATATTGTTTGAGGTTATCTTTATCTCTAATTTAATAACATTTTTTTGATCCTTTAATATGATTCGAAAATGAGAAATCTTTCACAATTGTTTTGTTAATATACTTATGTCAGTGAGATAAGTAAACGAATGTTTTTGATAAACACTTTTGAAAAGAGAGTTAATAAATGATAGATTTATTTTGAGGCTTAGTGATTGCCATGGGTAATTAAATCTTTGAATTGTTGCTTGTTTGTTTATTTGATAGTTAAATAACCAACTATCAAAGCTGAACCAAAATATCACTCCGAAAATATCTAGGAGAAACACGTGAGGTATATGGCACAGTCATCTTCGATGATGCTGTAATATGTGTATAAATCTTGTTTTGTTCTCCTAGGACAAATGATAAGAAGATCCGTCCACTTAAACAGTTAGGGGGTGATCCCTACTTCTATGTATTGTCTGATTATTTCCAAAAGAATCGGAGTTCAGTTTACTGGAACTATCGAATGTTGTTTCGAAGAGGCCGGGATCGGATAAGTATAAAGTATCCGAAAACAACTTTGATCCAACTCAAGTGTTTCGAACTGAAGATATCTTGAAGATGATTGAAGAAGAAGCTTTTGAAGCACAAGGGCTACTTGCTACTAATACTAAGGATGATTCCAAAGTGGATGTAGTAGAGGTAGTGCCTTCGATTTTGTTCAGACCCAGAACGAACTTGTATGGATGAATGCTGGCACCACATTGCTGCCTGGAGGGCAGTGTTAGCATTCCAAGATGGTTGATATATAAAATGGTAATCGTAGCCTCAAGCCTCATCAACCGATAAAATGACTAAATCAGGGACATGCGGTAGGGCTATGTGGGTCGCTTCCATTACGTATAATCATCCCAAGATCTAGTGTCGATATCTTTATGTATGCTTTGGGGCCCATTATGGTTGCTCAATTGCAACCAAAGGGTGATCATATTCGGCACTATCCAGTAAGGGGTAGGGTCGGTCTTGAGTAGCAGAGGTGCAATGCGTTGTGACCTCCCGTACATTTTATCTAGTGGTGTACGGATTCGGTGGGTAGACACTGACCCTGACCCTGACCCTTTCATAGTTGGAATCCATTCTCCAATAAGTGCCTTCGGACTAGATTGTTATTATGCTGGAATTTAATAATGTAACAATTTCGGCTATGATTAATATGTATTGTATTCTAGACATCATTATAATATCACTGGATTTGATATAAAAAAATTTTTGGTTATCGTAAGGTAAAAACCCGTCTGTGTTTATGTGCGGCGTGGTCTTACGATATACCTTTCGTTTTAAAATGTTTTACAAGTTAAATAAATAAATTCCTTGTGATTTTAGTTTCTCACACTGGTTTTACCAGACTGATCCGGGCGTTATTTTCTTATAATGCTTGGATCAGCCCGAACATATTTTCCAGATTTAGTTGGATTCTTTGGAGCTTTCAGAAGACAAGATGGATTCTCCAAGACGTATTCACGTATCTTATATTCTTTTGATGTGTTTTGTTTGTTTTGTTCATGTCTGAATAAATCAGCAATTGTAAGGACAGACTGTTATAAATTTCTAGGTTGATACTAGGTTAATGTACTTCGATGATGTGTATAATAAAGTTGATTTCTTTTTGTAAAGACATGTTCACATTATATATTACTCATCACGTTTTGTGAGATTCTGTCTTGTCTTTCCTTCTTTCACCCCTAATGACCCGTCTTTCGAACACTTAAATAATCTGCACACAAATACCGAGAATGTATTAAGTGTCGTCGTTAGGAATAAGAAAGGCGGATCGTTACACTTTGACCATTTAAGATCTCAACTGAGGTAGGCCCCCATCATTTAATACCTATTCCCAAGATGGTCTCTACATGGGCATCTATCTAGCTGACATTGCATGGAAATATCTTCAGACACTTAATACTTCCTATTGAAGTGACCTTTCTAAAATATCCTTAACTGTGCCTAAACCCGATCTCGATCATTTATTACTCCAAGGGAAAAGAGGCAAGCCCTCAAACAACCACTTAATACCTTAAAACCCCATAGCAGATCTTTCTATTATGACCCGTACCCACAGAGACGTTTCACATTAGGCCGACCATTCATAGAAACTGGTAGCCAGATTAGCTGGCCAGATTTACCCTACAAAATTGAGACTAACCTCGCTTCTTCAGTAGTTACTTATCATAAGCGATGTCCCTATGACTTAGTCTTATTTACAACACTCTTAATATAACACTCCTCGTCGTGTTCATTAATTAGGCTATACAAGTGTTCCTTCTTATTTTGCCTTAACAAATTAATTACTTTCCTAAAGGGGATTTTAATGACACTTATATCCTAACTAACTACATAATTAATCGTTATAATTGTATGCTATTTATGATAATTAATATATAAATAAATACGCTCTTATTATTTTCTGTGTGTGTCAAGATTACGCCCTAACTAGTGTTAAATGTCAATTCCTTTTTAACAACAGTAATACGAGTCCTTTTTCCATATTATCAATGGTGTCATATTTCCAATATCCATAACAAGGGATTTCAGTATCCTTAACAAAGGATTTAATATTCATATTCGAAAATTGCAATAAATAGACTTGTATATAATAAAAAAATTAACTCAATCTATCACATCAAATAAATGGAATAATCTCAAAAATAGAAGTTACAATTCTAGTTTCATCTCTATTCAACCCATCTTTTACAAAGAATTTAAACATTTCTCTTTTATTTTCCTATGGAATAAAGGGTGTAAACTACAGATAAATTCATACTTTACACCTTATTCCTTAACCGAAACTTCATAATTAAATTGGAATTAAAGAGGAGTGGAATAGAAATTGAAATCACCAAAAACTGCAAAAACTACATATTCCCACAATTTAATGTAATCAATTGAGAATTCCCACAAGAATTGACATATTAAATTGTTGGAGTTTTGGGGGATTTTATTTTGTTTTATTTTCGTAAGCTCAAAACCCCTATGGCATATTCAAATCCATAATACACTAATCAATTATTGAAATAAAAATGCTATGATTTTTACTCATAGTTTGTCCTTGGCTTTGCTTCTCTTTGGATTTGAAAAGCCTATTATAATGTCCTTTAAATCTTTTCTTATTGATATGAAACAAGAGATTTATGTGAGTGTGTGTGTGTATGTATATATATATATATATATTAGATTCAGAAAGGTTGGAGAAGAAGAGGATTAGAAATTAAATAATAAACAAAGATATGTATATATGATTTATTACCTGAAACTCCAATGGAGTTTTCTGAATCTAAGAAGAGATGAACGGACGGAGCTTTGCTGATGCTTTCAAACTATTTGTGAATAAAAATGAAGGGTTTAGGGTCATATTTATAAAGGTTGAAATGTACTAGAACCGTAGGATGAAAGTAAGTAAAAATAGAAAATCTGGTACGTTCATTACCTCAAAACCCTAATCGCTGCCCCTAGGTAGTGGTCGACCGCCTCATGTGCACCTGTCGACTGCAAGCAGTCGACCGGTTGGGTTGCATAGTTGACCGCTCCCCCTTATTTTGGAGCATTTAATTTATTTACCGTTTCTTAATTAATTTCATTCCTTAATTAATTTTAACGTAAATTATTAACTTTAACGTTACTTAACCTCCAAGTCTAATCTCAGTTAACTTTTTGAAATTTAAAATTCAATTTTATTTATTTATATAAATTTGAATTTGAACTAAATTATTTTATAATTGAAAACTTCAAACGCTCATAATTTCTTCGTTCGAGCTCCGTTTTCAACATATTATATATGGAAATTGATTAGAATTTCGCCACGAACGCAATGGTAGAACTTTTATAGCCAAATTCCAACTTTTACAAAAATTTCATTTTTACCCCTGTATTATTTAATCTAATTTATTCACTTTATTTACCCGTGGTTGATTTTACGTGGTTTTACATTCTCCCTTCTTAAAAAAGATTTCGTCCTCGAAATCTTTCTAAAGGGTGAACAACGTAACTTGCAATAACATCCATGTTATACAACCAATTTATCTACACAACCATGTACTCAACCAAAGTGCAATGTGATTATATATTGTAGACATGCTATAAATAAGCTCAATCCTAGCGTAAGTGTGTGATCGTGTCATGCAAGGATGTATGCAGATATCCTAAACATGCATAAAATTAATACATGTGTAAAGTGATTTTGAAAAAAGTGTAGCAACCATCTCTTACCAGAGAAAGGCTTAGGACAAGAAGTCCTCATGCCTTCCACCAGATTTTCTCCCCAATTTACTCGGGCCAACCTAATTTTTTTGTTGTGGAGCCTCCTAGTTCCGTGCTTTACAATGCATGCAATGGCATGGGACGCTATTGGCTCCATTTCAGTATCCCCCAATTGATTAGGCTCCACCACAATGGCTATGCTATGAAGAAAATTTCTCAAGTGCGAAATGTGAAAAATGTCATGGACTCCTGTCAACTTACAGGCTATCTTATATTCCCTAATTATTGGGGAAGGCCCAATAGATCTTGATGCCAACTTTTCCAACTTTCCAAACCTTACGACCTTCACACGTTGCTTAACCAACTCTAACTTTTCGAAGTCTTTTAATTCAAATTCGGTTCGAGTAGAATTTTGTCGGTGGTTTACCACCTATAGTTTGGTGATTTGTATTGCCTCCCATAAAGTGCTTTAATGGTGCCATACTAATAGTCTATTAGTGACTATTATTATACGAAAATTCTACTAAAGGTAAGTGCTGCTCCCGATGTCCTCTAGAGTCCATGATGCAAGCTCTCAACAAATCCTCCATGTTCCCATTCTCTTCTTCAGTTTTTCCATCGGTCTTTAGTTGGTAAGCGATGTTAAGATTTAATGAAGTTCCTAAAGCCAAGGAAGTCCCCAAGGCTACTAGCAAACTCCTCCAAAATTTTCTAGCAAATAAGGCGTCCTTATTACTAATGATGTTAATCGAAATTCCATGAAGTCGAACCACCTCCTTGTTATGAATCTGCACTAGAGGCGCTGCGGTCCTGTTGCCCAAATAGGAATAAAAGGGTCTCACCCCCCCTTTTTATCCTAGTTCATTAGAAAATTATCCTCTCATGTCTATATTTTATCTCTTTATTGAATGGTAACATTCATTGAGCTAAAATTTTATTTTTTTTGAAATTCTAAAGTTTTTGGGGTTGAAACATTTATTTATTTTGGGCTGCTAATCAAATTTCCTCATTAGCTTCCGGTCTTACCCATGGTTTATCACTAGTTAAGTGTCTCCACAAAATTTTCTTATTTACAATGCTTCTCAATATGTATATATTTATCAAGTGGTTTAATCTCATTCATAAAACCAACACAGGAATAAAATAGGAATATATCTTACACCACATCATTCACTTTTCCAATAATCAAGGGAGACAACTAGCGAGTACAACCCAAAAACTCTAAAAGAAAATTCTGCTAAAAGTTGTCGTTTATTATCAAGTGATATAAATGGCGTTGAGGTTCTAACACTCCTTACTAAATAAAGATAGGTATTTCTTAATCTGTCATTTATTACCCATTTTCCTTAATTTTCCTTTTTGATTTCCAATAAATGTGGTCCATCCATTACTTTAATAAATATATCCATAACAGTTGATCATTACTACCAAAATTGGGTCATCCCCAATTAATCCTTATTTAATCCCTTTAACCTTCTTTAGGTTTCAAAACCTATCAATTACTCAGATTCAATTCTCCCAAGAATGCCATATAAAGTTTTACTATTCGGTCCTCATTTAATTCCTTTTTCCTCTCATTAATTACAATTTATTGTCCATTAAATTTGTAATTAATGTCCATAAATCCTAATTCGTTAATAATAATTAATACGCATATAGTCATAATTTATGCTATTTATATATATTCTTATTTTTAATCGTTAAGCGTGGTTATACGTATATACTAATTTCTAAATTGGAATCTCCATATTTTCAATTTATTAGAGCTATCCTTAAAAAGGACCATCGTCGCAATCTCTTATAAATTAACCACAAATGAGACTTTTTTGCTTTATTTGAATTTACAAAGAATTATTTCTTTTCTTCTATTGAAAGAGACAGTGGAAATAAATGGGAAGGATATCCATATCTTACGCATCTCTTTCCCTTTTCGGTGCATCCTTTGTTAATTCAAACAATGCACTTTTATACATATTTTGGAATATGGTAATTTATGGAAATTATATGGAAACTACTTCAAATAAATTAAAATATAGAAATTTGCATCCTAAGTTATCTACGACAACCTAATTTACATCTCAATTATAGATTTAAAATATCTTTACACTCTACCAACTTCTTCAAATAGAGGTTTGAGCTTATTTCAAATTTCCAGATCAGGTTGTACACTCTATTCCCATTTTATTCACATCCTAAAAACCTTAATTTGCCCTATCTAGGTAGTGATCCCTATCTACTCCATAAAAAATTGGTTTTCACTATTCTTTATGAAACCAGAATCTTAACAACATACAAAATGATATAACTTTTTTCATAAAATAAACTTATTATATTAAATTCAAGATCAGCATTTATTATCCCATTTCTTGTAAAACTTAAAATTTCACAGACATAAAGTACCAAATTAAAAATCTCCCTCTTTGAAAATATAAATTTAGAAACCTTCATCAAGAATTCAGAATTGCTTAGTTCAAAGAAGGAGCAAAAGAATTAAAAAAAACTTTATTCATCAAAGACTTATTCCTATAAAACTTAGACTTTTAAATCATAGTACTCAAAAATTACTTGGTCTTCAAAAAGGAACTATGAAAAACTTCCCTTTTCAATGAATTACTATAATAATAACTTAATCCTTTTGAAAATAGGATCTCCAACACAAAACGTTAAAAACTCAATTATCACTCTAGAATAATAGACCAGGCATTTATTATTCCAAAGATTTTTTAGTTATAACATAGTTATTTTATTTTAAAATATGCATCAACATCTATTGCTTTATTACTCAAAATATACTATCATTTAACTAAATACATTTAATAACTTTGTTCAAACTCTTAAAATCTTTCACAATCTTTTTCTTGTCAGTTCAAATAATATTCTTATTTAAAAAGTTCTAAATTCAAATAAGAAAAACATATATATAAAATTCTCATCTTTACATAGATGGTTTTCCTTATATACAAAAGTATCCAACTCATTTATTAACTACCATCAAAATCCATTCAATTGTCAAAGATACCTTTTTAAAACTTTAAACGATGGAAAATGCTATAGACAAAGATAACATTCTATCTTATTCCTATTACTCCTCTTTTACATTATTTACCATTGGATTAAAATTTCCATTTCTATTACAACCTAAATTTAAGCTATTATTCTCTGTATTTCCTTATATGGGTATGTTCCTCTTACCTATCTTATCGAATATCCTTATCCCATTATTTTCTATTTCCCTATTCCAATCAGGTGTCATTTCCATTTATACACCCTTTTAAATATAATTTTATGGAAAAGAACATCCAAATTTATAAAGTAGAAGAAATCATATAGATAGTGGAATCCAAAAAAACAAAGAATCCAAAAGTTGATAACTTTTTATTTCAACAAAATTTTAAATTGAGAAGTTAACAAATGAAAAACTTCTCTTCTATTTAACTTTTCAAGTCACTAGATTTCCAAATTTATTTTTGTAAAAATCATCCACCATTTCATTTTTAAAACGTTTCTCCACTTTTAAAATTACATTCTTTTTCAAAATTTTGCTCAAACAAATGGTAGTATTTCCAAAGCCATCTGAAATCATTTCTTTCAAAAATCCTCAACTTATAATACATAAGATCTTCATTTAATGATCCTTTGAAAAGCACTTTTCAAAACATTCAAGGAGTTTTCAAAAACCTTTTATCGAATTCTTTTTCATGGGTAGGATTTAAAAATTGGCTTTAATTGACCTTTCCTTTGAATTTTCCTATTCAATCCTCTTAAAAATCTAGTCATCTTTTTGTGGTGATTAATATACACCTTCTTACAGAAGCTTATTTCAATCCTCCTTTACATCTTACTTCAGGTTGTTTACAAATTAAATAGTACCTAACATTTTTATTTATGATTTCCATAAATGACACTTTGTCCGTACTAAATGGTTATTATCTCAATGGACGTTTCCTAAAAACATTTATTTACTTATTCAAATTTTTACCTATTTAGCTTCTTCCTTATCTTCCCATAATTACCTTAAAGGTCTTATTAGTCTATTTAATTTCTTGTAACCCTCACTTATTGAACAGTCATTGTGTATTAAATTTTTAGAGCTACAACATTTCCTTATAGATTTCCTATCCCTATTTTTTATTACGCTTATAGGGTAAACAATTATAAGGAAGTCTAAGTCTAACAAAGGAGTCAAGTATGATTCATCTTCTGGGGTGTTACCATATGTTGTGGTCATTCTCTTCATAGTCCACTTTTACGATAAGATCTCCGCTCTGTAAGTAATCGTAGTAGGAGTATAAATTTAACTCTATTTATTTTTCCAACCTATAATCAGTTCGCCCATCCTTTTGGACTATGGTCGCAACTACTTATATAGTCAGAATTTATAGAGTTGAGCGTATATTCAAAATAAGTATTTATATTTATAGTACAACCTTTCTAAAAACCTTTTCAAATATAACAAGTATGCCACTCATACGTATATTTTTCCCGTTGGTCGGATAACCTAAGCTCTGATATCAATGTAACAACCCGCCCCGAAACAAGCTTAAATTCCGACTCAGAAAATGCTCATCAAAACTTAGACCTATTCCAAAGATGGCTATTGGTTGGTAAAAGAAAAACAATATAGAGCTATCTATTTATTCCTTCAGACCTCACAACGGAAGAAACAAAATATAATAGCAATAATAGTACCCATTTATTTCAAACCATCTCAATTGTCACAAAACATAACATAGTGTCAATAACAAACGTTATATCATTTTGTTCCAAAAATACGTTTTATGGGTACAATAGAAAATAACATAAAAAGATAGATAATGACTGCCACAAGCTTCACTCCCTCCATCTTCAAGCATCATCAACTCCTTCTCTAACCTGTTGTAATGAGGAGGGAGTCAGAATCAAAAGTATCGGGTGAATAAAAACCTCGAGCCTTACTATTTCATTACTTTAGCAGTATAGTTCAAAATAAGAATATGTCTTATGTATTTTGAAACCATTTAATACTTTATATAAGGAAAGGAGGTAGGACCTTAAACAATCATTAATACCTTCCATTCCCGAAGCAGGTTTTCCAATCCCATAACCCATAACCCATAACCAACCTCAAAAATGTCTAACAATGCAAGGGATTAAACCCAAGCCACTTAATACCTTTTAATGGAAAATAGGCAGAATTTGACCATTTAAGACCTCAACTAAGGTAGGCCCCCATAATTTAATACCTATTCCTAAGGCGGACTACATAGAGGCATCTATCTAGCTAATATTGCACGAAAATCTCTTCGGAAGCTTAATATTTCCTATTGAAGCGGATCTTTCCGAGATATCCTTAACTGTGCGTAAATCCAATCCGACAATTTAATACTTTGCTTAGGGAAAAGAGGTGAGACCATAAACAACCACTTAATACTTCAAAACCCCATAGCAGGTCTTTATAATGATCCTGAACTCGGCCTTCGAAAATTGGCACCCGTACTTCACGTGTACTCAAATGCCGCAGATTCAAACGCCGAATCTGGCTCACCGGAGCTTATAACACAGTAAGTATAACAACACAGCGGAAGAAAGAAATGGATGATATCATATACATCACAAATGATACAATATCCAGAATATGATATACAACAATGATATCTATATGATACAAGAATATAAGAGACAAATAAAAATGTTACAGCGGAAACAACAGAGGTGATACTCCAAATGATCTGAAAAAGAGCATGAGTCCACCAACTCCAATATCAAGCTCGAACCCCCATCACATCTCTCTAAGAGAAGCAAGGTCAGTCGCGAACTCCAAACACTGAACTAGCTCCTGATAATCTACTAACCTGACTATCTAAAAACCCCAACTCTAGACTGCCCGTGTGGAAAATTGTGGGCACCCAGAGTTTAGGAAGGGAACAATAAACTCCGGTTCAGTCATGGGACTGGTATGAGTAAAAAAACAGTTTATCTTTAAAACAAACAACAAAAGAATTTTAAACATTGAAATCCGCAATGCTTTTTGGAAAATGAAACTACCATAAGGCCTCCCGGCACACACACAATGCAATCGCACACATGGGGGAGATTTCTCCTTATGATAGTCAAACATGCTTACTACGCAAAGTCATTTGATATTATTATTATTGCATAGTGCAAAAAACATTTCGAAAGTATAATATTAATCTTAGCCAACATAGGTACCATTATATTATGCCTGCTATAGCTACCGCCTGAGGAGACAAGTTATACAAATTGCAATCGTAAAGGGATCATATTGTTTCTTTGGATTTTCCAACAAATGGTCAGGCTAAGGAACTTCCTATGCCACGTAGGAATGCCTCTGGAGGGATGCCCTGAGAGACAACTTCTCTCTGCCAAAACAAGGCCGGTTACCCCCTTCCCGAGTAGTAAACCTGAGATATGCCACCCCCGGTCGTTTGCGAACTTTATCCGAGGTACCTCGATCAGAAAGCAACAATCACACAGTAAATGAGATTGGAGCAACCACACAGGTAAATATCTGGGCTCCATACCATGATACCACCTTTTTCCAGAAGGAATGGATATACCCTAGGGGAGCTACCCCTGAAACCTTGCCGCATCTTTCCTGTTTCGACCATTTCCGGGGTGTGAGGCTCGATGAGGTCTCGTCCACAAAGCTACGCTTTTTCACAAAGCCATGCTTTGATCAACAAATGATCAACAACACACAGCAGCACTCAGCATGCCACACTACCAAATTGGGAGTATATCACTAATAACCTTCAACTACATAACCTCTGAGCTTGTACGTCTCAGAGAAGGGTGTTAAGCTAAGAGAATAAATCTCCGCCACCAAACAGAAATGTATTTGAAAGAAATCAGCTTTATATCTCAAAGTGTAATGTCAGACATACAACCATACAAGTCTGCTCCGGGTTCAAACAGAACCGAATGCACTTCCAAAGAAGCCCTTGCAATCCGGATAATCCCTAATCACGTTCGGACTTCCCACCACATATGGAGTCTCTATACCGGGGACCAGTCGATGCAGAGACATTCGATGAGTTGTCCTTTCGTTTTCAAATGTTATCCATAACGTCGTATCATTATTCGGAATGGGTTATATGACACAAAGGTCTTCTCCCGGCTAAACCGAATAATGAACGCAATATTTAAAACTATATGGATATGGAATTTCAATTAAGTCACAACTTATTACCCAAAACTTTTCTTCAAATGGTTTAAACACATTACCATTTTAATATTTTACACAAAAAGATTCATCTCACAAAGTTCACCCAATTTCACAAAGATCTATTCATAGATTTCCATTTCAATTTGGGTTTAACTCATCCAATCTTTAAAACAAAGATTTAACTGATAGCATTCAAAACAATTCCATTTTGACCTTTTATACAAAAGGTACACCTTTCCAATTTCAAAACAAAGTTCAACAATCTTTCACAAAGATTTATTCATAACTCGGAAAACCATTTTCATTTCAAACTTGAAATTCTTTTGACACAAATTGGAAATTCAATCCTTATATGAAAGCTTCTATTATTTGAAAACAAATAGTTTTCATTTTGGAAAATCTGATTCATTTAGACGAGTTAAAGTCCTTGGGTTAAATTCAAATTCTCAAAACCATACTTTTAAAATGGTTTAAATTCATATAAATACATTATAACATCTTTTAACCATAATTTTCAAACATGGAATTCAATTCCAAATTTTGAATTCAAATTCAAATTAAATTATTTAAATTGGAAATTTTACCAAGTTATTCAAAATAACTTTTATCTTAAAAACTCCTTTTCAAAAGCTTTAACATTCAACCCAAATCCATTTCCAAAATCAATTGAAATTAAAATTTCAATTTCAAAAACATTAAATTTAAATCATCTGTGACTTAATCGATTTCCTCGTGATTTCCATATTTGTGTGTGTATGGTGTAGTCCAGCGGTTTCACACACAATAGTGCAACATCATTCAATCATCACAGATTCAAATACAGCAATTTATTTGATAAGCGGTATAAACTATAACGCTTATCCTTATTCACAGATCCATAAATAAATCACAGATAAAATAAATTACATTCATCACAGCTTGAATTAAAACAACTCATATCACACAGCATCACATAGTAGGGATATCAAACAATTCACAACATTCAATGGAATACAATCATCCATAAGTAATGATTTATTAATCATCATTCTCTAATTAATTTAAAATAAATTAAATTAATTACTTTCATCATTCTAAATCTTGCTTACTTAACCATTAATTGATTACAAATTAATTAATCACTCTCTAAGTACTAATTAATCACCCTTGATTAATTATACTCTAATTACATTAAGTAATTATCCTTAATTAATTACACAAATTAATTGTTCTTAACTAATTACAGTAATTAACCTTTAATTACTTCATTAATTAATTAATTAAAATTAATTACATTAATCCTTAATTAATCACATCAATTAATTACTTCATAATCACTTATCATTGATTAATTAATCTTAATTAATCAACCCCTAATTACATCATTAATTATATTAATTAATGATCTCTAATTACTTCTTTAATTAATTACTCTATTTACATTAATTACATTACGTAATTAATCTTTAATTAATCTTAACAAATCTCATTTATTAATTAATCCTTCCTTTACAATTTCTTTCATTTAAACTTTTTTTAAACATTTGAATTCATAAACTTTATTTTATTCAAAATCTTGAATTCAAATTTAGATTTAAATTCAGATTTTAAAACTTTGATTTAATCTCTGTTTAAATCATTCCTTCATGATTTCAAATTCCATTTTTTAATTCAAATTGTTTAAAATATAATTTCAAATTACTTATCCATTTTTTAGTTATTAGACAATTTAAATTTAAGACTTGATTTATTTCCAAAGTAAGTCTCAAAACTAACTTGAATTTATATTTATACTTGAATTTAAACTCAGTTTAAACCTTCATTTATAAATTCAAATCTCAGTTTTAAATTTCAAACAAAAAAACAAGTTTGAAAAATCTGAAGTATAGCTTTACCCGAGCCAACCCTATTCCTGCTCCGAGTCATACCCCTCAATATCTCGAGTAAACACTCGAGAAAACACACGAACAAACCCTGCTTCATCTCAACCAACCTAAATTTTTCCCAGGCTTCCAGAATCCGTGCACGAACACATGCACGACGCCGATGGTCGACTTCAGGCGACCTCACATCGTCGAGCAAGTCGACGACCTTCCACACTCCTCTCCCGGACCACCAGAACCCAGCCTTCATCTCGAATTCGAAATCGAGCTCGAACTCGAGAACCTGGAACAACAAAACCCACCACCACCAGACCTGTCATCGCCTCGTTCTCGCAACCTCGACCACCAGACAACCCGAAACTCCGGCCACACGATCGTCAACATCTCCTCTACCACTTCCCAGAGCCACGAGACACTCGATCAACTATCCGGGACGAACGAATCGAATTGCTCAGCCACGACAAAATTAGGTTTACAAACTTCAAAGGCTCGCCGCCGCCGCCACGACCATTTGACCTCCATCACACTATTTTTCCTGACACCGCCGTAGACTCCTCCACCTCCACACGAAACCCCGAGCTTCACGAACTAGCCGATCGCCGGAAATTGCCAAATCAATGGATTTCGAACAAACACTAACTACTCTTAATTCCTAGCTCTAAAATTATGATTTGTGTTTTAAAAATCATGTTTTGGTATGCGAGTTCAATCCCCATACCTGAATTCGTGAATTAAGTAGTCTGAATTTTGACTGAGTTGAGGTTGTGCTCAGATTTCTTGGTTTCCAAAGGCATTAACAAGTTGTTTTAACTTGAATTGATTTTTAAACTTTAATACACACCATAACAAACAAGTTTTGATTTAATACTATGTCCAAACATCAAGTAGATTAAGAGGGATTGATTTTTGAAACCAGAATCTTGAGTTAGAATTTTTAACAGAGAACATAGAATTTTTAACAGAGAACATATACGAATAAAAGCCTGCACACTTCATTCATCATTCACGTATACCCAAAGAATTCAAATATATATATATACATACTAACATACTCATCACAGATATAACTTTCAACATATCCATGCCTTTAAATTTTAAAAAGTGAAGTTACTCACAGTGTTGTTTCCAGAGGAAAGAAAACAGAGTTGATGAAGAAATAGGTTTGAGTATCTTTGCTTGCTGAAACCATTTCTTTGATCCTCTGGTTTTCATTGATTTGAGTTGTTATTTAGGTTGAAGCTTTGAGTGATATTTACTTTAGTTTTTCTCAGTTTAGAATGATCGAAACTGAGGTGAGAAGAATTAATGGATATATAGAAATGAAGTTTACTGGTGGTGATATTTGTACAAGTGATATATTTTTGTTTGTACTAGTTAGCAGAGATTTTTTTCTTGTTTGTTTTGTTGGGAGGCTGATATGATTTTGGTTGTGTACTAGAGATAATAGCATTTAATGTCATACTTATCCCATATCTTATTTCGTATGTACTTATATGATTGTATATTTTTTTTCTTATTGCCTTGTATCTAAATGCATTCCTATATCAAACAGCATTACTTATCTTCATTTGCAAGCCAAAGAGATTTATATTTTTTTTCTTCCTTTGTTCATGCTTATTACTTTATAAACTAAATGAATTTAATATGTTGGTGAAATTTATCTAATGTGTTACTTTATATTTTATAACTTATTAACATGTTGTTTGAATTTATTTATGTATTTATTTTATTTTCATAATTTATCTTATATATATTTATTTGTTTCTATTTCTGACATAACCCATAAATTTTAAATTTTAAATTATTTACTTTTATATTTGTGTCAAATGTCTATACTTTTATATTTATTTTTAAACCATTTACTTAAACTTTAAATTCAAATCCAATGTATATATATAAATTCAAATCTACTCATATATACACCTATACATATATATTCACATATATATACAAGATTTAAATTCAAATGATTTAACACATATTTTATTTGAATTTGGGGAAACTCCGATCAATTTACCAATTAATTTTACAATTTTTATTCAAAAATTAAACTAATTATCAATTTAAACTTAGCAAAAATTCGGGATCGTTACAGTTTCCCCCTTAAGAAATTTCATCTCCGAAATTTGCCAGGGAGACACAAAGATAGATGAAAAATATTTCATCAAATCAACTGAATATCTATTCTGCATTTGGCTTACCAAATCAGAATATCAATAATAAATACAAGAACGAATCTTTTTAATTTTTTTCACAAGATACTCGGGTTATCCAGATCTACGAAATATGCAGTGGCATTGGTTAGTTCAAAGGGATAACTAACCATTCGTTGAATATATTGGGACCCAAAGAATAGATAGATATATGGATACAATTTCAAAACTTTTAGTTTAGAAACCAAAGTATACCTATCAACCATAGCAAACAAAGCAACCAATTCATTCAAACAAACAATTCGACCAATTTGGAGTTTATGTCCCATACAAATATATCAAATCTTCTTCCTGGATCTACCAGGAACCATCGAAGAACTGAAAAGAGATGTTGAACAAAAGAGATTGATAGAGAAAAGATCGTTTCCTTGTTTCCTTGTTGTTACAGGGTATTGACCAATTCGTAGTGGTATTCCCATGTCCCCTATCTCATCCTCATACTTACTATCAGTGGATAGTAAGAGAATTTACTGAGGCATACAGACAGATATCTTATGGATACTCATTCTAGGGTATACTTCACCCTATCTCTAATGAGCTACTTAATGTGTTATACTCCTGAGCTAAAGTTCAACCTTAGCTCTGATACCAATTATAATGATCCTGAACTCGGCCTTCAAAAATCGGCACACGTACTTCACGTGTACTCAAATGCCGCAGATTCAAACGCCGAATCTGGCTCACCAGAGCTTATAACACAGTAAGTATAACAACACAGTGGAAGAAAGAAATGGATGATATCATATACATCACAAATGATACAATATCCAAAATATGATATACAACAATGATATCTATATGATACAAGAATATCAGAGACAAATAATAATGTTACAGCGAAAACAACAGAGGTGATACTCCAAATGATCTGAAAAAGAGCATGAGTCCACCAACTCCAATATCAAGCTCGAACCCCCATCACATCTCACTAAGAGACGCAAGGTCAGTCGCGAACTCCAAACACTGAACTAGCTCCCGATAATCTACTAACCTGACTATCTGAAAACCCCAACTCTAGACTGCCCGTGTGGAAAATTGTGGGCACCCAGAGTTTAGGAAGGGAACAATAAACTCTGGGTCAGTCATGGGACTGGTATGAGTAACAAAAACAATTTATCTTTAAAACAAACAACAAAAGAATTTTAAACATTGAAATCCACAATGCTTTTTGGAAAATGAAACTACCATAAGGCCTCCCGGCACACACACAATGCAATCGCACACATGGGGGAGATTTCTCCTTATGATAGTCAAACATGCTTACCACGCAAAGTCATTTGATATTATTATTAGTGCATAGTGCAGAAAATATTTCGAAAGTATAATATTAATCTTAGCCAACATAGGTACCATTATATTATGCCTGCTATATCTGCCGCCTGAGGAGACAGGTTATACAAATTGCAATCGTAAAGGGCTCGTATTGTTTCTTTCTATTTTTGTAACGACCCGATATTTTGCACCATTCGCATCCGCACATGTCAAACTTGAATGATTCAAAATACCTAATTGTTAATTATATTTGGCAAAACTGAGCATATACAGTAAATAAATAGAACACAGATCACAGACACAGAGTAATAATTTGCAGCGGAAATAAAAGATTGTAGTTCATGAAGCTACTATATACATATCAGAGTTAAATAAGGTACAACAGATGTCTCGAATACAATAGTCAAATACAATAACAGAATACATCACTGAAATCAGCTGAATATCTGAAAGCTGGATAGATAGCTGGATCTCCAAGCGAAGCTCCAACTCCAAAGGTGAGTCTCAAATACTGGTACACTCAGTCTAACCCGAGCGTAAAGCAAAACACAAAGCACTCGAGTCAGGATTAACATTCTTATATCAATAAATCCAACTCAAGTGAAATAGCAAATGAAATACCAGTAACTCAAAGGATGTTTGGAATAACCATCCTTTAAGCATCCGTTAAACTATCTACTATGTAGTAGTGTACGATAAGTAGATAATGCCTATCAGTAATATAAAGTATCAAAATAGTGTTAAGGCGTTACCATTATCCCCCTTAACACATTTTATATAAGCATTATAGTCTATACAGCACTGTAAACTCCACCGTAAACTAGTGGGATATTAGGGAGTACTCCATAGGTATAACACAAAACAAATCGTAGTGGTCATGTATATAGGGATCCAAGTATGACAAGGCACATGAGGCAATACCCGAGGTAGTGAAACTACCGTTTGCCTGATCCGGACTGGTGAGAACGCATCGCTGCAGCGATCGCAACACCGCGAAACAACACTCCCAAATCAAGGGTGCACCAATCGACAACAAGTAATGAGTAGTTTCGAAGAAGTGTGTTCGCTCGAGGTAGCTAGCCCCCATTTGGCCCGGCACGGCTCCTGTTTTAGTCATTTCCAATTTGACACAAGTGTCAAGGCTATCCATTATCATTCACTTTCTTCAGTCATCACGTACATCATTCCAACCACTTCATTCTGGATCACACTCCGCGTATAGTTATTAAAGTGGTTTTCGGTTTAGACAGTGAGTATGTCCATAACCGATTCTGGTCTCTTTAATAACTTTCGTAATTATTACACCGATTGGTCATTTAATAAACTTCAAAACCAAATCAAATTCAATTTCAAATAGAATTTGTAAACCAACATTTCATTTCTCTTTCTAAATCAATTTCCATAATTTACGTTTCAAAACTTCCAAATTACTATTTCAAAATCTTATAATTCAATTTCAATTTTATTTAAACAATTCAAATATTGATTCAAGTTCGTATATAAATTTTATTCCGAAATCATTTAAATAAAATTTAATTTAACATTCAAATCAATTTACATTCATTTCGATTTTTATTCAATATTCATTAAGTTAATTTATCAATTCAAACAATTACTATTTAATTTCCAATTCATTAAATCAATTTAAGTTTCTATCATTATATCAAAACTTACAAATTTAATTAAATTAAATTCGTCAAATCAAATTCTTTAAATTACAAGTCTTAAATTAATTTCAATAAATCACATTTTGATTTCTTGTTAAAGAAAATTCAATTTTACTTATTTACTTACTTAGTTACAATTTCAAAGCTTAAATAAATAAACTTATTCAAGAAGTTCAATTCCACTTATTAAAGAATTCAATTTATTTAATTATTAAATAATTCAATCTTATTTAATTATTAAATAATTTCAAAACTTAATTATTAAATAATTTCAAAACTTAATTATTAATAATTCCAAACTTAATAATTAAATTTTAAACAACATTCTTTCATCAACTGCTATGTTAATATTTTGTTTCAGATTATTACATATTAACATTTTGCTTTCATAAAAATTCAAATTCCAAATTCATTTCAAAACCTTATTATTTATTCAAATAAAATCTTTACTTTATTTTTAAATCAAATTATTGACCAATCGGGTTTTATTTAATTCTCTATCCTAGGTCAAAGTTTTATTTTGGGTATTTATCATTTCAACTCGATTCTAATTCAATTCAAAATCAAAGCATAGCAAAGGGAACTTGCAGTGTGATAACTGGGATGGTGTCAAAGTAAATAAACAAACAATAACAACAACCAATATCAATCTAATAATCAATTCAAATAATCCTGAAATAATCGTATTAATTCACATTGTTGTTTGTGCAAATTAATATAATTATTTCTAGAATCTACACCATCATTTCATATAGATTAAAGATTATTACACTAATATTTATATGGTTCTTCACTTGATATCTATTGTTCAATTTCATACTACATCGATTTAAACAACGTACATTTAAATGGTTCAAGTACAATTAACCATATTTCTACATGTCAATTTATTTAAATATTTAAAGAGGCATATTATGCAAATGTCATTTATTCAAATTTTACCATATATCAAATCTAATTATCCTACGTCAATTTCAAATTCAAATTATTATCATTTTCTACATTAACAATTTAACGTCCAATGTTAAAAAATCAAACAATCAATCACTTATCAACCAAAACTGTATTATCATTTCATAAATAACAGATGATAGTGTCAGATGTCACAGGTGAACTGATACAGGTAATAGCATATATAACAGTGTAAATAACTAACAGCAGCATATTTCAATTGTCATTTCAATTGAAATCAAATTTAATAAATAAAAGAACATTGTAAGTGATTGCTCACCTTCCGAGGCTAGAGAGAGGTTCGACAATGAATTGAGTTACGAATCCAAGCATGAATTTCAAGGCAATGCAAGATTGGCACGGATTTGATGGATAAGCTGACAAAAAGGAATTGATGAAATAGATCAGAATCTACCTGATATAGACTGAAACGAAATATATATTATATTATTATATTATTTTCTTAAACCAATATTAAATTTGGAACTCATATTTAAAATAATATATATATATATATACAAATTTCAAATAAATATAAATTAGTATATAAATATATACAAACTCACATACAAATTATATTTTAAAATTTGCTATTAAAACATATATTACAAATCAAACCTATATACATAATATATTTGAAAATACTAACATGACCTATATACATATCTACTATAACACATACAATAATCCATGGACCATATATCCAAACAAAACTTCTCGTGTATACATATATTAAAACAAAATTTTTTTTCTTTGAATCCAAAATACATACTTGCTTTCAAAACCAAATTTCAAAACTACCATTTGATTTATAAACAGAACATATAAATAAATCTATACAATGTTCAGATCAAATACCATTTAAATATTAACAACAACATATTATATATGCATTTAAATATATATACTGCAGGCTTTATAAAATAACATACTGTAACTTACATGAATTAACAAAATAAACTGACATACATATCTATATAGCAACTGCTAACAACTTGAGAACTTACATATTATATCATATATAAATAAACTCACAGAGCACGTGTAAACCCGTATACACCTATATATACAATAACAAGTTTCATGGTTTGCATAAACTTATATACATGCGTGGCTAATATGTAAAGGCAGGCACAAAATATACTACCATAGACAGGTTTATATTTGTCATAAACAATATACAAAAGGCCTATATATATATACATTTAAAACTCATTTAAACTATATATAGGAACAATAGCTATATCACATAAATTTTTATATATATATAAATAGTGGCTTCCTTTTCGCACTTACATAGCTATATAAATACGAACCATGCAAATAAAAGCCAAAAAACATGCAGACTACATGTTTTTAAAACTTTATAAAACTAATGTATAAAGCTAATGTAATATAACAACATCACAATTTAAATAACATAAAACTGGGATGAACGTATCACTGTAATTATATATGTGTTGTAAACATGGTTATTGCTTCCTCAAAAATATAATATATTATAAAAAAATGTATGTAACATCATATTTTAAACAAAACATATTATTATACATTTTGTACGTATATATATATATATATGCAATGTTGAGTAAGTTTGAACATATATAGACTGTAATATATATAAAAACAATATCCATCAAAAATCAATATACTATCTTTATTAAAATGCACATACATAATCAACAGAACCCTCACAAACATATATATGGTTGTAATTATATACGATACTTGGAAAAAAACCCAAACATATATATACTTTTCTGCAATTACAAACACAAATAACATATGTATATTAATATATATAATTACCTTCACCAATAAGGACAAGAGGGGAAGGCACAGCTGCCGAAAAGAAAGGAGCAAGCGATTGGAGAGGAGTTTAGTGGAGGAGATGATGAGAGGCAGTTCGGTGGCCAGGGTACTCGGCGGATGCGTAGGCTGGACGTGGGCTTGCGATTGCACAAGTGGAGCTACAAGCGGCTGCTACGGTGGAAGTTGGAAGCACGGGTTGCACGAGCCTGGGTGAATCACGTGGGTTGCTCGACGGAGTAGGGAAGGTTGTATGGATGGTAGTAGGCTTCGGCCCGGGGTAGCTCGGTGTTGTGGCTGGAGCACGGTCAGAGGGGTCGGTGTTGGTGGCAGCGCCTGGGAGGTCGAAAAGGAGGTTGGCAAGGAGGGCGTTAGGCAGTGGGACAGGCTGAGGTTGGTGGGCTCGGTGAAGGCGGTGATGAGGGTGGAGATGAAGGTGGACGCGGAGGGGAAGAGGAAGGCTTGGATGAGGAGGTTGGCTATGGTGTGGAGGAGCAACATGTGGTAGCTTGGATTGAGAGGAGGGGCAGCCGAACTCAAGGAAGAAAGAAGAAAATAATGTAGAGGAGAGGAGACATTGCAGCAAATGGGTGAGAAGGAGGTAAAGTGACAGAGGAAAGAGTGTATAATGTATAAATCATTTATTATTTCTTTTGAATGAGAATATAGACTTTGGGAATACGCAGAGCAAAGGGTTGGAATAATAAAAGTCTACAACAAAATTCTAGGGTATATTCAATAGCTAATGTCCATTGGACAAGAAGACGGTGGAAACTTTCCACCGAATGGTCACAAAGAAATAAAAGTCGTCCGATACGGTTACCCGTTTGCGGGTTCCGCCGCGTACCGGACTCTGAACGTACGAAAGAATATACCGTAGAGATCAGCACGAGAAGACGATCAAAACGGTATACGGATATCAGTGGTACAATTTGAATTTATAAAATTCGAATTTTTCTACTGGCGGGAAAATGCAAGAAAACGTAGAAAAATAAGATCGACGGAGCCAAAGAAGTCTGAATTTGGAAAAATGACGTTTGCTCAGAAGATGGTTTAGAATTTTTCTATGTAAAATATTTCGGTTCCGAAAACATTTTATTTTCATCATTTTTTAACTGATTAAATTGAAGTAAATTTTCGCCCGAAATAAACTTTCATATTTTCGGACGAAAATTTACCAGTTGCTATGCTTAACTAGACGCATTCCAAATATCAAATTTATATTTCAAAATTTCACCAAAATTTCAACTAATTATGTTATTAAAACAGTTAAAATTTACGGGTCGTTACAATTTTCCAACAAATGGTCAGGCTAAGGAACTTCCTATGCCATGTAGGAACGCCTCTGGAGGGACGCCCCGAGAGACAACTGCTCTCTGCCAAAACAAGGCCGGTTACCCCCTTCCCGGGTAGTAAACCTGAGATATGCCACCCCCGGTCGTTTGCGACCTTTATCCGAGGTACCTCGATCACAAAGCAACAATCACACAGTAAATGAGATTGGAGCAACCATACAGGTAAATATCTGGGCTCCATACCATGATACCACCTTTTTCCAGAAGGAATGGACATACCCTAGGGGAGCTACCCCTGAAACCTTGCCGCATCTTTCCTGTTTCAACCATTTCCGGGGTGTAAGGCTCGATGAGGTCTCGTCCACAAAGCTACGCTTTTTCACAAAGCCATGCTTTGATCAACAAATGATCAACAACACACAGCAGCACTCAGCATGCCACACTACCAAATTGGGAGTATATCACCGATAACCTTCAACTACATAACCTCTGAGCTCGTACGTCTCAGAGAAGGGTGTTAAGCTAAGAGAATAAATCTCCGCCACCAAACAGAAATGTATTTGAAAGAAATCAGCTTTATATCTCAAAGTGTAATGTCAGACATACAACCATACAAGTCTGTTCCGGGTTCGAACAGAACCGATGGCACTTCCAAAGAAGCCCTTGCAATCCGGATAATCCCTAATCACGTTTGGACTTCCCACCACATATGGAGTCTCTATACCGGGGACCAATCGATGCAGAGACATTCGACGAGTTGTCCTTTCGTTTTCGAAAATATCCGGTCTTCACCACCGATCTTCAAATGCTATCCATAATGTCGTATCATTATTCGGAATGAGTTATATGACACAAAGGTCCTCTCCCGGCTAAACCGAATAATGAGCGCAATATTTAAAACTATATGGATATGGAATTTCAATTAAGTCACAACTTATTACCCAAAACTTTTCTTCAAATGGTTTAAACACATTACCATTTTAATCTTTTACACAAAAAGATTCATCTCACAAAGTTCACCCAGTTTCACAAAGATCTATTCATAGATTTCCATTTCAATTTGGGTTTAACTCATCCAATCTTTAAAACAAAGATTTAACTGATAGCTTTCAAAACAATTCCATTTTGACCTTTTATACAAAAGGTACACCTTTCCAATTTCAAAACAAAGTTCAACAATCTTTCACAAAGATTTATTCATAACTCGGAAAACCATTTTCATTTCAAACTTGAAATTCTTTTGACACAAATTGGAAATTCATTCCTTATATGAAAGCTTCTATTATTTGAAAACAAATAGTTTTCATTTCGGAAAATCTGATTCATTTAGACGAGTTAAAGTCCTTGGGTTAAATTCAAATTCTCAAAACCATACTTTTAAAATGGTTTAAATTCATATAAACACATTATAACATCTTTTAACCATAATTTTCAAACATGGAATTCAATTCCAAATTTTGAATTCAAATTAAATTATTTAAATTGGAAACTTTACCAAGTTATTCAAAATAACTTTTATCTTAAAAACTCCTTTTCAAAAGCTTTAACATTCAACCTAAATCCATTTCCAAAATCAATTGAAATTAAAATTTCAATTTCAAAAACATTAAATTTAAATCATTTGTGACTTAATCGATTTCCTCATGAAATCCATATTTGTGTGTGTATGGTGTAGTCCAGGGGTTTCACACACAATAGTGCAACATCATTCAATCATCACAGATTCAAATACAGCAATATATTTGATAAGCGGTATAAACTATAACGCTTATCGTTATTCACAGATCCACAGATAAATCACAAATAAAATAAATTACATTCATCACATCTTGAATTAAAACAACTCATATCACACAACATCACATAGTAGGGATATCAAACAATTCACAACATTCAATGGAATACAGTCATCCATAAGTAATGATTTATTAATCATCATTCTCTAATTAATTTAAAATAAATTAAATTAATTACTTTCATCATTCTAAATCTTGCTTACTTAACCATTAATTGATTACAAATTAATTAATCACTCTCTAAGTACTAATTAATCACCCTTGATTAATTATACTCTAATTACATTAAGTAATTATCCTTAATTAATTACACAAATTAATTGTTCTTAACTAATTACAGTAATTAACCTTTAATTACTTCATTAATTAATTAATTACATTAATCCTTAATTAATCACATCAATTAATTACTTCATAATCACTTATCATTGATTAATTAATCTTAATTAATCAACCCCTAATTACATCATTAATTATATTAATTAATGATCTCTAATTACTTCTTTAATTAATTAATCTATTTACATTAATTACATTACGTTATTAATCTTTAATTAATCTTAACAAATCTCATTTATTAATTAATCCTTCCTTTACAATTTCTTTCATTTAAACTTTTTTTAAACATTTGAATTTATAAACTTTATTTTATTCAAAATCTTGAATTCAAATTTAGAATTAAATTTAGATTTTAAAACTTTGATTTAATCTCTGTTTAAATCATTCCTTCATGATTTCAAATTCCATTTTTTTAATTCAAATTGTTTAAAATATACTTTCAAATTACTTAACCATTTTTTTAGTTATTAGACAATTTAAATTTAAGACTTGATTTATTTCCAAAGTAAGTCTCAAAACTAACTTGAATTTATATTTATACTTGAATTTAAACTCAGTTTAAACCTTCATTTATAAATTCAAATCTCAGTTTTAAATTTCAAAAAAAAAAAAAAACAGGTTTGAAAATTCTGAAGCAAAGCTATACCCGAGCCAACCCTATTCCTACTCTGAGTCCTACACCTCAATATCTCGAGTAAACACTCGAGAAAACAAACGAACAAACCCTGCTTCATCTCAACCAACCCAAATTTTTCCCAGGCTTCCAGAATTCGTGCACGACGCCGATGGTCGACTTCAGGCGACCTCACATCGTCGAGCAAGTCGACGACCTTCCACACTCCTCTCCCCGACCACCAGAACCCAGCCTTCATCTCGAATTCGAAATCGAGCTCGAACTCAAGAACCTGGAACAACAAAACCCACCACCACCAGACCTGTCATCGCCTCGTTCTCGCAACCTCGACCACCAGACAACCCGAAACTCCGGCCACACGATCGTCAGCATCTCCTCTACCACTTCCCAGAGCCACGATACACTCGATCAACTATCGGGGACGAACGAATCGAATTGCTCAGCCATGACAAAATTAGGTTTACAAACTTCAAAGGCTCGCCGCCGCCACCACGACCATCTGACCTCCATCACACTATTTTTCCTACAACCGCCGTAGACTCCTCCACCTCCACACGAAACCCCGAGCTTCACGAACTAGCCGATCGCCGGAAATTGCCAAATCAATGGATTTCGAACAAACACTAACTACTCTTAATTCCTAGCTCTAAAATTATGATTTGTGTTTTAAAAATCATGTTTTGGTATGCGAGTTCAATCCCCATACCTGAATTCGTGAATTAAGTAGTTTGAATTTTGACTGAGTTGAGGTTGTGCTCAGATTTCTTGGTTTCCAGAGGCATTAACAAGTTGTTTTAACTTGAATTGATTTTTAAACTTTAATACACACCATAACAAACAAGTTTTGATTTAATACTATGTCCAAACATCAAGTAGATTAAGAGGGATTGATTTTTGAAACTAGAATCTTGAGTTAGAATTTTTAACAGAGAACATATATGAATAAAAGCCTGCACACTTCATTCATCATTCATGTATACCCAAAGAATTCAAATATATATACATACTAACATACTCATTACAGATATAACTTGCAACAAATTCATGCCTTTAAATTTTAAAAAGTGAAGTTACTCACAGTGTTGTTTCCAGAGGAAAGAAAAAAGAGTTGATGAAGAAATAGGTTTGAGTATCTTTGCTTGCTGAAACCATCTCTTTGATCCTCTGATTTTCATTGATTTGAGTTGTTATTTAGGTTGAAGCTTTGAGTGATATTTACTTTAGTTTTTCTCAGTTTAGAATGATCGAAACTGAGGTGAGAAGAATTGATGGATATATAGAAATGAAGTTTACAGGTGGTGATATTTGTACAAGTGATATATTTTTGTTTGTACTAGTTAGCAGAGATTTTTTTCTTGTTTGTTTTGCTGGGAGGCTGATATGATTTTGGTTGTGTACTAGAGATAATAGCATTTAATGTCATACTTATCCCCTATCTTATTTCGTATGTACTTATATGATTGTATATTTTTTTTTATTTCTTATTGCCTTGTATCTAAATGCATTCCTATATCAAACAGCATTACTTATCTTCATTTGCAAGCCAAAGAGATTTATATTTTTTTTCTTCCTTTGTTCATACTTATTACTTTATAAAGTAAATGAATTTAATATGTTGGTAAAATTTATCTAATGTGTTACTTTATATTTTATAACTTATTAACATGTTGTTTGAATTTATTTATGTATTTATTTTATTTTCATAATTTATCTTATATATATTTATTTATTTCTATTTCTAACATAACCCATATATTTTAAATTTTAAATTATTTACTTTTATATTTGTGTCAAATGTCTATACTTTTATATTTATTTTTAAACCATTTACTTAAACTTTAAATTCAAATCCAATGTATATATATAAATTCAAATCTACTCATATATACACCTATACATATATATATTCACATATATATACAAGATTTAAATTCAAATGATTTAACACATATTTTATTTGAATTTGGGGAAACTCCGATCAATTTACCAATTAATTTTACAATTTTTATTCAAAAATTAAATTAATTATCAATTTAAACTTAGTAAAAATCCGGGATCGTTACTGTCTTCGTACAATGACCCATACCTACGGAAATGGCTTATATTAGTCTAACTATTCATAGGATCCGGTAGCCAGATTAGTTGGACAGATTTATGCATAGAATTAGGAATAAACTTGCGTTTTCCATAGTTACTTATCATAGGCGATTTCTCTATGACTTAGCCATATTTACAACACTCTTATTATATAATACACTCCTCACCATATCCATTAATTAGGCTATATAAGAATTCCTTCTTATTTTGCCTTATAAAATCAGTTACTTTCCTATGGGGGATTTTGGTGACACTTATTACCTATTTAACTATGCAATCAATACATTATAATTGTACGCTATTTATGACAATTAATATATAAATAAACGCGTGCTTATTATTTTCTTTATGTGTGGAGATTACGCCCTAATTAACGTTAAATGTTGATTCCTTTTTAACAACAATAATACAAGTCCTTTTACCATATTATCAATGGTGTCGTATTTCCAATATCAAAAACAAGGGATTTCAATATTCTTAACAAAGGATTTAATATTCGTATCCAAAAATTACAATAAATAGATTTGTACATAATAAATATTTCAACTCGGTCTATCACATCAAATAAATGGAATATTGTCAAAAATAGATATTGCAATTCTAGTTCCAATCTCTGTTCAACCCCTCTTTTACAAAGAATTTAAACATTTCTCTTTTATTTTCCTATGGAATAAATGGTGTAAACTACAAATAAATTCATACTCTACACCATATTCCTTAATTGAAACTTCATAATCAGATTAGAATTAAAGAGGAGTGGAATAGAAATTGAAATCATCAAAAACTGCAAAAACTACGTATTCCTACAATTTAATGCAAACAATTGAGAATTCCAACAAGAATTGGTATTTTGACTTATATGAGTTTTAGGGGGTTTTATTTTTTTTATTTTTATAAACCCAAAACCCCTAAGGCATATTCAAATCCATAATATACTAATCAATTATTGAAATAAAAATGCTAAGACTTCTACTCATGGTTGGTCCTTAGCTTTGCTTCTCTTTAGATTAGAAACCCCATTATAATCTCCTTCAGATCTCTTCTTATTGATATAGACAACGAGGGATTTGTGTATATATTAGATTCAGAAAGGTTGGAGGAGAAGAGGATTAGAAATTAAATAACAAACAAAGATAGCTATATAAGATTTCTTACCTGATACCCTAATAGAGTTTTCTGAATCTAAGAAGAGATGAACTGACAGAGCTTCGCTAATGCTCCCAAAATATTTGTGAATAAAAATAAGGGGTCTAGAATCTTATTTATAGAGGTAGAAATGCACCAGAACCATAGGATGAAAGTAGGTTAAAAACAAAAAAATCTAGTACATTCGTTACCTCAAAACCCTTGCCGCCACCCCTAGGTAGCGGTCGTCCGTCCCATGTGCACCGGTCAACCACTCCCCCTTATTTTAGGGCATTTAATTTATTTACCATTTCTTAATTAATTTTAACATAAATTGTTTATTTTAACGTTACTTAACCCCTAAGTCTAATTAGTTAACTTTTTTAAATTTTAAATTTAAATTTATTTATATATTTGAATTTGAAGTACATTATTTTAAACCTAAAAACATCAAACGCTCATAACTTCTTCGTTCGAGCTTTGTTCAGCATATTATATATGGAAATTGAATAAAATTTCGCCATGAACACAATGGTAAAACTTTCATCACCAAGTTCCAATTTTTAAAAAATTTCATTTTTACCCCAACATTATTTGATCTAATTTATTCACTTTATTTACCTATGTTTGATTTTACGGGGTGTTACATCAGCATCGAATATGCTCAGGGGTAATAGAAATGAAGCCTACTAGGGGCGTATGAATATGCTCATGAGATTATAGTACTCTACCCATGTAACCCTCAAACCCAAAATGATCAAGAATGCCAATTATTTCCCCAATTTAGTTACCCTAGACGGTAAGGAAAAGGGAGAGGAAAAAGAAGTTTTCATATTAGCCACCACTAAGATATAAGAAAATGAAACCATAAGAGAGAGAATGACCTTACTTTTATAAAAAAAATGAGAGCGATTCTTGGAGAAGATGAAATTGGCAATTAGAGTTTTCGAAAGCAGGTAAAAAATGGAGAAGAAGAAGTGGAAATTTATATGCTTACCTAAATTTGAATCTCATCCACACAAATCACAATAATGAAAGAACCCAAGAAAACATTAATTAATTAATGAAAGGGGAGATTGGCGAAAGAATCCATATAGATTTTCTTAGAAGTCGAAAGACTAAAGTAACAGCTTTCCTAGAGGGTTAGCCATAAGAGAATAATACGTGTACTAAGTATTAAATGCGAATGGCAACAGAGACTTTGTCATTTAAAAAACAAGAAATGATGGATTGTAGGGAAAATATGGAAGTAGAGACAAGTGCGAACCAATCTACGATCGCCGCAGACTAAAGGAAATTGTTCAGCCCATATTTTCTAAACATTGTCAAAGTGAGATTAACACGAATACTGAGCCAAAAGAACTGCTGCTACAATAAGAGTTAAAATACAAAAAGGAACAGAAGAACAAAATCCGAACGGTATTGCACCAAAACCTCAAGATGGTAGCAAGACTTGGAAATTGTACCCTTCAACCAAGCATAGTTCAAACACTGTAATACTGCACCTAAAGCCTAAAATAGCCACAATGGTGCAGGGATCGGTTTATAACCTTAACTTTCAAAGGGTGGAACTGCGGCATAACCTTCGGATTGCATAACTCCCAAATACCAAATACAAAGGTTGTACTACGGTCCCAAAAGTAAATCTTCATGAGTCAAAGCTACGACACAATCTCTAAATAGTGATGAAGCATGAAGATTGTGCTACAGCCCTAGAAAAAGCAATACTAGCAAAATAAAGCTATGGCATAACCCCAAAAACAATTATACGCAAATGGGAATGTAACAACCCACCCCAAAGTAGACCTAAATTTCGACCTAGAAAAGGCCCATCGAAACTTAGGCCTATTCCAAAGCTGACTATTGTTTGGTAAAAAGAAAAACTATACAAAGCTATCTATCTATTATTCAAAACTCAAAGCGGAAGGAATAATATTGTAACGTTTTCGATTTTTCGTCGCTCGAAAATCGACATTAATACGTCCACTGTATCAACTGCCGAGCAATCGAATGCCGGAAAATCGAATTGTTATAGAGAAAAAGAAGAGGTAGAAGAAGACAGAAGAAAAGAAAGAAGAAACAACAGAAAAACATAGAACAATATCAAAATCTCACATATCATAGCGGAACAACATATAATAGATAAATGAATAATCTTTAAAATAAAGAACTATATCATTTTATACATTACATCATCATTAGAGTTTACAAAAATAATATGCAACACAACTGGACAGTTATATAAACTTGTCCTCATACAGAATACACAACGAAATAAATAATATCATATACAAGTGATACGTCTCGCCGTCCAGCTCGTCACCGAGCTCCACAGCATCTCCTGAATCCAGAATGACCTGATAACCCGACTCTAGACTGCCCGTGTGGAAATTGGTGGGCACCCAGAGTTTAGGAAGGAAACAATAAACTCCAGGTCAGTCATGGTGACTGGTGTGAGAACTTAAAACAGTTATTATCTTTAAAACAACAACAACAAGGAAGTAGAAAATATCCGCAATGCTTTTGGAAAATGAAACTACCATAAGACCTCCAGCCACACACACAACGAAAATGCAGAATTGGAGGCGATTTCTTCTTATGATAGTCAAACATGCTTACTACGCAAAATCATCGATATTATTATTATTAGTGCATAGTGCAGAAAACATTTCGAAAGTATAATATTAATCTTAGCAAACATACGACCAGTATCGTATGCCCACTATAGCTACCATCTAAACAGTGGGGCGCCACCATAAGTAAATGGCAGGTTCTACAACTAAAACCGTACAGGGTTCGTATTGGAAGATGGATTTCCAACAAATGGTCAGGCTAAGGAACTTCCTATGCCACGTAGGAACGCCTCTAGCAGGACGCTCCGAGAGACAACCTGCTCTCTGCCAACACAAGGTCGGTTACCCCCTTCCCGGGTAGTAAACCTGATATATGCCACCCCCGGTCCTTTAGGACCTTTATCCGAGCGCTCGGTAACCAACATCACACATAATAAATAAAGTGTGTCCACATGAGTAAGTATCTGGGCTCCATACCATGATACTACCCTTTTCCAGAAGGAATGGTCATACCCTAGGGAAGCTACCCCTGAAACCTTGCCGCATCTTTCCTGTTTCGACCATTTCTGGGTTGTGGGGTCTGACGAAGTCTCGTCCAGAAAGCTACGCTTTTTCACAAAGCCACGCTTTGATCACAAATGATCAATAAATGATCATCACATAGCAACACTCAACATGCCACACTACCAAATTGGGAGTATATCACTGATAAATTTCAACTACATAACCTCTGAGCTCGTACATCTCAAAGAAGGGTGTTAAGCTAAGAGAATAAATTCTCCGCCACCAACAGAAATGTATTTGAAAGAAATCAGCTTTATATCTCAAAATGTAATGTCAGACATGTAACCATACAAGTCTGTTCCGGGTTCGAACAGAACCGAAGGCACTTCCGAAGAAGCCCTTGCCATCCGGGTATTCACAATCCCGATAAAACTTCCCATCACAAAGGAAATCTCTATACCGTAGCTAACGGTGCAGAGACAATCGATAGGTCATCCTATCGTTTTCACAAATACCCGGTCTTCACCACCGGTCTTCAATGCGATCCATATCATCGTATCACTAATTCGGAATGGGTTATATGACACAAAGGTCTTTTCCCAGCTGACCTGAATAGTGAGCACAAATATTCAAAACATATGGATATAGGATTTCAATTAAGTCACAACTTATTACCCAAATCCTTTCCTTTAAATGGTTTAAACAAATTACCATTTCAAATCTTTAAACAAAAAGATTTACTTCACAAAGTTTACCCATTTTCACAAAGATTCATTCACAGATTTCCAAAATCAATTTCCATTTAAATTGAATTAACCCATTAAATCTTTAAATTAAGATTTAATTTATAGCTTTCAAAACTATTCACAATTCAAGTCTTTTATAATATAAAAGATACAACATCTGAAATACTCTTTTATTTCAAAATAAAGTTTAATCATCTTCACAAAGGTTAATTCATAGTTTTTCAAACTATTTACAATTTCATTTCAATTTGAAAAGTTTCGATACAAATTGGAAATATTTTCACTTTATGAAAGCCATTATTATTTGAAAACAGATAGTTTTCGTTTTGGGAAAAACTGGTTACAATTATATAGGTTAAAGCCATTCAAGTATAAAACTTGAATATACATTTAAATTTCCCCAAGACCGTATTTTTAATTGGTTAAAAAAAACATAAAATCACCTTTTATAATTATAAAATCTTTTAAAACATAATTCCCAATTCATTGAATTCAATTTCAAAATATTAAATTCATGATTTAAATCAAATGATTTAAATTCCAATTTTATTAAGTTATTTAAAATAACTTTTATTTCTGAAACCCATTTCAAAAACTTTCAATTCCAATTCCAAAACCATTTTGGATTCAAAAACTCAATTTTCCAAAATTGATAAAAATCTGTGACTTAACCGATTTCCACGTGAAATCCACATTTGTGTGTGTATTGTGTAGTCCACGGGTTTAACACAATAGTGCAACAACATTCAATCATCACAGATCAAATATAACAATATAATTGCTAAGCGGTATAAATTATAACGCTTATCTTTCATCCACAGATCACAGATATATCATATATCATAGATAAATAAATCACAGATCACAATACAAAACATGATATATCACAAAGCACCACACATCAAAGATGTCAAACAATTCAAATTAAATTTTTAAATCGATTTCACAAATATTCATTTTCCAGCTCCAAATTAATTTTCAAATTGATTTCCAAATCCAAATAAATTTCCAATGAATTTCAAAATTATTTCCTTTTAAAATAAATTCCTTTATCTCTTCAAATCCATTCAAAAATCCAAATTTCAAATAAATCCTCAACTGATAAATAATAATTTCGAAATCCATTTATTAAGCCCTTTTATACAAATTTGAAATTTAATTCAATATAGTTCAAAAATAAAACTTTTATCTTTTAAAACCCCTTTTTAATTTCATTCAATTATCAAAATAAATTTTTCGATAAATTTCCAACTTTGAATTTTAAAAATCCAATTTTTATTTATTTTCGGTATCCAACGATACCAAAAAATATTCGGCTAAATTATAGCCTTCAACGCTTTCAATCCACAGATATAATCACACGGCGATTATAAATAAATCAACACACAACATTGAAATAAATTCAAATGTTTGAGGAATCCAGTTGGATCCCTCCAACATGTTTTCCCTACATCCACAGATGTTAGCACAATACCAATTCCACTTCATAGTGAAATTATTGCGGTATATGAGATTTATAAATATTATCTGCTATTATGCGGCCCAATAGGGTCTCATCCGCTATATAATGCGGGAAATCAACTCCAAATACATATATAATACCAATTCCACTTCAATGTGAAATTATCGCGGTATATGTTTTTAATAAATAACCTCCGCTTAATATACGGCGTATAGGGTATATTCAAAACAATAGATAACAATCATCATCCAATCATCACAATCAACGCAATCAACAATTTTAAATTTAACTATTTAAAATTTAAATCGAAACAAAATATTCGATTGAGTGAGAAATTCTCACCTTGAGTTCTGATAACCGTTGCAGTGTTTCGTTTCGAATAAAATTAAACAGACGTTTAATTTTACTCAAAATTTTCACTGACTCCAATCGACTCCAAACCAACTCCATCGCGAAGAGCTCGTCGAAATGATTCCAACGCAAAAAGTTTCATCGAATTCTGACCTCGTATGACAAAGATACGACATTACAAAGTTTATACAATTTAATATATAAATTAATTTACATTTTCTTTTAAATTTTTAAACCTTTTTAATCACAGCCGTTAGATTTTTGAACCCTAATATCCTGGCCGTGCTCTGTTTCTTCCCTCCCAGGCATATCACGCGCACGTTGAAACAAACCCATGCTGCCGTTCAACAATGAATTTCGCACCCCTCCTCGTTCATTTCTACAACGATCAATGACCTTCACGTCGAAGCCAAAGTCGAGCTCTACAACCTCCCTTGACCACGCGCAACTCGGCTGCCTTGTGCCCTAGAAAAACGCGCCCAAAGAATGAACGAACACGGGCAAATTCCCTCCTCCACATCGCGTTTTATGATGACCCACCGTATGGATGTGAGCATCTCGTCGAGCCTGACATCTTTGTAGTTGAAAACTTTTCCTAATTGTTGATGGATTTGAAGATATAGGAGGAAGAACGAAAATGATTTCTGGCCACTGAAAATCTAGGGCCGGCTGAAACAAGCTTTGTTAGGGTTTGAGTGAAAATGTGGAGATAATGGGTCCTTTTATAGAAAATTGACGAAACACTATTCATCGAAAAATTTCCGAACTCCAAATCGAGCGTGCCGGCTGGCATTTCTAAGGTTTACCCCGCGTTTCGAACGCAATGGAACATGTTTTGGGAGCTAATTCGATCGTATGTGAGAGTTACGGAAATAAACGATCAAATTTAAATCAAATCGATTTAAATCAATTTCGATGCGTTTTGGCTTGCCCCAGGCAAACGGTACAACCGACTGACACAAAATTTGAAACCATACAATAATTTCACATTACGGATCCGATGAAACTAGTTTCGTCGAAATCCGAGACTGTTTGAAAAATGGTCATTTTCATTAGTCAATTAAATATTAAAATATTCAATTTTCACAATTTAACTTTTAATTCAATTTTAAAAGTTCTATAACATCATTCTAACTCCAATATGATTTAATATAACTTTATAAATCATTTTTATACACATTAAACCCAATTTCCAATTATTTCTGGAATTTCAAATATTAAATTAATAATTTAATTGTCCAATTAAATCACTATATTCGAATTTAAATTAATTCGACTTCCAAATCTTACTTATTAATATTTAAAATCAATTAAATATACGAATTTCAAATGACAGAAATTCTGGGTCGTTACAAATATATAATGACAATAATACTACCCATTTATTTCAAAAGTCATAACACATAATAATAACCGTCACAACATTTTATTTAAAAATACATTTCGTGGGTATAATAGAAAATAACACGAAAAGATAGATAATAATCGCCATAAGAATCACTCTCGCATTCTTCAAGCATTATCAATTACTTCTCTAACCTGTGTTGTAATGAGGAGGGAGTCAGAACAACAAATATTTGGGTAATAAAAACCTCGAGTCTTACCATTTAAATACTTGGGCGGTATATTTCAAAATAAGAATATGTCTGCGTACATAAAACCATTTAACATCTTACAAGGGAAGGCCACGGGTCCACAATCAACCATTTAACACCTTCCATTCTCGAAGCAGGTTTCTAAATCCCATAACCCAAATCACACATTATAAATATTTAACAATGCGAGAGATAGTACCCAAGCAACTTAATACCTTTTATTGGAAGATAGGCAGACCCTATCATTTAATACCTATTCCCAAGGCAGAATTTTTAATCGTAACTATCTAGCTGACATCATATTGAATCTCTTGAGCCACTTAATACTTCTTTATGGAAAGGCGGACCCTCAATTAATCACTTATTACCTTATCATGAAGCGGACCCCTACCAAGATACCACCTAATGTGCCTAGTACTAGCCTCTTAGCCAGTTAATACTTAGGCAAAAGAGACAGGCCCTCAAACAATCACTTAATACCTCAAGACCCTGAAGCATGTCCTTCTTATTATGGCCTACACTAATAATGACGTCTCACATTAGTCCGACTATTCGTGGGAACTGGTAGCCAAATTAACTGGGAAGATTTACCTTACATAATTTGGAACTAATCTCACGTCATCACAAATATTTATTATAGGGATGTCTCACATCAATAATAAGTATACACAACCGCTGGTAGCATCAAAGTGAAGGGCGAACTTTTGTTGTGCAACTCTACTGACCTTGCATCCCTATGACTTAGTCATAATTTAAAAACTCTCCATATATATAATACTCATCTCACTGTTCATAATTAAGGCCTTATAAGGAATCTTCTTTATTACGCCGTAAAACATCAATTACTTTCCTATATGGATTTAATGATAACTACTACCTAATTAACTATGCAATTATATGCCATAATTATACGTTTATTACGCTAATAGAAATAATATATATTTGCGCCAAATAAATTCTAAGCGCACGGTTCAGACGCCCTAAACTAGCGTTAAATGTCAACTCTTTTAAGCATAATACTAATACAAGTTATTTTTCTTCAAATTTCCATGATTTCAATATCCATAATAATGGATTCTAATATACATAACAAGGATGAAATATCCATAACCAAAACTACAATAAATAGACTTGTAAATAGAAATAGAAACCTAATTTATTACATTAATTAAATGGAATATCCTAAACAATAGGAATAGCAATTCTAACTTCATATTCTATTCAACTCCTCTTTTCAAAGAGATAAACGAAGGAATTTATGTGGAATAAGTGGTGCAAACTACGGATAGAATTCCTACTCTATTAAAAACTCACAATTTGAATCACAGATGGAGGAGAAGTGGATTAGACTATGAAATTATCAGAAATTGCATAAACGATATAAATTCCATCAAAATAACATAAATAATTGAGAATCTCCGTCTAGAATTGACATTTCGAAATTAAAAGGAATTTTGGGGAATATTATCTATTTTGTTTACGCAATCCCAAAATCCTAAGACATATTCAAATCCATAGATATATACTAATTAGTTATTGAAATAAAAATACTAAGGTTCCCACTCACGGTTGGTTCTTAGCTTTGCTTCTCTTTGGATTTGCAACGCCCATTAAAATTTTCCTTTAGATCTCTAGCTTTTGATATATACAATAAGGGATTTGTGTGTGTATTAGATTCAGAAAGGTCGGAGGAGAAGAGGTTTAGAAATTAAATAATAAACAAAGATAGATTAGGATTTCTTACCTGAAACCCTAATGTGTTTTTTGAATCTAAGAAGAGATAAACTGATAGAGGTTCGCTAATGTTCCCAAAATATTTGTGAATAAAAGTGAGGGGTCCAGAGTCTTATTTATAGTGGTTGAAACATAACAAAATCGTAGAATGAAACTAGGTCAAAAAGGATAAATCTGGAACGTTTAATAGTACAAAACCCTAGCAGCCACTATATAGGAGCAGTCAAATGCCCCTATACCACCTGTCGACTGCTATGGGTCGATCCATAGAGGTCAAGGGGTCGACCTCTCCGTTATTTTGGGAGTGTTGATTTGTTTCTGTTGCTGGTTTATTTTATTCCATAATTAACTTTTAACGTTAATAGTTTAACTTAACCCCCAAGTAAACCTACAGTTAATTTTTGAAATTCAAACCCTATATTTAAATACTCATTTGAATTTGAATTCGAACTAAATTAATTTAAATCTGAAAACTTTAAATGCTCATATCTTCTTCGTTTGAGCTCCGTTTTCAGCAAATTATATGGAAATTAATTGGAATTTCACCCCAAATGCAACATAATAACTTTTGGGGTCAAAATCCAACTTTTATAAAATTTCCATTTTTTCCCCTACCCTTATTAATTGAATTTCTCTTAATTCACTTATTCAATTAGGGTTGATTTTATGGGGTGTTACATTCTCCCTTCCTTAAAGAGGATTTTGTCCTGAAATCTTTCAAGGGACGAACAGTGTAATGCGCAATAACATCCATGTTATACAACCAAGTTATCAACACAATCATCTACTTAACCAAAGTGCAATGTGATTATATACTGCAAACATACTATAAATGAGCTAAATCCTAGCATGTGTGTGATCATGCTATGCAAATACCCTAAACATGCATAAAACTACTATATGAGTGTAAAGTGATGGTTAAAAGGTGTGGACACCATCTCCTATTATCCAATCTAGCAACCATGATGCAACCCAAAACCCTAATTTTGGAGTGAAAATTTACTAGAGAAAGGCTTAGGACGAGGAGTCCTCATACCTTCCACCGGGTTTCCTTCCCTTTATATTCGGACTAATCTAATTTCTTTATTGCGAACCTTCCTAGTTCCATGCTCCACAATGCATGTAGTAGCATGAGACATTAGTGGCTCCATCTTAAAATTCCTTAATCGATTAGGCTCTGTCATAATTACTGTGCTATGAAGTTATTTCCTCAAATATAGAACTTGAAAAACGTAACTCCAACAAACATAAAAGTTTTTTTATTTTTCCCCAATATTGGGAGGGGCCCAATAAATCTGGTGCCAACCTTTCCAACCATTCAAATTTTATGACCTTCACATGCTGCCTAATCAAATCTGACTTTCCAAAGTCTCGCAATCTAAATTTGGTTCGAGTAGAATTGGTCGGTGGTTTCCCACCCATAATTTGGCGATTTGTATGGCCTCCTAAAAATTGGTTCAAATGTGTCATACCAATCATCTATTGGTGACTACTACTAAACACGAATTCTACTAAGGGTAAGTGTTGCTCCCAATGTCCTTCAAAGTCCGTGATGTAAGCTCTCAACAAATCCTATAAGTTCCTATCCATTCCTTTAGTTTGTCCGTCGGTCCTCAGTCGGTTAGTGATGCTCAGATTAACGAAGTTCCAAAAGCTAGTTCCTAAAGCTACTAGCAAACTCCTCCTAAATTTGCTAGCAAACTTTGGGTCCCTATCACTAATGATGCAAACCAGAACTTCATAAATCTTTGTTGGAGATGTTGCAGTTTCATTGCTTCTAACGGAAAATTCTGCCACCCTCTTCTTTATCCTTGATCGGTAGGAAATTCTCTTCACATTCCTACATATCTCATCCTTTCCTTGAATGGTGAAAGTCTGTGAGCTAAATTTTTTTTTTTTTCAAAATTCTAAAGTTTTGGGATTGAAACATTTATTCGGCTTAGGATGCTAACCTAATTGCCTCATTAACTTCTAGTCTTACCTATGGTTTATCGCTAGTCAAGTGTCCCCATAAAATTTCCATATTTACATTACTTCCCAACACACACACATATACCAAGTGGTTTAATCCCATTCATAAAGTCACACATGAATATAATAGGGATATATCATACATCACATTATTCGCTATTCCAATTACTAAGGGAGGCAAATGGCGATTATAACCCAAGAACTCTAAAAGAAAACTTTGTTGGAAGCTGCCATTTATTATTAATTGGTATAAATCGCATTGAGTTCCTAAAATTCCTTACTAACTTATGATGGGTATTTCTCAAAATGTCATTCCATTATTACCCATCTTCCTTAATTTTCCTTTTCGGTGTCTAATAAATGTGGTCCATCCATTTCCTCAATTGATATATTCATAACAATTGGTCATTACTGTCAAAATTGGACCATTACCAATTATTCCTTCTTTAATCCCTTTAACCTTCTTCAAATTTCCAAAATCCATTTGTTACTCAAATTTCTTCCAAAAATGCCATATCAAGCTTCCTTAATTAGTCCCCATTTAATACATTTTTTCAGTCATTGATTACAAATTTATTGCCCATTAAATTTGTAATTATTATCCATTAATTACTAAATAATACACACATGGTCGTAATCTATGTTATACATATATTCTAGTCGTTAAGACATAGCTATATGTATACATATTTCTAACTACTGATTCCAACAAGTACAATACTCATTTCCATATTTTAATTTATCGAAGCTATTCTTCTAAAAAGACTACCGTCATAATTTCTCATAAATTAACCACAACTGAGATTTTATCTTTGTTTGAAATTACAAGGAATTATTTCTTTTTTTATTGAAATAGACAGTGTAAACTATGGAAAGAATATCCATCTCTTACACTTCTCTTTCCTTTTTAGTTTATTCCTTTTTACTTCAAACAATGCACTTTTATTCGTATTTCGTAATTGGATAATTTATGGAAATTACATGGAAACAACTCCAAAATTAAAACATAGAAATTCATATTCTACGGGCAACTAATTTACAACCCAACTATAGATCTGGAATATCTTAACAAATTTACCACCTTCTTCAAATAATGATTTGGCATTGATTTCAAAATTCCAGATCATGTTGTACATTTTATCCCTATTTTATCCATATCCTAAAAACCTTAGTCTGTCCAACCTAGGTTGTGATCTCTATCTACTCCATAAAAACTATTCTTTATAAAACAAGAATTTTAGCAATCATACAAAATAGTTTTAAATAAACTATTTTCATACAAATAGACTTATTTCACTAAATCAAAAATCTACATTATTACCCCGTTTCTTGCAAAACTTACAATTTCACAACAAGAAGTACCAAACTCAAAATCTTCATCTTTGAAAATATGAACTTAGAAACCTTTATCAAAAATTCAAAATTTCTTAGTCCCAAATAGAAGTAATTTCTCTTTTAAACTTTCTTCATCAAAGTTTTATCTCTTTATAAGTTAGACTTTCAACTCGTAGAATTCAAAGACTGCTTGGTTTTTAAAAAGGAACTACGGAAAACTTTCCCTTTTTAATGTCTTTCTATAATAAAGACTTACTCCTTTTGAAAATGGAATCTTTAACATAAGGCATTCAAAACTCAATTATCATTTTAAAATAATAAATTAGACCTTTATTATTTCAAAGAGTTTTCTAGTTACACGAATTATTATTTTCAAAATAATAGTTTTTTTCCTCAATTACCATTTCAAAATAACAGTATGTCATTCTAAAATATAGATTAATATCTATTGCCTTATTACTCAAAATATATCGTTAGTTGACAAATACTTTCTGTAACTTTGTTCGAAACTCTTAAAATCTCTTGCAATCCTTTTCTTATCCATTGCAATAATATTCTCATTCAAAACAAGTCCTGAATTTGAATAAGAATATCGTACATATAAAATTATTATCTTTATATAAATGCTTTTCCTCATATATAAAAGTATCCAACTCACTTATTTATTACCACTATTTAAATTGCCAAGAAATGGAGTAGACAAATATAACTTCTATCTTATTACTATTACTCCTCTTCTAATCCTTTTTACGGGATTAAAATTCCCAATTATATCGCTACCAAAATTCAGCTATCATTCTCCGCATTTCCTTATACGGGAATGTTCCTCCTATCTACATTATCAGACATTCTTAACCTTCTAATCTTTTTATCCTATGTTGATAAAGTGCCTTTTCCATTTGTACAGCCTTTCAAAAGAAAGTTAAGGAAAAGAATCTCTAATTTTATAAGGTAGGAAAAATCATGTATTTCTCAAGAGAAAATCCCTTGTTAAAAATCTTTGGACCAAAAACTTTTGACTCATTAAATTTAAACTAAGAACTTTAAGAATGCAAAACCCTTTTAAGTTAGAACTTTCTAACTCAACAATTTATAAATTATAATAAATTTCATTGCTCTTTTCAAATTAACAGCTTCCAAATTTGTAAAGTAGAAGAAATCATAAAAATAAAAGAAGCCAAAAATGAAGAATCCAAAAATTGAAAACTTTCAATTCAACAAATTTTAAATTGAAAAGTTAAGAAATGAGAACCTTCTTTTTTTCAACTTTCAAGTAATTAAAAATTATCCACCATTTGTTTTTTAAATGTTTCATCACTTCTTTCTAAACGTTTTACAAATGGTAGTATATTTCCAAAGCTGTCAAAATCACTTCCTATCAAAAAAAATCAACTTACAACACATAAGATTTCACTTAATAATCTTTTGAAAAAGATCATTCAAAACTTTCAAGGAGTTTCTTAAACAAAAAAATTATTTACCACTTTCTTTCGCAAGGGGTAGGATTTAAAAATACGGGTTTTGATTGTTCTTACCTTTGAACTCCCTTCTTAATCATCTTAAAACTCTAATTATTTCCTTGTGATATCCCGGAAATTTGGCAATATCAATTTAATAATCTTTATTAATAATTAAATTGATTTGTTGAATTATTTTATAAATTGACAAGTTTATTCATTTTAAAAGGTTAATAATATTTTAATTTGGCAAATTATTTCTTTTGAAAACTAATAACATTTTAATTTGGGAATATCTTTTCTAAAATTTTAATTAGGAAGATTTATCTTACTAAAACTAATATAAGTGTTTATATTTATAATGTATATATATATAAGTATATATATTATAAATAGGGAGTCTTTTAAAACTATGTTTTCAAATTATAATATATATGTATATATATACATTGTGATTTGGAGTTATGTATTAAATTCAATATAGTAATTATCAAAGCTAATGTTAAAAGTATTTCCATTTAGAATATATATAATTGTATATATTGAAATGGAAAGAATATTGAATTTGAATTTAATAAAGTATTTTCAAACTTTAATATTTATATAATTTGTAATTTGGAAATTTGTAATTTAACTTAATACTTTTGAAAATGATATTTATGATTTAAATAACAAGAATAATTTCTTATTTAAAAATATATATGTAAGCTTAAGATTAAATAAGATTTAAATTAGAAGTTCATTTGTTTTTTTTTTCCTTCATTTTAATTTTAACATAAGGTAAATTGTTTAAGATTTTTATACAAGGAGTTAAACTAAATTTCTCAAATTTATAAACATATGTTATATGATTTGATCAAAATATAAGTTACTTGAATTCACATTTGTATATTTATAAATTTAAAAGCTTAATTGTATAAAGATAAATACATTTTTATATACATAAAAATATTGCATAAATACATATGTATAACTTAAATAAATTAATTAAAACAAGAGTAACACTTGTTAGCATATTAAGGAGGTCTAAAGACATTTGTAAACTTGTATGCATAGGTGTAAGCTAGATAATACTTAAAAGACAAGTGGCTTTATCTTGTTTTCTTTTTGATAATTAAAGTTTTAAAATTTTAAAAAATGGAAGAAAAATCTGCAATTTTCTTTCTTCAGCTCTAAAACTATCTTCTTCTTTCTCAACTAAAACTATCTTCTTCTAAAACAAAATTCGAATCTAAAGATAAAGAAAAAGCTGGAAATCTGTAAAATCTAAAGCAAAATATGAAAATCTGGAAAATTCAAAACAGAGGCAAATGCAAGTTCATCTTCAAGTACAATTAGCAACAGGATGTAAAACTTCATCAAGCCGTTCAAATCAAATGCAAATATGAAAATCTGGAAACTGTAAAATCTGTGAACAAAAGAAGTTAATCTGGAAATCAACAGCAACAGGATTATTTCATCATGCAGAAGGAAATTCAATAAGCCTGGAAACAAAGTTTTGTATTCTGTCTCAACATGTCTGGTGAGTAAATATACTCTAAAAACAGTTTTAAATTAATACGTGTTTGAATGATAGTGCATGCAATGTATTTTCTATGATGATGAAGATTAATATATATGAATACTGGCATATATGTATGTTGTAAACAGGGAGTGTCTGAGTATTACAAACCTGTATATTTCATCTCTGTTTTTTTTTAGTTGAATTCGTATGAAATTCAAAATCTCCCAAACAATTCAATATTAGATGTTGCTATACAAACGAAATCTGTTTGTTAACGTGTACTGAAGAAATTAAAAATAGTTTCTATAAAATTTAATTTATAAATAATTTTTAAATTTGATATTACAGTAAACATCTGATATGTGTCAAAAATGAATCATCTTGTTTTTACAATTGGATTTCATGAATGTATCAAGGATCCAGAATCATGATTTTTAAGATGTATATCATAATTTTTAATTGAGGAATTCTTGTGAATATGGGTTTTATTCGAAAATGGGGATTTTGTGAATTACTAATTATCCACGCTATAATATGATTCGAATTCTCGATCGAAGCTTGATTGTGGATTATAGATTAAGGGAAAATGCATAAGAATTTTTCTAATGAATAAATTTTTCGAATTGGATCGAAGTAGGGTTTTAGGCTGCTTTTAAATGGGTTGAACTGTTGAGGAATTTGCGACGTGGGTGATGATGCGGAGGCGATCGCGAAGGGGTGGTAGGGTGGTTCGTGACGTGGTGATGCTCTGGTGATGTTGGCCGAGTTCATCGATGAGGGAGTCGACGGCGTTGGGGGAAGTTGCGGTCGAAGTTGGGTTCAGTTTTTCGACCGAGGAGCGAAATTTCGATTCGCGAGTCATTTCTCCGATCTGGGTTGGGTTTCTTGATCGCGTGGATCCTTGTGATCAATGTCCATGGTTGCGGCGCCCCAGTTCGGCCGGAGGCGTTGGTGTAGGTGCACGAGTGCACGATTTTGTACACTGGGGAATTTGAAGTTGGGGAAGAAGCATGGACTTAGGGTCGTTCTCGGGTAGTTGCCGTGTGTAACTCGAAGCAGAAGAGGTTCGTGAGTTTCCTCGCGTGGATTCAGGGAAGGTCTCGAGTGTTTGAGTGTGGGGCTCGGGTGAGTGTGCGAGTCTAGTTTCTACCTGAACACTAGGTTAATTACTATTTGTTTGAGTGTTTGAGTGGGGAGGCTCGCACGCGATTGTTTTGTTTGAGTGTTTAAAAGCATTTGACTTATTTAAACAATTTGTTTTCAAAGGAAAATGTTTAAACAAGTTTAAATGTATATTGGAAATAATTTAGTTTAAACAAATGATTAACTAAGTTTTAAGCTGAATTTAAAGTGAGATGTTTTAAAAAGGAATGTTTAAATTGATTTTAAAATAGATTTAAATGAATAAAGAATATGAAATTTGGGATTTCAAAGTTACATAATTATTTTATTTAATTTAAATCAAACATGTTTGAAAGGATATTCAAAGATTTTAAGTGTATTAAATTAAGTTGTTTGAATGGGTTTTAATAAAGTAAGTAATTTGAGTTTAATTAAGGAGAATTAATAAATAAATTAAATTAAAGCTTAATTACTATTTGTAATTAAGGATAATTACTTAATGAAGTAATTAGTGGATGGATAATTAAAGATTTAGGGACGATTTATTGATTAATTAATAAATGTAATTAATGTTAGGTTAATTAATTTGTATAATTAATTAAAGATAAATCATTTATGATTAATTAAGTATAATTACTTAGTAAAGTAATTAAATGATAATTATTGAATGTAATTAAGAAAAGAGAAATTACTTATGGAAGTAAATTCAATGAAAGTAATTAAATAAGAAGTGATTAAGGTTAATTACTTAGTGTTATTAATTAAATAAATTATTTAATTAAGTTAATTAAAGGATTAAGATGAATTATAAGGTAATTAATTTTTTTTTTTTTGTAATTAATTAAAAATAATTAATTAAGGAAGATAATTAATTAGAGTTAATTACTGGTTAAGTTTAATCAAAGGTGATTAATAAATTATGGTTTAATTAAAGGTTAATTACTTAATGTAATTAATAATTAATTAAAGGTGTAATTAGGGATCATTAGTTTATAATTAATGATGTGATTAAGAGTTGATTAATTAAGATTAATTAATCAAATGATAAGTGATTAATTATAATTAATTAAGGATTAAAGTAATTGATTATAATTAATTAATTAATGAAGTAATTAAAGGTTAATTACTGTATTTGGTTAAGAATAATTAATTTGTGAAATTAATTAGGAATAATTACTTAAATGTAATTAAAGTATAATTAATCAAGGTAATTAATTAAGTGGATAATTAGAGAAAGATTAATTAATTTATTTGTAATTAATTAATGATTATATAAGTAAGATTTATAATGAAGTAATTAATTTAATTAATTTTAAATTAATTAAGAGATGAAGTAATTAATTTAATTCACTTTAAATTAATTAAAGATAGAGATAGTTAATTTAATTCATTTTAAATTAATTATGTTGTGATTAAGTAAATCATTGCTTATATAAGAATGGATGACATTGATTGTCTTGAATGGATGTAATCTCAGAAATGAGATAAGATGTTGTGTGATATGAATGCTTGGTTGCATTATGATGATAATATAGATTAACTATTATGATGTTGATATGGATTACCTATTTGGTTATGAATCATCTGTTTAATTGATAATGTGATTATCAATGGTGAATTGTGAATTATCTATCTGTATGAATATAGATAAGTTAAATTGTTTAACCTTTAAACAACTTGGCCTTAAAAGATACGTTTTGGATTTCGATGAGACCGGGATCGGGTTTCCGTATACCGGTATTCCAGGTCTGGAGACCCGAATACCACATCGATCCAAATTAACGATAGGTCGTGAATCTCAAGTGAAGGTGAAGATTCAGAGTGCAAGGGTTATTGTCGTTAACTCTGAGGGTGATTCCAAAACGAGTGTAACGAGATAATGCCTTCGGTTTCGTTCGAACCCGGAACGAACTTGTATGGATTGAATGCTTTCAGCACATCGTCAGGCGGACGATGAGCATTCTAAGTGATATGTTCTGATTAAAGGTAATCGTAACCTCAAGCCTCATCAACCGGGAATGGCTAAAACAGGGGAGGTGCAGCAAGGCTTCGTGGGTAGCACCCACTGAGAGCAAGATAGATCCCTGTCTAGAGGTCCCTTTTCTTTTATTCGGCTTAGTGTGTGGTTGGTCGCGCCAACTACGGGGTTATCTTGTTCGGAATTATTCAGTAAGGGATGGTTCCGGCTTTGTGTTGCAGGGGAGCGGGCGTACTCCTCGGTACGGTGATCTAGGCCACGTACTGTGACGGGCGGTACCCCAGTAGCCCTGCCATTGTATGGAATCCAAACTCCAATAAGTGCCGTACGTATTAGTTGTGCCCAACTATGTTGGAATGTGAGATGTAAGCATTTCAGCTATTTCTGTATTTTACTTGAAAACCCTAGACCCTATTATAATACAATCAGATTTCCTATCAAATGTTTTGGTTAGCGTAAGGTAAAAACTTTTCCATGTTTATGTGTGGAAAGTCTTACGTGATACCTTTGTTTTCAAAAGGTTTTGAAGTTAAACAATTTTAACCCGTTTACTCACACCAGACCCATGTCTGACCCAAGTGTTTATTTCTGTTTTATAAACTCTTGGGTACTCAAATTTTTACGAGTAGCCAAGGGATTCAGGTTTAGCTTTGACGAATTGTGGAGGAGCAATGGAGCGGGAGGCTTCGGCGTTCGTAGATATAGTATTCCGCTGTGTTGATATCTGTGTTAGAGTCTTGTATCGTATTTGAGTTGTAATATCTAGACAGATGTTTATAACTGTCTAGTATGTGTTGTATAGTTGTGTAAACTCTGATAAGTGTTGTATACTATGTAATAGTTTATGTTATTAATATAATTTATTCGTTCCGCTGTGAGATCGTTGTTGTTGTTTCTTTCTTTCTTCTCTTCTTTTCTATTTTCTACCCCTTTCTTTCTTCATAATGATGCGACTTTCTGGGCATAGGAAGTCGGGTCGTTACATATGGTATCAGAGCATAGGTTGAGCGAATGCCTAAGCTTTTGGTTAAGTGAATATCAGAACACTAGGTTGAGTGAATACCTAGGTTCGGAAGGATTGTTCATTAGAGATAGGATCTGTAGCAACCTGTTTGAGTCTGAGTATATATATATATATACGAGAGCGCGTATTTGTTAGTTATATAAAAATGATTTTATATTGTGTTAATTGATCGGTTGAGTGGTATATGGATTCTGGTCAATACGAGTAGCTAACGTTATTGATAGGGATCTCTAAACACTTGAACCAGGCCAACGGACACAATATTGTTTTAAAGAGGTAAATGAAATAATTTTACCCAGAAATAATTTCTATATAAAAAGTATCATTTTAAATATATATATTTATGTATTTCTACCTATTTGTTGGGTTACCTGTTCGGGTTTTCCAATATAAGTTATAAAGGTAGATAAGGTGGTAGTGTGAGTAACACGACTACCAATAGTTAGAATTTGAGTGTTGAGGTTGGAAGTGTATCTGTCGAGACTGTAGACCTAATACTGTCTCGAGTAAGCTTTGCTGTGGTGAAGGATTTTATCGATCTCCGAAGGAAACTGTAATGGTTCGGAGTTTATCTTTGAAGTTTGGATGAGTAAAGTTGGATCTGTCGGTTGAACAGAAGTGAGTGATGGTACCTTGATACCTCAGGTAATAGTAGCTGTATGATGAGATACAGTGACGATGGATGTTCCCGAAGATGTTTTCTTTGGAACAAGCTTAAGGAAGTGTATCTACTTCGGTGTTGTGCTGAGTCCAGTGGGGTGTTTCTATTTGCTTTGAGGTCCGAGTTTCTCGAGGAGTTTCGGATAAGAAGTCTTTGGTTTGAGGCAGCAATGCGACTCGGAGTGTTCTATGTTGGCAGAAAGTTTCTGGCTGAGCAGTTTTTCTGAAGGTGAAGTTCAGAAGCAACTGAGTGAATCCATTTCTTCGATGAATTGGATAGATAAGTGTAAGCTGTTCTGATTAGTGAAGAGAGAACAGTTATCTTTGGAAATTAAGCCGGGCTGATCGCAAAAGTGACTTGCGATTGTTTAAGTATTCTCTTGGGTTATTGGAGATTGAGATTCTGTATCGACTTGATTCATGAAATTACCGGAAGTTCAGCTTAGTAGAAGGATGTCTCCGAGAGAAGAATTTGGGAAGCAGCTCAGAATTCTTTGGAGAGGAATTGATCACACCTAATTTTCTGAAGGGAATTCTACTGGGATGTTTTTGACCAAATGGAATGAAGTCGCTAAGATTTTATGGTCTGATGAACTGTGGATGATCAAGTTTGTGCTCGAGTTTTTCCGACGGCATTCTCATCAGTTCAAGATCAGAGTTGTGCAGCGAAAGCAAGATAGCAGCTATTCTAGAGTGGGAGCAACCGAGAGTTGTAATTTTCTTCGAGTAGAGGATTTCTATAAGAAATTCAAATGTATCTCTAAGTATGAAGAATTTTTCAGGATTTGGAGGTAAGGTTGTCAAGTGCAACTGTTTGGCTATTCCAGATAGGAGAAGTAGTTCGAAATGCTCTAATGTTGTGGAGTAGAGTTGTGTTCTGGATTTCGGTGATTTTTGGGAAACCATTTTGTTGAGAAGGATCCGGAAATTGGTTTGATGTTGGTCTAGATTGTTCCAGGAAGCATCAGCAAGGGCTAAGCTGATCAGGAAGGATAAAGTTGAAATTGGATATTGTTTAAATTTTTCTTCAATTAAAGGAGATACAAGATTTGGTAAGATTGGAGAGCTAGCTCTAGAAGTATTTTGAGATTTTCTTGTGTTCTCAAAAGGATTAGTTCTTTGATCTACAGGATTGAGTTTCCAGTTCGGATAACTGGAATTCATTGTATTTCACGTATCTCTGAGGGAATACGTGTTTGATCTGTCATTGGTTGTGGGATCAGCAGTTCAGAAGGATTTGGTAGTTGAGATGGTTTTGAGTTTAGTCTGATATTTTGTTCAGATTTGTAATCTAGATGGGAAGGAGTTCTAGATTATTGTAGTATAGTTAGTTAAGATCCTGTAGAACGAGTATCCCGGTATATATATACTTGGGGAAACTCGAGTAAATTCTATCCAGATTTTGACTGGATAGTTAAATTTGTTTGATTAAATTGTTTGCTATGGTTATTAGAATATGATTGATATCTATGGTTGCTGTTTAAAATAAAATTTTGATGGGTTATTAAATTATCTTTGCTTTTAAATTTCGGGGACGAAATTATTTTAAGGGGGGAGGAATGTGATATCCCGGAAATTTGGCAATATCAATTTAATAATCTTTATTAATAATTAAATTGATTTGTTGATTTATTTTATAAATTGACAAGTTTATTCATTTTAAAAGGTTAATAATATTTTAATTTGGCAAATTATTTCTTTTGAAAACTAATAACATTTTAATTTGGGAATATCTTTTCTAAAATTTTAATTAGGAAGATTTATCTTACTAAAACTAATATAAGTGTTTATATTTATAATGTATATATATATAAGTATATATATTATAAATAGGGAGTCTTTTAAAACTATGTTTTCAAATTATAATATATATGTATATATATACATTGTGATTTGGAGTTATGTATTAAATTCAATATAGTAATTATCAAAGCTAATGTTAAAAGTATTTCCATTTAGAATATATATAATTGTATATATTGAAATGGAAAGAATATTGAATTTGAATTTAATAAAGTATTTTCAAACTTTAATATTTATATAATTTGTAATTTGGAAATTTGTAATTTAACTTAATACTTTTGAAAATGATATTTATGATTTAAATAACAAGAATAATTTCTTATTTAAAAATATATATGTAAGCTTAAGATTAAATAAGATTTAAATTAGAAGTTCATTTGTTTTTTTTTTTCCTTCATTTTAATTTTAACATAAGGTAAATTGTTTAAGATTTTTATACAAGGAGTTAAACTAAATTTCTCAAATTTATAAACATATGTTATATGATTTGATCAAAATATAAGTTACTTGAATTCACATTTGTATATTTATAAATTTAAAAGCTTAATTGTATAAAGATAAATACATTTTTATATACATAAAAATATTGCATAAATACATATGTATAACTTAAATAAATTAATTAAAACAAGAGTAACACTTGTTAGCATATTAAGGAGGTCTAAAGACATTTGTAAACTTGTATGCATAGGTGTAAGCTAGATAATACTTAAAAGACAAGTGGCTTTATCTTGTTTTCTTTTTGATAATTAAAGTTTTAAAATTTTAAAAAATGGAAGAAAAATCTGCAATTTTCTTTCTTCAGCTCTAAAACTATCTTCTTCTTTCTCAACTAAAACTATCTTCTTCTAAAACAAAATTCGAATCTAAAGATAAAGAAAAAGCTGGAAATCTGTAAAATCTAAAGCAAAATATGAAAATCTGGAAAATTCAAAACAGAGGCAAATGCAAGTTCATCTTCAAGTACAATTAGCAACAGGATGTAAAACTTCATCAAGCCGTTCAAATCAAATGCAAATATGAAAATCTGGAAACTGTAAAATCTGTGAACAAAAGAAGTTAATCTGGAAATCAACAGCAACAGCATTATTTCATCATGCAGAAGGAAATTCAATAAGCCTGGAAACAAAGTTTTGTATTCTGTCTCAACATGTCTGGTGAGTAAATATACTCTAAAAACAGTTTTAAATTAATACGTGTTTGAATGATAGTGCATGCAATGTATTTTCTATGATGATGAAGATTAATATATATGAATACTGGCATATATGTATGTTGTAAACAGGGAGTGTCTGAGTATTACAAACCTGTATATTTCATCTCTGTTTTTTTTTAGTTGAATTCGTATGAAATTCAAAATCTCCCAAACAATTCAATATTAGATGTTGCTATACAAACGAAATCTGTTTGTTAACGTGTACTGAAGAAATTAAAAATAGTTTCTATAAAATTTAATTTATAAATAATTTTTAAATTTGATATTACAGTAAACATCTGATATGTGTCAAAAATGAATCATCTTGTTTTTACAATTGGATTTCATGAATGTATCAAGGATCCAGAATCATGATTTTTAAGATGTATATCATAATTTTTAATTGAGGAATTCTTGTGAATATGGGTTTTATTCGAAAATGGGGATTTTGTGAATTACTAATTATCCACGCTATAATATGATTCGAATTCTCGATCGAAGCTTGATTGTGGATTATAGATTAAGGGAAAATGCATAAGAATTTTTCTAATGAATAAATTTTTCGAATTGGATCGAAGTAGGGTTTTAGGCTGCTTTTAAATGGGTTGAACTGTTGAGGAATTTGCGACGTGGGTGATGATGCGGAGGCGATCGCGAAGGGGTGGTAGGGTGGTTCGTGACGTGGTGATGCTCTGGTGATGTTGGCCGAGTTCATCGATGAGGGAGTCGACGGCGTTGGGGGAAGTTGCGGTCGAAGTTGGGTTCAGTTTTTCGACCGAGGAGCGAAATTTCGATTCGCGAGTCATTTCTCCGATCTGGGTTGGGTTTCTTGATCGCGTGGATCCTTGTGATCAATGTCCATGGTTGCGGCGCCCCAGTTCGGCCGGAGGCGTTGGTGTAGGTGCACGAGTGCACGATTTTGTACACTGGGGAATTTGAAGTTGGGGAAGAAGCATGGACTTAGGGTCGTTCTCGGGTAGTTGCCGTGTGTAACTCGAAGCAGAAGAGGTTCGTGAGTTTCCTCGCGTGGATTCAGGGAAGGTCTCGAGTGTTTGAGTGTGGGGCTCGGGTGAGTGTGCGAGTCTAGTTTCTACCTGAACACTAGGTTAATTACTATTTGTTTGAGTGTTTGAGTGGGGAGGCTCGCACGCGATTGTTTTGTTTGAGTGTTTAAAAGCATTTGACTTATTTAAACAATTTGTTTTCAAAGGAAAATGTTTAAACAAGTTTAAATGTATATTGGAAATAATTTAGTTTAAACAAATGATTAACTAAGTTTTAAGCTGAATTTAAAGTGAGATGTTTTAAAAAGGAATGTTTAAATTGATTTTAAAATAGATTTAAATGAATAAAGAATATGAAATTTGGGATTTCAAAGTTACATAATTATTTTATTTAATTTAAATCAAACATGTTTGAAAGGATATTCAAAGATTTTAAGTGTATTAAATTAAGTTGTTTGAATGGGTTTTAATAAAGTAAGTAATTTGAGTTTAATTAAGGAGAATTAATAAATAAATTAAATTAAAGCTTAATTACTATTTGTAATTAAGGATAATTACTTAATGAAGTAATTAGTGGATGGATAATTAAAGATTTAGGGACGATTTATTGATTAATTAATAAATGTAATTAATGTTAGGTTAATTAATTTGTATAATTAATTAAAGATAAATCATTTATGATTAATTAAGTATAATTACTTAGTAAAGTAATTAAATGATAATTATTGAATGTAATTAAGAAAAGAGAAATTACTTATGGAAGTAAATTCAATGAAAGTAATTAAATAAGAAGTGATTAAGGTTAATTACTTAGTGTTATTAATTAAATAAATTATTTAATTAAGTTAATTAAAGGATTAAGATGAATTATAAGGTAATTAATTTTTTTTTTTTTTGTAATTAATTAAAAATAATTAATTAAGGAAGATAATTAATTAGAGTTAATTACTGGTTAAGTTTAATCAAAGGTGATTAATAAATTATGGTTTAATTAAAGGTTAATTACTTAATGTAATTAATAATTAATTAAAGGTGTAATTAGGGATCATTAGTTTATAATTAATGATGTGATTAAGAGTTGATTAATTAAGATTAATTAATCAAATGATAAGTGATTAATTATAATTAATTAAGGATTAAAGTAATTGATTATAATTAATTAATTAATGAAGTAATTAAAGGTTAATTACTGTATTTGGTTAAGAATAATTAATTTGTGAAATTAATTAGGAATAATTACTTAAATGTAATTAAAGTATAATTAATCAAGGTAATTAATTAAGTGGATAATTAGAGAAAGATTAATTAATTTATTTGTAATTAATTAATGATTATATAAGTAAGATTTATAATGAAGTAATTAATTTAATTAATTTTAAATTAATTAAGAGATGAAGTAATTAATTTAATTCACTTTAAATTAATTAAAGATAGAGATAGTTAATTTAATTCATTTTAAATTAATTATGTTGTGATTAAGTAAATCATTGCTTATATAAGAATGGATGACATTGATTGTCTTGAATGGATGTAATCTCAGAAATGAGATAAGATGTTGTGTGATATGAATGCTTGGTTGCATTATGATGATAATATAGATTAACTATTATGATGTTGATATGGATTACCTATTTGGTTATGAATCATCTGTTTAATTGATAATGTGATTATCAATGGTGAATTGTGAATTATCTATCTGTATGAATATAGATAAGTTAAATTGTTTAACCTTTAAACAACTTGGCCTTAAAAGATACGTTTTGGATTTCGATGAGACCGGGATCGGGTTTCCGTATACCGGTATTCCAGGTCTGGAGACCCGAATACCACATCGATCCAAATTAACGATAGGTCGTGAATCTCAAGTGAAGGTGAAGATTCAGAGTGCAAGGGTTATTGTCGTTAACTCTGAGGGTGATTCCAAAACGAGTGTAACGAGATAATGCCTTCGGTTTCGTTCGAACCCGGAACGAACTTGTATGGATTGAATGCTTTCAGCACATCGTCAGGCGGACGATGAGCATTCTAAGTGATATGTTCTGATTAAAGGTAATCGTAACCTCAAGCCTCATCAACCGGGAATGGCTAAAACAGGGGAGGTGCAGCAAGGCTTCGTGGGTAGCACCCACTGAGAGCAAGATAGATCCCTGTCTAGAGGTCCCTTTTCTTTTATTCGGCTTAGTGTGTGGTTGGTCGCGCCAACTACGGGGTTATCTTGTTCGGAATTATCCAGTAAGGGATGGTTCCGGCTTTGTGTTGCAGGGGAGCGGGCGTACTCCTCGGTACGGTGATCTAGGCCACGTACTGTGACGGGCGGTACCCCAGTAGCCCTGCCATTGTATGGAATCCAAACTCCAATAAGTGCCGTACGTATTAGTTGTGCCCAACTATGTTGGAATGTGAGATGTAAGCATTTCAGCTATTTCTGTATTTTACTTGAAAACCCTAGACCCTATTATAATACAATCAGATTTCCTATCAAATGTTTTGGTTAGCGTAAGGTAAAAACTTTTCCATGTTTATGTGTGGGAAGTCTTACGTGATACCTTTGTTTTCAAAAGGTTTTGAAGTTAAACAATTTTAACCCGTTTACTCACACCAGACCCATGTCTGACCCAAGTGTTTATTTCTGTTTTATAAACTCTTGGGTACTCAAATTTTTACGAGTAGCCAAGGGATTCAGGTTTAGCTTTGACGAATTGTGGAGGAGCAATGGAGCGGGAGGCTTCGGCGTTCGTAGATATAGTATTCCGCTGTGTTGATATCTGTGTTAGAGTCTTGTATCGTATTTGAGTTGTAATATCTAGACAGATGTTTATAACTGTCTAGTATGTGTTGTATAGTTGTGTAAACTCTGATAAGTGTTGTATACTATGTAATAGTTTATGTTATTAATATAATTTATTCGTTCCGCTGTGAGATCGTTGTTGTTGTTTCTTTCTTTCTTCTCTTCTTTTCTATTTTCTACCCCTTTCTTTCTTCATAATGATGCGACTTTCTGGGCATAGGAAGTCGGGTCGTTACATTCCTTGTGGTGATTAATGCTCACCTTCTTACGGAAGTTTGTTTCACTACTATATTCCTTACTTATATATGAATATTATGCCTTATAACATCTTACCATTACCTAACATTTATATTTACTACTCTCATAAATGTCGCTTTGTCCAGATTAAATGGTTATTATCTTAATGGATGTGTCCTAAAGACATTTATTTGCCTATTCAATTGTACCTATATAACTTCTTCCTTATCTTGCCATAATTACCCTAACGGTCTCATAAATCTATTTAATTTCTTGTAACCCCTTACTTAATGCTCATTTATTACCTATTAAACTTTGAAGTTACAACCTTTCGTTCTACGATTCCTATCCTTACTATTTAATATGCCTATAGGGTCCACAATGACAAGGAAGTATAAGTCAAACAAAGAAGTATAAATTTAACTCTACTTATTTTTCTAACTCATAGTTGATTCACCCACCTTTTCGGAATAAGGTAGCAACTACTTCTATAGTCAGAATTTATAGAGTCGGGCGTAAATTCAAAAGTAAGTATATATACATATAGTAAGGTTTTTGAAAAATATTTTCAAAAATAACAAATACGCTACTCATACGTATACTTTTCCCCGTTGATCCGGTAACTTAGGCTCTAATACCAAATGTAACAACTCGCCTCAAAATAGATCTAAATTTCGACCCGGAAAAGGCTCATCGAAACTTAGGCCCATTCCAAAGCCGATTGTTGGTTGGTAAAAAGAAAAACTATACAGAGCTATCTATCTATTCTTTCAGAACACATGGCAGAAGGAATAAAATATAATAACAATAATAGTACCTATTTACTTTAAATCATTTCAAATGTCATAATACATAACAACAACCGTTACAACATTTGGTCCAAATGTACATTTTATGGGTACAATAGAAAATAACGTGAAAAGATAGATAATAACCGCCACAAGCTTCACTCTCGCCATCTTCAAGCATCATTAACTCCTTCTATAACCTGTGTTGTAATGAGGAGGGAGTTAGAACAACAAGTGTCTGGTGAATAAAAACCTCGAGTCTTACCATTTCAGTACTTGGGTAGTATATTTCAAAATAAGAATATGTCTACGTATATAAAACCATTTAATACTTCTTATAAGGAAAGAAGGCTGGTCTACAATCAACCACGTAATAACTTCCATTCTTAAAGCAGATTTCTAAATCCCATAACCCAAATCTCACTTATAAATATATAACAATGCGAGAGATAGTACCTAATTCAGTTAATACCTTTTATTGGAAAATAGGCATACTCTGGCCATGTAACACCTCAATTGAGGTAGACCTTATCATTTAATACTTATTTCCAAAGCGGACTTCTCAATGGTAACTATCTAGCTGACATCATATAGAATCTCTCGAGCCACTTAATACTTCTTTATGGAAAGGCGGACCCTCAAATAGTTACTTAATACCTTATCCCAAAGCAGACCTCTATTGAGATACCACCTAACGTGCCTAATAACTAGCCCATTGGCCATTTAATGCTTCATATAAGGAAAAGAGGCGGGCCCTCAAACAACCACTTAATACTTCAAGACACTGAAGCAGGCCCTGCTTATTATGGCCCATACTCATAATGACTTCTCACATTAGTCTGACTATTCGTAGGAACTGGTAGCCAGATTAATTGAGCAGATTTTTCGTATAGAGTTGGGACTAACCTCGCATTATCATAAAAAAAATTCATAGGAGATGTCTCACATCAATAGGAAATGTACAAAACTGCTAATAGCCTCAAAGTGAAGAGCGGACTTTTATCATGCAATTCTACCGACCTCGCATCCCTATGACTTTGCCATAATTTAAAAACTCTACATACATATAATACTCTTCTCACTGTTTCATAATTAAGGCCTTATAAGGAATCCTTATTACGCCATAAAGCATCAATTACTTTTCTAAGGGGTATTTAATGACAACTATTACCTAATTAACTGTATAATTATATGCCATAATTATATTTTTATTACACTAATAGAAATAATATATATTTGTTCCTAATAAATTCTAAGCATGTGATTTGGACTCCCTAAACTTTCATTAAATATCAATTCTTTTAACCATAATATTAATACAAGTCCTTTTTCTTCAAATTTCTAAGATTTTGATATCCATAACAATGGATTTTAATATTCATAACAATGATGAGATATCCATAACCAAAACTGCAATGAATAGACTTGTAAATAGAAATAGAAACCCAATTTATTTCATTAATTAAATGAAATATCCTAAACAATAGGAATTGCAATTCTAACTTCATATTCTATTCAACTCCTCTTTTAAAAGAGATAAACAAAAGAATTATCTGGAATTAGTAATGCAAACTACAAATAGAAGTCGTACTCTATACCCTTATTTTATTATTGAAAACTCACAATTGAATCAAAGAAGGAGGAGAAGTGGAATAGACTATGAAATTATCAGAAATTGCAGAAGCAATATACATTCCATCTTAACATAAATAATTTAGAATTTCCACCTAGAATTGACATTTCGGAAAAAAAGAATTCTAGGGAATTTTATCTATTTTGTTTTCGTAATCTCAAAATCCCTAAGGCATATTCAAATCCATAGATATATACTAATCAATTACTGAAATAAAAATACTAAGGTTTCCACTCACATTGATCCTTAGCATTGCTTCTCTTTGGATCTACAATGCCCACTAAAATCTCATTCAGATCTCTTCTTATATATATAATAAGGGATTTGTGTACATATATACATATATTAGATTTAGAAATGTTGGTGGAGAAGATGTTTAGAAATTAAATAATAAACAAAGATAGATTAGAATTTCTTACCTGAAACCCTAATAGAATTTTCTGAATCTTAAAAGAGATAAAATGATAGAGCTTCGTTGATGTTCCCAAAATATTTGTAAATAAAAGTGAGGGCTCTCTGGTCTTATTTATAATGGTTGAAACATACCAGAACCGTAGGATGAAACTAGGTCAAAAGCGGATAAATCTAGAATGTTCAATAGCACAAAACCCTATTTGCCATTATATAAGAGCATCGACTGCCCCTATACCACCGGTCGACCGCTCGGGGTTGACTGGTAGAGGTCAAGGGGTCGACTTCTCCTTTATTTTGGGAGCATTGATTTATTTCTCTTGTTGGTTTATTTTATTCAATAATTAACTTTTAACGTTAATTATTTAACTTAACATTTAACTTAATCTCCAAGTAAACCTATAGTTAATTTCTGAAATTCAAACCCTAGATTTAAATACTCATTTGATTTTGAATTTGAACTAAATTAATTTAAATCTGAAAACTTCAAACGCTCATAACTTCTTAGTTTGAACTCCGTTTTCAGCATATTATTTATGGAAATTTGGAAACCGCAACGCATATGTTGAATTTGATACCCACTAAATTTGTCCCTATGACACCATTTGAGATATGGTATGGGAAGAAACCCCAACTCAAGTATTTGAAGGTGTGGGGTTGTCTGGCCTATATTAAGAATATTGGTCCAAATAAACTCAAGGCAAGATCGACGCTATATAAATTTATAGGATATACCAATCACTTAATGGGATATGTTTTCTAAAATACTGAGGAACAAAATTTTATTATTTCTCGACATGTTGTCTTTTTAGAATTTCTGTCAAAAGAAATCAATAGCGAGGTTGTAGATGGATGAGATCTAAGAAATTAACATTGAGGTCGAACCGGTAAGAGAACCAAATTTATCTGTATATGGAAACACGCAACCTATTAGAAATTCTAGTAGAGAATCTTGAACATCAAAGGGATACTACGGGTTTCTTATAGATGGCAAGAAAAAGGACCGTATCTTAAATGACGACACACCTTTTACGTTCCAACAAGCACTGTAGAGTAAATACTTTACACATTGGCATTGGGTAATGAAATCCGAGATGGATTTGATGTATGAAAGCAAAGTGTGGACTTTGTCTGACATGCCCGAAAGGCTAAAACCCATCGGTTACAAACGGATTTTTAAGAAAATGATGAATGTAGATGGACAATTGGAGACTTATAAGACAAGTCTGGTTGCTTAAGGATTTTCTCAAATTCTCGGTGTTGATTATGACAAGAAGTTTTCACATGTAGCAATGTTTAAGTCCATTTGGATATTGCTAGCCATTATTGTATTCCGTGACTATGAAATATGGGAAATGGATGTAAAGATGACATTTGTAAATGGTGATTTAGAAGAGACCATCTATATATCATAGCTCAAGGGTTTCAAGGTTAATGGGAGTGAGGGCAAGGCTTGCAATTTGTTAATGCCCATTTATGGACTTAAACAAGCTTCGTGGAGTTGGAATAAGTGTTCTAATGAAGTAATCAAATAGTTTGGTTTTTATCAAAACATAGAGGAAGCGTACGTATATTAGAAAGAGAAAGAAAATGATATCATATTCTTACTATTGTATGTTAATGATTAAAAAAATTAAATACTACATGTCACCTTTGCTAGCTGTGTGACAGTTTAATCTAGTTGATTGCTTATAAATCACATCGGTAAAATCTGATTTTAAAATTTAAGCAGTGCGTTTTAGTAACAATTATTTACACCAATTCTTCATCAATAATGTATCACTTTAGGACTTATGAAATTTCATTTTGGTCGAAATTACAATATCGCTCACATTCAACTCGGTTAGTCCATAAACAGATGACTTTGGGTTGACAACAGGTGACTGTGATACTATCCACATAAAAATAACGAGATGAATTCTCTATTGAATACTGTTTCACTTATAATATTTTAACATTGACTCAACTATAGTCATTTAATGGATTCCATGCCACGATTTAATTAAAATAAGTGGAGTTTTCATATTAAATTTCAACAGTATATCAAATCGAGAGAGCTGTGTATTATCGTCGCTTGAGATTTCCTGTATGACCTAGTTTTTATTAACCAATGGGAAATACTTAGTCAAGTCATTCCATAATTATCCAATAAGTACCAATATGAAACCCTTAGATGCATATAGCAACCATTAGCAATACACTGCCCCATATTTGGAGAGTGTTACATACTCCGGTCTCAACAAATGTATTGATATCCTTTCTTAAAACACCTTGACCAAGAATATTTAAAACAACATATTATTATATAATGCGATAAACTTCTCATGATTACAACATTTGTAACTACTATCATGTTGGGCCAAAAGGTGGCACAACACCCCAATCGAATAGAAGAGAGTAGATCTAAGTAGCATAATAGCCAAAAAGGGTAAAGATACACGAATTTTTATAGTGGTTCGGCAAATCATATGGCCTACATCCACATTAACCTTATTATATATTGTTTTATCACAAGTACAAAGGGTTTGCAATTCGTTTTCAAGTCTAGAAAAGTAAGAATAAACCTCTAGGTGATAATATTCGGGTCAAGATAGAAGATGAAGAAGAGAATGGCCAAAAGTCCTCTCGTAGTTGCTCTAGGCTCGATATTTATAGAAGAATCACCCGCCAGAGTCGCCAGATCATCGAAGACCAGGTAAGGATCCAGATTCATGAGAATACGAAGGAAGATGACATCTTCCAGTAGATAAAAATAGTTTGGTATCGACACGAATCATGTCAGTATTGAGAGGTTTTACCTAATGCAAACCGGTTCATTTTCCTTCATTTCGTCTCGCATCTTCAGTCTTTGAGCTTCAAGCACTTTTGGCTTATAAGAACCTCTTGGTACTCAAAGGTTTGGCTTTTTCTAGTACTTGTCCTTTTTTGCATAGCTTTGGAGTTGTTCACCCACTCCTTCAGATATGGGCCCTAAGACGAGCACTTTATAGTCCTTTCATCTAATCATAGCATAATCGCCCAAAATAGTAAATGATAAACCACTCGGTACCAAAAGATTTTCTTTGTCACTTCGAGACTTCAACTTCTGAAGTTCCCTTCTAAGGTTATCTAGATCTTAGCCTCGAGTTATTAAACTAGTTTGTCTTTATCCTGACGTCCAGATTCATTTGAATGCTGCTTATTTTAAACGTTGGATAACACTTTCTCCCAAATTATGCTTCCATTGAAAATGAAGTGTGCTTTAGATCAAGACAAGCAGTACCTAGTCATCTGCATGAGTTTGTTGGCTATCTAAGAATAACTTTAAAGAGTCGTCTTCATTCCAAGAGTATCCGTTTAATCCCTCTATACAGTTGATTACCTTTTTCGCACTAAGGTTTAGATCTACAGTATTCTGAAGATCATTCCATGCCTTTGCTAGGTGAGGCTTCCTTCTCTTCTTTTTTAACATGTCGGTACCAAGAGGTACCTTTTGGTGCTGACATGAATTGCCACTTCATTTCAGCAAAATAAGTGTCGGGAGTTAGAAAATTTTACCTCACTTTTTTACCTTATATTTTCCACTCAGCACCAAACACTCTTCTTCTCATCACTAGTTGTTTTCGTCCACAACTTACAAACCTCGACTCCACTTAGTAATCGCCGCCATAATCACTTCAATAAACTTATCCTGAAGATCTCATACCACGGTCAATTTAAATTATTCCGAAGATCACTAATTTTTTTACCTTATGTTTTCTCAAATTTAATTCACGGTGAGTGATTTAAAGGCGGCACTGCTATGATGGCGATAAGGACGTCGTCGGAGTCCATCCATGGTCAAGGAGTAGCAAATGTCTTTATTTGTAATCGGTTGTCGCCTATGCTTCTTGGCAATTGCAAAAACTTGGGTTCCTCTTGGATTCAATCCGAGTGTAATTCGAAGTTAGCACTACAACCACCGAAACTTTTCATTGCTAGATCTCTACTTAGTAATGGCTTCGTGTTGGCGCTTTTCCTACTTCGAGTATTCCATGACATGCCTTGGTTTTGTTATAGCCTGGAACCTTCACATACCTAAAGTGTTTGGGCAAGCCCATTTTAAGGTTTGATCCATCGTAAATTATCATTTAAACTTCGATGAGACGATTCTCTCTGGAGAATGGTCACGTCGAACGCACTTCGGCATATGTATGTCCATGTTATCCAACATCTCAAGTCACTGCATAGTCTTATGTCCCTACAAAGAATGCTCCACATCACTCTGGATGATGGTTCTGTTATCGTTCACTCTGTGATAACGAGTAAGATCTGACACATAGTTCCACTAAAAGGCGGAGCTCGTTTACCAACATGAGATGTAACGCCCTACCTCTATATCCATACAACCAAAGAGAATTACTAGGAAATCTTCTCTGGTAATATAGAGAATAAGGCTGGTTATGAGTGACCACACGTGAATATTCCATTGGGCTAACACTAGTACGTATCTTACATCAAAATATGTCAACAATGTACATATTCAATATTGGCATAAAGCAATAAACACGTATTCTTACCAGGACAAAACAATTTACAACACATATAAATTAACACAGAGTCACATATTTCAGAAGTGAAATATAATACATAACAAACCGATACCAAATTATAACAGTGTCTCTAATGATAATACATACCAAGTCAACATCATAATACACAACTCTTAGTTATGTCATTAAATCAACAGACATAATAAGACATCCAAAGGAAAATATACATAGTCACCAACTCAAAGCATGATATAATACACATAGACACACACACAGATATATATATATATATATATAGTAACGACCCGTAATTTAATCACTTTAAATACAAATAATTGATATATTTTTAAATAATTAAATAATGGATTTTATAACTCAAATAGACCTATTTTAAGTAACAATTGATGATAGTAAAGTTTTTTTGAAATTTGGTTTACAAAAATAATTAGTTTGGAGAAAAATCGAAAATATGACCGAAAATCATTTTTTGAATTTTCGATTTTTCATCATTCAAAAGTTGAAATATGTTGTGCAAATTAGTGTATATATGCACACATACATACAAATAACAAATGCCTTTGCTAATTAATTAGATTAGTTAAAACATGTTTAAAAATCTACTTAAGTTAATAAAGTGGAAGTGGACTTTCCTTTTAAATTTAAAAAGAAAATAAAAGCATAAAACTAAGACAAAGGACTTTAAAAAAAGAGAGAAGTGATGGAATGAATGATAAAGGGGGACACATGTACCAAGGATGAGGAAGAGTGAGTTGTCAAAAAATTAGTATAGGATATTTACTTTTATTAAGGAGGGGTATTTTAGAAAATGGTCATTCTCCATTTTCTATAAAACCAACTCCATTCTCTCACTTTCCATTTTACTTCATTAGTTTCATTTCTTACTTTTCTCTTTCCACTCTCTTCACTTCTTCTTCCAAAAAGTTTTAAAAATTGCTCCCTTTTCTTTTTTAACACTTGAAATAGTTCATAAAACCGTTTCTATCCCTTTCTTCATCACTCATTCACCAAAATCCAACCAAAAACCCTATTTTCTAAGCATGGCTGAGCCTTCCTAGCCCAAGGTCGAGCCCTCTTGACCTCTCCTAGGTCTTAAAATCAATTTTTGTAGAAATAATTTAAGTCTTTGTGTTGTTTGCAAAGTTGCTGTAGTTTTGGTGAAAGATCGTGTTTGTTTAAGTGAGTAAAGCTCACTTAAAATCAATTTTGAAAATTTATTATTTTGTTGATGTGTATAATTGTATGTGATTATTATGGTTTGGTTTGGTTCTTGCTTGAAAGCGAATGACACATAGGATGTTTATAAGGTACTGGAGAAAGAAATAAAATCAAAGTGTTCGTAGCAAATAGGTCACTATGACACACTTCAAAGTGCATATGCGATAATTTGCAGGGGACAATTTTTCCTTGCCTTGTAGATGTTTATTTACATTTTTATATATTATGTAAGATGTGATGGGATATATTTGTTGCTTGGCAACAGTCATTTGTGTTGATAACTTGTTTTAATGTGACATTGAAAATCCCATATTTTCTTTAAACTAGTCTACTACTTCATCCTCCGAGAAAGTTTTAAATGTTTTATGTTCTACATTGACTTTTATTTTCAAACATTTTTGCAAAGTTATTAAAGAGGTTTAAAATATAGAAAGAAAGAGTTTAAAGCTACTTTGATTTACAAAACAAGTTTTAAAAGTTATGCTCCATATAGCGATAGTCGTAACTAATGCAGTTTGAAAATCAATTTTTTTTTAAAAGTATAGAGTTATCTATCTAAGATATTTTGAAAAGTATTTTCAAATGTGCTTGTAAGTCTTAAAAAGGGAATTTGGATTTTTAAATATATTTTCAAGAATAGTTATTTAAACAAGAGGTTTAAATTTTAACCACTTAGGTCGGGTTTTGTTTAAAAGCAACCATCTATAAAAAGATGTTTTAAATACAAGGTATTTCTTTGTCGTGTCATTAAGTAACATCAAACAAATATGAATAATAGTATTAAAATGTTGACATGTTTATGGAAAGTAAGTCATCTTATATTTAGCACTAAAAGTCGATGAGTAAAACTTTCCTTTATCTGGGAGCTCTAGAATTGGAGTATAGTAACCAAGGAAAGGCGGAGTGCAACCAGTACCCTGACTTACCTAACTTCGATTTTGGGCGAGGAATAGAGAAGTGAAAAGTCGGAAATGTGATAAGTATAAGAGGGTTAATTTCGATAATTGGGTCATGGTTAATTAAGTATATAGAAGGTACTTCATTATATACTTGACACGGAATTCCAAGGTATGGAAATTCATCTCTATCTCGAGAAGTAAGAATGTATGTCGAGGCTAGAATAGTTTTCTAACTTAGTCGACTTTATTGTTAATCAACGGACGATTCTTTTTGAAATCGAAAAGTGGTGATAAGTATAGGATGTCCTATTTTTCATATGCAAACTATACTTACACCCTAACAGTGTATCTACAACTTGACATATTTTGACTTAGAAAGTATATAAAAGCTTCGCAATTTCATATGATTTGAGATTCCCCGTGGAAGACTCATTTTCTATGAAATGTAGTTTGCTTTTAAGAAAGTATATTCAATATCCCAACAACGGCTCTTACATTGTTCACATACTTTTAAATGAACTGGAATTCAATCAACCGAGAATTCATCGCTTTAGTTTGGAGACACTGGTTTCGGATAAGTATGGTTTATCCGAACCACTTCAAACTAACAAATAATGCATGATTATCATGGTAAAGTATGTAATGGAGTTACACTGCCATTCCTAAAGGTGATTCCAAAATGAGGTAGTAAGTTTGTGTGTTTGTTCGATCCTGGAATAATTTATATGGATGAATGCTGGCATTGCATTGTCGCTTGGAGGATAGTGTTAGCATTCCAAGATGGGTTTGCTAAAAATGGTAATCTTTACCTTAAGCCTCATACTCGGTAATGACTAAAACAGAGAATATGCTTCAAAGCTATGTGATTGTCTACCATTAGGTTGTGATCATCCCTGATCTAGATCGATAATATCTTTGGATGTATGCTTCAGGCCTAATAAGGTTATTGATCGCAACCAAAGGATGATCATATTCGGTACTATCCAAGAAGGGTGTAACACCCCATATTTTTGGTAACATTAAATAGGATATATAATTAGTTAAATTAAATAAAATAATGTGTTGATTAGTGGATTGAGATTTGATTTTTATTAAGGGGTATCCGTGCCATTTAACCAATGAATTAAAACAAGAGTTAAAATGAAATAGAGGAGGGTTAAAATAGGAAAGAGGCCATTCTTATAACCTTAAACCTTGGCCATGTATCTCCATACACGTTCATTTTTCATTTATCAAAATTTTAAACTTGAGGCTGGCCACCATTAACAAGAGAAAGAGGAAGAAGGTTAAGAAAAGCTAAGGAAGAAGCGAAATCAAATCAAATCCATTGAAATCTCAAGCTCCTTAATCTCTAAAGCTAAGGTGAATAATGACTACATCTTAAATTTCTTATTTTTTTCGGTTTTAAGACGAAATCAGAACCTATTTGCAATGATTTGCCATGTTTTTGAATGATGGAATGATTATATATACTTGTCGATGATTTATGTTTGTTCATATTGACTTTATGACATGTTTTAAGGTGAAAACCCTATCAAATGACATCCAAATGCCTTGTGAATTTTTATATAGACCAGAAATGATATTTTAGAGATGGGTTTCAATTTTCAGAATTTATGTGGATTTTATATGAATTTTCTAGCGAAGAAAATGTTATTTTTGGTTAAAAATTATTTACGGTTAAATAATTAATGGTTTGCATCTGAAATTAATATCCGTCGGAAAACATATTAAGAGTGATTTTCTGGAATTTTTGTAGAATTTTCCTAAGCATTTTAATGGCTATATAAAATTATTTAAGGTATGTGACTTAAATGTTTTATATATTTATAAAAAGGAGAAGGGGTATTTTGTAAATAATTCATATTGTTATTTCTGGAAAATGGCAGTACTTTTAGAAAAGAAAAACTTGCAACCAATCACAATTTGACAAACAAGGCAGGTTAGGTATGAAGAAATATTTTTAAAAGGACAAATCTACATGGTTTTTACTGTTTCGATGCTTTCGGCACCAGGCTTTCGCCTCCTTACCTTCGCTTTCGGCACCAGGCTTTCGCCTCCTTACCTTCGCTTCCGACTCCATAGAAACCAAAGCATATGGTATAAGGCAACTAGTACGTAGTGAATTGGATATAGGTGGAAGGTATAGGGTCGAAATCAGGGGTTCCGAAGGGGTTGAAGCGATACTTTGCTTTTAAATGAAAATGCGCCTACTTGCTCTCGATTGAATAGCTTTTGACTGGGTTGGCTTTCAACTGTGTTGGCTTTCGACCAGTTCAATTGATTTTAAGGAAATGGTTTTGATTGGGTTGCGCCTTTGTTTTTAAATAATTGCTTTCGACTAAGTCGATACCCATGACTGCCTCTTTTTACCTTTCGACCCAGATAGGTTTCGAAAGGGTTGCTTTGCTTTTCTTTTTAAAGTTGAGCACTTCTCCAATGCTTTCGAAGGGATGGTTTCGGCACCATCACTTCTTTACTTAGGAATGATGAATGCTTTTGACTTTAATGGGTTTTTGATCCTTTTGCTCTACTTGAAGGCATAATCCAAATGGTTTCAACCGAAACGGTTTTCAAAGGTTTCGAAGGAGTAAAATTTTTGAATGGTTTCAAAAGATTTCCACATGTTTTAAATTGAACCCAAAGGCTTTGGAAAGGTTTAGTGTTTTAATGCTTTTGAAAGGATTTTAAATGTAGGTTTCGAAGGGGTGGTTCCCTAATGATTTCGAAAGGTTTTAAAGGGAGGTTTTCGAATGGATTCGAAAGGTCTAAGAGGAACGGTTTTTCCAATGTTTTCGAAAGGCATGGTTTAAAGGTTGTAAAGAAGAATGTCTAATGTTTTAAAGCTTTCGAAGGAAAGGCTTTTAATGGTTTCGAAAGGGTTACTTTCAAGGGTTTTGAAAGGGTTGTTTAAAGGTTTCAAACAAAGGTTTCGAATATACTAACTAGGCAGCATAACCTAAGTGTTTTTAAGTTAAAAAGGGTTTTAACTTACTTTGAGAGGATAGGTAATCCTCATTAAAATCCATCTACATTATTTTGAGTAAAGTATATAGAACATGGCAAAATAGCTTAGAGTAAAGCTAAGAATATATTTTCCTTGTATAAGTATGATTTAAAAGGTTAAATCATTTTGAAAAGCTTTTGAAGGAAAAAAAAATGAAGGGTAGTTAACCCTAAGAAAATGATTTGGATAGATAGTCCATTTTGATTCGGACAGTTAGTCCAGTTTGTGGGCAGTCAGCCCAGTTTTCGGACAAATAGTCCATTTATTACTTGTGGATAGATATTCCATTAGTTACCTGATTCTGCTAAGCGGCGTAGTCTCACTTAACATAAAATAACAAATATGAACAGTATTATTCACACTAGACTTTATGTCTGACTCAAAGTTTTTGTTTCCCCTTAAACTCTCGGGTTCTCAAAATTGATTTGAGCAGGCTGAGGATTGAGGTTTACGGGTTTTAGTTTTCGCGAATAAAGCTTCCAGAGAAAAGTAGGTGGCCATCGGATAGCTAATTAGGAGTTGTAGTTTATTCTGTTTATTTCCGCCGTGTGTATGAAGTCAAATATGACTATATTGCCTTGATTAACCAAGAGGGCATTGTCATATGTCGCTCTTGGCATATTTCTATAATGATTATAATTGATCTTTACCTGGGAAACGTTATGGGATTGTGTAACTTGGATATTAATTTGTTTTGAAATGTAATCAGTAAAAGGTTGTTTTTGAAATCTATGATTTTGTTCATATTCAAGTGCTTCTGATATTATGGATACCATTAGCATTACCGTATTTTGATACCAGAAGTTAATACTATAGATGACTGCAGCATCTGTAGCGCTTAGCTTTTGGCCTTCAAAATACAGAATGTTGCAACTTGGTATCGAAGCATAGGTTTATGAAAGACTTTAATTAAAAAAATGATTTTTGAAAACATAATCTTAAGGAATTAGAGTAAGATTAGGGTACAGGATAAGGCTATAGTAAAGTACTTGTATTTGTTATATATAAGTATACGCTTTATCTCCAGTATCCTATCTTTGTTATGTTATTTTTCTGTATCTCATGAGGTTTGAGTACAGAAATGGATGGTAGAAGAGGAAGAGTTAATCCAGGAGGGGAGGGCACCAATGAGAATGCCAGACCTAATACGAGGAGGACCCAAAGTCAGGCACCAGTAGAGAATGTGGGTGCTGGAGTCCCGCAAGTGGACATGGGAGCTATGTATCGGTTTTTTGTTAATATGATGCAAGTTGGAATTGCAACTGGAGTGGTAGGAGGAGATGCTGCAGGAGCAGGAGTTCTGGTAGTTAACCATTATGCTAAGCTGAGCGGAGAGTACGCTAAGCTTGGAGGGAAGTCGTTTCTGAGGACAGAGGATGCTATAGAGGTGGAGAATTGGTTCCTGTATCATGAGAGAATCTTTGCAAACTTGGGGCTCAATGATGAGCATAAGAGGAGGCTTAGTTCGAGATAGTTTCAAGGAGCAGCTTTGTTTTGGTGGAACAGTGTGACGGCTGGTGTGGATGTGGAAACCTTGACATGGTTAGATTTCAAGGGGAGGTTCTAGGAGAGGTTCATGACTGCGATGGCACAGTCAGCTCTGATCAGAAAGTTTGCTGAGTTAGAGCAGGGAGAGATGTATGTTCTGGAGTATGCTAGATGGTTTGAGGAGTTGGCCAGATATGGGTATGCTTCAGTGGATACAGTGATGAAGAGGAATGAGAAGTTTATCAGGGGGTTGAATCCTGAGTTAGCAAGGGCTACATTACCCCATATTAGAGAGCCTTCTGATTTTGTTGTGGAGATGGCCTTAAGGCATGAGGAGATGCTTGCTTCTCTAGAGAAGAGTAAGGCTAAGGAGGTCCAGGTTGGGCAGAGTTAGAAGAGGAAATTATTTCCTAAGAAGGGTGCTCAGAAGGGTAGAGCAGCTAAGAAAGGGAGGTCTGAGGTTGTCTGTTTTAAGTGCGACAAGAAGGGGCATTTTGCTAATGAGTGTCATGCTAGAAAGGCAAAGGAGGTGGATGGGAAGAAGAATGTCCGGTGCTTCAATTGCGACCAAATTGGCCACTATAAGAATCAGCAAGGAGCCCGCTAAGGATGGAAAAGGCAAGGTGTATGCATTGGATCCTACTACTTCAAAGCCAATAGCTCAAGAGAAAGGAAAGACAGTTTTGGGAGGTATGCTTCAGATTCATGGTATGTCTGTTAGCGTTCTATTAGATACTGGTGCATCGCTTTCTTTTATATCCAGTTGTTTGATAGATAAGCTTAACCTAGAACCCACATATTTAGTTACTTCCTTACGGGTTGCGAATCCAATAGGAGGGTAGCAACTCTAGGGTTGAGATGTGACCAGTTAGAGTTGGACTTGTTAGGACATACTTTTGTTTGCAGTTTACATGTGTTTGATTTTGTGGGGTTCGTAATTATTCTTGGTATGGATTGGTTAAGTGAGTATGATGCTAGGATATTTTGCCTTGATAGGAAAATATCGCTTAGGCGTCCTAATTGTAGCAACAGAAATGTGTGTGGCGTAGAAAGTTCTAGTGGCGAGGTGAATGCCTTGTTGGGTGTTATGGAATTGGAAGATGAGCTGAATCGAGTTTTCATGGTCAGAGAATTCGTGGATGTTTTTGAGTTCATAGTTGGATTGCCACTGAAACAAGCCATTGAATTTCGGAAAGATTTTGTTCCGGGAGCAGAACCAGTGAATAGGCCGCCAAGCATGATGACCCCTACAAAGATGAGGGAGTTGAAGGTGCAGTTAATGGATCTGGAAGGCAAGAGTTTATCAGACCGAGTAGTGCACCTTAGGGAGCAGCTGTAGTGTTTGCTAAGAAGCCGGATGGATCATTGAGGCTATGTATCGATTATTGTAAGTTGAATGAGATGATGATAAAGAATTGATATCCATTTCTGAGGATTGACGATTTGTTCGATCATTTAAGTGGAGCCAAGTTATTTTCCCAGTTGGATTTAGCGACAGGTTTCCATCAGCTCAGAGTAGTTGACGGCGTTTAGGAATGGATATGGATCATACGAATGGTTAGTTATGCCATTCGGACTAACAAATGCACATGCATTCTTTGTGGATTTGATAAAGCAGGTTTTCCAAGAGCACTTGGATAGGTTCATGTTGGTTTTCATAGACGATATCTTAATACACTCTAAGGTTGAGAAGGAGCACGAAGTTCATCTTGAAGTGGTGCTTGAGATGCTGAGGCAGCATCATCTAAAGGTGAAGTTTTCGAAGTGTCATTTCTGGAAGAAGGAAGTGAAGTTTCTTGGTCATGTAGTCTCAGAGAAAGGGTTGTCAGTAAATCCGACTAAGATTGAACCGATGAATAGTTGGAAGAGACCCGAGACAATGACTGAGATAAAGAGTTTCCTTGGATTAGTTGGTTATGATCAGAGATTCATTAAGGATTTTTCACGGATAGCAACACCGATGACCAAGCTAACGAGGAAGGATGTGAAGTTTGTGTAGACTGATAAGTGCGAGGAAGCATTCTAGAGTTTGAAACACTTATTGACTCATGCACCAATTCTTGGCTCTTCCGGAAAGGAACCAGGATTTGGCAGATGCATATGGAACGGGATTAGGAGCCGTGCTGATGCAGAAAGGTAAAGTAATTGCCTATGCTTCTAGACAGCTTAGAGCGCATGAGGTCAGATATCTGACGCATGATTTGGAATTGGCTGCGGTAATTTTTGCATTGAAGGTGTGGAGACATTACCTTTTGGGAGAGAGGTTTGAGTTATATACAGATCATAAGTCGCTGAAGTATTTATTCTCTCAGAAGAACCTAAACATGAGATAGCAGAGGTGGTTAAAGTTTATCGCAGCTTATGATTTTAGGATTGAGTACACATCAGGGAAAGGCAACAGGGTTGCAGATGCACTTGACAGAAAATATCAGAATGCAGTGTTAGCGATAATTGCTGAGTGGAAAGATTTAGAAGCCTTGTCAGCTTGTAGAGTCTAGTGGAGATCCGAGGCTGGGTCTAATGGAGAGACTATTATATTATCTTGTTTGGAAGTTCAACCAGTGATGATCAAAAGGACTGCTTCTAAACATAAGGAGGATCCAGTGTTAGCTGAAAAGATCAGGAAGTTAAGAGGTGGAACCAAGAGTGATGATTTAAAGGATTTCAGTCTTGACCAGAATGGGTGGTTGAGAAAGAAAGGGAGATTATGTGTTTCGAGTGTAGGAAACATAATAAAAGAAGTTTTGGAGGAATGCCATCGTTCGAAGTTCATTATTCATCCGGGAGGAACTAAGATGTATCAGGATATGAAGAGAAGTTTCTTCTTGGAAGGTATGAAGTGAGATGTGGGCTTATGGGTGAAGCGGTGTTTGAACTGCCAGTAGGTAAAAGCCGAACATCAAGAGCCGAGTGGGTTGCTTCGGTCGTTAGATATTCTGGTATGGAAATGAGATTCTATTTCTATGGATTTTATTGTCGAATTACCAAGGTCGAACAGAGGAAATGAAAGTATATGGGTCATAGTGGACAGATTGACTAAGAGTGCCCATTTCATTCCAGTTAAGTCAACCAGGATGGCACCTATTTTAGCGAAGTTGTTTATGAAAGCTATAGTTAGACTGCACGAAATTCCTAGTGGTATAGTAATGATAGAGATTCCTTATTCACTAGCGAGTTCTGGAAGAGTCTACAGGAAATTTGGGAAACAAGCTCAAGATGAGTACTGCTTACCATCTGCAGACAGATGGGCAAACGAAAAGATTTAATATAAAATCTTGGAAGATTTTTTAAGGGCTAGTGTATTAGATTTCGGGGGATCATGGGAAGACCATTTGCATTTAGTCGATTTTTCATATAATAACAGTTATCAGACTAGTATTCGGATGACACCGTTTGAAGCTTTGTATGGAAGGCCATGCAAATCTCCCATTTGTTGTTGGAGACCAGGGATAGGTTGGTTCTTGGTCCAGATTTGGTTAGAAAAGCTGCATAAAAGATTAAGGTCATTCGAGCTAGGATGAAGGAGGCACGGTTTAGATAGAAGAGTTATGCAGATAAAGACGAAAAGATTTAGAGTTCTCAGTTAGAGATCAGGTTTTCGTTAAGGTGTCACCGATGAAGGGTGTGATCTGATTCGAAAGATCGGGAAAGTTGGCACCGAGATTCATTGGACCTTTTCGTATTGTTGAGAGGATCGGGAAACTCGCATATAGAGTCGAGTTACCGAGCAGTTTGGTAGGAGTCCACGATGTTTTTCATGTTTCTCATCTAAGAAAGTGTGTTAGAGACCCGGAGACTACTATTGCACTGACTGTGCTAGATGACTTAGTGGTAGAACCGGACTTGACTATAATGAGAAAGCCGATTCGCATTATTTCAAGAGATGAGAAGAGGCTTAGAACCAAGACAGTCAGATTAGTTAAAGTCCAGTGGAGCAACGATGACTGGGACTGTACTTGGGAGATTGAGAGCAGGATTAGAAATACTTATCCTAACTTGTTTGATGGTATGTTTTACCTCTTTGATTGATTTGTTTTGTACCTTATCGTAATTTCAAGGACGAAATTCATTAAGGAAGGGAGTTTATTACACCCTATATTTTTGGTAACATTATTTAGTATATATAATTATTTAAATTAAATAAAATAATGTGTTGATTAGGGGATTGAGATTTGATTTTTATTAAGGGATATCCGTGCCATTTAACCAATGGATTAAAACAAGAGTTAAAATGAAATAGAGGAGGGTTAAAATAGGAAAGAGGCCATTCTTATAACCTTAAACCTTGACCGTGTATCTCCATACATGTTCATTTTTCATTTATCAAAATTTTTAAACTTGAGGTCGACCAACATTTACAAGAGAAAGAGGAAGAAGATTAAGAAAAGCTAAGGAAGAAGCGAAATAAAATCAAATCCATTCAAATCTCAAGCTCCTTAATCTCTAATGCCAAGTTGAATAATGACTACATCTCAAATTTCTTACTGTTTTCGGTTTTAAGATGAAATCCGAACCTATTTGGAATGATTTGCCATGTTTTTGAAGGATGGAATGATTATATATATATACTTGTAGATGATTTATGTTTGTTCATATAGACTTTATGACATGGTTTAAGATGAAAACCCTATCAAATGACATCCAAATGCCTTGTGCATTTTTATATAGACCAGAAATGATATTTTAGAGATGGGTTTTAATTTTCAAAATTTTCTGAATTTATGTGGATTTCATATGAATTTTCTAGTTAAGAGAATGTTATTTTGGGTTAAAAATTATTTACGGTTAAATAACTAATGGTTTGGGTATGAAATTAATATATGTTCGAAAGCATATTAAAAGTGATTTTCTGGAACTTTTGTAGAATTTCTTAAGTGTTTTAATGGATATATAAAATTATTTAAGGTATGGGACTTAAATGTTTCGTATATTTATAAAAAGGAGAAGGGGAATTTTGTAAATAATTCAAAATTATTATTTCTAGAAATTGGCAGTAGTTTTAGAAAAGAAAAACTTGCAACCAATCACAATTTGACAAACAAGCCAGGTTAGGTACAAAGAAATAGTTTAAAACGGACAAATCTAGATGGTTTTTACTGTTTCGATGCTTTCGGCACCAGGCTTTCGCCTCCTTACCTTTGCCTCCGACTCCATCGAAACCAATGCACATGGTATCAGGCAACTAGTACGTAGTGAATTGGATATAGGCGGAAGGTATAGGGTCGAAACCAGGGATTCTGAAAGGGTTGAAGCGATACTTTGCTTTTTAATGAAAATGTGCCTGCTTGCTTCGACTGAATAGCTTTCGACTTGGTTGGCTTGCAATCAAGTCAATTGGTTTTAAAGAAATGGTTTTGATTGGGTTGCGCCTTTGGTTTTAAATAATTGCTTTTGACTAAGTCGAAACCCATGACTACCTCTTTCTACCTTTCGACCCAGATTGGTTTTGAAAGGATTGCTTTGCTTTGCTTTTTAAACTTGACTTCTTCTCCAATGCTTTCGAAGGGATGGTTTCGGCAACATCACTTCTTCACTTAGGAATGATTTTGGAAGGGATGCTTTCGACTTTAATGGGTTTTTGATCCTTTTGCTCTACTTGAAGGCATAATCCAAATGGTTTTGACCGAAACCGTTTTCAAAGGTTTCGAAGGAGTAAAGTTTTTGAATGGTTTCGAAAGGTTTCCACATGTTTTAAATTGAACCCAAAGGCTTTCGAAAGATTTAGTGTTTTAATGCTTTCGAAAAGGTTTTAAATGCAAGTTTCTAAGGGGTGGTTCTCCAATGATTTCGAAAGGTTTGAAAGGTCTAAGAGGAAAGGTTTTTCCAATGTTTTCGGAAGGCCTGGTTTAAAGGTTGTAAAGAAGGATATCTAATGTTTTAAAGCTTTAGAAGGAAAGGCTTTTAATGCTTTCAAAAGAGTTACTTTCAATGGTTCCAAAAGGGGTACTTTCAATGGTTTCGAAAGGGTTGTTTAAAGGTTTTAAACAAAGGTCGAAACTAGGCAGCATAGCCTAAGTGCTTTTAAGTTAAAAAGTGGTTTAACTTATTTTGAGGGGATAGGTAATCCTCATTAAAATTCATCAACATTATTTTGAGTAAAGTATATATAACATGGAAAAATAGCTTACAGTAACGCTAAGAATATATTTTCCTTATATAAGTATGATTTAAAAGGTTAAATCATTTTGAAAAGGTTTTAAAGGAAAAAGATAAAGGGTAGTTAACCGTAAGAAAATGATTTGGATAGATAGTCCATTTTGATTTGGACGGTCAGCCCAGTTTGCAGGCAGTCAGCCCAATTTTCGGATAGATAGTCCATTTATTAATTGTGGATAGATAGTCCATTAGTTACCTGATTACAGCTTAACCGGCATAGCTATTATTATTATTATTATTATCAATTTCATTAACCAGTTTGGTTGAAGGAAAATATTTGCAAAATATATGTTTTGAAGAGGATATTAGTGAGGGGAAACTCATTCCTCTAAGCGGTGTGGTCTCACTTAATACCAGTATGTAACAGTATTATTCACACCAGGCTTTATGTCAGACTCAAATTTTTTGTTTTCCCTTAAACTCTAGGGTGCTCAAAATTGATTTGAGCAGGCTGAGGGTTGAGGTTAACAGGTTTTAGTTTTGGCGAATAAAGCTTCCGGAGACGAGCAGGTGTCTGTCGGATAGCTAATTAGGAGTTGCCATTTATTCTGTTTATTTCCGCTGTGTGTATGAAGTCAGATATTACTATATTGCCTTGATCAACCAAGGGGGCATCATCATATGTCGCTCTTGGCGTATTTCTGTAATAATTATAATTGATCTTTAACTGGGAAATGTTATGGGATTATGTAACTTGGATATGAATTGGTTTTGAAATGTATTCAGTAAAAGGTTGTTTTTAAATCTGTGATTTTGTTCATATTCAAGTGCTTCTGATATTATGGATACCATTAGCATTACCAAATTTTGTCACCAGAGGTTAATACTATAGATGAGTGCAGCATCTGTAGCGCTTAGCTTGTGGCCTCCAAATACGAGATGTTACAATGGGGTAGGTCAGTCTTGATTCGTAGAGGTTGAAAAGTTTTCGACCTTAGTACATTTTTCTGGAGGTGTACTATGGAAGGCGGTACCCCAGTAGCATTATCATTGTATGAAATTGATTTTCCACTACGTGCTTTACGGACGTAATTGTATACCAAATATGCTGGAACGTGAGATGCAAGCATTTCAGCAATGTTATATATTTATTTTAAACTCTAGACATTATTATAATATCATAGAATTTCTTATAGAAATGTTCTAGTTATCATGAGGTAAAAAACCATCCGTATTTATGTGTGACGTGGCCTTATGAGATACCTTTATTTTTGAAGGATTTTAAGTATAAAAAAATTCATATGTTTGGAGTTTATTCACACTAACCCATGTCTAATACGAAGTTTTACTTTCTTACGGTTAAACTCTTGGGTACTCTAATTTTTATGTAGATAAGTAGTCCAGGTTGTTACGAATGCATTTTGGAGGAGTACGGAGTAGTAGGCTTCACCGTTATCTAGTTATCTATTTTTGTTGTGTGTGTGGTATGTGTTAGCATTGTGGGGGCAGGCAGTTATAATTGTCCCTGGTTGGAATTTCTACCTGTTTTAACTCTAATGTTTCACTTTGGAAGTGAATGTATGTACTATTTTATGTTCTATTATCTATGATTCCCTTGCATTGTGAGATTTTGTGTTTCTTTCTTCTTGTCTTTTCTTTTTTTTACCCAATGGCCTATCATTCGAAAACCTGGATGATCGCACATGAATATGTGGATGTATTAAGTGTCATCATTAGAAGTAAGAAAGGCGGATCGCCACACGTAGTATTAGAGCTTAGATTGAGCGAACACCTAGGCCTTGGTTGGGGTCAACTCATTAGAGATAGGGTTAGTAATATTATAGAATGAGTTTACTCTGTGAGAGCGCGTATTTGTAGTTTATCTGTATATATATTCGAATCATTTTAATCGGCTTTGACATGTTTGATTTGGTACCCTTTCCTTAAGGTAATCTCGTCTAAGTAATCTAAAGTTATCTTACTATATTTAGGTTGTAAGAATAGGTAATAGAGGAAGACGATAAAGAGGAGTTGGTAGCATAACCAATGGTTGAGCTTTGAACGTTGGAAGGATAGGAGCAGTTGAAGAGGCAGAACCTGTACAACCCTGTGTAAACTTTGCATCCTTATGCAAAGACTATACTAATCTAGGAGGAAATCCGTTCAAGGTCACAAAATCCATTATCGAAGTCCAAGCTTTGCTTCATTCTTGTGAGAATATCTTTAAGGGATTGGATATTTCAGATGAGCAGAAGCATTTCTTGGCATCTTGGTAGTTACAAGGTGAGGTTGTAGCATGGAGGGATTCGGTCATAGCGAACATCCCAGAGGATGATTTTTCGTAAGCAAGGTTTAAGGATGTGTTTGAAGACCAGTATATGCCCACTACAGGAAAGACCCATCTGTATAAAAGCTTTTCAGATCTTAAGGAAGAAGATTTGTCAGTAGCTGAATATAAAACCAAATTCAATGAGTTCTATGATTGGGACCGGGATTGATTGATACCTCACTTAAAGAAGAATGAGATGTTGTAGCTAGGATGAGGGAAGGATTTCATGAGAAGATGACTGCCCATCAAAATGGATCTTTTTTGGACTTAGTGGATATGGTTTTGTAGTATGAAGTTATTGAAAAGAAGAAGCCGACAGCAGCACCTAGCACTAATAACAGCAACCTAAACAAGAAGAAGTTTAATCGGCAAGGAAAGAACTAGTGTGGAGGAAAGCAAGGAAAAGGGGCTCAAGAAAGCTGTTACAAGAATTACACTTGTAGTGTTTGTAATCAGAAGGGTCATATCACAAAATTTTGTAAGAATTTCGAAGTATAGAAGCAGCAGGTAGGATCTATTTCTCTAATGGTTCAAAGGATACTACTTTAATTGCTACCAACTAGGAAATATGGTAAAGGATTGTCCACTGATGAAGAAAGGAGAGCAAGTCAAAGTCTATGCTATCAAAGAAGAACCATCAACTTCAAAGGATGTGAAAGGGAAAGGAGTTCTTGAAGGTACTTTTATTTGTTGATGGCATTTTAGTTCAAGTATTATTTAATACCGGGCTTCCCATAGTTTTATTTTTAAGTGATTGGTTAATAGATTAGAACTTTCCCCAAAATTCATAGAAATCCCTATTTATGTGTTTAACCCTATAGGTGGTGCAACTAATCTGTGTATGATTTATGAAAATGTGCAAGTTACTTCCTTACCCACCACTTCTTTTGGGACATGTTTGTTTTGGATTTTAATGGGTTTGATCTTTTACTTTGTATGGACTAGTTATCAAAGTATAGAGCTATTATGGACTACGTCAAGCGGATAGTAGTGTTGAAAGCCGAGTCAAGCAGGGTATTTGAAAGAATATTGTGTGATGAGCCAGATATACTAATGAGTAGTTTCCTTTTTGCACTTGATTCATCCCAAAAAGTGTTATGGTTAATATTGATTGTCAAGGACTTTCCAGATGTGTTTGAAGAAGTTAACAGTCTACCTCTATACTAGGAGATTGAGTTTCATATTAACTTATTTCCCGGTTGGAAACTTGTTATTCGTCCTATCCGTAAGATGGCTCCGAGAGAGGAGGAGTTAAGGAATTAGACAGATGATTTATTTAATAAGTAACTGATTGGATCAAGTCGATCAAGTTAGAGATCAGCTGTAGTCTTTGTTGCAAAGTCAGATGGTTCCATAAGGCTTTGTGTTGATTACCGAGAACTAAACAAACAAACGGTTTGGAGCAAGTATCCCCTACCATGTATAGGTGACATGTTTGACCAACTACATGGTGCTCGAATGTTCTCTGAAATAGATCTTGCTATAGGAGTTCGCCAGTTACGAATAGCAGAGGATATGATACCCTTAACACATTTAGAGGGCCGGATTGTTTCTTCAAGTGGTTGGTTAAGCCTTTTTGGCTAACCAATGCACCCGCTTATTTTGTAGATCTTATGAATCGAGTTTTTAGAGATGTGGTTAATAAATTTGTGTTGGTTTTTATAGATGATATTTTATTTATTCTAAGACTAAGGAGAAACACAAATGCCATTTTGAAGTGGTGCTTGAAATGTTAAGAAAACACGTTTTAAGAGCTAAATTTTCTCAGTGTCATTTTTAGCAATCGGAAGTAAGGTTCCTCGGACATGTTATGTCGGGGGATAGTATTTTGGTTGGTCTAGAGAAGGTAGCGGCTGTTCAAAATTTGAAGACACCACATACTCCAACCGAGGTCCGAAGCTTCTTAGGCTTAGCAGGATATTCTAGGAGATTCATTTAAGAATTCACTGAGTTAAAAAAGAGGCTAACCAGCACTCCAGTCTTAGCTATTCCGGATGAAGGTGAAGGGTTGATTGTTTATACGGATGCTTATGGCGTAGGTTTTGGTGGTGTATTGATGCAGCACAAAAGAGTTATTGTTTATGCTAGTAAGCAGCTGAAGCCTCATGAACGGAATTATGCAACACATGATTTGGAGTTATTAGCTATTGTGTTTGCATTAAAGATGTGGAGGGATTAATTATTAGGTGAAAAGTTCAGGCTCTTCATGAATCACAAGTCCTTGAAGTATCTTTTCACGCAGAAGGATTTAAATATGAGGAAACAACGTTGGTTGGAATTTCTAACAGCATATGACTTGGATATTTTATGTACGTGGGGGAAAGCTAATATGGAGGCGAATGCTCTGAGTAGAAATGTAGTTTTGGCTCTTTTGAAAGTTACTCCAACTTTAGTCCAAAGGATTGCAAGCAAGCAAAGGGAGATAGTCGTCTTATAGAGTTTATGCAAGAAGTTGAAGAAGGAAGATGTTCAAGTTTTGAGATAGACAGCCATGGTATATTGCGGATGAATGGAAGGTTATGCATTCTGGATATTAATGGTCTTAGGCAAGAATTTTTAGAAAAATGCCATAAATCTAAGTTAAGTATCCACCCTGGAGTTACTAAGATGTACCGGGATATGAAGCGAATATTTTGGTGGATAGGGATAAAGAGGGACATTTCAATTTATGTTAGCAGATATTTGATTTTCCAGCAAATCAAAGGTGATCATTAAAGGACTGCTGCATTATTACAACCACTTGAAACCTGATTTGGAAATAGGAGGAAGTATAAATGGATTTTATAGATGGTTTGCCCAGATCAAGGAAGGGTAATGAAGGCATTTGGGTCATTGTCAACCGACTAACCAAGAGCGTGCATTTTATTCCGGTAAAACCGATTAGGACTGCAGCAAGCTTGGCAGATATTTATATAAAGGAGACTGTCTGATTGTATGGAGTTCCAAGTAGCATTGTAAGCGACCGGGGTATAATTTTTACTAGTCAGTTTTGGGAAGCATTCCAAGCAGCTTTGGGAATGAAGCTAAGTCTAAGTACCGCATATCATCCTCAAGCTAATGACTAGATAGAGAGGATAAACTGAGTTTTGGAAGATCTTTTGAGAGCCTATATCTTGGATTTCGGATGTTCATGGGAGGATCATCTTCACTTAGTAGAATTTTCATATAATAACAGTTACCATGCAAGTATTGACATGGAACCTTATGAAGCTCTTGATGGACGGCCACGTAAATAGCCATCATGTTGGGAAAAAATCAGTATCGATTAGTTTTTAGTCTCGATATGATTTGCAAATCCACAGAGAAGGTAGCTGTGATTAAAGGAAGATAAAGGAAGCTTGGGATGGGCAGAAAAGCTATGTCGATCGAAGGCATAACGATTTAGAATTCTTAGTTGGAGATTTTGTATTTATGAAGATTTCTCCAATAAGAGTAGTTGTACGGTTTGGAAGAGCAGGAAAGTTGGCACCTAGATATGTTGGACCTTTTTAGATTCTTGAGAGGATTGGGATGCTTCCCTATCGACTTAAGTTACCTGAGAGATTGTCAGGGGTACATAATGTTTTTCATGCATCACATTTAAGGAAATATGTACATGGTTCATCACTTGTTATTGAACCAATTATTCAGGAATACTTTGATGTGGAACCGAATTTGACCATAATAAGACATCTAGTTGGCATTGTTGATCGAGATGTAATACAATTGCGAAATAAGGTTGTGAGATTTATTAAAGTTCAATGGAACGAATATTCCATAGACTGCGCTTGGAAAACTGAGGATAGCGTGAGGGAGGCTTATCTCGAATTCACGATAGATTTGTACTATGCATAGTGTTTAGATAGTGTACTCACCACTTATGGTGTAGTCGCTTTGTATATATCTCTTTTATATGTGTTTCATTGTTTATGAGATATGTATTTTTTTGAGTTAACTTTTTGAGTGTTAATTTCGAATGAAATTCTTTTAAAGGGGGGAAGAATGCAACGACCGAAATTTAATCACTTTAAATATGAATATTTGATATATTTTTAAATAATTAAATAATGGATTTTATAACTCAAATAAACCTCTATTAAATAATAACTAATGATAGTGGAGTTTTTTTTAAAATTTGGTTTACAAAAATAATTAGTTCGGAGAAGAATCGAAAATGTAATCGAAAATCGTTTTTCGGATTTTCAACTTTTCATCGTTCAAAAGTTTTCGGAATATGTTGTGTACACTAGTGTATATATGCACACATATATACAAATAACAAATGCCTCTACTAATTAATTAGATTAGTTAAAACAAATTTAAAAATCTACATAAGTTGATAAAGTGGAAGTGGACTTTTCTTTTAAATTTAAAAAGAAAATAAAAGCACAAAATCTAAGACAATGGACTTTAAGAAAAAAGAGAAGTGATAGCATGAATACAAGGGGGGATACATGTACCAAGGAGGAGGAGTGATTTGTCAAAAATTAGTGGAGGGTATTTACTTTTATTATGGAGTGGTATTTTAGTACATAGCCATTTTTCATTTTCTATAAAAACAACTCCACTCTCTCACTTTCCATTTTACTTCATTATTTTCATTTCTTACTTTCTTGTTTCCACTCTCTTCACTTCTTCTTCCATGGCTTCCTAAAAGAAAAGTTTTAAATTGCTCCTTTTTCTCTTTAAACACTTAAACTAGTTCCTAAAACCATTTCTATCCCTCTCTACATCACTCGTTTATGGAACTAGAGAAAGAAATGTGATAAATATAAAAGGGTTAATTTTGATAAATGAGTTATCTTTAATTAAGTATATGGAGGGTACTTCACCGTATACATGACACCAAATTCCGAGGTATGGAAATCCATCTCTATCTCGAGAAGTAAGAATGTTTGTCGAGACAAAAATAGTTTTCTAACTCGTTTGAATTCATTATTAATCGATGGATAGTACTGTTTGAAATCAGAAAGTGGTGATAAGTATACAATGTCCTTTTTTCATATGCAAACTATATATACATCTGACGGTGATTTGTCAATTATTAACAGCTTGACCTATTTTGACTTGGGAAGTATATAAAGCTTCGCAATTTCATACGATTTTAGATTCCACAAGAAGCACTCATTTCTATGAAATGTAGTTTGCTATTAAGAAAGTATATTCGAGATCCTGAAAGCGACTCTTATATTTGTTCGCATACTTCTAGAAGGACCAGAATTAACTCGACCAGGATTTCATCGCTTTAGTTTGGAGACACCGGTTTCAGATAAGTATGGTTTATCCAAACCACTTCCAACTAATAAACGATCTGTGATCTAAATCATTGTAAAGTGTGTAATGGAGTTGCACTCTACTCCTGAAGGTGATTCCAAAGTGGAAGGTAGTAAGTTTGTATGTTTTTCCGATCCCAGAACAACTTGTATGGATGAATGCTAGCATTGCCTTGTCACCTAGAGGGCAGTGTTAGCATTCCAAGATGGGTTTGCTAAAAATGGTAATCGTTTCCTCGAGTCTCACACCCGGTAATGACTAAAACAGAGGATATGCTTCAAGGCTATGTGGTACGCTGCCATTAAGGTGTGATCATCCCTGATCTAGATCGATATTATCTTTGGATGTATACTTTGGGCTTAGTATGGTTGTTGATCACAACCGAGGGACGATCATCTTTGGTAGTATCCAAGAAGGGGTAGGCCAATCTTGATTCATATAAGTTGAAAGTTTTTTGACTTCGATACATTGTTCTAGAGGTGTACCATGGCAGGTGGTGCCCAGTATCCTTGTCATTGTATGGAATCAATTTTCCATTGAGTGCTTTACAAACTTAGTTGTATACCAAATATGCTAGAACGTGAGTTGCAAGCATTTCAGCTAAGCTGTATATTTATTTTAAACCCTATATATTATTATAATATTATAGAATTTCTTATAGAAATATTTTGGTTAACGTAAGTTAAATACATGTCTGTATTCATGTACAACGTGGTCTTAAGAGATACCTTTATTTTTGAAGGGAAGTATAAAAATATTCATATATTTTGAGTTTACTCACACCAGACTCATGTCTGACTTGAAGTTTTTTTCCTTTCCCTTAAACTCTTGGGTACTCTAATTTTTTAGTAACCAAGTATTCCATTTTGTTACGGATGCATTTTGGAGGAGGATGGAGCAGGAGGCTTCACCATTATCTAGTTATCTATTTCCACTATGTATGTATTGTATGTAAAAGCTTTATGGGGGCAGGGAGTTATAATTGTCTCTGGCTGGAATTTCTACCTGTTGTAAACTCTGAAGTTTCACTATGGAGGTGAAGTATGTACTATTTTATGTTCTCTTGTATATGATTTCCTTGCATTGTGGGATTCTTGGTTCCTTTCTTCTTGTTTTTTCTTTTCTTTTACCACAGGCCTGTCTTTCAGACACCTCGATGATCGGCATACAAGTACCATGGATATATTCAGTGTCATCTTTAGGAGTAAGAAAGACGGATCGTCCAACACACACACACATATACACACACAGAGATATATATATACTCTATCTCCTCTAAAGCCCAATCATACAAATTGGCTAATGTCCCTGTACCTGAAAAGTCCTGGACTGACCCAAGTATTATATAAATAATAAACGGGTCAGACTATATCTAAATCTACAGGGAGTACATAACAGTAAGCATGGTAAATAACAAGCACAGCGTGAGCATGAATTAATGTAGTATCCAACAAAGTATCATACTAATATAACATGCCATATAAGGAAGCAAGAACCATGAAATCTATAATCAAGTAATGGCAATCAAACTCATTGAAATAAAATAATACTATGGACAAGCACACAACATGTCCACAAAAATCACAGATAAAGGAATGAATCATGAATCATGCCAAATATAAGAGTCAATAACCAAAACATCAATCTTGGCTTACAGTCCTAATTGATGTAATAATTTTTGTCTGTTGGGCCCTAATATATAAATTCAGAAAGGCATAAACCCAAATAAATAATCAAAGTATCAAATCTCAACATACCACCCTAATGGAAATAATAATCCTACTATTAAACCATAAAAGGAAAATCATGAAATGTGGAATCCAAGTAGAAAAAAATCCATACAAAATACAGAAATCAATATCTAGAAATACTATCTCGACTTATGGTCTTTATGGAAATAAATACTTCCTACTGTTAATCCTAGGAGATAGCAAGAAATAAAAATCCCAAACAAAGCACAACTTATACAAAATATCGAAATAAATATCCAAATAATTATTTTGACCTACAGTCCTAATGAAAGTAATTGCTTCCAACTATTAGGCCCTTGGAGATATCAATAAATATAAACTCAAATCAAGATCAAAGCTAATCCAATACTCAATGTACAAAGTCATATATCTCGACCTACGATTCTTAAAGAGGCAAGACCCTCGATTGAATGGTCCTAGGAGATAGAAACAACAAATTATACAATAAGAAAACTCTCAGCCATAGGCACTTATAAGAGAATGACAGACCAGCACACAACAAGTCTCTAATGTCATGGATAGACAACACGCAGCTATCTTGAGTTAGGCTAACTCAAATGATAGACTACACATGGCTAGTCTCTAATGTCATATGATCATCATCTATAGTGAGGTGATAATATCAAATATCTCATATATAATGGATCCACCTAAGTCATCCAGATGAGAGACCGACGTACAGTAACACTAATCTAGGAAACGCTAATGGCCGCAGCTTGTTTCCTACAGTCCCTTAGTTACTATTAGAATCATGACTCATATCCATCTCATGTCATAAACATGCTGCAAGATCCTGTTGTGCATTGGCCATGAATTTTACTTGCCCTACGTAACGGACTGTTGGCCCTTAAGTGGTGTCGGAGCAATGGCTCTAATAAGAGAAATAACTCTCAGCCTATAAAATAAATAAGGAGACATCACAGATTTGAGGCGCAACCCTACAATCAGGACCATTAGGATGGATAATTAGCCTATCTGGTGGGTCTAATTCACGCACTTTCCATAGCGACGTGAACCCTATGATGTAGATTCCCAACAAATACTCTTGACTATATGAGTCCTAATGAGAGAAATAGCTAGTACTCTCGACTCTGGGAGTCTTGATGAGAGTGACAACTGATATTCTTGACTCAATGAGTCCTAATGAGAGCCACGTCAAATATATTAGACACTAGGAGTCCTGATGAGAGTGACAACAACAGCTCTTGACAATACGAGTCCTTAAGAGACCATATCAGCATAACAAATCCTTGACTACTACCCTAAAATTAGAGAATGATACTTGACCTATTAGTCCTTACAGCGTACAATGAATACTCTCATGAGATGAGTCCTAATAAGAGTAATAATAAGTGCTCTCGACTCCATATATCCTAATGACAACATCATAACATAAGCATTCCTTGACTACTGGCCCTACGAGTAAATAATAATGTCACTCAACTAGTTAGTCCTAAGAGGATAAATATGTAAATACCAACATATCTCCAGCTTGTAGCCTTTGAAGAGTAATACAACTCTCGACTGCTAAGCTCTAAGGAGTCACCTCTAGACGATATCACAAATTCCTAATTCATCTCCATAATATAAGTAATATCTACTCACCAATAGTAATCAAACAAGTATTACTTAAGCACCTCATACCACTCAATATCACTCGAACGTTTACTGGAAGTTAGTAAACTACACTCATCAAATCAATAATTATTGTATAATATGAGTCAATAAAATAACTAGAAAAATATTACCGAGCATCCTATACCATCCTGTACCACTAATCCATTTATTTAACATCCTCATCATATAGAATTAGATCATAATGTCATCAAATATTCTGATTTCGAACCAACAAATATATAAAAGGGGGAAGATATTTCAAAAATCTTAAAAATAGATCTTGATAATCAAAAATCTCCTTTTTAAAATTACTTTTAATTCCTTTAAAATAACTCACAATTTGGTACTCAAAATCCCCTTTCGAAAATATTCTTGAATCTTTTTATTAAATATACACCTTATTAAAGAAATTTCTTTTTTGAAAATATTATTAAAACCTTCCATTTATACTTATAAAAATTTCGTACATTCGGTTGTTCTTGAAAATCTCTGTTTTCACTTTTAAAACAACTTTTATATCCAAAACAATTTCCAATAAATTATTTTATTTAAAAACCTACTTTATTTATTTATAAATACACTTCAATCTAATTTTAAAATACCATAATTACTTTTTCCTAAGCTTTCAAGAAAATTTAGAACCAAAAAATGAATCGAACTCCAAAAATATAAATCATGGAGCGAAATTCTTCAAAATCAACAACTAATCATCAATATAAATTTTTATTGTGTGACCCGAGTCGAATTACATCAAATTCTGGTCATCTATATAACACATATACAGTATATAAATAAACTACGCATTAAAATGCAATCGGACAGCATCTCCTTTACATTTTTCACAATCCAAAATACACAAAATCTCACAATCTAATCAAAAATCATACCCAATATCACAACAATCAATCAAATATCCTAAACAAACATTTCAACCAAGCAATTCAACCAATAATCACAATCAATTCAACCAAATGACGCAATCATATCGATATATATATATATATCTGTGTGTGTGTGTGTGAATTTATAATGCTCAAGAGAAATAGATATAGATGTGAGTAGAAAACTAACCAAAACGATGCTCGAGCGACTAAAACAGTGATTAATGATGTCAACACTGCTGCCATCAGCTCCGCCAATCCATCCATCATCGTTGCCAAAGCAATCGTTATTGCTGTCGGAGATTGCAGCTAACTATCATCATCGTAGCTTTGTCATAGCCAATATAGAACTATGCGCACCACCAAAATCCAACATCACATTAGCTGCCCTAGCCTCCGCCATATGCCATCACTGCTTCGTCAGCAATTACATCCCTCATCGCTGCTATCAAGGCTCATGCGTCCTCCTTCCAAGATCGGCCATGCTTAAATGACTCGACCTCCTTAGAACACCGCTCGCGATGTCAGTCTTGTCACCTGCCACATCTTGGCCCCCGCCTCCATGTTGCTTATGGCTACATCGTCATTGCTAGGCACTCACGACCATGTGTCTTCTTTTATCAATTGCGATTTCGAGTTTTTTATAATAATATGGAGTTGGGCTTTTTAAGCACGATGGGGACGGGTTTGGATTAAGGGATTGGGTGAAGGAAAAGGAATTAGCATTATAAATGGGCTTGGGCTCGGGCTTTTATATTGGGCTCTAGCTTCAATCAATAAATTTTCTCTTCCTTTTCTTTTAAACTATTTTTTCATTTTATTTGTAATTAAATTTCCAATCAAATTTAATTTAATTTACACTTTATTCTACAAGTTATATTTCGATAATTACCCCATCATATTCAATTCAATGCCTACTTATTTTAATCACATAACAATTACTTCCTCTTTAAATATATATTTTATATTCAGTTAGAATAATTTATTAAATTTTAATAAATTATCCAAAAAGAATTTGTTAATTTAATACAATTTATTAAAATAAAAGCCTTTTATTAATAGCCTTTAATTAAATAAATATTTACTTTCAAAAATAATAATTATCAAATATCGAATTCGAACAATTTTATTTTAATAAAATTTATTTATTTTTCGACATAGAAAGTAGAGTTGTTATAGACTTCCCCTCTTATGAAAATTGCGTCCTCGCAATTTCTTAGAGGCAAATGCACACAACTCATACCATGAACTTTCATATTTCTACAAACTTCTATAAACTTACACAATCCTCTATGTTACTTTTTGTTTCTAATTTCTCTTATAATATGCTACAATTTAAATAGGCTTATTTAACAACTTTCTATTTTTGCATAGGATAATTTTTTGTGAAATATTATAAGTGTCAGATTTTTTGAATTTTTTGGGAAAATGCCTCTTTATACGGAGAGCATTTCGAAAAATCAAAACATAGTATATCATAGTATATGTAAATCTCAACCAATGGAGCATCCTAAAACACGGAAGATAATATAATATCACATCATATATTGATATATCGTAAAAACGTACCTTTTTATTAATGTTTAAGCAAGTTTCCTTGCTACAATGCCAGCAAAAGCAGGCTATCCCAGTAAAGTAATTCAAATAAGCTTCAAAGTCTCTATACTTAACACAATTTAAACATTAGTTGCATATACAAATGGTAAGACAAGAATGAATTCATCCACTATAATAACAACAAAACGTTCAAATTTAACCAACTTCCCGACAAACATCCAAAGGTCAAAAACATGAAATTAGGGATTGGTTTCAAAAGTAAAGTTGTTACTTAGTTTATAGCATTCCAAAAAAATTTAGGATACCAAAAATGTCTATACAACTCAAGTTATGACGGTTTTTCTAAAGAGTATGAAATCTGGAAACACTACAAATGCGCAAGCCCACTTAACAAATCAGCATTTTTAGCCTAGAAAACGACAAAATTTTGCAATATTCTTAAAATAAAAGTTGTTTTTGATGTTCTTAGCTTTCCAAAATGGGAAAAAATTGTGTAAATCGGACAAACCATTCAAAAGTTATGATATAATGAAGTCAACATTGTTTTATGAAATTTTCAATTTTTGGACAGCGACATACATCACTCTTAATTCATGTTTAAATCTCTTCAAATTTTCGCATTGCATTTTAAATAAAAATTGCTCTCAAATAGCATTTCTTTCTGACAAATTTAAAATCATCAAAAATGGTTCGATGGTTTGAGATCTATGGTCAAAACTAATCATGGTTTTTAACTCAAAATTCTACACATTGTTCAAACAAAAATTTCTATTCAAAGTGCATTTACAAATACAAATTTCAAGTTTAAGTTTAAAACTTTAAAAGTAAAATTCCATTTAGCATTAATTACAAAACATTTCTAACTAAACAACAACACTTTCGTCTCCCATATATTTTTTCAAATATGGTTTCAATTTCAAACCATTTCCAAAGCCCAAATATGAAATTTCAAAATCAATATTTAAATCCCTTATTCACTTAAAATCTATAAAACCTCATTACAATAATAATTAAAAAAAATTGAAATTATTCTTCCATAATAACAAAAATAGTAATAATATATGTTTTGAAATGATTTCATTGAATTTCAAAAACAACTTACATGAATTTTTTGTACATTGAATTTCTTTTGTTTTGAAATGATTTCTTTGTACATTGAATTTCATTTGTTTTGAAATGATTTCAAAACAACTTTACATGAATTTTTTTTTCAAGATATGTTTTACCTTATGAAAATAATATACATTTTTTTTCAAATATTTTATTATTCTTTATTAAATACCATAAGATATTTCCTTTCCAAAAATGTAGTTTAATATACTCCTTTAAAGATATTATTCTATCTTTCCGACAACTTTTCCAAAATCATCAATAATATTTATTCCCCAACATTTCAACATTTTTTTTCCAAAATATATCTACAACACTTCCAAAATCTTTATGCTTCTTTCCAAAACTTTATATCCAAGTGTCTAGCCTTAGTGTTTAGGAATCCCTATCGATAACGTTGGCCAGACACATTGACCATAATTCTTAAAGCACTTAACAGACAAATTAACACCAAAATGAACTACTATAATATTTTCAATAACTTTATAAAATCAATTTTATATTTTATTAAACCATATGCTTGTTTGAATACAAATATATTTTTTCAAAATTCATATATACATCCATTTCATCAAAAAAACAAAATTGAAAATCATCACACATTATACAACCATAAAATCAAATAAGCATTATACAACAATACACACATTTTCAAACAAACAAAATAATCGCCTTCAGTGGAAAGCTACCAATCAGTTTCCACTACGCAATCTTGATCATTACTGGATCTTCTTACTCAAAATTGCCACATCACAATCTTGAATTGTAAAGTATTTAAATTGCAAGATTCAGATTAGAGTTTTTTGCAGCATCCCTAACTGAGCTACATAATTCACATCAAGCTACACAAAGGTTTTATTCACCATCATCAATGCCGAAACTACTCATCGAGCTAACAACTCCTTACTTAACTACATCCCTCAACAACTTCATTACACATGAGAACAATACATACTTAAGAGGTAGAAATAAAGAATATATGTGTGTGTGTGTATAATAGGAAAATAACAAGTAAGTCCCTAGATGATTGCCCTAGTAATCATCATATAATCAATATAGGGTAATTACCATACACCCAAAGGAATAGGGACTCTAAAGTCACTCTAAGGCCAAGACTTGTGTCATATACATATATACATATATATTGTTCTAAACCAGCTCTGATACTAATTTGTAATGCCTCGCCTTTATACTCATACTACCAAATGGAATTACCAGGTAATCATGTCTGATGATATGGAGAATGAAGTTGGTTAGGAGCGACCATACAAGAATATTCCCTTGGACTAACACCGATATGTATCTCACCTCAAAATATGTCAGCAATATAGGTAATCGGTATCGGCACAAGCAATAAACATGTGTGCTTACCAGGACAGAATAATATATAACACATATGATGAACACATAGTCACAGTTCTCAACAGAAAATTATCATACATAATAGACCGATACCAAATTTTAACAGTGTCTCATTACGAAAATATATACCAAGTCAAGATCATAATACACAAATCATAGTTATCTCGTCAAATCAAAAAATACAAAGAGACATCCAAAGGAAAATATACATAGTCATCAACTCAAAACATGATTATATATATATATATATATATTCTGTCTCATCTAAAGCCCAATCATCCAAAATGGCTAATGTCCATGTACCTGAAAAGTCTCGGACTGACTCGAGTATTATATAAATAATAAACGTGTCGGACTATATCTACATCTATGGGTAGTACATAATGGTAAGCATGATAAATAATAAGCATAGCACGAACACAAGGTAACATGGTGTTATCCCGCCTTCTGTCAAGGCTGTGACACCAAGAAATTGACTGGAAATCAAAGACAGTTCATCCCGGAAAACGGTTATACATGGGTTCGCTATGGATACTGATAAATTTTGCCTGAGTCCGGATCGAGCTACAATTAACATGACACGGAAATCAAAGCCATGAAAGCCAATATTCCAAGTTTCAAGTCAATTATAGTTTGTACACTCAAGTTACGATTGATGCAAATCAGGGAAAATCGTTCATATCCATCGTTAAGCCTCTGTTCTCATCGGTCCAATTCGTATCGATCGGTAGACAAGCTCTGCAAGCCTCAATTCGTATCCATCCAGGAAATCAGCCCTATTCGTATCAATCTTGTTCGAATCCATCAAGTGCATGACGATGCGTATCCATCACGTACACTTATGTTTGTATCCATCGTGTTGCTTTATTTCGTATCCATCAGCAAGTCACGTTTCGTATCGATCACCCCAACTCAATTCGTATCGCTCAATTGACTTATCAATGCGAGGCATACCTTTAAAGGAATCGATACGAAGAACACAGGCAGTGATCGATACGAAGCGCCTTCAAATCATTGATATGAATGAAGCAACGCCCATGGATACGAAGCAAAGTATATGTAAAGCGATGTAAAGTAAAGTACATAAGTGATACGAATGGGAAAACAATGGATGGATACGAACAGGGCGCATTCAAGTGAGGAACTCGGTCGTTCGGCATAAAATGTGGATCGATCCTAAAAGCAAGCGCCACGTCAACTAGCAAGCACATGCCCAGAAGCAATACGAACATCGATGCGAAGTGGAGCGATACGAATTCAACAGCCTTCAATAAATCCAAACTTGCATCGATCATAACTCAAACTCTACAAGTCCAAATGCCACCAAATTTTTACAGGAGCTTACGTACATCTTCAAGAATGTTCATGATCGATCCAGACTTGATTGGAGCAAATCCTGATCGATACGAATTGTGTTCATATCGATCACGGATCGACTCCAAACGATCAGGGATCGATCGCGTGGACCCACCCACGTGCGAGAAGAGGTCTTCCGAGATCTAAGAGAGATATTTACAGCCTATGCCTATAAATAGCAGCCCATGACCTATAGAAAAGGGACTTTTGGCTCTTCTACGTCAAGACTCTACCGAAATCATTGTTGTACTCGAGTTTTACTGTTGTAATTCGTTGTAACCAGTAAGCAAAAGTTAATAAAAGTCAGCCATTTCATAGTGGACGTAGGCCATACGCCGAACCACTATAAATCTTTGTGTTTCTGTGCGTTTTTCTTGCTTATTTTGGTGTGTTTGTTAGATCAGCCTCCTTTTTCATTTATATTCTTCATTTTATCTCTTCAAACACATCTGAAGGGTGTTGTGCCCAATTTTGGTGCAAACACTTTGGTGCTTTCACTGAGAGAACCCAGTTTTTCTCCTGCTCATTGGATCTACTATCGATATCGGGTTGCATAAATCTAAGAAGAAGATCCAGATTTCCAAGTTTAAAGTTCTTTCATCCTATTCTGATTTGCATCAAGTCTAGGAAAGGGCTTTGCTACCTATCATGGTTAACACCAGGACTAGCTTAACTGTCGCAGATCCAAAAGGACGGGACAGACAGAACCCCGTACAACTACCACCTGTCGATCAGAATGTTGCCGGACCATCAGATCTGCAAGGCCCTGTCACCAGGGAAGAATTTCAATTGCTAATGCAAGAGCTTACTCAAAGTAGTCAACAGCTTACTCAGCAACTACAAGCCAACGCAGAATTAACCAACCAACTAAACCGTCAAAGACGAAGGAGATCCAGAAGGGATCAAGCTTCCTATTCATCCACCGAAAGTTCAGCCTCTTCTGACTACCATCATAGATCCACACGACCATGACTGGATGGAAGTTACACACAGGCCACTGGGCATCAACATACATTGGATCTTGGGCAACTGAGAGTTGGCCTGTCAACCAGCCATCAGACAGGACCCTCCTCCCGAGGAGGTGCTGCCCCATATCATATTACTGACAACCATACTACCACTACTACCGATTTGGGAGTTGATGCTTGGAACCGAACGGATCCGACCCACCGCCAACGCAATAATACTCCTGAGTCGTATGTCCCTGAAGACATAGAACCAAGGAGGCGAGACATGGACTATCGACCGCGACCGGCCCCTCCTCGCATTGTGGAACCCGACCACACCTTGTCCCAACATGCTCAAAATGTCCAGATGCCTGACATCCCGACGATGATCCATCAAATGATCCGTGAAAGTCAAGGTCTTACTAATGACGACTGGGGAATCTCCCGGAGTCATACCCCTTTTACTGATGAGATACTCTATGCTGAACCGCCTCGACGATTCAGGATGCCGACTTTACCCGTTTATGAAGGGAGCTCTGATCCTAATCAACATATCCTGAAGTATGAATGGTTAATGAATGCTGCACGAGCTGATGATGCAGTAAAGTGTCGAAGTTTCCCGATCTCTCTAGGGGGTATAGCAACTATGTGGTTCACTCGTTTACCACCTCGATCGATCTCGTGTTTCGATCAGTTGGCAATAAAGTTTATTGAGCAGTTTTGCATGCATGTCGCAAGGCCAAAAGATGTTAATACTTTGTCTAGTGTCACTCAAGCTCCTGGGTAGACACTCAGACATTATTTGGAGAGATTTCATACTGCATGCACTGAGATTAGCAACCCCAATGATAATTCAATTCTAAAGGCACTGACTAAGGGGATAGACCCTGACTCCGAGTTCGGCAATTGGTTGGCTGGAAAACCTCCTGCGTCATTGGACCGTTTCTATTCCAAGGCAGCCCAATTCTTGAGAAGGGAGGATGCAAAACAGTCTAGGAAAAAGGATGACGCAGGGCCTGGTGTGGAAGGAATTCAGAGCAATGTTGTTGTTAAACAATCTAGGGAGAGTTCCGGAAAAGTGCAACTGAATATACAAAATAAACAGAATCAACAGAAAGGCAATGGAAATTAAAATAGTAAACGGGATCAGAATCATGGTCCTCGACGTAGGGCTCCTATGTTTGATAATTATACTCCTTTGAACACGTCATTGGAAAATGTGTATTTACAGACCTGCAATACCATTCAGTACAAGAAACCTGCTCCGAAACAGTCATCGGAGAAACAAATTCAGACAGGAAAGTTTTGTAGATTCCACGAAAGCTACGGCCATAACACGAATGAGTGCCATCACTTTCAGGATCTAATTGAAAAGTTGATACGGAAGAGAGAGTTGGACCAGTTTGTGCGGGCGCCACAACCTGGAGGTGTGGGCCCATCGAATCAGAACCATGTACCGAATCAGGCGAGAACGGAGGAACCCGCTCGTATTGGCGGGAGGTTGGTGATAAATACTGTTAGTGGTGGTCCACATTTTCCAGATCGAAGCTGGAGGGAAATGGAGTCATATGCTAACTCTATCAGGCATGCAGACTTTGAATGTTGTAGTAGTTTGGAAGATGGGGCTCCGGCCAAGCAACAGAAGATGATGACTGATGACATCGTGTTTCGGGACCGAGATGCCGATAAAGTCGAAGCCCCAACCATTGATCCACTTGTCATTTCAGCCCAAATAGGTCCTCCTTGGATGAAGAGGATCCTAGTGGATAGGGGAAGCTCGGTAAATATATTGTTTAAACGAGCTTATGATCAGATGAAAATGGAAGCAAAGGATCTGAGGCCTTGTCAGTACTGTATCCATGGCTTCAATGGAAGTGCGACAATACCCACTGGGATGGTGGAGCTACCAATGGAATTTGGAATCGCAGAACACCGGAGAGTCCGGATACTACATTTGTTGTGTTGGATATACATTCGCCATACAATGCCTTCTTGGGCCGACCGGCCCTAGCCGCGTTCAGGGCTGCCATCGCCCCTTGGTGTTTGACTTTAAAATTCCCTACCGACAATGGAATCGGAGTTGTTCAGGGAGACCAGGCTGATGGACGAGCATGTTATGTTGCGGAGCTGGGGGAGGCGCAGCAGAAAGAAAAAGGGAAGAGCATAGAGGAATCTCTATGCGTCCACTTTGTTGAGAATTGATAATTGACGCCTGGGCCCAGGCCCGGGAACCCCAACCAATTCCCTAGGGATCTTGACCCGAGAGATACTGAAAGTGAAGATGAAAGTAAAGATAGTCAAGCTTCCCCTACCGAGCTGACGATTGATGTTCTGATCGACGATAATGAAGATTCTAGAATGAAAAAGATTGGATCTCAGCTAAGCCAACAGATGCAAGAGGAATTGGTTGAATTTCTCTGGGCAAACTTTGACGTGTTTGCCTGGACGCACTCTGACATGTGTGGGATCTCGCTGGACATCGCGAGCCATGCATTGAATATTGACCCACGGCATGTCCCGGTCAAACAAAAAAGGCATGGTATGGATCCAGAGAGATCTGCCGCCCTTAAAGAAGAGGTAGAAAAGCTCAAATTGAACGGGTTTATCCATGATGCGTTATATCCGGAATGGGTGTCAAATCCTGTACTTTTCCGAAAGCCGAACACGAAATGGAGAACGTGCATCGATTACTTAGACTTGAATAAAGCTTGCCCTAAAGACAGTTTTCCACTTCCCCGGATCGATCAGCTCGTAGACTCAACAACTGGGCATGAGCTTTTATCCTTCATGGATGTGTATTCTGGCTACAATCAAACACCCATGCACTTGCACGACCAGGAGCATACCAGCTTCGTAACCAATATGGGGCTTAACTGCTACAAAGTTATGCCTTTTGGACTCAAGAATGCTGGGGCAACTTATCAACGGTTAGTTAATCGAATGTTCGCTAACCAGATTGGAAAAACCATGGAGGTATACGTGGACGACATGCTAGCCAAGTCACGATTCGCCACTGATCATATCAGAGACCTAGAATCAATGTTTAATATCCTCCGAGAGTACAGAATGAAGCTCAATCCGTTGAAATGTCACTTTGGGGTCGCATCAGGGAAATTCCTTGGGTTTATTGTCAACGCTCGAGGAATCGAAGCCAATTCCGAAAAGATCTGGGAAATCAGAAATCTGGAAACTCCGAGAACTATAAAGAAAGTCCAGAGCCTCAATGGGAAAGTAGCAGCATTGAGCAGGTTCATTTCAAAATCCACTGACAAATTCATTCCCTTCTTCGATTTGATCAGAAAAGGGAAACGGAACTTTGAATGGACTATGGAATGTGAGGGCGCATTTCGAGCTCTAATCCAACACCTCTCCACACCGCCTATTCTGTCAAAGCCTATTGATCACGAGAAATTGTATATTTACTTGGCGGTGTCAGAAAACGCAATCAGTGCTGCCCTAATTCGGGAGGAAGACCGAGTACAAAAGCCGGTCTACTATATTAGCAAACGACTAACCGAAGCTGAGAGAAATTATCCAAAGCAAGAGAAGTTGGCTTATTGTCTTGTTATTACCTCAAGGAAGCTCCGTCCATATTTCCAGGCTCATCCTATCACCGTTTACACCGACCAGCCATTACGATAGGTCCTTACGCGACCTGAGACATCTGGTAGGTTGCTCAAATGGAACATCAAACTAAGTCTGTTTGATATTACTTACACTCCAAGGCGAGCCATTCAAGGACAAGTCCTAGCAGATTTCATAGCTGAATTTACCATCCCAAAGGACTTGCCCAAAACCAGTGAATCTCCCAAATATATTTGGAAGCTGCATACTGATGGTGCATCAAACGACCGTTGCTCGGGTGCCGGAGTTGTGCTTGAAACTCCTGAAGGTCGATCTATATGCTATGCTTTAAAGTTTTATTTTCATGCGACCAACAACGAAGCTGAGTATAAATCCCTACTTGCCGGATTGAGACTTGCCCGCGATTTAAAAATCATTGCCGTGGAGATCTATTGTGATTCCCAATTGGTCGTGTGTTAAGATAGGGGGAGTACCAGGCCAAAGACCGAAGACTAGCTGCTTATTTAGCTCAAGTCCAGAAGATACTAAATCAGTTCGATTATTATGCCATCTACTGCATTCCCCGAGAGCGTAATCAGAAAGTCGATTCATTAACAAAGTTAGCCAGTACAGGCGAGGCGCAACAAATGGGACTCGTTCCCATGGAGACGTTAGCTTCCCCGAGCATCGATCAAATGGAGACAGATTGGATATTTGAGGTAATTCCCGAGAAGGAGTCATGGATGACTCCGTTTAAAAATTATCTTGAGCACGGAACCCTGCCAGAGCGCAGGAGTGAAAAGAGATAGATTCTTCGAAAAGCTTCGCGGTTCACTATTCAAAATGGAGTCATGTATAGAAGAGGATACTCTGTTCCTTTACTCTGGTGTATCGCTCACGATGAAATCAAATGCATATTGCATGATGTGCACGAAGGAGAATGTGGCGATCACACCAGGGGGCAAGCTCTTGCCAACAAAGTGCTTCGATATGGATACTATTGGCCGACCGTAAATCGCAATGCATCGGATTATGCCAGAAAATGTGACAAATGTCAGAAGCACGCTAAAATTCTAAGAGCCCCACCTATCGAAATAACTCAGATAATCAGTCCATGGCCATTTGCAGTATGGGGCATTGACATTATTGGCTCTCTACCTCTAGCCAAAGGTGGTGCGAAGTACGCCATCGTAGCAGTTGATTACTTTACCAAGTGGGCGGAAGTTGAACCCCTTGCTACAATCACAACAAAGAAAGTGATCAACTTTGTAGTACGCAACATCATTTGCCGAATTGGTCTCTCACATATCATCATCACAGACAACGGAGCTCAATTCGATAGTGTTGAATTTAAGAATTTCTATCAACGGTTTTGCATCCAAATGAAATTCTCTGCAGTTGCACACCCTCGGGCGAATGGACAAGTCGAAGCTGTTAATAAAGTTATAATGTCCATTCTGAAGAAACGACTAGAGAAGGCCGGGGGCAAATGGGTCGATGAACTCCCTATGGCTTTATGAGCTTACCGAACAACCCACAAGTCTACGACAGGGCACACTCCGTTCTCTCTTTCTTATGGTTTAGAAGCCGTTATTCCAGTTGAATTAGAAGTGCCTTCTCATCGTGTGACATACTATGATCCAAAGACAAATGCTATACTACTTTCCGAATCTCTGGATTTATTGGATTAGAAGCGTGAAGAGGCTGATTTGAGGGCAGTCGCATATCGAAGTCGAGTCGCCCGATTATACAATGCCAAGGTCCGACCCTGAACTTTTGAACTCGGCGATCTCATCCTCAAGAGAATTTACCTGGTCCCTTCACATATGAAGCCAACCTGGGAAGGGTCGTATGTTATTGAACGAAAGCTCGGAGATGGCACATTCAAATTATCGACCGTTGACGGTCTCACTCTTCCAAGAGCCTGGACAGCGAAAGTATTCGTCGCTACTACACTTGACATGCTCTGTTTATTTATTCAGTCTATTTTTCATTTGCAGTTTGTTTATGCATTTCAAAATTTGAATTTGTAATAAGGCAACTGACTTTGCCATATTTTCTTATTTCAGCAATAAAATGCAATTTCTTCGAGCCAGCGCTGTGATTTATTCGAAATACATCATATGACCATCACTATGCACGGAGAGCTAAGTTCCACCGTACGGTGGAATTTATTCAAATAGGGAATGATTAAGATACGACCGGTTACTCGCTAAGTGAAACCCAAGCTTGGGGATAAGTCATCATACCAAAGTCAAAAAAGGATTGATACATGACAATCCTTCAATTAACTCTAGATTCCTAGAGTGCGAACAGGAGTATTAACTTACAAGTGCGATCTCGAAGAGGGTGGATCCATCCACCTAGCTACTTCGCCCATATCTTGACCAAGTTTGAGGAGGATGGATCAGTCCATCTAACGACCTCGCTTGTTAACTCAAAATGGATGTGAACCTACCATCCACGATCCTGATAGATTCGTCGTTCCCGGAGTGCGAACGAAATCCTAAAGTCTAAACAGATGTGATTGACCATCTGCCGGCCAACTCCAAGTTCCTGGAGTGCGAACTGGAGTACAAACGTCAACTAACTTCGGATTCCCAGAGTGCGAACCAAAGTATCGACAGCAATTAACTCTAAGTCCCCGGAGCGCGGATTGGAGTTTAAACATAAACCAGATACAAATTGATCATCCGTAACACTAATCGACTCGAAATCCCCAGAGAGCGGATTGGAGTTTAAACACAAACCGGTGTGAATCGACCACCCATAGGACAACTCCGAATCCCCGGAGCGTGGACCGGAGTGTAAACGCGAATCCGGTGTGACTGACCACCCGCAAACTAATTTAAGTCCTCAGAGTACAAACGAAATTCTAAGTATCAAGCGGTTATGAGTGACCGCCCATAAAATAACTTAAGTCCCCGGAGTGTGGACATATCCTTGAAACTTAAGCGGGCGTGACCGACCGCCAACGTACAAATGCAAATCCCTGGAGTGTGGATGCAATCGTCGATAGATGAGCGAGTGCGATTCGACCACTCGAATTTCCTTGTTTTAGCATCAATTCAACGATGTTAAGCTCGATGTGCTGAAGGTGAAATAAAATTGCCACCTGATCTTTACAATTCATCCCTGAAACTGGGGGTAGAACTTAAGTGCCAATCACAGACTGAGACAGTGCAGCATCTTAGTCCGGCTTAATGTTCGGTCATAACTCATAGTCGTGATTTCAGGACTTAACAAATAAACTCAGATCCAATCCAAAGGTCGAAACTTCACAAGCGTACCAGACTAGAGTTCAAATGCTGGAAGACTTAAGCAAATAAACGAAAATTGAGTTGAAGACAAAATGGAATTTTATTTCAACTATTTATGGAAGAAAATTAAGTACAAGTTTATCCCAAAAATCCGACTAGCAGGGGCCGAACCTGCATCTATACACGGCCAACAAAACCTAATGAAATTCCTATCTACCTAGAAATAAGCCGAAGAGATGTATCTACTCTTTTTTCTTTCTCGGTTTCTTCTTTGGTGTGGACCCGCTGGAGCTGTCACTTGGTTTTCTCTTTGAGCCCTTGCCTTTCGCCGGTCGATCTACAGTCGGGGGGCATTATGTCAATTTCCTCCTCTGAACTCAAATGTATTGGAACACTTCCTGAAGGCGGATTCAGAGGGACGGGATCAACAGTAGGAGGTGGAATAGGCACACTTGTCTCAACGACCGTTCCTCCCGGAGATATCATCCGCAAAGGGGCTGGACCAGGTTTCGCCATTCCACCTCCAAAGCCACTGCCCCATGTGGCTGCCTCCATCTCAGCGTTTATTTCAGCTATAATTTCCTCCTCATGAAGTGTTTGTGCATCGCCAGGGACTCCCACAGTTAGTGCCGAAGAACTTGTCACTGGTGCGCTTCCACCCATAACGAACGACAAATCGACAAAGGTGTCACTGTGATGACCGAGAAGTTCCTCCATCATCTGCTCATCGAAAGTAAATGTGCTTCCTTGTGCCTTGTCAATTGGTGCCATGGTCGTTGTGGCGGTCACTTCTGTTATAATGGCCTCATGCACATAATGTGATTCTTGAGTTGCAGGAGGAATGACCGATGTACTCCGATCACTGGATAAAAAAAGGAAGGACTGTTAGTAATTATTTCAAGTGATGCTTCCGATTTCGGATAAGCATAGAAAATATTCAGAGTACCTTCCTCAGTTTGGCTCGCCGGTGGAGGAACAGCTTCAGTGACTTGCTCGCGAGCTGGAGACAACTGCAGTTGATCCGGGTTATAAGCAGGAACGGGCTGAGGGTCAACCGCAGGTGTGGATTCAGGCTAAGTCGACGCAAGAGTTTTGGAACTTATACCATGATGCTCGACCCCAAAGCCTTCTCCAACCTTCGAGTGTTGAGCGCTAAGTTTATGCTTTTCGTATGAGATCGTCGTATCATGGAGAACTTTCTGTTCATCTTCATTCAACACCCGGTTCTTGAGCTCGAACTCATCCACCGATTTCGCTTGTTGCTCAATTTTTTCATCCTGCACTAACCGGCCCCAAGCGTTGTAAAGGTATGTCGTATAATTGTCGAGCCAGGTCAGATCCCTGTACTTCAGCACTCTGGCATTGTAAGTGATGAGAAGATCTTCAATATTTTCCTCTAACTTGGCTTCAGCCATCTTAACTTCCTCCTCAACCTTGGCCTCGACCTCCCGAACATTAAGTACGGCCGCATCCTTTTCGTCCCGGAGCACCAGCGCTTGCTCACACACCTCCTGGGCTGCTTTGTTTGCGTCATCCTTTTCCTTGACGATCTCGGAAAATTTGGCTTTAAGCTCATTGAGTTCTTTCAGAGCAGCGTCCCTTTCGGCTGTTACGGTGGTGTTTCGGTGGCCCATCTCCTCCACCAAGGCGAAATGAGTGTCGCATTCTTTCCATAGATTGAGTTGCCTCATCAGCTTTTTGGGTGGCCTCTATTTTAGATTTCCGAGAGGATTCAGCTTCATTATTGAGCACTTGGATAATACGGTCTTTTTGGGCGAGGTCGGTTTCTAATTTCTCAATTATTTTTGCTTGCTCAAAAGCCACCGCCGATGCTTTATCAGCGGCTTTAATCCACTCCTTGTATTGGGTATAAATATCATGGATATTGTCGTGCATCGTTTGTTCAGCCTCAAATGGGATTTTCTTTAAGTGAGGAGGGAAGATAAAGCCATTGAAGCAAATGTTCGAAAAATCTTTTCTTAACTGGGCAATTTTAGTCGCTCTCCCAGTTGGCTCGGTAATGGCTTGTTCAGTGACAAGGGGAGTTTCGACCTCGGTTCTACGACGTTGCAGATCAGGCCTCATAACGTGAGAAGATGGTTTTTGGCATAGAGGCTCCGGGGGATGTGTGTAGTGAGTAGAAGGTTGTGTGGAGACTTGAAGAGGTGGAGAGCGCGATCGGGATCGATATCTGTATTCTCTGTCTCTATCCCTATCCCTCTCATAACACTCTTGGCTGGAATAATCGCGATCACGGTTTCTATCATCCTCCCTCCGGCGGGACTCGTAGTATGAACTCGATGAATAACGCGTTGAACGGAGACTTCCAAGCATAGAATCTCGCATATTCATCGTATTTGTAAAGTAAAAGAAAAATGGAGTTAGTAATCTCTCGAAGCAGACAACTTAAGACTGGAAACCGTGTAGTGCCGTGAAGTGTATAAGTATGTGCAACCCTCCGACCAACCGGTAATGTCGACCGCACTTGTGGGAAGAGACTCGCTCAAATCTAGAGCACTTTGAAGCCCCTCCAATCCGGTATCGTGTTGAAGTGACACATAGTCCGAAATCAGAATATCATCAAGTCCTTCAAAAGGATTTTCTAATTGTGAAGGAGGAGCCTCCGAAATTCTAACGCCGGAGGCTGGCAGGGACACAACTACGGATTTCCATCTTGAAGATTTTTGACGCTTGTGTGCTACTGCCTTGCCTTTTCTCCTTCCCTCTAAACCCTGAAAACTGTTGGAAGGCCCGGCTACGGGTTCATCGTTCGTGGGCGTGTTTTCTTCATCGCCCTCCTCAGCTATTACAACCCCGGGCGCTTTACGCTTCACCCGCTTCGTCGAGGCTGCCCTAAGCGCTCCTTCAAGTCTTATGCTTTGTTTGCCTTCGATTAGCCCAACGATCCTCAAGTTTCTGTCTGTTAGCACCGAGTCCAAATCTCTCATTTCGCTCGGCACTTCCTGAAGAATTCGCACTATTTTCTTTGAAGTGAGCACCTTCGGGTCGCGCAAATGCAGCTGTAAAGGAAATACGATATTAGTTTCAACATCAACCATGGCTATTCGCTAACCACTGGAAAAATTGCAGCGCTTATGTCTGGCTAACCATCGGTTGGCAAACCCTGGAGGGCATCAAACGTAAAACCACTCTGTTTTAAAGTAACCGAGCCTAGTCCAAGATCCCGTCACCACTTGGCAATTCCTAACTGCCTCTAGAAATGTGAATGAAGGACTGCCTCCCCGACTCTTAACATTAAACAGATATCTGATTTCTTATGGGGTCGAGGGACGAAAGTGATGTTCCATGAACACGATGAACAAACTGTTCAGCAGTGCGTATCCGTTTGGATGTAATTGTGATGGAGCGATTCCAAAGAAAGCTAATGCCTCTCGAATGTATTGGTTGAAGGGAGGGAGAGTACCCGCTGTGCATGAATGTTTGTTAAAGCCAGTAAACCCTTCCGGGGGAGCATGTGGCCTATCATTTGGTCCCGGTAACAAGACGTCGTCTAATGACAAACCGTGTCTTAAGCATATCCGCCCCAACATATCTCCGGAAACGTTGGACGGCACTGAATCTTGCGGATTCCCGATAAACCTGGCCCCGAGCATGTGGCCTATCATTCGGTCCCGGTTGAAGGGAGGGAGAGTACCCGCTGGAATTATAACTTTGGCCGCGATGACCGGTATCTCTATGACTAAGGGAAATGGACTTTGAAGCTCCTGCTGCTATGAACTTGTAGATTCCATAACTAATCAACTTATCAAAAACCGTCATTAGATGATAATAAGCCCGTGTGTTCCCAGTGTGAAGTGCATGAATGTGTTATGCGGTGTAGTGCTACATAATACTAAAAAGATTCTATAAATTTCGAGAAATGTTCAAATGACAGGACTACAGAATTCAACTGGAGTGACCGTCATCACTAACCGTCACAACTGTGCCATCCAGACTTTAGAGACCGACCCGGGTTAAAGTTTGTTAAATTTTGTCAAGTTACAGTTCCGTCGACGAGCTTTGAAAGGCAGTCAAATATGAAATAAAAAAGTTTAGGCCAGATATGCAGGGCAGAAGCTCGTCGGAGTCGAATATTTTGAGTGTTTAGGAATCTCGTATCCATCAATGTTTGGACTTGGATCGACCACCAGGAGTACTGTTCGTATCGATCATGAGAGTACAGTTTGTATCGATCATGAGAGTACTGTTCGTATCGATCATGAGAGCATAGCTCATATCGATCATGGTATACAACTTCGTATCGATCACCGGAAGATTGTTTCATATCCATTCAACATTCCCTACTTCGCATCAATCGACGTCGACATTTTCGTATCGATCGCTAGGCCCAAAGTCACGCATCGATCGCTTGGGATCGATACGAATATCAATCGTCAATTGACCGATACGAATGTCCACTTTCCATCGATACGAAGCAGTTCGGTCAATCGATACACCATACCAATATGAAGTAACCTATTCGTATCCATTTATCATTGATTCAGGCCACAGCTGTTCGTGTCCATCAGCTCTCATCGATACGAATGAGATAACTTCATATCCATTGCTCTGAGGCCCACTACTTAACTCCATCGATGCAAGGTATTAGATTCACATCCATCTATTCAAGCACCATAACAACTTCATATCCATCGATACAAAGCATCCCCAAGAAATCATCAAGTTCATATCGATTGCCATCGATACGAAGCTTGCATTTAAACATTTAAACTCGATCTAGGAGAGGTTCGATAAAAAAAAGAAACTCCAAAACAACCGTCAAGTGTTGGTACAACTCGAATTTCACATCGATTCAGGAGAGGATCGATACAGAATTCGGTAAGAGAAAACTGACAATGACTCGTGAGCATGCGAACGTTAGCGAGAGTCAGGTTAACATACGTACATGTATGATAGACTAACATCCAAAATTTTAAAGTGTTCACAGGAATTGAATGCTCACCTAATGACAATTATGACAACAAACAACAGTTTGCCACCATTCAACACTTAGTTACAACAGTGTACAATACAACGGTTAGCAGCCAACAATTCATTATTTACATTACTGAAGATCAATCAAAGGTAACATCTTTCGATGAGAAGACAATAACCGTTCAAACAAGTTAGATAAAAATGTTCAGAATAAAGATTGTAGCTTTTCAACGCATGTCATGTTCTCACAAGTCGTACTTTGGGGGGCAAATGTTATCCCGCCTTTTGGAAAGGATGTGACACCAAGAAATTGACTGGAAATCAAAGACAGTTCATCCCGAAAAATGGTTATACACGGGTTCGCTATGGATACTGGTAAATTTTGCCCGAGTCCGGATCGAGCTACAATTAACATGACACGGCAATCAAACCATGAAAGCCAATGTTCCAAGTTTCAAGTCAATCGGAGTTTGTATGCTCAAGTTACGATCGATGCAAATCAGGGAAAATCGCTCATTCGTATCCATCATTAAGCCTTTGTTCGCATCGGTCCAATTCGTATCGATCGGTAAACAAGTTCTGCAAGCCTCAATTCGTATCCATCCAGGGATTCAGCCCCCTTCATATCGATCTTGTTCGAATCCATCAAGTGCATGACGCTGCATATCCATCGCGTACACTTCTGTTCGTATCATCGTGTTGCTTTATTTCGTATCCATCGTGTTGCTTTATTTCGTATCGATCACCCCAACTCTACTCGTATCGATCAGTTGACTTATCGATGCGAGGCATACCTTTAAAGGAAGCGATAAGAAGAAAGCAGGCAGTGATCGATACGAAGCGCCTTCAAATCATCGATACGAATGAACCAACGCCCATGGATACGAAGCAAAGTATATGTAAAGCGACGCGAAGTAAAGTACAGGAGCGATACGAATGGGAAAACAATGGATGGATACGAACAGGGCGCATTCAAGTGAGGGACTCGGTCGTTCGGCATAAAATGTGGATCGATCCTAAAACCAAGTGCCACGTCAACTAGCAAGCACATGCCCAGAAGCGATACGAACAGATAGATGCAAAGTGGAGCGATACGAATTCAGCAGCCTTCAATAAATCCAAACTTGCATCGATCATAACTCAAAATCTACAAGTCCAAATGCCACCAAATTTTTACAGGAGCTTACGTACATCTTCAAGAATGTTCATGATCGATCCCGACTCGATTGAAGCAAATCCCGATCGATATGAATTACGTTTGTATCAATCACGGATCGACTCCAAATGATCGGGGATCGATCGTGTGGACCCACCCACATGCGAGAAGAGGTCTTCCGAGATCTGAGCGAGATATTTGCAGCCTATGCCTATAAATAGCAGCCCAGGACCTACAGAAAAGGGACTTTTGGCTCTTCTACGTCCAGACTCTGCCAAAATCATTGTTGTGCTTGAGTTTTACTGTTGTAATTCGTTGTAACCAGCAAGCAAAAGTTAATAAAAGTCAGCCATTTCATAGTGGACGTAGGCCATACGCTGAACCACTCTAAATCTTTGTGTTTCTGTTCGTTTTTCTTGCTTATTTTGTTGTGTTTGTTAGATCTACCTCCTTTTTCATTTATATTCTTCATTTTATCTCTTCAAACACATCTAAAGGGTGTTATGCCCAATTTTGGTACAAACACATGGTATCCAACAAAGCATCATACTAATATACCATGCTACATATCTCAAATATCACCAATGAAATACATATAGGCAAGTAAGAATCATGACATCTATAATCGGGTGATAACAATCAAACTCATCAAAATCACATAATACTATGGACAAGCACGCAGTGTGTTCACAAAAATCTTAGATAAAGTAATGAATCACGAATCATGCCAAATACAAAATTTGATAACTAAAATATCAATCTTTGCTTACTGTTCTAATGGAAGTAATAACATCCGGCCGTTAGTGTAACAACCCACCTTTTTGACCCCTGGGAATGACACTTAATACATCTTTGGTGTTCATGTGTCGTTGCCTAAGCATCGGAAAGATGAATCGTCGTGGGGTAAAAATATAGAACAGAAAAGAAAACCTCACAACAAAACTGTGAAATAAAACATAACAATCAATAGTACATCAGGTTACTCCTTAATGGAGCTACCAGATTTACACAAAAGTACTACAAGTCAGTTTAGGCAGTTATAACATTCTGCCATTTACATATGCTGAAAAAAATACATACACAAACTAGATAAACAACGGAATAGATAGCTAAGTATATAGAAGCCTCCTGCTCGGAAGTCATCTTCAAAGAGCCCACATGGACCTGTTACTCTCGGACTACTCAAATAAAATTGAGTACCCGAGAGTTTAGGAAAAACAAACAACTCGGGTCAGACGATATATCTGGTATGAGTAAAAAATTATAATCAATAGGTGTGTGATTAAACACAAAAATGTGAGACCATGCCGCTGAACAAGGAACGGGTTTACTCTCACATCAATCAACATCCAAATGTGAAGAATGGATAAATAATTAAACATCACGAAGAGTAGTTGACTCTTCCCGATTAAATTAAGGAAACAAATTCGAAGGTTCGAATCAAATAAGAAAAGGAAAATCTTCAACAAATGACTAGGAGGGTGCAACCCCATGAAGTATACCTCAGTAATATACTTCTGAGAAGCTCATTTACTCTGTGACACTTCTTGGAAACCTCCAAGCCGAAGCCCACCAAACCTTACCGAGTATCCAAATATTTCACATCTAATAGCGCTACCGAACACCATCTAGATGAGATCTGAAAGTACCCTAATGGGAGAAACCCCACATAGCTTGGCCCCCTCTAGCGCTTTGGTTTTAGTCATTTCCGACAAAGGATATTAAAGCTCAATGGAGCAACAGATCATCTTAGAATGACGATAATAAAGAAGCTGAAGTAATCGATAGGTGAGAAACCAACTATCGATGATATAAGACGATCGTATATGGAAATTAAGTCTTGTATACTTATCTCCACTTATCGAATCCAAACTTGTACTATTTCATAGTTAACAATAATACAGGATAGGTCAAGGTAGTGTTACCTCAGAGTCATGTCTCATGATTATTCTTAATTTTTGAAATAGCAACAAGTATACTTCTTCGACGTTTAGTGCTAAGTATACAAATAAATCGTTCCCATATAAGTGAATCACATTACGGAAATTAATTTATTTCCATAAACAAATCAAACTATTTCTATTAAAAACCCAAATTCGTGCTTAGCTTCACATTACAAGTATTAGCTTCAAAACACTTTGTTAAAATAGTTGACTAACTTTAAAACATCATTATAAAAGGATTTAATAACTTTCAACATCCTTATTTAATTGGATACATGGCTTTAACTATCATTAATAAGAATAATTAATTATCTTTAAACTTCAGAAATCAATTTGGTTAATTCACTTCAAAATACTCTTTAATTAAAAAGGTTAATCACCTTTAAATTAACATAATTAATTAAATTAATTTATTAACTTTAATCTCATTAATTACATTAATTAATTAAATTTAGACATCATTAATTAAATTAATTAACTTAAAACATAATTAAAGAAAAGATTAATTAAATTTAAAAATCATTAATTGAAAGAGGTTAATTAATTTTAATCATCATCAATTAAAATGATTGATTAATTTTAATTTATCATTATTAAATAATTAATTAACCTTAATCATCATTAGAGAAAATGATTAATTAATTTTAAGTATCATTAACAAAGTACTTAATTAAATTTAACATATTATTAATAAGTTAATTAATTAAATTTAAACTCATCATTAACAAGTTAATTAATTAACCTTAATCCTTATTAATTAATTAATTAATTATATTTAAAAATATTTATTAAAATAATTAATTAAATTTGAAATCATCCTTATTAACAACTTTATTAACTTGTAAAACAAATCCCAAGCTCGAGAAATAAATCAAAATTTTTTGATAGGGATATATTTGTTGAAAGTGCCGATATAGTGATAGTCGTTATACGGACACTTCGACAACTATTTTCATGTTACTTTATTTACATCTACACATCACATAACCATAAGCAAAGCATAACACAAGGTACTTGACTATTATAAAATAAGAAGAGAACATTACTTAGAATATAATTAACTATCACTGCTAACTTTTCATATTACTAACTAATTGACAAGGCCCTGTCCACTTTTAAGCTATAACCAACTACCAAGATGCCATGTTTTTAAAGAATAACCCAAACCAATAACCAAACACAATATCATATATAACCAATAGAAAATAGCAACTAATAATATGAGCTATATATTAAAGCTAAAATCTTTTGTTTGAAAGGTGAAATTTTACTCACTTAAGTGCTACGAAACGAAGTCAAATTATCGCAACTCCTTGCCTAACACTCGGTCTTCCTTCTCCTAAACCAAAGGTTGGATTTTTTTGGGCACTTAGTGGGCTAGTTTAATTCGGCCAAGATGGGAATGGGCTCATCCTATGTTGAAATAAGGTCTTAGGGTCTTGTTTTTGAGGGGTTAAGTAATTTAGAGTGGAAAGGAGCTAGTTTTAGTAATTTATTTAAGAAAAGAGTGGAAAAGGAATGTATTTTTTTAATTTTTAAACTAAGATGCCATGGAAATTTTGGAAGGAAGCTTGAGATAAGAATATTGTAGTAAGAAATGAGATAAAATTAATTAGGAAATTAGGAAATTAGTTTTTATATGAAATGTACTTAACATATTACTAAAATGCCCTTATAGACACTACCCTCCATCCTTTGCATGCAACCTCACTTCGTTGTCCCCCTTCCTTCATTCTACATGAAAATATGTGGGCCCCCTTTATTTTCTTCCAACATGCCATTAAATGCTAAGTACTTTAGTGTATAAATATGTTTTATTATGTTTCACAAGGCATCTTTATAGAATATTCCATTTTGTTTTTCATGAAATGTTACAACACATATATATATACGTACTTAACTACATGCATACATATATACACATGCCCTAACTTTATTTATATGAGTGCGTATATGATACATCAATGTGCAGAACGTTTTTCGATAATCTTTTGACACCGAAAATTCGATAATTCGAAAAACGATTTCTGGTCACATTTTCCATTTTTCTTCGAACTAAATATTTTTGTAAATTATTTTGAAAAACTATTTCACCATCATTGTTTATTATTTCAAAGATTTTTATTTTAGTTATAAATCCATCTATTGATTATTTAAAAATATTTTAAGTATCCATATTTTAAAGAGGCTAAATTATGGGTTGTTACACTCTCCTACCCCCCCCCCAAAAAAATTCATCCTCGAAATTAATATACAAAAAGACAATCAATGGTATATGTTATACCAAGAAATTCATATAACAATGCAACAACTATGCTATAAAAGAACATACATGATGCATTTAAACAACAAACAACTAACTTGACATTACATCAGGGTTAGTTTCTTTAATATGTTCCTCGGTCCTCTAAGTACAATCGCGGGGATCATCACTCCATCGGACTTTTACAAGCTTCACCACCTTGTTCCTGAACTGGATGTCGGATTACTGTCAAGTTTGGTTCTATCTCCAAATCTTCCTAAATAGATGTCTCAACAATCAAAGATGGATCATGAACATGCTTTCTCAGATGAGATACATGAAAAACATTATGAACTTCGGACAATCTCTCAAGCAAATTGACTCTATAGGCCAACGATCCAATTCTCTCAAGGATTCTAAAAGGTCCGATGAATCTGGGTGCTAACTTTCCTATTTTTCCGAATCTTACAACTCCTTTAATCGGGGAAACTCTCACAAATACCAAATCCCCAACCACTAAATCCAAGTCCCTTCTCCATTAATCGGCATAACTTTTCTGTCAATCATGGGCTTCTTTTCTTGACCATAGCCACTTTCTCTGATGCTTATCAAATTATCTCTGGTCCAAGAACTAAACGGTCTCCAGTCTCTACCCAATATAAAGGTGATTTACATGGTCGTCCATACAAAGCTTCATAAGGCGCCATGCCAATGCTAGCTTGGTAGCAGTTGTTATAAGAGAACTCTACTACGTAAAGGTGATATTCCCATGATCCTCCAAAATCCAAAATAAATGCTTTCAAAAGATCCTCCAAAATTTGGTTCACCCTTTTGGCTTGTATGTCTGTCTGCGGGTGATAGGCTGTGCTCAAATTCAACCATGTTCCTAAAGCGGCTTGCAATGCTCCTCAAAATCGACTGTTGAAGACGGGATCTCGATCACTGGTTGTACTTACTGGGATCCCATGCAATTGAACGATCTCCCTCAAATAAATTCCTGCCAAAGAAGCTGCAGTTCTTGTTAACTTCACCGGAATAGAGTGGGCGCTCTTCGTTAATTGATCTACAATTACCCAAATGCCTTCATTACCTCTTCTTATTTTGGGCAACCCATCGATAAACTCCATGGGTACTTGCTCCCACTTCCAATTCGGTATCTCCAATGGTTGGAGCATCCTAGCAATCTTATGCTGGTCACTTTTGACCCGTTGACAATTAGCACATCGGCTCACGAAGACCGAAATGTCTCTCTTTATCCCTTTCCACCAAAAAAATTTCTTCATGTTCTAAAACATTTTGTTTACTCCTGGGTGGATAGATAGCCTTGACCGATGGCACTCTCTTAGTACATCTTATCTAATTCCATTAACATCTGGCACACAAATCAAACCATTCATTCTTAAAATGCCTCGGGAGTCGATCTGAAAACTAAAAATAATTCCATCTTCAACATCCTTCGTAAGCCGATCTAGAATAGGGCCTTATTCTTGGAAATAAGCTATTCTCTCCATTAGTGCTTGTTTAACTTCCAAATTCGCAATTGTCGCCACATTCCTACTTAACGCATCTGCAACGACATTTGCTTTCCCTAGGGTATAAAGATTCTCTAGGTCATGAGACGTAGGAAACTCCAGCCATCTTGGCTACCTCAAGTTCAAATTCTTTTGGGTAAAGATATACTTTAATGACTTATTATCCGTATATAACTCAAACTTTACACCCAAAAGATAGTGGCTCCACACCTTCAATTCGAAGACAACTTCCAACAGCTCCAGATCGTGCATAGTGTAATTCTTCTCATGAGGTTTCAACTGTCGACTTGCATACGCTATTACATGACCATTCTACACCAAAACTGCACCCAATCTGGACCTACAAGCATCTGTGTAAACTGTTAATTCTTCGCCCTTGTTTGGAATAGTTAAAACGGGATCACAGGTCAATTTTTCCTTTAACTCATTGAATGCTTGATCGCACTTGGGTGTCCACATAAACTTAGCATCTTTCTTTGTCAGCTTCATCAGATGAGAAGAAATCTTCGAGAAATCTTTAATGAATCTTCTGTAAAATCTAGCTAATCCCAAGAAATTCCTAACCACAGTCGCATTTTTGGGCTTCTTCCAGCCTTGAAACGCAAGTACTTTAGTTGGGTCCACTGATATGCCTTCTTACGAAACTACATGCCCTAGAAATCTAACTTTGGATTTCCAGAAATGGCACCTAGAAAACTTTGCCTTCAAAACATGACTTCTTAAAGTACTTAGAACAACTCGGAGATGATACTTATGCTCTTCCTCCATTTTAGAATAGATAAGAATATCATCAATGAAGACTAGGTCAATCTTGTTAAGAAAATCCCAAAACACTCTATTCATCAAATACACAAAATAAGCAGGTGCGTTAGTCAATCTAAACGGCATAACTAACCACTCGTAAAAACTATCAATGGTTCGAAAATCTATTAAGGGTGCACTCTCCTTTGCTACCCTTAATTGGTGAAAACTAGTGGTAGGATCCAATTGAGAAAATATCCGAGCTCCGTGGAGCCAGTCAAACATGTCATCAATCCTAGGTAAAGGATACTTATTCTTGATAGTCCGCTTATTCAATTCTCAGTAATCTACACATAATCTAACAGAACCATCGGCCTTGGTAACGAACACTACTGGTGATCCCCAACTTGATGTGCTACGTCTGATCAAACCCTTCTGCAATAAACCAAATGTCTGTTTCTCTAATTCTCTTCTTTTCTTTGGAGCCAACCTTCGAGAAGGTTATACATAGGTCTGACTCCTGGATCAAATCAATGCGAAACTCCACTTCCCGATGAGGAGATAAACCTTGCACTTCAAAAATATCCTTGAAGTCCCGAACAATTGGTATATTCTCTATCTCTTCTTTGGGTTCTTCGAGGGAATAAAGAAAACTGCTTATTAATTCGTTTGGCCTTCCACAATTTATTTCTACCCCAATATTTCCAGCATCACTAACTATAATAATCCTTCGACCGCAATCTACGATTACTCTAAACCTAGATAACCAATCCATCCCCAATAATACCCCAAAACCCATGAACCCAAGAACAAACAAGTCAGAAAAGAAAGGTTGATCTCGATAAGAAATAGGCACATTCAAACATATGGTATTAAGATTGGTCGGACCCCCAATTGGGTTTAACACACAAAGGGAATTATGGAGAATAACATATTTAAGATTCTATTGGTTCATTAGGTCACATGAGATAAAACTATGGGATGCGCCGGTGTCGAATAATACTCTAACAGGAATATCAAAGATGGATATTGTACCTTGTAACACATGCTTTCCTTTTGGGTCCGTAGAAGTAGATGGTATTTCCTTAATAGTAAAAGCTTTCCCTTGAGCCCCCTTCTTCGGAAATGAACACTCGTTCTTCATATGTCTATGTTTGTTGCAATTGTAGCAGAGAGGTCCACTAGCTGGGTTCGGGCACTGATTTGCAAAGTGCCCATTTTGTTGCACTTATAACAAAGAATCTTGGTCAAGTCTAATTGCTTATTCTGAGGTGGAGCTCCACCTCCAGGCTTCTTTCCCGACCACTTCTTCTTCCCTTTGTACTTGAAAAACAGCTTACTAGCAACAGATATCACTGATAAAGGTTAGGCATTAACTGCTGGCACTACTCCTTTCTGAACTCCTTGCTCAATATCAAGAGCCTCAAATCTCAAAGCCATACTGATTAGATTGGTAAAGGAATTGTTGAGATGATTGGTCATCTCCCGATGGAATTCTGGTTGCATTCCTTTCACGAACATTTCATTCTTTTTGAGTGGCATGTCAATCAATCCTGGTCCAAAGCGTGACAATGCATTGAACCTATGCTCATACTATGCCACTGTTATCTCACCTTGCCTCAAATTCACGAAATTCCTAAACAACTAAGTCCTCCCTGCCACTGGAATAAACCGAGCTTCGAAGACTTCCTTGAATTCAGCCGAAGTAAAATCTTCCTTTGGGGCATTAACTGTCATTGAAACCCACCAATCCATTGCTGACTTTTGGAGCTATCGCGATGCCAACAATCGCTTCCTTGCATCCTCCAACTGAAGATCCCCAAATATCCCTTCACAAGAGCATAGTCATGTCTGAACTCCCAGTTAATCTTCGGTTCCAAAGAAAGGTTTACCACCTAAAGTAGTGTAATTCTTACATAAGGTCGCAAAGTTCTGAGGCGGCTGAACTTGCATCACTGCTCCCACTGTTGGCTCTACAACTGGCTCATTTCTGGGAGTTCTTCCATTTGTGGTCGTGCTGGCTCCAGATCCTCTCCCTCTTCTTCCTCTTGTACTCATTTTCAATAACCTGGACAACTGATAGATATCATTATAATACAAAGATGTGGTCAAAGATGAAAAAAGGAAAACTACAATAAAGGATCTAAAACCAGACTTTTAGTGAGAAAAAGGAAATGCTCTCTCAAGATTTACTCATTCTAGGGCTCTACTCAACCTATCTCTAATGAGTTGTACCCCAATCAGGCTAAGGTGTTCGCTCAACTGAAGCTTCGATACCAACTGTAACAACCTACCTTTCAGACCCCTGGGAATGACACTTAATACATCTTTAGTGTTCATGTGACGTTGCCCAAGCATTGAAAAGATGAACCGTCGTAGGGTAAAAATAAACAACAGAACAGAAAACCTTACAAGAAAAATGTTAAATAAAATATAATAGTCAATAGTACATCAGGTTACTCCTTAGCATGGAGTTATCAGAGTTACACAAAAGTACTACAAGTCGGTTTAGGCAGTTATAACAGTCTTCTGTTTACATATCTGAACAAAACACATACACAAACTATATAAATAGCAGAATAGATGGCTAAGTAGACAAAAGCCTCTTGCTCAGAAGTCGTCTTCAAAGAGCCAACATAGAGCTGTTACTCTTGGACTACTCAAATAAAATTGAGTACCCGAGAGTTTAGAGAAAAAAAACAACTTGGGTCGGACGATATGTCTGGTATGAGTAAAAAAATTAAATCGATAGGTGTATGATTAAACACAAAAATGTGAGACCACATCGCAGAACACGGAATGGGCTTACTCTCACATCAATGAACATCCAAACGTGAAGAATGGATAAATAATTAAACATCGCGAAGAGTGGTTGACTCTTCCTGATTAAATTAAGGAAACAAATTCGAAGGTTCGAATCAAATAAGGAAAGGAGAATCTCCAACAAATGACTAGGAGGGTGCACCCCCCTTGAAGTATACCTCTAGTAATATACTTCTGAGAAGCTTATTTACTCCATAACACTTCTCGGAAACCTTCAAGTCGGACCCCGCCAAACCTTACCAAGTATTCGAATATTTCACATCTAATAGTGCTACCGAACCCCATCTAGATGAGAAGTGGAAGAATCATAACGGGAGCAGCCCCACATAGCTTGGCCCCATCTTGCACTCTGGTTTTAGTCATTTTCGACAAAGGATATCAAAGTTCAATAGAGCAACACATCGTCTTAGAATAACGATAATAAAGAAGCTGAAGTAACGGGTAGTTGAGAAACCAACTATAGAGGATATAAAATGATTGTATATGGAAATTAAGTCTTGTATACTTATCACCACTTATCAAATTCAAACTTGTACTATTTCTTGGTTAACAATAATACCGGACAGGTCAAGGTAGTGTTGCCACAAATCATGTCTCACGATTATTCTTAATTTTGGAAATAGCAACAAGTCTACTTCTTCGATGTTTAGTGCTAAGTATACAAATAAATTGTTTCCATATAAGAGAATCACTTTACGAAAATTATTTCATTTCTATGAACGAATCAAACTTTTTCTTTTAAAAACCCAAATTTGTGCTTGGGCTTCACATTACAAGTATTAGCTTCAAAACACTTTGTTAAATGAGTTCACTAACTTTAAAACATCATTATAAAAGGATTTAATAACTTTCAACGTCCTTATTTAATTGGATACTTAGCTTTATGTGACGACCCAGAATTTTCGATAATTCTTTATATGAGATATCAATAGGGTGGAATGGAATGATTTAAGTGAATTGGACCATTTAATCTAAGTTTTGGTACTTAGAAATTGATGTGTGAAATAAGTGATGTCTCTAACAAATTGTGAATTTGTAAATTGACACGAGTTACCCTGGGTTTTATGTAAGTTTTATGCTGTTGTATTCCATGTTAGATGGGTTTACTCACGTTGGTTTCCAACCTGACCCGGGTGTTACTTTGTTATAATGCTCGGGTCAGACCGAGTATTACAGATTTTCAAGTAAGGACGTTCTGGAGCTCAGGAGGCGAGCTGGATGGCAGGAACGTATGGAGTGTTTCCGCTGTGATATATTGTAGTTTATCTAAGACAAGTTAGTTTTAACTGTCCAGTATTTGTGTAATGTTGTAACTCTGATGTATTAAAATGTAAATGTACTGATACAGTTCTTCTTTGTAAAACTGTTATTTTATTCGATATTATATGTTGATCTGCTGCGAACGTGAGATTCTGTGTTTCATTTCTGTTTCTTCTTCTATCTCTTTTCTTCTTTTCCTAACTATCTGGAATTTTCGCTATCGAAAATTCCGGGTCGTCACAGTTGATACCAGAGTGAAGGTTAAGCGAGAACCATGGCTCTGGTGGGTTTACTCATCAGGGATAAGGTTAGTATTACCCTAGGATGAGTTGAGTGTATATATATATATATATATATATATGAGAGCGTACTTGTTATTTTCTTATATAAAGATTTAAAAATGGTTTTAATGGAAGATTTTTATAAAAGCTTATATATATATATATCAATAATTGCTTATAAAATAAGAAATTAAGGAATATATATATATACATATCCAAATAAGGATTGGATAAAATGAACTATATAAATAAGATGAATTAGAATTGGGTTCAAACCAAAAATAGAATGGTTATTGAGTTTAAATAGGATGATGGTTTTCCAATAAACACATAAATGTTTTAAGGAAGTAACCATTAGATGTGAATAACTTGTAAATTAGAAAGGATGTAAATTGAAAGGTTTGAAATTGTTTCAAATGTTAATAGAAATAATAAAGAGTATTATTCAGAATATTTTGAATGTGATCTTATTTTAAAATAAGAGTTGTTTGAAAGCGTTAAAGAAAACTGTTTTGAACTAAAACCAAAGGTGATTTAAAATTTAAGGATAACTTAGAGTATAAAGGAAATATGTATATATGAGGGACATACATAATATCAAAGATGATTTGAATTAAACTCTAAGTGTTGAGTTTAAATTTTGCTTGGAGTGTGATTTGAAAACCCAGAGTGATAAGTTTTTGAACTTATAAGTGAGAAGACTGTTAATATGAAGTTTAAAGTTTGAAATGGAAATTCAAATTGGGTAAGGTTGGCTGGATTAAGTAAATTGAATTTAACTTTGGGTAAGTTAAATAATTTAACAAACAACCTGAATTGGGAATTTCAAGATGAAATTGAGATTTAACTTAGGGAAGTTAAATGATTTGTTTAAATGGGAAGTTATGAGTGATCTCAAAATGGGTTTGAGATTTGGAAATTAAAAATGGGTGTTTGGATAAATTTGGATGTTTATTTATCCTGATACCATTCCACTATTATATATAATATATGAAACTAAGAATTGGTTTTAAAAATGGATAATAAATTAGAATCTGAAGATTTAATTGTTTTTGAGTTTTGAAATATGTTAAATAAAGATAATTTAAAATGGAATTTTGAGAATTGAAATCAGAATTAAATTCTTTTAAATTAGGATTATTGATTTAAAAATAAAGGTTAATTTGATTTAAGGGGTTAAATCAACATTTAGAAATTTAACTCGAATTTATTAATTCGAGATGGTTTAAAGTTGAGATTCAGATTTCATTAGTTCAAATTGAATTTAGTTTGAATTAACTAGAATTGAAGATGGATAAGTATAAAATTCAAATGGAAAATTTGAATTGGATTAATTTGAAATAAAATTGAAGATTGAATGAGTTCAAATTCAAATGGGAATTGGGATTAATTCATATAGAAATTGAAATGATTTGAAATTGAAGTGGATTCAATTTGAAATTAGTCTAAATTAATTTGAATAATTTGGAATTGTAATTAAAGTGAATATGTTTAAAATCAGATGGAATTTGATCTGAATTTGGAAAGAAATTGAGGTTAATTCAACTTGAATTGGGGATAAATCAAGTTCAAGGGAAATTGAAGTTATTCAAATTAGAAGTGAGTCAATTTAAATGGAAGTGGAAATTTAAATTGAATTGATGGGGAATTGAACAGTTTGGCTCTGGACTATTTTTAAATAAATCATTTTGATATAAACTATTTTAAATCTATTTTCCTAACTATTTACTATACAACTTTTCTTTGTAAATCCCAAGACTATCTTATATTTATTTAACAACTACTTTTGAAACTACTTAGCTATTTTACAACTACTTTATAAACTAATTACTATCTTTCTAGCTACTTTATAACTAGTTACCATTTTACAACTAATTTGTAATTATTTTACTATTTTTCAACTATCTTACAATTACTTAATTGTTTTACAGTTATTTTACAAACTAATAATTATTTTTCAACTACTTATTTATTTTAAAAAAATTTCAAGCTATTTTCTAAATTTAAGAAGATTAGAGTACAAACTGTTTATGATTAAATACCCAACTGAGATAAGAATTGAAGTGATAATCCAAATGGGGGTTAAGGCAAATGTGAATAAGTGAATAAAATCAAAGTGAGGATGAATAGAAAGGGAATTGATTTAACTGATAATCAATGAAGATAAATACGTAGGATGTACGTATATTATTCTATTCGCATAGTGATTTGATCCAGATTCGAGCACAGAATTTCGAGATAGTATTATCAATCCGAGTTGGGATTTTTTGCTTGATTTTCGACAGCGGACCTGGATATGGATTTTTGATTGGTTCTGGATATTCTCTATCATAGTTATGGCTATGTAAGGAGAATGACGGTTTCTGATCAAGAAACCAGACCTGAGTCCGTACTAGAAAGTCGGGTGGACGATACTAGTTCGGAAGTGGAATTGTGTGATCGAGTGAGCGATCAGATTGATACAGTGTACGGATGATATGTGTACATCGTACGGGTTTGAATGAAATGGATATTGAAAATTTATGAATAAGAACTGTAAAATGGTCTTTGAAATAAAAAGTATATTTTGTGGAATATATGATGAGGTAAAATGGAAATTGGAAATTTCTATGATTTAAGATTTACTTTATGAAGAAAAGTAATGTGGTTAATAACTTTATAAAAGAGTAATCAAATTTGAATATTTGATTTGGGGTAAACAAAGTTATATATCTTTGTTATATATGGTAAACTCCCCTTAATGAATCTATTGCCAGGAGAAAAAGGGTTTTGAAAGTATTTGAAGTATAAAAGTGAATTTATACAAGTATGGAATGATTCAAAAATTTCCCAAGGTTATTATATATATATGTATGTATGTATATATAAAGGATTTTGTGAAAATGATTTTGAGGAAAAGTTTTGGGAACCTTTGAATTTGGAAAGACTTTGATTTTTGAGGAAAATCAAATTTGGAATTTGGAAAGCCTAGTTTGTGAATTATCGATTTTGGGATAATCGATTTTGAGGAAGGAGATTTATATGAGATTCATACTAGGTGTATGATTTGGAAAATACTATATGTGTATAGTATAAAGTGTTTTGAAGTGGCTCTGGGGAAAAAGGCGCTCCCTTGAATGAACTTCTCAGGAGTGCCACGAAGTGGTACTGCCTTGAGCCCTAAGGGGGGGTTTTAAAGTTGATCCTGTGAGGAGTCCGGACAAACTAGTTCCTGAGGAGTATTGGGTAGCGAAAGTCGAGGGCGCTGATGCCTACAGGGGCATTTGGGTTATGCTGTGACGACAGTGTAACTCAATGTCGCTGCGATTTACTATGTGGACTATAGCGAAAATCGTGTGGAGGATGAGTGCCAACAGTCTACACTTGATTTTGTCAGGACGGCAACGTAACATCGGTAGGCTGCGATCTATGGTCGAGTGGAGGAGTTTCATTCTTTTGGCAGCGAAATTCGAGGGCGCTAATGCCTACGGTTATATGAGTTTTTGCTGTGATAGCAACGTAAAGCTCGGGTATAACTGCGATCTGTAGCGGGTTCCATGGTGTAATCGAGGGGCGCAGAGGCCTACAGTTATCTATGGATTTTGCTGGGATGGCAACGTAACCATCGGGTTAACTGCGACCATGGATGGGGGCGATGATTTCCAGAGAATTCTCACCAAAGATATTTCCTCTATTTTCAAAAATGTTTTCGATATTTTCAATAAAATTATTTTCCAAAGTATTTTCACTGGGTGTTGAAAACGGGTTTACCAAGTATTTATAGATTTTCAGTCCTACGCTTGATCAACGTATGACCGAATTTCTATGAGAACAAGGATGGACTTGTTGAAACATCGAGTTATAAAAATATTTTAAAAAAAACTACTTTAAAATAATATTTTATAGATATTAAAAAGTGTTTTAAAAGTGATCAAAGAATATTTATCTAATTTTAAGAATTTTCATAAATTCGTTTCGTTCCTTTTCGAGGACGAAAATTCTAAAGGGGGGAGGAGTGTGACGACCCGGATTTTCAACCTCGGTTAAATGGAGTAGTTAACTGATTTAAACCATTGGAATATTAATTTTGACAGGTCGAACAAATAAAATTATGATAATTAACATATCTGAATATATATATAAATTGAATTAAAAACTATATTAGAAATTTCATTTTTAAAATCTCTGGGTATGATAATTCCTATAGAAAAGATAATAAACTTTTTGTATAAATAAAATTCACCATTTAAATTGAGATAAAATATCCATAAAGAAATATAGATACAAATATAGGAATGTATGCTCATATGGAATAATATATATGAAAATAAAAATAAATATGGAGGTATATATGTATATTTATAAAATGATAAAATATATACATATATAAGTATATACCTAAACAAGAATATAAATGTATGTATATGTATATTTAGGCCAACACAAAATAAAATATAAGAAAGTTTGTATGAATGTGAATATATATAATAAAGCAATGTATATCAAAAATATGTTTAAGTATAAATAGGTAAATGTTACTATGTATAAGTATGTATATATGATAACAAATACAAATGCATTTGGTAAAAACAAACATACATATGAAATGTATGTATATATAAATATATATGTAGGGACCTAGTGAGATAAGGATTTAATGCACGTTCATCTCAAGCATACAATGCATCATTTCAAAACAATATCAACAGCAAACATAAAATCAAGTCAAATAAAAATCAAGTCAAAGTTATAAAGGAAGAAAAGAAATAAAATAAAATATAAAAGTAAAAGCTTGTACAATACCTCAGCCTTGGCTTACCCTATAAGCTTCATTCTTCGCTATATACCATACGCTATCTTCTTTTTTTTCATTCAAGCCACAACAAAGATCATCAGGGGGACTCAACCATCAACTGAAGTAAATAAGAATACAAACTACCATTACAACTTAAAGAAAATATAAAACACTCAAGCCACAACAAAGATCATCAGGAGGACTCAACCAAAGCAGTGCTCTGTTCAAAAGGAAAAGGTGAGTAACATCACTTTTAACAAGTTTTAAGTATATAATTTGGTTGCATGCTAGTTGTCTGAAAATATGTATGTTTGTGTATGTATATGGTTGTATTTCTGGATGTATGATGTATGCATGTTTGTTTGCAGCAGAATCTACTCTATTTATAGTTTCCAGTTCTTGTTTTATTTTAAATTCAAAATCTTTTAATTTAGTCTCTGTTTAAACTTAAGATTCAAATGAAACTGGTTTGTTTCATTTCAAATTCCAGTTCAAAATTATACTTAAGTCAAAGTAATATTGTTATGACTCTGGAAATCAAGATAATTGATCAAGTCTAAATATAAGTGAAAATTTAAATATCATAATTTATTGTTTCAAGGTTAGGATCTAAAACATCATGCAAAAACATGAATTTTAAAACTAAAATCAAAAATTTTAGTAATAGGATTTAGGTGCAGTTCTTGTTTGAACTGAAAATGGTATCTTGGCATTTTCTGGTGATCTACTTGATTTTGGAGATCGGGGTTCTTCCTGGAGGTGGAAGAATGATCAGAGATTTAGGGAAATTTGTCTGGAAGTTGATCAGAGCATGGTGGATGTGGTGGTTGATGTTTCTAGTCTGGAACCCTAGTTTTAACTAGGTTGCGTTTTTGGTTTGGCACAGCATCTCTAGTTATCGAGTGAAGCGGGATTTTGGGTGATGATAGTTTGGCCGTTGATGAAGACTTGGCCGGAGTTTCAGAAGTAACGGTGGTCGGAGGGTCGTGGACGAGGCAGTTTTCAGGTTTGAAGGTGGTTCCAGTTTTGGTTTCCAGGTTTGGGTTGAGATCTCGAATTCGATTTCGAGATTGGGAGGACGATCTGATGATCGTATTAGGGTGTATGAGTGTTTGTTGATGTGAGAAGATCATCAGTGGTGGCCAGAGGTGATCAGCGTCACCGTGCATGTGCACGGTGCACTTTCTTTGTTTTGGTGATGTTGGCTTGAGCAGGGTTGAGGTCTCGGGTTTTTCTCGAGTAAACTAGGCGAGTGACTTGAAGTTTTGGGAAGTCAGACTCGAAGCAATTTTAGGTTGGCTCGGGTATTTGTTTCTGTACAGGTTTTAAACCTGACAGTGGTTTTTAAATTTAAAATGGATTTAAAAATTGTAAAGTAGATTTTAAACAGAGTTTTAAATCAACGTATGGATTCAAATTGAAATTGTTATCCTAGTTTTGAAATAAATCAAAGTTTTATAAAATCAAATGTTAAAGAAACATTTATCATTTATAAAGAAATTTTTATAAATAAAAGTTTAAACTAAATTACTCATTTTTTTAAACCAAGCTTTCAAAAATAAATAAATCATTTAACTTAAACATTTAAGTAAAAAAAAACTATTTTATATAACTTCCCACTCAAAGGTTATATAGTGTTGTTAAGGGATTAATTGTAAAATAGTGTATAGTCAAATGGGTAATTAAAGATTAATTGATGTAAGTAATTACTTAAATGATAATTACTTAATGTAAGAAATTAAAGGATTAATTTGTTAAGGGATAGGTAATTCAATTAATTAAAAATTAAAGGTTAATTAATTAAGGATAATTAACCAATGGGATAATTACTTGATGAAAGAAATAAAAGGGAAATTACTAAATGGAAGTAATTAAGGATTAATTACTTAGTGTAATTAATTAAAGGATTGATTAATTTAGGAAATTAATTCAGGGTTAGTTAATTAATGAGTGTGATTAATTAAAGGATAATTAATCAATGTAAGTGATTATAGGATAATTAATTTGAGTAATTAATTAATGATTGATTAAGCAGGGTTAAGTGATTAATTCTTAAGTAATTATTTTAAATTAAGTGATTAGAGAATCATTAATGTGATTAATTAATTTAGGAGATTAATTAAAAGTTAATGTGAATGGTTAAGGCTAATTAATCTATGGGGTAATTAAAGGTTAATTACTTAATGTAATTAAAAGATAATTAATCAAGGATGATTAATTAAGATGGATGATTAAGGAATGATTTATTAATTGGGCTGTAATTAATAAATGTTGAGTATGTAGGATTAAGGTAATCCAAGTGATTAAAGTTAGTAATTAATTTAATTGGAGATTAATTAAATTAATTAGGAATTATATATCTAATCAACCTTGCTTATGAATGATTGAATGATATCATGTGGCTTAGATTAGTTGATATCTCTAGTATGTGATGTGTGATGCTATGTGGTATAATATATTGGGCTAAAATAGTGATATCCTGTATTTAAAGTTTGAATTGTATTACATTTGAATAACTTGGGTTAAGATGACATGGATTCGAAGAGACCGGAGTCGGGTATTTGTAAATACCCGAAACCACTTCGATTAGAAATTTGCGATAATTCTTTATATGTGATATCAATATGGTGGAATGGAATGATTTAAGTGAATTGGACCATTTATTCTAAGTTTTGGTACTTAGAAATTGATGTGTGAAATAAGTGATGTCTCTAACAAATTGTGAATTTGTAAATTGACACGAGTTACCCCGGGTTTTATGTAAGTTTTATGCTGTTGTACTCCATGTTAGATGGGTTTACTCACGCTGGTTTCCAGCCTGACTCGGGTGTTACTTTGTTGTAATGCTCGGGTCAGACCGAGTATTACACATTTTCAGGTAAGGACGTTCTGGAGCTCAGGAGGCGAGCTGGATGGCAAGAACGTATGGAGTGTTTCCATTGTGATATATTGTAGTTTATCTAAGACAAGTTAGTTTTAACTGTCCAGTATTTGTGTAATGTTGTAACTCTGATGTATTAAAATGTAAATGTACCGATATAGTTCTTCTTTGTAAAACTGTTATTTTATTCGATATTATATTTTGATCCGCTGCGAATGTGAGATTCTGTGTTTCATTTCTGTTTCTTCTTCTATCTCTTTTCTTCTTTTCCTAACTATATGGAATTTTCGCTATCGAAAATTCCGGGTCGTCACACTTTAACTATCATTAATAAGAATAATTAATTATCTTTAAACTTCATTAATCAATTTGGTTAATTAACTTCAAAATATTCTTTAATTAAAAAGGTTAATCACCTTTAAATTAACATAAATAATTAAATTAATTTATCAAATTTAATCTCATTAATTACACTAATTAATTAAATTTAGACATTATTATTTAGATTAATTAATTTAAAACATAATTAAAGAAAAGATTAATTAAATTTAAATTAAGTAATTAAAATTAAAAATCATTAATTGAAAGGGGTTATTTAATTTTAATCATCATAATTAAAATGATTGATTGATTTTAATTCATCGTTATTAAATAATTAATTAACCTTAATCATCATTAGACAAAATGATTAATTAATTTTAAGTATCATTAACAAAGTACTTAATTAAATTTAAACATATGATTAATAAGTTAATTAATTAAATTTAAACTCATCATTAACAAGTTAATCAATTAACCTTAATCCTTATTAATTAATTAATTGACTAATTATATTAAAAAATATTTATTAAAATAATTAATTAGATTTGAAATCATCCTTATTTAACAACTTTATTAACTTGTAAAACAAATCCCAAGCCCATGAAATAAATCGAAAAATTTCGATAAGGATATGTTTGTTGAAAGTGCTGATATAGCGATAGTCGCTATACGAACACTTCGACGACTATTTTCATGTTACTTTACTTACATCTACACATCGCATAACCATAAGAAAAGCATAACACAAGGTACTTGATTGTTATAAAATAAGTAGAGAACATTACTTAGAATATAATTAACTATCACTGCTAACTTTTTATATTACTACTAACTGACAAGGTGTCCACTTTTAAGCTACTAACCAACTACCAAGATGCCATGTTTTTAAAGCATAACCTAAACCAATAACGAAACACAATATCATACATAACCATTAGCAAATAGCAACTAATAATAAGCTGTGACGCCCCACCCCGAGACCCACGTTAGTAAAGGGAATTAATGAGTAATTCTGTCTACTAACGCAGAGAATAGGGATGGATAAGGGCGACCAACATAGCATACACTAGCTAAGAACTAAACATGTCAAGAAGTGTCATCATTTTTATTTTTTTTTCATTTACCTCATATGTGGTTGACACGTCTAGTCCATAACTATTGCACACTGGCGGTTTACAAACATTTCAGTACTAATGTAATATACGTATATGCGAAAAGTAAATAACAGTCACAGAACAGCAAACCCAGATAAGATATATATGATTAATAATTAATCTTTAATTAATATTTATTCATTAATCAACCTTGATAAATCACATTCTGTAATTAACTACTCTTAATTACTTCATTAAAGATAATTAATTAAGGAGTAATTAATTTATTTAATGAAGTAATTAAGAGTAGTTAATTACAGAATGTGATTTATCAAGGTTGATTAATGAATAAAGATTAATTAAAGATTATATGAGCTATATATTAAAGCTAAAATCTTTTGTTTGAAAGGTGAGATTTTACTCACCTTAGTGCTACGAAACGAAGTCGAATTATCGCAACTCCTTGCCTAACACTCGGTCTTCCTTCTCCTACTCCAAAGGTTGGATTTTTTTGGGCCCTTAGTGGGCTAGTTGAATTCGGTCAAGATGAGAATGGGCTCATCTTATGTTGAAATAGGGTCTTGTTTTTGAGGGGTTAAGTAATTTATAGTGGAAAGGAGCTAGTTTTAGTAATTTATTTAAGAAAAGAGTGGAAAATGAAAGCATTTTTTGAATTTTTAAACTAAGATGCCATGGAAATTTTGGAAGGAACCTTGAGATAATAATCATGGAGTAGGAAATGAGATAAAATGAAATAGGAAATTAGGAAATTAGATTTTATATGAAATGTACTTAGCGTATTACTAAAATGCCCTTATAGACACTACCCTCCATCATTTGCATGCCACCTCACTTCATTGTCCCCCTTCCTTCATTCTACATGAAAATAGGTAGGCCCCTGTATTTTCTTCCAACATGCCATTTAATGCTAAGTACTTTAGTGTATAAATTATGTTTTATTATGTTTCACAAGGCATCTTTATAGAATATTCCATTTTGTTTTTCATAAAATGTTACAACACACACACACACAGATATATATATATATAGACACACACACACACACGTACTTAACTACGTGCTTGCATATATATACACATGCCCCAATCTTATTCATATGAGTGTGTGTATGATACACCAATGTGTAGAGCGTTTTCCGACAACTTTTCGACATCGAAAAGTTGATAATTTGAAAAACGATTTTCGGTCACATTTTCTATTATTCTTCGAACTAAATATTTTTGTAAACTATTTTGAAAAACTATTAAACCAACATTGTTTATTATTTCAAAGAGTTTTATTTTAGTTATAAATTCATTAATTAATTATTTAAAAATTTATTAAATATCCATATTTCAAAGAGGTTAAATTACGGGTTATTACAGTTAGGCCCTAAAAATACAAACTTAAAAAGGAATTAACCAAATAAATAGTCAAAGCATCAAATCTTGACTTATAGCCTTAACTGAAGTAATAACTTCTGACTGTTAAGCTATAAAAGGCAAATCACGAAATGTGGTACCCAATACAACAAAATCCATACAAAATAAAGAAATCAATATCCTGCCATCTCGACTTATGGTCGTGATAGAAATAAATACTTCCAACCGTTATTCCTAGGAGATAGCAAGAAATATATATCCCAAACAAAGCTCAACTCATATAAAATATTGAAAACAATACTCAAACAATTATCTTGACCTGCAGTCCTAATGGTAGTGATAACTTTCGACCGTTAGGCCCTCGGAGATATCAAGAAATATAAATTCAAATCAAGGTCAAAGCCAATCAAAAAATTAATGTACAAAGTCATATATCTCGACCTACGGTTCTCAGAGAGGCGAAACTCTCGATTGAATGGTCTTAGGAGACGGAAATAACAAATCATACAAAAAGAAGATCTCTCAGCCATAGGCTCTTATAAGAGAATGACTGAAAAGCATATAATAAGTCTCCAATGTAATAGTAGACAACATGCAGTTGTCTCGGGTAATTGGCGGTCAACTTAAAAGTCAAAATCTATGGAAAGAGTAAATCAGTTAAGCAATAAATATTTTGGATTGAACCAAGGGCTTTAAAGTGGTATATGCAATTAAATACGGAAATTGGTAGAGTTTTGATCCTAGACCAAACTTTAGATATTTAAATGATACAGTGATGATGAAAAGATACGTGTATAAAATATCGTTTCTAGGTAAGCTTGTTGCATATTAAAAAAATGGATTTTTCCTAAATGATATGTTTGTGTTGAACTTGTGCTCGATATTTTCTTCAATAAAGTATGTACAGGCTTCAATATTTAAATTGTTTAATATTGACCGAGGATCGAGTTCAACCAAAGAGTCAACATAACTGCGTTATTAGTTCTTTCTGAATTTGACTGAAGTAAAATTAATTTATAAATGTTATAAATTAATAAAAATGTCGTATTAAATTTTTATGACATTTTTAATTATTTATTGAAGCTCAAAATCGATCGAAACAATGTATAAAAGTCGTATGTCGGTTTGAATGAAAAATGAGCTTAAAAAAATAATTAATTAATTTATACATAGGAGTCAATTAGGCATTTTGACCAGGAAATGGTCAATAAGGGGCTAACCATAGAAGAAGGGGGGCAAGAGGCCATAGTCTCATAAGGTTTGAGGATAATAAGGAAGATATTTGATATCTTAAGGTCTATAAATAGGTAGCCTCCATTATCATTCTCTCTACACTTAACCAACACAAACCCTAGCCTCCAGTTGACATTGGTACGCCAAGCTAATGGGATCGCAACCCGTAGCCAAGGAGATAGAGGAGAAAACTAAACAATCAACGTGTTCAATAATTGGCAGAATCGCAAAATGGAGGTAAGTCCTTATTTTAATTATTGAATTATATATACATGTATAGAATATCCACATATCAATGCTTGTATATGACATGATTGGTTTGGCCATGAATTAAAAAAAATTCAATTTTTTAATATTTAATTAATGAACAACATAATATTAAATATATATATCTTATATATAAAGCAAATACTTTGTCCGACGGGTCAAAGTGAAGCTTTTTTTGGATTTTCGAGAATAACCTAAACAATATATATTGTATGCTGTATATAACTTTTTTTTCCTTTTTCCTCCCTACTAACTCAACACGTTCCCAGTTCTCCCTGCTTTCGACTCCATTTTCCTAACTTTACCAGCAAATCCTCTTATCAATTATCCATGCTGCTAAGCAAAAGATACCATCGCAACTTCAAATTTATGTGCAGATCCATGGCAGTTAGCAAGGCAATTTCAAACTAGAAGCAAGCATTCTAACAAAGCATATCCAACTTCAAGCATCGTTGGCAAATGCTCGACTTAAGTTTCAGAATCATCAACATCTCTTCATTCAAGAAGCACTCACGACTTTGACAATAACAAGCGACGACAAGTTATTCTCAAATCGACAATAACCAAACTCTAGAATGATGGTGTCCTTTAGGCGTCTGAATTAATAAATTATGAATGGAAGTGAAAATCGAGGTGAAGGCGTAAAGGCCAAATCTTTAGCTGCAGGTATTCAAATCTTTACCTATTAGGAACTCTTTCTTCAGCATGTTATAGTTCCTAATTTTTATTCCAATAATGACATATAATTCAATCAATTGAAAGCTACTGCTCATCTTTGATTTGTAGAAACCAGGGAGAAATCCTCTAAAATAATGAAGATAGATCCACCTTGGAGGTCTACCTCGGTGATTCAGGCCCCAGATCTGATTCATATAAAAGCATCCATTTTTCGCCATTGTGAGGGTGCACTTGACCTCTAATGGCGGTCATATCTTTCCACGACAAGGTTTAGGAGTGAATTAGGGGATTTGGGGAGATTTCAGGGACTTTTGATCTAATTAGGTGCAAGGCGCGAAAGGATGAAGGAATTAAATGAGAAGTATGTAAACTCTCATTTTTAGTTATTTGAGATGGTGGATTTTTTTGTCGTAGTAGTAAAAGCATAAAATTCATTACTGACAAAACACAATTTTTATTTAGGTATACGGTTCTTATTAGTACTTTGTGATACGGATGCTCCTATCATGCAGAGGACTAAACGCACAACCAAGATGCCAGCAAGATACAGGTCATGAATTTGAGACTGCCAACATGCAACGTTCCAATGAAAAGCAAAAGTGTGACAGAAAGAAAAGCTGCTGCCTATAAATCTTTTATTTCTTTTATTTAGAAAAATAGAGAGTTAGTTACAAGCTTTATAAGTAGCCAGCAATATATTGCCATCTGGCATTTAATCATCCAATCATTGTAATAGTTATTCTATAAAAGCAGCCACTGTGAATGAATGAAGCAAAAAATATTTGCATGAAAACTTCTCTTCTTGTCTCTACTTCTTCATATTTCTTCTAATTTTCCCTATGTTGTATCAGAGCCTATCATTTGGTGCTTTCACCTTACTCTCCTCTCCTCCCCTTACCTATTTCCTCCTCTACTTCACTTTCCCACAACAACCATGACACGCCTTGACGATGCTTGCCAACAACTAGACCATCAGCAACATCCAAGCCACACAAACCACCCAACAACACCAAATCTCCAACATCGAATCCACCCTCCAATAACACGGTGACTCCCTCCAACAAATCTCCAAAAGCCTTGCCGACCTCCACCTCAAGCTAGCCTCAACATCAAACCAATCACCTTCCTCCATAACTTCCATCAACCCAACAAACTCAAACCCATGCATACCTGTACTACCTAATCCACATTCCTCATCCACACGACCACCCAAATGCGAACTAACCATTTTCGATGGTTCAAACCCATTCGATTGGCTATTCAAGCCGAACGATTTTTCACCTACCACACCACCCCGGAAAACCAACGCATCGACCTAGCTGGCTTCTACATGACCGGCCAAGCGTTAACTTGGTTCCAATGGATGCATCGGAACCAACAACTATCCACTTGGTCCACCCTCGCTAAAGCCTTAGAACAACGTTTTGGTCCATCCTCACTCATTAACCCACAAACTACCCTATTCAAACTCCGCCAAACCACAACCGTCGAAGAATACCAATCCCTATTCGAAACCACTAGCAATCGTATCACCAATCTTCCTCCTGATGCCATCCTCCACTGTTTCATTTCTGGCCTCAAAACCCACATCAAAAACGAACTCCTCCTTCTCCGACCAACCACCATTTCCGATGCCATAGACCTTGCCAAGCTAGTCGAAAGTAAGCTAAACGATAACCGACCCAATTTCCCTCGCAGCAACCCTTATCGCAACAGTAACCAACCTCTTCACTCCCTACCACCTATCCCACCTCCGACCCAAAACACTAACCAAAACTATCCCATCAAACGCCTAACCCCAGCCGAAATGCAACAACGCCAAGCACAGGGACTATGCTATAACTGCGATGAGAAGTACCACCCAGGCCATCGATGCAAATCGCGTCAACTCTTCCTCCTGGTTCCAGAAGATGAAAACGACACCAACTCGGCTATAATAAACTCAGATTTGTCACTGAACGAACCACCTGAGATATCATTTCACGCCCTTCTTGGATCTGAAAACCCATCATCAATTCGACTGCCAACGACCATCATCAACTTTCACATCTCCATCCTAGTCGACTCCGGAAGCTCACATAACTTCCTCCATCCACGAATCGTGCGCTTTCTTGGACTCCGCTGGGATCGCCATCAACTATTCTCCGTCACTGTTGGCAACGGCGAACGACTTCGCTGCGACGGCATCTGCAAAAACGTTCTGGTTCAAATTGGGGGTAATGATTTTTTTATTGATTTCTATTTACTAGAATTTGCGGGCTCTGATGGAGTTTTAGGAGTGCAGTGGCTTAGTAAACTTGGCCCAACAACAACTGACTATAACCTACACACCATCTCTTTTACCCATAACCAAAAACTTATCACCTTGAAAGGCCTTCACTCTCCACTAAGCCCAGCCCAAATATCCCTCAACCAACTAAAAAGGCTCCAGTCCACATCTTCCATCACCTATTACCTTCACTTACAACTAGACCCACCAACCTCCCTAAGCACAGACAATCCATTCGAAAATATACATCCTCAAATAAAATCTGTACTCTCAAAATTCACCCACCTCTTTGCCAAACCAACAAACCCTCCCCCACACCGCGACCTCGACCACCATATAAACCTTCAACACAATACCCAACCAATCAATGTTAAACCATACCGATATCCCTACTTCCAAAAAAATGAGATTGAAACACAAGTACGCGACATGCTACACTCCAAATTCATACAACCATCCACAAGCCCTTTCTCTTCACCCGTCCTTCTCGTTAAAAAGAAAGATGGTTCATGGCGCTTTTGTGTAGATTATAGAGCACTTAATGCCATCACTATTAAAGACCGCTTCCCCATACCTACGGTTGATGAATTATTGGATGAGTTACATGGTTCAATTTATTTCACCAAACTTGATCTTCATAGTGGATATTTTCAAATTCGAGTTCACCCACCGGATGTGCACAAAACGGCATTCCGTACGCACGACGGCCATTACGAGTTCCTCGTCATGCCATTTGGTCTCACCAACGCCCCTTCCACTTTCCAAGCCACAATGAACCACATATTTCGTCCTCATCTTCGCAAGTTTATATTGGTCTTTTTCGATGACATTTTGATCTATAGCAACTCGTGGGCTTCCCATCTTACACACTTGGAGACCGCTTTGACAATATTGACTAACCACCAATTCTTTGCTAATAATTCTAAATGTAATTTTGGACTCGCGGAACTCGAGTACTTAGGCCACATCATCTCGTCTAACGGAGTTCGTGTCGACCCAAAAAAAATTGAGGCAATCCTACAATGGCCCATACCGACCTCTACAACAATGGTGCGGGGATTTTTAGGTTTAATGGGCTATTATCGTCGCTTTATTAAGAAATATGCCCACTTAGCAAGCCCACTTTCAGATTTATTAAAAAAAGATGCAGCAACTATTTTTACTTGGACTCTAGAGGCTTACGAAGCCTTCATCTCCTTACAGTCAGCACTTACCACTACCCCCATTCTCCAACTCCCTGACTTCAGCAAACCTTTTGAGATCTCCACCGATGCATCAGGCACGCCAATAGGCGCCATTCTTGAACAATCCAAACATCCCATTGCTTATTATAGCAAACGGCTTCCTCCATCACTGCGCAAAGCTTCAACCTACGCACGCGAGATGTATGCGGTGACAGCAGCGATACAGAAATGGCGGCACTACCTATTGGGCCAAAAATTCGTGATTCGTACCGATCATCAGAGTTTGCATCATCTGCTGACCCAAACGATTCAAACCCCCGACCAACAGAAGTGGCTTACCAAACTGCTAGGGTTCGATTTCACCATAGAGTACAAGCCTGGCTCGGAAAATGGAGTTGCAGACAGCTTTTCCAGATGGACGTCGGAAGCTCTGTTACTGGCCTTCTCCTGCCCTCAGATTTCATTCATCAATGACCTGAAGCAAGCAATACAAAATGATGACAAAGCACAAAAATTAATTAGGCAGATCCAAGAAGACCCTGCACTAGCTTCCAAATACTCTTACAGAGATGGATTGATCTTTCATGGCAAACAACTGTTCGTCCCTCACAACAGCGATCTCCAGCAGAAACTAATCTCTACTTATCACTGCTCGAAGACAGGAGGCCATTCGGGAATTAAAGGTACGGCTGCCCGCCTTTCCAGTAATTTCTATTGGTAGAATATTTTCAAAGCTGTTAAAAACTATATTGCCCAATGTACCATCTGCTTACAAACGAAATCTGATACATCACCGCCAAAGGGGCTCCTCCAACCACTACCCATTCCATCGCAGATTTGGGAAGACATCTCTATGGATTTCATCACCCATTTACCCACATCAACCGGCAAAACTTGCATTTGGGTCATTGTTGACCGCCTATCCAAATATGCGCACTTCTGTGCACTACCCACTGCTATAACAGCGCAGCAATTGGCAGCTCACTTCGTCCAAGAATATGTCAAGCTGCATGGATTTCCACGCTCAATTGTCTCCGACCGTGACCGGATATTTATTAGCCAATTTTGGCGGGAACTCTTCCGTTTACATGATACCACACTTCGTCTAAGCAGTGCCTACCACCCACAAACAGACGGCCAAACGGAAGTAGTTAACCGTTGCCTTGAAACCTATCTCCGCGCAATGACCGGCGACTATCCTAAGCAATGGACGAAATACTTGCCATGGGCAGAATGGTGGTATAACACGTGCAAACATTCCTCCATTGGAATGTCACCATTCCAAGCAGTCTATGGTCGGCCACCACCGGTCATTTCCGACTATATTATTGGCACCTCTACTCTCCATGAACTCAAAGAATGGGCCATGACTCGAGACCAAATCCTACACACAATCAAAATGAACTTGCAAAGAGCCCAAGTCCGCATGAAAAATCAAGCGGATAAACATAGGCAAGATAAACAATTTTCCGTCGGCTCATGGGTATTCATTAAACTTCAACCATATCGACAATACTCCCTTCGCTCCCCACAACACAAACTATCCAAACGTTACTTCGGACCTTTTCAAATCATTGAAAAAATTGGATTGGTAGCTTATCGTCTCCTCTTACCACAAGAAGCTCGCATACACCCCGTCTTCCATATCTCCGTCCTCAAACTTTGTCCCAACCCACAAGCAATAACCCCTACACCACTACCTCAAGAATTCACAACCCCATACGACCTTGAGGACAAGGTCGATTCTCAAGAGGGGAGTAATGATACGGATGCTCCTATCATGCAGAGGCCTAAACGCACAACCAAGATGCCAGCAAGATACAGGTCATGAATTTGAGACTGCCAACATGCAACGTTCCAATGAAAAGCAAAAGTGTGACAGAAAGAAAAGCTGTTGCCTATAAATCTTTTATTTCTTTTATTTAGAAAAATAGAGAGTTAGTTACAAGCTTTATAAGTAACCAGCAATATAATGCCATCTGGCATTTCATCATCCAATCATTGTAATAGTTATTCTATAAAAGCAGCCACTGTGAATGAATGAAGCGGAAAATATTTGCATGAAAACTTCTCTTCTTGTCTCTACTTCTTCTTATTTCTTCTAATTTTCCCTGTGTTGTATCAGAGCCTATCACTTTGTTTGTTGTGATAGCTTACCTCAGTAACCCATCGTTGTTTCAGATCGAGAGGTGGCAGTGTCGCCACACCCGTGGCTGGGATTTCATATGTCGGCATTCCAGTGCCGAGCGATGAAGTTAGTGGAGATGAGGATGTGTATACGTTAGGGTAGAGTTAGTTTGACAGCAGGGAGTACATACATGATTGGAAACCAAAATGGGAAGAAGGTCGTTTTCTTGAGGTATGATGCGCTTTATACAGTGCATTAATTTTGTAGTACATTTGATTTTTGTAGTTTGAGTGCAAAATGTTTGGTAAATGTTGGGTCGAGATTTTATTTTTGATGATAAGTGAATGTGGTTTATGATGAGCATTTAAGTAAATCAGGATATGCAACATAGATAACATAGTAGTACTTTAGGAAAAAAACAACTTTAATGATATCTTATCAAAATTTTGGAAGTCAGTTTCAGATTAGTAGGCATTAGCAGAAACGTTCACGAGAATTGTGTGCTAGGATAATCTTTAGTGTCTAACTGTTAAATCCCTCACGTATTAGGTTATTATGGTAAGCGTTATATATAAGAAAAAAGAATACATGTATTGTTTTAAAAATATTAATTTTCATCTCATTATCATAGCTATCTGGCTACTTATTTTAAACTCTTAGATAAGGCATAAAATCATTTATTAGCTTATTCTCATTGGTTATTAAATTATTTAAATATTCCAATCGTTATCCGAATTTTCTGAAAATTTTAAGTATGTTTAGACAACATCTACTGATTTAGATTATGAATTCTGTTTCAAAAAAATCTACCATTTGTCATGATTTACTAATGAACTATTGATGAAAACTGAATGTTCTCTCTTTGTTCAATTGCTTTATTTTATTTTGCATCAGCAATGATTGCTTGATTTCAGCACATCGGTTATTTATGCTCTACTTTTATATTTTGAGCTTTAGTGTTTCATACCGAACCATTATTATTTCTCTTTATTTACTTTTATATTTTAAGCTTGATTTTCTGCATTATTTTATTTTACTAACGATAGTCTATGTTGGTTTCAACATTTGGGTCGGATGATAGCCTTGCTATCAAATTGGTTGTTCTTATATAAGCTTGGGGTCAATTATTTTACAGTCAATTTTTTTGCATCGCTGTATCATTTAGGATTATATCATTTGTAGTTGCTTGGTGATGTTAAATAACTTTGACATTTAGCATTGTGATGAAGAGAGTAATATAACTATCACATAAATATACATACTGTACTTTGTAGTTTTTAGATCTGAGTAAATCTTAGTATGAAGCTAACCAAAGCAATGCATCTTTGTTTAGCTGATTTAATTCTTTTCTTGGGTTTTATTTGTTCACATTAGGTTTATTTGTTTACTACAATGACTAATTATATCGTTAAACACTTTACAATCACAATATCCCAGGTGTTATATTACATGTCAATCACGTATAACAGACTACGGTAACTTAATTCTACAGTACCACATAGGACATGAAATGTTGACCTACATTCTGAGGATACCCTTAGCATATTCTATCACTTTGCATCTGTTTGTTTTGCTATTTTGACTTTTTAGATTGGATTTTGTCAGTTTATTTTTAGTCTTCTGCAATATAAATCATTGTGTCTCTTTAAAGCATAAGTTCATGGATGTTATTATTTATTTTTTAAACTATATCTGTATAGCCATTAAGTTTCAAATAGTGAGGTTTGAGAGAGTCAACTTCTTTGTCATTGTCATAAGCGTGCTCGAATATTGTAGTATAAGATAACATTCAGTGCACCAAACTGATCACTCATTTGATTCATATGCTATACATTTTTGTTATTAATAAATTAATTAAAACTCATGTTTTTATTAATCTGAACAGTTTCAATCATCTGGGTTTAAAGTAAGGTATGGTAAATACAACTGACTTTATCATTGTTTGTAGGAATAACATTCCTAGTTATGAAGTAGAATTGGGGGCTACGGTAAAGGTACATAATGAAATGCTACTTAGTAGATAACAAGATTGGACTTTTGTACTTCCAAACATTATTTCAGTGTGGATTAAAGCATAAGCTATGCATAATATGCCATATAACAAGTTCAATAGATTTTATGTGTGATATAGATTTTTTTTTGTGATATACAATTTTCTGTAACGCTATTCAACGCTATCATTGTGCTAAACCTTTTTAAGTACTGTATTCATATGAAAAATTTTATGACTTTGTTCAATATAGTTTACTTCCATTTCTAGAAAGATGATTCATTTTTAATTTATCTTTTCCCATATACATTTCTCAAAAGCTAACAGAGCTTAATGGCTTTCCAAATACAACAACAATGCATTTTACATATTTGATGTCTGACACTTCCTCTACGCATTCTTAGGTTTCATATATAAGCTTTTTGAACATCATTACAAAGATTGGTATAATTTTTTAAAATTTTATGCTTCGACCAAATACAAAGATTGATGTATGTTTCCCATCATTTTAAGTCATTGGAAAACAAAATGCTTTTGATAAACTCTACCTAGATGAATAGGGTTATCAAGTACTGATATATTTTTCCATGAAAGAACTTATAATAAAGAAGTGTCTACTGGGTTCATTTATGGGTTGTGGATAATGGGGTTATAACACGGTTTAGGCGCTTTTTAATGCATGTGTCTCTGTTAGAGAACTGAGAGGTTAATTCGGGTACACATTCTCCTGGATTGGTTCTTGCTATTTGAGGTCCTTAAATAATAACAATTTGTGAATATTGAGAAATTAGGGCTCATGGAACCCATTTTATTTGTGTTTTCTATGGACTGAACTTAATATTCTGTGTTTTTGTATAAATATATGATTATACGAATTTCATTGTTGTGATGCATATGTATAAATGATGTGGACGAAGGCTGCAAAAGTTGCACAATAGTTAGGGTAAATAGAATAGTCTCATTCATTTTTTGATAAATGGTTGATTTGTACGTGCATGCACATAGAAAATGCAATATTAAGTACACATCAAGTCATTTCGCAAGAATAAAAAATTCTTATGGTGATTTATAATAGCAATTCCTCCTATGCACATACCAACGTACTCGTATATATATAAACAATATATATATTGAGCGCGATATTTTAAAAATATATGGATATTGGGATTTTGATTAAGTCACAACTTAAACCCAAACTTTCTTTTCAAATGGTTTAACAAATTACCATTTTCAAATCTTTAAACAAAAAAGATTTATTTTAACAACCTTCAACGGTTTAAACAATTTCCACACTTTAATCTTTTACACAAAAGATTCATTCACAGATTTTCCAAATTAATTCCCATTTCAATTTGATTAACTCGTTAAATCTTTAAAACAAAGATTTAACTCATAGCTTTCAAAACAATTTGTAAGAGTCCAAAAACTCGGCCTTCGAAAATCGGCACCCGTACTTCACTTGTACTCAAAATGCCGTAGATTCAAACGCCGAATCTGGCTTCCCGGAGCTTATAACACAATTAAGTATAACAATACAGCGGAAGAAATGAATAATACATTGATATACAACACTGATACAATATCTGATACAACAGAATGATAAAATGAATATCAATATACATCAGAGATATGATACAAGAAATAGCAGCGGAAAAGAAAACGATAACACCAGCAGTTGATAATCTCCATCTTCAAAACACCAATCCAGAAATAGCTCGAACTCCCAATAATGAGGCACAAAGATAAGCAAGTGCAGTCCATATCCAAAGACTAAACTAGCTCCAGATAATCTACTAAACCTGACCATCTGAAAAACCCAACTCTAGACTGCCCGTGTGGAAAATAGTGGCACCCAGAGTTTAGGAAGGGAACAATAAACTCCGGATCAGTCATGGGACTGGTGTGAGCAACAAAAATAGTTTATCTTTAAACAAACAACAAAAGAAATTTAAACATTGAAACCCGCAATGCTTTTGGAAAATGAAACTACCATAAGGCCTCCCGCACACACACACAATGCAAACGCAGAATCGGAGGAGATTTCTCCTTATGATAGTCAAAGATGCTTACTACGCAAAACAAATCATTGAATATTATTACTAGTGCATAGTGAAGAAAACATTTCGAAAGTATAATATTAATCTTAGCCAGCATAGGCATTTCACGTTATGCCTACTATAGCTACTATGTTCAATAGCAGGTTACCGCCACATTCCATAGCAGGTTATACAATTGCAATCGTAAAGGTTCGTATTGTTTCTTTGGATTTCCAACAAATGGTCAGGCTAAGGAACTTCCTTTCCTCCTGCCGAATGGGATCGCCTCTGGATGGACGTCCCGAGAGACAAACTGCTCTCTGCCAACAAGGCCGGGTTACCCCTGTAACAGGTAACTCACGAATATGCCATCCCCCGGTCCTTTGGGACCTTTATCCGAGCGCTCGGTAACAACATCACACATAATAAATAAAGTGTGTCCACATGAGTAAGTATCTGGGCTCCATACCATGATACCACCCCTTTCCAGAAGGAAATGACATACCCTAAAGGGCGCGACCCTCATAACCTTGCCGCAACATTCCTGTTTCGACCATTTCCGGGTTGTGAGGCCCTAACGAAGTCTTGTCCACAAAGCTACGCTTTGTCACAAAGCCATGCTTTGGGTCAACAGATGATCAAAGAAATGATCACAAAGATAAATGATCAAACAAATGATCATATCACGAATGATCAAACGATGATCATCACGCAGCAACACTCAGCATGTCACATTACCAAATTGGGAATATATCGCTGATAACCTTCAACTAAATAACCTCTGAGCTCGTACGTCTCAGAGAAGGGTGTTAAGCTAAGAGAATAAATTCTCCGCCTCCAACAGAAATGTATTTGAAAGAAATCGGCTTTATATCTCAAAGTGTAATGTTAGACATGTAACCATACAAGTCTGTTCCGGGTTCGAACAGAACCGAAGGCACTTCCGAAGAAGCCCTTGCAAATCCGGGTATTCACAATCCCGATCGGACTTCCCATCACTTAGGAAATCTCTATACCGGCGCGACTCAGTGCAGAGACAATCGATAGGTCATCCTATCGTTCTCGCAAATACCCGGTCTTCACCACCGGTCTTCAAATGCCATCCATATACGACGTATCGTTATTCGGAATGGGTTATGTGACACAAAGGTCCTCTCCCGGCTAAACCGAATAATGAGCGCGATATTTAAAAACATATGGATATTGGGATTTCAATTAAGTCACAACTTATTACCCAAAACTTTGCTTTCAAATGGTTTAAACAAATTACCATTTACAATCTTTTAAACAAAAAGATTCATTTTAACAACCTTCAATGGTTTAAACAATTTTCCACACTCTAATCTTTTAAACGAAAGATTCATTCACAGATTTTCCAAAACCAATTTCCATTTCAATTGGATTAATTCCTTAAATCTTGAAAACAAAGATTTAACTGATAATTTTCAAAAACATGTTTCAAAGATTTATTCGTAATTTGGAAAATCATCTTCAATTCAAACTTAAAATCCCATTTATTCAAATTGGAAATCCATTTCTTATATAAGAGCTTTTATCAGTTGGAAAACAATTAGTTTTCCAAATCATTGAATTCAATTCTAAATATTGAATTCGAATTTAAATCAAATTATTTAAATTTCAAATTTTATTAAGTTATTTAAAAATAACTTTTACATTCAAAACTCATTTCAAAGCTCTTAATTTCAAATTTCCAAAACCATTTAGATTCAAGAATTCGATCTTTAGAATTGTCAAAAATCTGCGACTTAACTGATTTCCACGTGAAATCCATATTTGTGTGTGTATGGTGTAGTCCAGGGGTTTTACACGGTAGTGCAACATCATCATCAATCATCACAGATCAAAATATAGAAATATAGTTGATAAGCGATATAAACTATAACGCTTATCGTTCATTTACAGATCACAGATCACCGATATATATATATCACAGATAAGTAAATTACAAATCACAACATAAATCAGGGTATATCACAAAGCATCACATATCAGGGATATCAACAATTCAATCATTCAGTCAAATCCAATCATCCATAAGTAGGGTCAATTTAATTGTCTGATTAATTCAAATCAGATTAATTTCTTATGAATTACTAATCCTGGTTAATTAACATCAATAAATTACAAATCATTTTGATTAATTATTCTTTAATCATTTATTAATTAACCATTAATAATAAATTAATTAAACTTTAATTATAATTCATCAACCTTTAATTATTAAATAATTAACCTTTAATTATTTAATTCACCATTTAATTAATTATCTTTAATTAATTACTTTAATTAATTATTCCTCAATTAATTATCATTCCTTAATCACCTTCATTAATTAATTAACCTTTAATTAATTATTCTCAAATTAATTACCTTAATTAATTAATCACATTAATTAATTATTCTTTAAATTAATCAACCTTTAAACACTTGATTAATAAATCTTTAATCATTAATTATCCGTCCTTAATTACTTTCATTAAGTAAATATTTTTAAGTAATTAATCATCCTTTAATTAATTATTCTTTAATTACTTGATTAATCAAACTTAAATCATTAGTTAATTTACCTTGATTACTTTTATTAAGTAATTAACTTTCAAGTAATTAATTTCCTTTAACAAATAAATTTAACTTAGACTTTAAAGGTTAATTTAACAAATTAAAACATTTTGAATCTTTATTTACTTCTTTTATATTATTAAGTTTTAGATAACTTTAGGAATAAAGGTCGTATGTATTTTAAACCTTTTAAAACTTGGTTAATTAAAACAATCTTATTAAAAAAAAAACTTCTTAACCAATTTAAAACTTGGATGACATCTAATATTTAAAGAAAATTGATTTTAACAAAATTTGTTTTCAATAAACTTGATTTTCTTTAAAATCTGAAACTGCTTTTGTATCATATCAAATAACCCGAGTAAATGCTTGTTTCACCCATGCTCGACCCCGGGCTTTTCACATTATCTTCTGCTTCGAGTCCATTCCTCGTTCTCACGCACTCGACCCCGAGCCCCCTTCTTCTTCCTCTTCCCATAGTATTCCCTGGTGCACGAACTTCAACGTGTGCACATGCACATCTGAATCGAACATCGTCGACCAACTCTGCGACCACCGACGCATCATCTCCGACCCACCTAACTTCCCCGACCTCCTAGATTGACGAGATCACTGGAGTAACAAAATCGAACTACTCCAGACTACTGGAACCAAACCACCATCATCGAAAAACTCCTCATCCCCTCGATCTAGTTCACCAGCCCCTCTGAAATTTCGTCCAAAGCAACTTCATAACCCCACGCCCCTATTTCCTTAGGTGCGATCGATCACAAACCCCAGATGATGACGCAGTTCTTCTGAGAACAAGTATCGACAAAAACGAGTTTTAAACCCTAAGATGCTCTCATTCAATCACCACGTTCTTCTGGAAAATTTACGAGTATTTTTCCGACGATCTACTACACCTAAGCTACCTTCCACCTCGATCACGTCGAGTATAAGCCTGCCGATCAACGGCAATTGCCAAAAATGTAATTATCGATCAACTACCAATATCTCTTTCGATCCCAAACAAAAATTGATGATTTAACTTCTAAAATTCATGATTTCTGATAATAAAACATATTATATACCTGAAACAATAGATGATTTAAATCGAGAATTTGATATGTTTTACATTTTCACTGTCTTTGTTAATTTCCAGATAGTTTATAAACAAAACATACTTTAAACTATTTTTAGATTTTAGTTTATGTTCCAACAAACATCTTTTGTTTATATCCTAAGTTCTAACAGTGATCAAATCAAGAGATAGGGGTTTTATTTTGTAATCTGATTTTGGGAAAAAAAACCCAAAAAGAAAACAGAGCTAACTCAATGCAGGCATATATTTAAACATTAACATACATTCACAGTAAACCACATCATACACATTTTTTTCAGATATGTATACTTGCAACTCATTTCAGATGCTTAAGGCTTTAAAAAGGGGATGTTACTCACCTGACTTAAATGAAGAACAGAGTTTTTTTTGAAACAAGCTTTGACAATTGGCAAGTTGAAATCTTTTTCTTCAATCTTTGTTTGAGTTGATTTTTTTGTTAGTTTAAAGATGATGTATTTTCTTTTACTTCTGATCTTTTCTCAGTTTTATTTAAATTAGAGATGAAGCTTATTTCAGATTTACACAGTGTGAATGGACGAAATGATGAAGAGTGTGATGTATATAAGAAGAAGTTTACAGGAGATATTGTTTTGTACATGGTAACATTAATTTGTTTGTACAATATAAAGTGATATTTCTTATACGATGGTCAGTGATTTTTCTAGCAAATGGAGGCTGAGGTACTTGAACGTGATGGCTATAGGACATGGCATTTATTACTTGTACAAATTTGCATATAATTATCTATATACTTATGCCTTGTCTCGGCTGATATAATATAGTTTGGTGGCTGAGGGAAACATATTTGTTTACTAGATATCTTGCATTAATTAGCTTGGCTTGTTTGAGAAGCCTACATACTTATATTTATATTTCTTACTTTGACTAACCTGGTTTTCTTGTTTGTTCATATGTGAGTGTATCTTCTTTTGTCTTGTTTTTCAAGTCCGGTTTCATTCAATTTGCATATGTATTATTTGTTTCATACTTGGTATTATTTTGCTTTTGTTTCATCACTTTGTAATATAAGTGAGACTATATTTTATTTTAAATTTTGTTTTATTATTTTTATATCTATTTTATTTGTATTATATTGTATTGACTTATCGAGATATATGTATTTACTTTATATTTTATAACTTATCTTTTTTTATTTCTCATTATTTTGCAATATAGATAAATTTCTAGATTTAATTTGTTATTGGATTTTATCCAATGCATTTATTTTATACTCTATAGCTTATATAATTTCATTTTTAAACCATTTATTTATGATTTAAATTCAAATCAAATATATATATATATAATTTCAAATTTACTCACATATGCTCAAATACATATATATTCACATATATACAATATTTACAATACTTTTAAATTTAAATGATTTAACATATTTTTATTTGGATTCGGGGAAACTCACATCATTTTAATCGATTTATTATACAATTTTTATTCAAAAATTAAATTAGTCATCAATTTAAATTTATATAAAATTCGGAGTCGTTACAGACTTCCCCCCTTAAAAGAATTTCGTCCTTGAAATTGCCAAGGAGACAAAAAGATAGATGAAGAATATTTCATCAAATCAAATTGAACATCTATTCTGCATTTGGCTTACCAAATCAGAATATCAAAAACAGATACAAGAACGATTCTGTTTGACACTTCACAAGATACTCGGGTTATCCAGATCTACGAAATATACAATGGCATCGGTTAGTTCGAAGGGATAACTAACCATTCGTAGAATATACTGGGACCCAAAGAAATAAATAGATATATGGATACTATTTCAAAATTTTCAGTTTAAAAACCAAATTATACCTATCAACCATAGCAATCAAAGCAAACAAGGCAAACAATACATCAAACAACAATTTTGGTCTATCCGGAGTTTACGTCCCATATTAATATATCGAATCTTCTTCCTGGATCTACCAAAAATTATCGAAGAATTGAGGAGAAACGACGAACAAAAGAGATTGATAGAGAAAAGATGGTTTCCTTGTTGTTACAGAGTATTGACCATTTATAGTTGTATTTCCCTGTCCCTTATCTCATCTTCTTCTTGCACTCATACTTACTCTTAGTGGATAGCAAGAGAATTTACTGAGGCGTTCAAACGGATATCTTAGGGATATACTCATTCTAGGGATACTTCACCCTATCTCTAATGAGTTACTTAATGTGTTATACTCCTGAGCTAATGTTCAACCTTAGCTCTGATACCACATGTAAGAGTCCAAAAACTCGGCCTTCGAAAATCGGCACCCGTACTTCACTTGTACTCAAAATGCCGTAGATTCAAACGCCGAATCTGGCTTCCTGGAGCTTATAACACAATTAAGTATAACAACACAGCGGAAGAAATGAATAATACATTGATATACAACACTGATACAATATCTGATACAACAGAATGATAAAATGAATATCAATATACATCAGAGATATGATACAAGAAATAGCAGCGGAAAAGAAAACGATAACACCAGCAGTTGATAATCTCCATCTTCAAAACACCAATCCAGAAATAGCTCGAACTCCCAATAACGAGGCACAAAGATAAGCAAGTGCAGTCCATATCCAAAGACTAAACTAGCTCCAGATAATCTACTAAACATGACTATCTGAAAAACCCAACTCTAGACTGCCCGTGTGGAAAATAGTGGGCACCCAGAGTTTAGGAAGGGAACAATAAACTCCGGATCAGTCATGGGACTGGTGTGAGCAACAAAAATAGTTTATCTTTAAACAAACAACAAAAGAAATTTAAACATTGAAACCCGCAATGCTTTTGGAAAATGAAACTACCATAAGGCCTCCCGCACACACACACAATGCAAACGCAGAATCGAAGGAGATTTCTCCTTATGATAGTCAAAGATGCTTACTACGCAAAACAAATCATTGAATTTTATTACTAGTGAATAATGAAGAAAACATTTCGAAAGTATAATATTAACCTTAGCCAGCATAGGCATTTCACGTTATGCCTACTATAGCTACTATGTTCAATAGCAGGTTACCGCCACATTCCATAGCAGGTTATACAATTGCAATCGTAAAGGTTCGTATTGTTTCTTTGGATTTCCAACAAATGGTCAGGCTAAGGAACTTCCTTTCCTCCTGCCGAATGGGATCGCCTCTGGCTGGACGTCCCGAGAGACAAACTGCTCTCTGCCAACAAGGCCGGGTTACCCCTGTAACAGGTAACTCATGAATATGCCACCCCCCGGTCCTTTGGGACCTTTATCCGAGCGCTCGGTAACAACATCACACATAATAAATAAAGTGTGTCCACATGAGTAAGTATCTGGGCTCCATACCATGATACCACCCCTTTCCAGAAGGAAATGACATACCCTAAAGGGCGCGACCCTCAAAACCTTGCCGCAACATTCCTGTTTCGACCATTTCCGGGTTGTGGGGCCCTGACGAAGTATCGTCCACAAAGCTACACTTTGTCACAAAGCCATGCTTTGGGTCAACAGATGATCAAAGAAATGATCACAAAGATAAATGATCAAACAAATGATCATATCACGAATGATCAAACGATGATCATCACGTAGCAACACTCAGCATGTCACATTACCAAATTGGGAATATATCGCTGATAACCTTCAACTACATAACCTCTGAGCTCGTACGTCTCAAAGAAGGGTGTTAAGATAAGAGAATAAATTCTCCGCCTCCAACATAAATGTATTTGAAAGAAATCGGCTTTATATCTCAAAGTGTAATGTCAGACATGTAACCATACAAGTCTGTTCCGGGTTCGAACAGAACCGAAGGCACTTCCGAAGAAGCCCTTGCAAATCCGGGTATTCACAATCCCGATCGAACTTCCCATCACTTAGGAAATCTCTATACCGGCGCGACTCAGTGCAGAGACAATCGATAGGTCATCCTATCGTTCTCGCAAATACCCGGTCTTCACCACCGGTCTTCAAATGCCATCCATATATGACGTATCGTTATTCGGAATGGGTTATGTGACACAAAGGTCCTCTCCCGGCTAAACCGAATAATGAGCGCGATATTTAAAAACATATGGATATTGGGATTTCAATTAAGTCACAACTTATTACCCAAAACTTTGCTTTCAAATGGTTTAAACAAATTACCATTTACAATCTTTTAAACAAAAAGATTCATTTTAACAACCTTCAATGGTTTAAACAATTTTCCACACTCTAATCTTTTAAACGAAAGATTCATTCACAGATTTTCCAAAACCAATTTCCATTTCAATTGGATTAATTCCTTAAATCTTGAAAACGAAGATTTAACTGATAGTTTTCAAAAACATGTTTCAAATATTTATTGGTAATTTGGAAAATCATCTTCAATTCAAACTTAAAATCTCTTTTATTCAAATTGGAAATCCATTTCTTATATAAGAGCTTTTATCAGTTGGAAAACAATTAGTTTTCCAAATCATTGAATTCAATTCTAAATATTGAATTCGAATTTGAATCAAATTATTTAAATTTCAAATTTTATTAAGTTATTTAAAAATAACTTTTACATTCAAAACTCATTTCAAAGCTCTTAATTTCAAATTTCCAAAACCATTTAGATTCAAGAATTCGATCTTTAAAATTGTCAAAAATCTACGACTTAACTGATTTCCACGTGAAATCCATATTTGTGTGTGTATGGTGTAGTCCAGGGGTTTTACACAGTAGTGCAACATCATCATCAATCATCACAGATCTAAATACAGAAATATAATTGATAAGCGATATAAACTATAACGCTTATCGTTCATTTACAGATCACAGATCACCGATATATATATATCACAGATAAGTAAATTACAGATCACAACATAAATCAGGATATATCACAAAGCATCACATATCAGGGATATCAACAATTCAATCATTCAGTCAAATCCAATCATCCATAAGTAGGGTCAATTTAATTGTCTGATTAATTCAAATCAGATTAATTTCTTATGAATTACTAATCCTGGTTAATTAACATCAATAAATTACAAATCATTTTGATTAATTATTCTTTAATCATTTATTAATTAACCATTAATAATAAATTAATTAACCTTTAATTATAATTCATCAACCTTTAATTATTAAATAATTAACCTTTAATTATTTAATTCACCATTTAATTAATTATCTTTAATTAATTACTTTAATTAATTATTCCTCAATTAATTATCATTCCTTAATCACCTTCATTAATTAATTAACCTTTAATTAATTATTCTCAAATTAATTACCTTAATTAATTAATCACATTAATTAATTATTCTTTAAATTAATCAACCTTTAAACACTTGATTAATAAATCTTTAATCATTAATTATCCATCCTTAATTACTTTCATTAAGTAAATATTTTTAAGTAATTAATCATCCTTTAATTAATTATTCTTTAATTACTTGATTAATCAAACTTAAATCATTAGTTAATTTACCTTGATTACTTTTATTAAGTAATTAACTTTCAAGTAATTAATTTCCTTTAACAAATAAATTTAACTTAGACTTTAAAGGTTAATTTAACAAATTAAAACATTTGGAATCTTTATTTACTTCTTTTATATTATTAAGTTTTAGATAACTTTAGGAATAAAGGTCGTATGTATTTTAAACCTTTTAAAACTTGGTAAATTAAAACAATTTTCTTAAAAAAAAATTCTTCTTAACCAATTTAAAACTTGGATGACATCTAATATTTAAAGAAAATTGATTTTAACAAAATTTGTTTTCAATAAACTTGATTTTCTTTAAAATCTGAAACTGCTTTTGTATCATATCAAATAACCCGAGTAAATGCTTGTTTCACCCGTGCTCGACCCCGGGCTTTTCACATTATCTTCTGCTTCGAGTCCATTCCTCGTTCTCACGCACTCGACCCCGAGCCCCCTTCTTCTTCCTCTTCCCATAGTATTCCCTGGTGCACGAACTTCAACGTGTGCACATGCACATCTGAATCGAACATCGTCGACCAACTCTGCGACCACCGACGCATCATCTCCGACCCACCTAACTTCCCCAACCTCCTAGATTGACGAGATCACTGGAGTAACAAAATCGAACTACTCCAGACTACTGGAACCAAACCACCATCATCGAAAAACTCCTCATCCCCTCGTTCTAGTTCACCAGCCCCTCTGAAATTTCGTCCAAAGCAACGTCATAACCCCACGCCCCTATTTCCTTGGGTGCGATCGATCACAAACCCCAGATGATGACGCAGTTCTTCTGAGAACAAGTATCGACAAAAACGAGTTTTAAACCCTATGATGCTCTCATTCAATCACCACGTTCTTCTGGAAAATTTACGAGTATTTTTCCGACGATCTACTACACCGAAGCTACCTTCCACCTCGATCACGTCGAGTATAAGCCTGCCGATCAACGGCAATTGTCAAAAATGTAATTATCGATCAACTATCAATATCTCTCTTGATCCCAAACAAAAATTGATGATTTAACTTCTAAAATTCATGATTTCTGATAATAAAACATATTATATACCTGAAACAATAGATGATTTAAATCGAGAATTTGATATGTTTTACATTTTCACTGTCTTTGTTAATTTCCTGATAGTTTATAAACAAAACATACTTTAAACTATTTTTAGATTTTAGTTTATGTTCCAACAAACATCTTTTGTTTATATCCTAAGTTCTAACAGTGATCAAATCAAGAGATAGGGGTTTTATTTTGTAATCTGATTTTAGGAAAAAAACTCAAAAAGAAAACAGAGCTAACTCAATGCAGGCATATATTTAAACATTAACATACATTCATAGTAAACCACATCATACACATTTTTTTCAGATATGTATACTTGCAACTCATTTCAGATGCTTAAGGCTTTAAAAAGGGGATGTTACTCACCTGACTAAAATGAAGAACAGAGTTCTTTTTGAAACAGGCTTTGACAATTGGCAAGTTGAAATCTTTTTCTTCAATCTTTGTTTGAGTTGATTTTTTTGTTAGTTTAAAGATGATGTATTTTCTTTTACTTCTGATCTTTTCTCAGTTTTATTTAAATTAGAGATGAAGCTTATTTCAGATTTACACAGTGTGAATGGACGAAATGATGAAGAGTGTGATGTATATAAGAAGAAGTTTACAGGAGATATTGTTTTGTACATGGTAACATTAATTTGTTTGTACAATATAAAGTGATATTTCTTATACGATGGTCAGTGATTTTTCTAGCAAATGGAGGCTGAGGTACTTGAACGTGATGGCTATAGGACATGGCATTTATTACTTGTACAAATTTGCATATAATTATCTATATACTTATGCCTTGTCTCGGCTGATATAATATAGTTTGGTGGCTGAGGGAAACATATTTGTTTACTAGATATCTTGCATTAATTAGCTTGGCTTGTTTGAGAAGCCTACATACTTATATTTATATTTCTTACTTTGACTAACCTGGTTGTCTTGTTTGTTCATATGTGATTGTATCTTCTTTTGTTTTGTTTTTCAAGTCCGATTTCATTCAATTTGCATATGTATTATTTGTTTCATACTTGGTATTATTTTGCTTTTGTTTCATCACTTTGTAATATAGGTGAGATTATATTTTACTTTAAATTTTGATTTATTATTTTTATATCTATTTTATTTGTATTATATTGTATTGACTTATCGAGATATATGTATTTACTTTATATTTTATAACTTATCTTTTTTTTTCTCATTATTTTGCAATATAGATAAATTTCTAGATTTAATTTGTTATTGGATTTTATCCAATGCATTTATTTTATACTCTATAGCTTATATAATTTCATTTTTAAACCATTTATTTATGATTTAAATTCAAATCAAATATATATATATATATATAATTTCAAATTTACTCATATATGCTCAAATACATATATATTCACATATATACAATATTTACAATATTTTTAAATTTAAATGATTTAACATATTTTTATTTGGATTCGGGGAAACTCACATCATTTTAATCAATTTATTATACAATTTTTATTCAAACATTAAATTAGTCATCAATTTAAATTTATATAAAATTTGGGGTCGTTACACAATTTCATTTCGAATGGTTTAAACAAATCATCATATTACTTTCAACTTTAATAAAATTAAAATAAAATTCGAATTTGGTTCTAAAAATATATTTTAAAATAAACATTCTATTTATTCGAAAATTTAGACATTCGAATTTTTTTTGATAAGAAATCATTAGCAAAAAGTTCTTTGAAACATTTAAAGCAAATCAAGTAAACATTTTCTAATGACTAAAGCATATGTTTCCTCTACTAAATTATCCACACGTAGGTTACCAAATATCATATTGTTTCCAATCTCCTGTTGAATATATATGTATAATTGTTATCTACATATATATACATATATATGTGTGTATGTATGTGTGTATATATATGTTTAGACTTACATTGTCTGCTGAGTTTTTTGGTTCTAGCTATTGACACGGCCAGTTTGGCTTGGGCATCCCTTTTCCTTAGATGGGTTAAGTATCAACGTGTTGCTGGATCTTTAATAACTACTTTGGATGTTCTTGCCAATACTTGATGTTTGTTCTTCCTCTCCGTGGTGGGATAAGGTCCTTCACTCATTGATGCTTCTTCATTGAAGCTTTTTTTTTGAAAAAGTCAAACTTATTTAAATTTGAATTTTAAAATTATTAAACGTAATTTTATAAAGTTCGAATATTAATTAATAAAGTATTTAAATATAAATATTCATATATATGACGTATAAATTAAACATTTATATATGGCAATAAATTATATTTCAATATTATATTACATGTATTTTTTATATAAATATTATATAAAATAAAATGGCTAAAAAAATAGTTTATATTAGTGTAAATATAAATTTAATTATTTGATTTATATGCATATCTTTTTAACTTCATTATCAACATATGGCATCACCTATACATTTATTAGCTAGTCACGACGATAAATACACATATGTTCCTATATTACCCACATGTTATATTATACATTTTAATATAGTTTTGATGTTTGAATTATGAGTGTGAACTTAATAAATATTGAAAGATAAATTAAACTAAATTAAATTTAAATTAAACTAATAATAAAATATTTTTAATGAATAATAAATAAATAAGTAAATATTTTAAATAAAATTAAAAATTAAAATCTTTCTAAAAACTCTTTTATCAATAAATACTAATTATAATTTAGTATAAAATTTATTATTTATATAAATAGAAGATATGATATTATGCAAATTAATAAAAGGATTTTTTTTTAAATTCACCATTTTAACTTCGTTGTCGATGCACTTGATCTAATAATTAGGTCATATTTGTCATGCTTAACTTAAATCTAATTTGGTTTAAATTTGTAGTAATTTTTTTTGTAAGTGAGTTATTTACAATTGATTTACCTGATATCTAGAAACTATGTAAATATTTACCCGAGTTTCTAAAATTTGGGTAAGTCAAAGCTTTTGGGCAATCGATTGTTGTCATGCGATACTTCCTTTTGGCAATTACCCCTATTTGGAAACATGAAATTAGTGTAAAAATCTTACCAATTTTTTAGCGCTAAAGACAAGCTTAATATTTTAGGAGGATAAACTTTTCCGCTAAATATAGCAAAATGAAAAAAATTAGTAAGAAGGACATGCAAGTTGGAGTCTGGACGATGGAAGAGATCTGTTGCCACTTTAGTGGAGGCATAATAGATCTTGGCAGTGGTGGCGATAATATAGATGGATGCCATGGTGGTCGGTCGGGATTTTGAAGGAGTGCAAAGCTGCAGTGCTTTGATGATGTGGCAATGACAATAAGGATGGAGCAGGAGGTGATTCAACTAGAAGCAATGGTTTTGAGTTTTGACATGAATGAAGGAGTGATGTTAGAGGAGAAGCAACAAATTGAGGAAAAAGAAGATGACATGCAGTAATGCTACCGTGAAGTATCATTTTTTAATTTTTTTAAAAATTAACCATGTTTATTGTTGTTCATAATGTTATTTTATAGTAGCATTCTATGAATTGTAGTAGCGGTTTCTGAATTGTAATATTATTTTTAAATTGTAGTATTAGTTTATAAACAATTCTGGCAAATTTTTAGATGTGTGTAGTAATGCTTCCATGTTGTATCATATTTTTTTAAATAAATTAATTATGTATATTACTGTTCATAATTCTATTTTATAGTATCATTTTATGAATTGTCGTGGTACTTTCCGAATTATAGTAGCATTTGTTGAATTGCAGTAGCATTTTATAAACAATTGTAGAAGTCCTTTTAAATGTGTTTAGTAATGCTACTATGTAGTATGATTTTTTATTTTTTCAAATAAATTAGTCATGTATATTTATATTCATAATGTTATTTATAGTAGCATATTATGAATTGGAATAGCTGTGTTTGAATTGTAGTATTTTTTTAACTTGTAATAACTATTTATAAACGAGTATAACAATTTTTCGTGTAATAATGATAGTGTAGTACCATTTTTTTATTTTTTTCAAAAAATTAATTACATATATTTATGTTCATAATGCTATTTTATAGTGGCATTTTAATAACCATAGCAGAAATTTCTGATTATAATAGCATATTTTAAATTATAGTATAAGTTTATAAACAATTATAGCACTACACTAGAAAAACCATTTCACCACGGCTTTGGACCGTGACGGAATGATTTCGCCATGGCCCAAAGCTGTGGCAGAATGAGGAGTGGCTAATATTTAGACACGGCCCAAACCTGTGGCTAAATAAATATTAACCACGGCTAAAGGCCGTGGCTAAATATATATATTTTGCCACGGCTTTCGACCATAGCTAAATGTAAATTAGCCACAACTTAGGTCCATGGCTAATATTTATTTAGCCACGGTCCAAAGTCGTGGCTAATTTTTATTTAGCCATGACTAATATTACTTAGCAATGGCTATTATCTGTTGCTAATTTGCATTTAGAAAATAATAACAAATAAACCCAATAGCATTCAACAATATTACATTATTTAACACAGAAGTACAAAGGTCAGCAGTAGAGCACTATAATATTACGACAATAAAGGATTATGTAATATCAGTACAACAATAGAGTAGTACAAAATTCAGCAATAAAATATTACAACAACAGAGCAGTGTAATATTCAGCAAGAAAATATCATTATAACAACAATACATACAGTACAAAGTTCAACAACATGCAGCAACAATACAATATTACAATATACTTTAAACTCTAGACTGTATTTTTTAGTACATGAAATATCTATTCTGTTCAAATCAAAAGCGATGTTACAATACTTCATAGAACCTCTGGTGAACTTTAAAGCAGCACTTAGTCAAACAAATTCAAGTGTTTGTTACAAATATGATTGTATTTAGAGTTAATAACTATTTATATACATATTAATTAATAACTGGCCAGTGATATTATAAAAAAATTATCAAAAGACCTTTTGATTTCTGGTGCAAGAAAGGTCCCTCATTCAGATAAGTTCAAGGTACACAATTCATTATCAAAATAAAACAGTAGAACAGTTCAAGGTACACAATTCAAGGTTCAGATAAGGTCAACTTAAGGCCAACGTGATGTATGATCATTTTTATAGCCATAGAAGACTAGCAGAAGTTTTTCGGGTTATTAATAAAATAGAAACACATGATATGCATATAAACTGTCTTACTAGATAGCTAATGGTATCATGCTAAAAAGTATTTGTTAGAAATGAATGAGCGTTTCATTGGGAAATATAAAGGCATTAATGCCTTGGAAAATGAATAGTCCCACATCTTAGAATAAAATAAACATATTGTGTTTATATACTAAGATGTGGACACTATTATAATTACTATGAGACAAAAAGAGACCTAGCCATGATGGGTGTGCGCTCGTTGCCCGAGCCCGCACTCGCATTCAAGCGAATGGGCGTTTAAGGCGTATTAGAGGCACTTAGCACTTTGTAGTTGGCAGTTGGCTTGGCTTGGCTGTTCAGATCGAACAGTTTTTGTTTTTGTCCATTCAAACTCAAAGTGTCGCGCCGCCTAGTAAAGGGTCGCAACCTTTCCAACAGTTGCAGCCGTTTGAACAGGTACCTATTACCGAATAGGCACCTCCCCGTGCATATATATAGGCAGAAGGAAAACGGGAAATTATAACTAAGTTTATTCTGCATTTTATTTCTCTCCCACAAGACTCTGTTCTTACATAAACTCTCATGAGTTCGTTGTTGCTCTGTGATTGTTGCCCAGCATCGCAGAGACAGGTCTGTTTCATCTTGGAAAATAATTGCTCGATATCCTTAAGCGGCGTAGAGGGAGCAATATTGTTTCAAGGAAATAGTTTTTTTCGCTAGAATCCAACAATCTAATCGGTATTATCTCTACTGCATAATCTGTTTACTACACAGTTCCATTCGTAACAATTTTTGCGACATAGTTGTGACAGTTTTGTTGTTGTTGCAATTTTGCAACATAATCGTAACAGTTTTGCAACGTATTTGTAATGGTTCTGTACTCATAACAGTTCTGTAGTTGTTGCAATTTTGTAACGTAATCGTAATAGTTTCGTAACACTTCTATAACGTACTGTTAAATCTTGAAACAATATTGATTTATGGTTGGCTGTTTTTGTAGACGATAATGTCTCATGAAAGCAACACTTCTGCACCAACACAGATTGTGGTAACTACTCAGTCTGTAACTATGGTTCCAATGATGGCGCTGTCTTATGGAGAAAGGCTGGAAAAGTTCATAGGAATGGACTTCAAATGCTTGCATCAAAAGATGTTGTTCTAGTTGATGACTTTGCGCCTTGCAAAGTTTCTCATAGAAGATGTAACGATCCATAAATTTTAACGGTTTTTATAACGTAATTAACTGAAATTTTGGTTGAAATTTAATTTTAAAATTTAGCAATGAAATTTTATATTTGAAATACGTCTATTTAAACATAGCAAATGGTAAATTTTCATCAGAAAATATGAAAGTTAATTCTGCAGTGTAATTTTCAATTTCAATATTAAATCAGTTGAAATTAAATGAAAATAAAATGTTTTCGAAATCTAAATATTTTTATATAATAAAATGGTAAACTATTTTCTGAGTGAGACGTCATATTCTATTTCGCCAAATTCGAACTGCTCTAGCTCCATTTATCTTATTTTCGGCATTTTAGCAGCATTTTGGGCAGCGAAATATTGACTTTTGATAGGATGGTCGTATCGTCGATATTTGTGTACCATTCTATTCGTCTTGTCGTGATGATCTCCGTAGTATATTCATTTCTATAATTTGGCATCCGGTACACGGCGAACCTCGTGAAACGGTCAGTCGTATCGGTACCAATTTTTAACTTTTTGGTTCCCCTGTCCTTTCATTTTCCACCGTTTATATTAAATTTCCACTAGCTTTAAATATTTCCCTTAATTCGTGCTGACTTTTTCTATTCCCACTGCTGAACATATAGATAGGTTGTCCTTTCATTTTCATTTTGTTCTCCGATTACTTCGAAAACTTTTATAATAATATCTAAGTTTGCATGCCTGCTTTCCTCCTGTATATTTGAACTGCCTCTCCTTCTTCTATCTCATTTCTGAACATCAAAATAGAAATAAAGTAAATATGGTTGCATTGGAAAGAACTGCTCATACTTTGTTCAACACGTCCATCACCATCAACATTTCCACCGATCCGCCCTCTCGCTTGCTCGCCCCACCACCATCGCACACACCAAGCATCACCGACAACCTCGCCTCCCCACCAGCTAGCATACGCGCGACCATCCAAGTGACGAACCCATGTCAACTGCCTTCCTCACTTGAACGCCGAAAGCATCACCACTGACAAACTCTCCGACCTCTCTCTTCCCTGTTTTGCCTCCTCGCCTCGCCACTGACTAGCCAAACAACCTCCTAATGCCTCCACCTTGCCTTGACAGCCCGCTTGAACCTCTCTTCCCCGTCTCTGACTGCTGCCTACGTGTTCGAAACCCTCCACGTCCATACCCTCAACCGAAGAAAATGACAATAGAAAAACCCATCACCTCACTCGCTTTCATTCTCCTCCACCTATGCGTGCTACCGTGGCCACCCAAACACTCTACAGCTCGTGCTCATCACCCATCTTCCCTGATTGGCCAAACTCCACCAACCACTGACCACTCCACCTTGTCTTTCCCTAGCGTCACCTGCCCTCCTTCCCTCTGTCCCCTGCAGGTTCAATTTCCATCAAAACCATGCTTGATTATGAGAATATATATATAGTTCACATCTGCAATCTTGGCTGTTCTCCCTCTTTTATATATAAAGGTATATATATGTTTAGAGTATTTTATATAATATGTTCAAAGATATTGGTATTATAAAGTTTTATTTAGGTGATCTGTTCGATGAAAAAAGGAGTATATATATATGTTATAATAATAATATTAATGATAAAGTATGTTTATATATATATATATATATGTTTCCAAATTTAATTGCAAATGTATATTGTTTTCCATATTTTTTTATGTGTTTTGAAAACTGTTGTCGATGTAGTAAATAGCAAAAGGAAAATACATATATTATATGTTTATAGATATTTGTTAGATTTATATTAATATCTTAAAAATAGATTTCTGAAATAACCTTTATATAATATATTTATTTATTTAAATTTATATTAATAATTTGGAAAATATTTTTTGTAACGTATATAGATATTCTGTTTAATTATGCTTTGAGGAACTTTAAGAAATATGTGTTTAAAAAGAAAGAAAAAAAAAGAAAAAAAATTAATATAATATATATATGTTGATTTTAAAATATATAGATTTTAAAAATATACTATATATATACTTTGATACATGTTAAATTCTAATTTTCAAACATAATATAAAAAAAATTATTCTTAATATTTGTTTTAAAAGAAATATTGATTTTAAGGAAATATATTATATATTTATTCCACTGAATTCTAGATCCTGCTTGTCGCTGTCCGTATCACGGCATTATATCTCTTATCTCGCCATCCCGTTGTCGATCTGTGCTTATCTGTGTCCATCTACATCTTGTTATCTCTCTAGCCTCGAAAGGTGAGCAATCACTCACGATTAACATTCTTATAGTTAGTAAATTTGATTTCACTTGAAACGACAATTGAAATATGTTGTTAAATTTGAATTGCTAGTTATTTAATTGTTAAATATGATATGCTATTATTTGAAATTGTTCACCTGTGATATATGACACCATAACCTATTATTTATTTTTGTTACTAATGATATATGACTGTTGTTGATATGTTATATTTTTATCATATTTGTTCTCACTCTGCAAGTTCTCTGTTAGTTTAGAATTCTCTATGGGTTGAAATGATACATACCCGAACGATCTTGTAGAATAAGAGAAATCGTTATGGGTTGAAATAATAAACCCAAGCGATTTTCATTGATTTTCAAATTTTGGGATTGCGGGTTGAAATGATATATACCCGCAAACATTTAAATTGCGGATCGAAATGATAAATACCTGTATCACTAGACCATAGGATAGAAAATTATATACAGACACAGTTGGTCTATATTTAAAAAATGATTTCAAAAGTTTTGAAAGGAAATATATGGTTTTTAATATAAAAAAATTTAAAAAAAATATAATATATATAAATGTTTTTTTTTGGCAAGGCCGACGTGGTTGGATGGTCCCCGACCATTTTATTGCAGCACCAAAAGGAACAAAACACATACAACAGAGAGCACAGCTCATAGAAAACAGAGGAAAACATGATGCTACAAGCACAAAGAGACACAAAAAATAAAAAAAGAAACTAAAGACAAATTATAACATTTGGAAGGACACATATATTCCTGGGTCAAAGGAGAAGGAAAGCATCCCCAGTGAATGTTTTATCTCATGAATTATCCACAGCTTGAATAAAGCATCAGATTTCGCATTGATGGCATCAAACACTCTAGTGTTTCGTTCTCTCCAGACAGCATTGATGAAACTCTTCAACACAACGTTAAATATTCTCTTTCCTTTTTGCTTGTTCCCTGTTTTTGCATGGATTTGTTCCCACTCGACCTGATTATCATGCGATATACTATATCTATGAAGCTTCGACATCACTACAATCCATACTTGCATAATAACTGGGCATTCGAAGAACAAATGCTCAACTGTCTCTGATTGCTCACAACAGAAAGAACGGTAAATATTAACACTCATGCCCATGCAAGCGAGTTTTGCTTTAGTCAGGATAGCATGATTAAGCACTTTCCACAGCATTAAGTTTTCTCTCATACTACTGTCCATATTCCACGTTCGCCTCCACCATTTCCACGTTGGATGGTCACTGTTCATCATTAGGAACTCATAAGCATCTCCTATTTTAAATTTTGCCTTTTTCTCTCCCCAAACAAGACCATCAGATGTAGAAGACAGCGGAGTAAACTTTCTAATCATATTCCATATGTTCTGTATTCTCTGATTGGAAGAAAAGGAACGTAAACTATGAGAACTATAGGGAACATCCCTAACTTTAGCCGCCGAGTGTATTCCAGTTTGTTGTATCTCACTGTACGTTAGCTAACGTCCAAGAATGAACCCCTTTTCAAGCCAAGGATCATCCTAGAAACTCACACAATATGCAGGGTTGGAGTTCATTTGTATTAGCGGGAGAAAAATCTCCTTTATCTTGAATATACTTTGCCATGTCCAGCTCAAGTTCTGAGGCTTTGTCATATTCCACAAACTCCTACCCCTAATCACATTTCTTTGAGACCATTTGGCCCATAGACTGTCATAACAGTTAAAGTAGGTGTCTACATGCTTCGCAAATGCTGCCTTATTCCATTGTTTTAAGTTAAAAATACCAAGACCTCCCTTGTTCATAAGCTGCTCTACTCTGCTAAATTTTATTGGAGCGATGTATCTTCCCGTAGTCTTGCCCATCCATAGAAATTTCATAAAGGCACTTCTAATCATATTAATTAACTTAAAGGGTAGAATGAAAGTTCTTGCCCAGTACTCTTGCATTACAAATATAACCGACTTAATTAGAGTTAGTCTTCCTGCTTGACTTAGTTTTCTTGTGGTCCAGCAATTTAATCTTACTATAATCTTCTCAAAAAGAGGAAGACACTGATTAGTTGTAATCTTAGATGTTGAGAGCGGCAGACCCAAGTAAGAAACAGTGGTAGGGTTAAGAGACAGACTAGTAATAAGAGAAATTTGAGCACTCTGTTCCATATTTACACCTGCCAGTATGATATTTGATTTGAGGAGGTTAACCTTTAATCCCGTCATAGCGTAAAACTGGTCAAGGGTGAGCATTATATTCTTGACAGTGTTGATTTCAGGAGTACAAAATACAACTAAATCATCAGCAAACATTAAAGCAGAGATTTGAGGGTCATTGCATGCTGGATGAAGTTTAAAACTTCCATGGTTTATTAATTTGTTCATCAAGCACGTTAGAAGTTCCATAACCAGTATGAAGACGTAAGCTGGTAATGGATCTCCTTGCCTTATTCCTTACTTACAAAAAATCCAGCTGACATTCCGTTGACATTGACTGAATAACTCGGAGTGGAGATACATTCATAAATCCATGAAATAAAATGCGGTGGGAAATTCATGTATCCCATGATTCGAACGATGCTATCCCATTGCAGCATGTCGAAAGCTTTCATGATGTCAAGCTTCACCATAGCTTTCGGTGGAGCATTCTTACGTTTATATCCTTTAAGGAGTTCGTGAGAGAGGAGGATATGATCCAGAATATTTATTCCAGGAAGGAAAGCAGCTTGATTTTTGGAAACAAGTCTTGGAAGCACATACTTTAGTCTCGTTGCAATAACCTACGAGATGCATTTATATATGGTATTGCAGCATGAAATAGGACGGAAATCGCTAACACGGTGAGCATTCTTGATTTTGGGGATTAATGCTATATTGGTATAATTAAACGACCTGAAGATTTTACACTTTTTAAAGAATAGAGTTATGGCATTGCACACATCAGTTGATACAAACGACCAACAAGAAGTGTAGAATAGAGCATTTAACCCATCAGGACCACCGCACGAATTACTATTAAGAGAGAACGTAGCTTTTTCAATCTCTTTAGGGGTAACTTCAGTGCATAGGAAGTTATAATCGTCTGCATTAAGTCTAGGCAGGATATCAGTAGGAATCTCATCAATACTCGGTATGAAATTGTTACAGTTGCCATACGTGGATGAGAAGTGATTAACAAAAGCATCCTGGACTTCAACAGCAGTAGTTTGAAGAACACCATTCATATCATTGATTGTTGCTAAATTTTCTCTTCTCTGTTTATTCTTGAGACTTGCATGGAAGTATGCACTATTTCTATCTCCTTTTTCCCGCAATTTTATTCTCGACTTTTGCCTTATCATATCACTTTCTTTAGCTAACGCTTCGTAGTATTGCTGAGACAATGTACTTTCAATCGAGGAGAGAACTGCATCGTTAACATTAGACATCATAGCCTTTTGGACCTCCACGAGCTTTTTCTCAATCGAAGTGCTCATTTTGTCACCTTTGCCAAATCTTTTAAATGCCCACAGTTTCAAGCCTTCTTTCATCTCTTTAATTTTTTCCTGTAAAACAAATAAATGGTTACCATTCTTAGTTTTGTTCCATGTTGAAAAAATGGAAGATCTAAAGTCCGGTTCAAGAACCCAAGAATTAAAAATTTTAAAATTTGTTCTTCCTCTCTTGTCCGCTCCACGAAGGTGAATTATTTGAGGAGAGTGATCCGAAAGGAGAGGAGGAGGGAGGAGGTTGAAGAGGAGAGGCCATTTGGTTAGAACAGTTTGATTGGAGAAAGAGTGGTCAATCCTAGAAAAAGTCCTACTACCATGCCTTCTTTTATTATTCCACGAGTATTGCATACCAACAGATTTGACCGAAACAAGGTCAGCATCGTTAAGGGTATCAGCAAGTGGTTGGATTTCGTTAATGGACAGGGGATTTCCTCCTACTCTATCAGAGAGATTACAACAACAGTTGAAGTCACCAAGGATTATCCATGGATGGGAGGTCTGCCTCAGAGCTGGAATGACCGTAAATAATGCAGTTCTAGCAGTAGCTGAGTTGGATGCATATACAAAGGAGACATAGAAGGAAGAATTATCAGAGGGATTATGAGCATGACAATGAATTAGTTGGGAAGTGGAGAGGATAGGAGTTAGTTGGACTTGAAGGGGATTGAAAAGAATCATTATTCTACCATATGCTACTTCATTCAGATTGTGGATGTATTTCCAATCTGGTTTTATATATTCGGCTGCCTTGACAGTCAAGGCAAGATTTAACTTAGTTTCAAGTATTGCTAATATTGATAATTAATGTGTACTGATAAGCTTTTTACATTGATCAAGCTTGATGACATGGTATCCACCATGTATATTCCATGCTCCAATGTGTGACATCATTGGATAACACGGGCATTGAGCATTTCTATCTTCATTCTCCTAGTTACTGCCTGCGACGAGGACAAGTAGTTAGGAATTGTTGCTGAAAGGGGGGTTATTTCATTGTTAGTTGTTCCATCAACCATAGGGGAGGAGACTAGACGTGCGAGATAAGGAATAGGAGGAGAGGAATGCAGTGAGGTTGTAGGAGAGAGAGAAGACAATGGGGGAGGAGCTTTGTATGCGGACGGTGGCTTGATATTGGAGTACACATGAGGAGGAGATGGATTGGGAGATTTGACAGCTACTGGGGGGAAGAAAAATAGTTTGTTTAATGGTGGGATATGTTGTGCATGTATCTTCATCCTTGTGTGTGACTTTATTCTTATCAGCAGCATTTCTGAGTTTAGAATTCTTGCTTTTATTCTTTCTATTTCTTCTACCACTTGAGTTAGGTTCTTCTCCATTTATACTCTCATTATTTGCTCCATCATCGCTACTTTCAACATTGTTTGCTACAGGGCCTTGAATATTATTTACCTTATCCTGCTTTTGTAAAGAGTGAACCGCCTTTCCTTGTTTTGAAATTTTGTTGCTTTTTTCTTTTTGCTTTAATTGATATTCAGCATCCTTTCTTATATCTACCTCAATATTTTCAAGTGCTGCATGACCTTGCCCATCAACTTTCAGACTCTCGTCAAGCATATCGTTAATATTCTCCGCCTCGTCCAGATCAAGGAGAGCATCAAATTTATTTGATATCAGGAGATTTTCTACTGTATCCTCTCCTTCAGTTTTCTCATCTTTTTCAGTTCTTTTGTCCTTATCCACATCATCAGCAGAAGCTTGAGAGTAGGCTGTAACGCCTTCAATTCTATCTACATTATTCACTTTTTCAGAACCGCTTCGCCCATTTTCCTACACTACTGTATCACTCTCCTCATCCTTCTCTGCATCATCAATTTTGGCTCTATCTGTTTCATTTTCGATATCTTCATTGCTTCCTCTTGTTTGAACTAAGTAACTTTCCTTCACAGTATTTTCTATTCTCTTTTCATTCACTCATTGCCATTTTCTGATACTCTGCCTCTGGAAAGGTCTGACCTTTTTATTAACCTGGGCTATCTCTGTTGTTTCTCCTTTGGTTTCCTTTCCGACATTTTTTCTTATGTCTCTATCTTTGTCTGTTTGACATATCTCCTTGTTATCACAACATTCAGTTTTATGACCAAATTTTTTGCACATAACACATACATCTGGCCTCCATAGGTACTGGACATAGATTTTCTGATATCCTCCTTACACCAGCTTAACCATAAACTCATCAGCTAGCTCCTTGTCCGGTTTAACCTCAATCAAGCATTTCGCATAGCTTAACCTATCTTGCTTCTCCGTCTTTTCGTCCATACACAACAATTTACCCAAATGACTACTTAGCCAGTTGATTCCTAAAGGCGACCAGGCATATAAAGGGAGATTATACAAGTGAACCCAAACTGGAACAGCGATGATAGATCCAGTAACATTACTTACTGCTGCATCGTATGGTTTTACTATGAACAGCTTATTATTCATAATAATTGGGTCACTTTGAAGAATTTTATTCCTGTCTTTAGAACATGAGAAGTTGAATAAGAATATAATTCCATTCGATTTAACTGTTACGGAGCCTTTTAATTTCTAGATATATTTAAGCTTTTGAATGACAGCTGTGTATGATAACGGCTTGTCTAAGAAAAAACCAACTAATGTATCATTCCAGATCACAGCACCAGCTTCAAGAACAGCTTGCGTTGGCAGTAAAACATCATCTTCATACACTGGAGTTAGGTCAACGGGGATGTACTTCCCAGCATTCTTGGGTTTATGCTTAAAGAGCGAAGTCCATTTTCGTTCACCTTGTGAGGGGGGAAGAGGAACAACAGGCTGAGATGAAGGAGAAGAGTCAGGAGGTCGAATGGGTATTGGGTCAGAGGGGACAAGAGAGGGGATCACTGGAGGAGAAGATACTAGATCAGAGTTCGAAGGAACAGTGGCTGTTAGACAGAGGGGAGAGGGAACCGTGGAGATGTTAGGATGGACCGTATGGGATAACGGAAGCAGACTTTGGTGGAGAGGGGACGTAGGGTTAGAAGAGGATGGAATAAGGACAGAGTTGATGTTGGAGGAGAGGGGAGGGATGACAGAGTTGACTTTGGTGGAGAGGGAAGGAACAACTGAGAAGACGTAGAGGGAATGGGGAAGGACAACGGGAGCAGACATAAAGTATGAAGGTTGGAAAGATAAATTGAAATTGAGTTGTAATTTTTATAAATGTTATTTTTATATATGTCTAAATTCTAGATTTTTAAAATTATATGTTTTGGAAATTTTAAATTTATAAGTTAGTTTTGAAATATAATTTTTAAGATTTTTACTTATAATTTTACTGTTTTAAAATATATAAAAATATATTTAATATAAATAAATTTAATAATAAGATTTAATTTAATAAAATTTAATATAATTGGTTTATAATATGTTTAAGTAATTATTTAAATTTATATTAATATTTTAAAAATGGATTTTATAACTTAAATAATAAAGGTTGGGAAGATAAATTAATGTTGACTTGGAATTTAAATTGGTTAATAATTGAATTTAAATAAGAATTTATTTGAACTTATTGATTTTTAGATGTTGAAAATATGATTTATACCTTGATTTGATAAAAAGTGATTAAATGAATATTCTCAATTTTAAACAAAATTGAGATTGAATATTTAATATTGATTTAAATTTATAAATTGGGATTTTAATAAATTGTTATTAAAAATGATTAAGTGAATATTTTCCGATTTGAATAAAATTAAATTTAAATGTTGAAATATAAATGAAACTTATATTCAAATTGTTTGAATATTTAAACCTTGAATCTTATTAGAATCGAAATGATAGTTCAAACTTGGATTTGAAATCGATAAAAAAAATTGAAATGGTTTATGGAGAATTTGAATTGAATCTTTAACCTTTTTAAATTTAAAGTGTTGAACATGGTTTGATTTAAATTGAATTTTTGAATTTAAGCTGATGTGAATCGATTTGTGAAATTTGAGGAAACTATTTTTATTATATAAAGTATTTTTAATGTATAAAATATTTTAATATATAAATTGTTTTAATATATAAACTATTTTAATTTATAACTATTGTAATATATATACTATTTTCAATATCTAAAGTGTTAGGATTTCAAAGTGTTATGATTTCAAATGTTATGATTTCAAAAGTGTTATAAATTTGAAAGTGTTACGATTCTGAAAATGAATATTATTTAAAGTGAATAATGATATCGAATTGATATGGTTTCGAAATGAATATGATATTTTGATAAGAAGTATGAACTATTTGAAATGAAATGACCATGATGTGAAATAAGCGTTTGGTTGTTAAAGAGACCGGGATCAGATATTGTCATACTCTCTGCCAATACAGAAAACCACTTTAACAACTATGTACGTGGTGGAGATTCCAGAACGAAGTAGGATGGTTTGACGACGATTCTTTATGGTATTTACGTAGCCCTGACCCCCGTGAGTTAGCTTTATGTGGCTAAAACAGGAGGTATACCTGGCCAAGTGGGGTCATTCCCCCGATCGGGCACATTTCTTCGATACCATTCTATTGCTTTTGTGATTTGATTGGGTGCACCTTTGATTTGAGAGTGTGTCACGAGGTGGGCGGTGGTAGCTGCTATGCGTTACCACCAGTCCGCGAGTGAAAATGGTATATCTACCCTGGCATTGCCTCTAGTGCCTTGTCGCATGTCTTATCGCGCCTTCTACGAGTTTGTTTTGTACTGTGCCTATGTGGTGTTCTCTGGGTAAACCACCGGTTTGGTGGAGCGTACGGCATTGTATAGACTACGGTAATATATAAAATGTGTAAGGGAGATATGGGTAACGCCTTAACGCTATTTTAATAGTTTACTTTACTATAGACATATTATAATAGCGTATATTACTACATAGTAGATAGTTCCACCGATCCTTAAAGGATGGAAATCCTAACTATCCTTTAAGTTACATGTATTTCAGTTGATATTTCACTTGAGTTGAATTTAATGGTATAAGAATGTTAATCTTGACTCGAGTGTTTTGTGTTTTGCTTTATACTCGGGTCAGACTTAGTGTCACAGCATTTGAGACTTACCATTGGAACTCGGAGCTTTGCTTAGAGATCTATCCTTTATTTATTCAGCTTTCAGTTATTTCAGTTGTCTTCGGTTGTTATGTTTAGACTTGTCAGTTCTTTTGTATTGAGACTTCTATGTATTCAGGATTTCTATTGTATCTTGTTTTAGACTCTGATGTTTATATAGTAGCTTCATTAACTACTATTTATCTATTCCGCTGCTTATTGTTGTAATACTCTATGTCTGTGATTCTGTGATTTATTTATTTACTGTATATGCTAAGTTTTGCCAAATATAAATTAACAATCTGTTGTTTTGAGCAATTCAAGTCCGACATGTGCGGATGCGAATGGTTCGAAATACCGGGTCGTTACAGAAGATGCTCCCATAGTCAAAGAACTGGAACCCGATGCAACAAAAGTTGAAGCCTTAAATGTCTTGAAGAGTTCTGATTTTATATGCAAGAACTACATATTAATGGGCTTGAAAACAGCCTATACAATGTATACAGTACTGCTCGAACTTCCAAAGAACTCTGGACGACATTAGAGAAAAAGTACACAACCGAAGATGCAGGCATGAAGAAATTCATAGTAGGGAAATTCCTTGACTTCAAAATGATTGATGCAAAGACTGTTATCAACCATATTCAAGAGTTACAAGTCATCATTCGCCAACTGCACGATGAAGGAATGGCTCTAAGCAAATCTTTTCAGGTTGCTACCACAATTGAGAAGCTTCCTCAATCATGGAAAGATTTCAAAAACTACCTTAAGCACAAGTGCAAGGAGATGACAATGGAGAAACTTGTAGTTCGACTGAGAGTTGAGGAAGATAACAGGAAATCTGAAAAGAAGACTTCGCATACCATGATTGCCAAGGCAAATGTAGTCGAGTCAGAAAACCCAAGAAAAGGAAATGTAAGCATGCTTCTAAGAAATCAAAGAAATTTCAGGGTTCATGCCATAATTATGGAAAGAAATGGCACAAAGCCACCGAATATCGTGCACCCAAGAAAAAGAAATCAGAGGCAAACATGGAAGACATTTCAGAAGGCATGTCTGATATGGGCTTATGTGCAGTAATGTCTGAATCCAACCTTGTTGTTAACTCGAAGGAATGGTTTGTAGAAACAGGAGCCACGCGACACATATGTGCAAATAAGTGGATGTTTATAACCTACAAAACTGCTATTGAGGACGAACAACTTTTTATGGGTAATTAATCTGCATCAAAAGTCGAAGGCAAGGGAAAAATTGTACTAAAAATGACTTTTGGAAAAGAACTGACTTTGGTAGATGATTTTCATGTTCCAGAGATCCGCAAGAACCTGATTTTTGGATTACTACTTAGCAAGCATAGCTTCAAACTCACCTTTGTTTCTGATAAGTTTGTGTTGTCAAAGAATGGAGTATGTAGGAAGAGATATGTGTGTGATGGTTTATTTAAAGCAAATGTAACCACTATTGTACCAAACAATGGTATGAATAAAATTGAATCTTCTGCTTATATTGTTGACTCTTCTAAAATTTGGCATTCTAGATCAAGATGTAAATTTTGTTACCTTACGAAAATTGATTAATCTAGACTTTATACCAAAATGCAAAATAGATTCCAACTATAAATGTCAAGTTTGTGCAGAAGCAAAATTGACAAGACCCTCGTTTCACCATGTTGAACGAGAAACTGAACCTCTAGACCTAATACACACAGATGTTTGTGACTTAAAAATGTGTCAAACTAGAGGTGGAAAAAGGTATTTCATTACCTTCATTGTGATTGTACAAGGTACTATTATGTGTTTCTCCTTAGAAGCAAGGACGAGGCATTCGACATGTTTAAACAGTATAAAGTAGAAGTTGAAAATCAACTCAACAAGAAAATAAAAGCTTTAAGAAGTGATAGAGGAGGAGAATATGTATTTCCCTTTAAGGAATTCTACACCAAACATGGTATTATACACCAAACTACAACCTCATATTTACCTCAACCTAACGGTATAGCCGAATAGAAAAATAGAACTCTTAAAAAAATGATGAATGTCTTACTAATTAGCTCCGGCTTGCCAGATAAATTCTAGGGAGAAGCTGTTCTTTCTGCAAATCATAATTTGAATAAGATACCACGAATGAAAACATCTAAATCTCCCTATGAACTTTGGAAAAATAGACCACCATTCTATAAATACTTAAAAGTGTGCGGGTGTCTTGTGAAAGTGGAGGTACCTAAACCAAAGAAAGTCAAAATTGGACCAAAAACAATTGATTGTGTATTCCTTGGATATGCAAAAAACAGTGCCACTTAACGGTTTTTGATACACAAATCCGAAATTGATGATATTTAGGTAAATACCGTCATTGAGTCGAGAAATGCTAGATTTTTCGAACATGTATACCCTTTAAAATAGGGTACTGAAAATTATACTCAAAAGAGACCAAGAGAAACTGAAATCTCCAATTCTCTTAAGGATGCCGAACAAAATGATAATGATCAGCAAAATAGTGCGGATCAACCAGTGGAGGAACCAAGGAGAAGTGAAAGATCAAAGACCTCAAAAAACTTTTGGACCAGACTTCTACACATTTATGTTAGAAGACGATCCATTAACATACAGACAAGTTATGTCCTCCGTTGATGCCCCTTACTGGAAGGATGCCATTAACAATGAGATTGAATCCATTATGGTGAACCATACATGGGAGTTAGTTGATCTACCTCAAGGATGCAAGACCTTAGGTAATAAATGGATATTTAAGAAGAAACTGAAACCTGATGGTTCAATTGACAAGTATAAAGCTCGACTTATGGTTCAAGGATTCAGACAAAAAGAAGACCTGGACTATTTTTACACATACTCTCCAGTAACTAGAATAACATCAATAAGAATGCTGATAGCAATTGCATCCACACTTGATTTAGAAATGCATCAAATGGATGTAAAGACAGCATTTTTAAATGGTGAATTAGAAGAAGAAGTATACATGAGACAACCTGAAGGTTTCCTAAAAACTGGAAATGAAAATAAGGTTTGTAGATTAAGAAAATCACTGCATGGGCTTAAACAAGCGCCTAAGAAATGGCATGAAAAATTTGAAAAAAATATGATACTAAATGGATTTCATATAAATGAAAGTGACAAATGTATCTATTCTAAACATAGAAATGTGGGATATTTCATTGTATGTCTATATGTAGATGATTTACTAATATTTGGAAGCAACAAGGAGATAATAAAATCTACAAAAGATATGCTCTTCGCTAGATTTGACATGAAAGATTTGGGAATCACTGATGTGATACTTGGTACAAAAATACACAAACCAACCAAGGACATGTGTTGTCCCAATCACACTACATTAGGAAAATACTTGAAAAGTTTAAATAACACAATATAATACCAACAAAATCACCTGTAAATTTGAATCGAAACCGGGTTAAAAATAGTGGTGATAGTATTTACCAATTTGAGTACTCTCATATACTAGGCAGCATTATGTATGTAGTGAACCGCACTAGGCCTGATATAGCATATGTTGTAAGTAAACTCAGTAGATATAATAGCAACCTGGGAAAGATTCACTAGAAAGCTATAATTCGAGTACTAGGATACCTAAGGTATACACAAAGTCATGGACTACATTATGATAGGTACCCATCTGTAATAGAAGGGTACTGTGATGCAAACTGGATAACTGGTTCATTAGCTAGGGGGGAAATATCTTGGAGATCCTCTAAACAAACTTATATAGCAAGATCAACCATGGAATCAAAATTTATTGCCTTAGACAAAGCCGCAGAAGAAGCGGATTGGCTTCGATGTTTTTCCGAAGGTATTTCGAATTGCAAAAAATATGTACCTCCAATAAGCATACATTGCGACAGCCAATCAGCTATTGGAAGGGCCAATAGTAAGCTTTAAATGGCAAGCCTAGACATATTCATCATAGACATAAAACTGTTAGACAACTTCTCTCCAATGGGCACTACAAGAATAATAATTATTAATGGCATCGGGATATGGCGTTTTATTGCAGCCTGCAGTAGTCATTGTTATCAAAAATAGGAAGATATAAAAAATAACGAGTATGGATGCTGTAAGAAAAATAAGTGTACCAAATTTTCGGCGGGATACCAAAATATTTCATGGCCGCTCCTTTTCTAATTCTTCCCCCTTCCTTCCCTCCTCTCCATATTCTTCCACTATCTTTTACAAAAACCCAAAAGCTTATACTTCATCTCTCTTCTCACATCTTATGTAATCTTCACCTGTTTTCTCCTTCCAATGCCCACCTCTACTACTGCCTTCACAGGAATCTTCTTTGCAAAGTCTCCTCTCAAAAAACCTTTAGCCCTTGGTCGTTGTAGGATTACCTCACCTAAATTGCTAATGTATTCTCTGGTTGCATCTGCGGGATGCAAATAATCATTCCTCTTTTATTTGTTATTCGTTCTGATTTTTTTCTTTTTTAGAATCACATGTTTATACGTGTTAAAGATTGAGAGTTGGTTAAATATAAAGAGGTAACTAGTTTTTAGTTGTTAGTATAATTATCGTTTTATCTATGTTTAATTTTATTTTATTTTTCCAATTTGACCCAAAAAAATCTATTTTAGGAACAGTTGGTATGTCATATCCATCTTACGAATACTTCAATGAGCAGATATTCTCAGCTAGAAGCTTTTATTTTTAGGAAAGCTGGATGTATCGATCTTTGCTCAAGTATTGTAAAATGTATCCTTTTCATATATTTTTTAATCTGCTTTTGTGTGTATGAAATATGATAAGAAATTTATTTCCAAAATCCAAATAAAATTATTGGAACGTTGCATATTTTTCATTCACTTTGCTGGTTTAGAATCGCTCCAAAGTTTTAAATTAAAACAAAAAAAATCCATCCCCTCACTGTTTCCTTTTGTACGATACCAAATTCAACTAAAGTATCATTGTACCCATTTGTTCTATTAGTCTTTTTAATTGATCATGATTCTATTGTAATTCATTTTCACGTTAGACCAAGAAAACTGTTGTTTCAATTTATGGTGCGACTTTGTTTGACTGCACTAACTGTTAGCAACGTTTTCAATAAATTTAGATTAGAATAGTTAAAGTTTTAATTATATACACTAATATGATTTCCATAGCATGAAAATTTATTTGTATTCATCAATAAATTGAAATGATTTGCACAGATTAGTTTTTTCATTGATATTTATGTTGTTTTGGTAGGTTAAGCTTGGTTGAACTTTGAAGTTTTCGTTGTACAATGAATTGAGTCATTATTCTGATGGATCAAGCTTTAGGTATTTAGGACATATTATTTCCGTTTTGTATGAAAATATATTCAATTTTTTTCTCAGTCTCATATAAGGTAATATCAAGTTTATGCACATGTCGAAGATTCTATCACCTGACTCAGTTACATAAATTGAAGAAATCTAGGAGCTTTGTTTGTATTGAAAAGTAAGTCCTATCATGTTTATCGATGTATTGGAGCTTCAGGTTTATCCCTCCTATTAACTTTTTTTTACTGATGATCATATTTTACATAATACACAGGCTTCTATCGATTGTTTATAGCGTGCAAATAGTGAAACTGTTTCTAACCTCTGCTCAACTTTGCTAGGGATAGTAATGCTCTATCATTATATTTACAATATACCTTTAATTTTGTTTGTTACATGCTATGAGTCAAATGTCAATGGAACCATCTTTTTATTTTCTTTAGAACAGAGTAAACAGTTGCAAAAAGGTGCCAATGACCAGGTTAGAAATTCAGAGCTTTCAAATAGGAATTCATGATATTCTTTCAATGCACCGGCCATTGGCAGAAAAGTTTCAGTCCAATCGTGACATGGATGCCAAAAAAAAGCCAAACATAAAGGGTTGGAAAGTACGATTTTACACAAATTAATAACAAGATCAAGCCATGTATATCACCAAATGCTTTATGTTCTTTACGTTATGTAGTTTATTTTATGAATGCCTCTGCTTTTGCTTTCTAACAGCTTTTATCTGGTGTGTGTCTGTTTAGGTGAATTAGCACCTACTATTTCAGAGTCGGATGAAATCAACTATAAAATAGCACACCTTAGGACGTAAAAATATGCTGCGACATTTCTGTTGCTAATCCTTTTTTTGTGTTAGGAAGTAAGCCACCGGCCAGAAATCAACTTAGAGGTAAATAAACTGAATTGAAAGATCTAGAGTTCTCACTAAAAAAAATAAGAACTTACACATTTTCAGCTTATATTAGTTTTCTCCTATATAACTAAGTGTTCTGATATCCGTTCTTTTGAACAGGATCTCGCATCAAGCAGGATTGTTGAAACTAGGTGATATAAAGGTGTGGTTAAAAGGATTATCTCTTTTATTTGCTTTGTTTACTAAATTATTAAGCATTTGAATTTTCCTAAATAGATGTATGCATATAAACATATTCGCAGAATACTGTGACTAATGTACAAAGCATCATTTCATCTCAAACTTTTTTTCACTATTTGAACAACTAGATGAATCAAAAGCGGAAATTGATCTACTCTGGACCTCCATAGAGAAACTACAGGATATAACCATTCAACAAACGATTGTAGCCTTTGTAATCTATATTATTCTTTGGACATGTGTATCTTAGTTGGCTGATGCTAGTTCAATTTGATCACAATAGGTCGAAAAGGATACTATAATTTGGCATGAAAAAGAAGTTACTTTAAAAGCTGTTTTGGTTAATATTTATCAGAGACTCGCTGCTTTCTCAGAATCTCACAGAGCTCAGTTGGAACTGGATTTGTAGAAATTACAAGAAGGACGGATTGTGATAGAAAGCAAGCTTGAACAAGCTTCGAAAGAGCCAGGTACTTTCCTTCTTTGTTGCCAAATTAAGGTTAATAGTTTTGTTGGATTTTATATGATATTTCATAAACTACGCAAATGAATATTTGGTATGAAAGAAATAATGGTAGAGTTTAAATCACACATTTCATCTCTTTCAAAGGATATGTCTGCCATGCAAAAAGAAATCACTAAGTATAAAGCGTCAGCGTAAGATTTACATATTCTACAATCTGAAGTACAATCACTTTCTAGTTTATTAGACAGGAAGGTGAAGTATATCATACTTTGTTGGCAAATTTATCATTATGTATTTGATTTTAAGTGCATTTTCATTAAGCATACTATATCATACTTGCAGGTGAGTGAGTCAGATTCACTATCTAACAGACCCTCTAAACAACTTCAGAGATAAAGAAGCTATTGCTTAAAAGTGAAAGCAAAAACAAATAATTATTTGAACCTATTTGTCACTGTTTAAGAAAGAAAATAACACAAAATTTGTTACCTAAACATACCTACATCTGGGTAAAGAAATTAGGTTTATAGCAGAAATTGACATTATGGAAATGTCAACTAGCGACTTATCTTTACTTTAAAGTTCTTGATTTCAGAGCAAGAAGAATAGACCGAAAACGACGAGAAAGTAATAACAAGAGTTGAACTTGAGCATGAGAAGATGTATGATGCTTCCCATCACCACATGCTTTTGCTTGGTCTCTTTCATTAGTTAGCATGTTCTTTACTGCACTTGTAAAAGAAAAATGGCATACAAGCCTCACAGTTCAGTTTTAACTGAGGCAAATATGCCTCGGTTAGAACTGAGGAAAATATGCCTCGGTTAAAAATGAGGCATGCATGCCTCAATTAAAACTAAGGCGTGTTGCCTATTCTTTAATGCACTTGGCATACACGGCTCTGTTCAGTTTTAGCTGAGGCAACATGCCTCCATTTTTATGCATTTAAATGGTTGATGTACAAGGTTTGTTGTCCCATAGCTAGTATTATGCACAACTTATTGATCGTTGGATCATCGTCGAACAGAAGTTCACTAGTTAAAGTTTAGTTTGTACATAGATTAGTGGTGTAGTTTTTCATACTATAACAACTTCCTCATAGATACCTAAACTTGCTTTACTTTTATGCAAAGACATGGAGGGCTGTCATATTTTAGTTTGTCTGAATTGTATTTGGTAAAGAATATTTTTTTGGAGAATAACATATATTTATGAAGAATTACTAGAAATAAACATAAAAATCAAGTCGGGTTTAAAAAGGTTGGATTAAGCTGATGCAAACATTGAGTTGGTTTAAATCAAAATGATTGTTTTATAATTGAATTTATTTCTAACATCATTTCAAACTTGAATGTTACTATATAAGTTTTCAACTAATGAGGTCTACAAACACTAATGAGATGAAATTTATATTAAATAAAACTATTATTTGTTTTGGGCTACCTCAAATTTATTGAAGTGGAAATTAGGTTAAGGGCTTTTTATTCCAGGATAATAAGTTACCCAAATTATTCTTTTTAATAATTTGCATAATTACATAACTCTTTTGTATTTTGCACCCTAATTATTCCCTTTACTTTGCTATATAGGTACAAAACATTCCTTTGCTATATGGAAGATTGCTAGCTAAAGTTGCTAATAAAATGTATGTTTTTATGCATTTGAGTGTGTACGCTATTATGAAGTATATTTTGTTATATATGATATAAATCCGATCTTATTTTGATCATGTAAATATATATTGAATTGGGGTGTGCGGGAAAGCACTAACCGCACAAAGGAGGTGCTATCGAAAATTCATGAAATCCAATTAAGTTTATAAAAATCAACAAAGTTTATAAGAATTAACTAAGTTAACCAAGTTTTATAAATATTAAATAATTTTCTAAGTCTTATAAACATTCAACTAAGTCTTATAAATATTCAACTAAGTTAATTAAGTGAGTTTTATAAAAATTAATTAAAGGATATAAAAATTAACAAAGTTATATAAAAATTAACTAAGTTAATTGAGTTTTATAAAAATCAACAAAATTTAAATGTTTTTAATTAAAAATTAACTAAAGTTTATGAAAATTAATTTAGTTTTATAAAAATCATGTTCTCTATTTTGAAATCTTTGTTAAATTGTTATAAAAATTGACTAAGTTTTATAAAAATTATCTAATTTTTATAAAAATTAACCAAGTTAACTAAGTTTTATAAAAATTAATTAACTTTATAAAAATTTACTAAATTTAAAAGAGAATAATACTATAATATAATAGTAGTAGTAGTAATAAAATAAAATTATAATAATAATAAATTAACTAAGTTTAAAATAAGTAACTAAGTTAATTAAGTTTTATAATAATTAAATAAGCTAACTATTTTTTAAAAATTAAATAAGTTTATAAAATTTAATTAAGTTTTATAAAAACTAGTTTTATAAAAATCATTTACTCTATTTTGAAATCTTTGTTAAATTGTTATAAAAATTGACTAAGTTTTATAAAAATTATCTAATTTTTATAAAAATTAACTAAGTTAACTAAGTTTTATAAAATTAATTAAGTTTATAAAAATTAACTAAATTTAGAAGAATAACAATAATATAATATAATAATAGTAATAGTAATAAAATAAAATAATAATAATATAATATAATAATAATAACAACCACAATAAATTAACTAAGTTTAAAATAAGTAACTAAGTTAATTAAGTTTTATAATAACTAAATAAGCCAACTATTTTTTTTATATTAAATAAGTTTATAAAATTTAATTAAGTCCTATAAATAATAAGTTTATAATGATAAACATGCAATTGTTGAATAAAGTATTTTAAACAAAATTTACATCCATTTAAGTAAATTCCATATGTTATTGATATCGTTTCTATATGATTATATAAATTAACTAAATTTTATAAAATTAACTAAAGTTTATATAAACCAAATTAATTTTATAAAAATTAACTAAGTTAATCAAGTTTCATATAAATTAATTAAGTTCCATATAAATTAATTAAATTTATATTATTAAGTTTCACACACACACACACACATATATATATATATATATATATATGTATAGTTATAATTGCTAATTGTTGAATTTATTTTTCGTAGGTAATTATCCATCTACGGTGTATACAAATGGCAACATACTGTGGTATATTAGCGATTTGAAGTAAAAACTTTTTTGGTTAGCACATTTAATCGTCATTTGTAGTACGATCTTTTATCACTTGTATATTTACACTTTTAATGTAATGTTCATTAAATATTACGACATATTATGCATTATTCTATGTGAATGTTGAATGGTTAGTCATTTTTCGTTTAATGCGATCTATATGATTGTGTGAAATAATACATTGTGTTTTGTCGATTATAGTGTAATAATGGATATGTACGTACTGCAAAAATGATCTTTAAAACGCTGTTAAAGGATTTGACAGCGTTTTTTAAACGCTGTTAAAGGATTTGACAGCGTTTTTTAAACGCTGTTAAAGGATTTGAACTTTTTTAAAACGCTATTAAACCTATAATAGCGTTTATGAAAAGCTATTACAGTTAATAATAGTGTTTTTATGACCGTTGTACACCGACATGTCATTGTAATAAAGGCTTTTTTATAGCATTTTAGGAAGGCCATTAATAAGACTTTTTATAGCATTTTGAAAATGATATAAAAGACATGTTTTTTATAGCGTTTCTTATGCTGCATAATAGGTCATTGACTTATTACAACTTGTTGATTTACAACGTTTATAAAACGCTATAAAAGCCTTATATAGCGGTTTTTAAATGCTATTAAACGGCCTTTTGTTGTAGTGGGGTTATCACAATTGACTGTGTAAGATCAAATGATAGCATTGCGGATCCACTAACAAAACATTTACCTAGAGAGAAGGTTAATATCTTATCGATGGGAATGGGGTTAAGGCCCATAAACTAAAAAATTTCTTTAAACGGAAACTCCACCTAGCTGTCTTAAGATCCCAAGATTTAGGTTCAAAGGGACAACTAAGTGTAGATAAACTTGATAGCATTGTAACATTCAAACTGTTCCTATGATAAGTCAGTGCACTACTCGCTGGAGAATAGGAAAAGTTTCAATACTTTTGATGATGTCTATACTTGGTAATATTAAGAATCAAGTGGAGTATGGTGAAAATACCGTTTATAGAATCACCTACATGAGTGCAAAGGCGCCGCTTCAAGGAGAGTTGTAAGGACAAATTCTCCAAGCACTCATGAGACCAAGCTGGTGTTCATGGCAAAACGAACACAAACAGAGAACCAAGGAAGATTAGAAACACTTATTGTGTGTTGTCTATTTTAGATTTACACAAAAGGATTACAGTTCAAAGACAACCTTAGTCCATTGGTTCGCCAGTAAGTCAAAAGGATAAACACTAGGAAAGTTCTAGGCGAATGTGCTACTTTAACCGATACGATAAATGTTTCGCAAAATTACTCATTCAAGTGGGGGATTGTTAGAAATGAATGAGCATTTCATTGGGAAATATAAAGGCATTAATGCCTTGGGAATGAATAGTACCACATCTTAGAATAAAATAAACATTTTGTGTTGATATACTAAGATGTGAACACTATTATAATTACTATGAGACAAAGAGAGACATAGCCATGACGCGTGGTGCAACGCACCAACCTGCATGTGCGTGCCCGCGCCCATACTTGGGCCCGAGCCTGCACCCGCATCCGCGGTGCGGGAAAATGGGCGTTTGAGGCGTATTAGATGCATTTAGCACTTTGCAGTTGGCAATTGGCTTGGTTGTTCAGACCAAACAGTTTTTGTTTTTGTCCATTCAAACTCAAACGGTCGCACCACCTGGTAAAGGGTCGTAACCTTTCCAACAATCGCAACCATTCGAACAGGCATCTCCCCGCGCCTACATATAGGCAGAAGGAAAACAAGAAATTTTAACTAATTTTTTTCTGCATTTTCTTTCTCTCCCACAACACTCTGTTCTTACATAAACTCTCTTGAGTTCATCGTTGCTCTTTGATTGTTGCGCAACATCAAAGAGATAGGTCCGTTTCGTCTTGCAAAACAATTGCTCGATATCATTAAGCACCGTAGAGGGAGCAATATTGTTTCAAGGAAATAGTTTTTTCGTTGGACTCGGACAATCTAATCGGTATTATCTCTACTGCATAACCTGTTTACTGCACAGTTCTATTCGTAATAATTTTTGCGATATAGCTGTGACAGTTTTGTTGTTGTTGCAATTTTGCAACATAAACGTAACAATTTTGCAATGTATTTGTAATAGTTCTGTACTCATAACAGTTCTATAGTTGTTGCAATTTTGTAACGTAATCGTAACAATTTCGTAACACTTCTGTAACGTACCATTAACAGTATTTTCTCAAAGAACTCCTATGCAGAATAAATCTAAAAGTGAAATTAGCATCTTGTACATTTTTAAAGGTTGATTTTTAACAGGTAAATAAACACGTAAATGGCAAATGCAAATCATTTTGGAAAATTTGTTACACAAAATGTGTAAAAGCTCCTTAGAACTTGCCAAATTATTCTGTTTTGCAAATTTTGAGAAAAAATGGTTCTATAGAGAGTGTAAAAAGGTTATGTAGCAATAGAATGAAATGATTATTTTTAAGCATTTTGTGCAGGGATCAACATAAGGTAATGGACCAATATTCCTAATAAAATATATTAAGCAATTAGAAATGATTTATCATTTTCATTAACAAATTAAGATGTAGTTTACTAAACTGCTTACTGTGTCTAAAGTTATAAAAGTAGATTGTTATGTTTCAACTTCTCAACTATCAAATGCATTGCTGTAAATATTCCCATGTGACAATACTACCAAATAGCAGTTGTGTTGCCACATAATTATGCTAGTTTTCAGATAGTTTGAAATAAGTTATGTTTAAAAAAATGCGTTAAAGACAAAATGTTTAAACAATGATATTGAGGTTTTTTACTTTAGATGAAGAATTGTATGTAAGAGCTTAAAGACAAAATGTTTTTACTGGATCCAAATGTATTAAAATGTGCAATCATTCAAATTATCTTATAAAGCATCATCCTTATGCTAAAAAAGTGGTATTAGATGCTTATACATGTTTAGTTTGTACTCAACCAACTTTTATTAGAACACTAATAAATATACATAACAAAATATGAATAGAATAAAATTTTAGTCTTATGTACTCACAAGAACATACAAAACCGCACCTTATTAGACTACCAATGTGTTAAACGGTAACATCACAAAGGTGTTACGAATCTGTTACGATTATGTTGCAAAGATTGTTAACAGTAACTCTATTATGTTGCAAAATTGCAACAACAATAAAACTATCACAACTATGTCATAAAAATTGTTACGAATAGAACTGTGCAGTACATAGATTATGCAGTAGATATAATACTGATTAGATTGTCTGAGTCCAATGAAAAAATGTTTCCTTGAAACAATATTTCTTCCTCTATGGTGCTTAAGGATATCGAGGAATTGTTTCCCAAGATGAAACGGACCTGTCTTTGTGATGTTGTGCCAATCACAGAGCAACGACAAACTCAAGAGAATGTAATTAAAGAACAGAGTTTTGTAAAAGAGGAAGAAGTGCAGAAAAAACTGAGTATGTTTTCTGTTTACCTTCTACCTATATATAGGTGCGAGGAGGTGCACCTATCCGGTAATAGGTGCATGTTCGAACAATTGCGACTGTTGGAAAGGTTGCGACCCTTTACCAGGCGGTGTGACCGTCTGAGTTTGAATGGACAAAAACAAAAATTGTTCGATCTGAACAGTCAAGCCAAGCCAACTGCAAAGTGCTAAGTGCCTCTAATACGCCTCAAACGCCCATTCGCACGTGCCGCGGATGCGGGTGCAGATGCGAGTGCGGGTGTAGGTTCGGGTTCGGGCACGAGCGCGCGCGTACCGTGTGGTGCGTTGCACCACCCGTCATGGTTGTGTCTCTCTTTATCTCATAGGAATTATAATAGTGTCCACATCTTAGTATATAAACACAAATTGTTTATTTTATTTTAATATGTGGGACTATTCATTTCCCAAGACATTAATGCCTTCACATTTCCCAATGAAATGCTCATTCATTTCTATCAATCCCGCACATGAATGAGTAATTGCTCAATTTGTTCTTAAATTTTGCAAAACATTTATCGTAACGATTAAAGTAGCACATTGGCCTTGAACTTTCCTAGTGGTTATCTTTTAGACTTACTGGCAAATCAGTGGACTAAGGTTGTCTTTGAACTGTAAGCCTTTTGTGTAAATCTAAAATAAACAACATGCAATAAGTGTTTCTAGTCTTCCTCGGTTCTCTGTTTGTTTTCGTTTTTGCCATGAACTCCAGCTTAGTCTCATGAGTGCTTGGAGAATTTGGCCTTACAATTCTCCTTGAAGTGGCGCCTTTGCACTCACGTAGGTGATTCTATAAAGGGCATTTTCACAATACTCCACGTGGTTCATAATATTACCAAGTATAGACATCATTAAAATTATCAAAACTTATCCTATTCTCCGGCGAGTAGTGCACTAACTTATCATAGGAATGGTTTGAATATTTATAGTGCTATCAAGTTTATCTAAACTTAGTTATCCTTTTGAACCTAGATGTTGGGATCTCCAATTAGCTAGGTGGGTTTCCTTTTAAAGAAACTTTTTAGTTTATGGGTCTTAAGCCCATTCCCGTCGATAAGATATTAAACTTATCTCTAGGTAAACCTTTTGTTAGTGGATTCGCAATGTTATCATTTGATCTTACATAGTCAATTGTGATAACCCCATTGGAGAGAATTTGCCTAACATTTTTATGTCTACGCCGAATATGTCAAGACTTTCCATTGTAAAGCTTACTATTGGCCCTTCCAATAGCTGATTGGCTGTCGCAATGTATGCTTATTAGAATACAGGTTTTTTCCAATTCGGAATACCTTCTAAAAAACCTCGAAGCTAATCCGCTTCTTCTATGGCTTTGTCTAAGGCAATAAATTCTGATTCCATAATTGATCTTGCTATACAAGTTTGTTTAGAGGATCTCCAAGATATTGACCCACTAGCTAAGGTAAACACATATCTACTAGTGGATTTTGCATCTAATGAACCAGGTATCAAGTTTGCATCACAATACCCTTCTATTACAAATGGGTACCTATCATAATATAGTCCATGACTTTGTGTATACCTTAGGTATCCTAGTACTCGAATTATAGCTTTCCATTGAATCTTTCCTAGGTTGATATTATATCTACTGAGTTTACTTACAACATATGCTATATCAGGCCTAGTGTGGTTCACTACGTACATAATGCTGCCTAGTATATGAGAGTACTCAAATTGGTAAATACTATCACCACTATTTTTAACCCGGTTTTGGTTCAAATTTACGGGTGATTTTGTTGGTATTATATTGTGTTATTTAAACTTTTCAAGTATTTTTCTAGTGTAGTGTGATTGGGACAACACATGTCCTTGGTTGGTTTTGTGTATTTTTGTACCAAGTATCACATCAGTGATTCCCAGATCTTTCATGTCAAATCTAGCGGAGAGCATATCTTTTGTAGATTTTATTATCTCCTTATTGCTTCTAAATATTAGTAAATCATCTACATATAGACATACAATGATATATCCCACATTTCTATGTTTTGAATAGACACATTTGTCACTTTCATTTATATGAAATCCATTTAGTATCATATCTTCATCAATTTTCCATGCCATTGTTTAGGCGCTTGTTTAAGCCCATACGGTGATATTCTTAATCTACAAACCTTACTTTCATTTCCAATTTTTAGGAAACCTTCAGGTTGTTTCATGTATATTTCTTCTTCCAATTCTCCATTTAAAAATGCTGTCTTTACTTCCATTTGATGTATTTCTAAATCAAGTGTGGATGCGATTGTTATCGGTATTCTTATTGATGTTATTCTAGTTACTAGAGCATATGTATCAAAATAGTCCAGGTCTTCCTTTTGTCTGAAACCTTGAACCACAAGTCGAGCTTTAAACTTGTCTATTGAACCATCGGGTTTCAAATTTTTTTAAATATCATTTATTACCCAAGATCTTGCATTCTTGAGGAAAATCAACTAACTCCCATGCATGGTTTGCCATACTGGATTCGATTTCATTGTTAATGGCCTCCTTCCAATAAGAGGCATCGGTGGAGGACATAGCTTGTTTGTATGTCAATGGATTATCCTCTAACATAAATGTGTAGAAGTCTAGTCCAAAGGTTTTTGATGTCCTTGATATTTTGCTTCTCCTTGGTTCCTCCACTTGGTGATTAGCACTGATTTGCTAATCATTGTCAAAATTTTGTTCAATATCCTTAAGAGAATTGGAGATTTCAGTTTCCCTTGGTCTTTTTTTAGGACAATTTTCAGTAACCAGTTTTAAAGGGTCTATATGTTCGAAAAATCTAGCATTTGTCGACTCAATGATGGTATTTATGTGGATATCATCGATTTCAGATTTGTGTACCAAAAACCGATAAGAGGCACTATTTTGTGCATATCCAAGGAATACACAATCAATTTTTTGGGTCCAATTTTGACTTTCTTTGGTTTAGGTACCTCCACTTTCACAAGACACTCCCACACTTTTAAGTATTTATAGAATGGTGGTCTATTTTTCCAAAGTTCATGGGGAGATTTAGATGTTTTCTTCGTGGTATCTTATTCAAATTATGATCTGCAGAAAGAGTATCTTCTCCCCAGAAGTCATCTGGCAAGCCAGAACTAATTAGTAAGGCATTCATCATTTTTTAAAGTGTTCTATTTTTCCGTTCGGCTATACCGTTGGGTTGAGGTGAGTACAGGACTGTAATTTGGTGTATAATACCATGTTTGGCATAGTATTCCTCGAAGGGAAATTCATATTCTCCTCCTCTATCACTTCTTTAAGCTTTTATTTTCTTGTTGAGTTGATTTTCAACTTCTGCTTTATACTGTTTAAAAATGTTGAATGCCTCGTCCTTGCTTCTAAGGAGAAACACATTGCAGTACCTTGTATAATCATCAATGAAGGTAATGAAATACCTTTTTCCACCTCTAGTTTAACACATTTTTAAGTCACATACATCTGTATGTATTAGGTCCACATGTTTAGTTTTTCGTTCAACATGGAGAAACGAGGTTCTAGTTAATTTTGCTACTGCACAAACTTGACATTTATAGTTGGAATCTATTTTGCAGTTTGGTAAAAATTCTAGATTAACCAATTTTTGCAAGGTATCAAAATTTACATGGCCTGATCTAGAATGCCATATGTTAGAAGAGTCAACAATATAAGCAGAAGATTTAATTTATTCATATCATTGTTTAGTGCAGTAGTGGTTACATTTTTCTTAAATAAACCATCACGAACATATACTCTTCCTTCATACACTCCATTCTTTGACAACACAAACTTATCAGACACAAAGGTGGGTTTGAAGCTATGCTTGCTAAGCAGCGATCGGGAAATCGGGTTCTTGCAGATCTCTGAAACATGAAGAACATTTGCCAAAGTTAGTTCTTTTCTAGAAGTCTTTTTCAGTACAATTTTTCCTTTACCTTTTGATTTTGATGTGGATGATTTACCCATAAAAAGTTGTTCGTCCTCAGTAGTAGTTTTGTAGGTTGTAAATATCTACTTATTTGCACATATGTATATGGCTCCTATGTCTACAAACCATTCCTTCGAGTTACCAACAAGGTTGTATTCGGACACTACTACACATAAGTCTATATCAAACACATCTTCTAAGATTTCAGCCATGTTTTCCTCTGATTTCTTTTTCTTGGGTGCACGACATTCGACGGCTTTGTATCTTTCTTTCCACAATTATGGCATGAACCCTGAAATTTCTTTGATTTTTAAGGAACATGCTCACGTTTTCCTTTGTTGGGTTTCTCTGACTCAATTACATTTGCCTCGGCAATCATGGTATGCGAAGTCTTCTTCTCAGATTTCTTGTTATCTTCCTCAATCCTCAATCGGACTACAAGTTCCTCCATTGTCATCTCCTTGTGCTTTTGCTTAAGGTAGTTTTTGAAACCTTTCCCTGATGGAGGAAGCTTTTCATTTGCAGCGGCAACCTGAAAGGATTCGCTTAGAGTCATTCCTTCATCATGTAGTTGGTGAATGATGACTTGTAACTCTTGAATCTGGTTGATAACGGTCTTCGCATCAATCATTATGAAGTCAAGGAATTTTCCTGCTATGAAGTTCTTCATGCCCACATCTTCGGTTTTGTACGTTTTCTTTAATGTCGTCCATAGTTCTTTGGAAGTTCGAGCAGTACAATATACATTATATAGGCTGTTGTCGAGTCCATTTAATATGTAGTTCTTGCATATGAAATTATTACTCTTCCAGACATTCAAGGCTTCAACTTTTGTTGCATCGGGTTCCAATTCTTCGACTATGAGAGCAATCTTTGTAAGATACTTTGCAAGGCCCAAAGTCATCAAATAGAACAACATCTTTTGTTGCCAGTGTTTGAACTCCACCCCTGTGAACTTTTCCAGCCTTTCTCCATGAGACAGCACCATTGTTGGAACCATAGTTGCAGACTGAGTAGTAATCACAGTCTGTGTTTGTGCATAAGTGTTGCTTTCATGAGACATTATCGTCTACAAAAATAGCCAACAATAATCGATATTGTTTCAAGATTGTTAAATAGTAACGTCACAAAGGTGTTACGAAACTGTTACGATTATGTTGCAAAGATTGTTAACAGTCACGCTACAAAGTTGTTACGAAACTGTTACAATTATGTTGCAAAATTGCAACAACAACAAAACTGTCACAACTATGTCGCAAAAAATGTTACGAATAGAACTGTGTAGTAAATAGATTATGTAGTAGATATAATACCGATTAGATTGTCTGAGTCCAGTGAAAAAACTATTTCCTTGAAACAATATTGCTCCCCCTATGGCACTTAAGGATATCGAGCAATTATTTTCCAAGATGAAACGGACATGCCTCTATGATGCTGCGCAACAATCACAGAGCAACGATGAACTCAAGAGAATGTAATTTAAGAACATAGTTTGTGGAAGAGGAAAAAGTGCAGAAAAAACTGTATGTTTTATGTTCTCCTTCATCCTATAGGCGCCGGGAGGTGGACCTGTTCGGTAATAGGTGCATGTTCGAATGGTTGCAACTGTTGGAAAGATTGCGACCCTTTACCAGGCGGTGTGATCGTTTGTGTTTGAATGGACAAAAACAAAGACTATTCGGTCCGAATAGCCAAGCCAACTGCCAACTGCATAGTGCTAAGTGCCTCTAATACGCCTCAAACGCCCATTCTCCCGTACCGCGGATGCGATTATGGGTGCGGGTTCAGGCACAGGCGCGCGCATGCGGAGTGGTGCGTTGCACCACCCGTCATGATTGTGTCTCTCTTTGTCTCATAGGAATTATAATAGTGTCCACATCTTAGTATAAACACAAATTGTTTATTTTATTCTAAGAGGTGGGACTATTCATTTCCCAAGGCATTAATGCCTTCACATTTTCCAATGAAATGCTCATTCATTTCTAACACAATGAAATTATTATCAAGGTAAAAATTACCATAAAAACTCATAAGGAGGTTCGTTGTCGGACTTGGATAGCAAAAACTTGTTTTTATTTTGCCATTTCGCAATTAAAGAGATTGTCAAAAAAACATAATAGTAAGAACATATTTGAATTAAATTAACACAAATAAGACAAATAATTTTGACATATTTGCAAATAACAATTCCAGTTAATCATCCATCAGCTCCTCGTATATCAATTGTCAGTAAAACTTTGACAATGGGATTAAGAAAATTAAGAAGAGTTTAAAAATATAAGGTAGTGTTTGGTTTAAAAATGAATTTTCGGTTTTCTGTTTTCAAATATGTATGTTAAATATGATAAGAGTGAAGTGATGACGAAGGGAATGAAAGGAAGATGTAGGGACGGCGGAGGGGGGAGAGGGACTACGGAAGGATGAATTGTTACTTATGCTTCTGTTATTTTCTAAAACATAGAAAATAAAAAAAGTTGTTTTCTATTTTGTATGTTAATTTCGTTTTCTAAATTGGTCATTTTCAATAATATGCATGTATCTTACGCATTTTAATACGGGCGACAACCTAAAACTAAAAATAACAAACCAAACACACGTAAGTCACGAATATTCGCATTTCTAGTTTAATTTAGAAATATTGAATTATATATAAAGTTGAGTAACAGCTTTTACAAGGGTGGATAAATTGATAACATGATGTGATTAAAATAAAATGTAATATCATTTTAAAGAGGATCCATCCAAGAAGAAAAAAATATAAATCAAATAGCTAGAATGACTTATTCTACGGTAAAAGAAATTGATATTTGAATGATTTGAAAACAAAATAAAAATGGGTATTTTAATCGAATTCATGAGAAACTTCCTTTGGATTATTTGAAAGTATAGTAATCAAATATGTATATTAATACATTAGTGTAAAATATTTTTTTATTTAATTGTATATTTTATTATATCTTTTGGATGGGATGTTGGCTACTTTGTCTAATTCTTGACATCCGATAGTCAAGTTGGTGAGTATTCTTCCTTAAATTCAATTACTACTGCCTAAAACTGAGAAACACTAATAGTGTATCACTACTTTAAAATTACCAAACAATAATAATAATACATACCTGCTTCAGCGTCTAAAGATATCGAATAGCATTCTTTGGATAGCACACATAACCATCAATTCCAACTTCACCAAAGATCATAGTAAGGTGATGATTTTGTTTGCTTGTATTGTCTTTTGGTACTAGTATACTATCCACAACCAATTTCTCGTATGCTGGAGGTACAGGTTTTTATAATGGATGTTGTTCAAACTCTGCATATAGAACGTGTTGCGACGTCTTTAGCAGAAAAAAAAATCATTTTTTTCACTAATCAGGAATAATCTAACTCCAAGAGCTAGTGTTGATTGAACACCTCTCAATCCAATAGCAATTATTTACTACTTAGCAATAAATAAACAAAACAGAAAATAAAGGGAGATGATAAAATTTAACATGGTTCGGTCTAATTGACCTACGTTCATGGACCCAACAACTCGCTATAATTTGAAGAGAGTATAAGAGATTTTCTTATAACAAGATCATAGCTACCAAAGTGGAGCAAACAAAACTATAATCTCTGTAAATAAAACTAAAAGAGATAATTTTTGATGATAATGAAATGGTTAAGATTTCACTACTATTATATAGGTGCTGATGAAGCATATATTTAGGATATTCAAACTTCTTCCAAAGCAAAATGTAACGACCCGTATTTTTGGGTGTTTGAATTTGAATATTTAATTTTTTTTAAATATTCGGATTTGAATTAAATTACAATAAAAATCTATGTTTCAAATTTGGACATGATTTTTAACGACGTATTTTTGATTTATTTTATAGAATTTTTTCATAATTTTTAAATTAGAAAATAATTAAATTTCTGTTTGATGCTTTTTCGGCAAACATTGGCATTTTTTTACACTTCACATAACAAGATAACTTGTCTATTTTATTTCTGTTTTGTGATCGTATCGCATTGTTGTGCGCGGTCATATTTTTATTTTAGTCCTTCGCGGATCGTACGCGAATGGGATATAATGTAGCGAAATACTCCAAAACTTTTTATTATTTAATCTTTTAAAAAACACAGCTTGTACGCAACATATCTCCATCAAACTGTCATTTATCTCCTGTTTTCAAAAAGTAGTTTAAACATCATTATTATGTTTTTATTTTTTCTATATATATACACATCAACACAAGGCTGCGGGACATTATTTTCTTCCACTTTTCTTTCTTCATGAAAACATTCAGACACGATCTTGGCTTCGTATTATCTAAAAGATCACATTACGATGGCCTTTTGTTTGCTCAAACGAAGATCTTAAAAAAACCACTTTATGTTTCAGAAACATATATGCATGACTCATCCATAACAATAGTTAAACAAGCTGATGTAGTAGAATGGCTTAAATGGTATAGACAAATCATCGATGATATTATCATAGAGAGGCGAGTTGCTAATGGATCTGCTTATTTACCAAACAATTGCAAAAAACACAACGGTCTTATTTTCCATGGCTTCCTGCTAATTTCTCTTGTCTGCGACTCTCCTTTTCTGTCTCCCCGCGTTACTTATTCTGACCTAGGTCGTGCATGCTCTCTTTTTTTGAGTGCGATCGTCCCTATCTCTCACAGTGGTACCTAGGGTTTTGTATGGATTTGGGGCTTTTTTATTTTCGTGGCGATTTCGTGGGTGTTTGTCCCTCCTTTGCTGATGTAGCTGATGCTATGTTGGAGGTTGTGGCCCCGCCGTTATCGGTTTGTTTTACTGGCTCTTGCTCTGTTGAGATCTATGTATTTTCCCACTCTTCGGCTGCGGCGTTGTCTCGATTCCAGTTTCTTGTTGTGGGTGGGCGTTTCATGGAGTTATTACCTTGCTTCTCGTATTCCGTCCGTGGCCCGTCCACCACTTCTTCGATGGCTAGCGCTGCAGATGAGTGTTTGCTATTTTCCGCCTCCCCTTGCTTATCGGAGGCCTTCGGCGATCGGGAATTCATCACCCGATTTGTACCGAGCCTTCATTTCGGGGAAGCGGTGGGGGACTTGGATTTGACCCATTTTGGGTCGTGCTTTGGCTCGCTGGAGCTTGGTCCTGGTTCCGATTTTGGTGATTTTACTTCGAGTGCAGAGCGAGGTAGTTTCACTCCTCGTCTATCTGTTCTCGGGGCAGTGGATTCGGCGTGTTTGCAAGAGGTTGATTGTGTTTTTGGTTCGTTTGGATGTTCCGGTATTGCTGGTTGCCGTGGGGAATTGGATTTGACCACCGTTCCTCCGCTTTCAGCTAGTAGATTGGTTGCTGGGATCTCTCCTGGTGAGTTGTTGCCAGGTTGCTCGCCTGTCCCCTCGGTCGTAGCACCTTTGGCGACTCCTTTTTCTGATGTTGTTTCTCCTCCGCTGTGGGCTTTGTCCTCTGTTCGGCAGGTTGGTGGCTCTTTGGGAAGGCAGGTTTGCTTTTCTGCTTATACTGATTTCTTATTTGTTGAGTTTGATGGTTTACTGCTATTTGTTGGGTTGTTGGCCTTTGAGGCCGATTCTATACGGCTGAGCTATGTCACACGTCTGTGTGTGATCTCTGTCAGCTCTCATGACTTGGTTTCATCGCCTTTTGCTTGTACCCTGTCTGGTCCATTTTGCTTTCCTCTGTTGGTTCTGCAGCTCTCCCACTGCATTACCGGTTTTGTTCGGTCTTTTATTCGAGTTTGGATCGACCGTATGGAATTCGCTTGTTGGATTCCTGTATTCTGCCAAGACGGCTTCTCTTCTGTTTCGTCGTTGGCATTTTCCTTTTATTGTGGTTCATCCCGGGCGGCATCCTTTTGGTACTGCCGATGGATGGTTCAGGCCTGGTGCGGTCGGCGTGGGCGTTCTCTTAGATCTGGACGTATAGCGATCACCTATGACCGTTATACGGGCAGACTGGGTTCTTGCCAGCCACCTTCGGTCTGCGCGGGCGATCGAGACACCTGGGCTGAGTCGAGACTCCTACCCTATTCGCGGGGCTGTCTGATTAGTGACAGTCTGGCAGTGGTAGGACTCCAACAACAATTTGGGAAGCAAACTGTTTGCTCTCCTACACTTTTCAGTAGTCCGCCTGTTATTGCTTCTCCCATCCTCTCGTCTATCTCCTCCTCTTCTGCAGTGACAAACTCGATGGTTGATTCAGCTGTTGTCTGCTACAACGGTTCTTCGATCGTCACCGCAGTGTGTGACGCGCTTTCTTTACACTGGCTCGGCTGGCAGTCCGGATTGCGAGTGGATCGCATGCCGTCTTGCTTTCGGTTTCCTTCTGATTTCCCGGGCCGGGTCGACCTCTCGACCCCTCGCTGCTCTTCGGAGTGCTCTCTTTCCTCGTCTTCGTGCCCTATTTCCATCTCTATTCCTCTGATGAGCAAGGCTGAGATTGCGCTCCTTAATGAGCGGCTTGATTGTTTGGCTAGGAACTCCTCTCCCTCGTCCTTTATGGACAGCTCATCTTCGTCTTCTCCGAACGGGACTGGGGGAGTGGTGATGGTTGAGCCGACCGACCCTCCACCTCGATCGTCTCGTCGTAGGCCGCGAAGAGCCATTTCTACTCCTCGCACCATTCGCACACGCTCTATAGCGGCGTCCGAGCTGATCGACCGATCGGCTCGGTTTTCTCGGTATTTGATCTGAGATTGAGTTGTTTATCGACCCAATCTCCTTGCTCTTGAACGCTTTTCATCTCATGGCGAATTTTCTCTTCTGGAATATTCGTGGTGTTGGCAACGATGTGTCTTTGGCTAGACTAAAACACATTGTTAGGAAGCATTCTATTGGTTTGGTTGCGCTCCTGGAGCCCATGATTGAGCCGGCGAACCTTCCCCGAATCATATTATCCCTAGGATTCGGCGGTGGCTCGGCGAATGTCTCGGGCAAGATTTGGATTTTATGGTCCAAATCGTTTGTGGTTCTTCCCGCTTTCGATTCCTCTCAGCTTCTTTCTGTGGTGTGTTCGTCCCCCTATTTTGCTTCCTCCTTTATCTTCTCGGCAATCTACGCCAAATGTGATCGATTGGGTAGGTTGGCTCTGTGGTCTGATATTCTAGCTCTCGATTCTTTTGGCTTCTCTACTTCTGTGATTGGCGGAGACTTCAATATCGTCGCTTGCCAAGCGGAAAAACGGGGTGGAGCGGCCATTAACCGAGGGGCGATGGCAGATTTCAACTCGTTCATCGTCTCTTCTAGCCTTTTGGAAATCCCCTTTATGGGATCTGCGTTCACCTGGTCTAACAACCAAGAAGGTCCGAATCGTATTCTATCTAGATTAGATCGGGTTTTCGGTTCGGAGGATTGGTTTCGCCTTCCATTCTCCTTCGCTATCGCTCATCTCCATCGGTCTTTCTCGGACCATGCTCCTATGATTGTTCGTTGTTCTCCACTATCGCTCTCGGAGCCCTCTTCTTTTCGGTTCCAGAGCATGTGGAGGTCCCACCACTCTTTCCTTCAAGTGGTTTCTAGCTCTTGGAGCGTTCCTGTTACCGCTTCTCCCTGTTCGGCTTTTGGGCGCAAGCTGTCGCGTCTCAAGGCGTGCCTTAAGGTGTAGAATGTTGAAGTTTTCAGGAACATTTTCGATCGCGTTCGTTTAGCCGAAGAGGCGCTTATCGTTGCCGAATCTTTGTTTGACGAACTTCCGTCCGCCGCCAACAAGGAGGCGTGGGCCCTTGCCCAAGTTTCTTTCTCATCGGAACTTCGTGTCGAGAATGACTACCTCCGTCAAAAGGCGAGGGTCAAGTGGGCTATCCACGGTGATGCGAACTCTAAATTCTTCCACTCTTCTATTCGTAAGAAGAATAGTCTTCTATCGATCCGTGAGATTATGCGTCCTGATCTCACATTGGCCTCTGTGCCCGAGGAAGTCAAAGATATCATTCTTTCCCACTTCCAATCCTTTCTGGGCTCTCCGTCTGTCTCAGTTACAGACCCGGCCCTTTTAGCTTTCATTCCACCTCTGGTTCTCCCCTCGGAGAGCGCCGAGCTCACAGACATCCCGTCCCCTGAGGAGATTCGTGCTTGTGTTTTTGCTTTGAGCAAGGATAGTGCCAGTGGTCCTGATGGATTTAATGGAGTCTTTTATAGGTCTACTTGGTCTATTATCCAGGCTGATTTTTGTCTTGCTATTCAATCCTTCTTCTCGGGAGGGAATCTTCCCGCTGGTTGGACCTCCACCAACCTGATTCTCATTCCTAAGTGCGACAACCCTAGGTCTTGTTCGGATTTTCGTCCGATTAGCCTCTGCAACTTTTCAAACAAGGTTATATCCAAAATTCTGGCCTCCCGTCTGGCGCCTTTCCTTGAACGTATCATCTCCCCTTCTCAAGCAGGTTTTGTCAAAGGACGTTTTATCTCTGATAACGTCCTTCTCGCCCAGGAACTGATTTCTCAAATTGATCGGAAAGTCAGGGGTTCAAATGTCGTTTTTAAACTAGACATGGCTAAGGCCTACGATCGCATGTCCTGGTTTTTCGTCATCAAGATCCTAAGGACTTTCGGGTTTCCGGAGGCATTGATTGACATGGTGTGGAGGCTTATCTCCAACGCTTGGTTCTCTGTCCTCATTAACGGCTCAGCCCATGGGTACTTCAAAGCTGGGAGGGGTTTGCGTCAAGGTGATCCGCTCTCGCCTTCTTTGTTTGTGATTGCGGCTGAGGCTTTTATTCGCGGTCTTCAATCCTTAACCATCTATGGTCAAATCCAACGTTTCGGTATCCCGAGGGGCTGTCCCCTAATTTCTTCTTTATCCTTCGCTGATGACATTGTCATTTTCTCTAATGGCAGCCGTTCCTCTATTCGGCGGCTCCTTAGCTTTATCAATCAATACGAGAGATCTTCAGGTCAACTCGTTAACCCCTCCAAATGTTGCTTCGTTCATTCGAAGGACTTGCCTCTTTCTAGCGCTTCTTGGATCGAGACTACCTCTGGTTTCAAGGAATATTCCCTTCCGCTTCCTTACCTTGGTATTGTCGTTTATCGGGGCAGGAAGCTAAATGCACTTTTCGATCCCTTGACAGACAAAGTGAGGGGTAAGATATTACGCTGGAACGCGTCTCTTCTATCCCAGGCCGGCAGGCTTGTTCTTATCAAATCAGTTTTGGATTCGATGGGAACTCATATTTTCGCGGCTATGACCCCTACTGCCTCTTTCTTCCGGACTTACCGGTCCTTGGCTTCTTCTTTCTTCTGGGGAAACAAGGTAAATGGCCGCCGCCACCACTGGGTGTCGTGGGACGTGGTTTGTCGTCCCAAATCTGAAGGTGGTTTAGGGCTGCGAAACCCTTCTGACCTCTGCAAGGCCTTTGCGTGTAAGTTGTGGCACCGGTTTGGGGTTAACAACTCCCTTTGGGCTTCTTTCCTCCGAGGTAAATACCATAGACTTGTGGGCTCTAATTTCTCAGGCTCTCCGTCTTATGCTAGTGAGACCTGGAAGCATATGCAGTCGGTTAAGGCTCTATCAGACTCTCACGGCGGCTTGACGGGCTGGGATGGCGACTCTTTCTCCATCCTGAAAGCCTGGTCTTCTATCAGTACTCCGTCCCCTATTCGTCCTGATTTCTCTTTCATTTGGGATGCTCGTATTCCTCCCAAGGTTTCTATTCTGATGTGGCGAATCCTTCACGATGGTTTGCCACTCGACGAAAATATCCAAAAGATCGGAATCCCTTTGGTCTCCCGTTGTCTTTGCTGCGGCAACGGGGAAAGGGAATCTTCGAACCATTTGTTTTTCGACGGCTTCACTGCCAGAGCATGCTGGAATTACTTCGGAAACTTGGTTGGTGTTCGGAGTAATGCTATAATCCCTTCTGATACTCCCTTTTCCTGGTGGGCTGGGAACTCGGGAAAATCTCTACGTGCTATCGTGTTCAGATTAATCCCGTGTCTTATTTGCTGGCACGTCTGGTGCACAAGGAATAAGGCCATCTTCGACACCATTCCTATGGATCCGAAGTCCATTATTCAACGCGTGAGGAATGATGTGTTCCTGGCCTTTCGGGGAAGACCTTTCAAGGGAACCTTGAGCCAGCGGTCCCGGCGGTTAGTGGGACTCCTATCGATCTCCTGCGCTCAATCGGCCGCTAGACTAGGAGTCGGCTGAGCCTGCGTTGAAAGGTGGTGCCATTCACACACCGCCTTATCCCCCTTCCCCCCCTCTTTTTTATTTTAATGTGTTTGTTAGTCTTCTGTTCAGGTAGTTGCGGTCTTTTCATGGCTTGGCTATCACTTGTGCTTATTAGGCGGGTTATTTCTGGTTTCTCCTAGGGATGATTGACCGGGTTTTCTATTCTGCTGATGGTCCGCTGTGGTTACTCTCCTTGTGCTCTTACGCTGGTTTTCGTTGGTAGACCTTAGGCTTGATTCCACATCTCTGTGCTCTGTCAGTGGTTCCGTAGCCATCTACGTTGGTCAGGGGTATTCCGTGCTGGTTCCTCTTTCCGGAAGGTTTTAGGCTCCTTTCCTAGGAGTTTGATTTCTCTGGCTTCCCTGCTTTGGATGTTTTTAGTTCTGTTTCTTTTGTGGTTTTGCGTGGAGGTCTGGTCTTTACTTTTGGTAAAGACGGGGGGGTGTTTGCTGGTGGTTTCTCTTTCTCTTTTCTGTTTCTTTGTAGAGTGGCGTGGAGCTGTCGTTTTTGTCTTTGTCTTTCTGGTTTATGCTTTTGTAGCTACAAATTTTGGTCTTTGGGTGGCATATGTCTTTCATATGCTAGTCCCATGTTCTGTGAGCCACCGGAGAATGGCATTTATTCTCCTTTTTGTTTATAGATTCTTGGTTTTAAAAAAAAATAATGGATCTGCTTATTTTGATCAACTTGAGAATAAACTATATTCAACAATACGTGCTGCATATTAGGGCCCTTCGATGGAATCAATGGATTTTCTTCCTGATTGTTTTGAAGCCGAAGAAAGTGGAAATGCATGCAAGTGGGTGGATGCATTGCGAGAAAGTGGATGTGATCAATATGTATAAGTGCATGCAAATAATGAAGGGATGCTTGCATGCGTTTTGAGGGCAGCGTGGTTGTAGGCACATGAAGGGAAGGAGAAACGTACGCTTGAGGCGGTGGTGTTGTGGAGGAGGAGTAGTTTTTATGTGCAGCAGTGAAGGGAAGAGGAAGGGTGGTGGGTTCATTTTGAGAATCGTAAAGATGAGCATTGTACATTTCAAGGAATTTGCAAAATGGTCGTATACAATGTGCTCAATTGCATGATGGGCAGGGAGATTACTTTCAAATGGCTGTGAGTTGGAATGTAGGCCGAACCCATTAGCCATTTTGGTGAGGAATTTTTATTCTTATTGGTTTAATTTAGATTATAAAACTGTGTTGTTAAAGTATAAAATATGATATCTCATTCATATGAATTCCAATTGGTCCATGAATTTTTGTGTTGTACTCGTATTGACAAATATAACGTTGTAATGTAAATTATTGATGGCTTTCACTACAACAAAAGAGGCATATTACAACGGTGGAACACAGTTGTAAAAGATATATTACAACGGTGGAACCACAGTCGTATTTTAAGAAGTTGTAAAAGACTATCAATTTTTTACAACTGTGTTCTTTAGTTGCATATAACCGTTGTGATATTGTATATTACAACTGTTTCTTACCCTTGCAAATAACCATTTTACAACTGCTACCAACAATTGCAATTCATCTTCCGACAACTGCCATTAACCATAAATTTCACAACATTATAATTAAAACATATATTTCACTAATAATAACTACAATCGTTACCATTACTTGAAACAACACGAACCATTCAGATTTAATAAAAGCTAAAACAATTCAATTTTACACCATTTTTGAATTCATAATTCTATTACAAAACATAACTAAATCCATAACATACGTCAATATAAATACATATACATACTAATCATAAGAGATAAATTCCCCGTGCCAAGCAACAATCCTCCCAATCGCTTGTACAAACGTATGAAGTAGGCCTATATGGAATAGCTTAAGAATCCACCACCAAATCAACTCAAGCCTTCCAAGCGACATACAGACAATCAACTTTGAAGGAGAAACGGCAAAGTGACTAGATCGGCCATAGTGAATGCTGCAAACTCTACTATAGTCATAATGGAGAAAAGAAACGTTACTGAATGCTCGTCTTAGGAACTATTAAAGCCTTTAACAAAAATTGTTCTAACCTTGACTCTATCCTCCCTTTTGATTAGAGTAATCATCCTTCCTGCAATATTAGAGCAAAACATTACCGAGGAAGAAACTAGAATCCACATATAAGATTTAAGCACTCATTAGTCGTGTGTCTGAATGCTTTTAAATATATTAAATAATATATTTTTTTGAGTACCCATTCAATGGGTGGTTGTGCTCATTAAATGGACATTTAGAACTGAATCTACAGTTTCATTTCAGTTTTTTGAATTGAAAACTGAAGATTCAACTGACGTTGGAGAGCTCGTCCTGAAAATTCAGTCCTGAAATTGTTTTGTCGGACTCTTAGTAAGCACAAGTGCAGACGATGGTATACAACTGTATGGATTAGTTGTGATGACAAATGGAGTTCATGTAAATCAAAATCAAATAGACATCTTTGTTGAGTTATATAGATGTCGATTTGACGATACCAGATCACAAATTTCGATGGTTGCTAAGTAAATTTCATATATAATGAAATAACTAGACATCGACGACCTCTAACAAAAATTTATGTTCAGTTAAAATATATAGATATATTTTTTGAGTTAAATTCCTTTGGCAAAACATAACTAAATTGGTCTTCTTCAAATAAAGTACTGATAAAGAAAATTGATTTGATTGTATGTTTTTTGTAGCTCAAGATTGGTGGGGAACAGTCTAAATGCTGGAAATAGTAACCAGAAAGCTGATCGAGAAAAACTGAGGAGAAATCGACTAAATAAGCAGTTTGTAGAGTTGGGAAAAGCACTTGGTAGGCTTGCATTTAAACATAATCAGAAAGCTTTTTTTTACTTTGGCATTTCCCAGCTAAACATGAAACATAATACTATGACTACGCATGCAACATAACATATAATCAATGTTACTTGTCGAATTGCAGACCCTGACCGTCCAAAGAATGACAAAGCAACCATTTTTTTTATCCTAATTAATCGCAGTTTTGAACTTTACCTCAAGCAAACGGATGATATGTGGATTCACACCTGCCAACATCTCTCTTGCAAATTCTTCATCACTTCTCCAAGCATACTTATCATCTGAAAATAGAACATGCATGCATATTAAATGTCAAAGATTAGGCACTTGGACACTGTTAAAATGCTACAAAACAATATTTTTCAGTAAAAAAGGTCAAGAAAGACTGAAATACAAGAATTCCTCATACCTGTCAAGCTTGAAGATTTGGTTACAGTATTTGAACCACTGTCAAAAAACGAAGTAAAATCAGTGTGTGACATTGTATTAAAGTTAGAAAATCGTGAAATTACCTAAATAGAAGAAAGCCATCATTCCTAATAATTTGCATATAAAATTTTCAATTACCTATATGGAAAAAAATACAAAAATTAATAGAAAAACAATATGCATATATTAGTGATATATATACTGGGACATTGATACCGATTAATCTAATAATGCTAACAAGCAGTTTTCCCTTTTCTTTTCACTTTCAGACAATCATCGATATCGCCTGTACAAAAGCAGCAAATGATAAAAAACAAGATGTACATGGATAACAAGAACGAATGTAATGTCAATGTGCCATGAAGTAGAAGACTACTATACTTTTGTACACATGATCATTATGTAATTGCTTACTAAGAGCATCAATAGTTCGCAAAGGTGGAAACTGTCACATATCATGATCTGACGCTATCTTGCATGTAACTGGAAAAAAATTTGCAGTAAATACAAGTCAGTAAACAACTAACAATATCAGTAAATACAAGCAAATTGACTTCAAAATCAGTAAACAATTAACAATACCTGAAACACAATACAAGCACTAAGTGACACCCACCACTTAAACATTACCTGGTGATGGCAAGAGACGTTGCAAGGGGAACACTGTAGCCAAATGAGGGAACTGCAAGTGTCTACAACCATAGCTTATGATTTTAAAGGTGTGCCAAGTTTGATGATAGTAACATAATTTCCAACACCAAAGGAAGCACTTAGAGAAAGTGAGGTGAATATATCAGTGTTCTCGGAACATTCAATAGAAATAGTAGATGGTTTCTTGAGAATTGCGGTTGTAAGTGAATGAACACTGATTTCTGATTTTTGGATAAAGAGACACAAATCAGACAATGATTTGAGAAGGGTTAACATCCGAAGAGGCAAGTCAAATTTGATATGAGTTCAATGAAACATAAAAAGAACAACTAAAACACGTGTGTTGCCAATAGGACAAAAGTTAAGTGGGAGTTAACTGACCATTAGGAGTACAGATCGGCTTTCACCAAGAAATAGAGAATGAACCGTAGCTAAGTTGAAATGCATACTAGACTCCGAGCATGTGTATCAAATTGAATATCACAGACAGAGACAGAACAAACATTTCATTTTATTGTTGAATTGATGTGTTAAATATCGACACACACTTTCAAACAGTTTTAAAACTAACCTAAACCTCTGCAATTCTAAAATAACCCAAAATAAAATTTTGGTATGTTTGCCTTTTTCCATGCTGGCCACATGTAAAATGTCTTATTTTTGGACCTCGCTATGTCGTTCGGAAACCAAGGGAAGGGTTATGTAGCATGCGGGAAGAATGAAAACCAATTTCATATATGTTTACAGTGTCATCGCTAATTTTGTTAATCTGGTATTGTGAACCAGACAATAGTGCTTTCCTTTTTGTTGCAAACAAACCTCATGCAGCCGTGTAAAGAATCACAAATAAATAAATACTTCCAACTCGATTATTATAACTGTAGCAATGTAATTTTTCATGCCGACACATTTCAATCTTCTCATTCTCTGGATAGACTTATTTCACATCACAATATTAGACCAAATAAACAAGTTAGCAAAAAAAACAGAAGGGAAGGAGGAGGCTGTATAAATCTCACAACTGCATACATATGCACAAAATTACACGTCTCCCCAATAAGCTATTCATATACATCTGATTTGATTTTCTCGAACAAAGTAAAACCACAAAACTTTTATTTTTAAACAGCTGATTACCTATTAGAAACTGGATTAGGACCGCTGTGGACATCATGCTCACTGCTATTGAAAACCTTGCCTCCTTCCATCGATCTATTGAAATTACTTCTCTGAACATTGATTTTGTTAACATCTTCATGAGCAGCAAAAGACGCGAGCAGCAAAAGACGCGAGCAGCAAAAGATGTGAGCGTAGCGAGTTAGAGTTTGTTGAGGGTTTAGTCGCCAGTGAGGGTTTAGTCGCCAGTGAGGGTTCGTTGAGGATTTCATCGCCAGTGAGGGTTCGTTGAGGGTTTCGTCGATGTGAGGGGAGCGATTTAGATTCGTGGATGGCAATAGCGGAGAGGGATGAGATGGAGTTAGGTTTAGAATTAGGAATTTTGGCGGCCTAAATTTTATTTCACGATAATAATTTGAGCGGTCAAATTTGCCTGAAAACACAGCAGTTGTTAAAATATACGTATTTACAATTGAACACAAAAAGCAGTTGTTATAGAAATATATTACAACTGCTGTAGAAATAGCAGTTGTTTAAAGTACATTTGTTACAACTGCTAAAATAAACAGTTGTTATAAGTGCATATTACAACTGTTTGTTTATGCAAGTTGTAAACTAAAGGTTGTAATATGGTTGTTTTGTTGTAGTGTTTGGATAGGTATAAATTTATGACATATTTGAACGGACTGGGTTTAAATTACGTTATTTTAAATAATAACATCGTTTAAATTTTCTTACTTTAATTATTGTTGTTTATTTGGCCAAATAAATATTGTTGAGTTAAATTGGATTGAATATGGTAATTGGACATTGGTTTAGCGGAATAAAACATCGTTTCGCTAATTAATTTAATTTAATTTGACGTCTAATTTAATTTAATTGGACATTCGATTATATATCGTTAATTGATATCCCGCTTTGAATAAGTGATATTTTAACCAATGCTGGTTTAAGTGTTGGATTTATTTACATAGTTGTGGATTATGTAAATATCTGTTATTAACTTAAAAAGTTAATTGAATAATATGGTAGCTTGTTCAAGTACAATGGTGATCGTTAAGCCTCTCAAAAATTGAAAAGCCAATTATTGATTTGAAAATTAATTAAGAATAATTATTTTTATTATAACATTTAAAGATAATTATTATTTAGTAATAAGATTTAAAAAGGTAATAACTTATTAGTAATAATATTTTAAAGATAATTTATAATTGTTTTAATAATACTTTAAAGTTAATTATTTCATTAATATGGTTCTTAAAAGTTATTTCTTAAATGTTATTTAGGAATGTTTAATTATTATTTAAAGTTATTTAGTTATTATTTTGAAATGTTTAAATTTTACTTTAATTATTTATTTAAAGTGATTTAATTATACTTTAATATTTAATTAAAGTTAATTAATTATATTGATTTAAGTTATTTAAAAATATCTATAAGTTAATTAATTATCATATTAATATTAGTTTAAAGTTAATTAATTATTGTTTTGATAATGTTTTAAAGATAATTAATTATTAACTTAATATTGTTTTGCAGTTAACTTATTAATACAATAATAGTGCTTAAAATTAGTTTAATATATTATTAATGAGATTTTAAAGTTATTATTTTAAATGAGATTTAAATTGAATGGAATCGAGGAATGTTTAAATAATAACTTATTAATTTAAGTTATTTTAAATAATGTATGGTTTATCAAGGGAACCTTGTTGACTTAAGGAGTTTGTTAAAATAGAGGAAGAGTTTTATAAATGGTTCTGGATATTTATAAAAGAACTTATAAATGAGTTTTAAGGGTTTGAAAAGGGGAAGTTTTATAAATGGAGTTTTGAGATTTATAAAGAATGTTTATAAAAAGATTGGACATTTATAAAGAAGCTTTACAAATAGATTTGGAAATATTTATAAGATAATGAAATTTGGAAAGATATGGAAGATATTCGTGGTGTAATTTGAGGGGCAGGGATTGCCTACAGTTTACTATAGATTCGTTGGGATAGCAACGTAACCAATGTGTAAGCTGTGATCCATAGTCGATATTGAACGGTACTTTCCATATTTATTTTTAAGAGTTTTCAAGTTCTAAGTTTTGAAAGTGAAATGGTTTATGGATATACTTATGCCATTGAGATAAGTCTATGGTCATATTTTCTAAGTATCGAAAATATAGTGGTTTGTGAATATACTTACCCCGTTGAGATAGGTATATGGAAGTGATTTCCAAGTATCTAAAATGTGAATTAAAATTAATAAAGATTAATTTAAAGAGGATTAGTGATTTAGATGGGAAATATAATCTTTGTTTGGAATGGTTGTTTATTTGACAGTCAAATAACAGACTATCAAATCTTAGCCTAAATATGTAATCCTTCTTAATTTTGGTGGTAGGGAAATATTCCCTACTTAACACCGAAGGATTTTAACTCTGGAAATATCTAGGGGAAACACGGGAATTATATGGTACAACTACCATCGGAGGTGCTATACTGTACATATAAACTCGTTTTGTTCTTCTAGGACAAATGATAAAGAGATCCATCCACTTAAACGGTTAGGGGATGATCCCTGCTCTTATGTATTGTTTGATTATTTCCTAAAGAACTGGTATTGAGCATTCTGGAAATCAACTTTTGGTTTTGTAGAGCGCCCGGGAAGCGGAAGAGTGTACTCGTAAGAGATGATTCGAAACTCATAACCACTCCAAAAACATATACGGTTCTATGGAGGAGATTCGTGATATATTGAGACGTTGGAATCCATGTGTGATTCCGAGACCCATTGGGGTATGGTAATCCATGTGTGATTCCAAGATCTAATTGAGATATGGTTATCTATGTGTGATTCCGAGGACCATTGGGGTATTGGAATCCATGTGGCATTCCATGATCTGTTTTGATGACGATGCGTGGGCTCGAGTGCCGGACGTAGCCTCATCTGTGGGAATGACTAAAACCAGAGATAGAAGGCAGGGCTAGTAGGGTTGGCGAACCCATAGGGTGTAGTCGGATCCTCCTAGATGTCACTTACAGTTGTTATGCATGCATGGGGCAATGCACTCGGTCTTAGCAAGACCAGCTATGTTTTTCCTATGGTACATCACTAGGGATGTATGCTGCTTCAGAAGGATATCTCTGGTCCTTGTGCAGGAGGACCGTTATCGAAGTACTGAGGGCACCTCCATGAAAATCCTACATAATTAGCAAATGTGCCTTATCAATTTTCGATATATATCTAATATTGTTGTGATGTACACTCACGAGCATCATAGCTATTTGCCCTTAGACATTATTATAATATCACTAGATTTCTGGTATAAATGTGTTTGGTTATCGTAAGGTAAAAACTCGTCTGTGTTATGTGTGACGTGGTCTTACGAGATACTTTTGATTTCAAAGGATTTTACAAGCTATAGTAAATAAAATTCCTTATGATTTGAGTTTCTCACGCTGATTTTACCAGACTAACCCGGGCATTGTTTTCTTATAATGCTCGGGTCAGACTGAGCATATTTCCAGGTTTAGCTAGATATTTGGTGCTTCACGAGACAAGCTGGGGGCCCAGAGACGTATTCATGTACATGGTTATTTTTTAGTGGCATTCATGGTTGTATTTATCAGCAATTGTGAGGACGGGTTGTTTTAACTGTTCGGGCTGAAATATGTTAGTGTACTCTGATTGATGTCTGTATATACATGTATTATAGTTTTGTTTTTGTGTAAAGATTTATCATATATTATAGATTATTCGTTCCGCTGTGAGATTCTGTGTTGTTTAGTTTCTTCTTGTCTTCTTTCTTCTTTCTTTTCCCTAACTATCCGCCTTTCCATTCAATTTGAGTGGTTCATGAGTGGTTTATTGTCAGCTTAAACTGTATGAAAAATTGGATCGTTACACTTGGTATCAGAGCTTAGGTTGAACGAACACATAGGCTTTTTTGGAGTCGACTCATTTGAGATAGGGCAAGTGGGACCCTATGATGAGTTTGAGTGTATGTATATTTATAAGGGCAAATGAGACCCTAGGATGAGTTTGAGTGTATTTATATATAAAGATTTCCTGCCCTCGCTCCTTTCATAACAATCATGGTACCCTTCGATATCTTCATTTTCTCTCCCTCAACTACAATTTTCAAACCAAGCCTACTCAAAGCCCCAATAGAAATCAAGCTCCTTCTGAAATCAAGTACATGCCTACCATCAGTAATAGTACAAACATCCTGACCTTCACACTACTAATACCAACCATATGGTAAGAAGCATCATTGCCCATCAGAACTACTCCTCCATCAATCTCACGGTAAGTGGAAAAGCAGATCTTATCAGGTGCCATATGATAGGGTGCGCCAGAATCAATCAGCCACAAGTTACTCTTCCTTGAAGAGCTAGAAGTTGTAAATACATCGGTATCATTCTCTGATCTAATTTCTCCGCAGTACATGATGAAGCTTGCTTTGGGTCTGTTCTTCTTCCTTCGAGCTTGGGACACTGAGTTATAAAGTGCCCTGGCTTCTTATAATAATAGCAAGTCAATCTCTTAGGCCTTCTAGATTGAGACCTTTAACTACTTCACCTCAACTGATTTGCTTTAGCTTCTACCTCTCCGTACAGATAAGCCCTCTGTATCACTATCTAAACTAGTGCTCGTCAATCTACCTCTCAATACTTAATTATGAAGACCAGCCTTTACGTAAGATAGGCTAATCTTACTACGATCATATATCATGGAATTAACAAAAGTAGTATACTCCTTAGGCAAGAAACATTAGAGGATCACTACTTGAGTCTCATCCATAATATACACTTCCGTTGCCTTCGGGTTCATAATCAAAGTGATCAAAGCATCTACATGCTCCATAAGATTGGCTCCAGGCTTATCTTAAAAGAATAGAGTTGTTGCTAAAGAATAATTTGATTAGTGAGAGACTTGTCTTGGTATGCATCAGATAATGCATCCCATAATTCCTTCGCCGTCTTCTTCTGAGAGAATTCTCTTAGAACTTCATCTGAAAGACTCAACTGGATAGTTGTAAGAGCTTCGTCTTCCATCTCTTCCAAAACATTCAACTCTAGATCTTTCGATTTATCCGGCTCAGAAAAAATTTTAAAAGTCTTCTCTTTTTTAGTACGGCCTCCATCTTTATCTTCCATGTGCCAAAATATCCTTTTCCATCAAAATGAGTAACAGCGTAATTACTACCGGATCTACCTATCTTCGCTGAAGCCATAGATGCTCAAATCTAAAACAAATCGACTAGCTCTGATACCAATCTGTAGCGAAAGAATTCATTTTTTAATCTAATGCGGAATAATCTTACGCCAAGATCTAGATTTGCCGATTGAACACCTCTCAATCCAATAGCAATTATTTACTATTCAATAATAAATAAACAAAATAGAAAATAAAGGGAGACGATAAAATTTAACGTGACTCGGTTTAGTTGACCTACATTTACGAACCTAACAACTCACTATAATTTAAAGAGAGTGCAAGAGATTTTCTTATTACAAGATTATAGCTACCAAAGTGAAGCAAAAAAAAACTATAATCTCTGTAAAAAAAACTAAAAGAAATAATTTTTTGATGATAAGTGCCGATGGAGCATATATTTAGGATATTCAAACTTCTTCCAAAGCAAAATATGTGGCTGCTTTTGATTTCGATTGGATTACCATATCTAATATATCTCCACATCATAAGCTTTTGACATATTCAATATTAGCTTTGACCTTGTATGCAGCAACAATTTTGAAATAAATATATATATTTATTTATTTCATTCAGCACACTAATTTACTTGTAACTTTTACATATGAACTCCTTTTTGCAAACCATCTTTTTCCATCGCGTCCCACATCATCTCCTCATCAAAATGAGTATAATATTGTATCGCTTATTTTCAACAGTTTTCCTCTAGTTCAAAGTTCAGGATTTCACATTTTTGATTGGTCGAACTGGACGAATTCAACGGATTAGCAATGTCATTGTTCAGCATTCTTCCAACACTTTCTTGAGGTGTACCACTTCCTCCTCCATTTGAAGCAATGTCCGGTATGCGATTTCCTTGACTCATGTATCCCTTGAACAAGTCGACCAATGTCTTCAATGTACCATCTACATTTTCCATCCTATCTTTCAAGTCTTTCGAGTCTCCTTAGACCTTTTGAGTTGTTTATGTGGTAGAAGCCTTAACTTGGATCCTTGATATCTTGGCTCCGATACTTCAAGTCCGGCCTTTTTTATCATTGTCAAACACTTGGGATAAGATATCTTCATTCAATGGCAAATCTTCTTCGTTATTATAAAAATTGATTGATTCCTTTGTTTTTGTAATTTTATCCAAAATTATGTTAATACTATTTTTGTAATCTTTTTCGTTACTATCATTCTAATTTTCTGAATGTTTTTTCAATAATTAAATGAGTTGGCAAGATGATTGAGTAGCTATAATCATATATAGATAGCCACGAAAAGTGAGATGTAAGATTATGAAGTAATCAAATTAATAGAAGTTATTTTTTGAAATTCTCAAAATCAGTTATTGTTGTAATATAATTCTCAAAATGTCTACCAGGAACCAAAAGAAGAAGAGTGCTAACATTTTGGTATCAGAGAAAGATCAAGAACAACAATTCAATCCAGAAAACTCTAAAGAAGAAGAAAACAATGCTTTAGAGGCATCAAAACTTCAAGAAGAGACAGAACTTTTGCAAAGGCAAGATGGTATTAATACAAAAGACAATAGTTTCTACAAGAAATCTGGAAGAAACCACTCAAAGCCTTCACTATACTACTCGAGAATTGAATACTAAGGTAGATGATATTGCCACTACATTACATTCAGTAAGATTAAACTCCTAACCACTAGACAAGGATCATAACTGAAAGGATTTGATGAACAAAATGAGTTTTCTTTTTTATAGCAAGTAACAGTTTGTAATTGATAATACATACAATAGCTTGGCTGAAATATATAGAATACGAAATGGGCAGAAAGAAACATAAAGCAGATAATCTGGCCCAATAGGCCCAAGTACAATATATAAACGAGTTATCCCAGAATAAGGGTTATCTCTTAATTCCCCCCTTCAATGTCGGCTAGGGTTTTGCTTTCTTCTTCCACTCTCGATTCTTCTGCCATGTCTTTAATACATAATTTGTTCTTGAGGTCTTCAAAGTATTTGCGAGACAGGGCCTTTGTGAATATGTCTGCTATTTGGCTAGAGGCCGGCAAATGATTTACTTCAAGTTTTCCTCTTGCTATTTGATCTTTGACGAAGTATAAGTCAATTTCAATGTGCTTTGTTCTCGCATGTAACACTGGATTGGCAGAAAGAGCTACGGTGCTGGAGTTGTCGCACCAGATGACAGTTTTGTGTGAAAGCTTGATTCCCAGCTCTTTAATTAGGGCTTCTATCCACATCACTTCAGCTGTGGCTGAAGCAACGCTTCGGTACTCTGATTCGGTGCTGGAACGAGATATAGTCGGTTGCTTCTTGGCACACCACGAGACTGGATTCCCACCTAAAAAGATGCAATGTCCAGTAGTGGATCTCCGGTCATCACAATCAGAGGCCCAATCAGCATCAGCGAATCCTTGTATAGATAAGTTTTTGCTTCTCTTTAATTTGATTCCTTGACTTGCTGTGCCCTTGAGATATCTAAGTATACGCTTTACAGCTTTCCAATGTAAATCTAGTGGCTTCTGCATAAATTGACAAACTTTATTCACAGAGTAAGCTATATCTGGTATGGTTACCGTAACATATTGTAGAGCACCTACTATACTCCTATATTGTTTTATGTTGTCAATTTGTTCTCCTTTATATTTGGACAGATGCAAGTTACTTATCATGGGTGTAGGCATTGATTTAGCCTCATACATTTTGGCTCGATTTAAGATTTCATTAATATACTTTTGCTGACTTAAGATAATTCCTCTATCAGTAGTAGGAATAACTTCTATACCTAGAAAATAATGTAACTTGCCCAAATCTTTAATGGAGAATGTCTTGTCTAACACATTGATAACATATTGCATTTCATTATTGTCATTACCTGTGATTATGAAATCATCTACATAAACAAGTATGTAAGTAATGTACCTTTCATTTGTCTTTGTGTAAATTGAGTTGTCAGACTTGCATACCTGATATCCCATGGAAATTAAAGTAGACTTCAGTTTTTCATACCACACTCTGGGGGCTTGTTTAAGTCCATAGATGGCTTTGTGAAGTTTGCAAACAAGATTTTTGTTGTTGTTTTGAGTATATCCCTGAGGTTGTTGCATATAGACTTCCTCCTGTAACTCTCCATTTAAGAAGGCATTGTTTACATTGAGTTGCCTTATGTCCCATTGATAATGTAATGCTATAGTTAAGATAATTCTAATTGTGGTTGGTCTGACCACATGCGAGAAAGTTTCAGAAAAATCAAACCCATATTGTTGAGAGTACCCTTTAGCAACAAGTCTTGCCTTGTATTTTACATTGCTACTGTCTGGCAGAGTCTTCAGTCTGTAGGTCCAACGACTGCCTATTATATTTTTGTTTGCTGGTGCTGGTACCAAGCTCCAAGTTTTATTTCTGATTAATGCTTTGTATTCTTCATCCATTGCATTTTTCCACTTACTGTCTTTGATAGCTTCATTGTAATTGCTTGGCTCCTTGCTGCTTATGTTAGCTGTGTAGATCTTTGGTTTAAATATACCATGCTTTGACCTAGTAATCATGGGATGTCCTTCTTGTGTAGGTACAGTGTTGTTACTGCTGGATGAAGAGCTGTTGTCTTGATCATCATTATGATCATTTGTTCCTTGATCTTCTGACTCATTATTATCTGAGTTCAGATCATTACTCTGATCTGGCCCTTCAATGGGCACAGTGTGTTGGAGGTTTGAGTTTGTATCCTCATTGCTCTTGGTGTTTATAGATTTTTCTTTATCCCATACAGGTATGGGTGGTAGAAATTTCTTGGCACTATAGATCTTATGAGTAGTTTTTATGTCATTACTAGTGAAGGGAAATACGTTTTCATTGAATGCAACATGTCTTGATACAATTATTTTCCCTTCACTTGTAAGACATTTATACCCTTTTTGACTAGTAGCATATCCAAGGAAAGTACAAGGTAATGATCTAAAACTTAACTTGTGTTAGTTATATGGTCTAGTACATGGATAGCATAAACACCCAAAAGTTTTGAGAAATGAATAATCTGGTTTTGTATTGTGTAGCATTTCTAATGGTGTTTTATTTCCCAAAACTTTTGTAGGCATTCTATTTATGAGAAACACAGCAGTTGTAAATGCATCAGGCCAAAATTTTAAGGACATGGATGCATGAGCAAACAATGTTAGACCAGTATCAACAATATGCCTATGCTTTCTCTCTACCATTCCATTTTGTTCAGATGTATGTGGGCAGGTAATTCTGTGATTAATACCTTTCCTAGAACAGAATTCTTTCAGTGTTTTGAACTCTGACCCACCATCTGTTTGTATTGTTTTAACTTTCTGATTTGTTAAGTTTTCAGCCTGATTAACAAAGTGTATGAAATGACCCTCCTATTTCCACCCTAATTTCATAAGGATTTTTTTTTAAGAGATGATATATAGATATATCATTCATTACAAATATATTTCCCAGGGTCATTTTCTTTCTCCAATAAACAAAATATATCCAGGATCAAAATAATTTACCAATATAAATATATCAGTGTATCCCTAATAATATACACATACATATGAAGATGTATGTGTTCCTCCTGTTTAGATTCAGAGTATAGATATTTTTTTTGTTAAACAAGAGCATTCTGTTTAATTTGGATTCTAGCAATTCTGACTATAGGTAATTACTGTATACTTTTGAATATTTGTAACAAGTCAGTAAATCCTTTGCATATTTAATCTATATGAACTTGCTCATTCTAATTGATAGTTTTTAATGTCAATTTACAATGACAGTTAAATCTCGAGATCCTTGAGATTTTTTTTTTTTCAGATCATGGATCAAAGGTATTGATATTTGGCTAAGGCCAGAAATGATATATTCATTTATCATTTTCCACTTATATATTTTCTAAAAACTTTCTTATTTAAGATTCAATCTATGTGACTTGTTTGCCTTAATCTTAGCTCACATGACACATAGTGAGTTGTGTAATTGCATAAGATTTGCTATGTCAAGAATTTGAACTTAAAAATATTCATGAGAATAATTTCCAGGTTTGCTTGTGCAAGCCTGTCCAGATTGTATATCTGTTATGGCTTTGAAAATTGGTTATGGTACAACATTTGCTAAAATGACCTAAAGCTTTTTGAATGACATTTTACTGTCAAAACACCACCAAACATAATCAACCAAAACTTCACTTATTTGAAGCTGGTTAACTCATGTGCCTAGTGTCATGCCAGGTACCTGATCATGGCAATTGAAATGCCAATCATTTGCACCATACCTGTAGCCTTCCCATACAATTACTTTTCTCAAAACAATTTAAAAAGTAGACTCGAACCATTTATAGACATAATTCAGAGGAAAAACAATTAGATACTTAAAGGTATTTTTCAAGGTAAATTCTAAATTTACTCCAAAACTCAGTGTTTTTAAAATAACTTAAGATTGTCTAATACATAATATAATTGCAAAGCAATTGCTCACATAATTGTATATTTCTTTACCAGATTTTCATAGCTGATACTTGAGCATATTTTTCTTGTTTATGTTTCAGACACTACTTCAAAAACAAATCAAACCTTAACACACAACAATTTCGACAGAACAACTAATTTAATCTGACACTTTACAGAACATAAGAGCAACTTGATCACTAACCATAGAATATTCATTACATGACTGGAAATCTTAGAAACATAATTTTCCTGAATACATGCAGATATAATCAATTTAAGTTCTTATTGAAACTAGCTAGCATGTTCATTCACTCCTCCATAATAGCCATAACTTCATTTTCTACTTAGTGCCTGCGTTCCCTGAAAGAGCATGAGTGGCTGCCTCATTTTAAAATGAGACACCCCATATGCCATGAGCAAACAAGGGTCAGATCTAAGATCTGGTATGAGTAACATCAATACATTCATGATATTAAGCAATAGAGAATATAAGAGCACCAACTAGTTATTTAAGCAAATTCCTGCAATCAATTACTTTAACATAGTATAAATAAGTTGATTCAGGTATGATATATTCATTTATCATTCTTACACTTACATACATAATCATGCAAACATAATTATCTATTTGCAACATTTGCATTCACTGGAACCATCTTGGTTCCATACCATTCAACCTAAGAAATATCCATATTCCTATTTCTTCATTTACAGGTTGTATAATTCAATTTAAATTCCTGCCTCATCTGCTATTAAGGAATCACAGGGACACATTGCAATGAACTAATTCACATCATTGCACAAAGATCTCAGGGCTTAAACAAACCATGTGCCAACTTGCATACTTCAAATATGACAAGCATTCCAGCAGCCTTCTTGGCCTTCCCTTCCCTAGTTTATTTACTAGTGTATTGACTTAAATCCTATCATCAAATATGCTAAGTGAACATGTCACTGCAAGCATGGAAACATCCATAATCTTTCCTAGCATAATTCTCCTCAGAAATAAGCAGACAGTTATTTCCTAAATGGGGTCAATATGTCTTGATCTCAGTAAGATATAAGAATATTTTCAACTGTAAAAGAGGCATGGCATGTTCTTATTATATTGATCTGCAAGCCTTTATAATTGATTCAGATTCATGATCTGGTTCAATCATAATTTTAGCTTGTGAGTTTTTTTTTTGATTTGATTAAGGGCTCAGCACTTAGAAAATTTCTATTGCACCCTTAACATCTTTCTTTTCAAGCCTCAGCACTTATACCAAGTATAATGCAGCTCCCAACATTTTTTTGTAAAGTTTCCATGCCATAGATCTATAACAGTTGAGAGTATTCTCTATATAATTTTAAGATTCTGGACTTTAACATTTTTGAGTAAAAATAAAACAGTATGATACACATCCAAAGACAAATGTCTCAACAAATCAAAGATCACCAAAATCATCCATATTAAATCATATCAGATTTAAAATAAGACATCCAAAAAGCATTGATGAAATCATATATATCAAAACCAGCAATATATAAATGGCAATATAAAAAGTGGCTGCCTCATCTCAGGTCTTAATGCCATGAACTCAGTGAGGTTACTCACCTAAATATTTCTTCTTATTAATCCAGAAAATCCTTGTATGAGTGTTTTCTCCTTCCTTCCAATATTTTTTTTTCTTCCTTTCTTATTTTTGTGCAGCTCGGGGTAAAGATAATTTTACTGGCTAAAACTGCCTATTTATATGCATTTTTCCATTAGGGTTTTGTTAAAACAAAATTCCATTTCTGACCTAACCATCTTCATGCATTTTTCATTCATTTTCCTCCTTAATACCCCGGCCATAATAATTTGTTGAAGGCAGTATTTTCTTCCCTTTACTTTTTCAGAAAAATGGCCACTCACCTAGTCATGTTAAAAGTGTGACTACCATATTTTATATTTATTCATTTGCTCATTTTTTTTGGAAATCCCCCTTCTTTCTATTTCTGTCTATACATAACATACATACCTGTTTTATGCTTTATACCTATTTAATGTTACTCTTTTGCTTAGCTTGACATTTTTCTGCTCACAGAATATACATGTGAAAAGAAAATAAAAATATTTATTTATTTAATCTCCCCTTGTTTCACAGAAAATACATTTAAGCATATACTTCATTTTTAACTTATGCTTAAATTACAATCCAATGCTTTAAATAAGGAATTTACTTTCTTATATATATATATATATATCAGAAATTTTTAAATCTCTTCCTTGTGCTATTTCCAATGTACATGTGCACACATATCCTTGCACACTATTTATTCCAAAAATTTCACCATATTTAAATCTAAATATTTCAAAAATTAAATCATTTTATAAAAATGATTTTTCATAAAATTTTGGGGTATTACATTCACCCCTTCTTTTAGGAATTGTGTCCTCACAATTTTCTATCATTTATAACAAGCATCATTTTCTTTTCTGAAAACTTATCAAACATATGCATAAGCAAACAAATTCAACCATATCAACCATGCATAACAAACTTTTCCAGAAAAAAATTACCTTTTAATTTGCAAAAAGCTTTGGATAATCCATCCTAATCTTATCCTCTAACTCCCATGTGCAGTCATTAGGATCACTACTCCACTGGATCTTAACTAGTTTCAAGGTTTTGCTCCTTAATTCCTTTTCTTCCTTGGCTATAATCCCCACTGGCTCTTTTTCATAAACCAAGTCAGGATTTATTTGAATTTTGGTAGGCTCTTCCAAAATGTCTTCTTTATCATGTACCCATCTTCTAAGTTGGGATACATGAAAAACATTATGCATTGCTTTCATTTCCTCTGGTAATTCTAATTTGTAAGCCAATGAACCAATTCTTTCCTGAATTTTATAGGGTCCAACATACCTTGGTGTGAGCTTACCTTGCTTGCCAAATCTCAAGACTTTCTTCATAGGTGAAATCTTGATGAAAACAAAGTCTCCCACTTCATATTCCACTTGCTTTCTCTTCCTATCTGCAAATTTCTTTTGCCTATCTTGAGCTGCTGCTATTCTTTTTCTTATTAACCCAATTTTCTCTGTAGTTTCTTTAACATATTCAGGTCCTAGAACAGCCCTTTCTCCAGTCTCTACACAGCATATAGGTGATAAACATGGCTTGCCATATAAGGCTTCAAATGGTGCCATCCCTATGGTGCTTTGGTAACTGTTATTGTATGTGAATTCAGCTAGATGGAGGTGGTCTTCCCAGTTGCCTCCAAAGTCCAGTGCACATGCTCTCAACAAATCCTCTAAGACTTTGTTCACCACCTCAGTTTGACCATCTGATTGTGGATGGTAGGCAGTGCTTAAGCACAATTCACTCCCCATGGCCTCTTGAAAACTTTTCCAAAACCTTGAGGTGAAGATGGTATCCCTATCACTCACAATGGTTTTGGGTATGCCATGCAACCTTACTACCTCTTTCATGAATATTTGAGCCAATTTTGGAGCATTTCTTTCTGTTTTAACTGGGATAAAATGTGCTACCTTAGTTAGCCTATCCACTATTACCCATATACTTGTGTTTCCCTTCTTAGATCTAGGCAGACCATCTATGAAATCCATAGATATATCCTCCCACTTCCACTGTGGTATACTAAGGGGTTGCAATAGTCCTGATGGCCTTTGTGTCTCTGCCTTGACTTGTTGGCAAGTCATGCACCTTGCAACATATCTGGCCACATCTGACTTCATCCCCTTCCACCAAAGATTTCTTTTCAAATTTTGATACATCTTGGTGCTACCTGGGGTATGGAGTACTTACTCCTATGGTACTCATTTAATATTTCCTCCTTCAATTCTATATTTTCTGGAACACATATCCTATTTTTATTCCTTAAATAACCATTTTTATCAACTTGATAATTTATTACTTCCTCCCCTTTTGATATGAGCATTTTCTTTTCCACCATGTTTAGGTCTTGTTCCTGCATTTTCCCAATCTTAAGAAGTAAATCTGATTGCAGAGATATCATACTTAATTTCCCTTTACCTTCACCTTCTTCAATGGGCATCATTTGTACCCCACTGTTTTCCTCAATTTCCAAATCAGTAAGTATAGACAAATCCTTAAATTCTTCCATCATCAACATGGCTACTTTGGCATGTTGTCTACTCAAGGCATCTGCAACTTTATTTGCCTTGCCTGGTGTATACAGTATATCTAGATCATAGGCAGCTAGGAACTCTACCCATCTATGTTGCCTCATATTCAAATCTTTTTGTGAGAATAAATATTTCAGTGCCTTATGATCAGTGTACAAAATGAATTTGGCACCTAACAAATAATGTCTCCAAAGTTTCAAAGCATACACAACTGCTGCTAGTTCAAGATCATGGGTTGCATATCTTGTTTCATGTGGCTTTAATTGCCTAGATGCATAGGCTACCACCTGGTCTTGCTGCATCAACACAGCCCCTAACCCAGAGCCACTTGCATCAGTGTACACAACTAAATTTTCATTTCCTTCTGGCACTCTCAATACTGGTGCATTAATCAGGGCTTCTTTTATTTTGATAAAAGCTTGCTCACATTTTTCTGTCCATACAAAGGCTTGGTTCTTTCTAGTTAAATTGGTAAGTGGTGATGATATTTTTGAGAAATCTTTTATAAATCTCCTATAATATCCTGCCATCCCCATAAATGATCTAATCTCACTGACGGTACTAGGCCTTTTCCATGCTTGGATTGCCACTACCTTATTAGGGTTTACTGATATTCCTTTGGCAGAGATAACATGCCCAAGAAAATGCACTTCTTCTTTCCAAAATGCACATTTTGAAAATTTTGCCTTTAAATCATTTTCCCTTAGTCTTGACAAAACTAAATGCAAATGATTTTTATGCTCTTCCACTGTCTTAGAATAAATCAAAATGTCATCAATAAAAATCAGTACAAACTTGTCTAAATAATCTCTAAATATTCTATTTATTAAATCAACAAAATATGAAGGAGCATTTGTCAAACCAAATGGCATAACCATAAATTCATATAAGCCATATCTGGTGTTAAATGCAGTATACTTAACACTTGAGTCTTCAACCTTCATTTGATGGAATCCTGATGCTAAGTCTAGCCTAGAAAATATTTTAGCTTCACTGAGTTGGTCAAAGAGATCATCTATTCTAGGAAATGGGTATTTATTCTTGATGGTTACTTTATTTAGTTCCCTGTAATCTATGCACATTCTCAAGGTACCATCATGTTTTCTTACAAACACTACTGGAGAACCCCAGCAGGAATTGCTTGGCCTTATAAATCCCTTGCCTTCTAATTCTTCCAACTGATTTTTCAATTCTTTCAGTTCACTTGGCCCCATTCTATAAGGTTTCTTGATTATTGGACTTGCTCCTGGAATGAGATTAATTTGGAACTCAACTGGTCTGTGGTGTGGAACACCCTTAACTTCCCCAAACACATCCAAGTATTCATTAACTATGGGAATTTCTTCAATGGTTAGTTCACTCAGATCTTTTTCTAAGTCAACTAAATGATACAATTTCCCTTCCTTAGCTACTTCACATAGAACTGTGATCCTCTGGCCTCTAGAATTTTGCAATGATATGGTGGATGAGTCTAAATTAATTATGGCTTTAAATTGCCTTAACCAATCTACCCCCAATATAACTCCTATATTTGGGTAATTTAAAACATATAAATTGGAAATAAAAATATTTCCTCCTATGTTTAACTCCACATCCACACAATTCATGTTCAAAACACTAGAACTCCCTAGGGGACTTTGTACAAGCAATGGGGTTTCAACCAATATGCAGTTTAATTTTAACACTTTAACTAATTCATAGGAAATCAAAGAGTGTGTTGCTCCAGTATCATATACTACTGGTATGGGTATGGCACAAATGAGTAATGTACCTTCCACTTGGCCATGATTTTCAGCATCAATTTTCACTGCAGATTTGCCTTTACCTTCCAAAGTTGCCAATTTCCCTTGCTGTTTATTCTCAGGACAGTTCCTCTTCATATGCCCCTCTTTCCCACATAGGTAGCATTTGAAGGCTCCTCCTTTTAACTCTGGGCACCTTGGTTTGATGTGTCCTTCTTTTCCACAATGATGGCAAACCAATTTCTTCTTAGTATCATTGGCTTTTGTATCTTTACTCTTCCTGTTGTCTGCCTCCTCCTTCTTTTTATCATAAGGGTGATATCTTCCCTTATCCTTCTTGTTGTTGCTCTTAAAATTCCTATATTTCTCTCTTTCTTTGTCATGTTGTTCCAGTTTCAAGGCCAGATCAATTACTTGATCAAATGTTCTATCTGCATATGGTAGCATAGCTCTGCTAAGTCCTGGGTTCAGTCCTTTTATATACCTATCATTTTTGGATGCTTCATCTGCCACTAGCATTGCTCCATAATTAGATAGCCCCTCAAACTTTTGAGTGTATTCAGTGACATTCAAAGTTCCCTGCCTAAGTTTGATAAATTCTTCAAGCAAAATGGTCTTGGCTGATGCTGGTACAAATCTTGCCTCCAACATCTCCTTGAACTAATTCCAAGTGATTTCATTTTCATTTCTTCCAGCTATGATCACCTCCCACCAGCTTAAAGCTACCCCTTTCAGTTGTCTAGAAGCTACTTGCCTCTTCCTTTGGTCATCCAACTGCATGTCATTGAAAATCCTATCAAGTGTTCTCAACCATGCTTGAATTTCCATCACACTCTCAGTTCCTTCAAAACTCCTGCCTCCCAAATTGGAATAAGTCTTCAGTAATTTTGAAAGCTCTTCATGTGGGTTCTCAGGCCTATGCCCAATTCCATCTCTTAAAACCCTCACAAATTCTTGCATATCAAGCATTTGAGGTGCACTGGGTCCTGCATTGTGATGAGATCCTCTTCCTACCATGGTCTGCTAACTAAATTCTGGGCAAATGGTATTAGTATATTATGAGTACTTCTGTAATTTCTGTTTTCTTATCTAAATTATTTCATCCAAAACAAACAGACATAATACATTTCTATAATACTTAACAATCAATGCAACCAAGTGCTCTGATACCAACTGAAATGACCCTCCTATTTCCACCCTAATTTCATAAGGATTTTTTTTTTAAGAGATGATATATAGATATATCATTCATTACAAATATATTTCCCAGGGTCATTTTCTTTCTCCAATAAACAAAATATATCCAGGATCAAAATAATTTACCAATATAAATATATCAGTGTATCCCTAATAATATACACATACATATGAAGATGTACGTGTTCCTCTTGTTTAGATTCAGAGTATAGATTTTTTTTTTGTTAAACAAGAGCATTCTGTTTAATTTGGATTCTAGCAATTCTGACTATAGGTAATTACTGTATACTTTTGAATATTTGTAACAAGTCAGTAAATCCTTTGCATATTTAATCTATATGAACTTGCTCATTCTAATTGATAGTTTTTAATGTCAATTTACAATGACAGTTAAATCTCAAGATCCTTGAGATTTTTTTTTTTCAGATCATGGATCAAAGGTATTGATATTTGGCTAAGGCCAGAAATGATATATTCATTTATCATTTTCCACTTATATATTTTCTAAAAACTTTCTTATTTAAGATTCAATCTATGTGACTTGTTTGCCTTAATCTTAGCTCACATGACACATAGTGAGTTGTGTAATTGCATAAGATTTGCTATGTCAAGAATTTGAACTTAAAAATATTCATGAGAATAATTTCCAGGTTTGCTTGTGCAAGCCTGTCCAGATTGTATATCTGTTATGGCTTTGAAAATTGGTTATGGTACAACATTTGCTAAAATGACCTAAAGCTTTTTGAATGACATTTTACTGTCAAAACACCACCAAACATAATCAACCAAAACTTCACTTATTTGAAGCTGGTTAACTCATGTGCCTAGTGTCATGCTAGGTACCTGATCATGGCAATTGAAATGCCAATCATTTGCACCATACCTGTAGCCTTCCCATACAATTACTTTTCTCAAAACAATTTAAAAAGTAGACTCGAACCATTTATAGACATAATTCAGAGGAAAAACAATTAGATACTTAAAGGTATTTTTCAAGGTAAATTCTAAATTTACTCCAAAACTCAGTGTTTTTAAAATAACTTAAGATTGTCTAATACATAATATAATTGCAAAGCAATTGCTCACATAATTGTATATTTCTTTACCAGATTTTCATAGCTGATACTTGAGCATATTTTTCTTGTTTATGTTTCAGACACTACTTCAAAAACAAATCAAACCTTAACACACAACAATTTCGACAGAACAACTAATTTAATCTGACACTTTACAGAACATAAGAGCAACTTGATCACTAACCATAGAATATTCATTACATGACTGGAAATCTTAGAAACATAATTTTCCTGAATACATGTAGATATAATCAATTTAAGTTCTTATTGAAACTAGCTAGCATGTTCATTCACTCCTCCATAATAGCCATAACTTCATTTTCTACTTAGTGCCTGCGTTCCCTGAAAGAGCATGAGTGGCTGCCTCATTTTAAAATGAGACACCCCATATGCCATGAGCAAACAAGGGTCAGATCTAAGATCTGGTATGAGTAACATCAATACATTCATGATATTAAGCAATAGAGAATATAAGAGCACCAACTAGTTATTTAAGCAAATTCCTGCAATCAATTACTTTAACATAGTATAAATAAGTTGATTCAGGTATGATATATTCATTTATCATTCTTACACTTACATACATAATCATGCAAACATAATTATCTATTTGCAACATTTGCATTCACTGGAACCATCTTGGTTCCATACCATTCAACCTAAGAAATATCCATATTCCTATTTCTTCATTTACAGGTTGTATAATTCAATTTAAATTCCTGCCTCATCTGCTATTAAGGAATCACAGGGACACATTGCAATGAACTAATTCACATCATTGCACAAAGATCTCAGGGCTTAAACAAACCATGTGCCAACTTGCATACTTCAAATATGACAAGCATTCCAGCAGCCTTCTTGGCCTTCCCTTCCCTAGTTTATTTACTAGTGTATTGACTTAAATCCTATCATCAAATATGCTAAGTGAACATGTCACTGCAAGCATGGAAACATCCATAATCTTTCCTAGCATAATTCTCCTCAGAAATAAGCAGACAGTTATTTCCTAAATGGGGTCAATATGTCTTGATCTCAGTAAGATATAAGAATATTTTCAACTGTAAAAGAGGCATGGCATGTTCTTATTATATTGATCTGCAAGCCTTTATAATTGATTCAGATTCATGATCTGGTTCAATCATAATTTTAGCTTGTGAGTTTTTTTTTTGATTTGATTAAGGGCTCAGCACTTAGAAAATTTCTATTGCACCCTTAACATCTTTCTTTTCAAGCCTCAGCACTTATACCAAGTATAATGCAGCTCCCAACATTTTTTTGTAAAGTTTCCATGCCATAGATCTATAACAGTTAAGAGTATTCTCTATATAATTTTAAGATTCTGGACTTTAACATTTTTGAGTAAAAATAAAACAGTATGATACACATCCAAAGACAAATGTCTCAACAAATCAAAGATCACCAAAATCATCCATATTAAATCATATCAGATTTAAAATAAGACATCCAAAAAGCATTGATGAAATCATATATATCAAAACCAGCAATATATAAATGGCAATATAAAAAGTGGCTGCCTCATCTCAGGTCTTAATGCCATGAACTCAGTGAGGTTACTCACCTAAATATTTCTTCTTATTAATCCAGAAAATCCTTGTATGAGTGTTTTCTCCTTCCTTCCAATATTTTTTTTTCTTCCTTCCTTATTTTTGTGCAGCTCGGGATAAAGATAATTTTACTGGCTAAAACTGCCTATTTATATGCATTTTTCCATTAGGGTTTTGTTAAAACAAAATTCCATTTCTGACCTAACCATCTTCATGCATTTTTCATTCATTTTCCTCCTTAATACCCCGGCCATAATAATTTGTTGAAGGCAGTATTTTCTTCCCTTTACTTTTTCAGAAAAATGGACACTCACCTAGTCATGTTAAAAGTGTGACTACCATATTTTATATTTATTCATTTGCTCTTTTTTTTTGGAAATCCCCCTTCTTTCTATTTCTGTCTATACATAACATACATACCTGTTTTATGCTTTATACCTATTTAATGTTACTCTTTTGCTTAGCTTGACATTTTTCTGCTCACAGAATATACATGTGAAAAGAAAATAAAAATATTTATTTATTTAATCTCCCCTTGTTTCACAGAAAATACATTTAAGCATATACTTCATTTTTAACTTATGCTTAAATTACAATCCAATGCTTTAAATAAGGAATTTACTTTCTTATATATATATATATATCAGAAATTTTTAAATCTCTTCCTTGTGCTATTTCCAATGTACATGTGCACACATATCCTTGCACACTATTTATTCCAAAAATTTCACCATATTTAAATCTAAATATTTCAAAAATTAAATCATTTTATAAAAATGATTTTTCATAAAATTTTGGGGTATTACAGTGTATAACAGCATTCTTTGCTTCAGATTTCGACTTAAGTAACAAAATCCAAGTGTATCTAGAAAAAGAGTCAACAAAGGAGATATAGTAATTCATACTATAATCAGAATTGACTGGGGCTGGTCCCCACAAGTCAATTGCAACCATTTCCAAAGGTTTATTATATTTGGTTGTTGAATTACTAAATGGCATTTTGTGACTCTTTCCTAACTGACAAGCTTCACACACATATGGCAAAGTTAAATTTTCAGACTTGATATTATTATCTCTCAAGACATTTTTAACAGTTTCTACACTGGGATGACCCAGTTTACAGTGCCAAATATCAAAGACTTTGTTACAATCGACTTTTCTATCAAGCTTTGAATGGTTACACCACTTTTCTTCCTATCTTGAATCACTATTTTGCACTAGATTGAATTTATATAGTCCATTGTGCATATTACCCTGTAAAAGAATATCCTTATTTAGCAAATCTCTAACTAGACAAAACTTTGGGTAGAACTCAAAATACACATGATTGTCTTTAGCAAATTGAGAAACACTTATTAAATTCTTCTTAATTTGAGGAACTCTAAGAAGATTATTTAAGTGCAATTCTCTTTTGCTATTAAGTTTAGCTTTGCCAGTGTGTGTGATTGCTAATGAGTTACCATTACCAACATAGATAGATTGTGTACCTTTATATTCTTTGTTTCCAAGATTGAGATTCTCTAAATTGTTTGTTACATGGTTGGTTGCTCCCGAGTCTGGGTACCAATCTTCATACAGCAGATCATCATTCTTGATTTGTGAGTCTGACTCATTCTGGTTCTTTGATTGATTGCCTTGATTTCTTGTTTCTGATTGAGTGAGATTGACATTTGGGTTGTGATTTCTTTGAGCATTGTTTGACTGCTGACCTGTAACGAAGTTCTGATCAAATCTGAAGTAGCATTTTGATGCAATATGACCTGGTCTCTCACATATTTGACATTTTACTTTATTAGTGCCAGACCATCTACCTCTACCTCTTCCTCTGAAGTTTTGACCACCTCTTTGACCTGATTGAGTTCGGTCTTGACCCTTTCCTTTGGAATTAGTGACATAGTTTACAGAATACTCTGTACTTGCAGTTTTCTTTTGTTCAATTCTTCCTTCTTGAGCCAAGAGGGCGGAATTAACATATTGTATACTTGGTAGATTCTTCTTTGATGATATTACTGTGATCACAACTTCATAGTTTTCATCTAAACCATTTAAAATGGTTAGGACTTGCTCAGATTCTGACACTTTGTGTCCTGCAGCAGCAAGTTTATCACAGAAATTCTTCGCCTTGGTGAGGTATTCTTGCATTGTCATGTTTTCTTTCTTCAGATTCTGAAACTGCTTCTTGTAGTGCATAATTCTTGCTGCTGTTTGTGAATTAAAAATTTGCTCTATAGCTTCCCATATGTCTCTGGATGATTTGCACCCAACTATTTGAGATAATATGCCCACGCTTACAGATGACATTATCCAAGAAGCGAGAAGGCTATCTTATTTTTGATAGTTTGAGAACTCACTGTTAGGTATCATATTGTCTTTGTCATCTTTAATCATCTTAGGAGGAATACCAATCATGCCATTGACATAGTCGTCTAAACCATAGCCTCTTATGGTTGTTTCAATCTGATATTTCCATAACAGATAATTTTCTTCATCCAGTTGAACTGCTAAGTGACTTTTTGGTTTTATAATTGACAGATTTTGACTGGTGTTAGCATTTCTGGTGACTGGTGAGGTGGTTGCAGAAGCTTCTTCGTCTCCAGTCATTTCAAGAGTGAATGGCGAGGCAGTTGGATATCAATTGCAGCCAAGAACTTGATATGGAGGAATACAGACCTTCAAAGATAGTTATCAGATGTCTTATTTATCAAGAAATGACTTCTTGATAAATTTTACACATTGAAAATGACGAAAAAGTAACTCAGTGATGTTCACAACGAACTGAGAGAAAGAAGTAATTCTGCAGCCTAGTTTCTTGAAACTTTAGACGAGGCAGAATGATAAGGATAGAGACTTGATCAAGAGAAGGGTATGATCTCCGATGATGATAGTTTGCTGAGGAGATAATCAACTAAAACAAAGTTTTAGTTTGAATCATATACCTTCTTGCCGTTAGGCTTTCAAGGCTCTGATACCATGAAAGGATTTGATGAACAAAATGAGTTTTCTTTTTTATAGCAAGTAACAGTTTGTAATTGATAATACATACAATAGCTTGGCTGAAATATATAGAATACGAAATGGGCAGAAAGAAACATAAAGCAGATAATCTGGCCCAACAGGCCCAAGTACAATATATAAACGAGTTATCCCAGAATAAGGGTTATCTCTTAATTATAACAACCCACTTCATCCTCACTACCCCATAATCTAGATCATTCTAATTTTAGCCCAACAAATGCAATTACACTAATTTCAAGAATTTGAACCCCTATGAAACAACCAGAAACAGCAAGAAATTCTACCAGAACCCAGGCTGTTGCAAGCCAGTGCAAAAAAAAAGAAATAGTATTATACTTGTTTAACCCAGATTGGCCTGCAACAAACTAAGATATAACTAAATTTTGAATGCAAAAAATAACCGACGTAATTAAAGTTTGGAACTAACATATGTTGAGATGAGTTGACTATATGATTGTAACCATGTTTAATAACTTGAGATCCATTAAGTTAGTAGGTTTTATATTGTCTTGATCATTCTATTACACTAGCAGATTACAACATTCCAAAGGAGTCAACACTTCACCTAGTGCAGGGAAGATGGAAGAACCCTGGCTGATTATAACATTCAGAAGGAGTCCACTCTTCATCTTGTGCTCCGTCTTCGTGGTGGTGCTTTCTGAACTTGGACTTGAAAGTTGTTCGATTTGTGTTTGATAATAAGGTCATGTATACGTGTGTTTCGGTTGAACTATGTTTCTGATGGTAGCTGTGGTCATGTGATGGTATATATTAGTAGATCACAAGTTTATAAAGTTGTTGCAGTATTTTCAATTCTTTCTTAAGCTGTATACAATTTGTATGTTATAGAAAAGTCCATAAATTAGTTAAAATGAGTATATTTGGACTGCCTATCAAAAATTAGTTAAAATGAGCATATTTTAAATACCAAGGGTGATATTAAAAATAATTTGAATCTGATCTAAGCTTTGTTTATTCTGAAATCAGCAGTTTTGACAAACTACAAACTATTTTTGTGCAATATTTTGAAATCAGCAGTTTTGAATATGATATGCTAGCTTACTTAGATAAAAAAAATGGAACAAACATATCATTTCATGTTCTCTTGCAGCATGACTTGTACGTCCAGTATGATGACCATAGTTGTACACAGATCTGTTTTTTGCCTATATCCCTTTTTTCGCTTGCACCAGTTTTTGCTTTATTTTTCAAAAAACTCATCTCGGTCTTCTTGGCTAATTGTTGGGAGATAATTTTTCAATCTATCTTCATGATTATCGAATTTGTCATAGTATTTCATCCTCAATTCGCTCTTGTGTTTCCTAAACGATTCAGGCATATTTTAAAAAAAAAGTCCTTTGCAGCTACTCTAGTTCGAAAAATGTCAGTGAAATTAAGAGTTACATACTTAAAAAATAAGCAATGTGACAAAATATATTTTGTGAGAAAACTAAAAGTGGTACAGATCGATTGTAGCTTACCAGCAATTCAATCCAAATGTCATCCTTATATTTTTGGGGTACTTTATCCCAACTTTTATATGAAATCGGTAAATGAATTTGTATTAATTTATCAATTCGACTACTTATTTTTCCAGCATTTTTTTAAATTGGAGCACCATAGGTGTTTAACTCAATTTTTTCGGGTTGTGTAGTGGATGATTGCGTAATTGAATGGTTGACGCTTCTGTGGATTCTGATGTTGTTACTCTTTTCTTGGTTACAATCCAAACGACCAAGACCACCTATATTACCATGATGATTGCGTAAGTGAATGTAAATCATAATAGCAAAACATTAATGCTCACCAAAAGTGAAGAATATAACTTAGTTATAACATATTAGCAGCTAAAAAGAAATGGGAGAATTTTTCATCTCTAATTTTATGTTGAACAAATTAAGCCTATAAGCATAGGCAAAATTAAGCCTATAAGCATATATATCTTTTGAGTATATGCCAAAATTAAGCCTATAAGCATATATATATCTTTTGAGTATATGCCAAAATTAAGCCTATAAGCATATATTTACACAAAATTAAGAAGTTAGCATCACACAAATTAAGCCTATAACCATATATATCTTTTGAGTATATGCCAAAATTCCCTGCCATCAAACCATAATATGTTCACTTCAGTAGCAAACAGTGCCTAGGTCAATGCCGCTTGTTATGTGCAAACAATGAACGTAGCAAACAATGCCCGTAGCTGTATCCTTCAGTTTAACCATATCATGCAAGTATTGAACTACTTTTTATTTGCAACTGTCCGTAGCTGTCTCTAGGCAACTGAAAATATGGATTTCCTCTATTTATTTGCAGTGTACTAACTTTTTATTTTTCTATTTTTCACCATGCATTTAGATGACTAATGTGAATACATCAATAATAAAAGTGAGAAACAACCATATAAGTTTTTATCGCACATCCAATGCCAGTAAAAACAGTTAGGTTGGGTGAACTGACATTTATACGGTGATAAGGTGAAAAGTTAGAACACATGTGATTAAAAAAAAAAGTCAAAATTACTTGTTTAACGAGATAAAAATATTTTAATATCTTTACTATTTTGCAATTTCATTATAGTCGTATATTCTAGTACTTAACAAATTCCCATTTTAACGTATAGTATTTATTAATCGATGTTACATGTATTTGACGCTTCTGAAGCGTAAGTATAAAAGAAAATTAATTGTATGCTATTATTATATGCTTAGGAGTTAGAACATAAAAAGCGCAAACCAATAGATTCAACAAAGAAATCAACTACTTTATGGCCGAGATTGGCCAAGAAATCAACAACTTTATGGCCGAGATTGGCCAACCTGGTACTAGAGATGCCCCTGTACACACATAGAATCATAGATACGTATCTCCAATAAGCAATTAATATATGAAGGCTGATTATATGCAGGAGATAAAATAAAACCATTCATTACAATTACACATGTAGTAACACCATTCAATACAATTATACATGTAGTAACTGATCAACTAAAACGTCGGAATCCTAGTAACTCGTTAACAAGAACGATCTTTAATTACAATGAATCATTTGTTCGTTTCAATCTTCTAAAATTTTAGTCTTCATTATAAGTTCATCCAACATGAAGAAAGCTTCAATTGTTGGCTCATCTAGCATTTAGATGATAAATATGCTCGAGACATCTACATTATGAGAACATCCAAGACAGTTTATATTATCCAGCCTTTTAACCAAGTAATATCCAAAATGACTTGACAAACGTAACTTGAAAGTTATCGAAGTAGAAGATCTAGGTAGATAATCGTAAAGTCCAGAGTACAATCAAGATCTCTAGATATAGGCAAGACAAATTCAAAGATTCAAAACCGGGACCCATCAACCTGATAGATCGGTACGGATCCATGTCTATGGATCGGTACCGATCCATAGCATCCTCCCATACTTGGCTCACTTCGTGGACCGTTCGCTTGTCGTATACTCACGAACATTTCAAATGCAAGAAATCAACATGATTACTTCTCCACCGATCCATTCAATCAACTCGGATGCTGTTCCAAAGCAAGGCAAACGAATCAAAAAACATCAAGCTATCGAAGTGGTGATCCATCTCAAGGCAACTAAGATAATCCATGACCATGTTTTATGGATCCGTACCAAACGATCCATATTGCTGAGTTGACCACGTCGTCTCTTGAACACTGTCAGGAGATCGTGGAGAACGTAGAGGAAGATATGTTGGAGGCTTTCCGGTGACCTACAGCTATAAACAGGGCAAAGGGGGCTTCATTTCGGGGATCTATTTGCTCTTAAACAACTTTGTTCTTTTTTCTTGTAATTGGCTACCAAGTGGTACCGAACGATAAGAACAACAGTTGTAAAAACAGAGATATTATCAACAAAATCTCAAATGGACTTAGGCAACGATTAGCCGAACCACTATAAACCTTGTGCGTACCGTTTATACTCATTTTCATATACTTTTTCATCACTTTTATTCTCTGCACAATCTATTGGGTGTTTGTGCCAATTTTGACGCAAATATTTTAGTGCTTTCACTAAGAACCGATTTTCAAACCTGTTTTGATTCATCATCTACTATTGGATTGTCTAAATTTGAGAGATAGATCCAGTTTCCTTTGTTTTTTGGAATTTTTAACTACTCAAATTTTCAAGAATATACATGAGAGCTTTCTACAATGGCCCGTAGAAGAGACCGTGCTACCACTTCACGTGATGCCGAAGATGTTGAGGAGACCGATCTCCAATAGGTTAATGAGATTGCGAAGCCAACCGCCATAGGTGTTCAGAATCCAGCTGATGTGGTCACTAGAGTTGAGATGGACCACATGATGAAACAGTTGGAAGACAAGCTACAGGAAAGCCGCAATGAGTTGAATGCGCAGATGAAGCAAAGCTTGGACTTGTTGAATCAACTAACCAGCAGTTGCAGGAGGGGCAGAAGGGATAGAATGCCTTCTGATTCAGAATCTGATGGCTCCTCGTCATCGAAGCAAAGATATAGGGACGGAAAGTAAAAGATGCTAAGGAAGGAAACCGAAAAGTCGAAATAAAAGGCGGGACCGATCCACGGCCAAGGCATATGGACCGGTGTTAAACAGTCAAAAGGGTTTAGTACCGAACCATCAAGCTTGGGTATCGGTCCTCAACTCGTGGGTGATGCTGCCAGTTTGCTACTAGGCGTGCTGTCAACGGTCAGAAAGTTGGAACATAAGCGGTATTGTAGATCTGCCATGGAAAGATTATGTGCAAGGGACTACTATAAACGAATAGTTCCTTTGGAGTCAGGAGAACCCAGGTATCATGAGACTAACCGAGAGTGTTTGCCGGGCCAAAAACTCGGAGCAGATTATGTTCACTACCGTTCATTAGACACACCTGAACTAGATTTGACTAAAATAGTCAAGAGGCTGATAAGCGAGAGTCAACACCGAACGAATAAGGAATGGGGTTCCTCCCCAAGCTAGAATCCTTTCACGGAAGATACCTTGCGCGAGGAATACCCATGCAGGTTTGCGATGTCGATGATGTCGTTGTATAATGGAAAGACGGATCTGAGACAACATTTGATGAAGTATGATTGGCATATGGATTCGACCAGGGCTATTGATGTCGTTTGATGTTGTTGCTTTCCGATATTCCTAGAAGGGGTAGCAACGATGTGGTTCACTCATTGTGGCCAAGATCCATATCATCTTTTGACCAACTGGCACGAAAGTTATAGAGCAATTCTGCATGTATACGACACATCTGAAAGATGTGATGTCACTTTCTAACCTCTTCTAAGGGGCGAGAGAGTCTTTGAAGGATTTTTGCACAGATTTCATACTGCAACGGCGGAAGTAAGCGATGTTCAGGAGGATATTGTATTGATAGCGCTAATTAGGGGAATTCATCCCATTCTAATTTTGGGAGATGGTTGGAAATGAAACCCCCATCGACAATGGATATCTTTTACAAAAAGGCAAATCAGTTCTTACGCTTGGAAAAGGCACGTACTCGTCCCTTAAGGGATGATGTTGGCCATTCAGCCGAAGTGATACATGGTAATATTATAGTAAAGTGGTCTGGAGGGAGTTCTGGGAATGTAGATATAAATGTCGGTGACAAAAATGATGGTCGAAAGCGTAATGATAACGAGGCCAGGAAGCGAAAGCCAGAAAATAGGAATCATTCCAAGATCCCTAAATATGATAGCTATACTGAGTTGAGTAATTCAATAGAGAATATCTATTTGGTAACTTAAGGTACTGAGCAGTATAGAAAACCAGCTCTGAGGGAGTCGACTGAGAAGAATCAAAAATTTGGCAAGTTCTGTAGGTTTTACGAGGCATATGGTTATAACACTAATAAATGCAGACATTTACGTGATGTGATCGAGGAAATAATCCGTAAAAAGAAAGCAGCAGTTTGTAAAAGCCCCGTAGGATGATGGGCAAGGAAACTCTAACCCTCATGGGTCGACATTCCAACGGGGGCAAGCCGGGCCCAGTGCTAATGAATCTAGGCAGCCTGAGAAGCATCTTGTGATAAATATTATAATCGGTGGACCACATCCGGCTGAGAAGAGTTGGAATGAGATAGAGCGGTATGTTGTGCCCTAAAACATGCTATGAACGAGAGCTGCTTTGTTGTCGAAGGCGGTATTCCGGCAAAGCAACTCAAGATTGTGACATATGATATCATTTTTCATAATAGAGATGCTGACGGGGTAAAGGCTTCGATTATTGATCCGCTAGTTTTCTCGGCCATGATTGGACCTGTGTAGTGAGAAAGGTTTTAGTTCACTGTAGGAGTTCAATCAACATTCTATTTAAAAGAACATATGACCGATGCTTCTAAAGGCAAAGGACTTAAAGTCGTGTAAATCATGGATCAAGGGATTTAACGGGATGACTATAGAGCCAATGGGATGTGTGGATCTACTGGTGATTCTTGGAAAGGGCGATCGTAAGAGAGTGCGAGTTGTGCCTTTCATTGTGTTGGATATTTATTCTACCTATAATGCTTTTTAAGCCAACCAGCATTTGCTGAATTTGGAGCAGCCATCGCTCCTTGGTGTTTAACGATGGAATTCCTTAACAACGGTGTGGGGATAGTTCGAGGTGATCAGAGGCTTGGTCGTGAGTGCTATGTCACCGAATTAAAATAGGAAAGGAGGAGAGAGAAAATAAAAGAGTGCAGAGAGGACTTTCTGCATCAAGGCTCTGGATGCATAGCAACCACTGGCTGAGCCCTGGCTCGGGCAGCACAGTCAGTTCCATATGGATATGGATCCAAGGAAAGAACTGTTGGACGAAAGGGCATTTTCAGCCAAGCTAATGATCAACATCTTGATCAGCCACGATGATCCTACATGGGTCTTAATGGTCGGACCGTAGCTTGGCGCGAGGATGATGAAAGAACTAGTTACTTTTCTCCAGGTAAACCTGGATGTGTTCGTCCGGACACACTCAAACATGTGTAGAATATCGTTGGAGATAGCGAGCCATGCATTGAATATAAATCCAAAGTGAGTTCTTGTCAAATAGAAACACCGCAGCCTAGGTCCAAAGAGATTCACTGCACTTAAAGAAGAAGTGAAGGAGTTGAAGGATCATGGATTCATCCACGACGCCCTATACCCGGAATAGGTATCGAATCCAGATATGGTGAAAAAGTCAAATGGAAAGTGAAGGACATGTGTCGACTATTTTGACTTGAATAAGGTGTGCCTGAAGGACAACTTCCTACTTCCAAGAATAGATCAGCTTGTGGATTCAACGGCTGGATACGAGTTGCTGTCATTCATGGATGTGTACTCTAAATACAATTAGATCCTGATGCACGTACCCAATCAGGAACACACCAGTTTCATAATCGATCTAGGTGTACTACTATCTCGTTATGTCATTTTGATTAAAGAACGAGAGAAACCTACTAAAGACTGGTGAACATGATGTTTAAAGACCAGATCAAATGCTCGATGGAGGTATATGTGGATGATATGCTCATGAAGTCACACGATCAGGGAATCACATTAATGACTTGGCTGAGATGTTCAGTGTTCTTCGAAAATACATATAAAGTTCAATCCCTTGAAATGCTTATTTGGCATTGCATCAGGAAAATTCTTAAGCTTCATCGAGCTCCCATAGGATCAAAGCTAATTCGGAGAAGATCAAAGCATTGAGGAATGTCCAAGCCCTGGAGACGTTTAAAGACGTCCAATGCTTAAATGGGAAGGTCGTTTTCCTGAGTCGATTCATCTCCAAAACCACTGACAAATACATACCTTTCTTCGATGTGATTGGGAAAGAGAAAAGGAATTTCGCTTTGATATAAGAATGTATAAATTCATTTCAAGCTCTAGTGGATCACTGAGAGAGACCTCCCATTCTGTCGAAACCGTTGGATGGCGAGGACTTGTTTATCTATCTAGCAGTGTCGGTGCACGCTTTGAGCACTACACTCATACGTGAAGAATCTTGAATCATGCGACCAGTGTACTACAGCAATAAGCGGTTGACATGAGCACAAAGAAATTACCCGAACCTGGAAAAGCTTGCATATTGTCTGTTGATTGCTTCTAGGAAGCTCTACCCATACATTCAGGCTCATCCGATCAAAGTTCTGACCGACCAGCCTTTGAGACAGGTCTTTGAACGACCCGAGACCTCTGGAAGGATGTTGAAATGGAACATTAAATTAAGCCAGTATGACATTACCTATCACCTCGGAGAGCCATCCAGGGTCAAGCTTTGGCAGACTTCATTGTTAAATACACTACGCGAGATGATACTCCAAAAAGCAGTGGAGAACATAATTCCAAGTGGAAAATGTATAGGGATGGTGCATCTAATGAATGTTGTTCTGATGCCTGAGTCATCCTAGTGACTCTTGAGGAACATTCAATTTATTATGCCTAAAACTCGACTTTCCTACAACAAACAACAAAGCAGAATACGAAGCCTTGATTGCAGGACTAAAGATTGCCAAGGAGCTGGGAGTTAAGACTTTGTGTATCTATTGTGTTCCCTACTGGTGGTATTTCAAGTGCAAAAAGAGTTTCAAGCTAAAGGAGCAAGGCTGGCTCCTTATCTAAACTGAGCTCTTGAGCTACTTAATGATATTGAATATTATACGATAATGCATATTCTAAAAGAGGAAAATGCGAAGGCTGACTTGTTAGCTAAGTTAGCTAGTTTTGGAGATGCGCGGCTTATGGGCCTTGTTTTAGTAGAAGTACTGTCAGCTACGAGCATCAACCATATGGATGTCGATTGGATCTTTAAGGCTGAACCTAAGAAGGGGTCGTGAATGACTCTGATTAAGAACTATATGTAGAGAGGAATCCTTCCGGACAGTAAGAACGAACGACGTCAACTCCTTCGTAAAGCTGCAAGATTTATCTTGCAAGAATGGGTACTTAACAGGAAAGAATTCTCTATCCCTATGCTTCTGTGTGTTGCCAACAGTCAATCGAACTACAGCCGATTACCCTAGAAATTATGGTAAATGCCAGAGATTCGCCAAGATACTAAGAGCCCTACCCCCAGAGATAACTCAAATGGTCGTCTCATAGCCGTTTGCACACTGGGGAATCGATATCATTGGTGTATTACCGATATATAAAGGCAGACCATCGTCGCAGTGGATTACTTCACTAAATGGGCTGAGGCAGAGCCATTAACTACAATCGCCACAAAGAAAGTAATCAACTTTATGGTCAGAAACATCATTTGTCGTTTTGGGTTTCCACGAATGATCATTTCCAATAACGGGACCCAGTTCGATAGTGTCGAGTTCAAGGATTTCTTCCATAGGCGCAGTATCAAGAAGAGATGTTTTGCAGTAGCACACCCTCAAGCGAATGGACAAGTTGAAGCAATGAACAAGATTATCAAGTCCATTTTGAAAAATGGTTGGAGAAGGCTAAGAGCAAGTGGGTTGATGAGTTACCATTAGCACTTTGGGCCTATCGACCGACCTACAAGTCAACGACTGGCCATTTTTCATTCACCCGAGCTAATGGATCAAAGGCTAAGATCCTAGTTGAACTCGAAGTACCTTCTAATCGGGTGACCCACTACAATCCCTCGAAAAATGAGGAACTCCTACTGGAGTCCCTTGGCATGATCGATGAGAGGCGTGACAAAGCTGAGTTGAGAGCAGTTGCACATCGAAACCGAGTCACCCGATATTATAATACCAAGGTCAGAACTCGGATCTTTGAAATTGATGATCTTATGCTTCAACAAATCTCCCTGGCCCTGGGAACTTGGGACCAACTTGGAAAGGTCTATATGTGGTAGAATAGAAACTTAGAGATCACACGTTCAAATTGGCAACAATGAATGGGATCTCACTCCCATGGGCATGGAATACTAAACACTTACGATGTTATTTCACTTGAATGTAAATTTGTACATATTTAATCAAAGTCGTGTAACCGGATAGAATCTATCATTTCTTACATCTTATAAAAGGAATGACTTCTGGAGCTCGTAAACCTGTCTGTACTCAATTTTACACTATGAATGGTGTATATTTATATAAACATGCATATGCAAAGTGCATGAGTGCAAGTACCCAAAGGTAGGTGCTGATTAGACTTCCGTAGTCCATGATCGGATGTATGAAGTTCAACCACATTTGGTGTCCAAATATAGACGCCAAGAAACTCTTTAACCCAAACCTTGGGGCAGGAATATAAATTCTCAAAGGCTGAATGAGACGGTTTGCCTTTATTGCTAGTGCTTGGAGTTTGGCAGACGATCTACAACTTGCCTAGAGTAGGCAAGACGAAAGGTCTGTGCCTGGAGAAAGGCAAGATCTTATTTACAAACTTCGATTAATGCCCGGAGTTAGGCACTATCGAAGGCAAACATCCTGGAAAAGAATGTTCAAACCACTTTGACTAAGTGGTTAGCTCTGACCAACGCTAGAGTTTAGCATGGTCAACACATGCATTTTAAAGAAGTATGACCAAAGAGATATCTGAAGGTGAATTACTACAATTAACGCATGAAGATAGGCGCGATCACACTCAAAACATCCTTGAAAGGGATGTTAAGTCAACTTTTAAAGTAATTGGAATTTGACCAAGCTCTGGAGTTGAACATGGCCATATGCAGATAGACGTCCTGGAGATTATTCTTTACTTACAAGCAATGAAAAGGACTAAAGACCTAGTCCAATGAACACAACGAGAAGTGGATCACAAACACATTGAATGTAGAGCGCACTTCTAAAACACTTAGGCAAATTCAAATTCACACAAGACTTAAACGAAATGAAAAGTCTTTTTATTCACATCTAAAACAAGTATAAGTGTTATTAACATCCAAGCTGAAAAGAAAAGGCGAGGGTCGAATCTGCACAACACCGGCCAAAAAAACAAAAAATCAAAAGTGCATAAGTACTTCTATGCAACAAAAAATATAAAGGAGGTGAACGATCATTTCTTTGTCTTGTGCTTTTTTCCTTTCTTCCCATCACTAGAAGAATTTTTGCCCGAGCCTTCATTCTTTCTCTTACTCCTCAACCTCCACTTCCTTGACTCTTCATTGCAGTACTCTGTGATGAACTAAGGGGTGCGCTTTGAGTAACTCGGGCCATAGGAATTGTGATTGGAATGTAAATAGGATCGTTAGGAGATGTGATGGATAACGGAAAAAAGAAGGAGTCGGCCGGTTCTTGCTTGATTTTGACGGCATCCAGGACTTGTTTACCGTGGATCTCTTGCATAGTGGGCGTTATAACAGGCCCCAAAGTCACCATCATTGAAACATCCTCGTCAATCTAAATCTCTTGGAACTCACCGGTCCCTTCTTCATCCAGAGCTTGGATCTTCTGTGCACCGGGACCAGGAGTATCGCTGACTGGAATGCTTCAGGTTGCTCCGAAGATAGTCACAAATGTTGAATCAGCCATTGTTGTAATTGCCCCTGGTTGGGAGATTTCTCTAGGAAGAGTTAGAGTCGCGAGTTGACTTGCAATTTAAGATAGATGAAATAAGAGATTAGCGACGTCGACCGGTGTCATGTGTGCCTTCATAAAGATGGGTGAGTCGGTGATATACCTTCGCCAAATAGAGATTCCATGTGGGTAAGCATACCACCCGAGTTTCCCTCCAAGGTTGGAGATAGTATGATGGGCTTGAGAAGTTGCGGTGCATCATACCCAAGGTCTAATGAACTGAAAGAAGCGGCTAGAGACACGGGAGTAAGACCTATCGTAACATCCTGAGGAGTGGTGTCGGAGCCTTCATCTCTCTCTGAAGTGTATCATCCAATTCTAGATGCAAGTTAAGTTTGCCTGCATTACACGCCTCGATCTCCTCTGCACTCAAAATCTCAATCTCTGGCTCTACCAATTCTATTTCAGCTCCTTCAAAGTGTTCGCGCTCATTCCGCATGATTTTCTCCCACACCATTGCCAAGGTGCGAGGATAAGCTTTACCGAGCCACGCCAAGTCTTAGAGTTTAAGGACATTAGCGTTGTAGTTGGTAATGAGTGGATCGAAACTATCCTTAATTCATCTTTCTGCAAAAGCCACCAACTCATCAACTCTTTTTGCCTTGTCTAACGCGTCATTTTTTTTCCTTACACGCATTGCCTCTCTCATTGGGAGCACCGAGCAATTCTTCATAGTAAGTTTGAGTAGTCTGAAAAGCCTCATCTTTCTCTTTCCTGTCACCTTTAAGCTTTGCTTTGAGTGCTCTTACTTCCTCCGCCAAATCATGATTCCTATGGTGAATAGACTCCACTTCTGTAACACCCCGTAATTTGCTATTAGTTATTTAATTAGTTAGTTAATTAATTAGGCTTCAAAAGTGGAATTTGTGCAAATGATGGAATTTGATCACGAAACTTGCACCACTGCATTCGTGGCAAAATTCTGAGCAACTTTCACATTTGGTGTTTTGCGATCAGTGTCCAAACGAAGAAGTTACGGACGAAAAACGTATTTGGAACGAAAATAATAAATAAGAAAAACTAACGTTGTATATTAATTTCCTGGGCCCACGGACCGACCCGTTATTGGGGACGGTCTACCCCGAGGGGTCGACTGGTGACCCAAGGGCGGTCGACCAGTGGCGACCTGGAAGCTCCAACAAACCTAAGCCACAACGGCCCGGATTTAATATTTTAAATCGAACGATTCTAGTTGATTCTTGCGCCTATAAATTCAGGCCTAACCCTCCCTTCTCTTCTCATATTTTTATGGAGGTAGTAGCGAAGTTTTGTCATTTCTTCTTCTCCACTTTCTTTCTAAATTATAAAAATGAGATATTTATATCTATATTTATACAAATTGGAGAAGAGTAGAAATCTAATAAAAAGGGGAAGAGAAGAGAATCAACCATATGCGTATTTAAGGTAATTTATATATTTATATATGTGTATCTATTTTCTCTCACAATCTCAGATCTCTTCTCAAATCAATAATACTAATGTATGTATGTACCCTTTTTATACATATCTCTTGGATTAAAAAGGATTTGGAGATGAATAAAAGGTTCTACTTTAGATCTGAAGATTTGGATCGCTTTTAAAAGTTGAGTGGGAAATTTTATACATTGTTATAACATGAAAATTATCCCGTTGGTGTTTATTTGATTTTTTATGCCTAATTGGATAATTGTATATGAGTTGTAGACAATGAATTGAATATTATCTGAATATAACAAATATTGCCTAAATATTCTTGTTTATAAAGCATTGTATTTGTATACAACCAGATCTAGAAATATGTCCCAAAAGTATGAATTTTGAATATTAACTTGAATGAAATTTAACTTAGATCTAAAATTGGTTGTATAATAATGTTATAAATTTGGACTATTACCCTAATCTTATTGGAATGTAAACTTTTCTACGTTTGGAATTGTTGGAATTTAGATCCGTTTAATATTTGTAAATTAGTTTGATTTTTTCCCATTTAGAAAAATATAGCGTTTGATCTAACAAAGAATATATGCAAATAGAAAGAGATGTGCAAAGTATGAATTTATTATAGTTTACACTTTCTATTTCAGTAATAAAACGAAATGGTTATTCCTTGTAATTTCAAACGATGTAATCTTTTATATTTAAAGTTAAATCTTTTGTTTTGGACTAATTTGTGGAAATTATAGTGGATAATCTTTTTAGATATGATTCCAACAATTTAACATTGAAAAGTATATTATAGTGAAGATATAAAACTAGAACATATTTGATAAAAGTAAATATTTGTACGAAATTATTGCGCTTATAATAATTAAATAAAAAGCTAATAATGATGCTTGCACGTAATATTCGCATTTAGGACAATTAACTAATGGGAAAAGAATTTAAAAGGTTGTAACTCCAATAAATGGTAATAAATATGGAAGTTGCAATAATTTGATAGGGTAAATGGATTAATGGGACTGATAAAAATGGAATAGATATAAAATTTACTAATTTGAAATTAGTAATCATAGATAATTGTATTAGGAAATGTCTGTTAGGATTTTATGGATAAATTAACATTTATGAGCATTAAGCGGGGATTTATGGGTAGATAAATATTTAAGATAAATCTTATTGCCTTAAATAAAAAGGGAATTAGTAAGCTAAGTCCATTATCTACCTAAGATAATATAAATAAAGACATAGAATGGTTAATTGGATTAGTGGGTTAGTGATGCGAGGTCGGTAGAGTCACTCAACAGAAGACTAACATTCACTTTGAGTCTACCGGCGGTTGGGTGTATTTACTACTGATGTGAGATATTACCAATCCTTGGACTCGTGACGACGTGAGAGATTGGGCTTGCTTTATTAATTGGAAAGTATTAAATGGTCCAAATTTGGAATTAGGAGCGGTGAGGGATATCTCAATAGGGGTTCGCTTCTAGTTTGAGGTCTTAAGTGGCCGAAGGGTCGACCTCTCTCCTAAATGGAAGTATTTAGTAACCTAGTGAGATTTCAAATAAATAAATAAATAAGGATGTCTGTAAAAAGGGTTTACTTCAGTGTTGAGGTCTTAAGTGGCTGAACGGTCCGCCTCCCTACCAAAAGAAGTAACCTAATGAGATGCCATTTTTTTATAATTAAAGAGTGATAGTGGATATATCGGGAAGGGTTTGCTTCAGGTTTTGGGTCTTAAGTAACTGTAGGGTCCTCCTCTTTCCTACAAAAGAAGTATTAAGTAGCCCAATGAGATTTCTAAGTAATGACGGATAGGTAGTACCATTGAGGAGCATGCTTCTGGAAATAGGTCTAAAATGATGGGGTCTACCATAATTAAGGTCTTAAATGACCAGAGTTTACCTATTTTCCACTTGGAAGTATTAAATGGCTTGGGTACAGTCTCTTACATTGCTAAGGTCATAATAACAATAATACCAATTAGGAGCACGCCTTGGGGATAGGTCTTAAATGATGGGGTATGCCTTAGTTAAGGTCTTAAATGACCAGAGTCTGCCTATTTTCCACTTGGAGATATTAAGTGGCTTGGGTATTGTTTATTACATAGCGATAATTTTATCAGCGAGAGAGGCGGTAATAATTGGACATTAAATGTCGGAAGCCTTAAATAGTGGTTAAAGGTCTTGTATCTAGGATCCACCGACCATTGACAATATTATTAGGAAACCATTTTAGGAATAGGTCTTAAATGACAGGGTCTACCTTGATTAAGGTCTTAAATGGTAGCATTACCCGGTACCTTAGCCCGACTACACAAAGGTGATTATAGAGATCAGACTTAACTATTGATGGGAAAGATGTCCACGAGACGACATCTATGTGACCAGAGTGTGATTTCCGAGCAGCTATATCCAGCCCAGGGTAAATAAAGTCAACGAATAGATGATACGGGATGTCAGAATTATGAAGGTTGGCTTGGTGGAATAGGGGTAGGCATAGATGATTGATAAGTTGAAGAGTGTGTGGCATCCATTGGGTTGGCATAGTAAGTGGAATGGCCCGGGTCGGAAAAATGTATGGTGTAACATGGGTCGGGTCGGCATAACACTTGTTGTGGATGGATCGGCATAATATGTAATGGGGATCGATATGGCTAGGTGCTGTTGTTGGGGTCGGCAAGACCACTTGGATGGGTAGTGGACATAGATGAAACATTGTTCGGGTCAGTATATAGTACAAAGACCATCGAATCGGCATAGAGTACAAAGACCATCGGGTCGGCATAGCGTACAAAGACCAGCGGGTCGGCACAATGTGGCTCGGATCGGTATGAACATTTCGGTCGACATAGTGTGTTGGGCTGAGCTTTTCTTATGATGGGCCCAAATAGTCAGAGGGGTTTAGGCTTGGAGATGTCAGTCAGGTTGAAGGCTGCCTTCGTCTATAAATACAGAGGCAGTGGACCACTTTTGGGGACTCTCTCTTTTATCGGCTAACAAGTGAAACTCTACCATTTTTGTAATCAGTCTCCTTTTGTTCTAACTTGTTCTCAAGCTATTTCTTGCTTATTGTAACTGTAATCAATTGATTGATAAAGCAATAAAGAAAGTCTTCAGAGTGGACGTAGGCAATCAACGCCGAACCGCTATAAATCTTGTTTTTGTTTTTTGTTGTAATTTTCTTGATATTCAGTATTATTCCTCTTTATTCCATTTAATTTCTTCATTTATTTCACTACCTAAACCTATTCTCAGGTGTTTGTGACCAATTTTGTTGCAAACATTTTGGTGATTTCACTGAGAAACTCGATTCTCACGCTATTAGGATCACCTTTGTTGCTACTGGATTGAGGAAATCCCCCAAAGGAGATCCAGGTTTGTTTTTAGAAGCTTGCAAATATTATTCAGATTTTCCAATATCTAAGCAAAGGATTCTAAGATGGTAAGGCACACGAGGTCTACTTTCCACAATGTTGACGCCAACGAAACTGCTAGTGTCCAACAAGGGGGCCAAGCAACCAGCCTGCTAATGTGAATGTGGAGCCCGTTGCAGTCTAGAACCCCACTGATTCCGTTACCAGGGCCAAATTTAATGATTTGATGAGGGAGCTAATGGAGAGCCGTAAGCAGCTAAACAAGAAAATCCAGGCAAATGCCAACCTGATGAACCAGATTGCTCAACAACAGCATCAAAATGTCAGAGGAACAGCTGCTTCATACACAACGTCAGATAGCTCAACTTCATCGGACGGACACCACAGGCGTAGGTGTCGCATGACTGAAATGGCACGAGCTGAAGTAATGGAGTAACATGGGGCAGACTACCACAGGCAGCAAAATCGAGTAGGTACCGATCCCTTCCTAGGGGTCGGTACCCACCCCTCAACCATGAGGATGGCTCCTCAACTGCACATGGGGGGTCATGCTTGCCCTAGAATTGGGAACTTAGGCACTGGAGCACGCTAGGATGCCAATCAATTACCTCCCCAGGATGATAGTGAAGTAAACCCTCAAGATGCGCATCTGGAGGACAATAGGCCAAGAAGGCATGAGATGCCCCAAAGACACCGGCCAGAACATTTACAGAGGATGGAGCCTGACCTGACACCCCATATCCAGACTCTAGACTTATCTGCATTGGTCAGGCAGCTAATGAGGGAAACCAGAGCTTGACTCACGATGATTGGGGAGTCTGTAGGAGTCATACTCCATTTAACGAAAACATTTTACAGGCAGAATATCCCAGGAGGTTTAACATGCCTACAATGCCCGCTTACGAAGGGAAGACTGACCCCCGGCAGCACATCATGAGGTACGAATGTTTGATGGATTCGGCTAGGGAGAATGACGCAACCAAATGCAGATGCTTCCTTATAACTCTGTTTGGGATTGCTACAATGTGATTCAAAAGGTGACCCCCATGATCAATCTTGAGATTTGATGAGCTGGCTACAAGATTCGTGGAGCAGTTCTGGATTCACGCTACTCGCCCCAAAGACATGATGTCGCCATCCAGTGTAATCTAAGCTTCTGGGCAATCACTGAAGGAATACTTGCAGAGATTTCATGTTGGTGCTACTGAGGTTAGTAATCCAAATGACCATGCCATACTTATGGTTGTGACAAGAGGGGTTGACCCAGAATTCGAGTTCGGTGATTGGCTAGCTGGAAAACCGCCGGCATTGCTGGAGCATTTCTAATCAAAGGCAAACCAGTTCATGAGAAAGAAGGAGGCCAGATTGTCTAGAAGAAGCAATGCTACAGGACCAAGTAGAGAAGCGGTACAAAGCAACATCGCAGTAAAGCAATCTGGCGAAAGCTCTGGAAAGGTTCGGGTCAATGTTCAAAACAAGTTGGGTCAACAGAAAAGGGACGGAGAAGGAAATTCTGATCGGTAGAGGGAGCCCGGAAAGTGGAACCCACAGACTCCTACTTATAATGACTATACACCTCTAAATGGATCTCTGGAGAATATATATCTGTAACAGACGGGATTTTCAACCCTTGAAAATTGACACTGATACATCCACTGTATAGCATGCCGACCCATCAAGTGTCGGAAACACCATTCGTTAGGCGAAAAGAAGAAGATAGAAGATGGAACAAACTAAAAGCAAACACAGAATCTCACAACGCAACAAAATAAAATATATTAATCATAATTCTTTACAAAGTCATTTTAAAAATGATACATCAGAGTTACACTAATACAATTTCTAACCTAGAATAGTTATAACAGCCTATCCTTATACATCAGATATAAAGTATATAATATACAGCGGAAGCAAGTAATAACTATCTATCGATGAAGTCTCCTTCTCCAAGCTCCTCCAAATGCATCCGTAGAAAACCTGGACTACTTGGCTACTCATAAAATTTTGGGCACCCAAGAGTTTTAGGGAAAGAGAATAAAACTCCGGGTCAGACATGGGTTTGGTGTGAGTAAACTCAAACAACTTGATTATTACATTTCAAAACCATTTAAAAAATCAAAGGTATCTCGTAAGACCACGCCGCACATAAACATGGATGGATTTTTACCTTACGATAACTAAAACACTTTTATAAAAAAATCCAATGATATTATAATAAGGTTTAAAGTACAAATACTTATTAATCATAGCTGAAATTGTTACATTAATTAAATTCCAGCATACTAGGCTTTATAATCAAAACCGTAAAGGTACGTACTAGAGAATGGATTCCATACTATGACCAGGTAAGAAACTACCTCCGATGGATACATCTCTAGAATAATGCACCCAGGTATGACAAGAACATCTTGTACCCTTCCACATAGAACCGGCCTACCACTTGACTAGTAGTACCGAATATGTCATCATCCCGGTCTTCCAACCTTAATCGAGATCTCTCATGCACAACCAAATCCATAAAAATAGGATAATCTAGAAAGAAAGATGATGACATACCCTAATGGGAGCGACCCACTTAGCCCTACTACATGCTCTATTTTAGTCATTTCCCGGTTGATAAGGCTTGAGGCTACATTTTACCTTTTTGAATAGCAATCCCACTTGGAATGCTAACACTGCCCTCCAGGTAGTAATGCAGTGCCAACATTCATCCATACAAGTTGTTCGGGATAAGGACAAACCGAAGCCACTACTTCTACTACATCCATTTTGGAATCACCCTTAGGACTAGTAGCAAGCATCCCTTGCACTTCAATGCTCCATCTTCGATTCCATATTTTTCAAGATGTCTTCAGTTCGAAACGCTTGAGTTGGATCAAAGTGGTTTTTGGATAACAGATCCGATCCCGGTCTCTTCGAAACAACTTTCGATAATTTCCGGTAAACTCAACCCCGGTTCTTTAGGAAATAAGCAAATAAAAGATAAGAGCGGAGTTCGCCTCCTAACCATTAGTGGACGGATTTCCTTATCATTTATCCTAGAAGAATGAAACGAATTTATACGTACAGTATAGCACCACCGACGGTAATTGTACCATATAATTTCCGTGTTTCTCCTAGATATTTCCAAAGTTACGTTTTGATCCAGATTTGATAGTCGGTTATTTAACTATCAAATAAACAAACAATCAAACATTGATTAAATTCCATATGGGATCCTCTAAGCCTTTATTAATTAATCTTTAATTAATGAAACCACTTTATAAAACTTTATCAAAGGTTCTTTTCTACACACTTTTCCCAAATCACTTACATCTCTTTTACTTGGAAAACAATATAAACATTTACCAAAAACATTTGGAAATTCTCTCTTCTCACATTCCATATTAAATGGCCAAACCATTCCCTTTCAAAACATCACCTGCTATAAAACTCGTTTACTTTATAAAACCCATTCGCTTATTACTTATAAAATTTCTTTTATAAGTTCACTTCACATTTCAAACCTCTTTACAAATTTTCAAACTTGATTTAAAACGTCTTTAAAAAATATCTAAAATGATTTATAAAATCTCTTTCTATTTTTAATACTATTTAAAAATCTTCCTTCATAATTCTATTATAGAATCTCCTTTATAAAATATTATTTTCAAGGTATCTTTTGTAAATCACTTTAGGTAAAACCTTTTATTTAATAAACCCCTTTTAAAAACAAGATATTATTTAAAAATAACTTTACAAAATAATAATAAAATTTGAAAACTATTTATAACCTTTAAACCCAAATCGATTTAAGAATTAAAGTTAATTCAAAAACATACTTTAGTAATTCGAAAAGAAGCTTAGCAATCCTAATGGTACTAATTTAAGTTACCATTCAATTTCAATTCACTTAACAGTTATTTACATAGATCAACATATATGTAAATACAACTCATATCCAAATCAGGGAATAACATGTCAATATGAACTAACTAGCATATGGATGTTCAAATAACATAGTAGTAGGATGGTGATTTGTCCTGCTAAATAGATGTCCAAACAATTCAATCAATTTATAGCAGAACGAAGATTTATTCTGCTAACACATGTCTACACAAACAACAAACAAACAATCTACATTATAACTCAATCATAATTATATGGTTTCTTAATGGTATCAACACTTGAATCACTTGTATTCAAAACCATCTTTGAAAAAAGAAGTACATTTAAACAATTTTACTTTTGAAAACCAAGGATTTAAGACTAAAAAATATCTTTTTAAAAATAATTAATTATAACTTAAATCCTTATTTAAATCATAATTAATTTTAATTGAATCTTAACTCAATTTAATTAAATAGTTAGACAATAATTAACTATTAATTAAACCCAGATTAATCCTTCATTAATTATTAAATAATTAATTAAACCTTCATTAATAATTAAATATTAATTAATCTCAATTAATTAATTAATATTTAATTAAAATTAAATAATAAATTAAACCTTTAATATATAATTTATAAAAAAATTAAACCTTAATTAATTTATAATTTAAAAATAATTAAACACTTGATTAATAATTAATCCTATATTTAAAATAATAATTAATTAAAAATAAATTATATACTAAACTCATAATCAATTAACTTTATTAATAATTAATTAAAATAAATCTTAACTTTAAAATATAATTAATTAATAACTAATCTTCACTTAATTATAATTATCAAACCTTGTTTAATCCTTAATTAATTATTACTTATTCAAAACTTAGTAAATTAAAAATTAATTGCTAAAACTTAATTAACCTTTTAAAATATCATTATTTAGTTTATAAAACATTTACAAAACAATTTGAAATATAAAAACCAAACTTTGCAAAAATCAAATTTTTAAGCGAACTGCATCCATAGCGACTATCGCTATGGATACCTGTAATTTCCAACTTTTTTTATCACTAACTCTTCCATTTACTAATTTTACTTACTAACTTTCCATATCACTTCCAATTCCAAGACAGAGATCATAATGTTAAAACCAAAACACCACTTAAATTAACAATTCATAGTTCTAATGTCGAATCACAAACTAGCACACACATATACATCCAAACCATACCATAATCCAAATAACAACATCACATATACAACCATATAATAACCATACACACACACACACACACACATATATATATATATATATATGTATGTAAATTCTTTTCCAAATAGTTAAGGAATTTACTAACCGAAGGTTTTGAAAACTTGAAATACTTTAGCGCTCGGAAAGCTTGGAAAATCACAAATTCCTCTCGAAAATGGGTCATTTTGCACTCGTGTTTTGGATCCTTTTCTCTTAGATTTTGGAAAAGTGGTCAAAAGAAAAGTTTTAGATTATTCTTTCTTCTATCATTTGGAAAACAATTACTCAAAATTATTAAATATTGAGGAAGTTAGGGCCAAAACAGTGAGGGATAGTTTCGGACATCAAAATCTAGGTTCAAAAACACTCTTGCAAAAATAAATGTTTGGAGCATCTAAGCACGAAATCAGAAAAAGTGGTAAACTATAAAATTGTAGCCACTAGAATTTACAAGGTTTGGAAAAAAGAAAATCTGGTTTTAGAGTTTTTTGTAAATTGTTATGGCCGAAACCATTTCGAGTAAAATGGAAGAAATTAACAAGTTTTGAAAACATTTTAAACAAATTAATTTTTGATTTCTAAAACTATTGAGAACTCAAAGGAAGCCATTAGGATTCTTTGGAAAGCTTGATAAAGAGGATGAAACTTTGGAATTGAAAATAAAAATGAAATAAGGAGAAAAAGAGATTAGAAATATATATATATATATATATATATATATATAAAGTGAAATACATAAATTACTAAAAAGCCCTTAGGGTACCTACCCTCCAAAAACTCAATGACACATCACCACCCTTTTCCCCTCCATATCCTACATTCCTAACATGAAAAGACTTCTTTATGTACTTTTGTCCCCCTTAAGTTGCCAATATGTCACATCATGTCCCCCTGATGTGACAAATTTCTATTTATTTTTTTATTTAGTTGTTAAAGTGTCACATCATGATTATCTTAACTTAATTAACACTAGTTATGGTATCTTAAACCATATTATATAATTAGTCTATGTGTGCATATATATAAGAAAGTGTGCACAACATTTCAAACAACTTTTACACGATGAAACGTCGAAAATTCGAAAAACATTTTCTGGTCACATTTTCTATTTTTCATCGAACTATATATTTTTGTAAAAAAAATTAAAAACTATTTCACCATTATTATTTATTATTAAAAAGAGTTTTATTTTCATTATAAAACATATATACTGAATACTTAAAATTAACTAAATATTCACAAATAAAAGTAGTGAAATTCTGGGTTGTTATAATATCTGTCGACTTGTAACACTTTCCAATATAGGAAGCCGCGTCCGAAAGAATCAACTGATGAAAAAAAGCAAACCGAGAAGTATAGTCGATTTCATGAATGCTACGGGCATAATACTAACGAATGCAGGCATCTTCACGATGCCATTGAGAAATCGATCCGCCAGAAAATGTTGCAGTAGTTTGTCAAGAATCTGCAGGATAGTGGACAGGGAACATCTAATCCCAATCGAGGACAAGCCTCGCAACGACCTGAAGAGCCCGTTTAGACCGGTGGGAGGTTGGTAATAAACACGATATTTGGTGGACCGCATCCTGCGGATAGGAGTTGGCAGGAAATGGAGCGTTATGCTAGTTCAATGAAACATGTGGACCTTGAATGTTGTTCGAATATAGAGGATGGAACTTCGGCTATGCAATAGCTTACAATGGTGGATGATATAGTGTTCAGAAGTAGAGATGCTGATAGAGTGGAGGCCCCTACTATTGATCCAATGGTTATCTCTGCTATGGTTGGCCTCGCACTGGTGAGAAGAATTTTGATTGATTGTGGCAGTTCTGTGAACATAATCTTTAAGAAGGCTTATTATCAAATAAGGATGGAGGCTAAGGATTTGAAATCATCTAAAGCTCGTATGCACAGTTTCAACGGAGTGGCCACTGAAGCGGTAGGTTATGTCGAGTTACCGGTTGAGCTGGGGGAAGATGAATATAGAAGGGTGCGGATCCTACCATTCATTATCTTGGATGTTGATTCACCGTACAACGTTTTTCTAGCCACCCAGCCCTGGCTAAATTTTGGGCAGCCCATGCCCCGTGGTGTTTGACGTTGAAATTTTCGACAGATAATGGAGTGGGTGGTGTGCATGGTGATCATGCAACTGGCCGTTCCTGTTATGTAGCTGAGTTTAGAGAGGCACAGAGGAAGGAGAAGGGAACGGGTATGGACAAGTCTGTCCACATCCAGGTTACTGAAGATTAATAAATAGCGCCTAAGCCTTGGCATAGGTGCCATAGTCGGTTCTATAGAGACATAGATCTGAGGGATGATGAGGGGGAATCCAAAGAGGCCAAGGCAGTGCCGGCTCAAGTGATGATTGATATCTTGGTCAGCCACGATGACCCATCGCAGATGTTGAAGATTGGATCGCAACTTAGCCCTTCGATGAAGAGAGAACTTACCGATTTCCTCCGAGCGTATCTAGATGTATTTGCTTAGACTCATTCAGACATGTGTGGGATCTTGCCTGCCATCATGAGCCATGCATTGAATATTGATCCGAATATGTCCCTATGAAGCAGAAGAGACGAGATATGGATCCGGAGAGGTCCATGGCTCTTAAAGAGGAGGTGGATAAATTTAAAGCCAACGAGTTTATTCGTGACGCCATCTATCCTGAATGGATATCAAACCCCATGCTGGTAAAGAAGGCAAATGGGAAACGGAGAACATGTATTGACTATTCGAACCTAAACAAGGCGTTCCCTAAGGATAGTTTCCCCTGCCTAGAACTGATCGGCTAGTTGATTCGACCGCAGGGCACGAATTGTTGTCATTTATGGATGCATACTCGGGGTACAACCAGATCCCGATACACATTCCAGATCAGAAGCATACCATTTTTGTCATGGATGTTGGATTATACTGTTATGTAGTAATGTCATTTCGATTAAAGAACGCAGGAGCTACCTATCAGCATTTAGTTAATCGCATGTTCAAAAATCAGATTGGGAGGAAAATGGAAGTCTATGTGGATGATATGCTCGTGAAGTCACGGCAATCAAACGACCACACTCGAGACTTATCAGAGATGTTCAATATCCTATGATTTTATAACATGAAAATCAACCCTTTGAAGTGCTTATTCGGTGTTGCCACGGGATTTTCAATGCGCGAGGAACCAAAGTGAATCTAGAGAAGATTCAAACCATTCAGGATATACAAGCACCCAGAACTATTAAGCAAGTGCAGAGTCTGAACAAGAAGGTCGCTGCCCTGAGTCGTTTCATTTCTAGGGTGACCAATAAATGCATTCCTTTCTTCGATTTGATAAGGAAGGGGAAGAGGAATTTCAAATGGACGCAAGACTATGAGGGCGCGTTCCAAGCTTTGGTGAGTCATTTGGAGAGACCCCTTATTTTGTCAAAACCGGTAGATCATGAGGAGTTGTACATTTACTTAGCAGTATCGCCACATGCTATAAGCACCACACTGATTCGTGAGGATAACCGGATCCATAGACCGGTGTACTATGTCAATAAACGATTGGCGAGGGCAGAACTACTCAAAGATAGAGAAATTGGCGTATTGCTTGGTTATCGCATCGCGTAAACTTCGCCCGTATTTCCAGGCACATCCAATCAACGTCTACACCGATCGGCCTTTGCGACAGGTCTTACAACGACCCAAGACATCCGGGAGGCTGCTTAAATGGAACATCGAGCTCAGTCAGTTCGACATCACATATTTGCCTCGAAGGGCTATCCAAGGGCAAGCACTGGTCGACTTCATAGCGGAGTTTACCATGTAGGACGAGCCCCTGGAGAGCAGTGTAATCCCTATTGTACGATGGAAGCTATATACTGATGGTGCATCTAATGATCATTGTTCCGACTTAGGCATCATTCTTGCAACCCCTGAGAACCGATCAATTTTCTATGCTCTGAAGCTCGATTTCCCTGTTACGAACAACAAAGCCGAGTATGAGGCATTTATTGCTGGACTTAAGCTTGCTAGAGAGCTCGGAGTGAAATCTATCAAAATCTTTTGTGACTCGCAACTGGTGGTGTACCAAGTTAGAGGGGACTACCAGGAAAAGGGACAACGGGTTTCCCCATATCTTACCCGAGTCCAGGAGTTGTTGGCGGATATGGAATACTATGACATTTTGCATATCCCATGTGAGCAAAACAGAGAAGCCGACTCGCTAGCAAAGTTCGCATGCACTGGTGATGCACAACAGATGGGTTTGGTTCCAGTCAAGATACTACATTCCCCAAGTATAAATGTGATGGAAGTTGATCAAGTACTGGAAACAGAATCCGAAAGGGAGTCATGGATGACTTCGTTTAAAGAATACCTATTGCATGGAATCTTGCTTGAGAAAAGAAACAAAAAGCGACAAGTCCTTCGTAAAGCCTCATGGTATATTATGCACGAAGGAACTATGTACCAAAAGGGATTCTCTGTTCCCTTACTCAGGTGTATCGCCCATGACAAGATAAAGCGCATCTTAAAAGAAGTCCATGAGGGAAAGTGTGGTGATCACACTGGGGGGCAAATGTTAGCTAGAAAGATACTCCTTATGAGTACTACTGGCCGACCGTGAACCGAGACACCGCGGACCATGTGAGGTGTAACAAATGCCGGATATACGCAAAAGTTCCAAAAGCACCGCCGATAGAGATCGCGCAAATGGTTAGTCCATGGCCATTTGCTGTATAGGGAATTGATATTATCGGCTCTTTGCCGATTTCCAAAGGTGGTGCGAGATATGCGATTGTCGCAGTTGACTATTTCACCAAATGGGCCGAAGCGGAACCATTAGCTACGATCACAACCAAGAAGGTTATTAACTTTGTTGTTCGAAAAATTTTGTGTCGTTTCGGTCTTTTGCGAACTATCGTAACTAATAACAGAACTCAATTTGATAGTGCTGAGTTTAAAGAGCTCTGTTGGAGATATCGTATTAAGAAAAGGTTTGCAGCAATCGCTCACCCTTAAGCGAATGGACAAGTTTAAGCTGTAAACAAGGTTATAAAGTCCATCTTGAAAAAGCATTTGGAAAAGGCTAGAGGCAAATGGGTGGATGAACTTCCTACGGCACTCTGGGCCTACAGGACCACTCATAAGTCTGCAACTAGCCACACCCCATTCGCTCTTACTTATGGAGCTGAAGCTGTCATTCCTGTAGAACTCAAAGTCCCTTCTCATCGGGTAACATACTACGATCCCAGGAAAAACCAAAATCTCTTATTGGAGTCATTGGACTTTATTGATGAGAAGCGTGAGGAGGCCGATTTGAGAGCGGCTGCACATCGACACCGATTCACCCGGTACTATAATACTAAAGTCCGATCGAGAACCTTCGAAGTAGGCGACCTTGTCTTGAAATGAATCTTTCCAGTCCCATCGCATATGAACCCGACATGGGAAGGGCCATACGCCATATAACAGAGGCTTGGAGAAGGAACTTTCAAGCTAGCGACTGTTGATGGCGTAACGCTTCCAAGAGCGTGGAACAGCGAGCATCTAGGAAGCTATTTCACCTAGACTATTTCTTTCATATTTCAGTAGAATTTGTTTTCCATGTTTGCTTTGGTATTTGATTTGTTGATATGTAATAAGGCAAGTTATTCTGTCCATATTTTTGTGGTGAATAATGTTATCCCGCATTTTGGCAAGGCCAGGACACCAAGGAATTGATTGGATTCCAAATATCTCTAGTCATGGATATCGATGAATTTTGTTCGAGTCCGGATCGAGCTACGATTGATAAGACATGACCAGAAAAGCTAACAGAACCAACGTTCCAAATTTCAAGTCGATCCGAGTTCATATGATCAAATTATGATGGATGCAAGGTAAGGGGAAAAGCTTGTTTTCGTACCCATCAGTAAGTCCCATTTCGTATCCATCAAAGAGCATTGGTTCGTATCGATGAAGTTGGCCATATTTCGAATCCATCGAGTTCGTATCGATGGACTTCGTATCCATCAACTGAGGCAACAGTCACTACTTCGTATCCATCATTGGTCCTCACCTCATATCCATCCACCTCGTATCGATCAGCCTTCAGCCGGAGAGGTTTGTTCGAATCCATCAGTAAAGCGTCTGCTTCGCAACGATCACCTGACGATAACTTCGCATCCATCAGGAGTTCAATGCTTCATATCCATCGTGGGATTACGTTCGTACCCATGAGCAAAGGTTTGTTCGTATTCAACAAGTCAACAGGCTTGGATGACGTGTCATCCCTCGAAGCGAACGAGGCGAGATATATGGAGTCGAAGCGATCAACACGGAGTGAAGGCCGGATCAAAGCGAAGCACGTGCGCCACATCATCCTAGGAACACGTGCAGTCATTGACACGAAGGGATCGAGTCGAAACCATGGAGACGAACCAAACAGCCATCGAGAAATCTCACTTCGTATCGACCATATCTCGTGATCCACTGATCCAAATGCAATGAAATTTTCACAGGAGCTTGCGTACACAAAAGGGAATGTCTCTGCAAAATTTCAGCTTGATTGGACATCATTTTGATCGATACGAAATGGATTCGTATCGATCATAGATCGAGGCGAAACTTCCTGAGGTTGGTCGCGTGGGCCCCCTCACGTGCCAGGCCGAGTCTCCCGAAGTTTGAACGAAATCTAAGCCTCCTACGCCTATAAATAGAGCCCCAGAGCATACAGAAGAGGGGGCTTTTGATTCTGAAGCGCCCAGACTCTGCCGGATTGAGACTTGCATCCCACTCTTGCTGTTGAATTCGAATTATAAACTGTAATTCGCTGTTGTTCGCTGTAATTGCTTGTAATCATTGAAAGAGAATCAATAAAATCATCAAAACTTCATAGTGGATGTAGGCAACACGCCGAACCACTCTAAATTGCTTGTCTTTGCATTTTACATTTCTGTTTGTTGGAGTTTTTGTTAGACAATCTCTGTTTTACATTTACATTCTTCATTTTATCTCTTCAAATAACTTTCGAAGAGTGTTGTGCCCATTTTTGGTACAAACACTTTGGTGCTTTCACTAAGAAAACCAGCTTTTTCTCCTGCTCCTTGGATCTACCGTCGATACCGGATTGCATAAATCCAAGAGGAAGATCCAGATATCTGATCCGAAATCCTTCCATTCTATTCAGATTTGCTTAAAGTCTAGGAAAGGACTCCATCACTAAAAATGGTTAGTACAAGAACTGGCGCTACCGCCGCAGATCAAGAAGGCCGGGATAGACAGAATCCTACACAACAGCCTTCATCCAATCAAGAAAACACTGCTCACTCGGATCCTTTCGGACCAGTCACTCGACAAGAATTCCAAGTGTTGCTCCAAGAACTGACCCAGAGCCGGCAACAGTTGGCTGAACAGTTGCGCGCCAATGTTGAATTGACCAACCAACTAAACCGCCAAAGCCGCAGAAGGTACAGGAGGGATGATGTTTCTCGCGCGTCTACTGAAAGTTCCGCCTCGTCTGACTATCACCACAGGTCTACCCGTCCCCGGTTAGAAGGGAGTGACGCTCAAACTACTGGATATCAACCCGCCTTGACCGTTGGATAGTTAAGGACAGGGCCGTCGACCAGCTTCCAAATAGGACCCTCAACACGAGAAGGCACTGCTCCACAGTACACCACGGACAACCGCTCTATAACCGCCGCGGTAGAAACGAGAGTTGATACCCGGAATCTGTCAGAGCCGAACAATCAGCAGCGTGGACATACTCCTGAACCATATGTCCCAGAAGACGCTGAGCCAAGGAGGCGAAACACGGACCGTTGACAGTGCCCGGTCCAAACTCGCACTGTGGAACCCGACCACACCTTAGCTCGGCATGCCCAGAATGTGCCAATGTCAGATATCTCGACCATGATACGTCAGATGATTCGTGAGAGTCAGGGGCTCACTAATGACGATTGGGGAATCTCCCGTAGTCATACCCCTTTTACAGACGAGATATTATATGCTGAACCCCCTCGGCGATTCAGAATGCCAACTCTCCCGATGTGCGAAGGAAATAGTGACCCGAATCAGCATATTTTGAAATATGAATGGTCAATGAGTGCTGCAAGAGCAAATGATGCAGTGAAGTGCCGGAGTTTCCCCATCTCTCAGGGGGGAATCGCGACAATGTGGTTTACAAGGTTGCCACCCAGACCTATCTCTTCGTTCGATCAATTGGCTAAAAGATTTGTGGAACAGTTTTGTATGCATGTTGCTAGACCGAAAGACGTTAACACCCTGTCTAGTGTCACCAAGCTCATGGAGAGACACTCAGGTGTTATTTAGAGAGATTCCATGCTGCATATGTTGAGATCAGTAATCCCAACGATAACTCGATCTTGATGGCATTAACCAAAGGAATCGACCCCGTTTCTGAATTTGGGAACTGGTTAGCCGGAAAACCGCCTGCATCGTTGGATCGTTTCTACTCCAAAGCCGCCCAATTCTTACGGCAAGAGGACGCGAAACAGTCTAGGAAGCAGGACGATGTGAGGCCCAATTTTGAGGGAATACAGAGTAACGTAGCGGTTAAGCAATCCGGTGAGAGTTCCGGAAAAGTTCAGCTGAATATACAGAACAAGCAAACCCAGCCGAGAGGCAACAATGGCCAAGATAAGAAAAGAGATCAGAACCGAGGCCCACGGCGTAGGGCTCCAATGTTTGACAATTACACGCCGTTGAATACGTCATTGGAGAACGTATACTTACAGACTTACAACACTGTACAGTATAAGAAGCCTATTACGAAACCCTCGTCGGAGAGGCAGATCCAAATAGGAAAGTTCTATAGATTTCATGAGAGCTACAGCCATAATACCAACGAGTGTCGGCATTTGCAGGACCTCATCGAGAAGTTGATCAGGGAGAGGAAGTTAGATCAGTTTGTGCGGGCGCCGCAGTCTGGTGGTGCGGGCCCTTCAAATCAAAATCGTCCACAAAATCAAGAGAGACAGGAAGAACCCGCTCGTATGGGCGGAAGGCTGGTTATTAACACGATAAGTGGTGGTCCCTACCCAACAGACAGAAGCTGGGGGGAAATGGAGTCGTATGCTAGTTCGATCAGGCATGCGGCTTCGAGTGTTGCAGTAATTGTGAGGATGGAACTCTGGCTAAACCACAGAAGATAATGTCTGATGATATCGTATTCAGGAGCCGAGACGCTGATAAGGTCGAAGCCCCTACAATCGACCCACTAGTCATATCTACCCAGGTAGGTCCTGCTCGGGTGAAGAGGATCCTGGTTGACAGTGGGAGCTCTTTAAACATCTTACTTAAGCGAGCTTACGATTTAATGAAAATGGAAACAAAGGATTTGAAACCCTGCCAATCCCGTATCAACGGTTTTAACGGGAGTGCTACTATACCCGTTGGAATAACAGAACTAATGGTGGAATTGGGAGTTGGAGAACGCCGGAGAGTCCGGATGTTACAGTTTGTTGTTTTAGAAACTGATTCGCCTTATAACGCATTTTTGGGCCGACCAGCCCTTGCTGAGTTCAGGACAGCCATTGCCCCATGGTGTTTGACTCTGAAGTTCTCCACCGATCGCGGGATTGGAGTCATCCAAGGAGATCATGCAATGGGAAGGGTATTCTATGTTGTTGAGCTGCACGAGGCGCAGCGAAAGGAAAAGGGAAAGGACGTAGAGGAGTCTCTCTGCGTCCGTTCTATTGATGATTGGCAATTGGTGCCTGGGCCTCGGCTCGGGCACCACGACCAATTCCTGAAAGACCTTGACCCTAGAGATAATGAAGATAAAGACGAGTCCAAGGAGAATCAAGCTTCTCCAGCCGAACTGACTGTGGACGTCCCAATCGGTGAGGATGATGATTCAAGGATGCTAAAAGTCGGGTCTCATCTGAGCAAACAGACACAACAGGAATTGGTTGAATTTCTCCGGGCGAATCTTGACGTCTTCGCCTGGACACACTCTGACATGTGCGGGATCCCGCCAAACATTGCAAGTCACTCCCTGAGTATAGATCCGCGATATGTCCCAATCAAGCAGAAAAGGCGCGGTATGGATCCAGAGAGATCTGCCGCCCTTAAGGAGGAGGTTGATAAATTAAAATCAAATGGGTTTATCCGAGATGCCTTGTATCCAGAATGGGTGTCCAACCCCGTGTTGGTTCGAAAGCCAAACGGGAAATGGAGGACTTGCGTCGACTACTCTGACTTAAACAAAGCTTGCCCGAAAGATAGTTTTCCACTTCCTCGAATTGACTAGCTTGTAGATTCGACGGCTGGGCACGAATTACTATCTTTTATGGATGCTTATTCTGGCTACAATCAAATACCCATGCATTTGCCTGATCAAGAGCATACCAGCTTCGTAACCGATCTAGGACTCTACTGTTACAAAGTCATGTCATTTGGTCTAAAGAACGCCGGAGCAACATACCAACGCTTGGTCAACCGGATGTTCGCCAACCAGATCGGGAAGACCATGGAGGTTTATGTGGATGATATGCTAGTGAAATCTCAATTCTCCATGGATCATGTCAGAGATCAAGATTCGATGTTCCGCATCCTTCAGGAATATGGAATGAAGCTTAACCCACTAAAGTGCCACTTCGGCCTTGCGTCTGGAAAGTTCCTTGGGTTCATCGTCAACGCTCGAGGGATAGAAGCGAATCCCGAAAAGATCTGAGCAATAAGGAACCTGCAAACCCCAAGAACCATAAAGCAAGTCCAGAGCCTAAACGGGAAATTGGCAGCATTGAGCAGGTTCATCTCAAAGTCCACCGATAAATGCATTCCTTTCTTTGATCTGATCCGAAAAGGAAAATGAAACTTTGAATGGACCACGGAATGTGAAGGCGCGTTCCAATCGCTGATTCAACATCTTTCCACGCCTCCGATCTTGTCAAAACCAGTCGACCACGAGCAACTGTACCTTTATCTGGCAGTATCGGAGCATGCGATCAGTGCCGCTTTAGTTCGGGAGGAAGAAAAAGTGCAGAAACCGGTCTACTATGTCAGTAAACGGCTAACAGGAGCTGAAAGAAATTACCCAAGACTGGAGAAACTGGCTTATTGCCTGGTTATTGCCTCAAGAAAGCTCCGCCCTTACTTCCAAGCTCATCTTCTTATTGTGTATACCGATCAACCGTTACGACAGGTCCTCATGCGGCCTGAGACGTCTGGTAGGTTACTCAAATGGAACATTGAACTAAGCCAATTTGATATCACTTATGCTCCGCGGAGAGCCATTCAAGGACAAGTCCTGGCAGATTTCATAGCCGAATTTACCATTCCCGAGGACATGCCTGAAACCAGTAAATCCCCCGAATACATCTGGAAGTTGTATACTGACGGTGCATCAAACGACCGATGTTCGGGCGCTGGTGTTGTACTTGAGATGCCCGAAGGCCGATCTATATGTTACGCTTTGAAGTTCGATTTTCATGCAACTAATAACGAAGCTGAATATGAGGCCCTCTTAACCTGCCTAAAGTTTGCCAGAGATTTGAGGATTATTGCTGTGGAAATTTATTGTGATTCACAGTTAGTGGTGTGTCAAGTACGGGGAGAATATCAAGCGAGAGATCGAAGGCTGGCTGCTTACTTGGCTCAAGTTCAGAGAGTACTGAATCAGTTTGATTATTATGCCATCTATTACATACCTCGAGAACGCAATCAAAAAGCCGATTCGTTAGCAAAGTTAGCTAGCACAGGTGAAGCACAGCAGATGGGACTTGTCCCCGTTGAAACTTTATCCTCCCCAAGTATTGATCAAGTAGAGATGGATTTTGTATTCGAAGCCGCTCCCAACGGGGAATCGTGGATGACTCCGTATCGAGATTACATTGAGAATGGGGCGTTGCCCGAACATAGAAACAAGAAAAGGCAAATTCTACAAAAGCTTCACGGTTCGTCATTCAGAATGGAGTCATGTACAGAAGAGGTTATTCTGTTCCTCTCCTCCGATGTATCACGCACGATGAAATCAAACGAGTGTTACATGACGTACACGAAGGAGCGTGTGGCGATCACACCGGTGGGCAAGTACTTGCTAAGAAGATACTCCGATATGGATACTACTGGCCGACAGTGAACCGAGATGCAGAAAACTACGCCAGAAAGTGCGATAGGTGCCAGAGACACGCCCGAATTCCAAGAGCCCCACCTACCGAGATAACTCAAATGGTCAGTCCCTGGCCATTCGCAATGTGGGGCATCGATATCATTGGTGCTCTACCTCTGGCAAAAGGTGGTGCAAAGTACGCCATCATCGCCGTTGACTACTTTACAAAGTGGGCTGAAGCTGAAGCCCTCGCAACCATTACGACAAAGAAAGTGATAAATTTCGTGGTTCGCAACATCATCTGTTGATTTGGACTCCCGCATACCATCATCACCGATAACGGAGCCCAATTCGAGAGTGCAGAATTGAAGAATTTCTGTCACGGTTTCATATCCATAAAAAATTCTCGGCAGTCGCACATCCCCAGGAAAATGGACAGGTTGAAGCTGTCAATAAAGTTATAAAATCCATCCTAAAGAAACGACTGGAAAAGGCCGAGGGCAAATGGGTTGATGAACTTCCTATGGCATTATGGGCCTATCGAACAACTCATAAAACCGCAACCGGACACACCCCGTTTTCCCTATCTTATGGCTCAGAGGCCGTTATTCCGGTTGAGACGGAAGTGTTTTCCCATCGCGTTACTTACTACGATCCAAAAACGAATGCTATATTGATGGCTGAATCTTTGGATCTATTGGATGAGAAGCGGGAAGAGGCTGATTTGAGAGCAGCCGCATATCGAAGTCGGGTCACCCGATTGTACAATACCAAAGTTCGACCTCGAACCTTTGAACTCGGTGACCTCGTTCTCAAGAAAATCTATCCAGTTCCTTCACACATGAAACCAAATTGGGAAGGACCATATGTGATTACACGAAGACTCGGAGATGGCACATTCAAACTATCGACCGTTGACGGTCTTGATTTGCCGAGGGCCTGGAACAGCGAGAGTCTCCGTCGCTATTACATATGACATGATTTATTTATTCCATTATATCTTTCCATTTAGCAATTTGTTTTTGCATTTTGAAATTTGAATTCTGTAATAAGGCAACTGACTTTGCCGCATTTGCATATTTCAGCAATAAAATGTCATCTCTTCGAGCCAGAACTGTGATTCACTAAATACGATATACAACATCACGACGCACGGAGAGCTAAATCCCATCACGCAATGGGACTTATTCAAACGGAGAGTGGCTGTGATACGACCGGCCACTCGCTAAGTAAAACCCGAGCTCAAGGGCAAGTCATTACACCAATGTTATATAGGGTTGGCACACAACAATCCTATAATCGACTCTGTATTCCCAGAGTGCGAAACGGAGCATAAACATTCGACTCCGTATTCCCAGAGTGCGAAACGGAGTATAAACATCCGACTCCGTATTCCCAGAGTGCGAAACGGAGTATAAACAATCAACTCCGTATTCCCAGAGTGCGAAATGGAGTATAAACAATCAACTCCGTATTCCCAGAGTGCGAAACAGAGTATAAAACAATCAACTCCATATTCCCAGAGTGTGAAGCGGAGTATAAACAATCAACTCCGTATTCCCAGAGTGCAAAACGGAGCATAAACATTCAATTTCGTATTCCCAGAGTGCGAGACGAAGTATAAACGTTCGACTCCGTATTCCCAGAGTGCGAGACGGAGTATAAACAATCAGCTCCGTATCCCCAAGGTGTGAAACGGAGTGTAGACATTCAACCCCGTATTCCCAAAGTGTGAAGCGGAATATAAACAGTCAACTCCGAACTCCCGGAGCGCGAGTCTGAGCAACACTAACTCCAATTTCCCAGGATATGGGTTGGAATACTAATGTCAAACTTAAGTTCCCAGGATGTGAACAACAGCTTACGAGATGACTTGTATCCCCAGAGTGTGGATAAAACGATTCATAAGGAAACAAGTGTAGTTCGATCGCTCAATCCTCACTCCTTGCGATCGCAAGCTGATCACCATAACTTCACCCCGGAACTGGGGGAAGGTTCAAATGTTAATCACTACCCAAAACTGCATGGTGTTCAAGTCCCACTCAATCTCCAATCGTAACTCAAGTCCGAGATTTCCAGGCTTGGCAGACAAAACAAGTTATACATAAGCGTTAAAATAATGCAAGTACACCGGACTGAAGTTCGAACGCTGCAACATTTAAGCGTAAAAGGAATTTAAGTTGAAACAAGAGAACAAAATTTTATTTCAACTAATCAAAAGCAATGGTTCATACACGAGCCTTTCCAAAAAATTCCTACTAGCAGGGGCCGAACCCGCATCTATACACGGCCTACAAAAAAGAAGAAGATAACGAAATTCCTGACTGCAAAAAGGGAAAACACATGCCTAAAATAAAAAATATAAAAGCCCATCTAATCTTTCTGTCTTCTCAACTTCTTCTTCTTCAAAGAACTACTGGAGCCACCAGTGATCTTTCGTTTAGAGCCTTTCTCCTTAGGTAGGCTTCCCTCGTACGAAGGCATGATGTCGACATCATCCTCCGAGCTGGAATCTATGGGAATACTTCCCGCAGGAGGAGTTGGAGGAACAGGATCTACATCCGGGGGCGGAACTGGCACACTAGTATCAACGAGCGTGCCCTCGGGAGATACAATCATAAGAGGAGTAGGGAACTGCGCTTCTGCTCCGCCATCTAAGCTGCCGCCATCTCGGCATTAATCTCGGCCAACATCGTTGCTTCTCGTTGTGCTCTGGCCTCACTATGTGCCGTAGTGGTCTGAGTTGAAATATCAGAAGTAGACGAGAATCCGCCCAGGCCGAATGATAAGTCTGCAAAGGGATCACTCTGTCGGCCAAGGAGCTCATTTATCATCTGTTCATCGAAAGAGAGTGAGCTCCCCTGCATTACTTCGACCGGCGCTATTGTCACAACGGAGGTCGCCTCAGAGATGATGGCCTCTAGCACTTGGCGTGATTCATGGGCTACGGGAGGCGCAGCTGGAGAAACTTCGGTCACTGATCAAAGAAAAGAAACGGTTGTTAATATACATTTCTATACAAGTTCTTCAATCCGGACGTACAAGAAGTTAGTTCAGAGTACCTTCCTCGATTTGGCTCGGGGTCGTCTGAATGACTTCAGAATGATGCTCCTTAATAGGAGATAGATGTGGTCGGTCTGGATCATATGCCGGTATAGGCTGGGAGTCGATTGTCGGAGTTGGCTCAGATTGAGATGACGCGACAATCTCAGAACTCGTAATACGGTGCTCAGCACCAGAGCTTTCTCCAACTTCCTGAGACTGGGCGCCAAGCCTCTCCTTCTCGTGAGAAATCATGGAGCCATGGAGAACTTTCTTTTCATCATCATTAAGAATGCGGTTCTCCAGCTCGAATTCATCGATGGCTTCATCGGGATGCCCAGATTTCTCCTCCTCAACCAGCGTATTCCAAGCGTTGTAGAGATGTGTTGGATAGTCGTCGAGCCAAGTCAGATCTCGATGCCTTAGCACGTTGGCATTATAAGTGACGAGTAGCTCTTCCACCTCAGCCTCAATCCTGGCTTCCGCCTGTCGTACTTTCTCAATAACTCCGGCTTCAACTTCGTGGACTTTTTCCATAGCCACATCCTTCTCCTTCCGAAGCACCACCGCCTGATCACAGGCTTCCTGTGCAGAGACATTGGCCGCAACTTTCTCCCTCACGATTTCGAAGAACTTTGATTTCAGCTCATTAAGCTCCTTGAGAGCGGCGTCTCTCTCGGCAGTAATGGTGGTATTCCTGTGACCCATGTCTTCAATTGTGGTATAGTGCTCTTGTTTCATCCTGGTCATGGCCGAGTTTACCTCATCGACCTTTTTCAGAGCTTCCATTTCAGACTTACGGGAAGACTCGGCCTCAGTGTTGAGCACTTTCATAATTCAGTCTTTGTGACCCAGCTCCTTCTCCAGTTTTTCAATGGCGACAGACCGATCAAATACTACTTTGGATGCTTTCCTCGCGGCCCTCGCCCACTCCTTGTACTGAAAGAAAATGTCCGCCACATAATCATGGATAGTATTTTCAGCTGTTGGCGGAATTCTCTTCAGGTGGGGAGGAAAGACGTAACCATCAAAGCAGATGTCGGGAAATTCCTTCCTCATCTGTGCCAGTTTGAGCGCTCCTTCCCCGATCGGATCGGTCGCGACCGATGTAGTAGCTGAGGAGGTGGCTACTTCGGTTCCACGCGGAGGATCGGATCTAAGAGTGTGAGAAGGTGGCCTGGGCCGTGAAGTCTCGAGAGGGCGTGTCACCAGAGCTGTGGGCGGTACAAAGGTCCTAGGCGGAGGAGAGCGGGATCGAGACCGGCGTACGTATCCCCTATCTTTGTCCAACTTCTTCTGACCAGAATGCCCTGAATCATAGTCTCTATCTCCCTCTTTCCTTCGTGGTTCATAATAATGGTGCTTGTTGCGCAAACTGCCGAGCACAGAGCCGCGACCAGACATCGTACCTGAAAAGTAAAACAAGGAGGATTAGTCGCCATTTATGATATGCGATTTGCGGTCAAAATTGTGTAGTGCCGTGAAGAGTGTATGGATGTGTAACCCCCCAGACCAACCAGAAGTGTCGACCACGCTGGTAGTAAGAGACTCGTTAACATCGAGAGTATGATGCGTTTCATCCAACCTGGCATCATGCTGTGTGAACGCAAGGTCCGGGATTGGAAGGTCAGCGAGCCCTTCGAAGGAGCTTTTCGTCTGCAGGGGGGATGGTTCTGAGATTCTAACTCCAGAAGGGGGCGGTTTGTGACTACGGATTTCTATCTCCCTGATTTAGACTGTTTAGAAGCCACTGCCTTGCCTTTTCTCTTTTCCTCAGAATCCGGGGTCCCGTCGGTGGGCCCGACCAATGGATCCTCATCGGTATGAGTTCTTTCGGAGTCAGCTTCCTCGATTATAACGACTTTAGGTTTCTTCCGCTTGAATTTTTCTCTGGAGACAGTCTTTAGCGCGCCATCGAGCCTTATGCTCTGTCTCCATCCAATCAACTCGAGAATTCTGAGATTCCGGTCCGTCAACAGCAATTCAATTTCCTCTCTTCACTTGGAATTTCTTGGAGGACCCGGACTATCTCTTTAAAGTAACCGCCTTCAGGTCGCTGGATTATTGCTGGAAGAAAAGAAATAGGAAACATGAGTTTAATTTCATTCATGAATTTCCCTGTCAACTTCTTAGGAAAGAGACGATACTCACGTCTGAACAGCCATCTTCTGGCAAACCCCAAAGGACATCGGACGTAGAACCACTCCAACTTGAAGTAGCTCAGTCTAGTCCATGACCCCGTGACCACTTGGCAGTTTCTTACAGACTCCAAGAATGTGAAAGATGGACTGTCGGTTCGTCTTTTGAAATTGAACAAGTATCTTATGTCGGTCATACGGGGAGGCCGATAAAGGTACTCCATGAAAGCAATGAACAAGTTGTTAAGTGAGGCATATCCGTTCGGGTGTAACTGAGACGGAGCAATCCCCAGATAAGCCAACACTTCTCTTATATATTCGTTGAATGGAGGAAGCATCCCGGCTGCGCATGCATGTCGGTTAAATGCGGTATATCCCTCCAGGGGATTATGTGGTCTGTCGTCTGGTCCCGGCAATAATACGTCGTTTAGCGACAGACCATGCCTTAAGCATATTCTCCCAAGCATATCTTCGGAAACATTTGACGGGACCGAGTCAGGTGGACTATTGATGAAGGACGCATCAGGGAACTCGTCCGGAGCTGGACCGATGACCACGGCCTCGATGCCCGGAATCTCAAGTCTAGGAGGGGTTAGATTCTGAGTTTCTGGCTGCTGCGAACTTGACGGTTCCATAACTAGCTAACTCACGAGAAACCATCATTAGACAATAAAAAGCCCGTGCATTCCCCAGTGTAAAGTGTATGAATGAGTTGTGCAGTGCAAGTGTTGTGCATGATTTGAGCAAATTCTGCAGAATTAAAGAAAATATGCAAACGACAAGGTTTCGAGGTCCAGTAGGAATGGCTGTCATCGCTGACCGCCACAACCACGGCATCCAGATACTAACGGTTGATTCAAATTGAAGTTCGTTATATTTTCATTATTTTTCACTAAGTTATAGTTCCATCGACAAGCTTCGAAAGGCGGTCAAATGTGTAGTTTAACAGTCAAGTCCAGACATGCGAAAGTGAAGCTCATCGAAATTATGCTAGAGAATGTCGCATATTCAAGTACATCGGGATATAAATTCGAATCGATCCCGAGAGGCCCATTTCGAATCCATCATAATACCAGTTCGAATCGATCAAGAGGAGGTCATTCGAGTCCATCAAAGCATCAGTTCGAATCGACACCGGTGAACATGTTTCGAGTCGATTATCAGGGGCCGACTTTGTATCGATCAGGGTGAGATGACTTCAAATCGATCCTGAGCTGCTTGGTTCGTGCCGATCGAAAAAGCCTTAGCTTGACATCGATAGCGCCCGAATCAACATTTCTCATATCAATTGTAGACGTAAGATTCGTATCGATATGAAGCTAAAGACTTCATAACAATCAGTGACTGATTTTCTCGTATCGATCACTTCGTATCGATACGATTAACCACCATGACAATCGGCTCGAACTGCATCGTCACTGGTTAGTCCCAAGAATCGATTCGAAATCCAGAAAAATACCATTGCTCTCATCAATTCGAACGCGACTCCCATATCGATTCGAAATCGTCTATTCTACTCTTTCTTCTCCAATCTGCAAAAAACACCATGGCCATCATACTTTCGAGCCAGATCTGGTTTTACCAATTGCCAGAAGGAAAGATTGGTGGAGAAAGAGTAGATCCATGGCGGCCTTATCATTTAGATTCACAGTTGCTTACCTAGTTTGGAGTTTGGATTCGAAGATCTGGAGGAACGAGTTTGATCGAGTCGAAAGTGCGGAGTTGTTATCTCTTCCTGAATCGATCACAAGAGGCTAAAGGCAACAGTAAAAAAGTAAAAGTGAAAAAATGACAAAGTCCCAGGTATTTATACAGAGCTTAGGGGTAAAATGGTCGATTCGTCTCCCAGTCAACCTGACCGGTCGCAACCAGTCAAACAACGCATCGATATGAATGCTCGTTTCGAATCCACCTGAAGACGATGGACTTCATCGATTCGAAGCGGACAAGGAAGCCACCCGAAGACGATGGACTCCATCGATTCGAAGCATCCATTTTATGAGCCATCGATTCACAACAGAGCAGGCCTGTCGATACGAACATGGTTTTCGTATCCATCAGAATCCATCGATACGAATAATTGTTTCGTATCCATCGAAGAATCATCGATGCGAAGCAGAATCCACCATATTTTAGGACCATCGATACAAACCTTTGTATCGTGTCCATCAACTCAGCCCGCATCGCTATAAAAACTACTTTTCAACCTTCTATATCGATCCAGGAGAGGATCGATACGAAGGTGCTACTCGAAAACAACCATCAGACGTTGTTTCAACTCGAATTTCAAAGCGGTTCGGGAGAGAGTCAATATTCAATAATGAGCTAAACTGACAACGATCCACGAACTTGCAGCTTTTCAAAGCACGTCATGTTTTCACAAGACGTACTTTGGGGGGCAAATGTTATCCCGCCTTTTGGCAAGGCCAGGAAACCAAGGAATTGATTGGATTCCAAATATCGCTAGTCATGGATATCGATGAATTTTGTCCGAGTCCGGATCGAGCTACGATTGATAGGACATGACCAGAAAAGCTAACAGAACCAACGTTCCAAATTTCAAGTCGATCCGAGTTCATATGATCAAATTATGATGGATGCAAGGTGAGGGGAAAAGCTTGTTTTCGTACCCATCAGTAAGTCCCATTTCGTATCCATCAAAGAGCATTGGTTCGTATCGATGAAGTTGGCCATATTTCGAATCCATCGAGTTCGTATCGATGGACTTCGTATCCATCAACTGAGGCAACAGTCACTACTTCGTATCCATCAATGGTCCTCACCTCATATCTGTTATCCCGCCTTTTGGCAAGGCCGAGATATCAAGGAACTGGTTGCACACTTAAGGTCAATCATCCAGGATATCAAGTGTGCACAGGTTCATTATGGATATCGATGAATTTTGTCCAAGTCCGGATCGAGCTACAACTGATAAGACATGACTAGGAGAACAAAGGAAGCCAACGTTCCAAGTATCAAGACAATCCAGGTCCACATGCTCAAGTTATGATCGATTCAAATTGAAGGGAGAAGCCCAGATTTCGTATCCATCGCTCTGGGTGGTGTCGTATCCATCGCCGAAGCTCTAATTCGAGTCGATCAGGATTCGTATCGATCAACTTCGAATCCATCAAAGTACCCAGGTTCGACTCGGTTTCATTCGAATCCATCGAGCTCGTATCGATGGACTTCGTACACATCAGCAGTTGAAGCGCTTCGTATCCATCAGCCAACGTCTGTTTCGCATCAATCGGATCTCCTTCATTCGAACCCATCGAGTTCGCATCGACATAGGTTCGAACCCATCAACAGGTGACGTGTATCGTATCCATCGAGGCCACTATTCTTCGTATCCATGGGAGAAAGAGTTGTTCGTATCCATCGACCATCGCTTTATTCGAATCCATCAGGCCATCAAACCAAGATGACGTGTCATCCTTCGATGCGAACGTGCCGAGATATATGGAGTCGACGCGGTCGACTCGGAGTGAAGACCGGATCGAGGCGAAGCGTGTGCGCCACCTCATCTTGAGAGCACGTGCAGTCATCGACACGAAGGGATGGAGTCGAAGTCATGGAGACGAACCAGACAGCCTTCGAGAAATCTCAGTTCGTATCGACCATATCTCGTGATCTACTAATCCAAACTCGATGAAATTTTAAGGGAAGCTTGCATGCACACTAAAGAAGGTCTCCACCAAATTTTAGCTTAATTGGACGTCATCTTGATCGATACGAAATGTATTCGTATCAATCGCAGATCGAGGCCAAACTTTCTGGAAACGGTCGAGTGGGTCCCCTCACATGCCAGACCAAGTCTCCCGGAGTTTGAGCGAGATCTGAGCTTCCTACGCCTATAAATAGAACCCCAGAACTAACAGAAGAGGGATCCTTTTTCTCTGAAGCGTCCAAACTCTACCGGATTAAGATTTGCATCCTACCTTTGCTGTCAATTTCGAATTCTAATCTGTAATCCACTGTTGTTTGCTGTAATCGCTTGTAATCATTGAAAGAGAATCAATAAAATCATCAAAACTTCATAGTGGACGTAGGCAATACGCTGAACCACTCTAAATTGCTTGTCTGTGCATTTTATATTTCTATTTGTTGGAGTTTTTGTTAGATAACCTCTATTTTACATTTACAATCTTCATTTTATCTCTTCAAATAACTCCCAAAGAGTGTTGTGCCCATTTTTGGTACAAACACTTTGGTGCTTTCACTGAGAAAATCAGATTTTTCTCCTGCTCCTTGGATCTACCGTCGATACCGGATTGTATACATCCAAGAGGAAGATCCAGATATCTGATTCGGAATCCTACCACTCTATTCAGATTTGCATAAAATCAAGGAAAGGACTCCACTACTGAAGATGGTTAGTACAAGAACCACCGCTACCGCTGCTAATCAGGAAGGCCGAGAGAGACAGAATCCTGCGCAACAGCCTTCTTCCAACCAGGAAAATACCGCTCACTCGGATCCGTCAGGGCCAGTCACCCAACAAGAGTTTCAAGTATTGCTCCAGGAGCTGACCCAAAGCCGTCAGCAGTTGGCCGAACAGTTGCGCGCAAATGTCGAGCTGACCAACCAACTAAACCGCCGGGGCCACAGAAGGTCCAGGAGGGATGATGCCTCCAGGGCATCTACCGAAAGCTCAGCTTCGTCTGACTATCACCACAGATCTACCCGTCCTCGGCTAGAGGGGAGTCGCGCTCAAACTACGGGATATCAACCCGCCTTGACCGTCGGACAATTGAGAGCAGGACCGTCGACCAGCTTTCAAACAGGACCCTCGACACGAGGAGGCACTGCTCCACAGTACACCATGGACAACCGCGCTACCACCGCCGCGGTAGAGACAAGGGTTAATACCCGGAATCAGTCAGAGCCGAATAATCAGCAGCGCGGACATACTCCTGAACCATATGTCCCAGAAGACGCTGAGCCAAGGAGGCAAGACACGGACCGTCGACAGCGCCCGGTCCAGACTCGCATTGTGGAACCCGACCACACCTTAGCTCAGCATGCCCAGAATTTGCCGGTGTCAGACATATCAACCATGATACGTCAGATGATACGCGAGAGTCAGGGGCTCAATAATGATGATTGGGGAATCTCTCGTAGTCATACCCCTTTCACAAACGAAGTGTTACACGCTGAACCCCCTCGGCGATTCAAAATGCCAACTCACCCAATGTATGAAGGAAATAATGACCCCAACCAACATATTCTGAAATATGAATGGTCGATGAGCGCTGCTAGGGCTGACGATGCAGTGAAGTGTCGAAGTTCCCCCATCTCTCTGGGGGGAATCGCGACAATGTGGTTTACACGCCTACCACCTAGATCCATTTCTTCATTCGATCAATTGGCCAAGAGGTTTGTAGAACAGTTTCACATGCATGTTGCTAGACCAAAAGACGTTAATACCCTGTTCAGTGTCACTCAAGCTCATGGAGAAATGCTCAGGCGTTACCTGGAGAGGTTCCACGCAGCGTGTGTTGAGATCAGCAATCCTAACGATACCTCAATCTTGATGGATTTGACCAAGGGGATTGATCCTGATTCTGAATTTGGGAACTGGCTAGCCGGAAAACCGCCCGCATCGTTGGACCGTTTTTACTCCAAAGCCGCTCAATTCTTACGGCAAGAGGACGCAAAATAGTCTAGGAAGCAGGACGATGCGAGGCCCAGTATTGAGGGAATACAGAGTAATGTAGCAGTTAAACAGTCTGGCGAGAGTTCCGGGAAAGTTCAACTGAACATACAGAACAAGCAAGCCCAGCCGAGAGGAAACAATAGCCAGGATAAGAAAAGAGATCAAAACCGAGGTCCACGACGTAGGGCTCAAATGTTTGACAATTATACACCGTTAAACACGTCATTGGAAAACGTATACTTACAGACTTGCAACACTGTACAGTATAAGAAGCCTGCTCCGAAGCCCTCATCGGAGAGGCAGGTTCAGACAGGGAAGTTCTGTAGATTCCATGAAAGCTACGGCCACAATACCAATGAGTGCCGACATTTGCAGGACCTCATCGAAAAGTTGATCAAAGAAAGGAAGTTGGATCAGTTTGTACGGGCGCCGCAGTCTGATGGAGCGGGCCCTTCAAATCAGAATTGTTCATAGAATCAGGAAAGACAGGAGGAACCCGCCCGTGCGGGTGGGAGATTGCTTATTAACACAATAAGTGGTGGCCCCCACCCGGCAGACAGAAGCTGGGGGGAAATGGAGTCGTATGCTAGTTCTATCAGGCATGCGGACTTCGAGTGTTGTAGTAATTGCGAAGACGAAACCTCGGTTAAGCAACAAAAGATAATATCTGATGATATCGTGTTCAGGAGCCGAGACGCTGATAGGGTCGAAGCCCCTACAATCGACCCACTAGTCATATCTGCCCAGGTGGGTCCTGCTTGAATGAAGAGGATCCTGGTTGACAGTGGAAGCTCTGTGAATATATTGCTTAAACGGGCTTACGACTTAATGAAAATGGAGGCAAAGGATTTGAAACCTTGTCTGTCCCGAATCCACGGTTTTAACGGGAGTGCCACAATACCCGTTGGAGTGACTGAGCTACCGGTTGAGTTGGGGGTTGGAGAACGTCGGAGAGTCCGGATGTTACAATTTGTTGTTTTAGAGATTGATTCGTCTTATAATGCGTTTTTGGGCCGACCGGCCCTAGCCGAGTTCAGGGCAGCCATCGCCCCTTGGTGTTTGACTCTGAAGTTCCCCACCGACTATGGGATTGGAGTCGTTCAAGGAGATCAGGCCACGGGAAGGGCCTGTTATGTTGCTGAGCTGCGCGGGGCACAGCGCAAAGAAAAAGGAAAGGGCGTAGAGGAATCTCTCTGCGTCCGTTCTATTGATAATTGACAATTGATGCCTGGGCCTCGGCCCGGGCACCACGACCAATTCCTGAAAGACCTTGACCCTAGGGACAATGAGGATAAAGACGAATCTACGGAGAGTCAAGCTTCTTCGGCCGAACTGACTGTGGACGTCCCAATCAGTGAGGATGATGATTCAAAGATGCTGAAAGTTGGGTCTCAACTGAGCAAGCAGACACAGCAGGAATTGGTCGAATTTCTCCGGGCGAATCTCGACGTCTTCGCCTGGACACACTCTGACATGTGCGGAATCTCGCCGAGCATTGCAAGTCACTCCCTGAATATAGATCCGCGACATGTCCCGGTCAAGCAGAAAAGGCGCGGTATGGATCCAGAGAGATCTGCCGCCCTTAAGGAGGAGGTTGATAAATTACAGTCGAATGGGTTTATTCGAGATGCTTTGTACCCAAAATGGTATCCAACCCCGTGCTAGTTCGAAAACCGAACGGGAAATGGAGAACTTGCGTCGATTACTCTGACTTGAACAAGGCTTGTCCAAAAGATAGCTTCCCACTTCCTCGAATTGACCAGCTCGTAGACTCGACGGCCGGACACAAATTATTATCTTTTATGGATGCTTACTCTGGTTACAATCAAATCCCCATGCATCTGCCTGACCAAGAACATACCAGCTTCATAACCGATCTGGGACTCTACTGTTACAAAGTCATGCCGTTTGGTCTAAAGAACGCTGGAGAAACATACCAACGCTTAGTCAACCGGATGTTCGCCGATCATATCGGGAAGACCATGGAGGTCTACGTGGATGACATGCTGGTGAAGTCTCGATTTTCCATGGATCACGTCAGAGATTTAAATTCGATGTTCAGCATCCTTCGAGAGTATGGAATGAAGCTCAACCCATTGAAGTGCCACTTCGGCGTCGCGTCCGGAAAGTTCCATGGGCTTATTGTCAATGCTCGAGGGATAGAAGCAAACCCTGAGAAAATCTGGGAAATCAGAAATTTGCAAACCCCTAGAACCATAAAGCAAGTCCAGAGTCTCAACGGAAAGGTCGCAGCATTGAGCAGGTTCATTTCAAAGTCCACCGACAAATGCATTCCTTTCTTCGATCTGATCCGGAAGGGAAAGCGAAACTTTGAATGGACCACGGAGTGTGAAGGCGCATTTCGATCACTAGTTCAACATCTTTCCACACCTCCGATCTTGTCAAAACCAGTTGACCACGAGCAATTATACCTCTACCTGGTAGTATCACAACATGCGATTAGTGCTGCTCTAGTTCGGGAGGAAGACAAAGTGCAAAACCCGGTCTACTATGTTAGTAAGCGGCTAACAGGAGCTGAAAGAAATTATCCAAGACTGGAGAAACTGGCCTATTGCTTGGTCATTGCCTCAAGAAAGCTCCGCCCTTACTTCCAGGCTCATCCTCTTACTGTGTACACCGACCAGCCGTTACGACAGGTCCTCACGCGGCCTGAGACGTCTGGTAGGTTACTCAAATGGAACATTGAACTAAGCCAATTTGATATTACATACGCTCCGCGGAGAGCCATTCAAGGACAAGTCCTGGCAGATTTCATAGCTGAATTTACCGTTCCACAAGACTTGCCCGAGACCAGTGAATCCCCCGAATACATCTGGAAGCTGTATACTGACGGTGCGTCAAACGACCGGTGTTCGGGCGCTGGGGTTGTACTTGAGACTCCCAAGGGCCGATCCATATGTTATGCTTTGAAGTTCGATTTTCGTGCAACTAATAATGAAGCTGAATATGAAGCCCTCTTGACCGGCCTAAAACTTGCCAGAGATTTGAGAATTATCGCTGTGGAAATTTACTGCGATTCACAGTTAGTTGTGTGTCAAGTACGGGGAGAGTATCAAGCAAGGGATCGAAGGCTGGCTACCTACTTGGCCCGAGTTCAGGAAATACTGAATCAATTTGATTATTATACTATTTATTATATACCCCGGGAACGCAATCAGAGAGCCGATTCATTAGCAAAGTTAGCCAGCACAGGTGAAGCACAGCAGATGGGACTTGTCCCCGTCAAAACTCTATCCTTCCCAAGCATCGATCAGATAGAAATGAACTTTGTGTTTGAAACCGCTCCTAGTAGAGAGTCTTGGATGACTCCGTATCGAAATTACATTGAGAGTGGGACGTTGCCTGAGCATAGAAATGAGAAGAGACAAATTTTACGGAAAGCTTCACGATTCGTTATCCAGAACGGAGTCATGTACAGGAGAGGTTATTCTGTTCCCCTCCTCCGATGTATCGCCCACGAGGAAATCAAACGAGTGTTACATGACGTGCACGAAGGAGAGTGTGGCGATCATACCGGAGGGCAAGCTCTCGCTAAGAAGATACTCCGATATGGGTATTACTGGCCGATAGTGAACCGAGATGCGGCGAACTATGCCAGAAAGTGTGATAAATGCCAGATACTTGCCCGAATTCCAAGAGCCCCGCCTACCGAGATAACCCAAATGGTCAGTCCCTGGCCATTCGCAATGTGGGGCATCGATATCATTGGCGCTCTACCTTTGGCGAAAGGCGGTGCGAAATACGCCATCGTTGTCGTTGACTACTTTACAAAGTGGGCTGAGGCCGAAGCCCTTGCAACCATTACGACAAAGAAAGTGATAAATTTCGTGGTTCGCAACATCATCTGTCGATTTGGACTCCCGCATACCATCATCACTGATAACGGAGCCCAATTCGAAAGTACGGAATTCAAGAATTTCTGTCAACGGTTTCATATCCATAAAAAGTTCTCGGCTGTCGCACACCCCCAGGCGAATGGACAGGTTGAAGCTGTCAATAAAGTTATAAAATCCATCCTGAAGAAACGACTGGAAAAGGCCAGGGGCAAATGGGTCGATGAACTTCCTATGGCGTTATGGGCCTATCGAACGACTCACAAAACCGCGACCGGACACACTCCGTTTTCCCTATCTTATGGCTCAGAGGCTGTTATTCCGGTCGAGATGGAAGTATTTTCTCATCGCGTGACTTACTATGATCTGAAAACGAAAGCTATACTACTGGCCGAATCTTTGGATCTGTTGGATGAAAAACGGGAAGAGGCTGATTTGAGAGCAGCCGCATATCGAAGTCGGGTCGCCCGACTGTACAACACCAAAGTTCGACCCCGAACCTTTGAACTCGGCGACCTCGTGCTCAAGAGAATCTACCCAGTTCCTTCACACATGAAGCCGAACTGGGGAGGACCATATGTGATTACACAAAGACTCGGAGATGGCACATTCAAGTTGTCGACCGTTGACGGTCTCGATTTGCCAAGGGCTTGGAACAGCGAAAGTCTCCGTCGCTATTACACATGACAGGCTTTACTTATTTCATTCTATTTAGCAATTTGTTTCTGCATTTCGAAATTTGAATTTTGTAATAAGGCAACTGACTTTGCCATATTTTCTTATTTCAGCAATAAAATGCCACCTCTTCGAGCCAGAGCTGTGATTCATTAAGTATGATATACGACATCACGATGCACGAAGAGCTAAATCCCATCACGCAATGGGACTTATTCAAATGGAGAGTGGATGTGATACGACCGGCCACTCGCTAAGTGAAACCCGAGCTCGGGGGCAAGCCATTACACCAATATCGATAGGATTGACACACGACAATCCTATATCCAACTCCAAACTCCCAGAGTGCGAGACGGAGTATAAACATTTGACTCCGTATTCCCAGAGTGCGAAACGGAGTATAAACATTCAACTCCGTATTCCCAGAGTGCGAAACGGAGTATAAACATTCAACTCCGTATTCCCAGAGTGCAAAACGGAGTATAAACATTCAACTCTGTATTCCCAGAGTGCGAAACGGAGTATAAACATTCAACTCCGTATTCCCAGAGTGCGAAACGGAGTACAAACATTCAACTCCGTATTCCCAGAGTGCGAAACGAAGAATAAATAGCCAACTCCGTTTTCCCAGCGTGCGAAGCGAAGTATAATCAGTCCACTTCGAACTCCCGAAGCGCGAGTCAGAGTGTGAACGCTAACTCAAATTCCCCAGGATATGAGTCGAAGTACTAACGTCAATTTTAAAGTCCCCAGAACGTGAACAACCGTTCATGAGATGACTTGAATCCCCAGAGTGTGGATGACATTATTCATGAGGAAGTAAGTGTAGTCCGCTCGTTCGGTCCTCACTCAATGCGATCACAAGCTGATCATCATAACTTAACCCCGGAACTTGGGGGCAGATTTGGCAGATAAAACAAGCTATGCTTGAACATAAAAATAATGCAAGTACACTGGACCGAAGTTCGAACACTGCAGTATTCAAGCATGAAAGGAACATAAGCCGAAACTAGAAGACAAAATTTTATTTCAACTAAATCAAAAGCAATGGTTCATACACGAGCCTTTCCAAAATATTCCTACTAGCAGGGGCCGAACCCGCATCTAAACACGGCCTACACAAGGGAAAAAAGAAAAAGTAACAAAATCCCTGACTGCCAAAAGAGGAAAGTATGCCTAAAAAGAGTGTCTAATCTTTCTGCTTCCTCAACTTCTTCTTCCTCGAGGAGCTACTGGAGCCACCAGTACTCTTTCGTTTAGAACTTTTCTCCCTAGGCAGGCTCCACTCGGATGAAGGCATGATGTCGACGTCCTCGTCCGAGCTGGACTCTATGGGAATGCTTCTCGCAGGAGGAGTTGGAGGAACAGAATCCGTAGCCGGAGGCGGGACTGACGCACTAGTATCAGTGAGCGTGCCCCCAGGAGATACAATCATAAGAGGGGTGGGACAATGTGCTGCTGCTCCGCCATCCGCACTGCCACCATGCGCAGCTGCCGCCATCTCAGCGTTGATTTCGGCCAACATCCTTGCTTCTTGCTGCGCTCTGGCCTCACCATGTGCTGTAACAGCCTGGGTTGAAATATAAGAAGTAGACGAAAATCCGCCAAGGCTGAATGATAGGTCTGCAAAAGGATCACTCTGTCGGCCAAGGAGCTTGTTTATCATCTGTTCATCGAAAGAGAGTGAGCTCCCCTGTGTTACTTCCACCGGCACTGTTGTCACAACAGAAGTTGCCTCAGAAATGATGGCCTCCGGCACTTGACATGATTCCTGGGCTACGGAAGGCACCGCTGGTGCAACTCCAATCACTGATCAAAGAAAGGAAACGTTTGTTAGTATACACTTCCATACGCATTCTTCACCCCAAATGAACAAGGGATTAGTTCAGAGTACCTTCCTCGGTTTGGGTCAGGGTCGTTTGAACGGTTTCGGAGGAATGCTCCTTAATAGGAGATAAATGTGGTCGGTCTGGATCATATGCCGGTATAGGCTGGGAGTCGATCGTCGTAGTTGGCTCAGATTGAGATGACACGACAATCTCAGAACTTGTGATACGGTGCTCAGCACCAGAGCTTTCTCCAATTTCCTGAGATTGGGCGCCAAGCCTCTCCTTCTCGTGAGAAATCATGGAGCCATGGATAACTTTCTTTTCGTCATCATTAAGAATGCGGTTCTCCAGCTCGAATTCACCAATGCCTTCATCGGGATGTCCAGACTTATCTTCCTCAACCAACGTATTCCAAGCGTTATAGAGATGTGTTGGATAGTCGTCAAGCCATGTCAGATCCCGGTGCCTTAGCACATTGGCATTGTAAGTGACAAGTAGCTCTTCTACCTCAGCCTCAATCCTGGCCTCCGCCTGCCGTACCTTCTCATCAACCCCAGCTTCAGCTTCGCGAGTCTGTTTCATGGCCGCTTCCTTCTCCTCTCGGAGCACCACCGCCTAATCACAGGCCTCCTGCGCAGAGACATTAGCTGCATCTTTCTCCTTCGCCATTTCGGAGAACTTTGATTTCAGTTCATTAAGCTCCTTAAGAGCGGCGTCCCTCTCGGCGGTAATGGTGGTGTTCCTATGGCCCATGTCTTCGATGGCAGTATAGTACTCTTTTTTCATCCTGGCCATGGTGGAGTTTGCTTCATCAACCTTTTTCAAGGCCTCCATTTCAGATTTACGGGAAGACTCAGCCTCCGCGTTGAGCGCCTTCATGATTCGATCATTTTGACCCAACGCCTTCTTAAGCTTCTCAATTTCGACACCCCTATCGAATGCCACTTTAGATGCTTTCCTCGTGGCTCTTGCCCACTCTTTGTACTGAAAGAAGATATCCGCAACGTAATCATGAATAGTGCCTTCGGTTGTTGGCGGAATCCTCTTCAGATGCGGAGGAAAGACATAGTCATCAAAACAGATGTCGGGAAACTCCTTCCTCATCCGTGCCAGTTTAAGTGCTCCTTCCCTGGTCGAATCAATTCTGACCGGTGCAGTGGATGAGGAAGTAGCTATTTCAGTGCCGCGCGGAAGATCGGACCTTGGAGCTTGAGGAGGAAGCCTAGGTCGTGAAGTTTTAGGGGGACGAGCAGCTGTTACCGTGGGCGGTGCAGAAGTCCTGGGAGGTGGAGAGCGAGATCGGGATCGATGCACGTATCCTCTGTCTCTGTCGGACCTCTCCTGACCTGAATGCCCGGAATCATAATCCCTCTCTCCCTCTCTCCGACTTGGCTCGTAATATCGACGTTTGTTGCACGGGCTGCTCAGCACAGTACCTCATCCAGACATCGTACCTGAAATTTAAAATAAGGAAATTTAACAACCATTCGTGATATGCTGTTTATGGTTAGGAAACTGTGTTATGCCGTGAAGAGTGTGTGGATGTGTAACCCCCCGGACCAACCAGGAATGTCGATCGCACTAGTGGGAAGAGACTCGCTAACATCGAATGTATGTTGCAGTTCATCCAAGTCAGTGTCATGTTGTTCGGACGCAATATCCGGAATCGGAAGGTTGGCGAGCCCTTCAAATTGATTTTCAGTTTGCAGGGAGGGTGCATCCGAGATTCTAACTCCTGGAAGATGGCAGTGTAAAACCACAGACTTCCGCCTCCCGGATTTGGGTTGTTTAAAGGCCACTGCCTTGCCTTTTCTTTTTTCATCGGAATTCAGGGTTGCCCCAGCAGGCTCGACCGGCGGCTCCTCATCAGTATGAGTTCTTTTGGAGTCAGGTTCCTCGATTACTATGACTTTGGGTTTTTTCCGCTTGACTTTCTCTCTGGAGACAGTCTTCAGTACGCCATCAAGCCTTATGCTCTGCCTCCCCCAATCAACCCAAGAAATCTGAGATTCCGGTCCGTCAGTAGCAGTTCGATATTCCTTTCTTCGCTAGGAATCTCTTGAAGGACCCGAACTATCTCTTTATAGTAGCCACCCTCAGGCCGCTGGATTATTGTTGAAAGAAAAAGAGTAGAAGACATGAGTTTAATTTCATTCGAAAATTGCCCTGTTAATTACTTGGGAAAAAGACAATACTCACGTCTGAACAGCCATCTTCTGGCAAACACCGGAGGACATCGGACATAGAACCACTCTGACTTAAAGTAGCTCAGCCTAGTCCATGACCCCGTGACAACTTGGCAGTTTCTTACAGACTCCAAGAATGTAAAAGATGGGCTGTCCGTTCGGCTTTTGAAGTTGAATAGGTATCTTATCTCGGTCGGACGGGGAGGTCGGTAGAGGTATTCCATAAATGCGATGAACAAGCCATTGACTGAAGCATATCCATTCGGATGTAACTGAGACGGAGCAATATCCAGATAAGCCAACACTTCTCTTATATAATCGTTGAACGGAGGAAGTGTACCGGCTGCGCATGCATGTCGGTTGAAAGCAGTATACCCCTCTGTGGGATTATGCGGTCTGTCGTCCGGCCCCGGCAACATTACATCGTCCAACGACAGGCCGTGCCTCAAGCATATTCTCCCTAGCATATCTTCAGAGATATTGGATGAAACAGAATCGGGTGGACTATTGATGAAGGACGCGTCAGGTAACTCGTCCTGAGCTGGACTGATGACTTCGGCCTCGATGTCCGGGATCTCAAGTCTGGGAGTTTCTTGCTGCTGTGAACTTGACGGTTCCATGGCTAGCTAACTCACGAGAAATCATCATTAGACGATAAAAAGCCCGTGCATTCCCCAGTGTAAAGTGTATAGATATGTTGTGCAGTGCAAGTGTTATGCATAACTTGAACAAATAAATTCTATGAAGTAAGCCTAAGTGTGTGAACAACAAAACTCTGAGAATCAGGCTGGAAATGACCATCATCGCTGACCGTCACAACCGCGCCATCCAGATACTGACATTCGATTCAGATTAAAGTTCGTTATACTTTGTTAGGTTACAGTTCCATCTACGAGCTTCAAAAGGCGGTCAGGTGTGCAGTGCTGTGATCAAGTTCGATTATGCAAAGCAGGAGCTCGTAGGAATCAGGTGTGTAGTTTTATTATCAAGTCCAGATATGCAGGAATGAAGTTCATCGAAATCGTGTTTTCAAGTGCTCGAAATTTTTCATCCATCAAAGGGAAAGTTATGATCGATCCTGAAAGACTCGTTCGAATCCATCAGGTTACAAGTTCGAACTGATGCCAAACATCGTGTTTCGAATCGATCATCAAGGGCTGAGTTCGTATCGATCATTGGTAGCTTGGTTCATACCAATCGAGAAGACCCTAGCTTAACATCGATAGCTCGTATCGATCATAATGGCAAAGTTCGTATCGATCTAAAGCTAAGGACTCCAGAGCGATCATTGACTAATTTTTCATATCGATTACTTCATGACGGTACGATCCATCTCCATAGCTATCGATACGAACCGCTTCATCTCCACTGAAAAATCCCTTTTATCGATACTAGATCCAGGAAGTAATGTCACTGCCTTCATCGATTCGAACGCAAGCCCCAGATTGATCCAACTTTCTTGTTTTTCCCACTCGTTCTTCCTCAATCCATCGGAACGTTGCTATGGTCGTTTACAACCAAGCTTTGGCCCATATCTGGTTTCGCCAACTACCAGAATCAATGATCGATGAAGAGGAAGTGGATCTGAGATAGATTCGTTGTTCAGATTTATGGTTAATTACCTAAATTGAGGGTGAAATTCGAAGAATTGGAAGAACAAATCTGGTCGATTCGAGAATAGGTTACAGGTTTTCTTCTTTCCCAAATCGAAGCGAAGAGTAGGAGGCGGCAGTGAAAAGAGTAAAAGTGAAAAAATGGCGAAGTCCAGAGTATTTATATGGAGCCTAGGGGAAAACTGGGTCGATTCGACTCCCAGTCCACGCGACCGGTCGCAACCGGTTAACCCCACGAATCGAGTCGAAACGCTCTGATTCGTATCCATCTGACCGGGATTCCCATCGATTCGAAATGGACAGTGAGCGCATCGATTCGAAGCCCTTATTCGTATCAGCGAGTTCGCAACTCCGTCCACCACATGTCAATACGAAAGGCGATATCGTGTCCATCATACCTTAAATGATAGCATCGGTACGAATGACACAACGAAGACTCATTGGAGTTACTGACCATCGATACGAAATGGCGAGCGTTTCGCTGGTTCCAAATCCTACATTTATCGATGCAAGGTCAACCTTCCAACCTTCTATATCGATTCAGGAGAGGATCGATACGAAGGAACCTCTTAAAACAAGTAACGGTCGTTGTTGATTCAAACTCCTACATCAATTCAGGAGAGAGTCGATATGAAATTCGATAACAAACCACACTAGCAACGATTCGTGAACATAAAAAGAGTCAACTAGTCATTATTACACGGCAGGCAGCTACAGCAATGCAGGGTACGACTTTCAACAAGAAATACGATAATCGTTCAGAGAGAAATCGCAGCTTTTCAAAGCACGTCATGTTTCCACAAGGCGTACTTTGGGGGGCAAATGTTATCCCGCCTTTTGGCAAGGCCGAGATATCAAGGAACTGGTTGCACACTTAAGGTCAATCATCCAGGATATCAGGTGTGCACAGGTTCATTATGGATATCGATGAATTTTGTCCAAGTCCGGATCGAGCTACAACTGATAAGACATGACTAGGAAAACAAAGGAAGCCAACGTTCCAAGTATCAAGACAATCCGGGTCCACATGCTCAAGTTATGATCGATTCAAATTGAAGGGAGAAGCCCAGATTTCGTATCCATCGCTCTGGGTGGTGTCGTATCCATCGCCGAAGCTCTAATTCGAGTCGATCAGGATTCGTATCGATCAACTTCGAATCCATCAAAGTACCCAGGTTCGACTCGGTTTCATTCGAATCCATCGAGCTCGTATCGATGGACTTCGTACACATCAGCAGTTGAAGCGCTTCGTATCCATCAGCCAACGTCTGTTTTGCATCCATCGGATCTCCTTCATTCGAACCCATCGAGATCGCATCGATATAGGTTCGAACCCATCAACAGGTGACGTGTATCGTATCCATCGAGGCCACTATTCTTCGTATCCATAGGAGAAAGAGTTGTTCGTATCCATCGACCATCGCTTTATTCGAATCCATCAGGCCATCAAACCAAGATGACGTGTCATCCTTCGATGCGAACATGCCGAGGTATATGGAGTCGACGCGGTCGACTCGGAGTGAAGACCGGATCGAGGCGAAGCGTGCGCGCCACCTCATCTTGAGAGCACGTGCAGTCATCGACACGAAGGGATGGAGTCGAAGTCATGGAGACGAACCAGACAGCCTTCGAGAAATCTCAGTTTGTATCGACCATATCTCGTGATCTACTAATCCAAACCCGATGAAATTTTAAGGGAAGCTTGCATGCACACTAAAGAAGGTCTCCACCAAATTTTAGCTTAATTGGACGTCATCTTGATCGATACAAAATGTATTCGTATCGATCGCAGATCGAGGCCAAACTTTCTGGAAACGGTCGAGTGGGTCCCCTCACGTGCCAGACCAAGTCTCCCGGAGTTTGAGCGAGATCTAAGCTTCCTACGCCTATAAATAGAGCCCCAGAACTAACAGAAGAGGGACCTTTTTTCTCTGAAGCGTCCAGACTCTGCCGGATTAAGATTTGCATCCTACCTTTACTGTCAATTTCGAATTCTAATCTGTAATCCGCTGTTGTTTGCTGTAATCGCTTGTAATCATTGAAAGAGAATCAATAAAATCATCAAAACTTCATAGTGGACGTAGGCAATACGCCGAACCACTCTAAATTGCTTGTCTGTGCATTTTATATTTCTATTTGTTGGAGTTTTTGTTATATAACCTCTATTTTACATTTACAATCTTCATTTTATCTCTTCAAATAACTCCCGAAGAGTGTTGTGCCCATTTTTGGTACAAACAATATCCATCCACCTCGTATCGATCAGCCTTCAGCCATAGAGGTTTGTTCGAATCCATCAGTAAAGCGTCTGCTTCGCAAAGATCACCTGACGACAACTTCGCATCCATCAGGAGTTCAATGCTTCGTACCCATCGTGGGATTACGTTCATACCCATGAGCAAAGGTTTGTTCGTATCCAACAAGTCAACAGGCTTGGATGACGTGTCATCCCTCGAAGCGAACGAGGCGAGATATATGGAGTCGAAGCGGTCAACACGGAGTGAAGGCCGGATCGAAGCGAAGCGCGTGCGCCACATCAGCCCAAGAACACGTGCAGTCATCGACACGAAGGGATCGAGTCGAAACCATGGAGACGAACCAAACAGCCGTCGAGAAATCTCACTTCGTATCGACCATACTCGTGATCCACTGATCCAAATGCAACGAAATTTTCACAGGAGCTTGCGTACACAAAAGGGAATGTCTCTGCAAAATTTCAGCTCGATTGGACATCATTTTGATCGATACGAAATGGATTCGTATCGATCGTAGATCGAGGCGAAACTTCCTGAGGTTGGTCGCGTAGGCCCCCTCACGTGCCAGGCCGAGTCTCCGGAAGTTTGAACGAAATCTAAGCCTCCTACGCATATAAATAGATCCCGAGAGCATACAAAAGAGGGGGCTTTTGATTCTGAAGCGCCCAGACTCTGCCGGATTGAGACTTGCATCCCACTCTTGCTGTTGAATTCGAATTATAAACTGTAATTCGTTGTTGTTCGCTGTAATTGCTTGTAATCATTGAAAGAGAATCAATAAAATCATCAAAACTTCATAGTGAACGTAGGCAACACGCTGAACCACTCTAAATTGCTTGTCTTTGCATTTTACATTTCTGTTTGTTGGAGTTTTTGTTAGATAATCTCTGTTTTACATTTACGTTCTTCATTTTATCTCTTCAAATAAATTCCGAAGAGTGTTGTGCCCATTTTTGGTACAAACAAATAAAAGCTTGAAGCTCACTTTGTGTAAACTACTGTTATTGCATGTTATGTTAAATGTGTGTTGAAACTGATTGATATCGACGTATGTAATGTATGAACACAAGAGTAATAAGAAAAATCTCTAAGTCCTCGGAGAGCGGACTAGAGTACTCTAAGTCCCCGGAGTGCTTACTAGAGTACTCTAAGTTCCTGAAGCATGGACTAGAATATAAACGATTTAAGCAAAATCTCTAAGTCCCCGGAGTGCGGAATAGAGTACTCTGAGTCCCCAGAGCGCGGGCTAGAGTATAAACGACTTGATAAAAATCTCTATTCTAGGTCCCCGGAGTGTGGATTAGAGTACTCTGAGTCCCCAAAGCGCAGGCTAGAGTATAAACGACTTGAGAAAAATCTCTAAGTCCTCAGAGTGCGGATTAGAGTACTTTGATTCCCCGAAGCACGGGCTAGAGTATAAACGACTTGAGAAAAATCTCCAGGTCCCCGGAGTGTGGATTAGAGTACTCTGAATCCCCGGAGCGCGGACTAGAGTATAAACGACTTGAGAAAAATCTCTAAGTTCCTAGAGTGCGGATTAGAGTACTCTGAGCCCCCGAAGTGTGGACAAGAGTATAAATGACATGAGAAAAATTTCCAAGTCCATGAAGCAGACTAAAAAATTCTAAGTATCCAAACTGACGGATAGGTGAGAGAGCTTTCGACCATTCGCTATCCCACGAACTCCGATCTAAGATCGAAGAAAATGTTCAAACTGTTAGCGGCGGAATACGACCGTTGGTTACGATTCTGTCTTGGTATCATTTGTGACTTAAGATGAAGCCTATAGAGGAGCTCTGAGATTAAGATAACGTATTATCAACGAAACTTGGAAAAATTATAACAAGTACTTGAAATGAGAAGGAATTACTCTACTATTGAAGTAATAATTTACTCAGTGATTAACCAAGGAACAAAAACTTTTATTTACAATCTCAAAATTTCCTTAAAAACCATTCGAGATCCACGCCCGTACATGTGCACTAAAAAAAGGGGGGAAACAACGCATGTCTAATTTATTAGAACTAAGTACAATAACACAAGACCCTGACTATTTCTTTGACTTCCTCTCCCTCTTCGGCTTTTCGGGGGTCAAATCAGTCGAGAGTCTTTTTCGAGACCCTTTACTGCCTTGAGTGGAAGTACTTGAAGAAGGAGAAGGAACCGTAATAGGGATTGACCTGCCGGGAGGGATGAATTGTAAAGGCCTATGGAGAGGATCTTCAACCACCACCACATCGGGTTCACCCATGACTTTGATCTTTGATTTCTCCTCCTCTTCAACCTGTTCCTTCAAGCTGAACTTAGAAATGTGCTCGAAAGCACCCATAACTACAATGTCATCATGCTCCTCGGTAAGTGATAGGTCTTCAGGCTTGTCCTCGTCAAGCGCCTCAATCACTTGGGCATCGGGCCCTGGAATATCTACGGCAGCCAAAGCCTCGGCTACTTTTCCCTCCTGCTCAGTGGCAACAGCGCTCCTAGGAGTTAACTCAGGACCGAGATGACCTACAAAGTTTCATAAAAGGAGAGTGTTTGACTATGGCCGTTATTTATCAAGAACAACAACTTTTTAGGTTAAAATGGGCTTAATGTGGTACCAGCACCCGGTTGACTCTCGGTAGTCATCAAAGTACTCCTTTCGATGATAGGAGATAAGGTTTGCATGCCAAGTCCTGGCTTGTCTGGGTCATAACCGGGGTGTTGCTCGATAGGTTGAGAAGATGAAATCCCAGCCGGTTGAATGGGAGAAGGACCCTGGGGCTCAGTGCTAGACGACCCAACAATATCTTCCTTTTCCTTAGGCGGTGTGGGAGCTCTGCCAAATTGAAGCTTTGCGGCGGCCAAGTCGGATGGCTCGTTTCTTCGGAGCACTTTCCGCGCAAGTGCCCCTTTGATAAGCTCTGCCACCCCCAACTCCTCTTTTTGATTTTGTTGATGATATCCCAAGCCTTGGCAAATGACTCAAGATAGCCTTCACCCAGGAAAGTTAAGTAGCAGTGGAGGAGGACCTTTGCATTATACTCGGCAATGAGTGGATCAAATAAGCACTTGATTTCCTCCCTACCGGACTCAATCGCTGCCTCAATTCGGGAGTCGGCTTCCACAAGCACCGCTTTCTTCCCCTCTTTGTGAGCGGTTTCTTTCAAGGCTCCGATCTGGGAGAGTTGCTTGTTGAGTTTGTTTTCAGGTTTCTTGTTTCGACGATTTTTTCACAATACCTTTGTGACTCCTCTTGCACTTCGAATTTCTCCTCCCTCTCCTTGGACAGTAGTTTTTCTAACTCCTCCATGCGGCAGGCTAAAATGTCTTTCTCCTTTTGTAAGGAGTCCTTTTCCAAAGCCAAGGTGCCACTACGGTGGAGTGCATCATCCAGTTCCTTTTTATGAGAAGCCTCTAGGCGATTAATTGCCTCAGCCGTCTCCTTTGCGTTCTTCTTCACCTCATCAAGTTTGAGCTTTGAATGCGAGCAGCTTAGTATCTTGATGCCTAATAATGTCCTTATCGTGGATGGCCTCCAGCTTAAGGCGATCAATCTCATGTTGATGTTCAATAGAAACCTCAGAGACTTTTTCGACTAAATGAATAAACGCTTCATGTTGTACATACACATCATTCACACATGCCAGTGAGCACTCTTTTGCATTTCCAGTAATAGTATGCATAGAAGGGAGGAATTTGAGCCCATCAAAACAAATCTTTGGAAAGGTAGCTTTAAGCTCAGCTAGTCTCTCCGCCATAGTTGGATCGTGGGCAGGAACTGGGGGAGTTTGTTCGGATGTGAACAGCGTTTGTTTACGATGCTCACGGGACTGCCTGGTGCTTGATGATCTGGAATGTTGATCGCGGAGGGCATCAAATTGAGAGCCTCGGTGCGCAGACTTATCTCCACTGTATGCAAGAGGGTTAGTTGGGTCGCTTTGACGTGAAGCATGTGCTTGGGATTTCCTTTTAGATAATGAAGAAGATTCTCGAGAATGATAGTCTCTTTCCCATCCTTCATCTCTGTCTCGACGTCTTTCGGATTCGGAATCTCGACTTGAACGATGGAAGGTGGAAGAGCCTCGAAGATGATCGAAAGCGTGCAAATAAGACATTGCACCTTCAAAACAACCAAACGAGAACATGTTAGGAGTTGTTATGACAAGGGTTAATCACAAGTGGATGGTGAAGTGCAAGTGCTTGTGTGTGTCCTAGTGGTTCCCCCCGATGGACCAGTAACATTTGCTTTACTCATCGGAGTTCTTTCCTCCTAGTTGGAGGGTTGCATGCCTTTGCCGTTTCTCGTGGGTGAATTAAGCCCTTCGACGCTAAGGCTGGTGAAGTTGTAGTTTAATAGATCATCCGGGATCGAAATGTCAGAAAGTCCCTTCAACACGTTCTCCATCTTTAGAGAAGACGATCCTTTTTCAACTGGAGTTATGACAAATTTAGGGGAAGCTCCGGTCTTCTTCTTTCAAATCTTGTATGCCAAATTTTTTCCCCTTCTAGGGGGAGGTTGCGATTGGCTATGACATGGCGTTTCAACTGCCAATGTTTTTCCGGGACCTGCGTCTTCATTTCTTGGTCCTACGTCCTCTGTTTCCTTTATATCTCCCTCTTTAGTGCCTTCTTGGATTTCCTCAATAGAGGGCATTGTGGGATCATCTATTTCTTTCCCTCTCCCGGGGACAACCTTCAGAATCGCTCTGCTTCCTAGGTGGCCAATCCTGCGATCGTCCTCTAACAGTCCGAATAAAGAAAGCAACTCATCGGTGGCGAGGAGTTTGATGTCCCAATCCTCCATCGGAGTAGCATGGATGACCGCAAAGGCCTTGGAATATCTAACGCCTTCAGGATGAGGGCAAACCCTTGAAAAATTGAAGGAATTAGTACAGCTGAGAAAAAAAACCATAGTTTGAATCTTTAGGTTAAAGGCAAAAGCCAAAGTTGTACTTATGTCATTCCAGCTACCTTCTTGCGAAGCCAGGAGGACATCGTACGTAGAACCATTCTTGTTTGAACAAGGAGAGTTTATTCCATGCACCCATTAAGACTTGGCATTTGGGCATGGGCTTGAGGAAGACATATGAAGGACTATCGGCTCGTCTTTTGAAGTTGTAAATGCGCTGGATATCTTCAGGAGTTGGCGGACGAAATAGGACATTCATAAAGAGAAGGACAGTACCATGGATAAAAGCGTAGTTGTTGGGATACAGTTGAGTGGGAGCGATTCCCATATACCTCAGCATTTCACAAATAAAAGAGTTGAAAGGTGGCATACATCCGGCCCAACACATGAACTTTTTGCATGCGGTATATCTAGCTGGGGCCAAGTGAGGCCTGTCTTGCCTTGACGAAACCAAAACATCTTCAAAAAGAATCCCGTGGATAGAACACAATCGACGAAGAGCAGCTTCATCAATTTTTGAAGCTTGCGAGTCATCCGGATTATTTAAAACAATGGCATCCTCCGCAGCATCAGGAGCTGGGCCTATAACTTCTGCAAAAAGAGTCGAAATATCAGAAAAGAGATTTTCCTGTGGATTAGATGTCTCTACTTCTTCTCTTTGTTGGCTTGGAACAGGCTTGTAAGACAAAGTAGCAGAGCTTGATTTCATATTTGATCTAGAAGACATTGCGGTGGAACGCTTCATACAACTCGAGATCTGTGTCAGCTATACTTAGCAGACAATGAATATTAGAAATAATAATCTATCCCCTCGTGCTATGTGTGAACTAGTGCAATGCAATATGAAATGAATGGGAATGGTTTGAAATCGGAAAAGCAATAGTAAAATGTCGAAGCTTAAATGTTTCGTCCGGAGAGACTGTCATTGCTGACCATTTCAAACGACGTAAATGGTGATCGGCAACAAAAGCTTTAGGATCGAGTGTTGACGTTCAGGATTATAAAGTCTGTTGGTCGAATATGTTGGGCGAGTTGTATATTTAACTCGCATTAAGTAGATTAGGAATTTGTTTGTTTAAGTTTAAGTCCATTAATCTGTATATGCTAGTCGTGTTGTTGTTAGTCACTTTATGCTTGGGCAAGGCAGTATGCAGTCATATGTTCGAATAACACGAGTTAAGATGGTTTTGATTAGTCAACACCGACCCCAGCAATTTATGCCGATCCCCATGTCCTAGACCCATAGCCGATCCCTTCCTCTCCAAAGTCTATATCGATCCCTCCTTTCCTAACATATACTAATCCTTAATCCTACCGACCCCGTCTTTTACATTTTCTTCACTGGCCTCTCTAATTGACTTAGACATCAAACCTTCTATTTCGACCTTCATTGTCGATCCCTACGCTGGACTCTCCTTCCATTTTTACATTTATAACGATCCCTCTAAACATCCTCACCTATACCGACCCCTTTCCATTTCCGACAACAGATCTCTCACCAACTATCCCTCACTGAACCCTCATCTACTGCCGAACCCTCCATCTACATCCTCTTTTTTCTCTCCTATATCTTCTTCCTCCTTCTCCTAGCATGATCGACTCCACTGAATAACACACCTAGCTGACACTTAAGCATATATAAACTTGAAGGCTCATGACCCAACCACACAAACAAGGAAGAAACTATACCTATTTGGTTTGGACTGCAAGGCCGCAGCTTAGATTAGAAGTGAATTGATGTTTCAAAAGTCGAGAATATTATCTTGCAGTTGCATTCGAATTAAGAAAAAGGGGGTTCTAGCTTTACTCTAGAGCGATCGATTAGGAGGAGAGAGGTAGATAAAGTTGCAAGCGTTGGGAAGATAGAGTGAAAGAGAAAGAAGAGAAGAATTGGGCTTTTGTATGGGCAGTGGTGGAATATATACCGGTCACTCCAAGTAACTCAGTCATAGGTTGAAAAGTGGGGTCGGCCTCAAGCTTTACTGACCCCTATCTGAGCATGCTAACTACAGGTTGGCATACAAAGATGCCGACCCCAAATATATATATATATAGTAAACAATGAAGGGAAAGGGGAGATGTGCTTAAATAATGGGCGTTCGTGAAATAGAAAAGAATTTATAAATTCAACCTTTAAGAGGTTAGGCCGGGAAAACTTGAGGACTTCATATGACTGAATTTATGCATCCAGATGGAACGAGACTTCGTCGAAAATTGATAAAGAACAACGATCAACCAATGACTTGAAAAGGCTTGCCTCTAGAAAGCTGGATTTTTCTCTGATTCAAAGCACGTCGTGTTATTCACAAGACGTACTTTGAGGAGGCAAGTGTTACCCGGTACCTTGGCCCAACTACACAAAGGTGATTACAGAGATCAGACTTGACTATTGATGGGAAAGATGGCCACGAGATGACATCTATGTGACCAGAGTGTGATTTACGAGTAGCTATATCTAGCCCAGGGTAAATAAGGTCAACGAATAGAGGATACAAGATGTCAGAATTATGAAGGTTAGCTTCGTGGGATAGGAGTCGACATAGTTGATTAATAAGTTGAAGAGTGCTTGGCATCCATTGGGTCGGCATAGTAAGTGGAATGGCCTGGGTCGGCAAAATGTACGGTGTAACATGGGTCGAGTCGGCATAACACTTGTTGTGGATGGATCGGCATAATATGTAATGGGGATCGATATGGCTAGGTGGTGTTGTTGGGGTCGGCAAGACCAGTTGGATGGGTAGTAGACATGGATGAAACATTGTTCAGGTCGGTATAGAGTATAAAGACCATCGGGTCGGCATAGAGTACAAAGACCATTGGGTCGGTATAGAGTACAAAGACCATCGGTTCGGCACAATGTAGCTCGGATCGGTATGAACATTTCGGTCAGCATAGTGTGTTAGGCTGAGCTTTTCTTATGGTGGGCCCAAGTGATCAGAGGGGTTCAGGCTTGGAGATGTAAGTCAGGTTGAAGGTTGCCTTCATCTATAAATAGAGGGGCAGGCGGCCACTTTTGGGGGCTCTCTCTTTTTTTGGCTAACAAGTGAAACTCGGCCATTTTTATAATCAGGCTCCTTTTGTTCTAACTTGTTCTCAAGCTATTTCTTGCTGATTGTAACTGTAATCAATTGAGTGATAAAGCAATAAAGAAAGTCTTCAGACTAGACGTAGGCAATCAACGCCGAAACACTATAAATCTTGTTGTTGTTTTTTTGTTGCATTTTTCTTGATATTCTGTGTTATTCCTCTAGTTTCATTTAATTTCTTCATTTATTTCACTACCTAAACCTATTCTCAGGTATTTATTAGCAATTTGGTTGCAAACAGGCAGAGTCTGCCTATTTCTCTTTTTAAAAGTATTATAGAAGCCCGCTTCATATTTAGAAGTACTAAGTGGCTAATAGGTTTGGAAGTATCGAGTTATTGATATGGCTTCATTAGTATTTCGTACCTTAGGAAGGGGTATGTATGTAATTGTATGTGCAATGCAAGGTTAGATTAGAATTACTAACCTTAATGGATATAACAATGAAATGAAAACCAAACAGTATAAGTTTATGTTATGGACAGTTTATATATTCAGTCACAAGAACGTTGTTCTGACCCCCTCCTCATTACAACCCACAGGATAGAATTTAGGGGAACAGGTCATTGGAGATGGATGTGTTTTGTTGTTGGAGAAGTCTTCTTTCTCTCATGCTCGATGCTGATGTGACAATTTGCTACTCAAGGAATACCACTAATTCCAAGGTAGTAGTCATAGTCAGTATTCTATCCTATTATTGTTTCCGCTGTGAGTTTATATTTCTATCAATCTCTGATAATGCTCATGCTTATTTGCAGGTACCAAATCCAATGATCTAAGCTTTGATGGACTTGGATTTCGATTTTTGTCGAAATTTGGGCCTATTAAGGTGCGGGTTGTTACAACTTAAACCATGCGACTCTTTCTTTCTTCCTCAATTTTAGCCTTCAAATCACTAACTTTTTGGTCGGTGTCCTCTTCGGCCTTCTTTAACTCGGTAACTTCTCTATCGAGGTAGCGAAGATTTCATCACTCTGAAACGATGTGAGTTTCATTCCTACGATCTCGACCTCTGGTTTCTTAGAGTATTCCGAAATTACCACGACTAGCCTCCTCCACATGAAGTACTAATTGTATACATCCCCAATGTATGCTACCATCTTACCCTTGACTTCATGCAGGATGTCCTTTAAATTGGGAGGAAATTTGCAAGCTTTGAAGTTGATCCTCAGGAAATGACATTGTAATTCGGCAATCAGAGGATTTGAAGCGATCAATTATTCCTCTTTGGTGAAAGGCTACTCAACTGGCTTCTCAATAGGTGCTTTATCGTGTCTGCATCGAGAAGAATCGGATGAAGTAGATTTTAATGGACGCTGAGACTGTTAGGAAGTGTGGGACTATGCTGGCTACTTGCCGGAGTGAGAAGCATTAGATGTGTCATTATGTGGACGATTGTCTGGACGACTATAATGCCTCCTTGAACCCCTAGACAAGGGAGATCTAGATCTTGAACAACACCTAAACGACGAAACAAGCGGCATGTTGTCTTTCTCTCTACCCCATGATGATAACTTGAACGTCGGCTAGAATCAGATTTATGAATGGGCTTGTGAGGTTGCGTAGTTGGTTTGCACCTTGGCCGATATCTCATTTGATCCTGGGAATCCTCGTATAATCCACGTCGCCCCATGGAACCTAAGAGTAAAATCAAGATAAATTAGATTTGATAAGACAAGAGCACTGCATGAGCTGTACAGAGTGTAGTGCATGTGTGTGTGCATGCAAGTGTCCTAGTATCCCCTCAACAGATTGTGGGTTTGGATTTTGCCGACATGGGCAATCTCCCCTGCATTGGTAGAAGGCATGTCTTCATGAAAACGAATGAGGGACCAACCATCCCCAATACTCATATCAGCAAGGCCAAAAGGGTTAACCTTATCTGGAACTCTTTCATTTTAAGGTCTTTTCTCTAAAGAGGTGTCGATCATCGTCACCTTCACCCTCTTTTCCACGTTCTACTACTCCTTCATCTTCATCCTTGATTTCGCCCTCTTCAATGTGCTCCTATACATGGCCAGCCTCAACTAGTGGACTTTGAACTGGGGGCACTAGCGAGTAGCGAGTGATCTCCATAACATTGCGACAAAGAATCGTCCACGCTATCGTCACCATCTTCTAGAACAGCACCAACACTACAATTAAATTCCAACAAGTTATAAGAATGCAGATTTTCATTATTGAGCAACATCTTGGCCTCTTTCTCTCCCTTCAAAATTAGATGAAGTTGTCTAATAGTCTCTTCCAATGTTGCATTGGAAGGCCTGCACGGTACATTTGAAAAGAACGAAAAAGGCATTCAGAAGTGACAAAGTTATGGATGTGGAACCATATGATAAAGGCTAGAGTGAAGCTTACATGGAGATATCCATCGTTGAGAAAACTCAGGAGGATAGTGAACAAAGAAGAATTCCTCTTTGAAATAGCTCAACTTATTCAAAGTACCGACTGTGATCCGGCAACTTCTGGAAGATTCTAGAAAGAGGATGGAATGACTTCCCTTACAATGCTTAAAGCTGAACAAATATCGACCCTCTTGGTTATTAGGAACTTGGTTAAAGTGGCAAGCAAATATAATGAATAAACTATGGAAGAAAGCATATTTGTTCAGTTGAAGCTATGTTGGAGCCAGTTGCATGAAATGTAGAAGTCGGATGAACTGATTGAATGGCGGGACATCCGACCAAACACATATATTTATTGCTTGTTGTATATCCATCTAGCGAATGGTGTGTTATTTTATGGCTTATCGGAACCAATACATCCTCAAATGGGATTCCGTGATTTTCACAAATTCTCCTAAGAGACCCTTCTTTGATTTTGGAAGCTGGCCAATCTACGGGATCGTATAGTATGAAAGCAACTTCAAGAGTATCGGGGTCAGGTTCAACTTCTGCACCTGGACCTTTTATGGGCTGAACCATCGACCCTCCTATAGGCCCTATTGGAACTTTCAGAGCTTGTTGTTATACTTATGGATTTTCCTGTTGAGATACAAATTGTACCAGAGCTTGTTGTGTAAGTGGAACCGTTGTCAAGCTTGACTCTGTATCTGACTCGGCGTATCTGACAGTTGATGGACCTGCAACTTGAGCAGGGAGATGCTCGGAACATCTATTAGTTATTGTTAGTGCAGAATTTCATCGAAACCAACACCCCGAGCTTTGAAGGTCTGTCTCTGGGAGTCGAATGGAATATTGGACCTGACAAAGAAGTTGCCGAGACATGACATAACTAAGTATTTACAAAGAAGGAAAAGTGTGAAAAGTAGATGACACTGAGACTTTTATTGTGGTTTGAGCCAAAAGTACCTGCGTCCACTGTCCTTTCCTTATTTAGTTACTCTTTACAGCCGAGAGGCTTATTACATTGAATCAAAGCGTTTCTGCCATTAATGAGTTTTGAATAGAGCTCTAATATAGCAAAGTACTATTTTAACTTTTTTCGGTGCTTTTTTGCCTCTCAAAAAATAGATCCTTTGTGCCTTGGGATTACCGTCTATTTATAGCCAATATGTTGTGGCACCACTGGTGGGAGGCCTTTTATTTGGATTGATGACCAGACTTGCTATATGCAGTATAGATTTGAATGCTTGTCATTATCTGATTGAAAGTAAATTGACGTGGATTGTTGATGTGGCACTTATATATATAGCTTATTTGATTCCTTTCATCTATCTTGACTGTTGATCTCGGTCTGGGGCTATCTGAGTCATTGATTGTTGATTCCTGTTGAAATGCCCTGGCTTCGGCAGTTGCTGCTCTTGGCTAAGCTTGTTGTCCTCGTTGGGCAATGGTCTTGATTCTTAGTTGACATTTCTTCTCTTGCTTTTGGATCGCATGCTCTCGGCTAATGAGTTTGGTGTTTTAGCTCTAGTTGGAAACTAAATAATGGGTCTTGGAATTACAAGCCAAAAAACTGCCATCATAAATGGTTGTAGTTTGTACTTTGTGGAAATTAGGGTGTAACACATACCCCTCCAAAGTTCACCTCATGCGGTTAGTATCAGGTGGACTTTGGAAAGAATGGTGTCATATTATGCTTTGTCTTTGGCTTGTTTGTTCCGTTCCAATCATAAAGTTCATCTTGTGTTTTTGGATAAAGCAATATTATAGGAGCTTTTGGGAGCATGGCTTCACCTAGACAATCCACACAAATATAATCTTATCTAGAGGGTTTCAAAAATAATTTAACATTAGTGCCTAGAGGCATAGGCTTAGCTGATTACTTTGTTTAAGTGATGAGTAGTTAACGGTTTTGAAAACTAAAGAGTGTAATCTTAATTTGGACCGTGACATCAAAAAACTTTAAAATCATATTTGCCACTTTGAAGGTATCTAGGCTAGGCGATAAGTAAATTGCTTGAACGATGAGAGGCGAAATCTAAATCAGGACCGTAAGGTCAAAACTTTTAAAAATCATGCTTTCCACTTGAAGTCATCTAGACTAAGTGGTAAGTGAAACTGTTTTGGTGCCGAAAGGTGAAATCTACCTTAAGACCACAAGGTCAAAACTTTTGAAAATTGTGTTTGTCACTTGAAGTCGTCTGAACTAAGTGGTAAGCGAAACTGTTTTGGTACTGGAATGCAAAACCAATTTTTAGACTGTGAGATCAAAACTTTAGGAAATTGTGCTTGTCACTTGAAGCCATCTAGGCTAAGTGCTAAGCGAAATTATTACGGTGTCGAAAGGCAAATCTAACTTGAGATTGTGAGGTAAAAACTTTTGAAAACTATGCATGTCACTTGAAGCCATTTGGGCTAAGTGGTAAGTGAAATTATTACGGTGCCGAAAGGCAAAATCTGTCTTGAGACCATGAGGTCAAAACTTTTGAAAACTATGCTTGTCACTTGAAGCCATCTAGGCTAAGTGGTAGGAGAAATTATTATGGTGTCGAAAACTAAAATCTAACTTGAGACCGTGAGGTCAAAATTTTTGGAAAACTATGCTTGTCACTTGAAGCCATTAAGGCTAAGTGTTAAGCAAACTTGTTTTGGTGCCGAGAGGCAAAATCTAACTTGAGACTGCGAGGTGAAAACTTTTGAAAACTATGCTTGTCACTTGAAGCCATCAAGGCTAGGTGTTAAGTGAACTTGTTTTGGTGCCGAGAGGCAAAATCTAACTTGAGACTGTAAGGTCAAAACTTTTGAAAATTATACTTGTCACTTGAAGCCATCTAGGCTAAGTGGTAGCGAAATTATTACGGTGTCGAAAGACAAAATCTAACTTGAGACCATGAGATCAAAACTTTTGAAAACTATGCTTGTTACTTGAAGCCATCTAGGCTAAGTGGTAGGCGAACTTATTTTGGTGTCGAGAGGCAAAATCTAACTTGAGACCGTGAGCTTAAAACTGAGAGGCAAAATCTAACTTGAGACCGTGAGCTTAAAACTATGTTTGTAGTATGAATTCGTAAGTGATCATTCGGGACTAGACCTTTGAAGAGATGGGTTTTGATTTTGCATCTAATGCGAGTCCAGATGTTAGCAGTTGATTGTCTCCAAAAGGCATTTTTCTTTTTCTGTACAATGATGAATATGCATCCGGTGGGGGACCCTTTGATATTCTTCTTATGTACACCTATTAAACTAAATCCATGGTGGAAAACTTTTCTCTTCTCAATTTGTAACGTTCCTTTAATATAAACACTCATCCCCCTTTTCCCTCTTTTTTTCACTTGTTCGAATTATAAAACCGCCATTCTTATTTTCAAACTTTCTTTTAATCATCTTTTGACAATAGTCCTATTTTTTTAGATTTGAAATGGATGCTCCTATTAAGACTCGGCAAGAACTCAATGGGGTTTTCTCTTCGTATGGGATCACAGGAGTCGAGACGCTCGCTCCTTGGTCTGGAATGCATTATAGCAATCCCCCAGAAGACTATTTTGTGTGATCTAAAGCATTTAGAACATCGGATTTTCCTGCCTAGTGCCCTTATTTGTTGATGTTTTAAAATTTTATCACATTAAAACCTTCCGACTCTTGGGTACCTCCGACACAACTTTTTCTGCCATTGTAATCTTATATTTCGAAAAAGGCTATCGTGATATACCTGTTATCGAGATCAATTACATGTTCAACTTGTTAGAGTCCAAATCCATTGGGGAATTTCCCGTGTATTATCTTAAATTCCTAAGTCCATCTCCTCTACATGATCCAGTCAGCAAGATAACGCCATGTCTGTGGTTCGTTGTCAAGGCCTCTTCTGATCGAATTGTTGCCTCGTTCAATAATGCTGGTACATCTTTGGATATTTCTCTTTCCTTTAGTCTTATATGTATTTTAAGTTGTGGCTCCTTATTTTTTTAAATAGTGAGAGCCGAGAAGAGTAGTGATCCGACGATCTTTAATCACTTTGAAGATAGGTATAAAGAAGTTACGAAAATTCCATCTTCACTGTGATATCGATACTTAGTTCTTACCGAAAGAAAATTGAAAGCCATGGGTCTAATACCTCCTTCTACTAAATTTGATGGACTTAAGCCTTCTAGGAAGTATGAGAAAGCTTCTATCGTAGTTATTGATAGCAAAGAAGAAGCCGAATCTAGTCCAGAGGAAAGCGAAACTGAATTCTTTTTCCCAATACAACTTAGTCTTGACTTTAATTTTAGCCTTACCCATTTCTTCTTGTTGTAGTGATTCCTTCTCCTAAGAAGACCAGCCCTCTGGGTAAGGGGAAAGAGACTAAGAAGAGTTCTATGTCGATGCTTTTTTATAAGAGTACTCTTGGCTTAAAGAAGCAAAAGATTACTGAATCCTCTAAAGCCGAGAGTACTAAGGGGAAAGCTTCGGATTTGCTTGCTAAGAAGAACAAGCAAGCAATGGAAATAGCTAGAGCTGCTTTTGAAGGTGATCTTTTCAATGCCATTACCGTAGCGCATGTTAGACTTTCGACTTCTGCCTAGGGAATTCGAAAAGAAATTGAGTGTAGCCTCCAGGAAAGCATCAAGGTAAATGTACATTTTCACATGTAGGTTTATGATTCGAACATATGTTCTTACTTATCACTTTTTTTAGACTATAGAGGAAATATCCATTCTTCAACGTGGATGGTTGAAAATGGATGAGATGGTAGCCATTGTCGACAAAGAAAAAGGAGTTTGCAGAATTGAAAGCTAAAACTCGGGAGGTGAATGCTCAAGTAGAGGAGTCAAGTAGAACTGCTAAAGGGAGAGATCGCAAGATTAAGACTCTCGAGAAAGCCTTGAAGGAAAGGGATGAGAGGTTGAAGAAAGCCAAGCCAAGGTGGTTGATAAAGAACGTTATATTGCCTAAGATGAGCATGAGAGGGAGGCTAGCAGATGGGCTTTTCATGTTTTATTTGATGCTTATGCTGACCATTGAGATCAGAATATGACTTTCTCTTTAGCCTATCTTGGGGACAACGTGTCACAGTTGAGACTAACTTTGCTAAGCGGTATGAGGAACGTGAGAAGGAAAACGAAGCCAAGGCCATGACGGTGGATGAAGCCGAGGCTCTAGTAGGGAAGGAGGAGGAAGCGGCTGGTTCTAACAAGGAGGTACGAGAGGATCTTTCTGATGATATGCTGAATGAAGAAAACATTTCGTAGCTTGTCTTTGTAATATACCTTTTGGCTTGTATAAAAAATTAAACTGAAACTTTGTTGATGGATTTTTAATACTTGATTCCATCTAATTTTATAGTGGGTGACTTCCATATAATATCTCAAACTAGAGTAGTCGACGAATAGGTATGATTTATTTTTCGTCTTTTCCTTTACTAATCTTAAACCGATGTTTCGTAGGGAGTATCTTGTCTAAATTGCTCAAAAAGTCAGTGAGACTATGCTTCTCTTTATTATTCTTATAAGGACAAGGTAGCCGAACTTCAAAAGCAAAAAGTAACCCTTAAGGATTAAGATCGATTTCCTTGAGTCAAAGCTGGGTCTAAAAACTAGCATATGCTTTTCTTCGAAGAGGAGTGAGCCCTGAATAGATATCTGACCTCGAGAGATGACATTGTTATTCTTTTTAAATGAAGGAGGGAAAGAAGCAAAGAATGATATTGCTAATGGATTCTTTCTGTGACTATAAAACTGAGGTTGCTTCGGAGAGCCCTATCTTGCCATCTCGTTTTGCTCATTTGGGGAGGATTTCCTCTTTTGTTTTTAGACCTTATCCTCCGATGCTCTTGATTTTTAATCAAATTTGTGTGATGCTATTCCTTTAGGCATTCATCTCGACCTATCCCTTATAACATTCTCCTGGATAAACCATATGTAAAGAAACTTTACTCCTTTCAAATTCACTTCTTATGCTATCATGTTGCTTGAGTGTGCCGTTTAGGACCTTCATTTTATGGGGAATCTTTTGCCCCATGGCATACTTTTGTTAAAATAAGGTTTTGAATCCAACCGACTTGGATTCTTTTCCGGAGCCAAACTAGTATCACAATTAAGAGTTTCGCCTTATTCTGGTTCTATGTTAACTTTTACCTCCTTTTGGTGTACCGAGAATCTACTCGATGTCTTAACTTAGGAACTTTTCCCTAACATTCTATTTGTATCGGGAATTTACCCATCTCTTATACATGATATTATTGATTCTTGACTCACTACCATTGGGAATCTACCAACTTCCTATCTAACTAGGAATCTACCCAATGCATGACATTTCGCATCCATGGCACACTACGATTGGGAATCTACCCACTTTCTATCCAGTTAGGAATCTACCCAATGCATGGTACTACCTGACTATGGCTTGCTATTATTGGGAATCTACCCAACACTTTAATCTAATTGGAAATCTATTCAGTTCATGGTACTACTTGACCATAGCTCGCTATTATTAGGAATCTACCCAACACTCTAATCTAATCGGTAATCTACCTGGTGCACAGTACCACTTGACCATGGCTCGCTATTATTGGGAATCTACCCAACGCACTAATCTAATTGGGAATTTACCCAATGAATGGTTCCTTTTGACCATGACTAAGTATCAGCATGCATTCTACCTTTCACTAATGAATTCTTTCTTTGACCGGACAGGTGGGCAACAGGACAAGGATAAGACTCCGACGCAGCCGGCTCCTTGATTGGACCTCGATATCTTTTTGTGGACTTGACATTGTTGTATATGTTAGTCTCAAAACAGTAACGTAACTCTTAGGTTGTAATTATGCTACTTGTAATAAACAACACTATTCTTGACGTGTAATTCTTTAACTTAAGCTGATTCTGTCGTCTTTTGAATGTTTTTGCTATTTTGACATGTTGTATGAGAAATATAGCTATGCATATTCTGGTAATTAAATTGTGTTTGATGTCAAGTTCTTGTTTAAAACACAATTTCGTGACTTGCAATGTTAGCGTGATGTGTGAATAAATTATAGTCACGTGTTTACACATGAAAGAAGGAAATACCGCCCTTTATATTTTGCTTGTAGATGGCAGCTTTGAATGTCTAGTTTGATCGAGTATGGAATGCAGTCCAGTGTCTCGTTGCGAGTACCTGCTTCCATTAGCGAATGTTTCTTGTCCTATGTCCTGCACTTCAGGGATTGTTACAGAGGATAGGAGAAAAGTTTCTTAAATAAAATTGAAATATGTGAAATAGTAAAACTTCCAATCACGGAAGGCCTTTGATGTGCTTAAGTTCGTGGCAACCGGGCTTTGTAGTCACTTTCCCTAGCTGTGGGTCTTGGAGACATTTGTCACCCATCTTACGCCTCCGCGGGGAGTTAATTCTTTTTTACCACAGCCGCACTTAAGACACATCGGAGCCGATATCGCGCACAGTAACTACCCGAGCCATTATGGCCCATAATCGTGGGTATTATTCGATTTACTGTGGCCGGCTAGCGTGGGTGCCGATCGTCAACCGTGAACTGCCCCTGGCTGGCCACACCTTATGTTGGGGCTTATAGTCGGTTCACAGTTGCCGGCGAGCCGAACGCCATAATGAGCTGCCTCGGCTATAGTCGGCCTTCTCGGTGGCTTATAATCGGCTCATTACAGTTGGCTTTGAGGGCCGTCGCGAGCAATGAGTTAACCCGCGGTAGAGGGATGCCGGAGCAAAAGTGTCTCATTGGCGAGGGCATAGATTCGTATAGTACCTGTTAGGTCTTGTCCAGGAGAAGTCGCGCTGTGGAGCGCCTTGAATGGAAATGCTATTTGCACAGAATTTTGTTCAACAGAAAAGGATAAAGTTAACAAGCAGCCAAGATATAAAGGAACAAGTTAAAAAAGAGACAAGGTTTTTTTTGAGTGGTTCGGCACGAAAATGCTTACGTCCACTGATTCTCTTTGTTAATTCGCTTTATATGGGCAGTGCAAGTTAAGTAAAGTATCGACGAAGGTGTTGGATGTTCCATGCCCACTGGAACACCTCCCCGTCCACTGTTGACAAAATATAAGCTCCATTGTGGAGATCTTTATGAATTACATATGGTCCATTCCAGATTGGATCTAGTGCTCCGGGGCGAGGGAAGATTCGCTTGAGGACAAGATCCCCTTCTTGTAAGGTACGATGCTTGACTTTGGAGTTGTATTGTGCTGCCACTTTTTGCTTGTGGGCTGCTGCTTTGAGGACTGCATCATTTCTTCTCTCCTCAATTAGATCCAAAGACACGTGAAGGAGTTCTTCGTTCTCTTCTGGGTTATAGTGGATCCTACGGTGGGAAGGCACAATAGTTTCAACCGGGAGCATAGCCTCCGATCCGTATGCCAAAGAGAAAGGAGTGTGCCCCGTTGATGTTCTGAAGGATGTGCGATAGGCCCACAGTGCCGTGGGGAGTTCATCCACCCAAGCGCCCTTTGACTTTTCGAGTTTCTTTTTGATTAGGGTTTTCAGGATTTTGTTGACGGCTTCGACTTGTCCGTTTGCTTGGGGATACGCCACGGATGAGAAGCTTTTGTGAATTCCATGCTCTCGGCACCAGTTGGCGAATTCCTCGCTGTCAAACTGAAGCCCATCGTCTGATATGATTTTGAGTGGGACTCCGTACCTGCACAGAACATTTTTGATCAAGAAGTTAATAACTTTTGTTGAAGATACTTTATTCAAAGGTTCCGCTTCCACCCATTTGGTGAAATAGTCGACTGCCACTATAGCATATTTGGCCCCGCCTCGGCCCATTGGTAGCTCGCCGATTAAGTCAGTTCCCCATATTGCGAAGGGCCAAGGGCTGGTCATTTGAGTAATCTCAGTTGTTGGTAGCCGCGGAATCTTAGCAAACTTATGGCATCTGTCGCACTTTTTGACGAAATCTAAGGCGTCCTTGCTTAAGGTGGGCTAGAAATATCCATATCGGAGTATCTTTTTCGCTAATGTTTGCCCTCCGGTGTGATCTCCACAGCTTCCCTGATGAATGTTGAATAAGATTTCCTTGGCTTCCCTCCCAGCGACACACCTTAATAACGGGTTAGAGAATCCGCGCCGATAGAGGATGTCTTCTTGTATTGTGTAGCGGGATTCTTTCCTCAAGATTTTCTTGGCTTCGTTACACCCGTAGGGTAGCGTGCCGCTTTGTAGGTAGTCTCGGATGGGAGTCATCCAAGTTGCTTCTTCGGTTGCAGCTATCAGATTCATTTGCTCAAAACTTGGGGCCAGTTGCTTTGAGATGGTTACTGCCCCGAAGATGGCGATGTCTCTCACACTTGCTTGCTTCGCCAATTCGTCGGCCTCTTGGTTCTCTTCCCGAGGGATGTGTTTGACTAAGTAGTGGTCCAATCGGCTGAGAAGTAACTTGGTCTTCTTTAAATATGCTATGAGTCATTCTTCTCGAGCTTGGAATTCTCCTAGTATTTGATTAACAATAAGTTGAGAATCGCTATGAAGACACAAAGAATTGGCTCCGATTTCCAAGGCAAGTTCTAATCCAGCTATCACTGCTTCATACTCTACATCGTTGTTGGTGGCAGCGAACTCCAACCTTATAGCATAGTGCAGCTTATTTCCCCTAGGAGTGATTATTACCACACCTGCCCCCGAGCCTTGTTCGTTTGACGCACCATCCACGAAGAGATTCCACTTGATGTCTTCTGCTATTTACGATTGCTCCTTACTTTCGTTGGTAGTGAATTCTGCAATGAAACCGGCCATGGCGTGTCCCTTGATAGCGGTGCGAGGGTGATAGGTGATATCATACTGACTTAGTTCAATGCACCATTTAAGTAGTCGCCCAGAAGTGTCGGGACGATGGAGTACCTACCTCAGTGGTTGGTCGGTCAGAACTTTGATGGAATGGGACTGGAAGTAGTGACGCAGTTTCCGTGATGTGATTAGTAAATAGTATGCTAGCTTTTTAAGTTTAGTATATGGCATGCTATGTCAGGGGAGATTCCGGTCATTTCAGCATGTGACCATGCAAATACATCCAAGTTGTGGCGGTGAAAGTCAATGAGTTGTTCCTTCAACTCTGTTTTTAGTTGGGACCCGATTTTCAATAGTCTACTCGAGTCATGTTTGCCTATAGATACAAATTCCATAGCCTCTGCAGGCTCGGCGGTGGCCTCCTCCTCCCTGTCCCTGGGGCCTAATTCATTGAAGGGATCGCTGGTATATCGAAGGGGAGGGGCTTTCTTTAGTTGCTATGCTTCCAAACTTTTTGTGCAGAGGGCAACCTCTACACTCTTCCCTTTATCCTTCCTGTGGTTGTTGCGAAGTTCAGTTACATAGCAGTCTCGATCAACGTCCTAGTCTTCCTCTACTTCCCCTACTCCATTGTCCGTTGGAAATTTCATCTTTAGGCACTATGGGGCCAGGACAATTTGGAAGTCAGACAGGGCTGGCCTTCCCAAGAAAGCGTTGTAGTTTCTTCCTTCTGATGTGTTCTTCAATCAAGTCCCGGAGATGATGGCATTCATTGGTATCATGCCCATGAGATTCGTGGAAGCGGTAGAACTTTCCAGACTTCTGTGCGTTATCTGATTCCTTCCTGTACGGTGGGCGTTCGTATCTAACTTCGCCTTGGGTGGCAAGGAAGATGTTTTTCGACGGTTTCATCCAAAGGAGTGTAAGTGTCGAATCTCGGTCCTGGCCGATATAGGCGCTTTTCTCCCTTCTTGCCCCCAGCATTATCTCTAGAATCATTTATTCGAACGTCCTTTGCTACAGCGGGCGCGTTGCTGTGAGTTGCCTTATTTTATTGCCCTGACTGCCCCTTAGTGGCAGCGTCTTCAAGCCTCATATATTTCCCGGCTTCATGGAAGAAATCGGGTAAAGTAGCTGGTTTTTCTTCTGTCAATCTTCTAGCGAATTTAGTATCCGGATGCACACCACTACAGAGGGCCATTAAGACAAGCTTCTCATCGGCATCTTGAACTGCGGCCGCTGCGGCATTGAATCGGGTTAAATATTGCTGCAGCTTCTCTCCAGGTTTCTGTTTGATATTGGATAAGGAATAAGCGTCCTTGGGTTGTTCCACATGAATGCGGAACTGGCTGATAAACTTTTCTTTCAACATCTCCCACGAGCTGATGGATCCTTGGGGTAGATGGCAGAACCAGGAGGTAGCTAGATCTGCTAAGAATAGTGGAAAGCATTTGCATAGTACTCCCTCTGTTGCTCCGCTCATGAGCATATGCTGTGTGTATCTCTGTAAGTGTACAACGGGGTCGGAGATTTCTTTGTAAGGTTCCATTGTTGGCATCTTCCATTCTCGGAGGGTGATAGCAATTTCGATATTGCGGGCGAAAGGGCTGGTTACCCTAGCGCCTATCCCTCGACCTCTCTGATCCCGTTGGATGCACTCTCTGAACAAGCGTGCCATCCTTTCATCAGAATTTGGAGCAGATAGAAATGAGTTCGGTTCTGTTCGGTGGGATTGATTCCGGCCAGATGACCTGTAGGGATGGTATCGTCCACCATTCCTCATATTCTCCAGTGGCTGCCTTTGGTCTTCTGGGAGCATGCTAGGATCAGCTACAGCTGGCCCTTGCCTTGATCTTCCCCTACTAGGTTCTGATCTAAGCACTTCCTTGGGTCCAACTTCGGGCTGGATTCTAGCTCGGCCCCGTTCATTGGTGTTTCCGTGGTTAGGCAGTATGACAGGCTCAGCTACAGTTGACCTTCGCCTGGTACCTCCCCCGTTGGGTTCGGTTCCAAGTGTTTCCTCAGGCCTAACTTCGGGCTGTGCTCGATCTCGGCTCCTACCATGGCTGCTTCTATTGTTAGCTCCTTCGAAGAAGGAAGATCTTTGTTGTCTCCGAGACCCTCCGGACTGGGATTCTCCCCATGATTCAATGTTGCGGTTGGATTCTTCAGCATCCCTTAAGCGTGACATGAGATGGTCCACCAAAGCTTCTTGCTGGGATGTGAAGCGGTTAGTCACTTCCGCCACAACCCTATCTAGGTTGCCCTAGTGATTGCTGCCGGCTGTTCCGCGGCAGGGGTGGTCAGATTTGCCTGACCTTCATCTGGCACTGCTGTTGGAAGGGGACGATTCACCTGGTCTGTGACCACTGGGTCTGGAAGACTGCTGGATGCGATGTTTTTTCCTTTGTTAACATCTTTTTTCTGCTTAGGAGGCATGTTTTCCAAGCGGCGAATGATGCTGTTAGGAAAGATATTAAGTGGATGAAGCTGAAGCTTCGAGCTTCTAGTTCTCAGTGAAAGCACCAAAAATGTTTGCACAAAAAATGGACAAACACCTCAAAGTCGTATGATTTAGTAGATCTTATGTGGTTCTTAGTGATTTGGGTGATTTATGCAAATATATAAAAAGCAGGGGCTAAACTGTAAAAAGACACGCAGATTTATAGTGGTTCAACCAGAATGTGCCTACGTCCACTTCATATGTTATTTCTCTTCTCTTGTTTAGATTACAAGTACAAAGCTTTGATACAAGTAAAAGAAAGTTGTTTGAAAGTTCTCTCCGTGCTTGAGCTCTCAAACTTGTCCTCCATTGTTGTACCTCTGCCCCTCTATTTATAGAGTCAGGCTGGGGGTAGGGGTCTTGGAGGTATATAGCAGCTGGCGGGCCTGGGCTGACGTAATCTGGCCTGGTGGATCTGGTCCGGTTTCCTTTGGTTCGGTGGTGAGATGAGTGGTCCGGTGGTGAGATGTGTTGCTTCGTTCGGTGGAGACTTCATTCGGTGGATAGGTTTGGACCGGTGGGGAGTTGGTCCGGCATAGGCTGGTTCGGTGGAGGTTGGTCTGGTCGTAGGTTGATCCGGTGGAGATTGGTTTGGTCGTAGGTTGATCCGGTGGGAGGAGTGGAAGGAGTTGGTTCGGTTGATGGCTGGTCCGGTGAGGCCTGAGGGAGGCTGGTTCAGCTGCTTTGGTTCGGTATCTCTGGTCCGGTAGAGGGTTGGTTCGGCGTCCTTGGTCTTAGGGGTTGGTCCGGTAGAGGCACCTTGTAGTTGGTTCGGTAGGCAGTGAAGCAGAGGCTTATTCGGTTATGCCTAGGAAGGGGTTTGGTTCGGCCATGCATAAGAGGGGAGTTTGGTCCGGTAGTAGGTGAAAACACTCCCAACAATTTCAAAGTTATTTCAAATTGAATGTTGTATTGAAATTATAATTTTATTTTGTTTTTTTTTGGGTTGTAACACAAGTTCTATAGCTTGGATCTCGCTCTCCACTCAAATTCTAGTCTTGTCATCGTGCTTTTGATTCCGTTGTGTCATTTGTATTGCAATCTCCAGCCATAGAGGTGAGTAAATCTCACCTGACATTTATACTTATGCAAATGTGAATTGACAACAATTGAATGTGTAGAATATTTTATATGATGTTATAACTGCCTATGATTATTAATTATATGATGTTAAACTTGTTATTTTACCTGACATATTATCTGTTACTGTTATTTATTGTTAAACTGTTCATTTATACATGTTAATCACACTGCAAGTTCCCTGTAGATTAGATTCACTATGGGTTGAAATGATACATACCCGAACGGACTTTAGAATAGGGAAAAATCGTTATGGGCTGAAATGATAGGCCTGAAAGGTTTTTATTTATTTTATTTTAACTCGAGATTGCGGGTTTGAAATGATAGAACCCGGATTTTTGCTTTTTAAACTGCGGATTGAAATGATACATATCTGTATCACTTGACCTAGGTTAGAAACTATATATAGGCCCGTGGTTATTTTTATAAAGTATTTTGAATATTTTAAATATTTTTAAAAATGTAAAATTATGAAAATTTGATTTAAATTGGATTTTTAATGTTTAAATAAAGAAATTTGGATTTTTCTAGAAGTTAAAAATGTAATTTAAATGAATGGAAAAAGTGAACTTTTGAAATATAACTTAAGTTTGGAAATTTGGAATTTTGGTTTTAAAATGATATTTAAGTTATATAAATAAAATGGAAATTTAATTATATTTGGAAAATGGTAAATATGATAATTTGATTTGAATTTAAATGATTTAATAAAGTGTTATTGAGTTATCTATGTATTAAAATGGTTAAATAAATGAATGCTTAAAAGTGTAATTTTAAAATATAACTTGACTTGGAAATGTGAATTTGGTTTTTATTAAAGGTTTAAGTTAAATAAATAAAATTGAAAATTTAGTTTAATTTGTGAAATGGAAATAAAATATAAGTGTTAAGTTTATTTGTAAAAAATGTGAAAAAAAGAAAATTGTACATTTGGATTTGTTAAGTAAAATTATTGGAAATTTGGATTTTACTGTAGATGTTTCTTATAAAAATCATAAATTAAAAGAGTAATTTTAATGAACATTTTTTAATGTCAAAATATGATTTTTATAATGTTTAAAAGGTTTAATATTGAAGGTTATTATTTGTTGGAAATGCACTAAAATCTGGAAATTTCTTTTTATAGCATTCAGAAATGTTATGATTTCTGTAAATGAACTAAAACTTAAATAAGAGGCTATTACAGCAGTTCTGTAATGTTGTAGTTGCTGAAGTAAATTAAAAGGCTAAAAACTTGATAAAGGCCTATTACAGCAGTTCTGTAATTGCTGTAGTGGTCTGCTGTCTTTGCTGAATTTAATGAAACCCTTTAAATTGGAAACCTAAGCTATTACAGCATTTCTGAAAATGCTGTCTTTGCTATTTTAAACTAAATTTCAACTAAAACTGAGATTTAACAGCATTTTTAAATGTTGTCTTTGCTGAATTAAAATGTTTTCAAGTATAACTTATAACAGCTTTTTCGGAATGCTGTGAAAGGCTGAAATTTTCAAAGTTTATGGGTTTTAACTTAGTAAATGAACTCAGAATAGTTTAGAACTTTGGTAATTGAATATTTGATTTGAAAGTATAATAATTACACTTTTAAATGGTTTAAATGAATTATTTTGATTGAAATATAAAGTATTTAAAAGGTGACTTGAAATGATAATAAATGAACGATATCTTTAAATTTAAAAAGTATTTAAAGTTGAATATTTAGATTTGAACTCAAATGATATTTTGATATATTAAAATGATTTGAAATGAAGTTTTGAAAGGATATGATATTTTGATATATTAAAATGATTTGAAATGAAGTTTTGGAAAGATATGATATTCTATTTTGAAGTATAACATATTATTTTTAAATTTTAACCACGGGTTATAATAACGATTGGTTGTTAAAGAGACCGGGATTGGATATGGACATACTCTCTGTCGATACCGAAAACCACTTTGACAACTGTGTACGCGGTGGAGTTTCCAGAATGAAGTAGGATGGTGGAGACGATCCTAAGGTATATACGTGGACCCAACTCATGTGAGTTGGCATAGAGTGGCTAAAACAGAAGCGATTGACGGGCCAATGAGGTAGCACCTCTGATCAGACACACTTCTTCGATACCATTCTATTACTTTGTGATTGTTTAGGTGCACCCCTTGATTTGGGAGTGTTGTTCGAGGTGGGCGGTAGTGGCTGCTATGCATCACCACCAGCCCAGATGCATAATTGGTATATCTACCCTGGCATTGCCTAGTTGTGTCATGTCACTTACCATATCGAGCTTTACTACGATTTGTGATTTCTCCCGTAGCCTGTGGAGTATCGAGGGTAGCCCCATTTTGGGAGTATGCTAATACTGGATAGACTACTGGGACTATTACGTGTTAAGGTGGAAAATGTAAAGCCTTAATGCTATTTAAAAGTATGTTTATTTTATATTAGACATTATTATAATAGCGCAATATTACTACATAGTGGATAGTTTAACGGATCTTTAGAGGATGGGCGATCCCTAGCATCCTTTGAGTTACTTGTACCTTTATTACAGTTCACTTGACTTGGTTTACATTGTATAAGTATGTATGTCCTGACTCGAGTGTTTTGTGTTTGCTTTACGCTCGGGTCAGACTGAGTGATACAGCATTAGAGACTCACCTTTGGAGCTGGAGTTTTGCTTTGAAGACCCAGATATCTATTCATTTTGTTATCCAGTTGATTCCAGTTGTATTCTGAGTTGTACCTGATTTTCATACTGTTACTCCTGTTGTATCTTGGTATTCCTATTGTATCTTACTTAACTCTGATGTATTTATATAGTAGCTTCATGAACTACTATTTCTTTGTTTCCGCTGCATTATATTACTCTGTGTCTGTGATCTGTGATTATTTATTTACTGTATATTCTGAGTTTTGCCAAATATAAATTAACAATTCGGTATTTTGAGCAATTCAAGTCCGACATGTGCGGATGCGAATGGTTGAAAATAGCAGGTCGTTACAGTATTAGCATTCCATGATGGTCTGCTAAAAGGAAAAGTAATCATAACCTCAAGCCTAACACCTAGGAACGATAAAATCATAGGACATGCTTCAAGGCTATGTGGTTCGGTACCATTAGGGTATGGTCATCACCCAATCTAGATCGATATTATAGATTATGTATGCTCGGGGCCCATTTAGGTTGTTGATCCCTACTAGGGTGATGACATATTTGACATTATCCAATAAGGGGTAGGGCCGGTCTTGAATCACAGGGAGTCCATGTGAGGCTCTTGGTGTATTTTATCTAGAGATGCACTGTGGTAGGTGGTACTCCGGTGCCTTGTCATTATTGGAATCCATTTTCCAATACGTGCCTTTACAGACTTAGTTGTGCCCAACTACTGAAATGTGAGATGCAAGCATTTCAATTATATTAAATATTTATTTTAAACTTAAACATTATGATAATATCAAATGATTTTATATAGAAATGTTTTGGTTATCGTAAGGTAAAAACCCGTTCATGTTTATGTTCGGCGTGGTCTTACGAGATACTTTTCGTTTGAAGATGTTTATAAAGTTAAAAACTTATGCTTTACTCACACCAGTCCCATGTCTGACTCGGAGTTTATTTTATTTCCCTAAAAATCTTGGGTACTCAAATTTGTATGAGTAGCCAAGTGATCCAAGTTTTTCACGGATGCATTTGGGAGGAGCTTGGAGCATGTGGCTTCACCGATAGCTAGCTAGCTATTGCCTTATTCCGTTGTGTATGTATGTATGTACTTGGCATCAGTTATGTCATGATAGACAATTATAACTGTCCCAGTTTGGAATTTGTATTGTATGACCCTGATGTAATATTATTTTGGTAATGACTCTGTATGATCTTATGTTGATTATTGTATATTATTCCGTTGCGTTGTGAGATTCTGTGTTGTATAGCTTCTTCTTATCTTTCTTTTCTTTAGACACGTCTTTCAAAGTAACAAAGGCGGATCATTACATACATGAAGTTCTCCTGAAATCATAAAAGCAGAATGACTTGAATAATTCTAAAATGGGATATTTAATCTAATGTTTAATAAATTTAGCTAACTTCTCTTTTTGTATGAATTTTTCGATCGCGAAAGAGAGCTTTCGACATTTGTCCATTTCATGCCCCTTCATCAAGTGGTAAGCGTAATACTTCTCACTCTTCGGATCTTCTTTCTTTAATAGGGGGTAATCTAGGTAAGAGAGGTCATCATGAGTTTCCACGAATATCCAAGATAAGCTTTGATTGAGTGGGGTAAGGTCTTGATCATGCTTCAGCTTCTTCCAAAACCTATCATCTAGGGTAACCGGTAGGGCTCTCTTGTTGGAAGGAACCAGACCTCCATATTTCAAAATTTTGATGGAGAGATCCCTAACTTCACTATTCAGGGCCTTAACAATCTTTCGAAGATGGGCTGACTCATGGAGTGATTCTTGGAGATATTCCGAAAGCTGCCTGATCTAAGAAGCTCGAAATTCATAAATAGGATCATATTCTTGGCCATTCTCCTTATCTAAAATGAAGGTAACCTATCTTTCATTGTTTTCTTCTTCAATGAGTTGAATGCAAAGGTTGAGGTGCATTTCCAAGGTGACTCCTTTGTTTCCGAAACTTGACATAATTGTTTGGAATGCTCTGTTAGGTCTCTGAAAGGGAACAAAGTGCGAAGGTTTGAGGGCCCTCCTTTTACGCCAAAAATGTTAGTGTGGGATTTCATCAACACCAACACCTTAAGGTTCGAAGATATGTCTTCGGGATTCGAATGGAATATTGGACCTGGCAAAGAGGTTGTTGAGACGTGGCGTAACTAAGTCTTGAATTCGTCATGTTGAACCATAAAGTAACAATAGTATTTGAAAAGAATGCAAAGTGTCAAACGTAGATGACACTAAGACTTTTATAGTAATTAGGGCCGAAAGTCTCTATGTCCACTGTCCTATCCTCATTTAGTTACTCTTATATAGCAGAGAGGCTTATTACATTGAGTCTAAGCGTTTCCGCCATTAATGAGTTTTGAATAAAGCTCTAATATAGGAAAATGTTATTTCAACTTTTTTCAATGCTTTTTATGCCTCTTAAAAAAAGATCCTTTGTGCCTTGGGATTGTTGACTATTTATAGCTAATATGCCATGGCACCATTGGTGGAAGGCACACTATTTGGATTGACGACTTGGCTTGTCATCATCAGATTGAAAGTACTTTGACGTGGATTGCTGATGTGATATTTATATATATATATATAGCTTCTTTGATTACTTTCATCTATTTTGACTATTGATCTCGGTCTGTGGCTATCTGAGCCGTTGATTATTGATTCTTGTTGAAATGCCCTGGCTTCGGCAGTTTCTGCTCTCAGCTAAGCTTGTTGTCCTAGTTGGGCTATGGTCATGATTCTTGGTTGACATTTCTACTCTTTATTTTGGATCACATGCTCTCGGCTAATGAGTCTGTTGTTTAAGCTCTAGTTGGAAACTAAACAATGGGTCTCGAAATTACTAGCCAAAAAAGTTTCTTCCCAAATGGTTGTAGTTTGTACTTTGTGAAAATTGTGGTGTAACAGTCATAGCTACCAAAACTCAACACATTAGTGATATTAGATTAATTAAAAATTATGCCCTGCGCTAAAATGAAAGCCTAGTGCGCTGTCGTGTAGTGCTGATTTCGAAAATTGTACAACGGTCCTTCTTAAGGTCTAAGTTCATCCAAAGTGACCATCATCACTGACTGTTTCGATGGACTTTCATGTCTTTGGCTATGCCTTGTAATGCTCCAGAGTTTGGGAGATAACATTTGGAAAAATCCGGACATCGATCAACAATGCAACGCTCAGAAGAGATTTTGAGGATAAAAAAACCCCAAGGGTAGGAACGATACTGATCCATACCTTTGGTGGCTTCTCTTTATCTTTTGAACTTTGTTCCTCCATCCAAAGCATCACCATCGACGTACATCTCTAACACCGTATCCTTCCTAAAATCATCCTATTGCGAAGAGAGAGTTCGATTCGAGTTTTGGATCTCAAACTGAGATGTTATGTTGAATGGATCGGGTGCGATCCAAGGAAGACGAGCGACGATCGGGGTTCAGATAGTGGAAGCAGTAGTTCAAAACACGACGACGGATGGAGGTGAGGCGAAGCTGGAAGCGACGTTCAAATTTAGGAGCAAAAGCTTTCTAATGGTGGAGCTCAAAGCTTAAACTTGAAGGCAAGTATAAAGTGGAGAGAAAGAAAGGAAGTGACCTGAGTATATAGCCGCCGAACCAAGGAAATAGGCAGAAAAGTCGCCTTAATCTAAAGCCATGGATCGGTACTGATCGATCAACGTTCAAGGATGATAAATGAAAAGTGAAGTACATGTGCCTATATGCATGTGTGTATGTATCTAGTGTGGTATCTGAACCAACAAACATAAGGAATTAAGGCATGATGGAAAATCGGAGCACTTGTACGTAAACACACTCAACATTCAACTATTGTAATAAATAAAAAGCAAGCTCAAATTTGAAAGATCCAGAAAATGACTCGGTTTGAGATTATCAAGCTCAGAATGACAATCATAAGAGCATATTTCAGTTTTATAGTTTTAGACGCTGGCAAAGCGTCATAACGAACGATTATAAACACAATGCTTCAATGGAAAGGTCCGAAGGAAGGGTAAAAACTATTCGAAACAAGGATTGGAGTCTGATATGGCAAACCAGACCTATCTTGATTCGAAGCACATCATGTTTGCAATAAGATGCACTTTGGAGGCTAGTGTTATCCAGCCATTTGACCAAGCAATATCTAGAATGACTTGACGAACGGAACTTGAAAGCTATCAAGGTAAAAGAGCTAGATAGATAAATGTAAAGTCCAAAAAATAGAATACAATCAAGAACTCTAGACATAGGCAAGACAAATTCAAAGATTCAAGACCAGGATCCATCAACCTGATGGATCGGTACGGATCCATGTATATGGATCGGTACCGATCCATAGAATCCTCCGATACTTGCTCATTTTTGCCATGTTGCCTACTCTTCACACAAAAAGTCATTCTGAAGCTCCATGGACTGTTCACCGTATACTATTGAGCATCTTAAATGCAAGAAATCAACATGATTGCTTCTCCAACAATCCATTCGATCAACTCAGAAACAGCCCAAAGCAATGAATCGAATCAAGAAACATCAAGCTATCGACATGGTGATCCATTCAAGGCAACCAAGTTAATCTATAACCAAGTTTTAAGGATTATTACCGATCCATAGCAATGGATCGGTACCGAATGATCCATATTACTGAGTTAGCCACGTGTTCTCTTGAGCAACTGTCGGGAGATCATGGAGAACATGGAGGAAGATGTGCTGGAGGCTTTCCTGTTGACCTACAGCTATAAACAGGGCTAAGGGGGCTTCATTTTAGTGATCTTTTTGCTCTCAGACAACTTTGTACTTATTTCTTGTAATTGGCTACTGAGTGGTATGGAACGATAAGAACAGTAGTTGTAAAAATAGATAATATATATTATCAATAAAATCTCAAGTGAACGTAGGCAACGATTAGTTAAACTACTAAATCGTGTGCATACCGTTTCTACTCATTGTCATTTATTTTCATCACCTTTATTCTCTACATGATCTATTGGGTATTTTTGCCAATTTTGATGCAAACAATTTGCATCATCATTACTGTGTGTATACAACTATACTTCAATAGGCAATAACATGAAAGTAGAGTGTAGAAAGGACATCTTATTAACCTGGTGTTATAAGCCATCATTAAGTATATATTAATGATTTGTTACACAAAATACATCAGTCCACTGAATCTCACATTTTGCTTAGTTTATTATAAATCATAAACAATTTTGAAGATAACTCGAGTATTGAAGTGTTGTTTAAGTGCAAGATATTGTAGTCGTTGATTACTTGGCAAATACCCATAGTAATAAATTCTAAACTCAATCACACTTGACATTCAATTCATTCAATTAAGATACATCTCATATGAACATATGCTTTTGATAAGGTCTTCTAATTTTTTTATTGTCTTCAAAAGTTGATTGATAGGTAGTGGAAAACTTAATGTCATCAACATTTGTAGTCAACTGTTTGGGTATTTGCAAAACCAAAAAAAATCCATTATTTTTTAAATATTTTGAGTAGAACACTTGACTCGCTTCCGATGCAAGAATAAACGGCTCACCGTTCACTCTATCTTTAGCCTTTAATTTCCCTAATTTAACCGTTATCAAGTTTGAAACAGTATCTATCTTGCAACCATTAACCTTATCTTCGACCTTTACCAGTCATAATAAAAAACCATTTGTTTGAAGTCGATGTAATCCAATTCAATTATCTACTGAATAACTCTCTAATACATTGTTTCTGCTTCCTTAAAAATTTTATCCTTCCCACTCGCTCTAAACTTTGCAATTGCTCTCATATATACAACCATATCTTGTGTTACCGTCCCCTCTTCATAAATTTTCGGAGAAAATGTAAACCCATTCACTTGGTACTTCATATAATACACGCCTTGAACTTTAGCCCATTCACTAGCTACCAAAGAGTTGAATCAATATCATTGGCCTTCATCAACTGAAAAATGCAATAAGTGAAAAGCATGGTCATAAAGGTGCATGATCCGCTTATCCATGTGTGAAATACTTAAGAAGATGTAATATCTCACCACATATCCATAGAGTAAAACTTTGACAAACTTCCACGGATGTAACACCACTTCTATGTTGAGATTTAGTACTTTTAACATAAATGTTATACCTCCTGCGACACATGTTTCAAAACATATATATTGCTTTACAATAATGGGAATTTAGGACAAATTTGTGAACTTACTTCTCTCATTCTTCCAATCCATCGTACTTATTAAGGACCCATCTACAAACAGCTTGTTCAAACTGCACTTGGATTAATGTTATATCTTTACCACCATCTAGAGGCATCTCACCAGCAAACTCATTATCCTCGTCTAAAAACGCTTCTCAAGTATATTTATGAGTGCCATCACCTTCTTTCAGCATATACTCCATGCATTAAAGACTAGCTTCTTATACAATATATCCTAATGAAATACACCCTTCAACTTATCTTTGTTGCGCATATATCCTTTATATGTTCTCATCAACCTATAAAGATAATCAATTGTAAATAACTAGTAGTTATTTAAATCGAACGATAATGAATAAAACTGAAATCATTAACTTACCTTCAAAAAAATACATCCACCTATATCTAACAATGCCGCAAATCAATGCTTCATTGGATAAATGAACCATAATGTGTATACTGATATCAAAAAATGCATGTGGAAAATGTTTTTCAAACACACGCATTACTTCTACCAAATTAGCCTTTGCTTTTAAAAGATGTTCCCTATTGATCACCTTTGAGCATAAAACGTTAAAGAATATACTTATACAATGTACAAAATTACACAGATCCTTATGTTATGATAAGAATGTTGAAGCAATACCAGAAGAAATTATTGCATTATGACATGGTAATCATGCGACTTCATATTTTTTAGTTCAGGAGGATTGATGCTCACATTGTTGTGGAAGTTAGAAGAGAATTTGCTAGGCACTTTCAGGTTTTTCAAAATGGTGCAAAACCAAATATCTTTTCTTCTTTGCTCAAGGTAAAAGTTGCCTGTAATATGGTTATTTTATTTGTTTTAGGACCTTCCATCACCCATAATTTTTGGTTTTATACCCATGGTTTTCAAATCCTTGTGTGCATTGATGTCGTCTTTTGACTTGTCTTTATAACCCATAATTGTTCTAATGAGATGCTCAGTAACATTCTTCTCCGTATGCATCACATCAACATTATATCGAACCAAATTTACTTTCCAGTACGGTAAATAAAAGAGGAGAACCTCCTAAACCATGCGGGAACATTGTCAAGCTCTTTTTCATCAGTTTTCTTTTTTAGTTTCGACTGATTTCCTATTTGTTTTTACCAACTTTCATCTTGATATTTGTTACCTTCTCTTCAACCTGATAACCATTCAATGGCCATGGTGGATGATGGTATTCTTGTTTGTTATTGAAGTTTGTCTTATTATCTCGAAACTTGTGTTTGGAAGGAAGAAATCTTCAATGTCCCATGCAACACATCTTCTTAGTTTTAGGAACATAATAAGAACAAGTGTCTTCCCCACAAATAGGACAAGCAAAATAGCCATGAGTTATGCACTCTGATAAAGTCCTGAGTGCAGAATGATCATGAATTGCCTACATCATCCTAGCTCTCATTATGAATCCATATTTATTAACTGAGTCAAATGCAACAGCTCCTTCCTATGACTACTTTACCTCATCTATCAACGGTTGCAAATAAACATCAATATATTTCCATGGTTGTTTTGGTCTAGAAATCAATAATGTCAACATTAAGAACTCCCTTTTCATGCACGTGGATAGAGGAAGATTATACAGTACTACAATTACTATCCAACAACTATAATGGCTAGCTAGAGACATATGTGGATTGAAACCATCTATTGTTATTCCAAGCATGACATTTAGTGTTTCAATAGCAAATGTTTTGTCAAAATAATTTGCAGCTTTCCATTGAGAAGTGTCACATAGGTGACGCATTACAGTTGGCCACGACAATGCCAAGTCATAGCATCCGCTATCCATGGTATGGTATACAGTCTCCTCAATCTAGATATAAAAGGAAAATGTCTCAACATCTTTTGAGGTATTTTGGTGGCTCTTCTCTGTTCGTTCAATGTTGTCTTATATCTTGGTTCATTGCAAATTTTACAAGAAGCTTTGTTTGCATCATCTTTAAAGTATAAAATGCAGTCATTAATGCATGCATCATAAGTTTTGTATTCCATTTCAACTTGTTTAATCATCTTTTTCATATCAGGGAACTTTGTCGATAGCGTTTTACCTTCAGGGAGTAACTCCTTTATAAATTCGAGAAGTGCAGTCACACCATTATTGGAAAGCCGTACTAGGTTTTCAAACTATTCAGTTTCACGGTGGCATAAAAATTTGTTATCCATTTTGGACATGAAGGATATAATGGCACTTTTGCACTATCAAAAAGTGATTTATATTTCTTACTTTGATTGGCCTGCTAATAAACATCAACCGTAGACGACTGCCCAATATTATCGGGCAACAGACTTGTAGGTTGAAAATAATGAAATCTATCGGCAACGTTAACCAGATCCTCCATCCTAGGATGTTCAAACTCATCGATACTTATGGCTTGACTAACAGGTTGTTTTTGCTTCTCCATCAACTCTTCCCTATGAAAATTTCAAACGGTTATGGTTGGACAATTCCTCATCTAAGTAGATGATAATGAATGTGATCTAATTTATCTTCATTTTCAAATTTTTGCACTGTGTGCAAGGACAAGAATAGATTTTCTTATTGCCATCATTTTCATGAACAATAAACTTTTGCACTCCTTCCACATATATTGTAATTCTCCGATCGGAATCTTTCATTCGGTGTTTGTTTATACTAGAAGACATATTGCCCTGCTATATCATATATGATATGTCATCAAATATTTTTCTACCAGCTTATTATATTATCTTATCACATACATAAACACATAATATACCAATCTGAGTTTTCAAAACTAACATGTCAAACTGAGTTTTCAAAACCTTCAGTAAGAAGCCTGTATTTTTAATGTATTCATGTATACTGTATATATAGATCTACAACTTTAAATATAAATAGTTACTCATTTATTTAACTATAAACAAATATACATACATATAAAATTTTAATCTATAAGTACGTATATTTGCTAGTAGTTAAATAAATGATTATCTATTTATATTTATTCAGCATGCTAACGCTATATCAATATTGTTAAACGGTTCAAAACATATGAAAGCATGCTACTTGCTACAAAGGTGGACTATGATTCTTTGTGTCTGCAGCATAAAGTGGTGTGCATTACAGAAGAAGGAGAGGAAGAGATAGTCCATGTTTGTTTTATATTGATATAACCGTTTATTTTGTTCACCGTTTACATTCTTTAATGTAGATATTTAACTTTCATATATTAGCAGAAGCATACAAACATAAACTGCATATATTTGGTGGATAAAGGAATTGAAGGCATGTGATATATAATATTTCCATTTAATATTTTTTTTCCTACAAGTAATTTACATATAAGTTTACATTCGTTTAAAGGCTAGTATATCAAAATTAATAATGTTGATATACGTTATCGATTTACTTTAGCCTTAATATTCTGTCATATCAGAAAAAAGTATTTATTATCAAAAAATAAAAGGAAAAAAGGCTTTGTCTATTGTTATATCAAAATATAAACTTGGACTATTGCAGAACGTCTCTAGTACATGTGATGTGCACGTAAATGTGCATATATTTACATCCATATTTTATCTCTTTTTATTTAAATAAACATCATATTTGGGCATTTTTACATGTTAAAACCAAAATTCAATAATTTTCAAACCATCATATTTTCATCTTCATTCAGGGGCAAAATGGTCATTCTTGTGCATGTGTCAATTTAAGAATTTTTACTTGGACAATTTTTATGATTTTTATAGGATATTTTGATGCATATGGAAGTGGAATTCATGATGATATATGCATGCACAAGGAAATACAAAGGAATGAAGAGGAAATAATTCGAGTTCAAGATCATGGAGGACCCCACATACTTACCTAAATGTACAATTAGGAGCTAATGGACAACTAAGTGGAGGTTAAAGCTTCATGCACATCAAATAATGGATTAATTAGTGGCTAATGGTTACTTGGAGGCCACACTTCCTAAAGGGTATTTTGGGAAGCTCCCTAAAAATGGAATTAGGGTTTTATGCATGTATAAATAACTCTTTTATGTAAATGAATCTATCTTCTACTCTTTCATATTAGTTAGGAAATGAAAAATACAAGTTGTAATGGCAATGTTTTATGAAATAAAAATGGCTTCCAAGCCTCTTTCTCCTCTCTTTTCTACATGATTTTCTTTGTTTTTTATGTTAATGCTTATTTCTATGCTCTCTTTCTTTTAATGTTCATAGTTTAGATTTACATTAATGCAAGTAGTGTAGCTTTAATTTTTATGCAAATAGTTAGTAGTTAATCACTCTTTCTTCCTTTGCTTGGTTCCATTTCTTTGCTTTTTCATGTTGAAATTTACAAGTGTTGATTTGATAGCACAAATGAGTAGCTAAACCTCTACAATTTAGGGGTAATGAAGCTCTCAAATATTATGTAATTTCAACATTTCTATGATTTATGATCTCTTTTTGTTTATGCTTCATGAGAGTGAATTTTGATGCAAGTTTATACAAGTGGGTTTGATAGCTTATGTTGCTTTTGCAAATGAGCTATTCCTATTCAACATAAACACAATTTGCATCATCATTTGCTAATCCATTTTTGATTTTGAAATGAAAGTAAAAATGAAATTTGATGATCAATATTACTAGTTACAATAGTAAATAGATCATACTTAAAATAGCTTTTGCTTTGGCTTCATTTTCATGAGAATTATAAGTGGTATAATTGTTGTATTATAGATTGATAGTTTGAGTTATGTTAATTAATAACATAAACAAACCATACTTATGATAAATGCAATGATTATTTCGCTTAATATCGAAGTTAGAGATCATAAATTATTTGTTTGTTGATTTACAAAAATATGAGAGTGGATTTGCCTCTAAATTGTTCTTTAGTCTAATAGTTTTTAAATCACATTTTAATTCTAGTTTTAGCTTCATTTTATTTCTAGTTAACAATTTCTCCTCCATTTGGTCTAACTTGATTGAATAGATTTTTAAACTCTAAAAATTCCCTGCAGATCGACCCATACTCGCCACGTACTAAATATTGTACGTCGTGCGCTTGCAGTTATTTTAATTTGAAAATTTTCGACTATTTTCTAAACATATAGAAAATTAGTTGATTATCAAGTTCTTGGCGCCGTTGTCGGGGAGTTTGTTTTGATTTTATTTTCTATTCTTCGAATAATTTTTGTTTGATTTTTGTGTGATTTTATTTTGTTTGTTTGTTTGCAATTAAAAAAGGAGTAATGTTGATGGCGATTGCAAAGTGGTTTGGGAGTGTCGAGGAATAAACTGTTGTGGGTGTTTGACGATGCCAAGCCTTTTCGTGACGCACAACGAAGGCTTAATCCAAAAATGAAAGATGGAGTGCATGATGAAATTCTTAAACTTCTCGACAACGGAATCATTTACCCAATCTATTATAGGTCATGGGTTAGCCCAATTCACGTTGTACCGAAAAAGTCTGGGCTAACCGTTGTCAAGAACAATTCAAACGAACTTATTCCAACTCGTACTCAAATAGGTTGGCGTGTTTGCGTTGACTATCGAAAACTAAATGCCGCAACATGTAAGGATCACTTCCCTCTTCCATTTATCGACCATATGCTCGAACGTTTTGCCGGCCACGAATTCTACTGCTTCCTCGATGGTTATTCCGGCTATAACCAAATTTCAATCGCTCCCGAAGATCAAGAGAAAACGACTTCCACGTGTCCATTCGGTACCTTTGCTTATCGACGTATGCCATTCGGACTTTGTAACGCTCCTACGACTTTCCAACGATGCATGGTTGGCATCTTTTCCGACATGATTGAACGCTTTCTAGAAGTTTTTATGGATGATTTCTCTATCTTTGGCGATTCTTTTTCTGAATGTTTACATCATCTCGAGTTGGTTTTGAATCGATGTAAAGAAAAACATTTGACTTTGAATTGGGAAAAATGCCACTTTATGGTCAAACAAGGCATGGTCCTTGGATATACCATCTCAAATAAAAGCATCGAGGTAGATAAAGCAAAAAATCGATGTCATTGCAAACCTACCCATTCCCAAATTTGTTAAGGACATTCGATCATTTCTAGGACACACTGGTATTTACCGATGCTTTGTGAAAGACTTTAGTAAAATCGCTCATCCTTTGACCACTCTTCTTGGAAAAGACGTTCCTTTCGATTTTAATTCTGATTGTATCTATTCTTTTGAACGTCTTAAGAACGAACTCATTTCTGCTCTGTTGCGCATGTTTTCGCCGAACCAAAGAGGGGAGATCACCACCGAATCAGAGTAAGGAAGTCCTCGCCGAACCAGAGTAAAGCAGGCATCGCCAAGCCAAGACAGCCGAACCAACTCCACCCACCTACTACCGGACCATCCCAAGACCAACTCCTAGCCGAACCAACCCTTTCTCCACTACCTGCCGAGCCAACACACCTCCAAGGCTTAGCCGAACCACCTACTACTGGATCATCCACTACCAGACCATCCACTACCGGACCAACCCACCACCGAACCATTCATTGCCGAATCAAGGCCATCCTCTCACCACCGAACCACTCGCCACCGGACCAATCATCGCCCCACCTACTACCGGTCCAATCCACTTCTCCATCCACTACCGAACCAACATCGCCAGGCCAGATCACGTCGGCCCAGGCCCATCAATAGCTATATACTTCCAAGACCCCTACCCCCAGCCTCACTCTATAAATAGAGGGGTAGGGGTACAACAATGGGGGACAAGTTTGAGAGCTTAAGCACGGATAGAACTTTCAAACAACTTTCATATACTTGTATCAAAGCTTTGTACTTGTAATCTGAACAGTAAAGGAGAATAACATATAAAGTGGACGTAGGCACATTCTGGCCGAACCACTATAAATCTGCGTGTCTTTTACAGTTTAGTCCCTGCTTTTCATATATTTGCATAAATCACCCAGATCACTAAAAACAACATAAAATCAACTAAATCATACGACTTGGAGGTGTTTGCCCATTTTTTGTGCAAACATTTTTGGTGCTTTCACTGAGAATGAGAAGCTTGAAGCTTCAGCTTCTCCCACTTAACCTTCTTCCTAACAGCATCGTTCATTGCTTGGAAAACATGCCTCCGAGGCAGAAAAAAGACGTTAACAAAGGAAAGAACATCGCAACTAGCAGTGTTCCAGATCCAGTGGTCACAGATCAAGTAAATCGTCCCATTCCAGCAGCAGTACCAAATGAAGGTCAGGCAAATCCGACAACCCCTACCATAGAACAGCCGGCAGCAATTACTAGGGCAGATCTAGACAGGGTTGTGGCTGAAGTGACTAACCGCTTCACATCCCAGCAGGAAGCCTTGGTGGACCAACTCATGTCACGCTTAAGGGATGCTGAAGAGTCCAACCGCAACACTGAATCAAGGGGTGAGTCCCAGTCAGGAGGATCTCAGAGACAACAAAGATCTTCCTTCTTCGAAGGAGCTAACGATAGAAGCGGCCATGGTAGGAGCCGAGACCAAGCTCAGCCCGAAGTTAGACCTGAGAAAATGCTTGGAACCGAACCTAACGGGGGAGGTACCGGGCGGAGGTCAACTGTAGCCGAGCCTGTCGTACTACCTAACCACGGAAACACCAATGAACGGGGCCGAGCTAGAGTCCAGCCCGAAGTTGGACCAGGGGAAGTGCTTAGATCAGAACCCAACAGGGGAAGATCAAGGCAAGGGCCAACTGTAGCTGACCCTAGCATGCTCCCAGAAGACCAAAGACAGCCACTGGAAAATATTAGGAATGATAGACGGTACCATCCCTACAGGTCATCTGGACGGAATCAATCCCACAGAGCAGAACTGAACTCATTTCTTTCTGCTCCAAATTCTGATGAAAGGATGGCACGCTTGTTCAGAGAGTGAATCCAACGGGATCAAAGAGACCGAGGAATAGGCGCTAGGGTAACCAGCCCTTTCGCCCGCAATATCGAAATTGCCATCACCCCCCGAGAATGGAAAATGCCAACAATGGAACCTTACAAAGGAACCTCTGACCCCGTTGTACACTTACAGAGATAAACACAGCATATGCTCATGAGTCGAGCAACAGAAGGAGTGCTGTGCAAATGCTTTCCGCTATTCCTAGCAGATCTAGCTACCTCCTGGTTCTGCCATCTACCCCAAGGATCCATCAGCTCATGGGAGATGTTGAAAGAAAAGTTCATCAGCCAGTTCTGCATTCATGTGGAGCAGCCCAAGGACGCTTATTCCTTATCCAGTATCAAACAGAAACCTGGAGAGAAAGTGCAGCAATATCTAACCCGATTCAATGCCGCAGCGGCCGCAGTCCAAGATGCCGATGAGAAGCTTATCTTAATGGCCCTCTGTAGCGGTGTGCATCTAGATACTAAATTTGCTAGAAGATTGACCAAAGAAAAACCAGCTACTTTACCTGATTTCTTCCATGAAGTTGGGAAATATATGAGACTTGAAGATGCTTCCACTGAGAGGCAGACAGGGCAACAAAATAAGGCAGCTCACGGCAACACGCCTGCTGTAGCAAAGGACGTTCGAAGAAATGATTCTAGAGACAACGCTGGGGGCAAGAAGGGAGAAAAGCGCCTATATCGGCCAGGACCGAGATTTGACGCTTACACCCCGTTGAATGAAACGATCGAAAACATCTTCCTGGCCACTCAAGACGAAGTTAGATACAAACGCCCCCCGCACAAGAAGGAATCAGATAATGCAATTAAGTCTGGAAAATTCTGCCGCTTCCACGAATCCCATGGGCAGGGCATGATACCAACGAATGCCATCATCTCTGGGACTTGATTGAAGAACACATCAGAAAAAGAAGAAGATTAGAACGCTATGTAAAAGGCTAGGACAGGACTCCAGTTCCTGCCAATGAGAACCCAAGGCTACCCTCCCCGGAGATAGGCAGAGGAAATCGCAACACTAGCGGCTCCAGTCAAGAGAAGATAGTGGTCCATACCATCTCGGGAGGACCACACATCGCCGACAGAAGCTGGGCAGAGATGGAAAGATATGGAAAGTCACTTAGAAACAATGAAGAATGCGTCAATTCCATTATAGAAGAACGCCACCCGAAGCGGATAGAGAATGATGACATCGCATTCAGTATGCGTGACCTGGAGGGAAGGCAGTACCCTCACACGGATCCCATGGTTATCTCTGCCCGGCTCGGCCCAGCCGAGGTCTTCCGAATTCTAGTAGACACTGGAAGCTCAATGAATATCCTATTCAAGCATGCATTCGACAAAATGAAACTGTCAATAAAGGATGTTTCTCCCTGCAATAAACCACTACACGGTTTCACTGGAGATGCGAAGATGCCCCTCTGGCAACTGGACCTCTTTGTTGAAATTGGAAGTCATCCCCGCTCCGTTGTACGGAAACAGACATTTGTGTTGATAGAAAACCACTCGGCCTACAACGCCTTCTTAGGAAGGCCAGCCTTATCTGACTTCCAAATTGTCCTGGCCCCATGGTGCCTAAAGATGAAATTTCCAACGGACAATGGAGTAGGGGAAGTAGAGGGAGACCAGGACATTGCTCGAGACTGCTATGTAACTAAACTTCGCAACAACCACAGGAAGGATAAAGGAAAGAGTGTAGAGATTGCCCTCTGCACAAAAAGTTTGGAAGCATAGCAACTAAAGAAAGCCCCTCCTCTTCGATATACCAGCGACCCTTTCAATGAATTAGACCCCATGGACAAAGAGGAGGAGGCCACCGCCGAGCCTGTAGAGGCTATGGAATTTGTATCTGTAGACAGACATGACTCGAGTAGACTATTGAAAGTCGGGTCCCAACTAAAAGCAGAGTTGAAGGAACAACTCATTGATTTTCTCCGCCACAACTTGGATGTATTTGCATGGTCACACGCTGACATGACCGGAATCACCCTTGACATAGCATGCCACGTACTAAACACTGATCCTACCAAGGCACCAGTAAAATAGAAAAAGAGAAGTATGGGGGTAGAACGATCAGCAGCCCTCGATGAAGAAGTAAAGAACCTACTTGCCAATGACTTCATACGAGAAGCCATCTACCCAGAGTGGATCGCCAACCCGGTGCTGGTAAAGAAGGCTAATGGGAAGTGGCGAACATGCATTGACTTCTCCAACTTAAATTATGCCTGCCCGAAGGATTGCTTCCCACTTCCTCGAATCGATCAGCTTGTGGACAGCACAGCCAGGCACGAACTCTTATCTTTTATGGACGCATACTCAGGTTATAACCAAATTCATATGCATGCTCCCGATCAAGACCACACTAGTTTCATCACCGACCGGGGGATGTACTGCTACAAGGTAATGCCTTTCGGACTTAAAAATGCAGGAACCACCTATCAGCGCCTCGTCAACAAGATGTTTGCAGGGCTAATAGGACAAACTATGGAAGTTTACGTGGATGACATGCTGATAAAGTCAAGGGAAGCCGACAATCACGTAAGCCACCTGGATGAAATGTTTCAAGTACTTCGTCAATATGGAATGAAGCTGAATCCTCTAAAGTGCTCCTTCGGAGTATCATCAGGAAAGTTTCTAGGATTCATCGTCCATGCCAGAGGAATTGAAGCAAACCCTGAAAAAGTCCGAGCTCTGAAAGATATCATGATACCTTCTACCCGAAAGGAAATGCAAAGCCTAAATGGGAAGGTGGCCGCCCTGAGCAGATTCATCTCTAAAGCGACCGACAAATGCATCCCCTTCTTCGAAGCTCTAAAAAAAGAGAAAGGAAAATTCGAATGGACTGACGAATGCTTAATAGCTTTCCTTAACTTAATCGAACACCTCCAGAGACCACCAGTACTCTCAACTCCGAACAAAGGCGAAGAGCTGTACCTATACCTTGCTGTGTCATCTCATGCTCTAAGCACCGCATTGGTGAGAGAAGACGAACGCACGCAGCGGCCAGTATATTTGTAAGCATGAGGTTTACAGGGGCGGAAGCCAGATATCCTAAACTTGAGAAACTAGCGTACTATTTGCTAATCACATCACGGAAACTGCATCACTACTTCCAGTCCCATTCCATCAGAGTTCTGACCGATCAACCACTAAGGCAGGTACTCCATCGTCCCGACACTTCTGGGCGACTACTTAAATGGTGCATTGAACTAAGTCAATATGATATCACCTACCATCCTCGCACCGCCATCAAGGGACAAGCCATGGCCGATTTCATTGTCGAATTCACTACTAATGAAGGTAAGGAGCAATCGGAAATAGCAGAAGACATCAAGTGGAATCTCTTTCTGGATGGTGCGTCAAACGAACAAGGCTCGGGGGCAGGTGTGGTAATAATCACTCCCAGGGGAAATAAGCTACACTATGCTATAAGGTTGGAATTCGATGCCACCAACAACGATGCAGAGTATGAAGCAGTGATAGCTGGATTAGAACTTGCCTTAGAAATCGGAGCCAATTCTTTGTGTCTTCATAGCGATTCTCAACTTATTGTAAATCAAATACTAGGAGAATTCCAGGCTCGAGAAGAACGACTCATAGCATATTTAAAGAAGACCAAGTTGCTTCTCAATCGATTGGATCACTATTTAATCAAACACATCCCTCGGGAAGAGAACCAAGAGGCCGACGAATTGGCGAAGCAAGCTAGCATGAGAGACGGTGCTATTTCCGGAGCAGTAGCCATCTCAAAGCAACTGACCCCAGGTTTTGAGCAAGTGAATCTGATAGCTGCAACCGAAGAAGCAACTTGGATGACTCCCATCCGAGACTACTTACAAAGTGGCACACTACCCAACGGGCGTAACGAAGTCAAGAAAATCTTGAGGAAAGCTTCCCACTACACAATACAAGAGGGCACCCTCTATCGGCGTGGCTTCTCTAACCCCTTATTAAGGTGTGTCGCTGGAAGGGAAGCCAAGGAAATCTTATCCAACATCCATCAAGGAAGATGCGGAGATCACACTGGAGGGCAGACTTTGGCAAAAAAGATACTCCGATATGGATATTTCTGGCCCACCTTAAGCAAGGACGCCTTAGATTTCATCAGAAAATGTAACAGATGTCAGAAGTTTGCTAAGATTCCGCGGCTACCAACAACTGAGATTACTCAAATGACCAGCCCTTGGCCCTTTGCAGTATGGGGAATTGACTTGATTGGCGAACTGCCAATGGGCCGAGGCGGGGCCAAATATGCTATAGTGGCAGTCGACTATTTCACCAAATGGGTGGAAGCAGAACCCCTGAATAAAGTATCTTCAGCAAAAGTTATTAACTTCTTGATCAAAAATGTTCTATGCAGGTACGGAGTCCCATTCAAAATCATATCGGACAGTGGACTTCAGTTTGACAGCGAGGAATTCGCCAACTGGTGCCAAGAGCACAGAATTCACAAAAGCTTCTCATCCGTAGCTTATCCCCAGGCAAACGGACAAGTCGAAGCCGTCAACAAAATTCTAAAAACTCTAATAAAAAAGAAACTCAAAAAGTCAAAAGGCGCTTGGGTGGATGAACTCCTTACGGCATTGTGGGCCTATCGCAAATCTTTCAGAACATCAACGGGGCATACTCCTTTCTCTTTGGCATATGGATCGAAGGCTATGCTCCCAGTTGAAACTATAGTGCCTTCCCACCGTAGGATCCACTATAACCCAGAAGAGAACGAAGAGCTCCTCCACATGTCTTTGGATCTAATTGAGGAAAGAATAAAATGATGCAGCCCTCAAAGCAGCAGCTCACAAGCAAAAAGTGGCAACGCAATACAACTCCAAAGTCAAGCATCGTAGCTTACAAAAAGGAGATCTTATCCTCAAGTGAATCTTCCCGCGCCCCGGAGCGTTAGATCCAATCTGGGACGGACCATATGTAATTCATAAAGATCTCCACAATGGAGCTTATATTTTGTCAACAGTGGACGGGGAGGTGTTCCAGAGGGCATGGAACATCCAACACCTTCGTCGATACTTTTCTTAACTTGTACTGCCCATATGAAGTGAATTAACAAAGAGAATCAGTGGACGTAGGCATTTTCGTGCCGAACCACTTTAAAAACCTTGTCTCTTTTTTAACTTTTTCCTTTATATCTTGGCTGCTTGTTAACTTTATCCTTTTCTGTTGAACAAAATCCTGTGCAAATAGCATTTTCATTCAAGGCGCTCCACAACGCGACTTCTCCTGGACAAGACCTAACAGGTACTATACGAATCTATGCCCTCGCCAATGAGACACTTTTGCTCCGGCATCCCTCTGTTGCGGGTTAACTCTTTGCTCACGATGGCTCTCAAAGCCAATTGTAATGAGCCGATTATAAGCCACCGAGAAGGCCGACTATAGCCAAGGCAGCTCATTACGGCGTTCGGCTCGTCGGCAACTGTGAACCTACTTTAAGCCCCAACGTAAGGTATGGCCAGCCAGGGGTAGTTCACGGTTGACGATCGGCACCCATGCTAGCCGGCCACAGTAAATCGAATAATACCCACGATTACGGGCCATAATGGCCCGGGTAGTTATTGTGCGCGATCTCGGCTCCGATGTGTCTTAAGTACGGCTGTGGTAAAAAAGATTAACTCCCCGCGGAGGCGTAAGATGGGTGACAAAGCCTATTTGCCACGAACTTAAGCACATCGAAGGACTTCCGTGATTGGAAGTTTTACTTTTTCTCATATTTCAATTTTATGTAAAAAACTTTCCTCCTATCCTCTATAACGATCCCTAAAGTACAGGACACAGAATAGGAGACATTCGCTAATGGGATTGGGAACTCACAACGGGACACTAGGCCGCATTCCATACTCAGTCGCACAAGACATTCAAAGCTGCCATCTACAAGTAAAATATGAAGGGTGGTATTTTCTTCTTTGGTGTATAAATACGTGGCTATAATTTATTCACACATCACACTAACATTGCAAGGCATGAAATTGTACTTTAAGCAAGAACTTGGCGTCAAACACAATTGAATCACAGGCATATGCATAACTATATTTCTTATACAACATGTCAAAATAACAAAGGCATTCAAATACGACAGAATCGGCTTAAGTTAAAAAATTACATGCCAAAAATAGTGTTGTTTATTACAAGTGACATAATTACAACCTAAAAGTTACGTTACTATTTTGAGACTAACATATACAACAATGTTTAGTAAGCAAAAAGATATCCAGGTCAAGTCAAGGAGCCGACTGCATCGGGGCTTTACCCTTATCCTGTTGACCGCATGTCCGATCAAGGAGAGAATTCATTAGTGATAAGCAACCAAGTTAACGGAAAGACTAAAGGGGAGGACTTACCAGCATCTGCTCCTTGATCATCTTGATCATCATCTTATACTTGCACACCTACCTCCTCAGCAGTAAGCAGCCGCATACCCTCCTTCACCGCCATTTTCTCCTCCTTGGTGAACTGGGCTGTAACCACATCCATTCTGAAGACCTCGCCACCCTCCTTATCCGCATCAGCCTTGGCCTCCTCCAGAGCCCTGAGATAAATCTTAGCCATGACTCGGGGATAATCATCCATCCAGGATAAGTTACAGTGTTTCCAAGTGCGGAAGTACATATCCTGGAGCATCTCATCCATCATCCCCTCGTTCTCCCCGAACTCCATGGGTTCGTTTGGTAGTTCGAAACATGAAGGTCATTCGGCAATCACCTGATTCGGTAGCCAAGTGTGATTCGGCAATATGATTGATTCGGCAGAAAAATCTGATTCGGCTATATCACTTGGTAGGGAATAACGAGAGCATAATGCCCGTACTTATAGGCAAACGTAAATGACCGAACCAACTAGGTCGGCACACAAGACCGGATGAAAATGTCCAAGCTGAAACAAAGCGAGACATATGACTGGCATATGCCCCACTTTGGGGGGCAAATGTTGGGCATGTTTTTGCCGAACCAAAGAGGGGAGATCACCATCGAATCAGAGTAAGGAAGTCCTCGCCGAACCAGAGTAAAGCAGGCATCGCCAAGCCAAGACAGCCGAACCAACTCCACCCACCTACTACCGGACCATCCCAAGACCAATTCCTAGCCGAACCAACCCTTGCTCCACTACCTGCCAAGCCAACACACCTCCAAGGCCTAGCCGAATCACCTACTACCGGATCATCCACTACCGGACCATCCACTACCGGACCAACCCACCACCGAACCATTCATTGCCAAATCAAGGCCATCCTCTCACCACCGAACCACTCGCCACCGGACCAATCATCGCCCCACCTACTACCGGTCCAATCCACTTCTCCATCCACTACCGAACCAACATCGCCAGGCCAGATCACGTTAGCCCAGGCCCATCAATAGCTATATACTTCCAATACCCCTACCCCCAGCCTCACTCTATAAATAGAGGGGTAGGGGTACAACAATGGGGGACAAGTTTGAGAGCTCAAGCACGGATAGAACTTTCAAACAACTTTCATATACTTGTATCAAAGCTTTGTACTTGTAATCTGAACAGTAAAGGAGAATAACATATAAAGTGGACGTAGGCACATTCTGGCCGAACCACTATAAATCTGCGTGTCTTTTACAGTTTAGTCCCTGCTTTTCATATATTTGCATAAATCACCCAGATCACTAAAAACAACATAAAATCAACTAAATCATACGACTTGGAGGTGTTTGCCCATTTTTGTGCAAACATGCTCCAATCATTTGCTCTCCCAATTGGGATCATCCTTTCGAAATCATGTGTGATGCTTCGAACTTTGCGGTTGGTGCTGTCTTAGGACAACGCATCAACAAAATCCTTCATTTCATTTACTACGCAAGTATGACTTTGAAGGACGCTCAACTCAACTACACAACAACCGAAAAAGAGCTTCTAGCTGTCATTTTTGCGCTCGAAAAGTTTCGACCTTACTTGATAGGTTCACACATTACTGTGTATACGGACCACTTTGTGCTTCGTTATCTCTTTGCTAAAAAGGATGCTAAATCCCGTTTGATTCGTTGGATCCTTTTACTTCAAGAATTTGACCTTACAGTTAAAGACAAAAAAGGATCCGATAACGTCCTAGCCGATCACTTGTCTCGTCTTCCGAACGCGCCATCTTCTTTGCCAATCGATGAAAACTTCCCTGATGAACAACTTCTTTCAATTTCTATCGATCCATGGTACGCTGATATAGTGAACTACTTAGTCACTAAAGAAACTCCCTCATCTTGGTCCAAACAGGACAAATGCAAATTCATGTCCCAAGTGAAATATTTCTAGTGGGACGATCCATACTTGTTCAAATATTGTCCCGACTAAATCATCTGATGTTGCATTCTAGATAATGAGATCAGGAGTGTTCTTTCGTTTTTCCACGATCAAGCGTGCAGTGGACATTTCGGTCCTCGGAAAACTGCGGAAAAGGTGCTACAGTGTGGTTTCTATTGGCCTCCTCTTTTCAAAGACTCGTTTGAATTTTGTAAAACTTGCAATCGATGTCAAATGCTTGGACGAATTTCTCGACGAGATATGATGCCTCTAAACCTCATTCTTACGATTGAAATCTTTGATGTTTGGGGTATCGACTTTATGGGACCTTTTCCCAATTCTTTTGGAAACGTGTATATCCTTCTCGCTGTCGATTACGTTTCAAAATGGGTCGAAGCCATTCCTTGCAAAACTAACGACCATAGAATTATTGTGAAATTTCTCAAAGAAAACATCTTTTCGAGGTTTGGCACACCTCGCACAATAATCAGTGATAACGGAACCCATTTTTGCAACCGTTCTTTCGAAACCTTAATGAAAAGATACTCGATCACCCACAAGTTATCCACTCCGTATCATCCTCGGACTTGTGGCCAAGTTGAAGTTTCAAATCGACAAATAAAACAAATCTTGGAGAAAACTGTCAACAAAAATCAAAAAGATTGGTCTCAAAAGTTGACCGACGCGCTTTGGGCTTACCGTACTGCTTTAAAACTAACCTTGGGATGTCCCCATTTCGTTTAGTTTACGGTAAAGCTTGCCATTTACCCATTGAAATCGAACACAAAGCGTTGTGGGCAATTAAGAACTTAAACTTTGATCTTGAGAAAGCCGGCGGAAACCGAAAACTACAACTCAACGAACTAGAAGAACTTAGGAACGACGTGTATGAAAATGGAAAAATTTACAAAGAAAGAACCAAAAATTTTCATGACAAGTCAATCCTAAGGAAAACGTTTTTGCCTAACCATAAAGTTCTTTTATATGACTCAAGACTTCATTTATTTCCTGGGAAACTTAAATCAAGATAGACCGGACAATTTAGGGTACGAACTGTTTTTCCACATGGTGCCGTAGAAATAGAAAACCCCAGGGATGGATCGGTTTTCAAAGTCAACGGTCATCGTTTGGAACCGTTCTTGGAATTGCCAAATAACCAAGAGGAGGAGCTCATGATCCTTCATGAGCCAAGCTACGTCTAGTAAGAATGTTAACCCTCTTTTGTAAATATATACATAGTTTTCCCCATTACACTTATTATATCATGCATTGACTGTGGGGACACAGTCAAAAGTAAGTGTGGGGGGGAGTCTCATTTCCATCTTCATTTTTTTTAGTTTTTCATGGCATTTTTGAATTTTCATTTTCTTTTCTCCAAAAAAAATCTCAAAATTTCTAAATCTCAAAAACATTTTCTTTTTAGCATTTTGATTTATTTTGAAGAAACACTATAGGATAGGTATAAGTTTTGGTTAATAAATTGAAATTTTTGAAAATTTATTTGTCTTAACAAAAATAAAAATGAAGTTTGATTACAAATAACAATGGTTTAACTAGTATATAGGAAGGTTCATATGTGTTAATTATGAAGTATGTTCTAATTGAAAATCTTTGTTTTAAAAAGTGGTAAATTTAAAGTAAAGGATATAATAATTTTATCTTCCAAGTTAAATGGTGCTAAGATGATTTTGCAAAACTCTCTCTTTCTAAATATATATATATATATATATAACTTTTGTATATATGAATATATTTTTAACACCTAGAGTCATGTGTTCACACTCGTGTGTTCACTCGCCATGCTCTGTACCCTTCTCATGTAATCCCGAAAGGCAGTGCATGATCGGTATATCTGGCCTCGGTTTATTTGAGTTAGGTGTATGTATATAAAAATTCTTTTTAATAACGCCTAGAGTCGATAAGTGTTCACTCGCCATGCTCTGTATTCCCCTCACATCAGTCCGCAAGGCAGTGCACGGGTAATATATCTGGCCTTAGTTTACCTGAGTTAGGCATATGTAAATATTGTTAATATCAATTTCAAGTAAGAGAGACTAAGCAATTGAAATCCAATCACCATTTTAACTTGTTTGATTTAACTTGTTATTGAAAAGAAATGAGAATACCACTTTGGCAAACTTTGATAATCAACTAAGGATCCATTTCATAATTACATTGTGTTATCAACCGAAACAACGAGTTAAACTATTATCTATTTGCTATGATAACTTGATTTTTGTTTGAAATTGACGAGTAAATGACTTAAATTTTCAAGATAATGACCAAAGCCTATATTTAACTTATGAGTGTTGAATTGAAAATGAATCCTTCATTTGTAAATATTTTCAAAAACTTGCATTCATCCCATTGTAAATAAATCTTGCACTTTGTAAATATTTTCACTTTGCATTTGGATTTTGTGAGTAGTATCCGCTGAAAACCCTCACGGACAACACTCGTCCTACTGGGGACATCCAGAGGTTTAACGGCTTGTTGCATACACTCAATGCAATCGTGCTCCCTACGAAAACGGATTTATCTTAGTTTTCCTTTATTCGAGGACGAATAAAAAGATAAGTGTGGGGGTATTGATGTGCACGTAAATGTGCATATATTTACATCCATACTTTATCTCTTTTTATTTAAATAAACATCATATTTGGGCATTTTTACATGTTAAAACCAAAATTCAATTATTTTCAAACCATCATATTTTCATCTTCATTTAGGGGCAAAATGGCCATTTTTGTGCATGTGTCGATTTAAGAATTTTTACTTGGACAATTTTTATGATTTTTATAGGATATTTTGATGCATATGGAAGTGGGATTCATGACGATATATGCATGCACAAGGAAATACAAAGGAATGAAGAGGAAATAATTCAAGTTCAAGATCATAGAGGACCCCACCCACTTACCTAAATGTACAATTAGGAGCTAATGGACAACTAAGTGGAGGTTAAAGCTTCATGCACATCAAATGATGGAGTGATTAGTGGCTAATGGTTACTTGGAGGCCACACTTCCTAAAGGGTATTTTGGGAAGCTCCCTAAAAATGGAATTAGGGTTTTATGCATGTATAAATAACCCTCTTATGTACATGAATCTATCTTCTACTCTTTCATATTAGTTAGGAAATAAAAAATACAAGTTGTAATGGCAATTTTTTATGAAATAAAAATGGCTTCCAAGCACCTTTCTCCTCTCTTTCAACATGCTTTTCTTTGTTTTTTATGTTATTGTTTATTTCTATGCTCTCTTACTTTTAATGTTCATAGCTTAGATTTATATTAATGCAAGGAGTGTAGCTTTAATTTTTATGCAAATAGTTAGTAGTTAATCTCTCTTTCTTCCTTTGCTTGGTTTTCATTTCTTTGCTTTTTACGTTGAAATTTACAAGTGCTGATTTGATAACACAAATGAATAGCTAAACCCCTACAATTTAAGGGTAATTAAGCTCTCAAATATTATGTAATTTCAACATTTCTATGATTTATGATTTCTTTTTGTTTATGCTTCATGAGAGTGAATTTTGATGCAAGTTTATACAAGTGGGTTTGATAGCTTATGTTGCTTTTGCAAATGAGCTATTTTTATTCAACATAAACACAATTTGCATCATCATTTGCTAATCCATTTTTGATTTTGAAATGAAAGTAAAAATGAAATTTGATGATCAATATTACTAGTTACAATAGTAAATAGATCATACTTAAAATAGCTTTTGCTTTGGCTTCATTTTCATGAGAATTATAAGTGGTGTAATTGTTGTATTATAGTTTGATGGTTTGAGTTATGTTAATTAATAACATAAACAAACCATACTTATGATAAATGCAATTATTATTTCACTTAATATCAAAGTTAGAGATAATAAACTATTTGTTTGTTGATTTACAAAAATATGAGAGTGGATTTGCCTCTAAATTGTTCTTTAGTCTAATAGTTTTTAAATCACATTTTAATTCTAGTTTTAGCTTCATTTTATTTCTAGTTAACAATTTCTCCTCCATTTGGTCTAATTTGATTGAATATATTTTTAAACTCTAACAATTCCCTGCGGATCGACCCGTACTCACCACGTACTAACTATTATACGCCGTGCGCTTGCGGTTATTTTAATTTGAAAATTTTCGACCTTTTTCTAAACCGATAGAAAGCTAGTCGATTAACAACATGCAAAATGATATTGCATACATATGAATATATCGTCGCTTATTGGTTCTTCTACGATTACAATTAGCTATTTTAGGTTAATATGTACCGTTTTACAGCCAATAAACTAAAAGATTAAACCTTAGTTTATCATATATTTAATCTTTCATTGCTACTGTTTTCCTTGTTAGGAAAATTAAAATACTAAAGAAATATTAAGCATTCGATTGTCACTGGTTCCAAAATATATTTTTCCTACGATTCTAGATTAGTACCTTCATGAGTTGTCGGCTACTAAGCGAAGTATGATACTGAAATATAAAGCTTAAAATCTTACCCTCCTATGTTTTACAAGTCATAAAATAAAAGGTCTTAAAAAATTTACTTTACTTAGTTCTAGGTTCCAAGAAGAAGCAAATTTCCACATTTGCACATTTTCTATTCAATTATGTTTAAGCAGTTTGTTTCAGACATTCTGGTTTTAAAGTTTGTTTTTTTTTCTTTACACCATATCCATCATTATATTCTAGCTTTGTAGCAGCATACCACAAGCTATTTTGATTTTTTTACCGCTTATACTTAAAATTTAACCATGTACATAGCTGAATTTGTGGAAATGCTTTTTCTTCCTATTGAATTAAATAAATACAGGCAGGTACATCAATAGACCATACACGCAACGTGATCTAGGTAGCTCTTTAATTACTCAAAGTGGTAATAGGGTAATCATATGCTTTTATAGTTGATCTAAATCCCTGTTATCTTTACCTTACTATAAATGTATGTGGTTTATCAATTTAACAATCACCCAAACCAAGTAACAAACTAAAACACTTCATATTGCAATATATTGCCTCATAACCTTGTACACAAGTGAATTTCAAATGACAATGATATTGCAAGGAAAATAACCATAGCATAGAGGTTGCAGGAGTCACCATCACACAAAAAAGAAAACCTTTTCATGGATAAAGAAAAAATAAGTGAATGGGTAAAGAGTATTGACAAAGACGACGATGGTAAAATTAACAGGCAAGAGATATGTGTTGTGCTTAATGAACTTGGGATGAAAACTGTAGCATGGAAATCATGAAAAGCAATGAAGAATGTTAATTTCAATAGAAGTAATTCCATAGAAGGTGTTCATGAGTTGGAGGGGCTTGTTAACTATGCTGTGAAATATTGGGGTGATATTGCACTTGGTGAGTGATGGTTTTCTATGTCCATGGCGAATGGCAACTACGTAGTAATAACTGGTATTTCTCCTTTATCTAGGAAAATGTCTAAAAAAAGCTTCTCTTTCTTGCTAAAGCTATGTTTTTAGCCGTCAATTTTCATGATGGGGTTTCCTTCGTATTATGGTTACCACATACCATGTACGTATGTGCACTGTGTATCAACGTTGTTATTTTCTCTCTGTTATGTTGTTTGTTTTTGTAAGCTTTCTTATTGATTTATTTATTACCATTTTCTCCTTTTTTTTGATGAACGACACCTTAAGGGTTTTTATCATTTTTGATTTTCACATGCACCTAAAAGATATATAGGACAATAATACTATATTTTGCATTAGAGCTAAAATGAGGATGCTTGTTGTATTTTGCTAAAATCTATTGTTTATTGTTGATGCTAATTGATAGTTATATCATGCTTGAAAATATCCAAGTGCGTAAAATATACTCTAATGCTCGAATGCATTTTAGTTTTTCTTGGTGATTTAGTGCAAGCATACAATACAGACAGGGGTTGATGGCTTATTCACATGCAAATCGAGTAGCAAATTGAAGAAATTTTGTGCATTTTGTCCCTATTAAAAGTTATATGCCTTCCTTTTCACTTGTTAATAGTTTCTTTTTACTAATTTAGAATTCATTCAATACTTATATGGCCCGATTTTAATTTGTTATATCCTTAACAGAATATACAAATACTTGTGAATTAACGGCATTCAAAAATAAATAAATATAGAGGTTGACATAATTTATGCCCATAAGTCATCTTGACATAAACACCAACAGAAACAAAAATCCCATGAAATTTCAATTTTTCTTGATTAAATTTTCATCTTCTTATTGATGGTTATGAAATATCAAATTTTTATCTTCGGTCACCCACAAATCTTGTTTCTTGATTTTTTTTGTTTTTTATTCAAAGATAGTAAGGTTAAAGTACATCTATTTTCCTTTAGTTCATTATTTTGGTTCAAAAATATAACATACCCACTAAATCATTTTTTAACCCTTATGAAAATGACAATGAACTTGAAAATAAAATCTATTATAAGCATAATCTATTAACTATTGATTAGAAATATAGACCATCAAATTTTGGTTTTAACATTCACTTCATTACCATAATCATATGTAGATGAAAAGGTAATTTGTGTTTTTGTTTGTTTAAGCATAGCATACTTGGTGTTAACAACATGGGCTATCAAATTCAAAGCTAAAACACAAAGTTTAACCCATTCAAATATTTTCATTAAGCAAAAAAAGAGATCAAAAATTATCAAAATGTTGAATCTACATGATTAAGAGAGCTTCATTACCCCTAAATTGAAGGGGTTTGGCCTCTCACATTTGTTATCATTTCAACAAATCTAGCATTCAATATGAAACAAAAACAAAAGGAAAAAGAGAGCTAACTAAAGTAAAATGAGAACTAATCTACTTGCATAAATTAAACTAAGCTACTAACATGAAAGGAAATAAACAAGAAAAGAACATAAAAGAAAAGTGCATGAATTAAAATTGCATATAAAAAATTACATAAAAGAAAATTGATAAGTAGCCATGAAAGAGAAAGAGCTTGTAATTTACTTTTGAGCCTAAAACTAAACTAACTAAAATGGAGGCTCAAAGGAGGCTAAGGGCTTAATTACATGAATATATGAGGTATTTATACATGTTTGGAAATGCTAATCATATTTTTGGGAACTACCCAAACTACCTTTGAGGAAGTATAACCACCAAGTTATCATTAGCATGAATTAATCCTCTACTTAAATGTGTATGTATCTTTAATCTTCATTAGCATGTGCATTAGCTCTTAATAGGGGATCATGGTAAGTGGGTATGTGGGGTCCTCCATGTTGACATGAAATGATTTATTTCCATCTTCATTTGTTTTTTAACTCTTGTGCATGCATACCTTCATGAAAACCTCTTCCATTTGAATTAAAATTCCTATAAAATAAGATAAAAATGTCCAGGTAAAAATTTTCAAATTAATATATGCAGAAAAATGACCATTTTGCCCCTATATGAAGATGAATAAATGATGATTTGAAAATAATTTGAGTTTTGGTTTAAACATGTTAAAACACCCTATATGCTCATTTATTTAATTGAATTTGATTAAATATGGAAGTAAAAATATGCACATTTACATGCACATCAAATACCCCCACACTTATCTTTTTATTCATCCTCGAATAAACTAAAACTAAGATAAATTCATTTTCGTAGGAAGCACGATTGCATTGAGCGTATGCAATAAGCCGTTAAACCTCTAGGTGTCCCTAGTAGGATGAGTGTTGTCTCGTGAGGGTTTTTAGCGGATACTACCCACAAAATCCAAATGCAAAATAAAATTTTCTAAATGCAAGATTTATTTACAAAGAGATGAGTGCAAATTTTTGTGAAATATTTACAAACGAAGAATTTACTTTCAAATTGACACGAACAAGTTAAAGATAAGTTTTGGTCATCATTATGAAATTTTAGCCATTTTACTTGTCAAAATTTCCTATAAAAACTAAGTTATCATAACAAATAAACTATAGTTTGGCTAGTAGTTTCGGTTGATAACACAATGTAACTATGAAATAGATCCTTAATTGATTATCAAAGTTTTTTAAAGTGGTATTATCATTTCTTTTGAATAACAATTCAAATCACATAAGTTAAAATAGTGCTTGGATTTCAATTGCTTACTCTCTCTTATTTGAAAATTTTATTGATATTAACAATATTTACATATGCCTAACTTAGAAAACTGAGGTCAAATATATTACCCATGCACTGCCTTTCGGGCTTACGTGAAGGGAATACAGAGCGTGGCTAGTGAACACACAAGTGTGTACTCAAACATTTTTTGTTTTTTGTTTCATTTATTTTTGAAATTTTTTTAAAGGTCTTGGCAAGAAAATGCAAAAATAAACCACGAAAAAAAAATGAATATGAGACTCTTCCCCACACTTGATTTTGACAGTGTCCCCACAGTTAACCCAAGTGGAAGGAGAAAAATAAAATAAAAATAAAAATATGACCTATATTTACATGAAAAAAAAAAGATTATTATTTACAAGACATCAGAAAAATATGTCGTTAAAGTGTAAATGAAACGGTCTTCCAAAGACCAATTCAATTGTCTCGTCAAGTATGCGAGACACAGCTTAAGCACAGAAAAACAAACCATAAAAGATTTCGAAGTTGAATGTTGATTTGGAAAAACGAATGTCTTATTATTAAAATCATATGAGCTCTTTTATTTTCGATGATTTTTGGGGTTAATAAAACAATTGATTGAAGTTCAAGTTTATTCACCAAATTGAAATCCAAACTTATCATTGAAAACTTCTTCAGAATTATTGATTTCAAATCAAAATGTGGATTTAACTCTACCCCTTCAGAATTCAACAACTCATCTTCGAAAAGTCCAAAAAAATTGTGTTCACAAAATTCGTCTTCTTTAGTTGAATTATTCACAACTTCATTGCATATATCATGTTCAAAATCCAAAGTTGCTGTAATCAATATTTGAAAATCTAAAAAAGGAAGATCGAATTTTAAATCAAGTTTCTCACCCTCAAAAGAATTGAAATCCAACTCAATTACCGCATTTTCAACAACTTCATTAAGATTGTCATCTTCAATTTCAAAAGTTGTTATTTGAAAATCGTCGATTTTGGTGAAAGATGGATTATCTTTGACTCGTCACATGTTGGGATTGATTTTGCTGCTCGCATTGTTTTATATATGTTTCAAACAATAAATTTGTGTGTTCTTTGTGAATTTCGTCCATTTGCTTAACAAAATCAAATTTATAATTATTAACTTGAGCATTTTCAATTTGAAATTGTTAAGAACAAAAATTGTCACCATATTTGAAACTAATCCCATTGCCAAAATCATTTAAATAGTGATCACATTTTTTTATTTTGAAATTCATTTTGAAGTTAGAAATTGAATTGGCATGGGTTATAATTGAAATCATTTGAACTTTGGAGTGAATTCAAATGTTGATTATCTTTAAAACTTTGACTTGAGTTATTGCACAAATATCAATTGCACAAATCATTTATCCTTTGATTATTTTGTGTAGTGAGTTCAAGTAAAGACGAAATCGTTTCAATGTTTTTTTCAAGATTTGAGGGTTAGTAATCATTTTGAAAGCTTTGTGGTTCAAAATTTCGAATTGTTTGTACAATAGTTGTTATTAAAATATCCATAAGAATTTGGCATGAAATTATATGGATTATATTGATTTTCACAACGATCGTAATATTCATGTGAGTAGGGAAACTCGGACATTTTCAAGAATGTTTTTTTTATAAAGGAAAAGAAAAGGAAATATTTACCAAAGGGAATTTATTTAAAGGGAAATTTGAAATTTTTTTTTTGGTTTTTCAAACTTTTTTTTTTGAAAATATTATTTTTTAAATTTTGTTTTTCTAAAAACAGTAACTTAAAATTTTTTGGATTTTTGGTTTTGATTGAAAACTTTCAAACGATTTAAAAACTAAGTTAAGAAATATTTAAAAAAAATTAGTTTTGGATTTTGAATTTTTTTTTCAAAAATATGCATGAACTAACGCAACTAAATGAATGCAAGGATTTAATTACAAATTTTATATCCTAAGTAACTCCTAATCCAAAATTGTATGATCACACTGTGTCTTAAATCAACAAGACAGTTCTCAGCCACGTAACTGGCAGGATTTATCGGTGCACCACGAATCACCGTAGCAATGCAGCTGAAGGTTTAAGTACCTTCAGAGAAACAACCACTATAATATTTACGAATCACCGTAATATTTATAAATGGTTATTGCTCTGCCGTAGCCTAGACACCAACAAATTAAATTGTCGAAAGAAGACAACTTGTCAATATATCATTAAGCCATAGGTGAGCTCGTGACACCCTTAAATGTCTAACCGTTATTATTAGCAAATTCTAAGATGAAATGCAAAAGTGAAATTAAATGTGTATTAACAATGCAACTACGAATGAAATTTTTCTTTTTTGAATTTTTTTTTCTTTTTAAAATGCAAGAAACCAACAATGCAAAGCAAATAAAAACAAGGAAAAAAGGACATAATACCAAAGCGCGCAAAATTATTAGCAATCTATTTTATTATTATTTTTTAGCGGTGATTTTTTATAGTGGAAATTAGCTACAAGGGCCTCTTTAGCAAGTGGAATTAGTTTTTAGGACACACAACTGAAATAATTACTTTCAAGGACAAAACGTAAAATAATTAGTTTCTAGGGCCTAAAAACCTATGAAATTATGTCCTTGAAAGTAATTGGACTGCTGACTTTGTCCTTGAAAGTAATTATTCTGCCGATTTTGGCCTTGAAAGTAATTTCTTTGAATGTGTGTCCTAGAAACTAATTGGACTGCAAAGTTTGTCCTTCTGGTGAAATGCCCCTTTTTTATAAGCAAGCAAGGCAAATCTTATCCTTTCCTTTTCTGTTTTTGTAACCTGAAATTAAAAACAAGATATATACATTTTATATATATATATATATATATATCAAGAGAAGGAACTTAAAACAAATGAAAACAAGACAAATGAAAACTTGTTTTTTTTTCTTTTTTTTAATATATAAGGATGGTACTTAAAATAATTTAAAACAAAACAAAACAAATTTAAAACTAACCTTTTATTTTTAAAGGATAAAACAAAACCAAAAAAAATTAAGCAAACTTTTTTTTTGAAATTAAGAAATGATGGAAAAACAAAACGGTAAATGGACTTCAAATATATATATATATATATGTATGTATATATATATATATACGAACTAAACAAAATCCACCCCGACCCAACCATACTTTAGCCCGCAATTATATTTCTGATAAAAGAAAACAAACGAATTCTCAATTGCTCTAATTCACACTTCTTAAAATCTCAAACTAAAAGCCAATCCACAAATAAAATTTGATTCGATTTCCCAATTGAAATTCTCTATTACTTAAGACAGGAGATTTGATGATGGAAGGAGGTTGTTTCGGCAGTGGATTGAGTTAAGTGATTCGATGTTATGAAGTTCAACGAGGCGATTCGTGGTTGTGATGGAGGCTAGAAGCGTGAATGTCAACAGGCGACTGGAGAGGAGGGTGTGGCGATTTCAGGTGACGGTTGCGGCGGTTGATCTGGATATTGGAGGTTGTTCGATGCGATTAGGGTTGAGGAGATTGAGTTCGATGATTTGGGTAACAGACGAGGCAGGAGTGGAGAAGTGATGGCAAAAATGCAGACTAACGGTGGAGTCGTTGATCAGTAAGTAGATGTACTATGGGGGAAGACTATTGTGGTGAAGTACGTACTACTTCCAAGTTGATGACAATATAAATGTGATAGTTTAAATTTGATGTTAAAAGATTGGTGAAGCAGAAGTTGTTGTCAAGGCATAAATGTTAACAGTATTGTATGTGAAGTCTATGGGTGGTTGATAACATGAATGTACACTTTGGTGGTCAGGGAGGATGGTGAGGCATTGGTTTCTTATGGTGCACAGAAGTGATTATGGAGATGGCTAGTGGTTATGATCTTGAAAGTATGGCGGTAGTTTTGAAATTGATGTTATGGAGTTGACTGCAGGGATGACATGGTTTGTAGGGTGGATGGTTGTTTTATATGAGGAAGTGGAGACGATGAACTGAGGTTGGTGCAGTTGTATGTAGGGGAAGTTTTCTGAAGTGTGGTTTGTAGTGGTATGGATGTAACAGATATGGTGGTTGAAGTATGGAGTTGAGAAGAACTGTGGCAGCAATTGTATGCAATGTTTGGCTAGAAGTGAAGAGGATGTAGGGTTGTTGTAACAACCCTGGTTTTGGAGATTACCTGTAAATTATTATCCATTCTAATAAAATGAAAAGACTAAAGGCACGATTGAGGGATACGATGGTGGGAAACTATGTTATCACTTGTATTATACTTGGATGTACTGTAATATTTACAGGTAATCTCCAAAACTAGGGTTGTTACAGTTGTGAAGAGTGGTAGTGGTACGGTAGTTTGTTGTTTGTGGTTAAGGTAGTGTGAATGGTAATGCAGCAGTGGAGTGGTGATGGTGATGAATGTATGGGTTGAATTAAAGAAAATGTGAGATATATGGAGGTCAGTTGTTCACTATGTGCACTGGTGGTTGTTCTGAAGTGAATAGATGAGATGTTGGTCGGAGATGTTGATGCAGCAGAACTGTTGGTGAAGTAAGTGAAGTAGTGTGGTGGGGGAGTGGGTCAGTGGTTTGTTTATATTGTATGATAGTAGTGGAGTATATGTGCAAGCAGTTGGTGTGTCGTGTTGAGCAAGTGGCAGTGATGTGGTATGAAGCTGGGGGAGTGGCTATTGTGGGGTGTATTTCAGGCCGTAAATGGAATGAAGTTTGTGACGGTATGACGGTATGAGGGGTAATAAGCGGTGGGGCTCGGAGAAGTCAGTGGAGCTTTGCAAAGGTTGTTGAGTGATATTTGGTAATGGAGTTGACTTGTATTTGCAGTTGTGTGGTAGTTGCAGTTGTATGGTGGAGATGATTGAACATAGTTGTTATGTTGTGTTGCTGATGTTATGGGTATTGATGTTTGTAGAAGTGTGATGGTAAGGGGAAGGGCAGGCAACAACAAGATGACAATATGGAGTTTGTGATAGGCAATTGTATTGGCAAGAGGCAGTTTGGTGATGATGTGGTATTTGGAGTGATGGTATGGTCAATTTGTTGTGGTCAGTAAAGATATGGTGCAAGTCAGTAATGATGAGAAGTATGGTATAATGCACAGTTTTGCACAGTAATTGGCAATATAACAGTTTTTTTTATAAAAAGAAAAAGGAAAGTTGTAAAGCAAAAGTTGTAAAATTTTAATGAAAATAAATTTAAAAAAATTGAAATGAAATTGTGGATGTTTATTTTATTTTTTATATAGATATAAATGCAAATGCGAAATAGAAAAGCAACAAGCACACAAACAAATACAAACAAAAATCACACAAACACACAATATTTTTTTTTAAATGCAATACACACACAAAACGAAATATACAAAAATCAAACAAAAATAATTCGAAGAATAGAAATTAAAATCGAAGCAAATCCCCGGCAACGGTGTCAAAAACTTGTTTGACGGCTAAATCTCCATCGGTTTAGAAAATAGCCGATCAAATTTTAAATTAAAATTTAACCGCAAGCGCATGGCGTACATTTCTAGTACGTGGCGAGTACGAGTCGATCCGTAGAGAATTGTATAGATCTTAAAATTTCTATTCAATCAAACTAAACCAAGAATTTGAAGTTGTGATTAACTAAAAAAATGTAAATAAACTAGCAAAAGAAAATGGATTAAAATATGAGAGTTTGAAGGCAATTTAGAGGCAATGTCCTTCTCAAGATCACATAAATCAACATATATGAAATTATGATCTCTCTTTTAGTCATTAGTGAATTTAGTTAATGTGTTTATTATAAGTATGGCCTATTTGTGCTATTAATTAGCTCAACATAAGCCATCAAACTATAACACACTCACTAAATCACATTTTAACTCCCATGAAAATAACAATAAACTTGAAAATAAAATCTATTCTAAGCATGATCTATTAACTATTGATAAGAGACCATCAAATTTTGATTTTAACATTCACTTCATTACCATAATCATATGTAGATGAAGAGGTAATTTGTGTTTTTGTTTGTTTAAGCATAGCCTATTTGGTGTCAACAACATAGGCTATCAAATTCAAAGCTAAAACAACAAAGTTTAACCCATTCAAATATTTCCATTAAGCACAAAAAGAGATCAAAAATTCTCAAAATGTTGAATCTACATGATGAAGAGAGCTTCATTATCCCTAAATTGAAGGGGTTTAGCCTCTCATATTTGTTATCATTTCAACAAATGTAGTATTCAACATGAAACAAAAATAAAATGAAAAAGAGAGCTAACTAAAGTAAAATGAGAGCTAATCTACTTGCATAAATTAAACTAAGCTACTAAGATGAAAGAAAATAAACAAGAAAAGAAGATAAAAGAAAAGTGCATGAATTAAAACTGCATATAAAAAATTACATAAAAGAAAATTGCTAAGTTGCCATGAAAGAGAGAAAGAGAGCTTGTAATTTATTTTTGAGCCTAAAACTAAACTAACTAAAATGAAGGCTCAAAGGAGGCTAAGAGCTTAATTTCATGAACATATTGGGTATTTATACATGTTTGGAAACCCTAATCATATTTTAGGGAACTACCCAAATACCTTTGAGGAAGTGTGGTCACCAAGTTATCATTAGCATGAATTAATCCTCCATTTAAATGTGCATGTAGCTTTAATCTTCATTAGCATGTGCATTAGCTCTTAATAGGGGATCATGGTAAGCGGGTAGGTGAGGTCCTCCATGTTGTCATGAAATGATTTATTTCCATCTTCATTTGTTTTCTAACTCTTGTGCATGCATATCTTCATGAAAAACTCTTCCACTTGAATCCAAATTCCTATAAAATAACATAAAAATGTCCAAGTAAAAATTCTCAAATTAATATATGCACAAAAATGACAATTTTGCCTCCATATGAAGATGAATAAATTATGATTTGAAAATAATTTGAATTTTGGTTTAAACATGTTAAAATATCCTATATGCTCATTTATTTAATTAAATTTGATTTAATATGGAAGTAAAAATATGCACATTTACGTGCACATTACTAGTCATTTGGCATTCAATGCCAAATGAACTCGTTCCCTTGAAGCTACATTAATCTTTCGTAATTCTTAATATATCTATTTTATTGTGTTCTATGATGGAAACATAACTCAAATTATATACAAATTTCAATTAATGAACTTATGTTGGACGATTAGAAAGCTCATTACTGAAAAGAACTGAAATCGATAAAAGGGCATGATTGACCAAAAAGACAATTAATTGAATGCTAAATCTGGTGAGGGGAAAATGATTGTTGTATTTATTTTTAGCTAGGGGAAAATTGTACTTATTTTTAGCTGTGAAAAACCTAACTAAATTTTCCTTCCTTTTTTTCACTTAAAACAGTCCTCCATAATTAATTTTTCATTTTCAAACATTGGTCCCTTCTTTTATCAATTACCACTCTTATCGAACTTTCATAAAAAAATCAAAAAACATTTCTTTTTTTATCAACTGGTGAGGGAAAATTTTCATCAAAAAATCAAAAAGTAAAAATAAATATAGAGGTTGACATATAAAACCACAACTCTTATCAAATTTTCACTTCTTTTCCCAACTTTTCTTTCTCTTCCTTTTCATTCATTCATTTTCATTGATTTTTCCATATTTTCTTGTAATTTTGCTAATAAAACCACTACTCTTGTAATTTCTTTATTAAAACCACACAATTTATAAATAAGAACTATATGTATACTCCTATGTAAGCATGCCCAATTTTTCTCCTATTTTATCATCAACAAAAAGGGTCAAAACATGCATGAAACTAGGGAAATACATATTTATGTTTAATTATTTAACAAGTAAGTAATAGGAGTGGAACAATTAGTATGAATACAAAACATGTCAGGAGCATCATCAGAAAATAACAAGGAATAATACTAACTAGCACAGAACAAAACATGGAACGTGATTATCATAATTAATGCAAACAAATATTGTTTGAAATAACATAAATAAATAAGATGTAAACAATAATTTTCACTAATGCAAAATGAAACATTGAAAATGTCAAAACCTGACAAATGCTAGCAAATGAAACATAAAAATCAATACCAATCAAAGGAGGGAACATGTGTGGTATGCTTACTTAATCGACTTTGTGAGTGAGAGGAGTGACACAGGTGAAGCAATTGCGAGCGGACTTGAATGGGGTGAGTGATGCTGGACAGGGCGGAGCGGCGATGAAAGGGTCGAGCGGTGTTGAATAGGGCGGAGCAATGTTGAATTGGGTGTAGCGATTGAGATTCATATTGAAGGAAATTAAGGCGTGCTGTATGGAATGGGGGTATAGCGTAATGTATTGGAAGGGGGTGTGGCGTATTTGAGATATAGTGTGGGTAAGGATGTAAGAAAAATAGGTTAAATTTGCATCAGTCTGGAGCCATTGCAGAAACGCCATAGCTCTTAACCGTTGTCATATACTAAACGCTGTGGCAAAAGTTTCGCATTAGGTGTGGCAAAATAAGCGGTATGGTGTAGTGTGGTATCTTTTTAGATAATGTATATTGCTCAATTTCCCACAAGTAAAATTAGCCGACCAACAATTCTAAGCCCAACCCAAATCCTTGTCGACTAGCGCTTCTTAGCTCGGCGTAGGTCAAGCCGACCCACATTCAACCAGGCTTCATCCAAGCAAATACCACAAGCAAGTCATAGATAGGTCGGCCTGGACTTCTAACCCTGGCCGGCATGAGTCGACTAGCCATCTCAAATGACTTGACTCGACTCAAAGCGAACCATCTATGGTCCGACTCACTTAGCCCACCTACGACCAATTCCCAATAGTTGATCTCGTCTTGGCCCGCTCCTTCATGCTCCAGCCTCAGAATTTTCAACTTTATTCTCAATAAGCTTCGAGACCAAGCAACTGACTGTCGTTATGCATGAAGCTTCTGCCCAGCCTTGTTGCCTAGAGAATTGTGCTAGTGTCAAAAGTTACAACCTAGTACAGCTTAGTACACCTACCACTGCAGTCTGCTTGGCAAAAGCATACCAACTCATATAGCATGCCTCCTTTCTCAGCACAAAACACGCGTTTCATACAAAAGTACATCCAACATGCTTCTCAGCCATATATTCATGTTGCCTTTACAACCATTCTCCATCAACCCATGCAAGTTGATCAAAGGCCATACAACATCAAAGAGGTTGAAAATTGGTCAACTTATATACTCAGAATTCTCATTCATGGCAAGTAATTTCTCATAAGATCATAAGTTTAGTATCATAAGCTTAATTGCTGAATTTCTTATTGTTCTCTTGTAATCTCTTGTAATTGTAAAAATAAACATAGTAAGACATCTTCGTAGTGGACATATACAAGCTTCTGTTGAACCATTCTACATCTTGTGTCATTTATGCTATTTGTTTGAGTTACTCCTCATTTTATGTTTTAAACCTAGTGTTAGTAAGTAACATTTTTATAATACAAACGCATTAGTCTAATTCCAAGGTTGGCTAAATTTTTAGTCAACAATATTTATATATATTAAAAGGAATATATATATATATTGTATCACACAGCATTATTTATAGTAGCATTTATAAATTGTAGTATCGGTTTATGAAATATGTTAGTATTTTTTGTGTTTGTAGTATGTTTTTATGAATTGTAGTATCACTTTTGAATTAAGATGTTTAAATTCCACGTTTTAATAGATGGAACTTTGCCAGCACACAACAGGTTTAATTAGTGAATTTAAAAAAAAATCCATTTTATACATTATTGAGCCTACGAAGTATAAATTAATTTATATCCAATCTAAATAATTTTAAATAAAATCTTAATTTTATTTAATTACTTTATATAAAGATTTGTTTGTATTATATATGTATAGTATATAATGTACACATATATCTACATGTAACTTTATGTGCAACATATAGATGTGCATATGGTTTAATGTGCCATATAAAAGTAATATAATTTATACTGCAACAAATACATTTGCCCCTTTAAATACCATTTATTGTCCATATTTAATTTAGTATTATATGCATTTATACGGACATAAACACACATTTAAACTTTTATATTTGATAGTTTTTTTAAAAAGATATTGACCAATTCTTAAATAATTCAAACTAATATCTACAATATCTTAAGATAGATTCAAATTTAAAAGCAGACCCAGATTTAGAATAAAAAATCTATTTCAAATTTCAAATGCGGATATGTTTAAGGATATATATTTAGTGTGTTTGTGTATAACTTAAAACATTCAAAATATTTAAAAATAATTTGTTAAATATTAGTAAATATGTAAAAATATTGAATATTTTTTATTTTCTACTAAAACCTTTCTGTCGAAAAAAAAATCAATTCTCAAACCCCTATGGATTTGAAAAACAAATTTTTTTATTTATTAAATCCCTATGGATTTTATAAGAATTTCTTTATGAATCCGCAATGATTTAAATTTGAAAAAAAAAGTTTCTTTAATACATAATTAATGAAAAGATTAAAATATATTTGTAATTATTGTTTTCTTTAGGATTTAATACTATAAATATATGTGTGTGTGTATGAATATAAATTAATAAATTTATTTGTATATATTGCATACATATGTACACTAACTATAAATTCAAATTTTAAGACTGAAATTGTTTAAAAGTATTTAACTTTCAAGTTTTTTAATATAGAATGGCTGATAGGAATTTCAAATTTTTTATTTGAAATGGTACTTTATATACAACATGACACTGGGACAACATATCACATGTCAATAAACGTTCGAATCACGCCATGCAAGTTTTGAACTTGTGACCTTTCGCACCAAAGCCGAATCACTTAACCACTTGGACAATGGTGCTTGTCGAATTTCATTATTATATTATATGTATATTAGTTTTCTTTTAAATTAAATTTAAGTGTATGCGTATATGTATGTAATGGGAGGACAAGTAAATATACAAGTTCGTGATAAAATTTTGATCTAATCTACACATGTGAACTGACATAGATAAACATATGTATAATAGAGAATATACTAGAAGATAATAATATTGTAGCCTTGAATATTGAATTCCAATAAATCCTTAGATCAAATTCGTGCTCTTCCAGAAAAGAAGCTAGCTGAAGAGATCACCATACCTTTGAATTATATTTTAATTTGATTTTGTTTTTATTTGGAAATGAAAAGGGGGAGGTCCTATTGTTTTCAGCCAAAGCTAGATAGAGGAGGAGGCAAAAGCAAAATGCAAATGAGTGGGGATGGTTGGTTTAAATAGACAATATGAAAGAGTAAAAAGAATGGATCTCGATCTCCTTGTTTACCCCCTCTCTTTACCACCTCAAACCACATATTTCAAACAAATATCATCACCCCTTCCTTTTATGGTTGTTCAAAGTTATAGGCAAATGGGCCCATAACATTTGCAAATCGAATCGGTATTTACATATTTTAAATCCAATTTAAATGTTTATCAATATTGTATATCGATACTTATATATATAACTTTATATACACACATTATTAAATACTGATTCAAATAAATTAAATATAATTATATAACTAATATTTCATGGATATTAATTAATTTATATAAATTATATTTTAATTAAATCGCACTGTATTTCGGAGTACTCAACATTGCGATTGTGCGACTCATATGTGTAAGTTTAGTCAACGATTAATGTTGAATAATTAGAATACCAACGTTTATATATCACCATAGCTAGTGTTGTCACGATTTAGCTAATTTATCACTTACACATTTTTGGAAAAATCCAATTTTATTGTTTTAAGAGGTTCTTGGTAGTGGCGATTATTTACACTAACTCTCTTCGTCAAAACAATATCACATTAGAACTTAATGGACTTCGGTTTTCATCAAAATTCTAATATTGTCCCTATTCAACTTGTATAATCCAAACACAAAGTCCTTGGTTCAAAACAACAATTATTAACCGAACTACTCTGGCCAAAGACTGTGATTTTAAGTTGACTACAGTTGACTGTGATACTAAACCTCCTATAATTAAGGAGATAAATTCTTTATTGAATAGTGTTTCACTTTCCGTATTTCAACTCAGACCCAACTATAGTCATTCAATAGAAGCCGTGCCATGATTTAACTATAATTAAAGTGGAGTGTCCATATTAAAGTTCAATAGTATTCTCAAGTCGAGAGAAATGTGTAATATTATCACTTCGATATTCTCCGTTTGAACTTAGTTTTATTAACCAACAGAAAACTATCGCGTGAATCATTCCATGGTTATCTAATAACCATCGGTATGTATCCAGTAACTGTGTAATATTTGAGTTGGATTTCTTTCCACACCACATCTCATTTGGTGTCTTAGGTACAGATTTAGTAGGCATCAAATTCAACGTATGCATTGTGGTTTCCAATGCATGCATATTCCCAATAGGAAAGAGGTAACACAACTTTACTTATTACGAAATGAACCATATCTAATATGGTTTGATTCCTTCTTTTCGAGACATCACTATGTTTAGGGTATATGATGGACTAACCTAAGAGACAATCTCATTTTCTTTTAAGTACTATTGGAGCTATCGTCCAACATACTGACCTCCTCGATTTAATCGAAGTATTTTAATCTTATAGTTCTTTTGATTTTCAACCTCATTTTTATACTCTTTAAATTTTTCATTGACGTCGGATTTGTTCTTCATAAGAAACACATATCCTAGTCTTGAGAAATCATCGATAATAGTTACAAAATAAGAAGTATTGTCTGTTATACATATATTTTCTAAGGGTGACAAGCAAAGGAATCAATGTTGAAATTAAGATTTTATGTCGAAGTTCAAGGCTCTGGATGCTAAAGCAAGAGAATAGTTGATATTGAAGGCCTACAACTGACAATGGCGCTGCTCTACTTCCATGCTACATTAATTCTACGCCGCATACAACCTATAAAGCATAATAAATGATGTTGGAGAGCTCTATGCCGTAAGCCATCAATGTTATAGTGGCATGATGTATCATTCATGTCGCACCTCATTGATGTCGCATTCTATCAATATCGCACTTCATCTAATGAACGCCGCATCTAGTCAATATCGCCTCAAGATGATACCGCAGCTCTCTAGTACAGCATCTCAAGTAATGCCGCTCCCTTTCAATATCACCTTTCCTTCATGTCGCTTCCTATTAATGTCACGTCTTACATGATGTAACTCCTTTTCAATACCGAACCTCAAGTGATGTCGTACTTAATCAATGCCGCATGTCATCAAAGCCATATGTTATCAATATCGCATGTAGTCCATAACGCATCATATCAATGCCACACTCCATCAATGTCGCACTACGTTGATGTTGCACTCTGTTAATGCCGCATTTCTTCTATATCGCATTCAGTCGATATCGCTCCTCAACCAGATCGTCATATGTAAATCGATGTCGCATTTCATGAATATTGCATATTATTGATGACGCGCAATATCAACGTCGTTGGAATATCAAAGGCCATGTAAAGGAAGGAGGTTAAAATCATTCACATGAGTAAATTCAAGAGTGTTCAGTGTATTTCCCTTTATAAAGCTTCAAAGGCATTCATGTTGAAGTTATCACCAAGATAGCAATCAAAGTCCCACATCATCCATGGAAGCAGGTCAACTTCCCTCCAACCACCATAAATAGGGATGTGCCCCCTCATAAAAAGGGGTCGTTAACTTCTTTTTACTCTTATCACCTTTTCGAATTAGGATTTTCTTCAAGTTCTCTTTATTGAGACGAGTGTTGCGGCACACGTTTTGCGCGTGATCGTAGTACGTGCTTCGCATGTGAGTTGTTTTTCTACAAACTGTATACGTTTAACACATTCAAAAGAAAATGATTTGCACGAATATTTAGTTATATTTTTGCTTTGAAATCATGCGCGGTTAGTTTGAATTTTTATTCCTAAGTTGCAATATCTAATTTTTTATTAGTTTTAATTTTTATTTGTATTATTAATTAATAAAAAATGATTTTGTAATTGAAGTTTATTTTTTAGGTCCCATTTTTAAGTTATATTGAAATTTGTTAATATTTGCTGAAATGCAGTTTGAATTTGCAAAAAAAAAAATGTAATTGTCTGATCCTATTTTTTAATGAAATTAAATGGGCATTTTTGGTAGTTAACGCCGATTAAAAAAAAGTGTGACACCAAAGGTATTACAACTATTATTAAAGATGTATTATAGTTAATAAAAATTGATTTTGTAATTAAAGTTTATTTGTTAGATCCTTTTCTTAAGTGATATTAATTAAAATTTGTTACCGTTTGTTGAAATGTAGTTTAAATTTGTAAGACGTGTAATTGTCTGGTTCTATTTTTTTGTGATATTATAGAGGCATTTCTAGTAGTTCACGCTGATACCAAAAAATGGTGACACCAAAGGTATTACAACTATTATTAAAGATGAAGATAGCTCGAGGACAAATTAACGGCATAAAGGATAATGAAGGAGAATATGACATATTTGTAAATAAAGGCCTAGGTAATTAGATAATTGCATATTTGCACATTTGTAACATATTCATGATTCAATAAAAAACATGACTTGAGCATTTTCCCTATTGACTTATGGACTTACCTGATTGTCTTTTTGACTTGCCTATTTTATCTTTTGAACTCATGAATTGTATTTTAAATAAATCCATGAATAACAATTTATTGGAATTTCTTCGAGCATGCCTCCTTGTACACACATCTTGAACATTGATCCAAATTTTGATTTAACATTTTGGCACTAGAAGGAAGCCTCGATCCTCCGAATGTTCGAAAAATGACCAAAATATCCTAAATTTTGAATCAGAGAATTTTTCAAATCCGGTTCTTATTTGAATTTTCAATCCAGAAACTCACCACTCTTTAATGTTTTAATGTTTGCAGGTAATAAACAAAACTACTGAGAAGCTCGACCAAAAATCCATCTCATATCCATTCGACATTCAATCTCATACGAGGCTTTCTCATGTATTCGCCATCCATTATTAATGGCATAAGTAATCACGGGATGATATATTACTTTATTCTGCCGCCCTACCTCCCTGTCCATGCAATCTATTACTTCATCCATTTCGATATACGGCTAGCATTATAGAAATGCATATAATAACCCTTTATCATTATAGTAATGCCGCAAAATAGCTGATGCTGTAAATAGGCAGTGCTGAAAGAAAGCAATGTTATAGGAAGTGATGTCGCAGTTTTCAATATCGGAGTTATCTTACGTCGGCAATAATGATTTTTAGTAGTTAATTAACTTCACAATCTGGGTTCAAAGTTTTATGTCGAAGCTCATCTCCACGTCAAAGTTAAAAGCCCCATGCCATGAATCATCAAGGCTTATTTCAAAGTCATTGGAACTTATGTTGAAATTTAGAGGCTCCATACAATAAATCATCAGGCTCCATGCCATGAATCATTAAACTCCAGGCTCCATGCCGTGAATCATTAAACTCCATTTCACATATAAATGATTTCAAAGTTAACAATTCAATATAAGAAAGCTTTAAATATTAAGCCTTTGGATATACCTTTAGTTTAAGATATATATGTTTTATATAAGTGGTTTTGAAAAAGTTGGTTTAAAAATAAATGATTCAAATGTACATATATATATATTCGGTTCTAAAAGAATAAAGATTCCAGTATTACAAGATATGGGATATATACAAGCTTTTAAGTATCCAGTGCCGTATATGTATATGGGTTTCTCAAATATATAGTTTTGCAAGCTTCAAATGTGTATAAATATACGCGTGCGCAGGGCTTTGAATATATAGCCTCATATATATATTTAACATGTAAGTTTCAGGAATTTGCAATTTCAAATATAAGTACAGTTTCATGTATATAGCAGGCTTTTAAATATACAAGTTTAGTGTGCGTGTGTATGGTTTTGAACAAGTTTCAAACAAGTGTCAGCTTCATGAATAAATATTAAACAGTTTAATATGAATACAGCCTTGACTATACTGGTTTTGTATGTATCAGGTTTATGTTAATTGATGCAGCACGTACCTCGACATCGCGAGTGCTTTACATTGATGGCGAAGCCCAAGAACGAGAGGAAGAATCAGGGCAGAATTCTTTAGGTCGTAGACGACCTATTCTAGCTCGCGAACGACATAACGTCGCCTTCTTAAGTCGCGAGCGACCTATCTACCAGCGCGCGCGACCTATCTCCACTGAACGACCTAAATCCACCACTACCTCGCGACCTATCTCCACTGAACGACCTAAATCCACCACTACCTCGCGACCTATCTCCACTGAACGACCTAAATCCACCAAGCGACCTAACTCCACTACCCCGAGTCACTCCAGCGACCTAACTCCACCTCGAATTTCATCACGCGACCTAATTTCCATCACCGCAACCTAACATGCGCGACCTAAAATACATATCGCGACTTAAGGGGGTTTCCGACCTAGACCCTATATCATTGATACTTCATCGTTGATGCTTTCCGATTTAAACCCATGCTAATTCTTGAGCTGCTGAGGAAAACTGAGTAGGTCGTGAACGACATAGTTAAGTCGTGAAATCCCTTTACTAGGTCGCTACCGCAACTTCCTTAGCTCGCGTGAAGATGTTAAGTCGCGTGAACAAGTTTGTTTAAGTCGTTGATTGCTTAGATCGGTAAAACACTGTTAGGTCGTTTGTAATTTGTTCCTTATGTGATTTGTGTTGTTGTGTGTTGTAATTTTCTTAAGTCATTTATGTTGTGTTGTAAACCCTATAAATAGGGATGTAATGTCATTGTAAAAGGTTGTTGATTTTGAATAAAATTTCCTTTGTTAGTTTTGTGCTTTCATCTAATTGGTAGTCGAGTGTGATCTCCTATCTCCACCTTCGGTCAATCGAGTGCGCTCGATTCAACGATCGTGAAGCCAATTCGCGGTATCAAGTGCGCTTGATCAACGCTCGAAGAATTGAAGATCTACTTTCACGGTATCGTGATCGATCAACGTGACGTAGATAGCTAAAATTCGATATCTTCGGATCAACGAATTTGGGCATTTCAGTATTTATCAATCCACTGATTGCTACTTTCATCGTATCATCAATTTTTGTATTCCGCCGCTGCGTCATTTGGTATCAAAGCTAGAACGCAAGGAGTTTGCGTAGATTTTTGGAGTTGTGCGAGATTTACATCATTTGGAGAAGTGGGTTATCGAGATTTTGAAGAGATTTGTTCGTTTGGAGATTTTTGAAGATTTCAACAAGTGGGTAGTTTTGATTTGAAGATTTTTAGATCGAAGTGAAGTTTTTGTTGGAATTTGTCGAAGAGTGATCATGCCTCCGAGAAGAGCTAACCGTTATCGCAACATTGATGCTTTATATGGGAGAGAAGAAGCCGATGAGATGGAGCAAAGAATTAACGAAAACTTTAATGAGAAGATTAATGAAGGGATTGGTCGATTAGAGAGAATGATGTTGGAGATGAGTCAAAATCAGAGAAGGGTATCACCTGAATCGAGCCATGAGAGAAGTAGAGTTTCACCACATTCAAATCGAGAGAGAAGTGTTGATAGTGATCATAGAAGCGTGGATCGAGATTATGATAGAAATGTTAATGATCGAAGTCATGATAGAAATGTGACTGATCGAGATCGGAGGAATGTAGATCGTAGGAATGTTGGTGGAAGAAATGGTGGTGGTAGAGATGTTGGTGGTCAGGATCGACATCGATATACATCGGATTGTGAAGAAGAGTATGGTGGTGGTAGTGTTCATGGACGAGGACGTGGACAAGGAAGAAATCAGTCGGAGTACGATCACAAGTGGGAATCTTGGATGAAGACTGAAATTCCATAATTCAAAGGTGGTATGCAAGCTAAGGAGTTTTTGGATTGGTTGTCTAATGTGGAGGAGATTTTTGACTTCAAGGAAGTTCCAGAACATCGTAGAGTGAAGTTGGTTGCTACAAGGTTGAGGGGTAGAGCTTTGGCATGGTGGCAGCAAACCAAACTTACACGTGAACGGATGGGGAAGTCAAAGGTTGAATCATGGGAAAAGATGAGGAAAATGATGAAAGCCACATTCTTACCTTACAATTATCAATCTCTGATGTATCAACGTTTGCAGAATTTGAGGCAGGGCACAAAGACAATTAATGATTATGCAGATGAATTCTACCAACTCATTGCTAGAAATGACATCATGGAGACGGAGGAACAACTGACAGCTAGATTTGTTGGAGGGTTACGAATGCAGATTCAGGATATGGTGAATATGTTTGATCCCAGATCAGTAGCTGAAGCACACCAGAAGGCGTTGGCTTGGGAGAAACATGGACGACGAGGAGGTGGTGTGTTTACTAATTCCAACAATCAAGTGAAGGGTGTTAGTGGAAGTTCTAATGTTTCTAAACCTATCAGTAAACCATTGGTGAAGGAGGTTGAGAAGGCAAAGGTTAACAATGGTTTCAAATGTTACAATTGTCAAGAGATGGGTCATAAAAGCAATGAGTGTCCAAAGCCAAAGAAGAGAACCATGATTGCAGAAGTTGAGGATGAGGATGTTGATGGAGATTATTCTAGTCCAGTTGAGGAGGAGGAACAAGATATTGCGTCAGGAGATGAAGGTTGTAATCTAATGCTGAGGAGATCGTGTTTGACATCGAAGTAGGAAGAAGCTAGTTGGTTGAGGAGTAATATCTTTCAGTCGACATGCACTATACTGGGGAAGGTGTGTAAATTCGTGATTGACGCAGGGAGCTGTGACAATATCATTTCAACCGAGGCCGTAACAAAGTTGAAGTTGAAGACAGAGAAGCATCCGAGTCCATACAAGTTAGCATGGTTGAGAAAAGAAGGAGAGGTCAAAGTGGATAGACGAGTTCGTGTTCCATTCTCTATTGGGAAGAAATACAAAGACGAGATCTGGTGTGATGTAGTAGAGATGGATGTTTGTCACTTACTTTTGGGAAGACCATGGCAGTATGATCGAGCAGTACAGCATGACGGTCGGACCAATAGCTACAGTTTTATGTTTGAAGGTACGAAGATTATATTAGTTCCAAAGAAGAGACAACAAGGAGAAAGTAAGTCGGAAGAGATTGAAGAGCTGAAAACTTTATTATCTTTGAAGGAGTTTGTTAAGGAGGTTGAGGAAGAGCCTGAAGTGTTCTTATTGATTGGGCGAGAGAGTCAAGAAGTGGTCGAAATTCCAGAGGAAGTGAAACCAGTATTGAAAGAGTTTGAAGATGTATTTCCAGAGGAGCTACCAAAGGAGCTACCGCCATTGAGGGACATTCAACATCAAATTGATCTTGTTCCGGGAGCAATGTTGCCACATAGATCACATTATCGAATGAGTCCGAAGGAACATGAAGAATTGAGGAGGTAAGTGGAAGAATTGCTTGAACAGGGGCGTGTGCAGGAAAGCTTGAGTCCGTGTGCTGTGCCAGCTTTGTTAGTACCAAGAAGGACGGGACGTGGAGAATGTGCACTGACAATCGAGCATTGAATAAGATTACTGTGAGATATAGATTTCCAATGCCGAGGTTGGATGACTTGCTAGATCAATTGAGCGGAGCTACTATCTTTTCGAAGATTGATTTGAAGAGCGGATATCATCAAATTCGTATCAGGCCCGGTGATGAGTGGAAGACTGCTTTTAAAACCAGGGAGGGTCTATACGAATGGTTGGTAATGCCATTTGGCTTATCAAATGCGCCGAGTACATTTATGCGGGTGATGAATCAAATTTTTAGACCATTCATTGGAAAGTTTGTGGTGGTGTATTTCGATGATATTCTGATATATAGTGGAAATCCAGAGGAACATTTGAATCATCTGAGAGAAGTGCTGATGGTACTGCGACAAGAACAATTTTTTGCTGCAACGAAAAAATGCGTGTTCATGACGCATAGTGTTTTATTTCTGGGGTATGTTGTATCGGAGGAAGGGATACAGGTGGATCGGAGTAAAGTAGAGGCGATTAGAGATTGGCCACAGCCCAAGACGATAACAGAGGTTCGGAGTTTTCGTGGGTTGGCTTCATTTTATAGAAGATTTATTCCACACTTTAGTAGTGTGATGGCGCCAGTTACAGATTGTATGAAGGGTAAACAGTTTTCATGGTCAGAGGAAGCAGGGGATGCTTTTGGGAAGATCAAGGAGTTGCTGACGTCTGCACCAATTCTAGTATTACCAGACTTTCAGTTGTTGTTTGAGCTACACACTGATGCATCAAAGGTTGGAATTGGAGGAGCGTTGAGTCAGAGGGGGCGTCCTATTGCATATTTCAGTGAGAAGCTATCAGGAGCAAAGATGAGATATAGTACATATGATGTGGAATTTTATGCTGTTGTGCAAGCTATTAAACACTGGAGACACTATCTATTTCAGAAAGAGTTTGTTCTTTACACTGATCATGAGGCGTTGAAGCATTTACAGGGGCAAGACAAGATTTCAGCAAGACATGCATCATGGATCGCCTATTTGCAACAGTTTACTTTTGTTGTCAAACACAAGTCAGGAGTGACGAATCGTGTGGCTGATGCTTTGAGTAGGAGGAATCATTTGTTGACAACGATGAAGGTTGAAGTGACAGGATTTGAACTATTGCCAGAATTTTTTGAAGAAGATCCTTATTTTGCGAAGCTTGTTGAGAAAGTCAAAGACGGGAGTACTGACGAGTTTGTGATGGTAGATGGATTCTTGTTCAAGGGGAATCAATTGTGCATACCAGATTGTAGCTTGCGAATGAAGATAGTGAAGGAGCTGCATGAGGAAGGACATGTGGGTAGAGATCGTACATTGCAGTTGATTTCTCAATCTTATTTTTGGTCGTCCATGAGGAAGGAGGTAGAAAGATTTGTGGAGAGATGTCATATTTGTCAAGTTTCCAAAGGGACATCGACGAATGCGGGATTGTATATGCCATTACCCGTGCCTACTAGACCATGGGTTGATATCAGCATGGATTTTGTTTTGGGATTGCCTAGAACTCAACGGGGAAATGATTCAATATACGTTGTAGTGGACAGGTTTTCGAAAATGGCACATTTTATAGCCTGTAAAAAGACCGCTGATGCAGTCCGTGTTGCTCAGTTATTCTTTAAAGAAATCTATTATTTACATGGGTTACCTGAATCTATTGTTTCGGACCGAGATACTCGATTTCTGAGTCATTTTTGGCTGAGTTTGTGGAAGATGGTGGGAACGAAGCTGAAATTCAGTAGTGCTTATCATCCACAAACAGATGGGCAAATGGAAGTGGTGAATAGATCGTTGGGAAACTTATTGCGATGTCTTGTACAAGACAATTTGAAGAGTTGGGACTAAAGTTGTGTCAGGCAGAATTTGCTCATAATCATGCTATTAACCGAAGTACTGGTTACAGTCCATTTCAAGTTGTATATTCAAGCTTGCCAAAGGGGCCGTTGGATTTAACGGTAGTACCGCAACCGAAAGGAGTGAATAAAAGAGCGTCAGATTTTGTTGATGAGTTGAAAGATTGTCATCGAATCGTTCAGGAACGTTTGGAGAAGACGAATGAGAAGTATAAACAAGCGGCAGATAAGAAGAGAAGAAGTGTGGAGTTCAACGAGGGTGATTGGGTGTATGCTGTGTTAACGAAAGATCGTTTTCCAGTGGGTGCTTATAACAAATTGAAAGCCCGAAAGATTGGTCCAGTAGAAATTGTAAAACGGATCAATGAAAATGCTTTTAAGTTGAAGCTACCAGAGGATGTTTACACTTCTGACGTGTTTAATGTTAAACATCTTATACCTTATTATGGAGATGAACAACCTAATGGGGAAGAACTTTTAAATTCGAGGACGAATTTCTCTCAACCTGGGGAGGAGGATGCAGCATGTACCTCGACATCGCGAGTGCTTTACATTGATGGCGAAGCCCAAGAACGAGAGGAAGAATCAGGGCAGAATTCTTTAGGTCGTAGACGACCTATTCAGCTCGCGAACGACATAACGTCGCCTTCTTAAGTCGCGAGCGACCTATCTACCAGCGCGCGCGACCTATCTCCACTGAACGACCTAAATCCACCACTACCTCGCGACCTATCTCCACTGAACGACCTAAATCCACCACTACCTCGCGACCTATCTCCACTGAACGACCTAAATCCACCAAGCGACCTAACTCCACTACCCTGAGTCACTCCAGCGACCTAACTCCACCTCGAATTTCATCACGCGACCGAATTTCCATCACCGCAACCTAACATGTGCGACCTAAAATACATATCGCGACTTAAGGGGGTTTCCGACCTAGACCCTATATCATTGATACTTCATCGTTGATGCTTTCCGATTTAAACCCATGCTAATTCTTGAGCTGCTGAGGAAAATTTAGTAGGTCGTGAACGACATAGTTAAGTCGTGAAATCCCTTTACTAGGTCGCTACCGCAACTTCCTTAGCTCGCGTGAAGATGTTAAGTCATGTGAACAAGTTTGTTTAAGTCGTTGATTGCTTAGATCGGTAAAACACTGTTAGGTCGTTTGTAATTCGTTCCTTATGTGATTTGTGTTGTTGTGTGTTGTAATTTTCTTAAGTCATTTGTGTTGTGTTGTAAACCCTATAAATAGGGATGTAATGTCATTGTAAAAGGTTGTTGATTTTGAATAAAATTTCCTTTGTTAGCTTTGTGCTTTCATCCAATTGGTAGTCGAGTGTGATCTCCTATCTCCACCTTCGGTCAATCAAGTGCGCTCGATTCAACGATCGTGAAGCCAATTCGCGGTATCAAGTGCGCTTGATCAACGCTCGAAGAATTGAAGATCTACTTTCACGGTATCGTGATCGATCAACGTGACGTAGATAGCTAAAATTCGGTATCTTCGGATCAACGAATTTGGGCATTTAAGTATTCATCAATCCACCGATTGCTACTTTCATCGTATCATCAATTTTTGTATTCCACCGCTGCGTCAGTTATGTCGGGCTTTTATAAGTACAGATATATAAGTTTTTGAAGGTGTACAAGGATTTCAAATATGCCTATAACCGAATTTTTAATGAATACCAGTTTTCAAAAAAATAACAAATTTTGGGTATATAAATAAGTTTGCATGAATATGGTTTCACATACAATAGCTTCACATGTATCAGATTTTGAGGATCGGGTTAGTTTTAGAAAGACTTCAAATATATATCACCAATTTCAAAGGTGTGAGGTTTCAAATGTGAAGGCTTCAGTAATATGAAGAACTTCATATGTACAGTTTCAGGAATATGGATGTCATAAGATATTTTCAGTACATATCCTCAAGTTTCGAATATATTAGAATTGAGTAAACACATTAAGTTCATCATTTTTCGAATGAATACATGATTTTAAGTATATATACGCATGTATGGTTTCAAGAGTATATGTTTCCATGATTTTGAATATACATTATTTCAAATATATGAATACATATACATGGATTCAGGATTTCTGAAGTGTATGGCTTAGTGTCACAAAACTTTATGTATTGGACTTTAAATGCATACATATTCCGAATGCATCTGTTTCCAAATGTAAGTGTCATTAAGATTTAAGTCTATATAACTTTATATATACTTCCTACTTTCAAGGTTTTAAATATTCGTGGATCCAAATATATAAAATTTGAATGTACATAGTATTATGTTTGTGCGGTGTTGAGTGTGGATGTGATTTTGCAAATAATTTTTTTTGAATGCTTTGAGAGTACATGCCTTCAAGTTATAAAGTTTATATGATTTGGGGGAATTAATTTAAAGGACAAAAATTTGAATATTTTTAGCCTCAAGGACACGACCTCAATATTTTAACCACAAAGACAAATATTCTCCTAAAAATTAATCATAAGAACAAACATTCTTTCAAAATTATTCATAAGGACAAACATTCTTCCAAAAGTGTTACCGAACTAAAAACCGATACCTAAAAACTGCTACCGATAATTACAAACTGATACCTAAAAACTGCTATCAATAACTAAAAACTGATACCTAAAGAAAGTTGTCGTTCAGACTAAAATACTGAAGGTCTGCCCTTGAGGCTAAAACGCTGAGAAATTTTGTCTTTGACAATAATTTTATGTTCTAAAATATGCCATTTTATGTAACAGGTTCGTTTGAGAAGGTTTTAAATATATACATATCCATGTTTTAAGGTGTACATGATGTTAAATGTATGCCAATTTTGTATATGTCAGATTTTATAATATGTAAGCTTTCAACAAATGCAAGATTCAAGTATATATGATTAGTGTATGATCTTGAATACACATATGTTTGGATTCTTATATACATATTCAAATTTTAAATATGAACAATGATTCATGAACCCGAAAGTATAGGGTACTAAATTTATATTTGGGATTTTAGTATGAATTTCGTAAAGGCTTCAAATATATTTTGGCACCGGCTATGTGTACGCAGAGTTCGTAAACTATGATTTTGTAAATAAGAAATTGCTTGGCTTCAGATATTTAAGAAAGTGGTTTCGCAAAAACTAGCCTTAAGCTTGTTTTGGATATCGTGAATATAAAAGTTTTAAAGATGTTAGTTTTGTATAAATTGATGCTGCCGTAAGGTCCGAAAATATACGAAGTTTTATCTAAGTTTCAAGCACATATTTGGTTTCAAAAAGTATAGAATCTTATATGGTTTTTTATATATACGGTTTCGTATGTTACAGTTTAACTTATATCAAATGTTGAATAATAGAGATTTTGAATTTATATAATTTTCAGGTACGTGTTGATTTCGAATGTTATTGTTTCAGTATATATTGATTTCAAATGTTAGCACATTGATTTCAAATTGGTCTTAACTATACATGATTTAGAAAGACATCTATTTCGAATGTTATCAATTTCACCAATATATTGTTTTGTATATACATTGACTTCGAAACGCCTTAACTTTGAACATATTGGTCTCGAAAAGCATTATTTTCGTAAATGTATAATTTTAAGTACATTGATCCCAAATGTGATCAGTTTCATGGATATATAATTTTGAATAAAAAGTTATATATAAAGCTTCTTATATGAACAAATTTCAAACATGCCGAACTTTCAAAAGAACAATTGTTTTAAAAAATGATTTCGAAAATTTACAGATTTTGAGAATAAAGGATAACGAAGTTAGTGATTTCAAAAACTTATGTGGGAACTTATGCCACATTAAGATGAAGTGAAGGCTAATCTAATATGGATAGATATTTGAGAACCTCTAGATTTTCAGGAATTTTCGTTATCGGATAAATTTCAGATTTCCTATACTAGGAGAACGAAGATTAGAGAGATTCTTTCTGGCTAAGGTTTAAATGCCAAATAAGAATACAAGTTTTCTTATATGGGACAACAGATTGTCTATGGATTATTTATGTCAAAAGATTAACTCCTGCAGCCATGCTCATCGCTTTTGATATAACAACTGATTTAAGTCTTTGGATCGATTCCCAAAAAGTCTATTTTTTACCATCAAATGACTCGCAATCCCAAGAAAATTTGCATGCCAAAATTATCTCAACAAATAATATATAGTCTTTATAACCATAGTTTTAACCCAAAGAGATATTTTGATAGAATCATTTTTAAGATTTACAAATTGCTTGTATTAACCAAAAAGGAAATGACTAATTATCAAGGTAACCCAATGGGATGCAAGACCCAAGTTTGGGACTTTAAGCGACCGAAATAGAATCTATATATTTAGGCCGTCAGAATACCCTAAGTAATCTACAGAAAGACGGAAAGGCGTTCATCAGAAATCATGATCATGAACAGTTAAAAGGGAACAAATCTGTCAAATTAGAACTTACTGAGAAAGGAAAGATTCAAGAAAAGATTTTTATATAAATTATCTTAGCCACATAGAACAAAGCAAACGATTAAAAAACCATTATAAAAGGAGAGTGGATATTCTGAATAATTATGCTTGGAATAATCTCATCAAAAATTTACCAACTACGCCAATGTGATGGTAAAAGCAAGACGCTGAATGTTTGAGGCCATATTTCCCAACAATGGACGAACAAAGAAGTTGAAATAAGTATATCTACATGGTTGAGGAGTAAGACTCTCCTAAAATAAAAGAAAATCCCTAAACCACTACTTAAGATGGTATTAAGGGGCAAAAGCCTTTGGCCCCACCAAGATGGCCTGGTCAAAGCACACCTTAGAGGGGGGGTCAGAGTAGGCCTTTGGTTCCGTCCGAAAGGGCCTAATCAAAGCATCTGCCAGCCTTCAGTGCCATCATCAATGGCCTCGCTAAAGCTTCTCCTAGAGGAAGATCAGGTAAGAATTTTGTTCTGCTTAAGATAGCAACCCAGAACACCAGACCAGCCTTTAGTGTCGTCATCAAAGGCCCCACTAAAGCATCTTCTAGAGGAGGTTGGGTAAGTCTTTGGATCTACTTAAGATAGCTACCGAAGGCACCGGATCAACATTCAGTGATGTTATCAAAGACCTCACTGAAGCGCCTTCTAGAGGGAGGTCGGATAAGTCTTTGGTTTTGCTTAAGATAGCAAACCAAACGCACTGGACAACGGACCTAAATCATCACCTAAGACGGTGATAGGGGGTACGATCCAAGTTGAGATCATCACCCAAAGAGTGGCACAAAGAGACTAAGATGTCCAAAGCCCAAAGAGTTGCGCAAAGAGGTTGAGATGCCAAAGGCCCAAAGAGTGGCTTAAAGAAAAGGGACTAAGACGTCTGAAGCCCAAAAAGAGACGCAAAGAAGAGTGTAACATCCCTAATTTTGATAACATTATTCAAGAAAATTTAATTCGATATATTAAATAAGATAATGATGATAAGAGGATTGAGATTTGAATAAATTGTGAAAAAGTGTCGTGCTTAATAATTAAATAAATGGGCTTTAATTGGTTTAAAGGATAATTAGTTCACACATGGGCATATTAGTAAAAATAGCCTCTTTATTTTACATGGCTATACACTTCTCATTTTTGTGCGTTCATGTTTCCTTTCTCACCATCACAAATGCAAATCAGAAAGTAAAAATATAGCCGGCCATTAACAAAAAAGAAAAGAGGAAAATTCAATCAAAAGCTAAGGATCAAAGCTAGGAAGGATTACTCAACAACAAATCTCAAATTCCTTATAGAATCTAAGGTGAATAATAATTTTATACCATCTCTATTTTATTCTATGATTATGTGTTTTCGAATTTATGTTTAAATTCGTTTTTATAATGATATGGATGATGATATGCTTGAATTATGTTATGATCGAATTATTTTAATTCATATACATAAAATTTGCACGGTTTTAAGGGAAAACCAAAGGTTTTTGATTTTCGAATGCCATGGAAAAAATTTATGTTGAATAATACATGATTTTGGAGATGAGTTTTGATTTTCATAATTTTCCAAGCTGTAGAAAATTGTTATGAATTTCTAAAAGAAAATATGATATAATTGGGTTTAAAATTTATTTTGAGTCAAAAAGAAATTGGGTCTGAAATTTTAGCATGGTTGATTACATGAAAAAATTGAATTTTTGGAATTTTTCCCAATTAAATTACTAAGGGGAATAAATTATTGCAAGAGAAGGACTTATCTGCAAATACTGGATTTTTAAATGGAAAGGCTTAACCGTTTGAAATTATTTTGATTTACATCTGATAAGTGCAGTGGTTATAATTGTAAAGTATTTGAAAAGTTTTAAAGTAACCAATCAAGGAATTCCAACTGGCAGGTTAGTTAAAAAGTAATTGTCATGTTTAGCTATAAATCAGTTTCAGAAAAAAGTTGGTTCCACCTATTTCGAAGGCATCTTTCGACTCCTTTACCTCTGCACCTTCTCAATCGAAACCATCTCTGTCGAAACCCGCATATTCGGAACCAAGGCACATGGTATCAATGGAACTGGTATGAAGTGAATTGGTAAGCAGCGGAAGGTAGCGTGTCGAAAGCTATGCTTTCGTCAGGGTCGAAACCAAGGTTCACTTTTAAAAAGATAAGTACCTGCTTAGTCTTTGGAAGGGCTTTCGACTGAGTCGATACCCTATAAAGTCAAAACCTTTAGTCTATTTTCTAAAGTTAAATTTCTACCTTATATTACTTAAAGCTTTCAACATAGTCGAAAGCCATGCTTTCGAAAGGGACTTCATAAATAGATTTCAAAGGAGTATTTTTCCTTTAAATAAGAGCTTTCGAAAGGATTGGTTCTGACCTAGTCGAAACCCAACCATTATTTTCCTTTCGAAGTATTGAAGTCATCAATGCCTTCTAAAGGTTAACTTTGCTTTTACCTAGGTTAAGATGCTTCCTAATTGCTTTCGAAAGGGATTGAGGGTTTCGAAGGTAATGGAGTCGAAAAGGGTTTCGACTCTTTTATTTGAAGTTTTAATTTTTAAAGGTCTTTGCTTTCGACTAGATGGTTCTGACACCATCAACTTTTTCCCAAATTCATTTTTGTTGGTTTCGAAAGAGATACTTTCATATATAAACATTTTGACCCAAATGATGTTTCTAAAGAGTAAGCCCAATGCTTTCGAAAGGATACTTTATTTGTTTCGAAGCTATGTTTTAAAGAATGTTTTCGTGATACCATCAGAAGGTACCATTGGTTTCGAAAGGTATATACTTAGAGTTTTGAAAAGAGGTTTCCTATGCTTTCGAAGGAGGTCATCCAGTAGTTTCAAAAGTGATGCTTTAAAGTTTCAAAACACATAACCCATTCCCCTTTTTAAAGGAAAAATCATGGCATAAATAAAGATTTTGGAAATGTTATTCACATTGTTATTAACCATAACTGTATTTTGGGGAAAGGGCAGAATAACCAGTTAGGTTGACTCAGTAGTGAATATAACTTAACAGATGTTAGAAATCTTAATTAAAGATATTGGTAGGGGCCAATAGGTTTACAGTAAGCCCATGAAAACTGAATGATATTGGCAGGGGCCAATAGATTCATAGTTAGCCAATGAAAACTATGATTTGATACTGGCAAGGGCCAGTAGGTTTGTAGTTAGCCAATGAAAACTATATCCAAATTAAGATAATGACAGTCAGTCAATAGGTTCCTAGTTAGCCCATGAAAACTAGGATAAGAAATAAGATATTGGAGTTACTAATAGGTTCTTAGTGATTCCATGGAAACTAAGTAATTGGACAGATAGTCCATAAACATTTAACAGGTTAATAGTAACCCTAGAAACTATAACTAAGACAGATAGTCAAAATGAATGGGGATGGGTAATCCAGAATTGATTTATTTGTTTTGCATATCATCATAATATTTTGAAATGCTATGTTTTAACTGTTGTGGATGCAGGAGCACAGTATATATATTTGTAAATGTTTTAGAATACTAGTGAGGGGAAAACCCGTTTCGCTAATGTAACCCATATTTTTAACTGTTTTAAATTATAGGATTTGATATAATTATTGAATAAAAATGGTTAAAAATAAAATTTAATGAATTATTAGTCTTGATGTATCGGGTAATTAAATTGTTTAAATTTATATTGCAATTATTTAAATAATGGAATTCTGGTTTTAATGTAAATGAAAAAGGCATTGGAAATTGATTCAAATTTTATAAATATGAATGAAGATCGTTTACTTTCAAAATTGGATGTAAAAGTGAATAATCAGAAATTGGAAATTTTATATTATAGTTGACAAGTAAAAAAATAGCCATTTTGGCCACTGTCTCGGATTTCGATGGAACTAGTTTCATCAGATCCGTAATTGTGAATTATTATAGGATTTCAAGTTTCGTAGCGATCGGACTTGTCGTTTGGCCGTGCGAGCTTGATACGCGTAGAAATCAATTTAAGGAATTCGATAAAATAAATTGACTTTGAAAAGTTATATTTCGCATACGATCGAATTAGGCCTCGAAACTAGTTCCATTGCGTTCGAAATGGGGGTAAAACATTAGGAACGCCAAGCGGCACGTTTTGTTTGGAGTTCGAGAATTTCATATGTTTATAGATGAGATATTTTCTGATATAATAATATATATAATAATAATAATAAAAATCATACAGCCACGTTTCCTTATCGACCATATTTCTTTCCCCTTCCTTCTCATTTTCTTTTCGATTCAGCCCGATCGAGATTTAAAAAAAAGCTCCTGTTTCGAATCGAAAAAAATTCTCAAAACGATCGAATTAAAGATCGCCGGCCGAAGTCCCGAGATCGAGGACCACTAGCGTGAGAGTGCATGCACGAGGGGAGTAGAGCGACATGGTAAGGCTGCGGCAATGGTTGGTGGCGGCGGTGGAAGGCGTGGGACCGGAGCTGGGGTTGCGTAAGGTGGTGGCGCACCCTCGACGGTGAGAAGATGACCTCCGGTCATCTTGGGAGGCGTGCGACATTCAATTTGAAGAGGAGGGTATCGGAGCGTGAAATTGGAAGAAAGGTTCGGCTATTAATTATGCGATTATCTGCTAATTGAGGTTTAGTTGATAATTATTATTTTAATTAAATTATCTCGATGTTAATAAATTCATATCTTTTCTATACGAGGTCTGTTTCGGACGAAACGAGTTGCAGTGCATTCGTATCGACGTCATCTACAACGTGGAGTGGATCTGGAATTTATTTGAAGCTGAAATATTTTTAGTTTCAAATAAAGGTGAGTGTTTTATACGCTCACGTTTGACTAATATATTTTTTTGTTAGTAAAATTTATATCGCAAAGTGATTTGAATTTATTGATGGTTGTTTGATAAATTTAATTGACATATGAATTAACTAATAGGAGTTGAATTGATAGTTTAATTGAATTAGAATTTAACTGCTAGCAAAATCCTTGATTATCGATAATTGGTTGATTGTTGTGATTATTGATTGTTTGGATGATTGATTGCGATGGATGAAAATTGGTTGATATTTGGATGATTGGATGTTTAATTATTTTGATATATTATGTTATCAACCTGTATATTATTTATATTATATAAAACTGTAAATTGAATTATTTCGAATAAATTAAGAAATAGGTTGAAATGATATATACATATGGCATTTATTTTAGATTGAAATGATATATATCCATCCCTGAAATTAAATTGAAATAATTGATTCACTTGGCCATAGGATAGAGAATTATATACGGACACCGGATTGGTTAAATAAATGATTTTAAGATTTTGATTTGGAATTATTGAAATGATTTGGTTTTAAGAAATAAAAATCGAATTTATGGAAATCGAATTATTTTCGAATTGAACTCGAGATGTTGAAATTTAAATTTGAAACATGAATTGTTTAATTAATCGAAGTTGAGATTTTTAAGTTATAATCGAAATATGATTTGAATTTCAGAAATTGATTTGTTTTAAAAGATTGGACTTTTATTCGAACTTTTGATATTGCTAAGTAAAAGTGATATAAAACGATATTTTGAAATTGAGCTCGGAATTTAATAACATTTGAAGGTTTGGGTTTTTAATTGGATATCGAAGGAAAATTTGATTTAAGTGTTTTGAATCGATATTTTGGAAATCGAACTCGAAGTTGATATAAATTGAAATGGTTTAAATTTGGAATTTAAATAAATTTGGAATTGGAATTGAAATTGATTTGGAATTGGAATTTAAATTAATTTGGAATTGGAAGTGAAATTAATTTGGAACTGGAATTGAAATTAATTTGGAATTGAAATTGAAACTAATTTGGAATCGAAGTAAAATTCGACTTGAAATCTGAATTGGGTCGATTAAATCGAAATGGAAATTGTAACTGATTTGAATTGGAAAATTTGGAAAGTGAACCAGTTTGACTTTGAAACTATTTTTAAATGAATTATTTTAGTATAAACGGTTTAAAAACTATATTCTTTAAATATTCAAATTATTTTGATTTTCCAAACTATTTTACTATATAAACCATTTTTAATACTCAAACTATTTTCTATTAAACTGTTTTAAATATTTAACTATTTTAAAACTATTTAAACTATTATCTAAAAATTCAAACTGGTCAAAAGGGTGGAAAAATCTTGGATTTAAATGTGAATTGGGTTAAAGTGAAGTTATAAACTAAATTGTAATTCGAAACAAATTTTAAAGTGAAATCGATACATCAAACTAAATTGACATTTTGAAGTAAAATATGATTTTTGAAGTGAATATGATATTTTGATATCAAGTACGAATTGTTTTCGAAATGAAAAGGAAACCAACCGGTGTTTAAAACGACGTTTGGCTATTAAAGAGACCGGGACCTCTTATTGGCATACTCTCTGTCAATATTAGAACCACTTTAACAACTACGTACGCGGTGGATGATACCCAGAATGTAGTGGTTAAATTGGCAATGTTTTACTGGAATGAAGTAAGAGAACGATGATGGATAGCCTTAGTACTCGTGTCATAATTAAAATGACTAAAACAGGAGCCTATGTCTGGCCAATGAGGTTAGTTACCTCTAGCGACGTTGATCCCTCGTATTACCATTGTGATTTCGTATTCGATGGGTGCACCTTTGTCGTTTGGATTGATTGTCGCGATTGGCCATGGATGGGTTACGACCAGCCAGAAATGGTAAACTGGTAGAGTCCTACCTTGGGCATTGTCTCACATGCCTTGTCATATTTATCCATATACGAGCCTATTACGACTTTGGTTTAGAACTGTAAAATGTGTTAAGGTGGATCGATGTAAAGCCTTAACGTTATTTTGATATTTATTTTACTGATAAACATTATATATTATAGCGTATACTATTATATGTAAATAGTTTAATGGATCATTAGGAGATGGAAAAACCTGAAACATCTCTTAAGTTATTGCACTCATATTTCATAATATTGATTTGACTTACATAAGAGTATTTAGTCCTGATTCAAGTGTTTTGTCTTTTCATTACGCTCGGGTCGATCCTGAGTTTTTTCCAGTGCATTGAAGATCAGTTTCTGGAGGACGAAGACGAAGTTGGTATATTATTACTATTGTTATTCTCTGCATCATTATATTCTGCTGTGTTTTTTATTTATCCCTGATGTATATATAACTCTGATAAACAGTGTATAGATTATAATCAAATGTATGATATAAAAGCTTCATGAATTGATTATTTTATTATTATATTTTATCATTCCGCTTTGAGATTCTGTGTTTGTTTTTCTTCTTCTTTCCTTATTTTTCTTAATTTTTCTCCATTGATTATCTACGTTCCGGATTGTTTAAGTTGGACTTGTGTGGATTATTGTCGATTTAAACCTTCCGAAATGTGGGTCGTCACAGTTGCTATCAGAGCCAGGTTTAGCGATAACCTTGGCTTTGTGGGGTTTGACTCATTAGAAATAGGGTAGTAATACCCTAGAATGAGTCTGTTGAGTGTATATATATGAGAGAGCGTACTTGTTAGTGTTATAAAATGTTTTATATTGTGTTTACTTATCCATTGAGTTGTTTATGAATTCTGGTCGATGAGCGGGACGCCGTGTTATCGAGAGGGGTTTCTAAACACTTAAACGAGGCAAGTCGATGTAATATTGTTTTAAAATCGGGTAAATGAAATAATTTTACCTAAATTATATTTTTTATATAAATTTATATCTTTCATAAGCCTTTATAATTATTAATGAAGTTGTTAGGAGATGATAATATTTAGTTATCATCGATTATTGGTTGAATTAAAATAAAACGAATACTTAATGAATTTTATTTTATGAAGCATTTGATAATTAAAATTGAATTGAAATCTAATTAGAATAAAAATTGTTTGAAATAAAAAATGTGTAAATTAACGAAATATTTTCACAATGAAGTAATGAAATTGTATGAGTATATTTAAATATAGCTTATAAATAGGATAAATTTAAAAGCTGAGAATTTTATAATTTAAAACCCTGTCGATTTTTCAAAATTGCTTTCGAAGTCTTCAAAATTAATATTAATATTATTTGAAAGAGTCTTGACTAGAAAAATATTTTGAAAAGATTTTTGGAAGAAATAAAGCATTAAACTCGCTTTGGTTGCTGGAAAATAATTCTAGGGATGACCGCAACATCGCCAGTATTCATTTTCGAGTTTTTGAGTGAAAATTCTACCAAAAGAAATTTATTTTCGATTAAAAAAAGTTTTGATTGTGAATAATATATTCTAAGTATGATTTAATAAGTATATGAAAATATTTTGAACTTATAATTGAAAATAGTATAGATAAAAAAGAAATAAGTTTGTAACTTATATATTTGAATAGAAAAAAAAAGTTATAACTTGTAGATTTGAACAGGGAAGTAAAAAATAAATTTTAAAATTGTCAGACATTTTAATTAAGTAGACAAAAGAAATTTGAATTCGAGAAGTGAAATAAAATAATTAACTAAAGAAATATTAAATTAATTGAGTTAGTGAAATGAAGTAAATAAAATATAGTTTAACTCATGAAAGCTTAAATAAAAATGAATTGCATTTGAAATGAAGTAGATAAATTAACGAAATGAAATTTTAAGAAGTTAATTTGTATAACTTATAGATTTGAGAATTAGTAATCTAAAAACAAATTTAAATTTGTTGAATGTGAATGATAAGAAATTTAACTTGAATAAGATTAAATAAAATGAGTAATGGATTAAAATGAAATGAAGTTTAACTTAATATTAAATAAAATGAATTGGATATTAAGTGAAACTAGATAAATGAGTAAAGTGAATTAATTCCACTTAGGTTATAAATGAATTAATATAATGAATACAACTTGAATTATAAAATGAAATGTAATTTGAGTTGTGAAAGAAATTGAATAACTAAATTTAATATGGAATAAGTTAACAAAATGAATTATAAGATGAAATTAACTTAAGAGAAGTTGAATGAAGTGATTGTGATAAGAAGAAAAACTATTAATATGAATTGAGTATAAAATAAATTTTACTTTAGTAAAGTAACAATATGAATTTGAATAAATGAAGGAAATCGATGAATTAATAATAACTTAAGATATGTAGTAGTAGTAATAAATGTGAGTTGTGTTGTATAAAATATTTATTATAAACTTAGATGATTTATAAATGATGTTAGTATATATAAAAAAATAATTGGCCATTTGACGACCATCATATAGCTTCTGTTTAAAAAAGAAAAAGTATGGGTTTTTTTAAGGATATTCTTATGTATACAGCCTCACACGTATAAAAATGTTAGATATAAGCAAATTTTGTAATCAGATTTCAAAGATATAGTTTTGAATACATACATGACTTTAAATGCATAAAAGTTTCAAAGACATTAAATTTTATTTTGGTTTTAAATTCGGACTGGTATATTGTTTTAAATATATATCTTCAGATGCATAAGTGTCCAAATAAGTGCAGGATCCTATATCTAAAATTTTAAATATGCCACTTTTATATATATTGAGTTGGAGTATATATGCAGCCTTCAATGGTGCATAACTTTATAGATATATGCCTTTTATAATGACAACATATAGTTTGTTGTTCATACAAAATTTCGAATATCTTATGTTTAATATATATGTTGTTAAGAGAACACAAAGGCTTCAGTTACAAATAGGTGTTTTACAAATGAAAGCTTTGAGCATGTGAGTTTTAGTTATGTGTGATTTTGAATAAAGGCATGGTTTCAAAGATATAAAGTCATGAAGTCCTTAATATATATAGTCTTGAACAAGTATGCAGAGAGTTCAAATTCATTGAGATTTCAAGTGTTTTCGGTCTTGCCCATGCAAAGCTTAATGTATGTAAGCTCTGAGTGTATAGGTTTTGATATTGAAACACATATGGCTCGATTATAAGTTAGCTTTGGAATATTTATGATTTCGAAAAAGCATCAAGTTACAAAAATATATTGATTTTAAGTATATGCTTCGAGTAAAATAGCTTTGCATTTGTATGGCCTTCAAACATATAAGTTTTATATAGGTGTATGATTTCAAATGGGCCAGGCTTTTGGATATATATATATATATATATATATAAAGTTTTAAGCACAACAGTTTTGGGTATACATAGTGGGTTTGAAGGAACAAGCTTTACATATATGTTGAGTTTCAAAAAAACGTACTAGTTTCAAGTATGGGCAGATATGGTTCCCAAGTATGTGAATGATTTCACTTACATCTGATTTTCAATTTATTAGCAGACCCTGCATATAGGTGTGTTTTTTTAAAATACATTAGTTTAGCAAAACTGGATTTCCAACATGAAGGTTTTAAATACCCGGGGTTTAAAGTGCTTCAAATGTATATGAATGAATTTTCAGATATATGCTAAAATACTCATGTGTGAATTTCCAAATAGGCACAGTTTTATATGTATCAAAGTTTTGAATATACCAAGTTTTGGATGTATATAGTTTCATATGTACATATTATTCAAAATGTGTATATGATTTTAAATATATATATATATATATATAGTTTCCAAAAGTTTTAAGTGTATGTATGAACTTCGATTGTGGAATGTTTTATATATGATTTTGGATGCATATATTTTCGAATATAAGTATTATCAAGATTCAAGCCCATAAGATTGGATGGATATTGTTTATTGGATGTTTGTTTTGTTGCATTTGCTATATTCGTTTATGGTTATTGCATAATCCATGTTATATATCGATTTTACTCTTTATATATATGTTCTCATTTGGTTATTGAGTGTTTAGTAGGTATGGATGGCGTATGCTAGCTTCTGGAGCTCGATTACGCATTATGTTACTTTTGCTTGCTTAATGCGAGCGAACTTGCTCGTATTATTAATAATAAGGTACGTATCTCAGATTACATACCGTGATTTTATATTTTTCCCTTCGGGATGCCTCTTCATTGAGATGAGATGAATATTTGATATATATTGGGTATATTTGTGTTATATATTATATTGTAAAAAATTTCCGATCGAGCCGCGCAAAGGAGACTCTGCCGAAATTTTCCGTAAATCCAGGAGTTAGAAAATATTTGAAGTTTAAAAAAAATTTATAACTATTTTTATATATAAGTTATATTTTCCATAAAACTGATATCGGAGTGGCGTAATAGAAGTGTATTAATAGTTTTGAAAATAAAATGTTTAAGTTTAATAAGTTGATGGTTTGAATAAAATATATTGTATGTTAAATTCTTTACTTAACGCTTTTTCGAGGACGAAAAGTTTTGAGTGGGGGAGTATGTAACGACCCATATTTTTAACTATTTTAAATTATAAGATTTGATATAATTATTGAATAAAAATGGTTAAAAAAATTAATGAATTATTAGTCTTGATGTATTGGGTAATTAAATTGTTTAAATTTATATTGCAATTATTTAAATAATGGAATTCTAGTTTTAATGTGAATGAAAACGGCTTTGGAAATTGATTCAAATTTTATATAAATATGAATGAAGATCATTTACTTTCAAAATTGGATGTAAAAGTGAATAATTAGAAATTGAAAATTTTATATTATAGTTGGCAAATAAAAAAAATAGCCATTTTGGCCACTGTCTCGGATTTCGACCAAACCAGTTTCATCGGATCCGTAATTGTGAATTATTATAGGATTTCAAGTTTCGTAGCGATCAGACTTGTCGTTTGACCATGCGAGCTTGAAACGCATAAAAATCAATTTAAGGAATTCGATAAAATAAATTGACTTTGAAAAGCTATATTTCACATACGATCGGATTAGGCCTCGAAACTAGTTCCATTGTGTTCGAAATAGGGATAAAACATTAGGAACGCCAGGCGGCACGTTTCTTTTGAAGTTTGAGAATTTTAGTTGTTTATAGATGAGATATTTTATAATATAATAATATATGTACATAATAAAAATCATACAGTCAAGTTTCCTTATCGACCATATTTCTTTCCCCTTCCTTCTCATTTTCTTTTCGATTCAGCCCGATCGAGATTTAAAAAAAAGGCTGCTGTTTCGAATCAAAAAAATTTCTTTAAACGATCGAATTAAAGATCGCCAGCCGAAGTCAGAGATCGAGGACCACTAGCGTAGGAGCACATGCGCGAGGGGAGTAGAGCGACGTGGCAAGGCTGCGGAAATGATTGGTGGCGGCGGTGGAAGGCGTGGACCGGAGATGGGGTTGCGTGGGGTGGTGGCGCACCCACGACGGCAAGAAGATGACCTCCGGTCATCTTGGGAGGCGTGCGACATTCAATTTGCAGAGGACGGTATCGGAGTATGAAACTAGAAGAAAGGTTTGGCTGTTATTTATGTGATTATCGGCTAATTGAGGTTTAGTTGATAATTATTATTTTAATTAAATTATCTCGATGTTAATAAATTCATATCTTTTCTATACGAGGTACGTTTCGGACGAAACAAGCTGCAGTGCGTTCGTATCGACATCGTCTACAGTGTGGAGTGGATCTGGAATTTATTTGAAGCTGAAATATTTTTAGTTTCAAATAAAGGTGAGTGTTTTATATGCTCACATTTGACTAATATATATATATATATATTTTTGTAATACCCCAAGATTTTGAGGAAAATTCTTTTAAATAAATGATTAAAATTCTGGGGGGAAATCAGAATTATTATATAGGTGGGATTTTCAGTGGTGCAAGGTTGTGTGCATGTGTGCACGTGCACACTAGTCATAGCACTAAGAGAAAATCCAGAATTCCTGAATGATAAAACCAGGAAGGAAAACATTTAGATAAAATGTTTTAAATAAAGGAAATATAGGCCTAGACATGAATATTAAAATTCCTGAGGATGTGTGTATATATATATATCTATCTATATATATGCATATGTATGACTTGTCTGGAAATTAAGGCAGAAGAGAACATTGATTTATAATGAATAAGTGAAATTTTTATTTGAATAATAGGTGTAGAAATGCACATAAGTATGCACATGTTTTCTGCAAATAAAAGGTTAAAGTTAAATTAACACCCATAGTTGTATAAATGTATATAAATATCCAGATATTATTTGAGCAGAAAATTAATAAAGGAATCACTAAAACAGTAAGAACCAAAGTGCAAGAAAGCAAATGTACATAGGCAGAAAATAGAAAGTCACACCATTATCATGTTTGAGGTAAGTATAATAAAAATACTTAAAGTAATCACTTTCTGAAAAGAAAAGAAAATGGGCACAATTTAGCCTTGTTTTAAAATATTGGCCGGGACATTAAGGGTTAGGAGGGAGGGAATATGCAATGCCAAATGCATGATTCTGGTCTGGGCTAAAATAGGGATTTTGCATCACCCAAAACCCTAGATAGAACCCTTATTTAAACCAAGAGCCCAATCAGAAAACTGCTCTCTCACTAATTAATTAACCTAAGGAAGAAGAGGAAGATAAGGCTAAAGATTTGAAGGGTTTTCTGGTTTAAGCTTGTGTAAGCATTTAGGTGAGTATCCTCACTCATATACATGGCATTAAGACCTGGGATTAGGCAGCCAAGCTTTTATATGCTATATTTTGCATGTTTTGATTTACAAACTATGTTGGCTACTGATGGTTTCATGAATGTTTGATGAGATATGATCTGCTATGCTGGATGTATAACTTTGTTGTTCTATTTTCATCTCTGTATATTATACCAAAACCTTAAAGAACATATAACAGAGTATTTGTAACTAGTCTGAATAATGGCTTAAGACAAAGAATGAAAAAAAAGAAAACTATGAGCTGCATATACATTGGTATGGTGCTGAGGCTTGAAATAATTGGTTAAGGGTGCAATGGAGTCTTTCTCTATAAGTGCTGAGCCCTAAACCAAACAGAAATTTACAAGCCTAAAAACTGTGTTTAAACAAGATTAAAAATCTGGCTAAACATAGTTGCTTGCAAAATCAAAATAAACCCAATAGAGCCATGCATTTATTCTCAATTGCAAATATTCTGGTATATGCTTGAATAGGGTGTTTATATGCTAAATAATGTGAGATGAAATGACTGGGGTGTTATACCTCTAGAAAGTAACCTTTAACTTGCTTGCAATATTATGTCTACAAGGTAACTAGTATGCTTCATGTGTACAGGTGGTTTGTACACCTAGCTATCATTGATAGAATGAACATAAATACACTTAGTGATATAACTAAGGATTTTGTGCCAAGAAGGCTGCTGGAATGCTTGTCCTATTTGAAGTAGACAAGTTGGCACATGGCTTGTTTAAGTCCTGAGATCTTTGTGCCATGATGTTAATTAGTTCATGGCAATGTGTCCCTTTGATTCCTTATAGCAGATGAGGCCAAGAATTTATAAGAAAAAGAAAAGGCAACCCTAGTAGTTCCAGATAAAAGTTGTTTTAATGCATATGTTTGCTCTTATGTATTGTATATGATAATACCTGTCAAGTATGCAAAGTATATTTATGCTGTATCCTTAGCTTAATATCATGGATATGTTAGAAATGCTCATACCAGATCATAGATCTGACCCTTATTGCTCATGGCACATGGGGGTGTCTCATTTATAATGGGGCAGCCACTAATGCTTTTGCAGGTTGTGATGGAGCTAAGTAAGCAAGATTAAAAAGATATGGAATAGGGGATGCTAAGATAATTAGAAATAAAAGCTAGAATGTGTTAATTCATGCATGTATTCCCTGATTAATATGGCTATCTGAATGTATTAAGTAGGAAGAACTTGTAAGAGACATGTGCTATGTTGTTTCTGGTTATTTCTGATTTGGTATGTACTAAGGATATTGATGTTAAACTGATTTGAAAACCTATTTGCTAAAGTTGTTTTGATTTAGAGGAAAAACCTGGATTTTATAAGCATAATCATTTATGATGATTTCAGTTAATCCTGAGTCCTTTCAAAAAAAAATAGATATGTAGAAAATTATATTGGGAAAACCCAGAAAAGGATTAAACTGCTATGTTTTCAATTCATGATATTGATATATGTCCAAATGCAAGAAAATGTGTATATACTCTGAAAATATATTTTTAAAAAGAGAATTATGGTTAGGAAGAATGATATATATCTGATCACAAGGTGTCTGATTCATACAAATATATATAAACATGTTTTTAAAAAGGAGAGGTATCAATGTTTTGTGTATATTCTGGGTTGTAAAATGCAAACAAAAGAATGGCCAGAGTAACCACATGGTTAGGCCATAGGTCAGGCCAAATGTTTCACTTCAAATCAATGAAGCAAGGGAACATTTGAGCTCAGTTTTCTGGAAAATGAACAAAGACACTGACATGTACATGTATATCTGTGTACATGTTGATATTGGGCAAAAATATAAATATAAATTCCTAGAACAGTTGTAGGAAAGGGTTTCAAAAATAATAAAGCAAGAAATATTGTTTTGTATGATAGATTATAAGTAAAAATTGAGTATATATTTAGGTAGGTATCAGATTTCAAACCATACAGGAGAAAATAAAAAAGAAAAACAAAAATTGTGTTTGAACCGACCAGCATAGTACTCGAACTCGTGACCTTGAATGTATAAGATAGGCGCGTTTCCATTACGCCTAGATGTTGCTTGTGTTCACTTATGATCCACTTCCTTTTAACTTGAGTTTGATACTATCCAGACTTTAAGAAAATCATCTATATTATAAGCTTGCTTTCCACTGATTATTGCTTGATCATTTCTTAATTATAATAACAGCCTAAGGTACATATTTCCAGTGGACACTATAGTCAAAAATCAGGATACAATAAGTTTTCTTTTAAAAAGGGAATTTATCACATTTTTGCAAATTTAAAAAGGATTTCTACTTATTACCATGCTCTGATTCAAGTAGAATATAACATAGATATCTTCATATATGTATGTTAAAAATGATTTAGAATTAAAACAATATTTTTATATTGTGAAAGATCCTGGTTATATTTTTGTTAATTAGAGAAAGAAAATGACCCTGGGAAATATATTTGTAATGGATGATATATCTATATATCATCTTTAAAAAAAAATCACTAATGAAATTAGTGTGTAAATAGGAGGGTCATTTCATTTGGTATCAGAGCTATGTTTTAATTAACATAGCAAAATGTTTGTATGCTTATGTTTATACTAGGTTGTTTGTATATTTGACTGTTTATAAGTATTCCCTGAATGTATGTATGTGTGTGCATGTGACATACACAATGATTAAATAGGAAAGATGCAACCAATTTAAAATTAAAGCTAAGTGTTATAAACTAATAAGATGAAATACATATACTTTTAGAAATATGGTAGGAAGAGGGTCTCATCATCAAGGAGGATCTAGCACACCACAAATGCTTGACATGCAGGAATTTGTGAGAGTTCTGAGAGATGGAATTGGGCACAGACCTGAGAACCCATATGAGGAGCTCTCCAAGTTAGTGAAGACTTATACCAACTTGGGAGGCAAGAGCTTTGAAGGAACTGAAAGTGTAATGGAGATTCAAGCATGGCTAAGGACATTAGAGAGGATCTTCACTGATATGCAACTAGATGACCAAAGGAAGAGGCAAGTGGCCTCAAGGCAATTAAAAGGTGCAGCTTTGAGTTGGTGGGAGGTGATCATAGCTGGCCGGAATGAAAATAATATTAATTGGAATCAATTTAAGGAGATGTTAGAGGCAAGGTTTGTTCCAGCCTCAGCAAAAACCACTTTACTTGAGGAGTTCATCAAACTTAGACAGGGGACTATGAATGTCACAGAATACACCCAGAAGTTTGAGGGATTGTCAACCTATGGGGCAATGTTAGTGGCTGATGAAGCATCCAAAAATGATAGATACATCAAGGGATTGAACCCAGGGCTTAGCAGGGCTATACTGCCTTATGCTGACAGAACTTTTGATCAAGTGATAGATTTGGCTCTGAAGATTGAGCAGCATGACAAGGAAAGAGATAAGTTTAGGAGCTTCAAAAACAATAGCAACAAGAAGAACAAAGGGAAGTACCATCCTTATGATAAGAAGAAAGGAGAGGCAGATGGTAAGAAGGCAGTAGATGCAAAACCCAATGAAGCCAAAAGAAAAATAGTTTGCAACCATTGTGGGAAAGAAGGCCATATTAAGCCAAGATGCCCAGAGCTAAAAGGGGGAGCTTTCAAATGCTTTCTATGTGGGAAGGAAGGGCATATGAAAAGAAATTGCCCAGAATACAAGCAACAAGGGAAAGTGGAAAACCTGGAAGGTAGGGGCAAGGCCATAATTGAGGCTAATGCTGAAAACCATGGTCAAGTGGAAGGTACACTATTTATTTGTACCATACCTTTAGCTGTAATATATGATACCGGGGCAACCCACTCACTCATTTCCCATGAAATAGTTAAAAGGTTGAAAATGAACTGCAATTTGGCTGAAATACCTCTGTTAATACAAAGCCCTTTAGGAAGTTCTAGTGTATTAGATATGGTTTGTGTGGATGTGAATTTGAACATAGGGGGAAGCACATTTGTTTCCAATTTATATGTTCTAAATTTCCCAAATATAGGAGTTATATTAGGGGCAGATTGGCTAAGACAATTCAAAGCCATAATTGACCTAGATGCATCCACCATTTCACTACAAAATTCTAAAGGCCAAAGGGTTACAATTCTATGTGAACCTATCAAAGAAAACAGTCTAAATCATTTAATTGAATTAGAAAATAATCCCAAGGAAATAGCTATTAATGAAATCCCCATAGTTAAAGAATACTTGGATGTATTTGGGGAAGTAAAAGGTGTCTCACACCATAGACCTGTTGAATTCCAGATTAACCTTATGCCTGGGGCTAGCCCAGTTATCAAAAAGCCTACAAGGATGGGGCCAAGTGAATTAAAGGAGCTAAAGAACCAGCTGGAAGAATTAGAAGCCAAGGGGTTTATAAGGCCAAGTAATTCATGCTGGGGTGCTCCTGTAGTATTTGTTAAAAAGCATGATGGTACTTTAAGAATGTGTATAGATTATAGAGAATTAAACAAAGTAACCATCAAAAACAAATACCCATTACCCAGGATAGATGATCTCTTTGATCAACTCAGTGGAGCTAAAGTGTTTTCTAGGCTAGACTTGGCATCTGGGTTTCATCAGATGAAGGTTGAGGAATCAAGTGTTAAATATACAGCATTCAACACAAGATATGGATTGTATGAGTTTCTGGTTATGCCATTTGGGCTAACAAATGCCCCTTCTTACTTTGTAGACCTAATGAATAGGATATTCAGAGATTACTTGGACAAGTTTGTTCTGATTTTTATAGATGACATTCTAATCTACTCTAAAACAATAGAGGAACATGAGAACCACTTACATTTGGTCTTATCTAGATTAAGAGAAAAAGATTTGAAAGCAAAGTTCTCTAAGTGTGTGTTCTGGCAAGAGGAAGTACACTTTCTTGGACATGTTGTCTCTGCTAGAGGAATTTCTGTAAACCCCAATAAGATAGTAGCAATCCAAGCATGGAAGAAGCCTAACAATGTTAGTGAAGTTAGGTCATTCATGGGGATGGCAGGATACTATAGAAGGTTTATACAAGGATTTTCTAAAATAGCAATGCCACTCACTAACCTGACTAGGAAGAACCAAAAGTTTATATGGACTGATAAGTGTGAACAAGCTTTCACCCAGATCAAGGAGGCTTTGGTAAAATCACCAGTGTTGAGAGTACCAGAAGGCAATGAGGGATTAGTTGTATATACAGATGCATGTGGGTCAGGGCTAGGGGCTGTGTTGATGCAGCAAGATCAGGTCATAGCCTATGCATCTAGACAACTAAAACCCCATGAAACTAGATATGCAACTCATGATCTTGAGTTGGCAGCAGTAGTATATGCCTTAAAGCTCTGGAGGCATTATTTATTGGGTGCAAAGTTCATTTTATACACTGATCACAAGGCCTTAAAGTATCTCTTTTCACAGAAAGATTTAAATATGAGACAACACAGATGGGTTGAATTTCTTGCTGCTTATGACTTAGATATACTTTATACACCAGGCAAGGCTAATAAAGTGGCAGATGCATTGAGTAGGCAGCATGCAAAAGTGGCCATGTTGATGATGGAGGAGTTTAGAGATTTGACCATGCTCACTGATTTGGAAATAGATGAGAGCAGTGGGATAAGTATGGAGATAATTGAGGAAGAAAGGAGTAAAGGAAGGTTAAGTTTAATTACTTTACAATCAAATTTGGCCTTGAAGGTGGCAAAAATGCAAGAAGAAGATCAAGACTTAGCAGAAAAGAGGTCTCTCCTATTAAAGAAGGAGGAAGTGAAGGATTATCACATAGATGTAAAAGGATACTTAAGGTACAAGGGAAGGATATGTGTCCCAAACATCATAGAATTGAAAGAAGAAATCCTTAATGAGTACCATAGGAGCAAATATTCCATACATCCAGGCAGCACCAAAATGTACCAAAACTTAAAAAGGGACTATTGGTGGAAGGGAATGAAGTCTGATGTAGCTAGATATGTTGCTAAGTGCATGGTTTGTCAACAAATAAAAGCTGAGACCCAAAGACCTTCAGGGTTGTTGCAGCCACTTAGCATACCACAGTGGAAGTGGGAAGACATATCTATGGATTTCATAGATGGTCTTCCTAGATCCAAGAGGGGAAATACAAGTATTTGGGTGATTGTAGATAGGCTGACTAAAGTAGCCCACTTCATACCAGTGAAAGCAGACAGAAATGCACCTAGGTTAGCCCAAACTTTTATGAGAGAAGTGGTAAAATTGCATGGTGTTCCTAAAACTATAGTGAGTGATAGGGATACAATCTTCACTTCAAGATTCTGGAAGAGCTTCCAAGAAGCTATAGGGAGTGAATTGTGCCTAAGCACTGCTTATCACCCCCAGTCAGATGGGCAAACAGAAGTGGTAAACAAGATTTTAGAGGATCTGCTTAGAGCATGTGCGTTAGACTTTGGAGGAAATTGGGAGGACCACCTCCATTTGGCTGAGTTCACATACAATAATAGCCACCAAAGCACAATTGGAATGGCACCCTTTGAAGCCCTATATGGAAAGCCATGTCTATCACCTATGTGTTGGGCTGAGGCAGGAGAGAAAGCTATCCTAGGGCCAGAATATGTCAAGGACATCACAGAGAAAGTAGGACTGGTGAGAAAGAGGATGGCAGTAGCTCAAGATAGGCAAAAGAAGTATGCTGATGCAAAGAGGAAGTCAGTGGAATTCAAAGTAGGTGATTATGTCTTCATTAAGGTTTCACCAATGAAGAAAGTCTTGAGATTTGGCAAGCAGGGGAAACTCAGACCCAGATATGTTGGACCATACAAGATTTTGGAAAGGATAGGCTCACTAGCCTATAAGCTGGAGCTTCCAGAGAAGATGAGTGCAATGCACAATGTGTTTCATGTGTCACAACTAAGGAGATGGGTGCATGACAAGGAGGAAATCTTAGAAAAGCCTACTGAAGTTCAGATAAATCCAGATCTAATCTATGAGAAAGAACCAGTGGGAATTGTGGCAAGGGAAGAAAAGAAATTAAGAAACAAGACATTAAAGCTTGTAAAGATTCAATGGAGTATAGATCCTAGTGATTGTACTTGGGAGCTAGAGGATAAAATCAGGATGGATTACCCTAGGCTCTTTGCAAATTTAAAAGGTAAATTCTTAGATTACTAAGAAAGTTTGATATGTATGATAGACAGTGACTATTTGAATTGCTCATGCATATTTGAATAATTTTCCCTAAGAAAGTAGGAGTACTCAAAGAATATGTTGCAAATTGTGAGGGCACAATTCCTAAAAGAAGGGGTGATTGTAATACCCCAAGATTTTGAGGAAAATTCTTTTAAATAAATGATTAAAATTCTGGGGGAAAATCAGAATTATTATATAGGTGGGATTTTCAGTGGTGCAAGGTTGTGTGCATGTGTGCACGTGCACACTAGTCATAGCACTAAGAGAAAATCTAGAATTCCTGAATGATAAAACCAGGAAGGAAAACATTTAGATAAAATGTTTTAAATAAAGGAAATATAGGCCTAGACATGAATATTAAAATTCCTGAGGATGTGTGTATATATATATATATCTATATATATGCATATGTATGACTTGTCTGAAAATTAAGGCAGAAGAGAACATTGATTTATAATGAATAAGTGAAATTTTTATTTGAATAATAGGTGTAGAAATGCACATAAGTATGCACATGTTTTCTGCAAATAAAAGGTTAAAGTTAAATTAACACCCATAGTTGTATAAATGTATATAAATATCCAGATATTATTTGAGCAGAAAATTAATAAAGGAATCACTAAAACAGTAAGAACCAAAGTGCAAGAAAGCAAATGTACATAGGCAGAAAATAGAAAGTCACACCATTATCATGTTTGAGGTAAGTATAATAAAAATACTTAAAGTAATCACTTTCTGAAAAGAAAAGAAAATGGGCACAATTTAGCCTTGTTTTAAAATATTGGCCGGGACATTAAGGGTTAGGAGGGAGGGAATATGCAATGCCAAATGCATGATTCTGGTCTGGGCTAAAATAGGGATTTTGCATCACCCAAAACCCTAGATAGAACCCTTATTTAAACCAAGAGCCCAATCAGAAAACTGCTCTCTCACTAATTAATTAACCTAAGGAAGAAGAGGAAGATAAGGCTAAAGATTTGAAGGGTTTTCTGGTTTAAGCTTGTGTAAGCATTTAGGTGAGTATCCTCACTCATATACATGGCATTAAGACCTGGGATTAGGCAGCCAAGCTTTTATATGCTATATTTTGCATGTTTTGATTTACAAACTATGTTGGCTACTGATGGTTTCATGAATGTTTGATGAGATATGATCTGCTATGCTGGATGTATAACTTTGTTGTTCTATTTTCATCTCTGTATATTATACCAAAACCTTAAAGAACATATAACAGAGTATTTGTAACTAGTCTGAATAATGGCTTAAGACAAAGAATGAAAAAAAAGAAAACTATGAGCTGCATATACATTGGTATGGTGCTGAGGCTTGAAATAATTGGTTAAGGGTGCAATGGAGTCTTTCTCTATAAGTGCTGAGCCCTAAACCAAACAGAAATTTACAAGCCTAAAAACTGTGTTTAAACAAGATTAAAAATCTGGCTAAACATAGTTGCTTGCAAAATCAAAATAAACCCAATAGAGCCATGCATTTATTCTCAGTTGCAAATATTCTGGTATATGCTTGAATAGGGTGTTTATATGCTAAATAATGTGAGATGAAATGACTGGGGTGTTATACCTCTAGAAAGTAACCTTTAACTTGCTTGCAATATTATGTCTGCAAGGTAACTAGTATGCTTCATGTGTACAGGTGGTTTGTACACCTAGCTATCATTGATAGAATGAACATAAATACACTTAGTGATATAACTAAGGATTTTGTGCCAAGAAGGCTGCTGGAATGCTTGTCCTATTTGAAGTAGACAAGTTGGCACATGGCTTGTTTAAGTCCTGAGATCTTTGTGTCATGATGTTAATTAGTTCATGGCAATGTGTCCCTTTGATTCCTTATAGTAGATGAGGCCAGGAATTTATAAGAAAAAGAAAAGGCAACCCTAGTAGTTCCAGATAAAAGTTGTTTTAATGCATATGTTTGCTCTTATGTATTGTATATGATAATACCTGTCAAGTATGCAAAGTATATTTATGCTGTATCCTTAGCTTAATATCATGGATATGTTAGAAATGCTCATACCAGATCATAGATCTGACCCTTATTGCTCATGGCACATGGGGGTGTCTCATTTATAATGGGGCAGCCACTAATGCTTTTGCAGGTTGTGATGGAGCTAAGTAAGCAAGATTAAAAAGATATGGAATAGGGGATGCTAAGATAATTAGAAATAAAAGCTAGAATGTGTTAATTCATGCATGTATTCCCTGATTAATATGGCTATCTGAATGTATTAAGTAGGAAGAACTTGTAAGAGACATGTGCTATGTTGTTTCTGGTTATTTCTGATTTGGTATGTACTAAGGATATTGATGTTAAACTGATTTGAAAACCTATTTGCTAAAGTTGTTTTGATTTAGAGGAAAAACCTGGATTTTATAAGCATAATCATTTATGATGATTTCAGTTAATCCTGAGTCCTTTCAAAAAAAAATAGATATGTAGAAAATTATATTGGGAAAACCCAGAAAAGGATTAAACTGCTATGTTTTCAATTCATGATATTGATATATGTCCAAATGCAAGAAAATGTGTATATACTCTGAAAATATATTTTTAAAAAGAGAATTATGGTTAGGAAGAATGATATATATCTGATCACAAGGTGTCTGATTCATACAAATATATATAAACATGTTTTTAAAAAGGAGAGGTATCAATGTTTTGTGTATATTCTGGGTTGTAAAATGCAAACAAAAGAATGGCCAGAGTAACCACATGGTTAGGCCATAGGTCAGGCCAAATGTTTCACTTCAAATCAATGAATCAAGGGAACATTTGAGCTCAGTTTTCTGGAAAATGAACAAAGACACTGACATGTACATGTATATCTGTGTACATGTTGATATTGGGCAAAAATATAAATATAAATTCCTAGAACAGTTGTAGGAAAGGGTTTCAAAAATAATAAAGCAAGAAATATTGTTTTGTATGATAGATTATAAGTAAAAATTGAGTATATATTTAGGTAGGTATCAGATTTCAAACCATACAGGAGAAAATAAAAAAGAAAAACAAAAATTGTGTTTGAACCGACCAGCATAGTACTCGAACTCGTGACCTTGAATGTATAAGTTAGGCGCGTTTCCATTACGCCTAGATGTTGCTTGTGTTCACTTATGATCCACTTCCTTTTAACCTGAGTTTGATACTATCCAGACTTTAAGAAAATCATCTATATTATAAGCTTGCTTTCCACTGATTATTGCTTGATCATTTCTTAATTATAATAACAGCCTAAGGTACATATTTCCAGTGGACACTATAGTCAAAAATCAGGATACAATAAGTTTTCTTTTAAAAAGGGAATTTATCACATTTTTGCAAATTTAAAAAGGATTTCTACTTATTACCATGCTCTGATTCAAGTAGAATATAACATAGATATCTTCATATATGTATGTTAAAAATGATTTAGAATTAAAACAATATTTTTATATTGTGAAAGATCCTGGTTATATTTTTGTTAATTAGAGAAAGAAAATGACCCTGGGAAATATATTTGTAATGGATGATATATCTATATATCATCTTTAAAAAAAATCACTAATGAAATTAGTGTGTAAATAGGAGGGTCATTTCAATTTTGTCAGTAAAATTTATATCGCAAAGCGATTTGAATTTATTGATGGTTGTTTGATAAATTTAATTGACATATGAATTAATTAATAGGATGTGAATTGATAGTTAAATTGAATTAGAATTTAACTGCTAGCAAAATCCCTGATTATCGATAATTGGTTGTTGTTGTGATTATTGATGGTTTGGATGATTGATTGTGATGGATGAAAATTGGTTGATATTTGGATGATTGGATGTTTAATTATTTTGATATATTATGTTATCAACCTGTATATTATTTATAGTGTATAAAATTGTAAATAGAATTATTTCAAATAAATTAAGAAATAGGTTGAAATGATATATACCTATGGCATTTATTTTGGATTGAAATGATATATATCCATCCTTGAAATTAAATTGAAATAATCGATTCACTTGGTCATAGGATAGAGAATTATATACGGACACCGGATTGGTTAAATTAAATGATTTTAAAATTATGATTTGAAATTATTTAAATGATTTTGTTTTAAGAAATAAAATCAAATTTATGGAAATCAAATTATTTTCGATTTGAACTCGAGATGTTGAATTTTAAATTTGAAACAGGAATTGTTTAATTAATCGAAGTTGAGATTTTTAAGTTATAATCGAAATATGATTTGAATTTCAGAAATTGATTTGTTTTAAAAGATTGGACTTTTATTTGAACTTTTGATATTACTAAGTAAAAGTGATATAAAATTATATTTCGAAATTGAGCTCGGAATTTAATAATATTTGAAGGTTTGGGGTTTTAATTGGATATTGAAGGAAAATTTGATTCAAGTGTTTTGAATCGATATTTTGGAAATTGAACTCGAAATTGATATAAATCGAAATGGTTTAAATTTGGAATTTAAATTAATTTGGAATTGGAATTGAAATTAATTTGGAATTGGAAGTGAAATTAATTTTGAACTGGAATTGAAACTAATCTGGAATCGAAGTAAAATTTGACTTGAAATCGGAATTGGGTCGATTAAATCGAAATGGAAATTGGAACTGATTTGAATTGGAAAATTTGGATAACGAACCGGTTTTACTTTGAAACTATTTTTAAATGAATTATTTTAGTATAAACGGTTTAAAATCTATATTCTTTAAATATTCAAATTATTTTCATTTTCCAAACTATTTTACTATATAAACCATTTTTAATACTCAAACTATTTTAAATATTTAACTATTTTAAAACTATTTTCTAAAAATTCAAACTGGTCAAAAGGTTGGAATGTTTATATTTAAATCTTGGATTTAAATGCGAATTGGGTTAAAGTGAAGTTATAAGCTAAATTGTAATTCGAAACAAATTTTGAAGTGAAATCGATATATCGAACTGAATTGACATTTTGAAGTAAAATATGATTTTTGAAGCGAATATGATATTTTGATATCAAGTACGAATTGTTTTCGAAATGTAAAAGAAACCAACCGGTGTGTAAAACGACGTTTGGTTGTTAAAGAGACCGGGGCCTCTTATTGGCATACTCTCTTCAATATTAGAATCACTTTAACAACTGTGTATGCGGTGGATGATACCCGGAATGTAGTGGTTGAATTGGCGACGTTTTACTAGAATGAAGTAAGAGAATGATGATGGATAGCCTTGACACTCGTGTCATGATTAAAATGACTAAAACAGGAGCCTATGTCTGGCCAATGAGGTTAGCTTCCTCTAGCGACGTTGATACCTCGTATTACCATTGTGATTTCGTATTCGATGGGTGCACCTTTGTCATTTGGATTGATTATCGCGGTCGACCACGGATGGGTTACGACCAGTCAGAAAGGGTAAACTGGTAGAATCCTACGTCTGGCATTACCTCACGTGCCTTGTCATATTTATCTCTATATGAGCCTATTACGACTTCTGTAACGACCCTGAAATTTAAATTTATTTAAATTAATAATTTATTGAATTTTTGAATTTAATAGAGTAATTAAATAAATTTTTGGATAAAAATTTGTTAATTTAATTAGAAAATTGGAGCGAGTTTCCCCGATTCAAATATGAGTGAATTTGAAAATAATAAATATATAGATATATATTTTGACTTGAGTTTAAATTGTAAATAAATCATTTAAATTTAAATATTGTATATGTTGAATTTGAGTTTCAAGTAAATAGTTTAAAAATAATTATAAAATATAGAATGTCATTTATATTACAAGATAAAATGAAAATAAAATAATTAAAACAACATTTTAGTAAGCAAGGCAAATTAGTCATGTAGACTAGAAATAAATATAAATTAAATACAAAGTAACAAGACAACAAATATCTCTAGTGCATATAACCAAAACAACATCATCTCTTAGCCGATTCAAGCAAAAAGGCAAGTAGAATAGTGCCTGTAAAATAAAAATGTAAGCAAGCATAAACAAAGATAAAAGGACCCTTTCATTTAATGCAACATACCTATATCATCTCTCAGCCGAAAGTAAAGGAAATAAAGTAAACAAACAATATTAAATAGGTATGTAAGTGTACAATATAGGCAAAGTCATTTAATGCAAGTAAGGCAAAACATATTGTACAAAATAAAACCATATCATAACCTGTACAAAACAATATCAACTAGTAGCTTCTCTCTATATTCCAAACAACTTCATTTCAGTTTCGAAAATTAAAACTAAGAAAAATATGAAGTAAATATTATCTTAAAACCAGAAATGAGAAAAATCAAAACAGAAATGTTCAAAAGTCTTCAACCTGGAAGCTTTAAACAAATCAAGCATGCAAGTCCAAGCATTGCTTCTCTGTTCTTTCTCTGTTCTTCTTCTGGGTAAACAAGGTGAGCAACTCCTATGTTTTAAAAAGCCTAATCTGTTTTGATTTTTTTTCTTGATGCTGGTGAGTAAACATGTTTTTTTTAAGATTCAACCATGATTCAAACTGAGTAGATGAGTTATAGCAGGTAATATGCTATGTGGATATATATATATATATATATATATACAGATGAAAATTTTCATGTTTGCTAATTCTATTTGTTCTGGAAACACTTGTCTGTCATCTTCAGCTCTGTTTTTTTTTAGACAAGGTTTAATCAAGTAAAACTTTAAAATCCACTTCTTTAATCCCTGATTGATTTTTGTTTGCAATAACTAAGTTGGTTTAAAACATCATCTATGGATTAAAATTTGTTTCATACTCGATCATGAAGAAGTTGACTCTGTAACATTTAGTTTACAGTAAAAAGAACAAATCCTTGATTAATTCGAATATTGTTATATGTTGATTCAATCTTATAGCTTGAATCTACATGCAAAAAGAAGATTTTTACAACACAAATGAAGACTTTTAAATTAGTATTTAAAGAGCAGTTCGTATATAAGCAAAGGTTGCATTTTCATAAATTTCTGATGATCAAACCAATTTCGAGTGTTTAAATCTTGCTTGAGGGAAGTATGGCCATTGATGATCACAGGAAAAATGTAGAAACAATTTTCTATTGCAAGAGATAGGAGAACAAATTAAAACTAGGGTTCTTGGACTATTAAAAATGGCGTTGAGAACTTGGGCTCGTCCTCACTCGACAATGCGTCGAGTTGCTTGAGATCGAGGGGTAGGTTAGCGTAGGGGGGTGTCGTGATATGAGCGAAGTTTGGGCATCTCAGGTGGCGTGAGCGATGGTGGCGAGGTGGTTTTGTCATTTGGGTCGAGTGCAGTATTTCGATCGAACTGTTAAAATTCGACTAGAATTTTTTGAAGGCGAATCGAGTTGGTTTCTCGGGTTTATGGGGAATTTGCAACTTGCCGACGTTGGTGGGGTTCGCCGGAGCAGCGGCGAGAAGCCGTGCATGTGCACGACTTGGTGATGGTGTCAGGAGGTTGATGATGGGGGATCTCGAGTTGTTACTCGAGTATAAGGATGGTTTGCTTCGAGTGAAGCCTGGGTGAGCACGCATTTCCTTGTTGAAGCTGTAGTTTAAAACTTAGAAAAAAAAAGAGAAAGGTACGCGAGGAAGAGGAATGACTCGGGGGGGAAAACGATGGGGAACTCGAGTAACTACCCGAGTGAGCCTGGGCATTCACGTGTTGTTTCAAAAAAAAAAGGGTTATGCAGAATAAATTTTGAGTTTATAATGTAAAACGAATTTTAGTATCTATGAACTGATTAAGGGGGACTATTTTAAGTAAAAAAATTGATTTCAAGTTTTAAGTAAATTAGAGATTAATTTAAAAGTAGTTAAGAAATGTTATTAGTTAATGAAGACAATTAACTAGGGATTATTAAGTAATTAAATTGATGTGATTAATTTTGATAGTTAATTAGATTAATAAATTAGATAATCAATTATAAATTGATTTAAATGTAATTACTTAATGAAAGTAATTAAGGATAAATTACTCATTGTAATTGATTTTGGATATTTTGATTAATTGGAGTTAATTAAATTAGTTTAATTAACTTAAGAAAATAATCGGATAAGTGAATTTACTTAGTGAAATTTATGGAGATGATTAAATAAAGGTTAATTAATTTATTATAAATGGTTAATTAATAAATGATTAAAGAAAAAAATTAATCAAAATGGTTTATAATTTATTAATGTTAATTTACCAGGATTAGTAATCTATTCATAAGAAATTTATCTGATTTGAATAAATCAGACAATTTACTGACCTTACTTATGGATGATTGGATTTGACTGAATGATTGAATTGTTGATATCCCTGATTTATGATGCTTTGTGATATACCCTGATTTATGTTGTGATCTGTAATTTATTATCTGTGATATATATCTGTGATCTATAAATGAACGATAGGCGTTATAGTTTATACCGTTTATCAACTATATTCTGTATTTTGATCTGTGATGATTGATTGATGTTGCACTACTGTGTATAACCCCTGGACTACACCATACACACACAATTATGGATTTCACGTGGAAATCGGTTAAGTCACAGATAACTTAAATTTGATGTTTTTTTGAAAGTGAAATTTTAATTTCAATTGATTTTGAAATTGGAAATTTGGGTTTAAAGTGAAAAGCTTTTGAAATGGAATTTCAAAGATAAAACTTATTTTCGAATAACTTGATTAAGTTTTGAAATTTAAATAATTAGATTTAAATTTGAATTCAAGTTTGAAATTAAATCTATGATTTTGAAACTAGGGATAAAAGATGATATAAATGTGTTTATATGAAGTTAAACCATTTAAAAGTAAAGTTTTGGGAATTTGAATTTAACCCAAGGATTTCAACTCATATGAATGAATCAGATTTCCAAAATGAAACTGTTTGTTTTCAAAGGAATAAAAGCTTTCATATATATAAGGAATGAAATTCCAGTTTAATTAAAGGAATTTCAAGTTTGAATCGAAAAATGGATTTTTCAAGTTATGAATGAAATTTTTTTGAAAGCTATGAATTAAATCTGTTTATTTTTAACAGATTTAAAATGATGATTTATTTAACCCATTTGAAATGGAATTGTTTTGAAAGCTATAAATTAAATCTTTGATTTAAAGATTTAACGAATTAATTAAACTGAAATGGAAATTGATTTGGAAAATCTATGAATGAATCTTTGTGAAATTAAGTGAACTTTGTGAATTGAATCTTTTTGTTTAAAAGATTAAAATGGTAATTTGTTTAAACCATTTGAAGAAAGATTTTGGGTAATAAGTTGTGACTTAATTGAAATCTCATATCCATATGCTTTTTAATTGCGCTCACTATTCGGGTTAGCCGGGAAAGGACCTTTGGGTCGTATAACTCATTCCGAATAGTGATACGTCGTATATGGATGGCATTTGAAGACCGGTGTTGAAGACCGGATATTTTTCGAAAATGAAAGGACAACCTGTCGAATGTCTCTGCACTGAGTTGCTCCGGTATAGAGATTTATATCACTCTTTTGTGACGGGAAGTCCGGACGTGATTGGAAATTACCCGGAATTGCAAGGGCTTCGTAAGAAGTGCCTTCGGTTCTGTTCGATCCCGGAACAGACTTGTATGGATTGTGTGTCTGACGTTACAATTTGAGATATAAAGTTGATTTCTTTCAAATACATTTCTGTTGGTGGCGGAGAATTTATTCTCTTAGCTTAACACCCTTCTCTGAGACGTACGAGCTCAGAGGTTATGTAGTTGAAATTTATCAGCGATATATCCCAATTTGGTAATGTGGCATGCTGAGTGTTGCTGTGTGATGATCAGTGTTTGATCATTTACGATATGATCATTTGTTTGATCTTATATCTTTGTGATCATAGGTTGATCATTTGTTTGACCCGAAGCATGGCTTTGTAGAAAGCGTAGCTTTGTGGACGAGACTTCGTCGAGCCTCACACCCCGGAAATGGTCGAAACAGGAAGGATGCAGCAAGGTTCTAGGGAGTAGCGCCCCTTAGTGTATGTCATTCCTTCTGGATAAAGGTGGTATCATGGTATGGAGCCCAGATACTTAACCTCTGTGGTTACTGCATTATTATTATTATGTGGTTGTTGGAAATCGAGGATCCTCGGGAAGATCGGTGACGATCGGAGGATGGCATACGCGTGTCAGTAGTTACCTATTTTTGCAGAGGTAACCCGGCCTTGTGTTGGCAGAGATCCGGTTAGGTTCTCGGGTCGTCTATTCCAGGGACGTACCCATCGTGGATAGGAAGTTCCTTGGCCTGACCATTTGTTGGAAATCCAAAGAAACAATACGAGCCTTGTACGGTTTTAGTTGTAGAACCTGCCATTTAATATGGTAGCTATAGCAAGCATACTATAATGGTACCTATGCTGGCTAAGATTTATATTGTACTTTCGAAATACTTTCTACACTATGCACTAATAATAATATCAAAAATGATTTGATTTTGCGTAGTAAGCATCTTTGACTATCATAGGGAGAAATCTCCTCCAAGTCTGCGTTTGCATTGTGTGTGTGGCGGGAGGCCTTATGGTAGTTTCATTTTCCAAAAGCATTGCGAATTGACTTTAAAACTCTTTGTTGTTTGTTTTAAAGATAAACTGTTTTTGTTGCTCACACCAGTCTCATGACTGATCCGGAGTTTATTGTTTATTTCCTAAACTCTGGATGCTCAAAATTTTCTACACGAGCAGTCTAGAGTTGGGTTTTTCAGATATTCAGATTTAGTAGATTATCTGGAGCTAGTTCAGTCTTTGGATTGGACTGCACTTGCTTATCTTTTTGCATCGTTATTGGGAGTTCGAGCTATTTCTAGATTGGTGCTTTGAAGATGGAGATTATCCGCTGCTGATGTTATCGTTTTCTTTCCGCTGCTATTTGTTGTATCATATCTCTGATGTATATTGATATTCATTGTATCACTCTGTTGTATCAGATATTGTATATCAATGTATTATTCATTTATTCCGCTGTGTTATTTACTTAATGTTGTTATAAGCTCCGACGACTCGGATTTGAACGGTCGAATCTACGGCATTCGAGTACGATGTAAAGTATGGATGTCGATTTTCGAACGCGATAATCCAGATCGTTACAACTTCGGTTTAGAATTGTAAAAATGTGTTAAGGTGGATCAATGTAAATCCTTAACGCTATTTTGATATTTATTTTACTGATAGACATTATATATTATAGCGTATACTATTATATATAAATAGTTTAACGGATCCTTAGGAGATGGAAAAACCTGTAACATCTCTTAAGTTATTGCACTCATATTTCGTGATATTGATTTGACTTTCATAAGAGTATTTAGTCCTGACTCGAGTGTTTTGTCTTTTCATTACGCTTGGGTCAGTCCTGAGTTTTTTCTAGTGCATTGAAGATCAGTTGCTGGAGGACGAAGACGAAGTTGGTGTATTATTACTATTATTATTCTCTGCATCATGATATTCTGCGGTGTTGTTTATTTATCCCTGATGTATATATAACTCTGATAAATGTTGTATAGATTATATCAAATTTATGATATAAACAGCTTCATGAATTGATTATTTTATTATTATATTTTATCATTCCGCTGTGAGATTCCGTGTTTGTTTTTCTTCTTCTTTCCTTATTTTTCTTAATTTTTCCCCATTGATTATCTACGTTCCAGATTGTTTAAGTTGGACATGTGTGGATTTTTTTCGATTTAAACCTTCCGAAATGTGGGTCATCACAGCTAAGCGGCATGTTCTCACTAGATATCTAAATGGTTTGAGATGATAAATTATTATTCATACCAGGCTTTATGTCTGACTCGAAGTTTTTTTGTTTTCCCCTTAAACTATCGGGTACTCAATTGATTTTGTGTTGGTTGAGAGTTAAGGTTTCCAGGTGTTCTTTTAGATGAATAAAGCTTCCGAGGACGTGCAGGAGGCAAGCTTGTTGTTAGAGTTCTTATATTTCTGCTGTGTGTTTTGTTTGTAAAGACAAATTGTTTTCTTGCCTATCTATATACTCTAATCTACCAAGGGGGCATCTTTATATGTTGCTCTTGGCGTATTCTGTAATAATTATATATTATCTTAACGTGGTCTGCGAGTTAGGATTATGTAATTAATTTGGAATATTTTATGGAATGTGGAATTTGTTGCTGTTAATTTTTTTTTCATATTCTTGTGTTTCCGTGTATCAATGTAACTAATGTCGTCGTATTTAGTCACCCGAGGATTAATAACTATGAATGACTACAACATCCGTAGCCATTAGTTTTAGGCCTCCAAGTAGGGGGATGTTACAAGTTGGTATCAGAGCATAAGTTTATGAAACTTGAAAAGAAACTTAAACCTAAAAGATTTTTCCAATCGTAATCTAATGAATCAGATAATAAGATTGGGGTCTAGGTTAACGATATAGTAACATACTTGTAATTGCTATATATAGTTATATATATAAGCATGTTTTCCCCCATTCTCTTAGACCGTTCTTCTGTATCTTACTAAGGCCCGTATGCAGATTTAGAAGAAGGGAGATATGGAAAAACGGAAGAGGAAATCTTAGTAGAGGAAGTACCACAACAAATGGAAATGCTTGACCCACTACTAGGAGGAACCCGAGTCGACATGCTAATGCTAGTAATCGAAATTTTGATGCCAATGTGAGTGCTAGAAATCTACCAGTAGATATGGTGGCGATGTATTAGTTCTTTGCTAGTTTGATGCATGCAGGGGTTGCTGCTGGAGTTGTAGGAAATGTAGGAGGAGCTAATCATGTGGCTCTAGTTGGGAATATTGCTTTGCTGAGTAGAGATTTACACCAGTTTGGGTGGGAAGCCATTCTTGGGAACGGAGAGTGCCATAAAGATTCAGAATTGGTTATTGCATTATGAGCGTATATTTACTGATTTGGGTCTGAATGATGGGCAAAAGAGAAGTCAGTGGAAACTTAGGGTTCTCATGGGAAGAAGAGGAAGTTCTTTAAAAAGAAGGGAGCCCAGAAGGGAGATACTGCGAAGAAGTCAAATGCTGAGGTAGTTTGCTGTAAGTATGACAAGAAGGGTCGCTTTGCTCATGAATGCCTGTCGGGAAATGGGAAGAAAGCTGCAAATAAGAAGAATGTGAAGTGCTTCAACTGTGATCAAGTTGGGCATTACAAGAATCAGTGTCCAAAGCCAGTTAGGGAGGACAAAGGAAAAGTTATTACTATAGGACCAGTTAGGCCCACTTCAACTGGTAAAGGAAAGACTGTGATGCAGTGTAACAACCCGCATATTTCACGATTATATATTTAAATGTTTTATTTAAATATAGCATCGTTAATCGGATTAAAGTCCGAAATGTTACTTTTTGTAAACAGTCCAATTGGGACTCGAGACCACTTCCATTGAGTCCAAAATGGCGTTTACAACTTTTTTGAGTATAAACATCGATATGTTTGGAGTTGAGTAGAATTTTGCTACTTTTCTATTTTGGGCTTTGGGTTTGGGTTTCAGCCCACTAACCCAACTTAATACCCTAACTCAACTCCTCTTCATTCATTCATTCCTCATTTCCTAACATTCAAGCTCTAGAGAAAAATGGGGGAAATATTGGAAATTAGAATTCCAAAACCCTAGTTTGTTTAGGAAATACAAATTCAAGTCCAAAATCAAGGAGAAGCTTAGGTAAGCATCCTCTTCATCTTCTCCATCTCAATCTCTCTCCAATTTCAGAAATTTCCTATAACCTAACTTAGGAAATATTTGTTTATGATCATAGATTGGAGCTTCTAGAGTTGAAATTGAAGAGTAGTTGATCTTTCCTTTGTTTTTGGGCTTCTCATTCGTGTCTTTGAGTTTTAAAGGTGAGTTTTTGAACTCACATCTACGTCTATAACTTTCATTGTTGTTAGGTATGAATTCCTAACTTCTATTCATGTTCATTTGCTTTTGATTTGAATTGATTTGGTGAATTTTCCAATTTTGGTGTTTTGAAGTCAAAATCTTAAAAAATCCTATCTTGGATGTTTGGACATGTTTTGGTGGTGTATCGAAGAGCCTATAGGCCTGGGGTGTCGATTGGCATAAACCCCTAGCATCCATCGCTCGATCGATCGCATTTCGTTTGGATTTTTTGCCCTTTACGGGCTAGGCTGATTTTTGCCTACGGGTGGATTTCAGACGTCTGAATTCCAATTCAAACGTCTGGATTCAAATTCAGACGTCTGGATTGGAAATCCAGACGTTTGGAATTGGTCCCTGGAAAACGCAAAAAGGCAGAGACAAAATCCAGACGTCTTGAAATCCATCCAGACGTCTGGTTGGTAATTTCAAATGTCTGAAATGTGTAGCTTTGCCTATTTTGGCTGTTTTTTAGTGGATTTCCAATTTTAGTCAATTTTTTGTTGATCCGATTAGTTGTTATCACTTATTATCGACTTTGATGACTTCTTTCTTTGGATTTTTGGGAATATCCATTTGATGGATTTGATATCGATTTTTATGGATTTAATTCACATCGTCGTATGTGAATTTTGGTGATTGATTGTTTTTACAATCATTTTTGTGATTTGTCACTTTAAAATACAAAGGTTTCTATACTAGTAGTAAATATTCAAACTCTTTCACAAAGATGATTCCAACTCTATTTTTAATACAAATCTCGTTTATAAAACCGTTTTCCAATCTATTAGTATATACAAACTTTTACCTCATTCGTATGAGAAATCTAATTAAACGGCTTAGCAAAACAAGTGGTATAAAACGCTTGCGTTTACTTTGTCGGTTAATTCTTGGACTTGTTCGATTAAACTCTTGTGACAATTTTCGAGTGGAAATCTACAATTTGTTTGTAAATATTTAAGTTAAGCCAGTGGTTATGGGACATGAAGCTAAACTCATTTATTTACTAGCTTAGTGTAATTTACACTTATCGATCAATGATGATCCCTTGGTGATTTAGACTAGCGATGTGCGATGTCTCTTTGTCCGCGTGGGGGACTGTACCCCATTCTATAGAGCTTGGTCTCATTTTTATGGGCTAGCGACCCATGGTGTTTGGACCGTTCGTGGAGCATTCGGCTCGATAAGTCGGTGCATGGGGCGTATCTTTTGAGGTGTGTCGATGTTCGACTAGGCATGGGGTGTATCTTTTTAGGTGCATCGATGTCCGACTAGGCATGGGGTGTATCTTTTTAGGTGCGTCGATGTTAGGTGCATCGATGTCCGACTAGGCATGGGGCGTATCTTTTTAGGTGCATCGATGTTAGGTGCATCGATGTCCGACTAAGCATGGGGCGTATCTTTTTAGGTGCGTCGATGTCCGACTATACATGGGTCGTATCTTTTTAGGTGCATCGATGTTCGACTATGCATGGGGCATATCTTTTTAGGTGCGTCGATGTTCGGTTCATTTATTGGGTTAGCGACCCGAGGAATAGCGTTCCGTTTGTGATACACGTGTTGGGGAGTTTTCATGCTCCTGTTTGTGATAGGCCTTTCCCCTTTGTGTTTTCTGGATTTCTGGTGGTTGATTTCTAGAATTTGTGCTTCACCAATTTTGATGATATACATTGATAAGCTCTATCAATATTTGTGTTTTGGTGAATAATTTAAAGAATATGACATTCTTTTTGGTGTTTGAGAATATTTGAGATATTGTATGATTTTTGTTGTTATCGGATGTATACTTGTCACAATGTGGCATTATTATTATCATACGTTTTTGTGATATCTCATATCCTATCTCATTTTATATGATATTTATAGCTAGACTGATCATTTATTATTTTCTTCTTAAATAATACTCGGGTCAGACCGAGGTATTTCAGGTGCTTCTGCTTGACTTCTTATCAAGGTCTGTCACTTGACTTTTGGCTAACTACTTTAGCTTAGTAGTTTTTGTTGTTATACATTCGAGATAGAGACTCCTTGATGTATACTTATTCTTTTGTCTAGCACTTGTATCTATTCTTTTGTGATGTAGTGGATCTAGTTTGACCACTACTTTGATGTACACTTCTATGTGTTATATTCATATCTGTTTCCGCCTTTGTGATATGAATATATGTGACCGATTTGTGTTATGTTTATTTCTATATTTGTTTCCGAAGCCCGCATAGCCACTGTGTGATAGCTTTGAGTTTGTATTTGATATGCCGGATTTCCTCTTGAAATGAAATGTAAGTTATATTATCCGACATATCGGTATTCGCACAAAGCAATTACACAGATGGTCTCTCCTCAACAGCCTTATTCTTCGTGCTAGTCAACGGCATTACCCCGTAGTGTCCTTGGCTAGTGTGAGTATAGAGATGAGGCGTCACATGCAAGTACGCTTTTGATTCGGAGTATTCCAGTTAAAGTACTTATCGGTGCACCACATTCATTTATATCTCGGTGTTTGGTTGATAGATTATGCTTAAAACCCACCTACCTTGTTACTTCCTTAAGGGTTGTGAATCCAATAGGAGGGTATGCAACTCTAGGGTCAAGATGTGACCAGTTAGAACTTAACTTATTAAGTCATAAGTTTGCATGCAGTTTGTATATTATTGATTTCGTAGATTTCGGGATCGTTTTGGGTATGGATTGGTTGGATAGGTATGAGGCTAGAATATTTTGCCAGGATAAGGAAATATCACTGAGACATCCTGATAGCAATAACCGAGTGATATTCTCAGTAGAGAATACCGACCAGAGTGTTAGTGCTATGCTTAATGCTATGGAGGTAGGAAATGAGTTAAGTCAGGATCAGGTAGCAAGAGAGTTTGCAGATGTCTTTGAGCCAGTCACTGGACTTCCCCCGAAAAGAGCTGTTGAGTTTAGAATAGATCTTGTGCCAGAAGCTAAACCTATGAGCAGACCACCTAGCAGGATGACACCAACCGAGATGAAGGAATTGAAGGTGCAGCTAGTGGATCTAGAAGGAAGGAGTTTTATTAGACCAAGTAGTTCGCCTTGGGGAGCGACCGCGATGTTCATAAAGAAACCAGATGGGTCGTTAATGATGTGCCTTGACTATCGCAAGTTAAACGAAAGGACAATTAAGAATAAGTATTATTTTCCAAGAATAGGTGATCTGTTTGATCAGTTGAGTGGAGCCAGAGTGTTTTCCCAGTTGGACTTGGCGACAGGTTTCCATCAGCTAAGAGTGGCGAAGGATAGTATTCCTTTGACAGCATTTCAAACTAGGTATGGTTCATATGAGTGGTTGGCTACGCTATTTGGATTAACGAATGCACCTGCTTTCTTTGTGGATTTGATGAACCGAGTTATCCGAGAGTATTTGGATAGGTTTGTGTTAGTGCTTATAGATGACATTCTAGTCTACTTTAGGGATGAGAGAGAGCATGAAGTTCATCTTAGATTGGTACTTGAGATGTTGAGGCAGAATCAGCTAAATGCGAAGTTTACCAAGTGTCGTTTCTGGAAGAAAGAGGTAAAATTTCTTGGTCACATGGTTTCAGAGAAAGGATTGTCAGTCGGCCCAGATAAGATCGAGGCCATGAATAATTGGAAGAGACCAGAGACGGTGACCAAGATCAGGAGTTTTCTTGAACTCGCTGGCTACTATCAGAAATTCATTAAGGATTTCTCGCGGATAGCAGCACCCTTAACCAAGCTAACTAAGAAGGAAGTGAGACTTGTTTGGTCCGACAAATGTGAGGAGGCATTCCTTAAATTAAAGGATTTGTTGACCAATGCACCCGTGTTAGTAGTTCCAGATGGAAACCAAGGATTGGTGGTGTATACTGATGCATGTGAAACTGGATTAGGAGCGGTGTTAATGCAGAATGGTAAAGTCATTGCCTACGCATCTAGGCAGCTTAGACCGCACGAAGTCAAATATCCTACTCATGATTTGGAGTTGGCAGCTGTGATATTCGCATTAAAGATTTGGACATTATCTCTTAGGGGGGAGATTTGAGTTGTATGCCGATCATAAGTCTTTACGGTATTTATTCTCTCAGAAAGAGTTGAATATGAGGCAGTAGAGGTGGCTGGAGTTTTTGGCTGCATATGATTTTGGTATAGAATATACACCAGGAAAAGGTAATAAAGTGGCTGATGCTCTTAGCAGGAAACATTAGAATGTGGTGTTAGCCATGTTGGCGGAGTGGAAGAATTTAGAAGCCTTGGTCAGTTGTGATATGCAGTTAAGATCGACTGTTGGTTCTTGTCAGAGTTTTGCCAGGTTGTCTTGTTTAGAAGTTCGACCATTATTGATTGAGAAAATTGCTTCTAAGCGGAAGGAGGATCCAATGTTGGTTGAGAAAATCAAAAGGCTTGAGGTTGGAATTGAGATCGATGATCTAAAGGATTTTAGCCCTAACCAGAGAGGATGGTTGAGAAAGAAGGGTCGGTTGCGTGTTCCGAATGTGGAGGACTTGAGGGAAGAAGTTCTTGAAGAATGTCATCGATCCAAGTTTACGATTCATTCTGGAGGGACCAAGATGTACCAGGATATGAAAAGGAGCTTCTATTTAGGAAGGCATGAAGAGGGATGTTGGCTTGTGGGTTAGGTAGTGTACAAACTGTCAACAAGTGAAAGTTGAATATCAGAAATCGAGTGGGTTGCTTCAGCCTTTAGAGATTCTAGTTTGGAAATGAGATTCGATATCTATGGATTTTATAGACGGGTTGCCAAGGTCAAATAGAAGTAATGAAAGTATATGGGTTATAGTGGATAGATTGACCAAAAGTGCCCATTTCATTCCAGTTAAGTCAACCAGAATGGCACCGTGTTAGCTAAGTTTTTCCTGAAGAACATAGTTAGACTGCATGGAGTTCCTAGTAGTATAGTCGGTGACAGAGATGCTTTATTCACTAGTGAATTCTGGAAGAGTTTACAGGAAGTGATGGGTACCAAGCTTAATATGAGCACTGCGTATCACCCTCAAATAGATGGGCTGACAGAGAGCGTCAACAAAGTACTCGAGGATCTACTGAGAGCTTGTACATTAGACTTTGGTGGATCTTGGGAGGATCGCCTACATTTGGTTGAATTATCCTATAATAATAGTTACCATACTAGTATAGGAATGGCGCCGTTTGAAGCTTTGTATGGAAGGCCATGCAAATCACCAGCATGTTGGTTGGAGACTGGAGATAGATTAGTCTTAGGTCAAGATATGGTTAGAAAGGCGTCAGAAAAGATTGAGTTAATCCGAGGAAGGATGAAGGAAGCTCGATCCAGACAGAAGAGTTACATAGATAAGAGGCGTAAGGATCTAGAATCCTCAGTTGGAGATAAGGTTTCCATTATGGTATCACCTATGAAAGGTGTGGTAAGATTTGAAAAGTCGGGGAAGTTAGCCCCAAGGTATGTAGGTCCATTCCAGATTATAGAGAGGATTGAAAGCTCGCATACAAAATAGAGTTGCAAAGCAGTTTCACATGTGTCCATAATGTATTTCATGTGTCTCATCTTCGCAAGCATGTGCATGATCCAGAGACTACTATTCCTCTGATGGGATTGGATGACTTAATAGTAGAGCCTAATTTGACTTTTGTTAGACAACCAGTTCAGGTTGTAGCTAGAGATGAGAAAAGATTAAAGAATAAGATAGTCGGGTTGGTGAAAGTTCAGTGGAGCGACAACGAGAAGTGATGTACTTGGGAGACGGAGGATGGGATTAGAGATACTTATCCGGATCTGTTTTGAGGGTATGTCTATATTAGATTTATATAGATAGTTGCTAGTTAGTTAGACTAGTGTTGTTACAGATGATTGCTATGTTTAGTATTTAGTCTTTACTGAATTTCGAGGACGAAATTCTTTAGGGGGGGAGCCTGTAACATCCCTAATTTTGATAACATTATTCAGGAAAATTTAATTAGATAAATTAAATAGGATAATGATGATAAGGGGATTGAGATTTGAATAAATTGTGAAAAAGGGTCGTGCTTAATAATTAAATAAATGGGCTTTAATTGGTTTAAAGGATAATTAGTTCACACATGGCATATTAGTAAAAATAGCCTCTTTATTTTACACGGTTATACACTTCTCAATTTTGTCCATTCAAGTTTCCTTTTTTACCATCACAAATGCAAATCAAAAAAGTAAAAATATAGTCGGCCATTAATAAAGAGGAAAATTCAATCAAAAGCTAAGGATCAAAGCTAGGAAGGGTTAATCAACAACAAATCTCAAATTCTTATCAAAAATAAGGTAAATAATAATTTTATACCATCTCTGTTTTATTCTATGATTATGTGTTTTCGGATTTATGGTTAAATTTATTTTTATAATGATAAGGATGATGATATGCTTGAATTATGTTATGATCGAATTATTTTAATTCATATGCATATGAATTTGCACGGTTTTAAGAGAAAGCCAAGGGTTTATGATTTTCGAATGCCATGGAAAATTTTATGTTGAATAATACATAATTTTAGAGATGGGTTTTGATTTTCATATTTTTCCAAGCTATAGAAAATTTGTTATGAATTTATAAAGGAAAATATGATATAATTGGGTTTAAAATTTATTTCGAGTGTTTTCAAGAAGAAATTGGGTTTGAAATTTTAATATGGTTGATTACATGATAAAATTGAATTTTTGTGATTTTTGGGAAATTTTCCCAATTAAACTACTAAGGGAAATAAATTATTGCAAGAGAAAGACTTATTTGCAAATACTGGATTTTTAAATGGAAAGGCTTAACCATTTGAATTTATTTTGATTTACACCTGATAAATGTAGTGGTTATGATTGTAAAGTATTTGAAAAGTTTTAAAGTAGCCAATCAAGGAGTTACAACTAGCAGGTTAGTTAAAAAGTAATTGACATGTTTAGCTATAAATCAGCGTTTCGGAAAAAAGGTGGTTCCGCCTATTTCGGAGGTATCTTTCGACTCTTTTACCTCCGCACCATCTCAATCGAAACCATCTTTGTCGAAACCCGCATAGTCGAAACCAAGGCACATGGTATCAATGGAATTGGTACGAAGTGAATTGGTAAGTAACGGAAGGTAGGGTGTCGAAAGCTATGCTTTCGTCAGGGTCGAAACCAAGGTTCACTTTTAAAAAGATAAGCGTCTACCTAGTTTTTGGAAGGGCTTTCGACTAAGTCGATACCCTATAAAGTCGAAACCTTTAGTCTGTTTTCTAAAGTTAAATTCCTACCTTGTTTTACTTAAAGCTTTCAACATAGTCGAAAGCCATGCTTTCGAAAGGGCTTCATAAATAGCTTTCGAAGGAGTATTTTTCCTTTAAATAAGAGCTTTCGAAAGGGTTGGTTCCGACCTAGTCAAAACCCAGCCGCTATTTTCCTTCCGAAGTATTGAAGTCATCAATGCCTTCGAAAGGTTAACTTTGCTTTTACCTAGGTTAAGCCGCTTCCTAATTGCTTTCGAAAAGGGTTGAGTGTTTCGAAGGTAATGGAGTCGAAAGAGGGTTTTGACTCTGTTATTCGAAGTTTTAATTTTTAAAGGTCTTTGTTTTCGACTAGATGGTTCCAACACCATCAACTTTTTCCCAAATTCATTTTTGTTGGTTTCGGAAGAGATACTTTCGTATATAACCATTTTGACCCAAATGATGTTTCTAAAGAGTAAACCCAATGCTTTCGAAAGGGTACTTTATTTGTTTCTAAGCTATGTTTTAAATAATGTTTTCTTGATACCATCGGAAGGTACCATTGGTTTCGAAAGGTATATACTTAGAGTTTTGAAAAGTGGTTTCCTTTGCTTTCGAAGGAGGTCATCCAATGGTTTCAAAAGTGATGTTTTAAAGTTTCAAAACACATAAGCCATTCTCATTTTTAAAGGAAAAACCATGGCATAAATAAAGATTTTGGAAATGTTATTCACATTGTTATTAACCATAACTGTATTTTGGGGAAAGGGCAGAATAACCAGTTAGGTTGACCCAGTAGTGAATATAACTTAACAGATGTTAAAAATATTAATTAAAGATATTGGCAAGGGCCAATAGGTTTACGGTAAGTCCATGAAAACTGTATGATATAGGCAGGGGCCAATAGGTTCATAGTTAGCCCATGAAAAGTATGATCTGATACTGGCAGGGGCTAATAGGTTTGTAGTTAGCCCATGAAAACTATATATCTAAATTAAGATATTGACAGTTAGTCAATAGGTTCCTAGTTAGCTCATGAAATCTAGGATAAGAAATAAGATATTGGAGTTACTAATAGGTTCTTAGTGATTCCATGAAAACTAAGTAATTGGATAGATAGTCCATAAACATTTAACAGATTAATAGTAGCCCTAGAAACTATGACTGAGACAGATAGTCAGAATGAATGAGGATGGGTAATCTAGAATTGATTTATTTGTTTTGCATATCATCATAATGTTTTGAAATGCTATATTTTAATCATCGTGGATGCAGTAGCACAGTACATGGTTTTGTAAATGTTTTAGAATACTGGTGAGGGGAAAACCCGTTCCGCTAAGTGGTGTGGTCTCACTAGATATCTAAATGGTTTGAGATGGTAAATTATTATTCATATTAGGCTTTATGTCCGACTCGAAGTTTTTTGTTTCCCCCATAAACTCTCGGGTACTCGATTGATTTTGAGTAGGTCGAGAGTTAAGGTTTCCAGGTGTTCTTTTAGACGAATAAAACTTCCGAGGACATATAGGAGGCATGCTTGTTATTAGAGTTCTTTTATTTCCGCTGTGTGTTTTGTTTGTAAAGGAAAATTGTTTTCTTGCCTCTCTATATACTCTAATCTACCAAGGGGGCATCTTTATATGTCGCTCTTGGCGTATTTTGTAATAATTATATGTTTTCTGAACGTGGTCTGCGAATAGAGATTATGTAATCAATTTGGAATATTTTGAAATGGAATGTGGAATTTGCTGCTGTTAATTTTTTTCTTATTCTTGTGTTATCAATGTACCTAGTGTCGCCGCATTTGGTCGTCGAGGATTAATAACTATGGATGTTTGCAGCATCTGTAGCCGTTAGTTTTGGGCCTCCAAGTAGGGGGATGTTACAAAGAGTGACTAGGATGTCAAAATCCCAAAAAGAGACGGAAAGAAAAAGGCTAAGGTGCCCAATGCCTAAGGAAAGGAAAATGAACTAGATCAGGAATGAGACAGTTATGCTCTAGAATAGAAATCAAGCAATCTTCTAGAGTAAGATCTATCAAATAAGACGAGATTTCTCCACAAAAGAAAATTGCTAGATGGTTTTCTGGTCTTCTATTATAATTGCAAGATATGGATCTCCTGGTCTTCTATTCTTATTGCCAGATAAGGATTTTTGGTCTTCTATTATTATTGCTAAATAAGGATTTCTTGTCTTCTATTCTTATTGCCAAATAATGATTTATATTCTTCTATTATAATTGCTAGATAAAGATTTCCGATCTTTCTATTATTATTGTCAGATAAGGATTTCTGATCTTCTATTCTTATTGCCAGATAAGGTTTCTGGTCTTTTATTATTTCCAAATAAGGATTTTTGGTCTTTTATTCTTATTACCAAATAAGGATTTCTGGTCTTATATTATTATTGTCCGGTAATGATTTTTGGTCTTTTATTATCTTTACCAAAGGGTTTTCTAGTCTTCTATCATTATTTCCATATGATTTTCTGGTCTTCTATTCAGAATGTTATTATTACCATATGGTTTTCTGGACTTCTATTATTCTTGCCAAAAGAATTTTCTGGTCTTCTGTATTATTGGCAGAAGGATTTTCTGGTCTTCTATTATTATCAGAAGGATTTTTTTGGTCTTCTATTATTATAGCCAAATGAATTTTCCGGCTTTCTATTAGTATCGCCAGATGAATTTACTGGTCTTTTTCTATTATCAGATGATTTTCTAGTCTTCTATTGACAGATTATTATTGTTGGACGGGTTTACTAGACTTTTATTCATAATGCTGCCAGACGAATTTATGGTCCTCCCTCCTATGATGTTTCTACTTAGGGAATTATGATTCATAAACAATTATCTAGTTTTCTATGTATGAAAATCATTGTGTCCAGATAGTTTTCTAGTCCCGATAGATTTCAAAAGTAACATAGGTTATAGGCTAAAGACCTTTTATGATCTTGTCAAAATTCTGAAAGATTTGCCCAAAATCAAATCAAAAGGTAACAATGAAAATCATGGCTTGCTTTGCGTTTTGCAAAAAAACAAGGTTAGAAAGAAAAGATGGAAAAATTCTTGGTTTTACACTGAAGTGTAATAAGCTTCTTTTACACAAGGAGGGGGGATAATGTTATCCACGTATTATCTAAGGGTGGCAATCAAAGGAATCAATGTCGAAACTAAGGGTTTATATTGAAGTTCAAGGCTCCAGATGATAAAGCAAGTGAATAGTTGATATCGAAGGCCTACAACTGATAATGACGCTGCTCTACTTCCACGCCGCATACCACCTATAAAGTAGAATAAATGGTGCTGGAGAGCTCCATGCCATAAGCCATCAATGTTATAGCAGCATGATGTATCATTCATGTCGCACATCATTGATGCTGCATTCTATCAATATCGCACTTCATCTAATGAATGTTGCATCTGCTCAATATCGCCTTAGGATGATACCGCATCTCTCCAGTACAGCATCTCAAGTAATGCCGCTCCCTTTCAATACCGCCTTTCCTTCATTCCGCTTTCCTTCGATGTCGCATCTCACATGATGTCGCTCCTTTTCAATACCGAACCTCAAATGACGCCGCACTTAATCAATGCCCCGTAGATTTCACGTTGCTCGTCATCAAAGCCATATGTTATCAATGTCGCATGTATTCCATAATGCATCATATCAATGCCGCACTCCATCAATGCCGCCCTTCATCGATGCTGCACTATATTGATGTCGCATTTCTTTCATATCACATTAAGTCGATATCGCTCCTCAACCAGATCATCATATGTAAATCGATATCGCATTTCATGAATATTGGATATTGATGATGGCGCACAACATCAATGCCATGGGAATATCAAAGGCCATGTAAAGAAAGGGGGTTAAAATCATTCATAAGAGCAAATTTAAAAGGGTTTAGTGTATTTCCCTTTATAAAGCTTTAAAGCCATTCATGTTGAAGTCATCACCAAGATAGCAATCAAAGTCCCACATCGCCAATGAAAGTAAGTCAACCTCCTTCCAACCACTATAAATAGAGATGTACCCCCTCATGGAAAGGGGCCTTTAACTTTTTTCTCACTCTTATCACATTTCTAGTTAGGCTCTTCTCCAAGTTCTCTTTATTGAGATGAAGAGAGCTCGAGGACAAACTAATGGCAGAAAGGGTAATGAAGAAAAGATGACATATTTGTAAATAAAGGTCTAGGAAGTTAGATAATTTCATATTTGCCCATTTGTAACATATTCATGATTGAATAAAGAACATAACTTGATTGTATTGTCTATTGATTTATGGATTTTCCTATTTTCCCTTTTGACTTGTCTATTTTATCTTTTGAACCCATGAATTGTATGTTAAACAAATCCGTGAATAACCATAAAACCAAGTGATATTATTGGAATTTCTTCGAACATGCCTCATTGTACACATACCTTGAACGTTAAACCAAAATTTGGTTTAACATTATCTTTGACAGCTATAAGCATTAGGCTGCATACATCAGTATGTATGAGGCCTAAGAGTCCATTAAACCTTTCATTACTTCTACTAAATGGGTGTTTTGTTTTTTCCTTTAAGACACGACTCACATGTATCAAATGATGGTAGAAAACATTTGGTTTTCAGTTTTTATAGTCGTTTCTCACTTATATGACCTAGTCTACAATACCATATATAATTATCATTAATGCCAACATTAAAAGAATTATTCATAGCATGAACATAATAGAATTAATAACATAAATGTCATTATTCAAAACATCACTGCATATTTTATTTCCATTCAACATAATGTTCATAACATTATCAACACAATGAAAAAATATATCCGGTCTTAGACATAGAAATTATTCCACAAATAAATTTTTTAACATGGTAGTAATCATTCAAAATTAACTCTAAACCATTCTGCAACGCTAAGTGATAATCTACAAATGTAGTTGCATCTACTAGAGATCCATCAATAACATGATGCCAGTTCCTAAGTCCCTATAACATATTGCAAACATGAGCCTGAGATCCAATATCTAAAACCCAAGATAATTTATTGACTGCAAAACAATTTTGAATCATAAATATACTTGTAACAATAGAACTATTTGTTTTTTCTCTTTGACAATTTTTAGGCAATCTAAACAGTTTCATTTCCAGTGCCCATTCTTGTGACAATGATCACATTCACTCTTGTCATTTGAAGCAGTCTTCTTATTCTTCTTATTAATCCATTTTCTTCTCTTCGAACCATTCAAAGATGATGTTTTCCCTTTTACTACGAACATTGCGCCTTGATCCTTGGATGAAGACCCGACTGATCTCAACATACTGAGCAGCTCCATAAAGCTTACATTCAACTAGTTCATATTATGGTCTAATATGAATTGCTCAAACTGTGGACTAAGAGGCCCTAAGATCAAGTCCACTTGCAGCCGATTACTTATCGTCACGTCTAATTGAGCAAGTCTATCAGTATATCTGTTCATCGTTAAGATGTACTCGTCCACATCATGCCCTTTAGTATCTTCGTATTGAACAACTTCTTAGTAATCCCGTACCTTGTGAAATGAGATTGCTCCCTAAACAAAGGCTATCAAAGATTTGATAGATGGACATTATTTCATGTTGTCTTTGCAACGATTTGTCTAACGTAGGGAACATATAAACTTAAACGATTTTCAGGTCCATAACTCATTTGTTATAAGCAAATACTAGTTAAGGGTCCGCATCTTCAAATGGTCTAACTTTAGGAGCTTCGGTTATTGACGACCATAAGCGTTCGTATGCAAGTGATATTTTGATTGCTCCTAGCTAGTCTATGTATTTAGGTCGGTTCAGTTTGTCGTTTTCAAAAAACAACTTCGGTGTAGACATTTTTCTGCAATTTATATTTTGTAGATTAGGACTTTTATTTTATAGCAAACATTCTTATAATATTAGTAAGTTCAAACACTATATTTCATTTTATTAATAATCTCACACTATATTTTTATATTTCTCAAACCCTAAGAGAAATATAGAAGTCTGGTGAGTATTAGGACTCGTTTGGCTTGGGATTCTGACCTTGAGTTTGCTCATCAAGTCATAGGCCCACAAGTGATGGATAACACTTTGTCCATTATATCATATACAACTCCTAACTTGTGTCCTTTGTCCTAATCTCATTTCGAACTTGAGTTTGCTCAACAAATTGAAAGAGATTATTTACTTGTAACTACCATTTCGCAACGACTTAAGTATAAATGTATGTATCTTGAGTTTGCTCAACAAATACATACATATACCTTACCAAGTCTATCGATATATAATACTTCACATAACATCTCTAGCTTGAGTTCGCTCAATAACTAGAGAGTATGCAAGTAATTTAAATATATAAATGGTAGAGGACAACACTTATATTAAAGATTCATATAATTTTTAATATATTTACTTAAGCGATATTGACTTATGGAATAATGTATTTTTTATGAAATACCCTCATGATTCAAGTGTCTTAACATATGAAATTGTAGTATACATACTATATATATGTATTTATTCCTTAAAACTAATTTGGGTTTATTATAGTTCCACCTTCCATTATACATTCATATATATTATATAAGTTTAATTCTTGTATATTTTTTTATAATTTTAGTTAACTTATATAATAATCTTATGCATTAGTTTTATTAATTAAATCTTGTTTAATTAGTTTAATTAACTAATTAACATTTAAATTAAATTAATTTTATTCATTTTAAACATTTTAAATTGAATATGCATATTATAACTTTTACAGTAACACACACATATATATCTTAATACATGTGTATTATATTATCTATTAATTAACATTTAATTAATTTATTTAATTAAAATAATTTTAATTAATTTTGGAAATTACATATATTAATTACATTAAACATTCTAAGATAATTTTACGTATATAAATATATAAATATGTCATTTAATTAATTAATTAATTAATTATTAATTAATCTTGTTAATTATTATGAAATTTTTGAAAATAATCATTTACCTTCCAAGATAATTTTGAAAATATTTTGTAAAATTTCTTAAATATTTCAAATTTTACCTTTTAAATTTAAAGTATTATTTAAAATTTCAAAGTAGATATTGACAATTAGCCCAAGACCCAAAATCAATCTGGGCTTTTATACTAGGGATAATCTTTGGGCTTACTTCACCTTTTCGGCCAGGCTAGAAGCCAAGATAGGACAGAGTACTTGATTACCCAAGCCTAACTTTCGACCCTACTTTTTTAGACATGCTACTAAATAGGTAAGCTTTATTAAGTTAGCCCTAATACTACTAACTTAGACTGCATAGGTTATTGAGCTCTGATACCATCAATGGAACTTGGCTAACACACAATGGGTTACATGGGTGAATTTCGGAAAAAATTCCATTTTGGATCTCATTGGGCCTATGAAGCCTAAATTAATTTAGATCCAATCTAAATAATTTTTTTTAAAATCTTTAATTTATTAATAAATTTATATAAAGTTTTGATTTTATTATATATAGTGTATATATGTATCAAGTACACAGTGTATGTGCAACATATATATATGTGTACATGGTTCAATGTGTCCATATATACGTATTGTGATTTACACTACGAAGAATGAATTTGCTTCTTTATATACATATTTGTTGTCCATATTTAATTAATTTATCACTATATCCATATATGTACACACACACAAACACTCGTGCACACAAGCATATACACATATGTTTACACTTTTATATTTAATGGTATTTAAAAGATATCGAACAATACAGAAATAATTCAATTAAATATCTAATGTCTTAAGATAGATTTAAATTTAAATATAGACCTAGAATAAAAAATCTATTTCAAATTTAAAATTCAAAATTCAAATGTGGATGTCTCTATATATATATATATAAGTATATATATGTATGTATGTACGTATGTTAACTAAAAATATTCAAAATATTTATCAATAATCTTAAAAATTATTTATTAAAAATTAATTAATAAATATAATTAACCATATGTAAAAATTGAATTTCTTTATTTTCAACCAAAATCTCTTTATAATAAAAATCTAATTTACGAATCTTACAGATTTGAACTTTTTTAATAATATAGGTAATTAGTTTAAAGTAAAAACTTTAAACTAATTTTTAAACCAAAGACGCAACATTAAGAATTTAGGTAGAAGGACAGTAGCGTGTTTATTCAATTTCACGACTTTGACAGCTTCCTCCGCCCTTTGTAGTTAAAGCGCCATGCAGCTCCATAGCGTTTGAGGTCCAAAAAGTTATAGCAGAGATATATCGGGGATATAGCAGGATATAGCGGACGACTTTAAAAAGAGGAATGATGAACATTCTACATTAAAAAGAGGAACAAGTATTACTTATTACTTCTGTAACGACCGGCCTTTTTGGACAGTTTAAATCGATGATAAACCACACACGTCAGACTCAAACCATTCAAAATGGTAGATTGTTATGGGGTAAATAAGAAAAAGAAGAGAAAGAAAAAAACAAATACAGAATCTCGTAGCGGAATGACAAAATATAATAATCAAATAACAATTCATGAAGCTGTTTTATAAATACATTTGATTGTTCTTTTACAACACAAAATCAGAGTTACATAAAATATGAATAAATAAATAAATGCAGTGGAACAACATGATGCAGTAGAATACATATAATAAGTAATAATAGTACAAATTCTTCGTCTTCATCCTCCAGAAAGCAGTCTTCGATAAACTGAAAAGCTCAGACTGACCCGAGCGAATTGAAAAGACAAAACACTCAAGTCAGAACTAAAAGATCTTATGTGAGTTAAATCGATAGTAAATAAATATGGGTGTAACGGCGTCAGAGATGTTTACGGGGTTTGACATCTCATATCCAGTGTCTAACGTGAGTGCAATAACTTAAGAGATGCTTGGGACTTACATCTCCTAAGGATCCGTTAAACTATCTACTATGTAGTACAATATGCTATTATAATATGTCTACAGTAAAGTAAAGTACTAAAATAGCGTTAAGGCATCACCCATATCCCCCTTAACACATTTTATATATTCCCATAGTCTATACAGTACCGTACGCTCCTCCGTGAGGTTTACCCAAAGGGCACTCCATAGGTATGGTACAAAACAAACTCGTAGAAGGCGCGATAAGGCATGCGACAAGGCACGCGAGGCAATGCCCAGGGTAGGATTCTACAGTTTTGCGGATCCGGACTGGTGGTAACGCATAGCAGCTACTACCGCCCACGTGGGAACACACTCCCAAATCAAAATCAAGGGGTGGCCACCAAATCAATCACAAAGTAATATAATGGTATCGAAGAAATGTGTCCGGTAGGAGGAATGACCTCACTTAGCCCGGGGTAGCTCCTATTTTAGCCACATCAACTGACTCGCGGGAGTCAGGGTCACGTAAATACCTCATTCAGAAACGTTCGCCAAACCATCCTACTTCATTTCTGGAATCTCCACCACGTACACAGTTTAAAGTGGTTTTCGGTATTGACAGAGAGTATGACAATGTTCGATCCCGGTCTCTTTAACAACCAACCGCTTATTTCACACCAGATGGTTCTTTTACATTTCAAAAGTCAATTCATAATTAATAACAAAATATCATATTCAATTTTTAAACCATATCACTTTTGAAACCATATTCACTTCCAAAACCATATTCACTTCAAAATCATATTCACTTTCAAAAATAATATTCACTTGTGAAATTATCGATAAGATAGGTTAATTAAATCCTCGTTCCAAAATCTTCATATTTACTCAAATATGTCATTTCACAAAAAGGTATCAATTTCAAAACCCAACTTAAGTTGTATTATCATCAAGGATTTAAATGTAAATACTTTCTCTTTACACAGTCTAAAATATTAGAAAATAGTTTAGATAGGCATAAATAGTTTAATAGTTTAAATAGATTAGAATAGTTTAAATAGTAGAAATAGTTTAAAATAGATTTAATTAGATTTAAAATGATTTATATATATTTAAAGTAGATTAAATGGATTTAAATTATCTTATTTTAAATAGATTAAATAAATTTAAAATATATTTAAATAGAATTAAAATAGATTAAATAAATTTAAAATAGATTAAATAGATAAATTAGATTAATTTGGATTAAAGAGATAAAATAGATTAAAATAAATTAAAAATAGTTTAAATTGATTAATATAGTTTAAATTAGTTTAAAATAGATTTCAAAGTTATATCCAAACATTTTCAATAACTCGATTTTGATAATTCATTTATATTTGACACTTCAACTTGAAATTCCAATTTAAATCCTTTGAACAATTCATTAAATCAATTCCAATTTCAATATTTATGCTTGGATTATCGAAAATAATTCAATATATATAAATCAATTTCTATTTCAAAATACCAGTTAATTGAATACAAAATTTAAAGAATAAAAAAATCATTTAATTTAACCAATCCGGCGTCCGTATATAATTTTCGACCCTTCGGTCAAGTGATATGGAAATTTATCATTTCACTCGCAATTTAAAATTTTACGGTTATATATCATTTCAAACCGCAATCCCGAATTAAATAAAATCTATGAAATCGCTCGAGTCTATCATTTCAACCCATAACGATTTTTCCCTAATCTATAGATCGCTCGGGTATGTATCATTTCAACCCATATGGAACTTGCAGTGTTATAACAATATAAAATACAACATCCAGTCATCAAATATCAACCATCAAACATACATCATAATCATCATCCAAATCAACCAATAAACATCAATAGATAACTAATTATCATTAACTGGTATTAAATTGACAATTAAATTCAATATTAAATTAAACGATGATTTAATGCAATAAAAGTCAAATTTAACTAGAATGACAATTTAAACATACAAAACATCAATCAATTAATTTCTAATCACATCATAAATAAAATTTAACTAACATAAGATAGTTTAGTAATTGTGAGTGGGTTAAAACACCCACCTTTGCTTTCAAATCGATTTGAAATCCAAATGAAGGCCTAAAATTCAACAGTCTCAAAATTCATCCAAGCCAGTTTCATAGTGTCCAAAATTTCAATACGATCGTAGCGGAGCAAACCGCGCGTGAATCTGAATTCATATGTAAAAGTTATTATAGTTAGAACGATTAAATTTTAAATTACAAAAATAAACAAACAAAAGAGATTAAAAAAATGCCACGTCGCCTTACATGTCACCCTCGTTCTCTCTTCCAGGCCGTTCGAAACCCTACACGAGACCGCCCCTCCTTCGTTCGTTCAACCCGATATCGCACGCCGCCACTAGCACGACGCGGCCACGCAGGCGCCACCCAAACGAAGCGCCGACCTTCCCAGTGCCTACGCGACCACCCGCGACGACGACCACCACCACCGACGCTCGAAATTTCAGCCGCCGCCACCCAATATCAAAACCCTAATTGAATTATTGATGAAGATCCAACCGTTGATATGACGAACAACCTACACCGATGAACTCTACTCGCGAATCTCCACAACCCAGTACCTTCGATTCGACGATCGGACAAAGTTGATCAAGACACGAGGAATGGCCGAGATTTAATCATTAATTTCTGGCCATACAAAAATCTAAATCGAAAAAATAACTGCAGATACGAATTGCGCTCGTCGAGAGCTTCAAATCGATATATAATTCGATACAGTTTGGAGGAGTTTGATTTTGAAGTTGAATTTTGAATTGAAATTGAAATGGAGAATTTAGGGTTCCCAGCCATTGAGAAAAAGAAGAAGACAGCTGAATTGTACGTACAGAAATAAGAAGTAATAAGGCTGCTAGGGTTAGAACAGAACAATATATACTAACAAAGCCCGATAAGAAATGAATAAACATCCGAAGAGATTTGAATTAACGATATTGACCCGAAAAGCCCGTTCTGTCTCCAGAACGAAAATGGGTCATCCCATATATCAAAGTAGATGTTTTCGATATTTTTAAATTCAATGAGACAGGTTTCAAGTCCTAATTCCATCATATGAAGAAGTTAGCTTAAAATCAACTTATTTCAAATTGAATTTAATTAAATTGATTTCTACGCATTTCGAGTCCGTACGATCAAACGACAAGTCCAATCGCTACAAAACTTGAAACTTTACAATAATTCATTGTTACGGATCTAATGAAACAGGTTTCATCGAAATCGGAGACAATGGCCAAAATGGCTATTTTCACGTTATTTAAATAAATTAATATTAAATTAATTAATCACTTTTTAATCCAATATTTATAAACTAACAAATTTTCATCCTTTTTGATTACTTATACATTTATAATAATTTAAACAAGTTTACATAAAATTGTAGTGTTGAATATTACACAAATTACAGTGTTCGGTTCCAGCTGTAAATACATTCCAATTACTTATAATTTAATTCCAATAAATTGATCAAATTTGATTTCAATCTTTTTATTCCATCCAATCATTATTTTATGGACAAAGTTACATTTGTTTGTATCTTATTACATTGGTATTCCACAATTACCATCCTTTATTTATTAATTTCAATTTTCCAACTATATTGAATTTTTGTCGATTTTCACATTAAATAGAATTTAAAATCCCAATAAGTTGACTTATCTTGGTTTCATTCTTTTATTAAATTAGTTATTGCCTTGTGAATAAAATTAACATTTCTATACATTTTACTACATTCACAAATTGCAGTTATTGTCTTAACTTACATTAATGTAACATTTATTTACATTTATTTGTAATTGATTAAATAAATTGGTTACAAATAACAATTGTCACCATTTCTACATTCAATAACATTTGTAAGTTTATTATTCACAAACAAATGTTATAACAACTTACACAATACTAATTCTATCCAACTACCTTTTATTACACATTATTTCATTAATTAATATAATCTTTAATTATCAACTACTCTTTCAATCCAATTACCAATTAATACACACATTATTATAATTAATCTACAATCTATAACCAATTATAATCTTTTAATCATTTCAAGTAATTAGAATTACATTTAAAGCAGTTATCAATTACCTTAAATTAATACTATTACACTTCTTTCCAATTATATTCTTATTATTCAATCACAAAATTTAATTTCTTCCAACATTAAATTACAAAATCTTATTAAATTAATGATTTTTAATTATCATAATTTACGGGTTGTTACCCTCTCCCCCACTCAAAACTTTTCGTCCTCGAAAAGGAAAAAGAAGGGAAAAGAAGGAATTAAGAAATTAATATATATTATTCAATATATTAAATTTATAAACAATTAATTTACATAATTAAATAATTTAAATAAAATATATCATTTATAACAATTAAATCATTTATATTTAAGTTAACAAAAGTTTGAAAAACATTTCACAAAAATTTTCTAAGTCCAAAATTCACAGAAAATTTCGGTAGAGTCTCCTTTGTACGGAGAGGTCTAGGAGAAATAATAATATCAATAATAACAATATGTATCATATTTTTCAAAATAAAATATCCCAAACCACATGAATACAATATAATATCGCTAGAAAATCGTAATCCGAGAACGTACCTATTTGTCGGGCAAACAATGCTTATTTTATGAAACCAAAAGTAGTAGCTATTGCTTCCATACCTGTATTTCACTTATATAATCCAAAAGGGTTAATAATTATGTAAAAGAGAAATATTTAAGTTGTTTCAATACATAATAAACAAATCATCACAATATAACAATAATCATTTGCAAACAAATAGTACAAACATCATTTTCAACAAAGAGAGCAATCATCCATCCATAGCAACCAAATAATGGTTTGTTCAAGTTCAAAACTTCTAATCAGATAAAATGATAAATAAACTATGAAATAAACTATACACTCAACAGTCCTAAATAAAACTCAGTAGATCATTTATACATCCTACACCATAGAAGTATCCTTTCCCAACCAATCCATAAGTCAAACAAACAATAATTTCAAGTAATATTTAAGTTTTATTCTTATTACTCTTTCTTTTTCACATTATTCACTGTTCATTTTTTTTCATACAATGATTTTCTTTAATTCACGTCATTACTTACAAAATTTTAATTTTCATTCATTCATATAAGGCTTATTTCATTAATTTACATTCTTTACTGACATAAGTTATATCCGTTTCAATTATTTGGATCATAAATGAATTCACTATTGAAGTATTGTATACATTTTTTCAGTTTACTTCACATTTACAATTTAGTTTGATTTCCCCTTTTTTTTCCATCATTTACTTTTCTTTTCTTATTCATATAAGGTTTATTCTCATTAATTTACATTCGTTATTACTTATAAAAGTTCATTTCTCCTTTATTCATACAATGCCATTTTCTTTCATTTTACTACTTTACATTCATTATTTAATTAAGTTATTTTATTTCGATTATTGGATATACATTATTAGATAAGTTTCTTTACAACTCAATTCACCATTTACAGATTATTTCTTTTTCACATTCATTCTTCCATATATAGTATTATTGAATATTAAATCCATTTCTAAATCATTTCCAATGTTCTCTGAAGTTATAACCAATCAATTAACATAATACTCATTTTACTTATAAATGGCTTCAACATTAAATTAAGTTTATAATTATCTACTTACAGTGTTCACCCTTTTTATTACTTTAATTAGCAACATTCAAATTATTTACTTAGGTTTGCACTAAGCTTATACATCTTAATACGCCCTTTAAAACATAATTACATTGAACATTTTCATTATTTAGGTTTTACTAGTATAATATTTCATTACATATTCTTATTAACATAACAACTTTTTATAATTTGGTAAGTTATATATATATATATATATGTTTTTTAGAATGCAATAGAAAGTTACACAAGTGATCATATGTATTATAGTAACAAAATGTTCAATAGTTACATTTTCTTATTTCCATTTCTTAACTTATAAATGACAACCTTCCATTTCTTTCTATCTCACTAATTTCTTAACATCTAATTTCTTATTTCACATCTTAGCCGCTTCCAAACCTTAAAATAGTTAAGAATTCATTTTATTACATTAACTGAAAACTACCAATTATCAGAAAATTTAAAAACTAAACTCCGGGTTCCATTTAGTCACTTAGAAAATAATATATGTATTTATCCTTTATAGATCAAATCATATTTAGAAATTCAAAATTAAGGTTTTATACATCAAAACAGATGTGTAGTAAGACTACTACAGCAGCCTTCCCACATTGAAACTCGAAAATGAACGTCGATGATGCGCGCACTCATCACCGAAATTATTTTCCAGCGATAGAGAGGGGAGTACATAACTTATTTCCTTTAAAACTTTCCTTTAAAACTTTCCCTTCAATCATCTTGGGATATTCATATCAAAAAATACTTCTAAATACTACTAATATTATATTCCAAAATCTTTTGAAAGAAATTTCAAAAATCCCGGAACTTAAGTTCTAAATTTCCAATTTATATTTACTTTATTTGTAAGTCCTATTTCTAATCAATATTTATAACATTTTCTACCTAACAAACAACATATTACATCCAACTATATCATTTATAAAATCTGTTATTTTATATACAAAATATATAATGGGCAAAATTATTTCATTTATCTATGTTTCAAAACAATATTGTGTCGATATGTCCTATTAAATGTTTAGAAACCCCTATCGATGCCATAGCGTCCTATGTACCGACCGAAATTTATAAACACAAAACGGAAAAATTAACACAATACAAAAACCTTTTATAACACTAACAAATACGCTCTCTCGTATGTATACACTCAGCGACTCATTCTAGGGTATTGCTACCCTATTTCAAATGAGTCAGACCCCACAAAGCTAAGGTTATCGCTAAACCAAATCTCTGATACCAACTGCAACGACCGACCTTTTTGGACAGTTTAAATCGACGATAAACCACACACGTCAGACTCAAACCATTCAAAAGGGTAGATTGTTATGGGGTAAATAAGAAAAAGAAGTGAAAGAAAAAAAACAAATACAGAATCTCGCAGCGGAATGACAAAATAAAATAATCAAATAATAGTTTATGAAGTTGTTTTATAAATACATTTGATTATTCTTTTACAACATAAAATCAGAGTTACATAAAATAGGAATAAATAAATAAATGCAGCGGAACAACATGATGCAGTGAAATACATATAAGAAGTAATAATAGTACAAATTCTTCGTCTTCATCCTCCAGAAAGCAGTCTTCGATAAACTGAAAAGCTCAGACTGACCCGAGCGAATTGAAAAGACAAAACACTCGAGTCAGAACTAAAAAATCTTATGTAAGTTAAATCGATGGTAAATAAATATGGGTGTAACGACGTCAGAGATGTTTAGGGGGTTTGATATCTCCTATCCAGTGTCTAACGTGAGTGCAATAACTTAAGAGATGTTCGGGATTTACATCTCCCAAGGATCCATAAAAATATATACTATGTAGTACAATATGCTATTATAATATGTCTACAGTAAAGTAAAGTATTAAAATAGTGTTAAGACGTTACCCATATCTCCCTTAACACATTTTATATATTCCCATAGTCTATACAGTATCGTACGCTCCTCCGTGAGGTTTACCCAGAGGGCACTCCATAGGTATGGTACAAAACAAACTCGTAGAAGGCGCAATAAGGCATGCGACAAGGCACGTGAGGCAATGCCCAGGGTAGATTCTACCGTTTTGCGGATCCGGGCTGGTGGTAATGCATAGCAGCTACTACCGCCCACCTGGGAACACACTCCCAAATCAAAATCAAGGGGTGGCCAACAAATCAATCACAAAGTAATAGAATGGTATCGAAGAAATGTGTCCGATAGGAGGAATGACCTTACTTGGCCCGGCGTAGCTCCTGTTTTAGCCACATCAAAATGACTCACGGGAGTCAGGGTCACGTAAATACCTCATCCAGAAATGTTCGCCAAACCATCCTACTTCAATTCTGGAATCTCCACCACGTACACAGTTGTTAAAGTGGTTTTCGGTATTGACAGAGAGTATGATAATGTCCGATCCCAGTCTCTTTAACAACTAACCGCTTATTTCACACCGGATGGTTCTTTTACATTTCAAAAGTCAATTCATAATTAATTTCAAAATATCATATTCGATTTTTAAACCATATCACTTTCGAAATCATATTCACTTCCAAAACCACATTCACTTCAAAATCATATTCACTTTCAAAAACCATATTCACTTATGAAATTATTGATAAGATATGTTAATTAAATCCTCGTTCCAAAATCATCATATTTACTCAAATACGTCGTTTCACAAAAAAAGTATCAATTTCAAAACCCAACTTAGGTTGTATTATCATAAAAGATTTAAATGTAAATACTTTCTCTTTACACAGTTTGAAATTTTAGAAAATAGTTTAGATAGACATAAATAGTTTAATAGTTTAAAAATAGTTTAAATAGATTAGAATAGTTTAAATAGTAGAAATAGTTTAAAATAGATTTAATTAGATTTAAAATGATTTATATAGATTTAAAGTAGATTAAATGGATTTAAATTATCTTAAATAGATTTTAAATAGATTAAATAGATTTAAATAGATTTAAAATAGATTAAATAAATTTAAAATAGATTAAATAGATAAATCAGATTAATTTGGATTAAAGGGATAAAATAGATTAAAATAAATTAAAAATAGTTTAAATTGATTAATATAGTTTAAATTAGTTTAAAATAGATTTCAAAGTTATATCCAAACATTTTCAATAACTCGATTTCGATAATTCATTTATATTTGACACTTCAACTTGAAATTCCAATTTAAATCCTTTGAACAATTCATTAAATCAATTCCAATTTCAACATTTACGCTTGGATTATCGAAAATAATTCAATATATATAAATCAATTTCTATTTTAAAATGCCAGTTAAATGAATTCAAAATTTAAAGAATAAAAAAATTCATTTAATTTAACCAATCCGGTGTCCGTATATAATTTTCGACCCTATGGTCAAGTGATACGGATATTTATCATTTCAATCTGTAATTTAAAATTTTACGGTTATATATCTTTTGAAACCGCAATCCCGAATTAAATAAAATCCATAAAATCGCTCGAGTCTATCATTTCAGCCCATAACGATTTTTCCCTAATCTATAGATCGTTCGGGTATGTATCATTTCAACCCATAGGGAACTTGCGGTGTTATAACAATATAAAATACAACATCCAGTCATCCAATATCAACCATCAAAAATACATCATAATCATCATCCAAATCAACCAATAAACATCAATAGATAACTGATTATCATTAACATGTATTAAATTGACAATTAAATTCAATATTAAATTAAACGATGATTTAATGCAATAAAAGTCAAATTTAACTAGAATGACAATTTAAACATACCAAACATTAATCAATTAATTTCTAATCACATTATAAATTAAATTTAACTAACATAAGATAGTTTAATAATTGTGAGTGGGTTAAAACACTCACCTTTACTTTCAAATCGATTTGAAATCCAAATGAAGGCCCAAAAATCAACAGTCTCAGAGTTCGTCCAAACCAGTTTCCTAGTGTCCGAAATTTCAATACGATCGCAGCGGAGCAAACCGCGCATGAATCCGAATTCATATGTAAAAGTTATTATAGTTAGAACGATTAAATTTTAAATTAAAAAAACAAACAAACAAAAGAGATTAAAAAAATGCCACGTCACCGTACCTGTCACCCTCGTTCTCTCGTCCAGGCTGTTCGAAACCCTACACGAGACAGCCCCTCCTTCATTCGTTCAACCCGATATCGCACGCCGCCACTAGCAGGTCGCGGCCAGCAGGTGCTACCTAAACGAAGCGCCAACCTTCCCAGTGCCTACACGACCACCCGCGACGACGACAACCACCACTGACGCTCGAAATTTCAACCGCCGTCACCTAATTTCAAAACCCTAATTGAATTATTAACGAAGATCCAACCGTTGATATGACGAACAACCTACACCGATGAACTCCACTCGCGAATCTCCACAACCCAGTACCTTCGATTCGACAATCGGACAAAGTTGATCAAGACACGAGGAATGGCCGAGATTTAATCATCAATTTCTAGCCATACAAAAATCTAAATCGAAAAAATAACTGCAGATACGAATTGCGCTCGTCGAGAGCTTCAAATCGATATATAATTCGATACAGTTTGGAGGAGTTTGATTTTGAAGTTGAATTTTGAATTGAAATTGAAATGGAGAATTTAGGGTTCCCAGCCATTGAGAAGAAGAAGCAGACAGCTGAATTGAACATACAGAAATAAGAAGTAATAAGGCTGCTAGGGTTAGAACAGAACAATATATACTAACGAAGCCCGATAAAAAATGAATAAACATCCGAATAGATTTGAATTGACGACAACGACCCGAAAAGCCCGTTCTGTCACCGGAACGAAAATGGGTCATCCCATATATCAAAATAGATGTTTTCGATATTTTTAAATTAAACGAGACAAGTTTCAAGTCCTAATTCCATCGTATGAAGAAGTTAGCTTAAAATCAACTTATTTCAAATTGATTTCAATTGAATTTAATTAAATTGATTTCTACGCGTTTCGAGTCCGTATGATCAAACGATAAGTTCGATCGCTATGAAACTTGAAACCTTACAATAATTCATTATTACGAATCCGATGAAACTAGTTTCATTGAAATCCGAGACAGTGGCCAAAATGGCTATTTTCATGTTATTTAAATAAATTAATATTAAATTAATTAATCACTTTTTAATCCAATATTTATAAACTAACAAATTTTTATCCTTTTTGATTACTTAGACATTTATAATAATTTAAACAAGTTTACATAAAATTTCAGTCTTGAATATTACACAAATTACAGTGTTTAGTTCCAATTGTAAATACATTCCAATTACTTATAATTTAATTCCAATAAATTGATAAAATTTGATTTCAATCTTTCTATTCCATCCCATCATTATTTTATGGACAAAGTTACATTGGTTTATATCTTATTACATTGGTATTCCACAATTACCATGCTTTATTTATTAAGTTCAATTTTCCAATTATATTGAATTTTTGTCGATTTTCACATTAAATAGAATTTAAAATCCTAATAAGTTGACTTATCTTGGTTTCATTCTTTTATTAAATCAGTTATTGCCTTGTGAATAAAATTAACATTTCTATACATTTTACTACATTCACAAATTGCAGTTATTGTCTTAACTTACATTAATGTAACATTTATTTACATTTATTTGTAATTGATTAAATAAATTGGTAACAAATAACAATTGTCACAATTTCTACATTCAATAACATTTGTAAGTTTATTATTCACAAACAAATGTTATAACAACTTACACAATACTAATTCTATCCAACTACCTTTTATTACACATTACTTCATTAATTAATACAATCTTTAAATTATCAACTGCTCTTTCAATCCAATTACCAATTAATACACACATTATTATAATTAATCTACAGTCTATAACCAATTATAACTTTTTAATCATTTTAATTAAATGGAATTACATTTAAAGCAGTTATCAATTACCTTAAATTAATACTATTACACTTCATTCCAATTATATTCTTATTATTCAATCACAAAATTTAATTTCTTCCAACATTAAATTACAAAATCTTATTAAAATTAATGATTTTTAATTATCGAAATTTACGGGTCGTTACAATTTCCCACCAAGCAAAACAAGTTATAATAAAGTAAAGATAAACAAAGTTGACACTTAAAAAGTTAGAACTAGTTATAATAACCAACAACGTATATCATTGTTACATCAACTTTGAAGTTACCATAAAACTTAAAACCAAGACATCAAGTAAAATTCTTATTTATAGGAAAATGGGATATAACGGGGCAACAAAATCGGGGATATAGTGGATTATTGCCGCAATATTGGGGATAATAGCGGATCCACTATATTGGGCCGCTTTATAGGAATATTGTTGCCCCAAAAGTCCGCTACGGGATATATCAGGGCAATATCGGGGAATTGACTACACAGCCTCCGCCTCCATCCAAGCTTGCCCTAGCCGCCGTAAACCTTTAGCTACTGCTTTCCCTAGCAGCCGTTGTCCAAGCAATCGTCATCTGAAGTCATTGTCGTCCAAGCCGCCGCCGTTCAAGCCTCTCTCTTGTCGATGTTCGAATCGAATTGAATCTTCCATTGTCGACGTCGATTTCTCCAAAATCGAGAATGCTTAACTTGACGCCCCAATCCAAACCTATGTTAGAAATTACTCGACCTTTGAATTCAAAAGCTGCAAATTCAAGATCTAAGAAACGAATGGAAAAGCAGAATCTAGAAGAAGAAGAAAAAAGTCCAAAAAGTACCATGAATTTCGAATGATATTTAGATATAGCATTTCTATATTTGAAACACAATAGATTGTGTTTAATATGCTAAATTATAGACTAATATAGCATTGTACTTTTAAATATAGTACCATTATCCAACTATACAAAATGATAGTTGGATATAGCATAAGCATACTTCAATTGAACACGGATGAAAAAATATGCAAAATGATACTTGAATTTGGTATAAGTATATTTAAAGTGAACTAGCATGAATAGAATATACAAAATGAAACAAGTATTCCTAAAGAGAACTACCATGAATAGAATATGCAAAATGATAACTACATATGGCATATGTATTTTTTAATGTAACATTTTAATCACAAAGTTCACTACTATGTTTATGATATGCAAAATGATAGTTTAATGTAGCATTTGAGTTATGTAGTCCACTATCACGTTTAAAACAGGCAAAATGATAGTTTAATGTAGCATTTTAATTATGAAGTCCAATATTATGATTACAATATGCAAAATGAGATTTAATGTAACATTTTAATCACACAGTCCACTACCATGTTTATGATATGCAAAATGATAGTTTAATGTAGCATTTAAGTTATAAAGTTCACTATCACGTTTAAAATATGCAAAATGATAGTTTGATATAGCATTTTACTTATGAAGTCCAATATCAAAGTTATAATATGCAAAATGGTATTTAATGTAGCATTTTAATCACAAAGTCCACTAGCATATTTAAGGTATACAAAATGATAGTCTAACATAGCATTTGAGTTATGAAGTCCAATGCCATGTTTACAATATGCAAAATGATAGTTTAATATAGCATTATACTTATGAAGTCCAATATCATGATTACAATATGCAAAATGAGATTTAATGTATCATTCTAATTACAAAGTCCACTAGCATATTCAAGGTATGCAAAATGATAGTTTAACATAGCATTTGAGTTATGAAGTCCACTATCATGTTTACAATATGCAAAATGATATTTTAAAACAGCATTTCAATTAAAAAGTCCACAAACATGTTTAGAATATGCAAAATGATAGTTTAATGTAGCATTATAGTTATGAAGTTCACTATCATGTGTAAAATATTCAAAATAATATTTTTATGTAACATTTTAAGTACAAAATCTACTATCATGTCATGGGCTCGGTAAAAGGCTCGATCACGGGATAGGTAATCGGATCGGTCACGGGCTTGGTCACAGGCTTGATCACAGACTCGGTCACCGAAATATATTATTTAACCAAGCGTACCATCAAATGAAAAAACTAACTAGATGTCAAGCCTAATCGAGTACGCATGGATGCAAAATCCAATCTGATGCCAAACCTAATCAAGTACATATGAATGCGAAAGCAAACCGGATGTCAAACCTAATCGGATGCATATGAATGCAACAGCTAACCGAATGCCAAGCCTAATCGGGTACATATGGAAGCAAAAGCTAACTGGATGCCAAGCCTAAACAGATACATATAAAACCAATCTATATCCGAGATATGTTGTTTAACCGAGCGTACAATCGAATGTAAAAGCTAATCGGATACCAAGCCTAATCAAGTACGTATGGATCCAAAAGCTAACCGGATGGCAAGCCTAATCGGGTACGTATGGATACAAAAGTAAACCGAAATCGGGTACGCATGGCTGCAAAAGCAAACCGGATGGCAAGCCTAATCGGGTACGTATGGATACAAAAGTAAACCGGAATCGGGTACGCATGGATGCAAAAGCAAAACAGATGTCAAATCTAATCTAATTCTAGTAGCATGTTTATGATATGTCAAATGATAGTTTTATATATAATTTAAACTATGAAATCCACTAGCATGATTAAAAAATGTAAAATGATAATTTAATGTAACATTTTTGTACAAGGTCAAGTAGTATATTTGTGATATGTGAAATGATAGTTCCATATGACAATTTAACTATGAAATATACTAGAGTGTTTATAACATGAAAAGTGATAGTTTAATGATGCATTTTTTAACAAAGTCTACTAATATGTTTATGATATCTAAAATGATAGTCGGCATTTTAGCTACAAGATCCACTAGCATGACTGAAATATGCAAAGTGATAGTTTAATGTAGCATTGCAATTACAAGGTTCAATAACATTTATAAGATATTTGAAATGATAGTTTGATGTGACATTTAAGTATGAAGTCAATTGTCATATTTCTAGAATGACGAACTGCTGGATAATTGCAAAAGTATGAAAAGTTTGTAATACAACTTTAAATTACACTACAATATGTTTATTCCTATTAATTTCAATTATACTGAAATGTTATATACAACTGGCATAATGCAAAACTTGATGTTCAATATTTGTACTGTGAAAATCATAAACAACGTATATTGTTGAGTACTTAGAAATGTTCAAAAATATTAAACACACCTGTAAATTCCACAATATTTGTGAGTAATACAAATAGCTAACTATTAACATAAAATGCTATATACATATAACATTACACTTTAACAAATTCAACAACAGCTTGAAGCTTACCAGAAATACAATCAACATCAAATACACCATCTGAAACTAACAAGAGCAGCATTCAACATCAGGTACAAAATAATAAAACAATAAAAGACTAAATTGCATAATATACACAGAAATGCTAGTTTCATATATCTATATATAATAGGAAAACACTCATTTGAAGCTTTGGAAATTACGTTAATACCCCTGTTATACATTAACTAAAAATAAAACAACAGGAGGATGGTTTTGTCCTTGCTAAAAATAAAACTAATGCATTTTTTCTTTACACATCCAATCGGACGTGCCATACGTACTGGTCATAATAATACGAAAGATACAATAATCACATGCAAAAACAAAAAAACTGATCAAAAAACATTACCAATCATCAATAATTCCAGTACATGTCAAACCTCCAGTTAATATCAATATCGTGTTAGAACTCCATAACGTTCATAAGCATGTGGCGACACATTCAAATACAAAGCGCTCAAGGCAGCATCTCCCGTTCTCGACATCACAAAGCACAGCGAGGATGGTGAACTCTGCTCAAGCAATTTAGAATGGAGGAGCGACGATCTCGATCTTTATCCAAGAAAAATGGTGAAGTGAGATGCATTTTCGAGTCGGCATCTTTAAGCGAATAACAACAGTGAGTTTGGGAAGACAGAGCGGGGAAGTTTATTCAAGGAGAAGCAAAGATCAATTTAATTTTTGGCAGTCCGCATGATTTGAGATCGAGATTGAAGAGGAACGAGATTGAAGAAGACGCAAGATTTGTAGTTATTGTTTTATTTTAGATTTAATAACAAGTAAGTATATATATATATATAATATGCGTGTATACATATATATGAATATAAATTAATAAATTTATTTGTATATATTACATACCTATGTATACTAATTATAAATTCAAATATTAGTTTTGAAATTGTTTTAAAAACATCTAACTTTTGATTTATTTTTCATAGAATGGTTGAAAAGAGTTTCATTATCATATTATTTCTAATTCAATTTAAGTGTATGTGTATATGTATGTAATCATAAAGCAAGTAAATATTCCAATTCATGAAAACTTGGATCAAATCCACACATGTGAACCGACATATGTAAATGTATGTATAATAGAAATATATTAGAAGTTACTAATACTGTAGCCTTGAATGTGCATTTGAATATTAAATCCACTTGAACGTTGAATCCAGTAACTCTTTAAATTGAATTCGTACTCTTCTAGAAAAGCAGCTAAACGAAGAGATAGCCACGTCTTTGAACTAGATTTTAATTTGATTTTATTATTGTTTGGAGACAAAGACGGGGAGGTCCTATTATTTTTGGCCAATGCTAGATAGAGGAGGATGCAAAAGTAAAATGCAAATAATTGGGGATGGTTGGTTTAAATATGCAATAGGAAAGAGTAAAAAGTTGGAATCTAGATCTCCTTATTTATCTTCTCTTCTTACAAATTCAAACCACATATTTCAAACAAATATAACCACCCCTCCCTTTTATGGCCGACCAAAGCTATGGGCAAATGGACCCGTATACATTTCCAAATCCAATCAGTATTTACGTGTTTTAAATCCAATTTAAATGCTTATCTATATCGTATATCGATACGTACATATAAAACTTTTATATACGCACTTTATTAAATACCAATTCAAATAAATCAAATATAATTATATAATTAATATTTTATAAATATTAATTAATTTATAAATTATGATAAGTTGCATGGTATTTTAGAGTATTCAACATTGCTGTTGTGCAACTCTAATATAAATTCAGTTAGCGATTAACGTCGAACAATTCGAATATCAATGTTCACACGTCACCTTAACTAACGTTGTGGTAGTTTGGGCAAATTAACCACTTATCCATTTATGGTAAAATCCAATTTTACTATTTTAAGCTGTCTCTAGTAGTGACGATTATTTACACCAACTCTCTTTGTTTAAACTATATCACATCAGGCCTTATGGAATTTGATTTTGATCAAAATTCCAATATCGTCCACATTCAACTTGTATGATCCAAACATAAAGTACTTGGTTCAATAACATCAATTATTATTAACAGAACCGCTCTGGCTAGAGACGTTGACTTTGAGTTGACTACAATTAACCGTGGTACTAACCATATATAACCGAGGAGATGAATTTTCTTGAATAGTGTTTCACTTTCAATATTTTAACTTAGGCTCAACTATAGTCGTTCGATGAACGTCATGCCATGATTTACTATAATCAAAATAGAGCATTCATATTGAAGTTTAACAGTATAAAGTCGAGAGAACTATGTAATATCATCACTTTGATATTCTCTATTTGACCTTAGTTATATTAACTAATAGAAAACTATCGAGTGAGTCATTTCATGGTTATCCAATAATTATCAGTATGTAACCCTTTAGTGCATTCAACAATTATGAGTAATACACTGCCCAACAATTGGATTACATTACGTACTCCAGTCTCAATGGATGAATCAATATCTTGGCTCGAAACATCTTAAATAGGAATATTTAAAATGATATGCTATTTTTATTGTGATAAATTTCTTATGATTACAACACATTGTAATTACTATCACATAACATACACTTAGGGATTTTTTTTATTAATTATGTTTAAGTTAAATAAATAATTAACATAATACATTATGATAAGTATATAATAGAAAGAAAAACACCTTTTATTTCGAATGATATTTTATTATAGAGTTGATAATCTACAATAAATTATTGAATTATCCATAGAGCATACTTCTAACTCTATCACTAGTATCGTTTTATGATTTCTGTAAATATGATATCATTATTAATTCTTTGAAAGCTTGTAATGCTATTTTTCATAAATTAATCTATAATGCTACTGCATAGCTTTGTAAAGTGATATCATTTTTATTTAATTTTTTGAATATTTATCCTGCTATTATTCATAAATTATTTTATAATGTTACTGCATAGTATCAGTTTTGTATTAACTGATGATTTTTTTTAAAAAGCACTTATATTGAATTTTATCGTGTAATAGTTGATCTTGCCTCATGATAGCATTTTATGTTTAAATAATACGACTTAGTAGCATTTTGTACTTCCTTTATATATTTTACATCATTTCATCATATAATGATATTGCACAATATCATTCTTTTACCCGTTGCATATTTTGCAGTAGTTGATAATTGTTGAGCAAGAGGAGATGAGCAACGATGTTATAATGTGCTGGAAGATGTAGATGACACAGTAGGTGGTGAGTAGAGACATGAGTTTGTTAAAAGTATGTTTTGAGAAGGCGACGGCTATGAGAGATGACAGATATGAGCAGTAGCGGAGCGCGTGGTATGTGTAGAGTGGCGTGGACGCGCGATCGTCTGGAGGCGTGCGAAGCAATGATGTTGGATGTGGCGGTTTGGACCGTGTCTACGTGATGAACGAGATGTTGACAAATTGTATAAATTTTGAAGAGGCTGTACAAGACGCAAAAAATGATGGTTTGTACTTTAAACTAAATTTCCCAATCCAAAATACATAGTACCGTTGTACGGTTGTGTATAAAGTTTATATCTATTATGCGAGGACCTAGGTTTGGACAAAGTTGGAGCTTCACAAAATAATTATCTTTTTAGCAACGGCAGCATTTTTGCGTGAAAGTGTATGCATGTGGGGTATAAATGCTTCACAATTGCACAAATGGCCCGCTAGCCCAATTCTATTTTTTAACTATTGAAGGCGAACCATCACGGCACCATTTGGTATTTACAGCTCATTCACAGCCTCACATCCTTCATCCTCTCTCCTTTTCCATTCTTGATATTTACGCATTTCAAAAGACTGAAGGAGAAACACCACTTTATATAAATTCACAAGGAAGTAAGTGTGAATGTATGATTTTATTGGTTTGATTGCTCCTGTAAGTGAATATTTACTTTCCTTTAGCAGAAAGCTTAGATGTTCTTTCTCCAATTTTCTTTGCTGATACATCCGCCCTTCTCAATTTTTGCTTAGTAGTTGTTTGTTCTCGGATCTGTCGGTTGAATGATTGAAGCTATTTTCTTCTTTAAGGTATGACCTTTTATTATGCCCTTTCCCATTATCTTGGCAATATTAGAAATAATAGTTAGTTTCTAGGTCGGAACTTTATCAGCTTCTGAGACAGTATTTGTGCTTGGAAATTGCCATGTTAAAGTTAGTTCTCAATATAGCAGTAGAAAACAGTTTTTTTCCCAGCTCCCCTCTTTGTGTTGTGCGTATACCGGTAACTTTTCTTATAGATTTGATTAGCTGTAGATGGTTTCGACCATTAGTATTTTGCTGAAAATCTTAGCATCGTTTGAATCTATAGAATTTAGCCTTTAGATGATGGGTAGTAATTTTTTCTGTAAATCTGAATCTGTTTAAAATTTAAACAGTGTGTACATTATTAGAATATTTCTATTTAACATTATGCAGCACGGCAAGGTTTTTTTAGAGGTTTGTCCAATATTTAAAACAGTGTTGATTACCATTTTGTTGAAGATGTAAACATTATTAAATTAATCAGTTCTATCACAGCTAGCCACTGTATTGTTTGAGTGTTGTTTTTCCACGTACTAAAAATGACATTCAAAGTTGAAATTAGGTAATCTTCCCTATACCTGTTATTGATGCCATAATTTTTATTCTTTTATTGCTTTTATTTATTTGCTTATATTTCCTTTTGTATCTTGAGCTCCAAATTAATATTTGCTTAACTATATCTTTGTGAACTGCTGTTGGTGCATAAATTTTGTAACAAAATAGTGTATCATATAACAATCATTTATCAAGGTGTATATCAATGTTGCCATCATATAAATCTGATTAGTTTGTCAAGCACAAACCATGATATTTGGTAATGGGATTACAAAGGCATAGGAAATTCTAAGTTATGATTTATTTCATTACGTAAAAAGATAAGATAGACGAGACCAAGTGTAGAAATATGTTGGGGTTTCTTAGCAGTAACACAGGTTTGCTATAAACTTTAATTGAAAGCATTCTGATACCTGTAGGCGGAAACTACTAATCATCCTATAAATTTGGTCCTGAGGAGGAGTACCACTACATATTGAATTCACAAACCATAGTAGCAAATTTCAGATTGTAAGTCTTCTTTTACTGTAGCTAAACCATCAATTTGCATCGCTTTATACACGTTGCTGAATATATGAATATTTTAATTAATTTATGTTGAAATCCATACAGGAGTTAGTTTGAAAGGCTATATGGCTACACTTACTGATATCGGGGTTGCTGCAGCTATAAATATCCTAACCACCTTTGCTTTCTTTCTGGTCTTTGCGTTTCTAAGGCTTCAGCCATTAAACGATAGAGTTTATTTTCCAAAATGGTACCTTAAAGGCGTAAGAAACAGTCCAACAAGCTCTGGGACTGTGACAAAATTTGTAAATTTAGACTTAAGTTCGTATCTGAGATTTCTTGATTGGATGCCAGCTGCACTCAAAATGCCTGAACCTGAACTTATTGATCATGCTGGACTTGATTCTGCTATTTACTTGCGGATTTATTTGATTGGGTATAACAAATATCATTTTTAACGATTATATGTGTTATTATATTCTTGTATGTTTGCACATTTAATTATCTTTTTTTAGCTATGTTTAATTTGAGAATTAATGTTTCAACTGTCAGTTGCTAAAAGTATAGGTGTTAGCTGATACGTATGTGTCTAGCAATAAAGGCTATATAAATGCGTTCATGCTTATATAATGTTGAAGTCCATTCTTTACCATCATATTTAGGCAATAATACCTTGCATTATCTGTGTTGTGGTTCATGCAAGTGATTAATAGAAGATGGAATAGGGTAGTATATATAGAATAATTATAATTTCAGATTGCAGTAGTATTTTGTAGGTTTGTTCAGAGTATATAAAATGATATATAATCAAAGCACTGATAATTTCATATGCTGCTACTACTTTCAACTAATTGTTTATTCTTAAATGGTCTGTAATCAGTTTAAATATCATATTTTGCATTCCAGACTCAAAATATTTGTCCCTGTTGCTATGTTGGCATTTCTTGTACTGGTACCAGTCAATTGGACCAACGATTTCCTAGATGAGTCAACAATAGTGCACAGTGATATTGACAAGCTTTCAATATCAAATATTAAAGACGGATCACAGAGGTTAGTTTTCTAAAGAATTTTATACATGTTAAATGGAGTAATTTTATATAGCTGTATACAACATGTATCTGATCATCTATCATCTTTCGATGTGCTTGCACATTTTTGTTTGTAGGTTTTGGGCTCATATAGCGATGGCTTATGCTGTTACAATTTGGACTTGTTATGTGTTAATCAGAGAGTATGAGATAGTTGCATCGATGAGACTGCATTTTCTTTCATCATCCAAACGCCGTCCAGATCAATTCACTGTATGTTCTCAACTTCTACAAGGAATTTAACTTAAACTGTTATTTGATGGAGAATGCATTAGTTCTTATTTGTGGGATTGTATAAACATATTCAGATTAATAATACTTGTGTACTTGATATTACACCGTCCAATAGATTGTTTGTTTCATAATTTTTTTATTTATTTTTATTTTTTATACTATTCTTCCACAGGTGCTTGTCAAAAATGTGCCATCTGATCCAGATGAATCTATTAGCGAACTTGTTGAGCATTTTTTCCTTGTCAATCACCGTGATCACTATTTAACTCATCAGGTTGATTACCTAATTCTTTTTTCTTCTCCCTGCCATTGTTAACTTTTCTTACACTTGTAAATGTTAGTGGCGCTTTTATTGTGATCACTTCAATTTTTTTCATATCGAAGTAGTTATTTATTTTCAGGTCATTGATTTGGTCAAGTAAATTTCCCTTTTAGGTTGCACCATGCGCTACTAGCTTAGTTAAAATTTCTGATAGATGCGTTGGATTCATCTATCTTATGCACCTTTTCCTTTTCATTTCCAATTTAATTACAAAATGTTTTGAATATGTTACGTTCCATCTAACTGTTCCTCATCTTCTCTTGTTATGCATATAGATTGTCTACAATGCAAACAAGCTCTCTAAGCTTGTTGAAAAGAAGGAGAGCCTGCAAAATTGGCTCGATTACTATAAACTGAAGTATGAAAGAAATCCAGCTAAAAGGCCTACACGAAAGGTTTATTTTTGGAATAAGGCTATCATTTACTTTACAAGGTTGAAAAATTGAATATTTTGTTTTTTCAAGTTGAGAAATTTTTTCCTTCTGTATTCTTTTTTCATCAGCTAGGGTTTCTTGGTCTTTTTGGCAAAAGCGTTGATGCTATTGAGTCCTATACTGAAGAAATTGAGAAGCTTTCAGAACAGGTGTGTGATGTTACATTTCAACTCATCCACTAATTGATAATTTTGACTTAACAGCGAAAAAGTGAATGGTTCTCCAAAAATACATTGTATATGTACATGTTGAAGTCTAATGAAAAGGGGCTCTTTTGTTCCAAAAAAAAAAAAATACTTCGTGCACAACATTTATCCCCTATTCACTACCTATGGAACACAATCTGAACAGCGACCTTTATAAATACACCATACTCAATGTCTCTGCTGATTCGATTTCAACCTATGTAATTTTAGGAAGTTGCAGAACGTGAAAAAACTATGAACAACCCAAAGTCTATTATACCAGCAGCATTTGTTTCGTTTAATTCTAGATGGGGCGCGGCTGTTTGCGCACAAACACAACAAACAAGGAACCCTACTATATGGTTGACGGAGTGGGCACCTGAGCCGCGTGATGTATATTGGAGTAATTTAGCGATTCCAATTGTCCAACTCACAGTTAGAAGATTGATTATAGCTGTGGCATTCTTCTTTCTAACATTCTTTTTTATGATTCCAATACTGATGGTACAATCAATTGCAAATATCGAGGGAATAGAGAAGGTTCTTCCTTTCTTAAAGCCCTTGATCGAAAAGTAAGTGGGTTGAATGATACATTTTCCTTCATTTTATATATAGCTTACTTGGTTAGAAAAAAACTCTTAAAAGCCTCCTATTGGCCTATTTTTCTTGGAAACTATTGTTACTATTTGTCTGTTTCATTTTTGCGAGTTTTTCTACCAATACTTATTAGAAGTTGCAGCGTTTTTCAGATCAGTTCCTTTTGTTGGTTTTCTGAGTTTGGATCATAATATTTTTTGCAAGATGTTCTGTACATTTTCATTATTTGAAGTAGTGGCTCGTGATTTCAGTTCACACAATTGCTAGATAACAGCTTACAGTTGCGGCTAGATTTCAATCTGATCTTCTCTGATGTGTTACATTATGAATAATTTTTTTAATCAGTATCATTTATCCTAGGTGTGTACCAGGAATCAAACAACAAGCTTAATTTTTGGGTTATCTTCTTTACTTTAGCCTACATAAGAACGATATTATTTACATGCAGGCCTAAGATTAAGTCACTGATCCAAGGTTTTCTTCCTGGAATCGCTTTGAAAATATTTCTTGTTTTCCTTCCTACAATACTGATGATGATGTCAAAGTTTGAAGGGTTTGTATCAAAATCAGCTCTTGAGCGAAGGGCTGCTGGGAAATATTACATGTTTATACTTGTTAATGTATTCCTTGGAAGCATTGTAAGTGGAGCTGCATTCGAGCAACTGCAGACCTTTCTTCATCAGTCAGCTTCAGAGTATGCTTTTATAAATATTTTCAACTTCAACATATATGGTGTGTGTGAGCGTGCGTGGGTGTGTGTGTTCGAACTCCGAAGGCCTTGTGTTTGTGCCCAGACACCAATTTTCGAAAATAACAATAAAAATGCCATGCATGAAGTTTCTTTGTGATTGAGCTGTTTTGGGTTGTTGTGCCCAGACACCAATTTTCAAAAATAACAATAAAAACACCATGCATGCAGTTTCTTTGTGATTGAGCTGGTAAAGGTTCAATACACAAGTCCCATATTCTGATCATGTGCTTCATTAGGATATTTGATTAATACATTAGCTAGTAAAAACATATTCTGATCATGTGCTTTCGTGTGTACCCATTTTACTCCTAGCTTGCCCGATTTTGATCACTCATATTGATGCACAACAACAACAATATTTAACATGCTTAATGAACTGGAGGAAGTGCTACAAAATGTCAATTTACAAATCTACTCTAGATTTATCCTTTTAACTATCAATATATTATGTTTATCGCTAAATGTCGTGTGGGATGGGAATTCAAAGTTCTAACGATTGATTATCACGCTGATAACCTTGCATCAATTTTTTATTTTATTTTTATTTTTTACATTACAATTGTAGGAACATATAAATTTGATTTCATAAACAAAAACATAAAAAAGCTTTTAAAACTTGAAAATTTCTAAATTTCTTTGTGCTTTCTATATTAAGAACGAACTAGTTTGTTTGACCTCCAGTGCTGTATTTTTTATTTCTTGTTATTCTTTCAAGTTAGAGTAATAATGGTAGCAAATTTGATTTCATAAACAAAAACATAAAAAATGCTTTTAAAAATTGAAAATTACTAAATTTCTTTATGCTTTCTATATTAAGAATGAACAAGTTTGTTTGACCTCCAATGCTTTATTCCTTATTGCTTGTTATTCTTTCAAGCTAGAGTAATTATGATAGCAAATTGATAGCATATTTGATTTCATAAACAAAACCATAAAAAAAGCTTTTAAAAATTGACACTTTCTAAATTTCGTTGTGCTTTCTATATTAAGAATGAACAAATTTGTTTGACCTCCAGTGCTGTATTCTTTATTGCTTGTTATTCTTTCCAGTTAGAGTAATAACGATAGCAAATTGATTGTGCTTATTATATGATTATTTTTCCTCAGAATACCAATAACCATAGGCTCTTCAATTCCTATGAAAGCAACATTCTTTATATCATTTATCATGGTTGATGGCTGGGCAGGAATTGCTGGGGAACTTTTGCGATTAAAACCTCTAGTCATGTATCATTTGAAAAATTCATTCTTAGTAAAGACTGAAAAGGATAGAGAAGCAGCAATGGATCCTGGAAGTATAGGATTTGACTCGGGTGAACCTCGAATACAACTCTATATTTTACTGGGTCTTGTATATGCGGTGGTCACTCCTTTCTTGCTGCCATTCATAATAATTTTCTTCGCGTTGGCATATGTTGTTTTCCGTCATCAGGTAAACTTTTTAATAGTTTTATTAGCATGCCTTCAAAATGTCATTTGTCCTTATAGTTATTAACAATCTCGTATGATAAAAACTACTAAAAATGGAAATCTGGAAACAAAAATTATTGAAAGGATGTCTGCCGATGTATTCAAAATCCTCAAAGGTAACGTAGTGAACCTATTACATTAGTTCTGACGATGTATTGCAATTAATATCCTTTGACCATGAAAACTAGTGGATTTTTTCTTTCTTTTTTTCTTTTTTTAATTTCTAATCAGAAGTTGGTATATCATGTAGTATTGATTATTTTCAATTTTTACATCATAATAGCGATACATGAAGAATTCTTGAGTTTTTGACTTAACACACCTACATGTTTCATTGCTGTAAATTTGTTAATTTATAATCAGAAGTTGGTGTGTGTCTAGGCATGTAGTTTTCTGCATACTTGTATTTTACTCCTAGGATACTATTCCTAACCATTTATTGTCCTAAAAAATTCATGATTACGAAGTCATTAGTCTCCAATAGCCAAGAGTTAGCCAAATTGTTAGACACAGAGACAAGAAATCAAGAGTTCACAAACTTGGTAGCAACAATTTTTTAATAATTCAAATATGTTTTATGGAACATATCATGATGTTCGTTTATTTAGCTTTCTAAGAAAGGATCTCTAATTGATTAAAGTAAATGTTTTTATTCTTCAATCATTGCTAGTTTCCAATTGTAACTAATAAAATAAGCTTCTTAGTAACCCCAAGGACCAAGTTTCTGCTTGTCATCCTTGGGATGCCTTCTAGCCTCGCAAGCCAACAAAACATTTTAGCTTTTTTTTTCAAATTAAATATTTGGTGGATCAAACTCTTGATCCCATCAACAAAGGTCATGTACATCAAGGTATTAGGTATCGATCGGTACATTGAAATTTCGATAGTACCGTATTGGTACCAACACTGACCGAATCGAAACCGAGCGTAAAATTCGGTTTCGGCTAGGGTTTAAAAAATTGAAGGCAAAAAAATACGAAATCAAAAAAAAAAAATTCAAAATCAATTGAACAACTTATCAGAGCAAGATTTTCTTCCACTATGTCTTTCCATGAATTCAAGCTTGAAAAGTTTTCTTAAATCTTTGATGTCTTTTTCTTTCTTCTTGCCCTAGCAGTTGACTTTGAGAAGAAGTGTGTGAGACGATACAGAATTTGAGTGCGGTTGGAATGTAGTTTAGGGCTTAAATCATTTATTTTGGTTGGGTTAACAAATATTTATCAATTTTAATCAAGTAATGAATAATTAGGACCATGTTTTTAAATATCTTATACCTAGTCTAAAATCTCCTTTTCACACTTAGACGAGACGAGACATTAAATTTCATTTATATCTTGTTCAATGCTCTTCTCGTCAGAAATATTCAAATCTTATCTGAAATATGAATCAAAATCTCAAAATCCGAGATCTCATCCGAAATTATATCTTTTCCTCTTACATAATTTTTTCCTTTTTCGTATAGGTCCAAAATAAACTATACAATCAAAAAACCATTTACCAACTCCTTGGGCATATTTTTTACTTTATATCTTGATGAGTTGCAATAAAATACTTTTTTTATGTTCAAATAAGTAGCTATTATTCAATCAATACCAAATTAATTAAGCTAATCAAGCTACCACTCTTCTCCAAAATATTAATTTGAAAATTTTATTTTATCCAAATCAATTATGTTACAATTTTTATTTTTATTTTAAATATTATAATTGTTAATTGAACAATTAAAACATCAATTTTATATCCATAAAGTTGCTTTGAAATAATCTCGAGATGTACACCTGAGATACACTCATCTCGTTTGAAATCTCCTTCGATATGAGATAGCTTGGGTAAAAATGCCGAGACGAAACATGACCGAACTCCGAGATTAAACCTTGATTGGGACTAATGATCGATTAGGGTTGGGCTGCAATTGGTATGTAGTTTATGGCTTGAATCATTTATTTTTGGGTTGGGCTAACAAACATTTAGGTATCAAACATAATTTAATTGCTATTTATTAAGTTTAATTTTGTTTAACTGATGATATTGTTGATAATTTCAAGTACAAATTATATTTCTTTATAGACCATATTTTATTCACAAGATTATTATTACATTTTCATTAAAAAACAATTGAAACCCGAAACTAAAACTTTCGAAATTTCCAAAATTGCCCGTAACTAAGAAAATTTCAAATGATTGAAACCAAGACCGAAACCGAGTTCTCTAACCTTGATTATCATACACCAACCTCACGAATTGATGAGTCTTAAAGACACTAATTAACAATAATTTTGAAAAAATAATACAGATAAATTCTTTATTTTAGATTGGTACATGGTTTTGTATACCGACGATAATGACTATTCAATTATTAATCATTGCTATTAATTACATTAGTCTGTGACATGCACGGTGTGTATTGCATGTATATGATGTGAAGATGTGAAAATATAATAAACTGTAAGAGTATTTATGTAACTCCGATGATGGTTGAAATGTTGACACACCGTTGGATCCCGTACACTCGATTCCATTTTATTATTAGTAGAGATAACCATATAATATTATTTTGAAATAGGTGTCGTGATATTTGAAATGCGATAAGTTGAGTAAAACTATTTCTTTCACATTCAAATTGTTCGTTTGTTTTTTAAACGACAAACGAATAACTGAAAGTAAAATAAACAATACATCTGATGGTGCCATCATATTTCACTGGAGATTTCAGAGGCGAAAAAGCAAATTATGTGGAATTGCTTAAGTTTTAAAAGATATAAAAAAGATAACTATGTCAGGAGGATTTTTAGAAGGTACAAACTTCCTAAAAAATTGAAATATAAAATTCGATATTTACGACATCGTTGCTGTATAAATTCTCAGCTGCAAAACATTCTAAATTTAAAGTGATAAATAAACTTATTTCAACAATCTCTCTCTCCCCTTTTTAGATTGCTCAAGACAAATATTTAAGTATAGTTGGAGTGAGTAGTATTGGAAAAGAGAATTGGGATGTATATTCCAACTTCTTAGAAATTCATTTTCATATTTGAAAATTTATAAAAAGAAACTATGTAGTAATGTTACATGCGTAATCAAAAGAACATTTATATTCATTATAATTGTTGGAGTAGGTTTTGTTCTCACATACTTCGACGAATATATTCGTTTTGGTTTTTTATGTTAGTAAGGTGTTATAAAATATGTAATATGGAAATAGTGAATAAACTGAATTATATTTATGAGGACTATATTGTAAAATTTCTATCACCTTAGCCTATGAATAAAGCTCAAGAGTATTGTATATTTACACCTGCGGTAAATGAAATATCTCCTCACTCTCCCATTGCCTTTTATCTTATTTTGTTTCTCACACGTTACGAGCATGATCTCTAACGGGTAGACAATTTTTTCTTTCATTATAAAAACAATTGAAACATGTTTTGATTTCAAATTTATTTATAAGTCATGGAATTCGAGTATTATCATGCTCAAAGGATAGATTTTTAAGATCTAAATATGTTTTAGACGAAAGATTTCATTTTAATACATTTTTTACTTTCGAATTTATTTAATTTTTTTTATTGTTGAATGCTTTTGAGTTCAATTTATAGATCTATGAGATCTATATTTATTTTCGAAAGTAAGTTTCGAATTTGACATCTTTTGTTGTTGGATTTAAATAATTTGATTTAATTTGATTGTGTTTTGTTTTGTCTGATTGAATCATTGATCCAAGTAATCTAAACATGATTGGTAAATGAAGTTATCATTTTGATTTTTTTATCTTTCGAATTTGAGTTTAAACGAGGATTTTGGAAAGATTTTGAGATAAAAATGCATGTTTAAATGATTTATATATGTTTATGTAACAAATTTTCATTTTGAATTTATCTATTTTCGATTATGTTTTAAAGTGAAGAAAAATCAAATATTTTGGAATATCCAACCGTATAATTATGACGGAATTGTTAATTTGTGGTATTTTAATTTTGGGTTTAATATAATGAAGAACTAAAGAGTTCATGTTTTAGATTTGTAGTTATGGATCTACAAGATCTAACCATTTATGTATGAAAAATTCTTTTTTTCCCAAGTTTATTTCCGATTTGAATAATAAAATAAAGATTCCAAAACCAGATAAATATGTTGATCTAGAAGATCTAACGTTATTTTGAAAGCAAATATATTATTTTAGTGTTGATTTGGTAATAAAAGCATAGATCCATATATTATGGTTTGATTCTACAAAGAAGGTTAGTAAATTTTATACCATAGTAGCTTAGATTTGACTTAATTCAAAGCTTTCCCGTTATTATTTGTGTTAAATATAGTGATCTATGTATTTTAGATTCATTCCATAATGCAAGTTATGATTTTATCAGGCATGGACTCGAATTTTGTTGTTTAGATTTCGTTTCAAAATCAAATTGAATTTTGAAATTGTTTTATGTCTATATCAAAAGATTAATGTGTAATACATCTTTTTAGTAAAGTTTATTTTGGATTATATGATGAATTTGTCAGTAGTGAATGGTACGGAGATTTAATGGTATATCGTATGATTTTGGATTACATTTCACATGCAAATTTTAGTTTTTGTTATGCATGGTTTTGATTTGAATTAGAAATGAGATATTGAGTAGAACTATGAAATATCTTATTTTAGATACACACATATCTAATATAACTCAAGATTGAAGTTTGAGCGAGTACTATGAAAATTATTAGATATGGTTTTTACTAATCATTTTATGTCGTCAAAATCTGCAGTTTTGGTAAACTATTTCTGCTAGCCATCGTATTCTATATTTTTGTTATATAATATCCACTATATATACTATGTTGTATTTTTGTTTTGTACCGTATACAAAATACTTTACTCGAAAAGCATACTTTTTTATGTAGTCTCAAGAAGAGATAAATATATAATCATATGTTAATTAATCTCTTAAAGAGGCTAATAATTACGAAGTAATTCCTAATGAATTAATTGAACAATGTCTCTATGGAAAAAGGATGGAAAGAAAAAAAAACCGAAGTTCACCGTATTTCCTGAAGAAATATATTGTAATCGTCTTCGATGAGATGCATATTACCTTTTCGTAGGAAACAGTTTGTATATATGGTAATGTTAGGAAAAAACAACGGTATAGAAATTTAATGATTTCCTAAAGAATACCGTTTTAATACATGTTTGTCATAAAATGTGTTCAGTATGGTGGAATATTTATTAAAAGTCTTCAATGAGTGTGTATAGAATAATTATTTGTGTAATTTGTCAAGGACCACTAGTTCAAGTGACAAATGATAATAAAGGTTATGGAGGTTATAAGTTTAAACCCTTGGGATATCAAAATGAGTGCTCTGTTTGAATTAAATCTCTCTTGTTATAAAGAAATTGTGCAACAACCATTTGAATCATTTTAACCATATTTTAAGTTTTGTTTATATTTATATTGCAAAATTCAACATTCCAGAAAAGGAGTTCTAGATTTTTAATTTTGTTAAATTGCACTTTCTTTAGAAGTTATATCTCCTGAACGAATATCATATAACAAGCCATAAGTAGTTGTAATTTACCTCCCGAGAAGATTATATAATGATACAACACTCCAAAAGTAGGTTTTATCTCTCACATCTAACTTTTATTTATCATATCTTATTTTGCTACTGTTTTGTATATTTCATATGTCATTCAAAATTAACGACAGTAAATATACCAAGAAGAGATATTTCATGCTACTTTGAAAGTAGTGATTATGAAATATACGTAAAAAAAGGTAGTGTATATTGATATGACATTCCAAATGCAGTGCATATAAAGTATCTCTAGAAGAGATATGCAACACTCTAGAAGTGGTGATGGTAAAATATCTCTAGAAGAGATTTATAAAATATACCTGAAAGAGATAATATTATACTGCTACTCCAGATGTAGACTATTTTTTTTGAAATGGTACTTTATATACAACATGTTACTAGGACAACGTATCACATGTCAATAAATGTTCGAATCACGCTACGCAAGTTTCGAACTTGCTATCTCTCGCACCAAAGCCGAATCACTTAACCACTAGGACAATGATGCTTGATAGCAATTGCCCATGAAATAACAATTTTAGTACCACACTCAAAAATAAAATATTTTCAGAAGAGAGATTATATTCTTGCATGATACTCTGAAAGCATTGCCCATGAAATATTTTCAAATATGATATAACACTTCAAAAAATGCTTGTGGCTATAAATAGGCCTGTCAATGAATACCCGAAATATCCGAAATTCGTCCGCATCCGTATCCGAAAACATGAAAAATATCCGATATCCGAAAAGCGGATGCGGATATCCGATATTCGAAACATATTTCGGATTATATTCTTGCATGATACTCTGAAAGCATTGCCCATGAAATATTTTCAAATATGATATAACACTTCAAAAAACGCTTGTGGCTATAAATAGGCCTGTCAATGAATACCCGAAATATCCGAAATCCGTCCACATCCGTATCCGAAAACATGAAAAATATCCGATATCCGAAAAGCGGATGCGGATATCCGATATCCGAAACATATTTCGGATACGGATACGGATATGGCTGTATCCGTATCCGATAAATATCTGTCCGGTTTGAAATTAAATTGTGTGATGCATGTTTGCTTTTATGATTTGCTGTGATTGAATTAGCCTATTGGTTTTGCGTATGGATTATATTTAAATATGCAATATTATTGTACGGATTGTATAATTGGATTACCTATTGTTAATTTGATGTAATTTATGTATTACAAGATTTTTTCATCTTTTTTTCAGTCAAAAAAATGAAATACGCATTATATTGATTAATTTTCGGATATTTTCGGATACATTTTGAGGTTCAGATACAAATATTTTCGGATATCCAAAAATATCCGTATTCGCTAAGCCGGATACGGATATTTTCGGATATCCGAAAATATTAGCGGATACGGATACAGATAATATTCAACGGGTATTCGCGGATATCGGATACGGATTCAAATACAGATTTTCATTTTTGGATACGGATACGGATACAGCACTATCCGTATCCGATTGCATCCGTTTACAGGCCTAGCTATAATAATGCAAAGAATTTGTAAATCAAAATAGAACCAACAATAATGGGTGTAAAATATATTGATAAAAATCAATCTTCCACTGTCATGGACTAGTAGTTCCATTAGACAAATTTAAGAGTGGAACAATGATCTTTGATCCAATACCTTTCAAAAAAATATTATAAATTGAATATTATGTTTTCTACCATTTTTTAAAGAAATATCTTTAGATGTTTTCTTGAAGAGATAGTTTATATGTCATATCATAATTTTCACGAAAGCTATAAATATGGTCTTGAGGAAATCTGTATATGCAACTAATATTGTATATTTCTATAACATTTCAAGTATTTGGAAGATACTTTTTATTTTTGTGTAAAATTATCCTTTTATTTTGAACTCTCTAACAAAGATGTCTGTATAATTCAAACTACATATCATTCTCTGAATAAATAATTATACATAATGATCAAAAGAGATGTCCAACATCACTATTTCAATGATTAGGCGCTATGGCTTTGGTCAATGAGGTTATAAATTCGATGCTATACGACCTACGACTTGTAGTACCAAATATGTACAACCACATAACCCAAGTTCAAAAAAGTGATCAAAAGAGATATTTGAAATATAATTAAAGAATAAACTATAACAACTTGAAGTTATGTATAAAATTTATTTGAACAGAAGTACGAAGTTTGGATTGAAAACCTTTAAGGTATAATTGAAGTAGTAGTTCGAAGGACATTGTTCTTTATTATTTATAAGTCAAAAGTAACTAGTGTTTATAGTATATCCAATAACTTGAAGTCATTATTGATAGGTCAAACTTGAAGCTTATGTATTTTCAAACAAGACATTTTGAACATTATCATATGGTATTTTAAGGATTCACATTAGCATTGATTGATAATGAATTTTTTTTACTATTTTAGATACATGTAATAGTTTGTTCTTAGATCATTAACTCAAACGTAAAAGAATATGCATATATATAATACGTAGACACGCATATACCCATATATGTAGATATTTAACGAACAACCTGAAAATTGTTTGACTATATAGATATGATTTCATCTTATAGATCAAGGTTTTAAATCTCTTTCATCTTACACGAGATATTAGCTCGAGATTTTCTCCAAAATCTAAGATTTGACAGTTGGGTTAATTACCAAAGTTTTAAATCTCCTATATTTCAGTCGAGATGTCAGCCCGAGATTTTATTCAAAATCCAAGATTTGAAACCTTACTATAGATTATGCGTAAATATCATCTAGTGATTTATAAATCAGTTAACATAAATGTTGAACGACCGAAAATCATGCGTGTATTCAAATGATCTATGTAATAATTAAATTCCTTTAATTGGCTAGATCATTGTGAGTGAGAACAAACTCTAAAAGTTAGCAATATTATTTGAATGTGCCTTATTAACTAATAAAAAAAATGAGAATCCAAAGAAGATTATTATATAGTGTGGCAATGTTCGTCAACATTAAAAGGGAGGATAAAAGAGATACAAGTTCATTTTGATTATCGAGAGCAAATATTTATTGGCAAGCAAGCAATAATACTTGAAATCCTTAAAAAAATATTTATTTAAGTAAATTGAACAACTTATCGATAATATCCTAGTAAACTTGCTCTGGCATAAGTTGAAATCAAGGTTTGAAAACTCGGTTTCGGTACCGGTTTCGGTCTTTGAAAATTTTAAAAATTTCGGTTCGTTTCGTTAGTTTCGGAAGTTTCGGTAAATGTTTCGGTTTTGGAATTTCGATGAGTATTTAATAGAAAGACAATATTAAGTAATGTTCAATAACTAATTTCAGCAACTAATTATATACCTATATTATTATCTGACAATTTAAAACTATTCCTAATTATGTCTATAAAATAAATATTTTCATTAATTTATTATAATATATAGTTAGTAGGTTGACTTATGTTTATGGTATTATTGACTTTCTAACTGATGTTGTACAAGAAAACACACAGTACATGCTAAAACAAGAAGAATTACACATAATATTGTTTTGCAAGAAACAACTACAAGAGAAAACATCAAAAGCAAGAAAAGTCAATATGTCAAATAAGACCCATGTGCTGCATTTATTACACTCTCATTTCAGTGTTCTTTCTCCCTCTTTTGGTGTGTATTGCTTTTTTTTTCTTTCCTTCTCTTCATTTTACTCCTCTTTCGTTCTTTCTACTTTCCACTGCATCAAAAATTACTTTGTAATTGAATCTCTCTCAGCAAGATACCTCAACAAAATCAATCTTCAACTCACTTGATTGTTATTTCACACTGATCTCAACTTCTCAGGTTTTTCGAGTGAAAGAAACCCTAGCAACTTCTCAGGTTTTATTTAAATTTCTTTGTAAGTTTCTATTCCTCAGCATCTTTCCACCTCCTGACATGAATTATTTTCTTCTATACTTAGACCGGAACCGAAATTTGAGGCCAATTTCGGATCGTCGCCTACCGGAAACGATCCGAGATGGCCGGAATTTCGAGATTCCGGCCGAAATCTCAAACCATGGTTGAAATCCCCGAAGAATCAAAAGAGCATAGACCGCATCTGAAGTGTGACAGAGAAGTCAGTTCAAAATATTTTTGAAGTAATAAATATGTCAAATTAAGGAGGTGGGTGGTGTTGAAGAAACATTGAAGGATGCTCTAGAATGGACCCATAACATAATTATCAAATAACCCTAGAAGTGGTTTAGGTACCTAAAACATGATAAATAATGAGATCTCAATATATTATGTTTAGAAATGACAAGAAATATTCATCGATAATAAATTTATAAATAATGTAGCATTTATGTTTATAAATATTCAAGATAAAAACATGATTGAGAGGTGCGTCATTCCCGGTCCTCTCGTACTAGGGAAAGGTCCTCTCAATGCTTTAACGCTCGTACTGGATATGGACCGAACTGTCTCACGACGTTCTGAACCCAGCTCACATACTGCTTTAATGAGCGAACAGTCCAACCCTTGGAACATACTACAGCCCCAGGTGGCAAAGAGCCGACATCGAGATGCCTAACCTTCCCGTCGATGTGAACTCTTGGGGAAGATCAGCCTGTTATCCCTAGAGTAACTTTTATCCGTTGAGCGACGACCCTTCCACTCGGCACCGTCGGATCACTAATGCCGACTTTCGTCCCTGCTCGACGTGTGGGTCTTGCAGTTAAGCTTCCTTATGCCTTAGCACTTGAGGGCCAATCTCCGTCCGGCAATCATGGATTTTTTTTTAAAATGAGGAACCCGTAGTTCGCAAAATATAATTAGAAACATATATGTAAAGGGGCAAAATCACACTGAAATTACTGAAGCACATATGGTGTTGTCAAAAGTATATTAAGTTCCCAAGACATGATAATTTTAGAAATAGTTGAATTGTTTGAAGTAGTGAAAGTGTTTGAAACGCTTAAAATACCAGAAGTATAAATATTTTTAAAGCTATACTAAATGATAAAAGAATGCAAATTCCTAAAGAACGTACATAACCGTCCGAAGTGATAAATCGGTAAAAGCATACTGTTTTTAAAGCATTTCAATCAAGGTTCAAGAACTCGGTTTCGGTCTCGGTTTCGTTCATTTGAAAATTTCTTAGTTTCGGACGATTTCGGAAATTTCGGAGGTTTCGGTTTCGGTCCCGATTTCAATTTCAAGAGTTTTTTAATCAAAATGTAATAATGATCGATGCAAATAAAGTATAAAATATAGTCTAGCCCAATATACTTATACTTGATTAAACAAATTTAAATTAGAATTAGAATTACACTAAATTAAATTATTCTAACAAAATTAAATGAAATAAAATAGCCCAATGCAATATATCGCTTTAATTCAGCCCTAACTAAATAAAATTAAGTGATATTTAGTTAGCTCATTTCAAAGCCCAAGCCCTACATCAATTTCAATCGGTCCTATTTTCCAACCTCTATTTCCCTTCAGCCCTAACTTATAAAACCGCCTCAATTCACGTCTCCACCTTCAGCCCTCACATATCCTCCCCCCCTTCATCGTCGATGTCTTCCCCTCAATCCTAAATCGACGTTTCCCCTTCAGCCCTAAATCAACGTCTTTCCCTTCAACCCTAAATCGATCGCGACAACATGCTTTGAAATCGACGACTACAACTGCTGTTATGAAATCGACGACAATGATGCTCGTCCGAATTTACATCTCAAATCTCGATTGGTAATTTACCGATTTCTTTTTCTTTTTTTTGATTTTTTAACTGTAAATTAGCGGGACGGGATTTTAACCTTATCCCGTCCCGCCACCGGCCGGAACCGAACCGAGGTGGCCGGAATCTCGGGGTTCCGGCCGGAACCTTAAACCATGGTTTCAATTGTTGATGTTTATAAAATATCTTCTTAAGATATTACTTGAGATTAACATTTAATCAACTATTGTAGCAATGAAAATATAAATAATCACAATACATATAGCTAATATGAATCCGAAGCAAATGCTAACAGTATACAAAATATGCAACATTCAAATAATTTTTGAAGGTAACAATGTTGTAGAAACTGATTGTATCTAAGATATATGTATGTGTATTTAAGAGTGGTGACAATAGTAAATGGTTCGATTGAGGAATTGAATATTCCTTGAGGTTATAAATAAAATATTTTACTTGGAAACATGCTTGAAGCATGCAAATGCATGTGAAACAGTTGAAAGACTGTTCATTATATATCAATTGCGAGGTTGTATTCTTTTTCCTTCATGTTGATTTTTTTCCCTAGTAAGATTTTAATGATGCAAATATTAATAAATGACTTACACGAAGAGAAGTAGAATTATTGTCATTTTCTTTTCTTAACGCTTGTCTAAGCAATTTTATACATATTTATGGATTTAAAAGTATTCGTAGCTGATTTAAATTCTCAAGATGTATTTAAACTCAAAGAGAAAATATTATATCATGGGTATCATACTTTTATAATGTACATTTTTTTCATTAAGATTTTTCCCATTGGGTTTTCTTTAGTAAGATTTTAACAAAGACACTACCTTGATCCAGAAGTATCACTTTTCTTCTCTAGAAATAACATCTTAGAATATATTACTACAGTTATGAAAGTTGTATTCTTTTTTCTTAACTAAGATCCCCCCCCCCGTGTTTTTCGTAGTAAGGTTTTAATGAGACATTATTCAAATCCGGAGATATCAAACTTCCTTTGATGAATTAACATATTAAAATATATTATAATGTACTTTTTTTTTTCCTTGACTAAGGTTTTTCCATTGAGTTTTTCTTGGTAAGGTTTTAACGAGGCATTATACTTATCCATGTGTCAAATTTTTTGATACAAATAACATTTCAAAATACGTGATTTAAGACCATGTTGGTTCTCTTTTTCCTTGACTAAGAGTTTTACCAATTAGGTTTTTTCTAGCAAGGTTTTAACGGGGCACTATTTTGATCCGGAAGTATCAAACTCCATAGTAAGAAATAACATTTTTTTTACTACCATATCTATAGTTATACAAGTTGCACCCTTTTTGTTTAAGGTTTTTTCCATTGGGTTTTCCTAACAGAGGTTTTTAATGAGGCAATAGATAAAATCTGTATCGACTAATCAGGTATATGTAAGCAAGATAATAATGAAGGGATCAATTATCATATATGTTTAAAAAGGGACAACTATAAGTTATCATATGACCAATTATCATATATGTTTAAAAAGGGACAACTATAAGTTACCATATGACCAATTATCATATGGTGGTGTTGTAAGATATGTAATATGGAAATAGTGAATAGGCTTAATTATATTTACAGACAAGGTTCGAGATCTCGGTTTTGGTCTTTTGTAATTTTAGAACTTTCGATCTAATTCGTAAATTTCAAAATTTTCGATTTCAATTTTGGATCTTGTTATTTATTTTTCATATAATTATACATATATTTGTATAATTTTTTGAAACAAAACGTATAATTTAAACTTAATTGAAAATTAAGATATACACAAACAATACCGGTTAATTATAAATATTTAAAACACTAAAAAATATTCATCCATTACTTCATTTTCAACTTTTTTTAATTACATCATTTATATATTTTGTGAATTTGTATGTTTTCTAAGTTAAAATTTCATATTTTGAATATTCCTATATTTGAAAATTCAAATTAATTCCATTTTTGAGTTTTTTCTGTATAATTTGAAGTTCAATAAGTTTTTTTTGTTGAACCGGAATTTCGGTTCGGTTTCGTTTCGGCCCCTACTGAAACCTAAACGGAACGACCAGAATCTCGGTGTTTCGGTCGAAACCTCAAACCATGCTCAATATAGTATTATATATTTACACCTAGGCCTGTCAATGGTATGAGTTTTGGCTCGAACCTGGCCGGTACTCGTCCTATAAATGCGGGTATGGGTTTTGGCTCTAACTACCCAGGCTTGACCCGGTTACTGTTAGGGTTGAGTATGGTTTAGTCAAAACCTACACGGTCTGGGTCTGACCCAATTATTAGTTTTTTCATAGTTTTTAAACATGAGTCTATATGTTATTTTTTGCCATTTTGTTTGTTTATATGTAGATGTTTTTACATACTATTATTGTGAACTTGGCTTACATCACCATTCAATTTGTATGTTAACAATTATTTGTCTATAATTTTTATAAAAATTGCAATTTTAGGGTATGTTTTTAACATAAATATTTTGGGTCGGGTATACGGGTATTACCCGATGGGCTTGAAAAGCCAGACGGGTCGGGATCAGGTATTGGTTTTGAAATACCCAGCGGGTTCGGACGGACTTGGGTTTTGATTATTGTAACAGGGCTCGGGTCCGGGTTTTAGATACCCGGTCCGAAACCCGTCCGTTGACAGGCTTACACCTGCCGCAAATGAAATATTTCCTCACTCTCTCATGCCTTCTTATCTTACTTTGTTTCTAACATAAGTGATATTTTATGCGTTATATTTAATATATCAACAATGTTGTGCCACCAACCCAAGAGCAATAAAGCTTTAATAATAGCTATAATAACTTTGTTGTCACTTATTTTACATAGATGCAATGACAATTTTGATCTCGTATGTGCTATGCTATATCAACAATAGTTCCGAAGATAATTTCGATCATAGTTGATTTGTTTTTTATGCAGATGCAATAATTTAGATCATAGTCGATTTATTTTTTTAGGTTAGTGTTACCAACTCTTATTGGAATTCAATTGCATCATATAGCAGAGATATAACGGGTACTGGGAGATAGATGCTTCTCGTTTCATATACACCATAGATAGAAATGCTAAGAGTTGTCTTAAACAACAAAGATACAATTTAGACCAATAACAAAAAATGCCTTCGTTAAGATTCCAACTTGTGATCTCTTTTACATCAAATTTTACCATAACACAAACTTTGTTATGACATCAAACATAACAAAATTTTGTAATAGATACGCTGTAAAAAGAATTTCCTCGGTGATATGTTAAAACACCCAAAAAGATATAAAAAAGTGAAATAAAAATAGTAAGATGTTTTTGATGAAAATCAAACTCATGACATCATGTCTGAAATTTATTATATATCAGATAAACAGAATCTCATAGTTATTGCCATCAAGTATTTAAAGGATTCACAAATATAAACAAAATAGAAGAAATTTGTTCATTGTGATTGAACTCATGGTCTGAAATCTAAGAGCGATGTATACTACAATATCTTCTTGAACAGCTAGAAGGATATAAATTTGTAAACAGAATAATAGAATAACGTTCACTGCGAGTGGAATACTCGACTTCTGTTACACTAAATGGTTGCATGATACCAATCTAGAAAAGTGTGTACCGGTAGAGATATAGTATGCAATCAAATTTTTGTGTGATCAATGATAGTTTGTGACACTCATTTTTATTTTGTCATCATTTCTTATTGGAACACCAAAATAAAGACATTCCGTTCTTTTCTTTTGACTTGCTGTTAAATTTTGATTCAGATTATCAATTGCATCATATAGCAGAGATATAACGGGTACTGGGAGATAGATGCTTCTCGTTTCATATACACCATAGATAGAAATGCTAAGAGTTGTCTTAAACAACAAAGATACAATTTAGACCAATAACAAAAAATGCCTTCGTTAAGATTCCAACTTGTGATCTCTTTTACATCAAATTTTACCATAACACAAACTTTGTTATGACATCAAACATAACAAAATTTTGTAATAGATACGCTGTAAAAAGAATTTCCTCAGTGATATGTTAAAACACCCAAAAAGATATAAAAAAGTGAAATAAAAATAGTAAGATGTTTTTGATGAAAATCAAACTCATGACATCATGTCTGAAATTTATTATATATCAGATAAACAGAATCTCATAGTTATTGCCATCAAGTATTTAAAGGATTCACAAATATAAACAAAATAGAAGAAATTTGTTCATTGTGATTGAACTCATGGTCTGAAATCTAAGAGCGATGTATACTACAATATCTTCTTGAACAGCTAGAAGGATATAAATTTGTAAACAGAATAATAGAATAACGTTCACTGCGAGTGGAATACTCGACTTCTGTTACACTAAATGGTTGCATGATACCAATCTAGAAAAGTGTGTACCGGTAGAGATATAGTATGCAATCAAATTTTTGTGTGATCAATGATAGTTTGTGACACTCATTTTTATTTTGTCATCATTTCTTATTGGAACACCAAAATAAAGACATTCCGTTCTTTTCTTTTGACTTGCTGTTAAATTTTGGTTCAGATTATCAATGTCTACAATCAAGAATATGAGAGTGGAGCAGCATTCTGGCCATCGGTCCATGGGCGAATAATCACTGCGATGATTATATCCCAATTGCTTTTATTTGGATTGATAAGTACAAAAGTAGATTCTGCGCAGTCAACACCTTTTCTCATTCTTCTCATTGCGCTTCCGGTCTGCACATTCTATTTTCATAAATACTGCAAACACCGATATGAGCCTGCTTTTGTTAAGTATCCCTTACAGGTAATTTATAATATTCTAGAGAATTTATCATTTATCATATGTCCATCTTTTGTTTTTCTAAAACTTCCTCACATATTTTATCTCATCATTATACATACCCAAATCTTATTTTATCTCATCATTATACATACCCAAATCTTGTAATTGTTTTTTCCAAATTCCTTCTATGGTGGACATTTTTAAACCAAACAATACATAATACAAGGCATAACCAAGTACTAATCATTTTGGTGGACTTTTGTCACATTTTCCATATAACGTTAAATTCTGCAAGTCAAAGATCTCAAGGATCACACGGAGTAATTATGTAAAATGAGTTGCATTTCAGCTGGGGAAGCATTCTTGTCCAATCCTCTGATTAATCTGATTTTTGTATGATAATGAATTAAGTAGATTTATTGAGGTTGTCCTAGTATTATGAAGTAGGAAATGACATAACAGGTTCAGATTCATTAATCTCATTAAAATTGATAGTGTATCATTTTTTTAGGAATAGGTCAATACATCTGGTGCATGTTTTGTTCTTTGTTTTTTTATTTTTTTTATAATAGTTATTTCAAAAGCAATGCATGAGCACTAAATCATCACAAAGTCATACGAGGAATTTTGTAAAACCTCCGTGAATTTCCACAGTTGAGCTATCCACATAAGATACTTTGTTTCTTCCATTTTCTAGTGTATATTTCCTTGTCCGCAAGAAATTTAGGTTGGGACATATGCCCACATATTCATGTGTGCCTATGTCCACATTCTATCACATCCATAATCCATTCACATATTTTGATCAAGTAAAAGTAATTGAAATGAAATGAATGGATATGTTCAACTGAGAACAGAGCGATGACATGTGAAACACATCATATACCATCGTTGATATTACAAGAGTTATTTATTTATTTTGATGTAGGAAGCAATGATGCGAGACACTCTTGAACATGCAAGGGACCCAACTTTCAACTTGAAACCATATCTTGCTCAGGCATATATCCATCCAATGTTCAAATCAGGCAAAGATGATTTTCCAGTCGATGATGAAAAGGATTTTGACAGTGCACTTGTGCCTACAAAGCGACAGTCGAGAAGGAATACACCTGTTCCTAGTAAATATGATGGTTCTACGTCACCAACCATACCCGATGTTAACCAAGAACAACTTCTTTGAGAATGATAGTATGTCACGCAGTTAGGCTTTAGAGATGTTTTCCTTTTCTTTTTGTGTGGGTGTAAATCCAGTCTTAATGCAATATATGTACATGTTTGTTGGCTGAAATGAAATAGTTTGGTTTTAGAGGTATAAAGATTAGAACATTACAACTTTACCAAGATATTAATTGCATAATTCTTGTACCTTCGTCAGTCGTTGGTTCAGTTTACCGATCGTTTATAAAATTAGGCATCAAATGACTAAAGTATTTCATAGCCATTGTGAAGATAATGGATGCTTATTTTGTTCTCAAACGTACCTTCGGTGGTTGTGTTTGGATTCGATCATGTGCTTGTGATTTAAAAAAATGCAGCCATGTCTGATTTGATTTATTCAAATCGGTAGGCAAGTAGTCTCTCATTTTGTAGGAGGGCTTTGTAAGACAAGTCTTATCATTAATTAAAATGAACAAAACCTCTCTATCTAATAGTTTATGTAGATTAGGTCCCTTCCCATCCATTTCTTTCATGAGCGGCTGTTATTTTCACACTTTTGTTTTAATTTTGCACTCCATTAATTATCACTTTAAAATACAACAATTTTTTCTAAAATTATCGGATGAGCAAACCGTTTTCACTATTAAATCATAAATTGTATTATCTTTTTAATGATAAGTGTTATAACTGCAGTTAAAAACTGCAGCAAATGTTGCAACAACATAGTGTTAAGAAATGCAGTTAAAAACTGCATTATTAACTGCATTTTAGAAATGCAGTTAAAAACCGCACCATTTAAATGTAGCTTTTAACTGCATTTTGGTAATGCAGTTAAAAACTGCATTATAATACACCATTTAAATGCAGTTTTTAACTGCATTAACTAAATGCAGTTAAAACCTGTATTTAAATACACTATTTAAATGCAATTTTTTACTGCAATATCAAAATTATGTTTTTCAAAATTTTATTTTTAGATATCAACAATGAATATCATTGGAAAGTTTATTCAATTTGTGATTTAATTGTTAAAATGATTCTTAAATCCGATTAATATACAAAAGGTTATCATATTTTAAAGAATGAAAATAAATGAGTTAGCGAATGCTAATAATTGTCGAGTATGATGTTAGAGAGTAGGGACCTAATTTATATAGTCAACGAGTAAGAGACTCGCTTAACAATACTTTTATGAAATAGAGATCCGAGATTAATATTTTATTTTGTATGTTATGATTGTTTTAGAGCTTGCTTGTTACAATTTGCTTGCCAAACCGATAAAGATGTCGTACGAAGTTGGATGAAAATGAATGACTTATGATCTGCGTGAAATATCTCTCTCAAAGATCAAATTACACATGGTGTTTAGCGATGGATCAAAATGCAAGATAATGTGACTTTAACATAATAGATAATATATATTATGTCACATCAATTAATTACAAGTGTAAATACAATTGTCATAACGTGTACAACAATCTATAAAATAAATAAGTGTAAATAAGTGTCATTTTGCATGTGTTATTATCTAATTGTCATATGATGTGACGCATTTTCCTTGATGGAAGGAATTTAAAAATACAGCTTTACTCACAAACGCTGGAAAAATCATTTTTATAAAGCTATAAAGTTAATATTATCATCATAATGCGAGGGTTAAGAGGGTAAATAATAAAAGTAACAAAGCAAAACAATATTCAAGAAATAGAAGCCATAGAAGAAGATAAGTTATTTATTATAAGATAATATTACTTTTGGATGGTACATGCTTAAGTGATAAAATGAAGTACGCTTCTATTTTTTAATATATTTGCACCATAAGATCATAGAAATTATGCTTAAATTCTAACAATTGTTATCAGATCAAAAATATTACATACATAGACTTCTTTATTCATAATTTCTTCTGTTGAAAATTAAACTACTAACTATTAGATTGCTCTACTCTTGTATTGGTAAGCCATGCTTTGAATAAGACCTTTAAATGCTTTCTTCTTGATACAAGAGATTAGGCTACTTAACGTGAGAATAATTTATCCTAACTAACACTATACATGAACATATACACTCCATTAATGTTCATAAGTAATATGGAACACCTTAAGGATAACCTGTCATCTGAACTTCATTAAATGATAAAATATTGCTTAATTTGTATATTTAGTACAAGAGATTAGGCCACTCTTGTATAAATTAGATCATATAGATAAAGTCAGTTAACATTATTGTGTATATTTAGTACTAGAATTAATTTATGTGAACAGTCACTCTACACTACAGAGAAATGAATGTTTGCGTAAGTTAATTCTAAGCACAATATACATGTTAAAAAATAATGGAAGAAAATTGTATAGCCACATGAGTAGAATTTTCTTGCGTTATGTTTTGGACGATGCATATGTAATATAAAATATTTAAGTAATGAAATCTACGTATTTTAGGATCTTTAGCCATATGGAGGTCAAATGTCATTACTCTTAAAACAACGTTTGTCATAGCAACATTAATACTTGTTTCATTTTAATAGTAGTAGCTCCAATACCTACCCTAGTGATGATCCAATACTATGCGAGACAATTTTCCAAACTGGAAGAATAAGACCCTTCTTAATTTGGGTTGTATGAATCTTAATTTAGCACTTCGTAAGGACTGTCCTCTTAACCCACCGAGGCATCCGATATAAGTGATAATACCGAGTTTAACCAATGGGAAGATTTCGTGAAAGCTATTGAGGAGTAGTTCGTAGTTTGTAATATAGCTTTGGCTACCGCTCTAATTCACAGACTCACGAACATCAATTATGATGCTCGTAATGATGTGTGCATGCATATAATGCATTTAAGAGACATAGCTTCCCAACTTATGTCACCTAAAACAGAAATTTCTGAATCATTTTCTGTGCATTACATACTTTCTTCGATTCTTGTCGAATTTGGATCATTTAGATTTTTTTACAACACACATAAGGAAATTCGGTATGTAGATGAACTTTTAACCATGTGTGTTCAAGAAGAAGAAAGACTTAAACATGAGTTTATTGAAGGTGCAAATGTAACTACTCATGAAGGAAATGTATGTCAATGCAAACGGATGGTCGAATTGTCTAGATTTAAAGGCAAACAACCTATCAAGTCAAAGGGAAAATGACTAAATTGTTTCTTCTGTAAAAAATATCGACATATGAAGAAAGAATGCACAAAATATAAAAATCGACTTGAGCAGAAAGGTAATTTCAGTTCATATCTTTGCTGTGAATCTAATCTTAGTAGTGTTTTAAAAAATACTCGGTGGATTGATTTTGTTTCTTTAATTCATGTTGCAAATACAATGTAGGGGTTTCTAACTCAAAGGAACCCGCTGGGCTAGGCGGTGAATCGGGCATTTATTCGGGAAATGGGGTGCGCTCACTTATGAAAGCAATAAGAACTATAGGTTTGTCTTAATATGTGGTTATGTAATTGATTTGAATAATGTATTTTATGTACCTGCTTTCTACGTCATAAATTAAATAAATTAATTAAAATAAAACGGTTGGAATGCGATATTTGATAGTTAATATTTTAAAATTTATCTAATTGAAATATGTTTAATAAAACATTTTGTTTTAATAAATTGAATTAACACAATAAATTCCTTTCCAATAAACTGTTTTCATTGAATGTAAATTATCTTCAAAGTGTAAAATAGCGAAAAAAATAAATGAGTGTTGAATTGAATAAGATAGTTCAATTATCGAAATAGACTCTGTGCAGTGAAGTGTGAACGAATTTAAATTAAATAGGGACGTGCGCGCGTATTTAAATTTCATATGAAGGAAATCAATTAAATTCAAATATAATTAAACTAAAGCCCAAATCTCAGCCTAGCCCATCAAGCTCATTGTTATTTTTCTTCTCCCAATATCCATACCCAAACCACATTTTGCTCTACTTCCCAATCAATAATTTTCCAATCAGAAAATCGCGTCGAAAAAAAAAGAATGCGCCTGAAGCGCTCGACCTTGGCATCGACGATCGACGATGTGGGGGATTTGCAATCAACGATGCGATGATGGAGGTAGGCCACGTAGTCGAAGTCGCGATTTTGGTCTCATGGCCGAAGCTGCAGATTGGCGCTTGATGCCTGGAGGCAAAATCGGCCTCAACGAATGCCGCATAGGGGAAGCGGCGACCACAGGCGATTGGTCACGTGCATGTGGATGGTGGTCGCGTTGGTCTGGGAGGCGAGCGAATGCAAGTTCAGGTGCAAGGTTAGTGATGGTGGAGGAGTGCTGAGGCTGGTGACAACGAGCGTGAGTTCGATGGTGATGATGCAGCTCATGTCAGCAGGCGATAATGTTGATTGGCGTGCGTTCATGGAGGCCAGGGCAGCTGGTTTAGTGCTGCGACAGGGTGACCGGTTTCAAGCGATTGGAGGAATCAGGAGCTGATGGTGTTGTGTGTATTCTTGTGGGCAATGGCAGTTTTCGACTGAAGGCAACTCTGACTAAGAAGAAGACAACGAAGACAGCTTCAACGTGTTGTTGGCAGCGGTATAGTCGCTGATTGGGTAGTTCACGCCTCATTTCAGCGAGTTTTATCACTCGCCACTATATCTATTCCATTGCCTGCTATATATATTCCAATAATTGCTTGCATTGCCTGGTTGAATGAATTGAGATTATTAATTAAATTGCTTGATAGATAATTACCCCATATATTGGTTGAATTGAGATGTTTGTTTGGGAATATTTGATTGATTGTTCTGATATTGGATTTGAATTTGGATTTGTTGTGGGATTTGTGTAAGTTGGATGGTGCAAAATGCAAAGGAGATGTTGTCCGATTGTATTTTGATTTATAAATTTTATATCTCTTAGGGCGATGCAGTCGAGAGCTTACTTCTCTCACTAGGGCTGTTGGTCGAGATATATATACAACTTATTGGATGTTTCACCGATTTTCATGTTTTTAAAAAATTGTAGGAAGCTTTGGAAAATTATTTTTGGTGTTTTAAGATTAAATTGAAGTATATCTAAAAATAAATAAAAGTTGTTTGAAAAATAAAATGATTTATTGAAAGTTGTTTGGATATAAAAGTTTATTTGAAAATAACAATAGAGAATTTTCAATATATTGGAGTATATGGAATTTTTGTAAATATAAATGTGAAACTTTTAACAATATTTTTGAAAGGGAACAATTCTTTTGTAAATTGAATATTTAGTAAACAGAATTCAAAGGTAATTAAAAAAAGATTTTTGATTATAAAAAAAATCTATTTTAAGAGTTTTAAAATATATTCTTGTTTTTATATTTTTATTGGTTTGGAATTGGTTTATTCGATTTGATTTGATAAAAATGATTCAAGAAATATTTTCGAAAGGGGATTTAAAAATATACTATCTATTTTGAAGATAAATTAAATTGTGAAATATTTAAATAAAGTTGAGAGCTTTAGTTATAATTCCCTTTCATATATGGTTTGATTTTGAAATGATTTATATTGATGTCATTGTATTTAATTCTATATAACGAGGATATTGAATAAACAGATTAGTAGTACCGGGTGGTATGGGACGCTCGGTAATATTTTTTCGATTATTCAATTGACTCATATTATAGAATAATTGTTGATTTGATGAATGTAATTTACTAACTTTTAGTAAACATTCGATTAAGACTGATTGGTATGGGATGTTCAAGTAATTCTTATTCGATCACTATTGGTAAGTAGATGTCACTTATATTATGGAGATGAGTTAGGAATTTGTGATATCGTCTATAGGTGATTCCTTTGAGCTTAATAGTCGAGAGTTTTATTACTCTCCAAGGGCTACAAGCTGGAGATATATTGGGATTTATAAATTTATTCTTCTAGGACTAACTAGTCGAGTATATTATTATTTACCCTTAGAACTAGTAGTTGAGGAATTAATATGTAGTGACGCTCTCGTTAGGACGTGTGGAGTCAAGAGTACTTATTATTACTCATGTTAGGAATCATCTCGTCGAGAGTATATTTCATTGTATTCTCTAAGGACTAACTAGCCGGGTATCACTATCTATCCTTAGGGCTAGAAGTCGAGAGTAGTTGTTGCCACTCTCAACGGGACTCATAGAGTTGAGAGTACTATTTATCACTCTCTTTAGGGCTTATAGAGTCGAGAGTATTTGTTGAGAATCTACGTCATAAAGTTCGCGCCACTGTGGAGAGCGCGTTAAATAGACCCATCAGATAGGCTATTTACCCATCATAGCGGTCCTGATTGTGGGGTTGTGCCTCGGATCCGTGATGTCATCTGGTTGAGTTTGTTGGCTGAGAGTTATTTCTCTCATTAGAGCCATTGCCCCGACGTCACTTAAGGACCAACAGTCCGTTATCAAGGGCAAGTAGGAATCGTGGCCAATGCTCGGCGTAGCCCGACAGCGTGTTTATGACATGCGATGGATACGAGTGTCACGATTCTAGAAGTAACTTAGAGACTGTAGGAAATGGGCTGTGGTCATTAGTGTTTCCTGGAGCTGTACCGTAGTACGTCAGTCTCCCATCTGGATGACTTAGGTTGATCCGTTATATTTGAGACATTTGATACTATCACCCCAATAGAGATGATAATCATACAACATTAGAGACTGGCTGCGTAGTCTGTTGTTTGAGTTAACCTAACCTAACACAACTATGTGTTGTCTATCTATGACATTTGAGACATGCTGTAAGCTTGTCTGTCATTCTCTCATAAGAGCGTATGCTTGAGAGATCTCCTTTTTATTTGATTTTTTGTTTCTATCTCTTAGGATCATTCAATCGATAGTTTCGCCTCTCTAAGGACCGGGGGTCGAGATATATGGTTTTGCATATTGAGTTTTTGATTAGCTTTAATATTGATTTGAGTTTATATTTCTTGATATCTTCGAGGGCTTAACAGTCGGATTACATCCCTTCTATTAGAACTATAGGTCGAGATAATTAGTTGAATATTACTTCAATATTTTGTATGAATTTTGGTGATTGGGATTTGTATTTCTTACTACCTCCTTGGACTAATAGTCGGAAGTATATACTTCCATCAGGACTGAAAGTCGAGATAGTATTTTTGGATATTGATTTATGTATTTTTATGGACTAATATTTATTTGGGTTCCACATTTCTTAATTTATCTTCCATGATTTAATAGTCGGAAGTTATTACTTCTATTAGAACTGTAACTCGAGATTTGACGCTTTGATTATTGAGCATGCGTGCATGGTATATTATTATGAGGTTTATGACGGATGTTAATTTGAGTCGTATTCGTACTTTACTTTTTAATACCATGCTTATTGTTATGTTCTCACCTTTGATTTAGATATAGTCTGACTCGTTTATTATTTATATAATACTCGGGTCAGTCTGAGACATTATAGGTTCAAGGACAGATAACATTATGTGGACGTTGAGCATAGATGGAGGATATGATATTATTGTATATTACTGTGTATTATATTACCTCATGATTGTATGACATTGTGTTGTATTGGATGTACATTGTATGGTTTTTAGATAACGGGTGGTTGACCTATTTTATAACCTACTCAGATTTGTATATATTTGTTTCATATATGTTATCGCTGCATTATTGACTCTGTATTCTCAATGATCTATTTTATATTGTGTATTGTTCTATCCTAGAGGCACACATGTTTATTGTTTTGTGCCGATACCGTGTACGTATAGGTGAGTTGTTTATGTTTTTTGAAATACATATCGGTGTTAACCCAAAGAGAATATTCACGTGTGTACCCCATACAGCTTCATTCTCAGTATTATCTAACAGTATTACCCAGCGATACTCTTGGATAGTATGGATATAGAGGTGGGGTGTTACAGTTGGTATCAAAGCGGGCTCAGAACAATATATAATATTAGTGACATGAATCTTGGCCTTAGAGTGACTTTAGAGTCCCCGTTCCTCCTTGGGTGTATGGTAATTACCCTATATTAATGGGATAATAGGAGTATATGATGATTACTAGGGTAATCATCAGGGGAGGTACTTGTTATTTTTCCTACTGTATATTTGTTATTTTTACCTCTACCTCTTTTGTGTGTTATTCCGAGTGAATGGAAGTGTTGAGTAAGGAAGTGAGGAGTTGTTAGCCCAACGAGTAGTGTCAGCATGATGGTGAATAAAACTCTATGTGGCTTAAATGTGAATGTAGTAGCTCGGTTAGGGAAGCTATAAAAGCCCCTAATCCGAATCTTGCATTTTAAATACTTCACAATCCTAAATTGTGATGTGGCAAGTTGAGTAAGAGGATCAAGTAGTGATCAGAGTTGCGCAGCGGAAATATATATATATATATATATATATATATATATATATAGCTTTCCACTAAAGGCGCTTGTTTGCTTGTTTGAAAATGTATGCATTGTTGTGTTATTGCTTGTTTGATTCTATAGATGGATGTTGTGTGATAAATTTTCTTTATTGTTAATGGTTGATGAATTGGATGTTTGTATGAATTTTGGAAATAAATATTTTTATTCGAACAAGCAAATGATTTGGTAAAAATGTGTTCCATTTTATAAAGTGATTGGAAAATTATTTTAGTGTTAATTTGTCCGTCGAGTGGAAGCAGGAGCACACGTATTTGATAGGGAATCTTAAACACTAGAACGAGGCATCTCGACACAATGAGTTAAAAAGAATTACAATTTTGAAAAAAAACCAAAACACTTGCTTATGAATTCATTTTTGAACTAAATCAATTATTACTTATAACCCAAGGTTATATTTGAAGAAGTTATAGTATATGATATGGAAGAAACAATGAGTTAGTTAATATATGTACGTAGTATATGCATTTTTGAATTTCAAAATTATGTAGTAATTGGATAAGGTAAGAAATAAATGTGATTTTGTAAATTCATGTCTTATAAAATAAAAAGTTTAATGCTAAATTATATTGTTACTAAATCAAATGCAAGGTGTTTGTTTAAATTTCTTTTATGGCTTGTTACATTTGACATAAAAACAAGCTATAATAAGTAGCCTAGCTACCCATTTGGAGGTGCACCACCATTTCAGGTATAATTAACTTTTGATTCTCTAATCCGATTTTGGTAGCGTTTCTTTTATTTGAAAGATATTTTATTAAAGAACAACTTTCATGTTAATCACTTCACAAAATTTTGAAGATAGCTATGGTTTTAAACGCGAGTTAATAAAAGAAGTGCTCATTGTCCAAAAATGCGAATTTAATAAGATAGTGTTGATTCCATTTGACTGTAAATTTTGAATGGCTTATCTAGTTTGATGACCTTGCCCATCACGAAAAGATAAAAACCTAAGCTACAACTTTTATCTTAAGTTTTTTGGAAAAAAAATGATGTTAGAATTACAGCGGTGGGCCTGTGAATATGTTGAAAAATCTGCCGTATATATTGATTAAATATTTCCCATAACTTGAGTTATAATCGATATTTTTGCAATCCGAAAGTTATTTTGAAAAGCTATCTCATTATACAACAACTTACTTTTAGAAAACGTAGCTTGATTTTATGCCTTTGGCCCTTGAAAGTTTGTCGAAAAGTGTGTTAAACATGAACGTTGCATTCCTTTTACGTTACATAGTTGCATACTCATCATATTTCCTTATATTTATGCGACTAATGTTTCAATTAAGTTGAGAATAGGTACACTTGAAGCACAATTGGACTATTTGGCAACATCCGCTCGCTTCCGCTCGCTTCCGCTCGCTTAAAAAATAAGCAAACTTGCTTAAAATGCTAAATAAATGTGCATTTTTACGATATATTAGTAAATGTGTGATATATATTGCTTCCCCATGTTTCGAGATGCCCCATTGATTGTGATGTATATTTGTATTGTGTTTTATTGTGTTTTGATTTTTCGAAACTCTTTCCATACAAAGGATATTTTGTCAAATTTTTCCGAAAATTCTAACACTTACATTTTTTTTCCACAAATTATCGTATGCGAAAGATAGAAAGTTGGTGAATGAATCTATAGCATACGATTAGAGAAGTTTGTGAAATAGCCGCATAGAGGATGGTGTTTGCTTTTTGAAGTTTGTAGAATACGCAGAAAGTCAGGGTTTGAGTTGTGTGATGTTTACCCATATGAAATTGCGGGGACATAATTTTCTTAAGGGGGAAGTCTGTATCAACCCTACTTTCTATGTTGTAAATTAAATAAATATAATTAAAATAAAACGGTTGGAATGCGATTTTTGATAATTAATATTTTAAAATTTTAACATTTATTTAATTGAAATCTATTTAACAAAAGATTTGGTTTTAATAAATTGAACTAACGTAATAAATTCCTTTCCAATAATATATTGAAATTGAGTAAATTGTTTTAATTGAATGTAAATTATCTTCAAAGTGTAAAATAGTAGAAAAAAATAAACGAGTATTGAATTGAATAAAATGGTCCAATTATCGAAATAGATTCCGTGCAGTGAAGTGTGAACGAATTTAAATTAAATGGGGACATGCACGCACGTGCGCACACACTCATATACATGGTATGGATTAGTATTTAAATGTCAATCAATTAAATTTAAGTAGAATTAAACTAAAGCCCAAATCTCTGCCCAGCCCATCAAGCTCATTGTTATTTTTCTTTTCCCAATATACATACCCGAACCACATTTTGCTTTCTTTCCCACTCCAGAATTTTAGAATTAAACTAAAGCCCAAATCTCAGCCCAACCCATCAAGCCCATTGTTATTTTTATTCTCCCAATATCCATACCCGAACCACATTTTTCTTTCTTTCCCACTCCAGAATTTTCCAATCAGAAAATCGCATCGAAAAAAAAGAACGCGCTTGAAGCACTCGACCTTGGCATCGATGATAGACGATGTGGGGGGATCTGCGATCAACGACATGATATTGGAGGTAGGCCATGTGGTCGAAGGCTGCGATTTGGTCTTATGGCCGAAGCTGCAGGTTGGCGCTTGATGCTTGGAGGCAAAATCGTCCTCGACAAATGACGCATAAGGCAAGCGGCGACCGCAGGTGATTGGTCACGTGCATGTGGATGGTGGTCGCATTGGTTTGGGGGGCGAGCGAACACAAGTGCAGGTGCGAGGTCAGCGATGGAGGAGTGTTAAGGTTGGTGACGACGAGCGTGAGTTCGATGGTGATGATGTAGCTCAAGGCAGCAGGTGATAATGTTGATTGGCATCCGTTCATGGAGGCTAGGGCAGCTGGTGCAATGATGTGACTAGTTTCAGGCGATTAGAGGAATTGGGAGCTGATGATGGTGCTTGTATTCTTATGGGAAATGGTAGTTTTTGGCCAAAGGCAACTCCAATGAATAAAAAGACAACGAAGGCAGCTTCGACGTGTTGTTGGCAGCGGTATAGCCGCTGATTGGGTAGTTCACGCCTCATTTCAGCGAGTTTTCTCACTCACCACTGTATCTATTCCATTGCCTACTACATACATATATTTATTTATTCTAATAATTGCTTGCATTGCCTGGTTGAATGGATTGAGACTATTAATTGAATTGCTTGATAGATAATTACCCAATATATTGGTTGAATTGAGATGTTTGTTTGGGAATATTTGATTGATTTTTTTAATATTGGATTTGAATTTCGATTTGTTGTGAGATTTGTGTATGTGGATGGTCCAAAATGCAAAGGAGATGTTGTCCGATTGCATTTTGATTTGTACATTTTATATCTCTTAGGGCCATGCAATCGAGACCTTGCTTCTCTCACTAGGATTGTTGGTCGAGATATATATACAACTTATTGGATGCTTCACCGATTTTCATGTTTTTAAAAGATTGTAGGAAGCTTTGGAATATTTATTTTGGTGTTTTAAGATTAAACTGAAGTATATTTAAAACAAAAAAAGTTGTTTGAAAAATAAAATGATTTATTGAAAGTTGTTTGGATATAAAAGTTTATTTGAAAATAAAAATAGAGAATTTTTAATATATTGGAGTATATAGAATTTTTGCAAATATAAATGTGAACTTTTTAACAATATTTCCGAAAAGGAAAAATTCTTTTGTAAATTGAATATTTAGTAAAATGAATTTAAAGGTAATTAAAAAAAGATTTTTGATTATATAAAATAATCTATTTAAGAGTTTTAAAATATATTCTTTTTTTATATTTTTATTGGTTCGGAATTAGTTTATTCGATCTGATTTAATAAAAAGGATTCAAGAAATATTTTTGAAAGGGGATTTAAAAAATATACCATCTATTTTGAAATAAATTAAATTGCGAAATATTTAAATAAATTTGAGAGCTTTGAGTAATAATTCCCTTTCGTATATGGTTTGATTTTGAAATTATTCACATTGATGTCCTTGTGTTTAATTCTGTATAATGAGGATATTGAATAAGCGAATTAGTATTACCGGATGGTATATGACGCTTGGTAATGTTTTTTCGGTTATTCAATTGACTCATATTATAGAATAATTGTTGATTTGATGAGTGTAATTTACCAGATTTTAGTAAACATTCGAGTAAGATTGAGTGGTATGAGACGCTCAAGTAATACTTGTTCGATTACTATTGGTGGGTAGATGTCACTTATTGTATAGAGATGAGTTAGGAATTTGTGATATCGTCTAGTGGTGACTCCTTAGAGCTTAATAGTCGAGTGTTTCATTGCTCTCCAAGGGCTACAGGCTAGAGATATGTTGGGATTTATGAATTTATCCTCCTCAGACTAACTAGTCGAGTATATTACTATTTACTCTTAGGACTAGTAGGAATTAATATGTAGTGACGCTTTCATTAGGACGCGTGGAGTCGAGAGTACTTATTATTACTCTTGTTAGGAATCATCTCATCGAGAGTATATTTCATTGTATCCTCTAAGGACTAACTAGTTGAGTATCACTATCTATCCTTAGTGCTAGAAGTCGAGGATTTATTTATGTTGAATGCTCTCATCAGGACTCATGTAGTCGTGAGTAGTCGTTGTCACTCTCATCGAGACTCATAGAGTCGAGAGTACTAGTTATCACTCTCTTTAGGACTTATATAGTTGAGAGTTTTATTGGGAATCTACGTCATAGGGTTCACGCCACTATGAAGAGCACGTCAATTAGACCCACCAGATAGGCTAGTTATCCATCCTAGCGGTTCTGATTGCGGGTCACACCCTGGATCCGTGATGTCACCTTGTTGAGTTTGTTGGCTGAGAGTATTTCTCTCATTAGAGCAATTTCCCCGACGTCACTTAAAGACCAATAGTCCGTTACCAATGGCAAGTAGGATTCGTGGCCAATGCTCGGCGTAGTTCGGCAATGTGTTCATGACATGCGATGCATACAAGTGTCACGATTTTGGGAGTAACTTAGGGACCGTAAGAAACTGGCTGTGGTAATTAGTGTTTCCTAGAGTTATATTGTGGTACGTCAGTCTCCCATCTGGATGACTTTGGTAGATCCATTGTATTTGATACATTTGATACTATCACCCCACTAGAGATGATAATCAATGACATTAGAGACTGGCTGTGTGTTAGTCTGTCGTTTGAGTTAACCTAACCCAAGTAACTAAGTGTTGTTTATCTATGACATTAGAGACATGTTGTAAGCTTGTTTGTCATTCTCTCATAAGAGTGTATGCCTGAGAGATCTCCTTTTTGTTTGATTTGTTGTTTTTATCTCCTAGGACCATTTCGTCGAGAGTTTAGCCTCTCTAAGGACTGTGGGTCAAGAAATATGGTTTTGTATATTGAGTTTTTGATTGGCTTTGATTTTGATTTGAGTTTATATTTCTTGATATCTCCATGGGCTTAATAGTCGGAAGATATCACTTGCATTAGGACTATAGGTCGAGATAATTAGTTGGACATTGCTTTAATATTTTGTATGAATTATGGTTATTGGGATTTGTATTTCTTGCTACCTCCTTGGACTAACAGTCGAAAGTATATACTTCCATCAGGATTGAAAGTCGAGATAGTATTTTTGGATATTGATTTCTGTATTTTATATGAACTGACTTTTATTTGTGTTCCACATATCTTAATTTATTTTCCATGACTTAACAGTCGGAAGTTATTACTTCTATTAGGACTATAAGTCGAGATTTAACGCATTGATTATTGAGCATGCGTGCATGGTATATTATTATAAGTTTACGACGGATGTTAATTTGAGTCGTATTTGTACTTTACTTTTTAATACCATGGTTATTGTTATGTTCTCACCTTGGATTTAGATATAGTCTGACCCGTTTATTATTTATATAATACTTTGGTCAATTCGAGACATTACAGGTTCAAGGATAGATGGCCATTATGTGGATATTAAGCATAGATGGATGATAGGATATTATTGTATATCACTTTGTATTATATTACCTTATGATTGTATGACATTGTGTTGTATTGGATGTACATTGTATGGTTTTGAGATAGTGGGTGATTGACCTATTTTATAACCATTCGGATTTGTATATATTTGTTTCATGCATGTTATCGTTGCATTATTGACTCTGTGTTCTAAATGATTTATTTTATATGGTGCACTGTTCTATCCTGGAGGCACACATGTTTACTGTTTTGTGCCGATACCGTGTATGTATAGGTGAGTTGTTTATGAATTTTTTGAAACACGTATTGGTGTTGGCCCAGGAGAATATTCATGTGTGCACCACATACAGCCTCATTTTCCGTAGTATCTGATAGTATTACCCAATAATACTCTTGGATAGTATGAGTATAGAGGTGGGGTGTTACATTTGATGTACTTGGTTTTACTAAATTGATGTTTATATTGATTTGTAAAACTTAGTCAAAATCTCTACAAAATTGATTTAGATTCAAAATTTGAAATTGGTTTACTAGCATTGAATGTCGATAATGTTTACAATGAAAGAAATATTGCTAAAGAGAACTACGCTTTATTATGACATAAAAGATTATGTCATATTTTGATTGATAGAATCAAAAGGTTGGTAAATCCAGAAAATTTATAAAATCAGACTTTTACCTATTTTAATATATGTGTAAATTGCATAAAAGGGAAATAAGCAAACATTACCGAAATAGGGTTTTAAAAGGAGTCTAACTGTCTAGATGTAAACTCATACAAAAATTTGGGGTCCTTCTCTAATTCCTTGTCAAAATGGTCGATGATATTTTATATTGTTTATAGATTGTCATTCCAGATATATATATGTACCATTATTTTTAAATGAAAACTCTGAAGCTCTTGATGCCTTTATGACTTGTAAAATAGAGGTAGAGAATTAAATTGGCAAGAAGATAAATATTGAGATAGAAGTGGCGAATATTGTGGAAGATATACCAAAAAGGGAAAATTTCCTGATCCGTTTGCTAAATTCCTTAAAAGTAAAGGTATTGTATCTCAGTATTCTGTGCCAGAAACACCATGAAAAAATGGTGTTGTCAAGAAAAGGAAGAAGACCTAATGAATATGGTAAGAAGTATGATCAATAATACTAATTTACCTTCATCTTATGGGTGAAGCATGAAAACAATCGTTTATATACTCAATAGGATTCCATCGAAAGCTCTTCGAGAACTCCTTTTTAAAGTTGGAAAGGTGGATCATACGCATGAGTGGGAATGTCAAGTGGAAGTCGGGATATATAATCCTTACATAAAGAAACTTAATTTAAGAACCCAAAGTGGTTATTTATAGGATATAGTTTGAACTCTGAAGGTTAACGGTTTTATTATCCAAAGTACGCACCTAAGATAGTAGAAGCTAATAATGCTAAATTCATAGAAGACTCAACTTTTAATAACATTCCTCAAAAAGTTAGAGTAGAGAAGTGAGTGACCCATCTTCATCTTATAAAATTGATGAATTATTTGTTCCAATAGGAATCACACATGTTCCTGAAGAACAAATAATTCAAAGCGATGACTAAAATCATGATGATTCAATTCATGATGAGGTTGTGAATGAGAACCCAATTCATTTTTACGTTGAAGCACCAAGCCAAAACGATAAATATAAATTTGGGTGAAAATGTAGAACAAGAAGATCTTCCAGAATCAGAAAATCAAAAATTCCTAACGACTACATATTTTATCTTCACAAATCCGTCACAACTGTTGGACCAAATAATGATCCTAAGTCATATTCACGAACCATTAATGGAGAAAATTCTTCTTTATGGCTTGATGCCATGAAAGAGGAATGGAATCGATGGAAAAGAATAAAGTATGAGACATAGTTGAGTTGCCTAAAGCCTCCATTGTTGGTAGCAAATGGATATTTAAAATCAATAATAACCGTATGGCAATACTGAATGATATAAAGCCCAACTTGTAGCCAAAGGGTTTACCCAAAGGAAGATACAAATTTCCTAAGACATTTTCTCCTATCTCATCTAAGGATTCCTTAAGAATTGCTATGATATTATTAGCTCATATGGATTTGGAGTTAGAGATACGTCAATGGATGTGAAAACGATATTTTTAAATGGAGATTTTGAAGAGTAGTTTACATGAAACAACTTGAAGGATTTACCATCAGGCAAAATGATGATTTATATTATAAATTAAATAAGTCGTTATATGGACTCAACAAAAAGCTTCTTGACAAAGACTTATTAAATTTCACAATACTATCTTCAATTTGATTTTGTGGAGAATCTTGTAGATGAATTTATATATCTCATAGTCGGTGTGAGCAAGTTTGTCATTTTAGTCCTTATGTAAATGATATGCTTCTTGCTTGTAATGATACAAATTTGTTACATGAGGCTAAAGAATATTTGTCGTCAAATTTTGAAATGAAATATCTAGGCGGGACCTCTTATGTTATTGACATAGAGATAGATCCTAAAGGACATTAGGCTTATCTCAAAGAACTTATATAAACAAAGTTCTAGAAAGATTTGGAATGCAAAATTGTGAACCTAAAGATATATCAAAGGGTAATAAATTCAGTATGGAACAATGTGAAAATAGATTCAAGAACTTCAATTGTTGCATATACTTCTATAGTTGGTAGTCTTACGTATGTAGTTTTTTTCACAAGACCCGATCGTGCATTTTCAGTGAGAATGTTAGAATGATATCAAAGAAATCCAGATAAAGCCCATTGGATGGCTGCCAAAAGAGTAGTGTGATACCTTAAATAAACAATGGATTATCCACCCACCTATAGTCACACTGATCATTTGGAACTGATTAGATATACAAACTCTGATTGGGTTGGCAGTTCTGATACGAGGGAATCTACCTTTGAATATATTTTCTACTTGGTGGAAGATCAGTATCATAAAAAAACATGAAACAAGGTTTAGTTGCTTCAACAACAATGGAAGTGGAATTTATTGATTGCTACAAGGCATCATCGTAGACTTCATGGTTGAGGGATTTTATTGCAAAGCTTAAAGTGGTTAATTAGGTTCAAAACCATTACTTATATATTATGGCGACATCTCGGCGGTTGCCATTGCTAACAACAACAAAAAGAGAGTCATTCCAGATACATTGGTATTAAGTTTCTAAATACTAAAGAATGCATGCAAGATAAGATTGTATAGTTTGAACATATTAGAATGGATTTTATGATTTCCGTTCCATTAACAAAATAAATTCATGTCATTTCGTTTAAAAATCTTATATGAAATATGGGACTTGTACATAAGTAAATGTTCATTAATAAATTAATCATTTCTCTATATCTAGATATATTAAGATTTTTTGTTGTTAGTATTTGTGGCATGAGTAGTAAAAGGTATATTGTATAGATTTTAGTCATGTGTTTTGCTATTAAGCATATATGGAGACTCATACTATTTTTGTACATACTATTTTTTGAAGCTTCTTAAAGTTGACTTACATAGAAGTTACAACGTGAAATTTGACCATAAAATACAGTTGCAAAATGTTTTAAGTACATTTAAATGTTAGAATCAAGTAGTAGAATGTAAGATAATATTAATCTAATATGTGACATAACATATATCATGTCATACTGATTAATTAAATGACAAGTGTACAGATGCATAAATGACAAGTGTAAAGACACTTGTTATAATACATGTGTACAACAATCCCCTAAAAGACAAGTATAATGACACATGTCAATTTGCATGTGTGATGTTATCTTCTTATATAACAAGTGACATATGATGTGGCACATTCTCCTTGGTGGAAGGAGTCTATAAATAAAGCCTTACCCTCACACACTGAAAAGATAAGAAAAGTTATTTTTATGAAGCCATAAAGCTATTATTCTCATCATAAGTGAGTGTGAAGTGAGAAAGAAATAAAAGTAATAGATCAACTAATATTCAAGAAGTAGAATCCATGGAAAAAGATATATTCTCTATTTAATGATAATATTACTTTTGTAAGGTACATCTTAAGTGATGATTTGAATTACGCTTCTATTTTTCTAATATATGTGTACCATAAATTCATAGAGTTGATGCTTAAATTATAACATCAAATAGAAGCTGATCTTGATAGACTTTTGGGGAATCATGAATGGTTTGTCAGCCTTTTGATTCAATAGTTGAACATTTACATTGCACCAACTTGCCATGGATCTAATGGATTATGAGATTATCCCAAGAGATGAGTTTATCCTCGAGCTATCCAAGTTTCAAAATATATGGGCAATGTATCACATCTCAGACATGGTCTAGAGAACTTGGAGTAACGAAGCAATATATATCCTTGCCACAAACTGAAAAACACTAAAGAGAAGATTTAAATATTGGATTCGTATGTATTAAGAATGTTTTGATAGGGTGAGAAGCGTGGAGGTAATATTTATTTTTAGAGATGCCATCTAAAATGAGGATCTTATGTGGTTAAACAGAAATACAAATTCGAGATGGAAAGTTAGAATCAAATAAGGTCATGAAGATGGCCCGATTTCATAGTTTTTCCTTATATGGTTAGAGAAGTATTTTAATCGTTAGTAAAATCTTTTAGAGGTAAACTCAATTTAATTGTATGGATCAAGATATCCTTAAATACATTCTGAAAATCATAGGTCGATAAATAACTACTCTTTGACAACTATTCTAAACATGGAGGAGATCAAAGAGGCTATGTTTAGCATGAATAAAAGTGCATGATGTCTTGATGGTTTTAATGGTCATTTATGCTAGTTATGTTATGAGATCATTAGCTCGGACTTTACTAATACTATTTACTCTCTTTTTTGTGGGCATGGAGATACCGAGAAGTTGTACCATAATGAATATTATTTTTATTCCTAAGAAAAAGAAATTAGAATATTGTTAACATTTTGAACCTATTAATCTACGCAACTTTTCTAACAATATATCGTTCGAAGTCATAACTAGGCATTTAACTCCCATTTGGATATATCATATCTTAAGGAAGATCGATCGATGGTAACATCTTGCAACATCTTGTTTTTTCAAGAGTAGGTGCTTTTCTAACTACCAACTGTCGCACACCCGCCCGACCATCTAACCATCGCCAGTCACCGGTCATCGTCACCTATATCTCGCATGGAGATAAGGTCACGCAATGTTCTCAATTCCAAAAGAACCACATGAACCCATAAACACATTTTCATTTTTCTCTTGTCGCCACTGCCTCATCCATCTTCGGCTCCAATGACCTATACCATTGCACTCCTCATCCAAAGATGAACACACCCATATAAACCATTCTCTCTCTTAATTTCTTTTCCAACCACACCAAATACTACGAAACCAGCGTTTATCACCTTTTGCCACTATAAACACAATTGTACTAACGAAAATCTATTTGGTTCACCATCAAAATCACCCTCTTTGTCGAATTGCGGTTTTCGGCTGATGTAAGTAGAGTTAGGCCGAACTAATACCATGGTTGGATTACTCTTGGAAAAATAGAGAGAATCGTATATTATTTCTCCAAAATGGTTGCACTGCTTGAGAAAGAAGAGGATAAAGGAGAAGGGAAGATGTGTTTCACAAAGACAAAAGAATACATGAATGATGCGACCGTCAATTCACTGAACAATGGAATATATTTATAGGGTAATGGATAGGGTTTTGGAATGTTAGTTCATTAATTTATCACATGTTTTGTGGTCATATGGCTTGTAGGAACATTATAGCAATGGTTTTTCAATGGATCAAGTCTTCTCATTTTTCTCGTTCCAATGATATTAAATATGTCAACATCGGAGATTGTTCTCCAAAAGGTTATTTTTGTGTGTTTCTAAATCGTATAAGCTAACGGAACGTCCAATCACAGAAACTCTTCGACCTTGCTGTTTGCATAATTTTTCTACATCTAGGAATATTTTTTATTCGTTAAAATTCTTTGGTGTTTATTGGTGCACTATATTGGTAAGATACGTATAATTACCAAAAATACCAAAAAGAGAAATATAGAAAAATTTGGGTCCTTGCAAAACTCGTCTAACTGAAATGTGGCATCTCTTATCTAATCTCTATAATTTATATTAGTGAGATTGAATGAGATGAAGTACCGTTCTCCTTATTAACCACTTCCATGAAGTCGTTTCATATTATGCTAAAAGGATATAGTAATCTTTGCATCGATTATTTTTAATTTTTTTGCAAATTAGAATATCATCACTACAACAAAAAGTGTCTTTTATAACGGAATATAGCCGCTATTAATCACAACCATAGAGGTTTGATAAGCGCTGTATATCGACATGTTATAAAAAACTGTTGAATATTTATAACACAAAATATGCCGCTATGGTTGAGCTTAGTTTTATAACGCAAATTCACCGCTATGGTACGTTAATTCAATAGCTCATTATAGCCGCTATAATACAGCTAAATCTCAACGGAACTGGAAATCTTTATAACACCATTTTGCCGCTATAAAATATTTATTCAATAGCTCATTATAGCCGCTATAATACAGCTAAATCTCAACGGAATTGGAAATCTTTATAACACCATTTTGCTGCTATAAAATAAGGTGCTTTTGAGAATCAGCGGTCAATATGTCTGGTAACCACAATTAACAAAATATGTCTGGTCATATCACACTTAACAAAATCACAATTAGCCAAAACATGATCAAATATATCATATGCAACAGTTTCAAATGACATAAAGTCTAAATTCGTCAAATTTAAAATGGATGCCACAAAATAATATCATTTACGGCCATAACATTCAAAAATGTCTCTCAATTACAATAATTTCAACAGACATATTAGCTTGCATTTCAGATTGAGCATGAATTTGCAGTTGCATCCACTCATTATGCAATTGATCCTCAAACTAAGCTCGTAGACTCTCTTCTCTCTCTGTTTGTTCATGTCTAAGCCGTTCAATTTCCTCTTGCCCAGATCTAAGTTGCTCTGCAGCTTCGACTTTGCCCATGTTTCCTCTCTTCCAGTAGCTCTTTCATCAGCTTTTCGTAAGGCCTACATAAAACATGTTATAAATTAGCACCTTATTTACTTCTCCAATAAAATCTATAGAGCTACAGTACCTTTAAATTTTTATGAATCCCTTCTTTGGATTTATTTCCTTGGTGAACTCTGCTAGCAAAAGCTGGAATGTAATGACCAGCATAAGAATATCCTGTTATTCAAGGTACTCTTCGACGCTGCTACCATGCTGCTTTTAGGTAGTACAGTTAAACATCTAGGTACAGTTCAACCTGTTGGTCAGAAAGCATACATTACTTTAAAACACATCCTAAGGAAATTCAACTAATACCTACCTTAATGTGAAGCCCAACTGGCAAAAAAACTAAAATAGAGAAAGGCCGCCCAAGAATAACTCCAGCAGCAGCTACAGAAATAGCCAGAGCATATTTTTCGAATAGAAAAAAAGCTGATGAAAGGGCGACAACATACATAGAGAAGGAACTTGGCAAAAAACCTGAAAGCATTCAAAATAACTCAATACATCTATCTCAATTAAAGCTAGGTTTGATGAAAGACTTTCTTAGATTTTAGAATAAGCAACTATTTTTGTTCCTTGGTGAAAGGCTATTAACCAAGTTGAAGTTAAGGGTTCATACAAACCAACTAAACTCATTAATATTGACTACTATAGTGGTACTAACTTGGCTACTATATACAAACATAACCTAAGATTTCAAATAACATTAGCTTTTGACATGAATTAACAAATCATATCAAATTGGTAGACAATAAGAGTTAATGAAACTTTCAATTAATCAATATATAAGACTTTTATGTGTTACATTACTGGTACTCTTTTGTGTAGTTATTAGGGATGAGTTTTCTGTTTATATTTCAATTTAATCATAATTGTGATTAAGGTTTTTTGTTCTTTTGTTGTCAGGTGCTTGCTTAGTTATTTGCTTCAAAAGAAAATTGCCCTCACTCACACAAACAAAAATACCAACACTTTCAGCAGAAAGGAACCAAACAACAACTATTCAGCAATCTTTATTATGTATTGCATCTCTCAAACCTCTTTTCTTTTTTTGAATATGACAATTTACTATCCTACATAGGTACTACAGCTATCCCCCACTCCACTTTAATCCTTGGCTCTAACTCTTTATTTCTAAGGTTTTTTTATTTTTATTTTTTGGTCTAATTCTCTAATTATTCATTTACATTTGGTGACTCAAGATGAGCTGACATGATGACAGAGTTGATATAGGATACTGTGGTTTTCAAGTGAACAACTGCAATCCAGAAGAATATGAACAGATGCAACAATGCATGAAAAAAGAAGCATGTTGACAGGGTCATGGAGGGTTTAATGAAGTCCAAATCAGAAAAAACTCTGATTACATTTTAAGTATAAAAAAATATAGCCTCTTCACTTATCAAGTGCGGATCACAGGCACACACATATATGATTATAAATAGAAATCTGATCAATGATAAAATTGGAGAAATAGAATCCAGGAGACAAGAAATGGATGGCAAAGAGACAGAAGAGATTTAATTGGATTCTAATTTGGAATTGTGATAGCAACATTATTGTACTACTGTATTTGGAGACCCGAGGTTACATGACATTTGTTCATGGAATACATGTCATTAAGTAGGGGCAGGTTCTGTTCTAAGAAATATTAAAGACCCAATTCGGCCCAAAAATCCAACAAACAATGATCCGGAAATAACAAATAATGAACGATGGCCCAAAAAAATAAATTTATATTTATTGTAATCTTATGATTTCAAACCAAGTATTGATGCATGCCAAATATGCCCTTGGTATTTACATGAAAGCATGTTTCACTTTAAAAAAGCATAATTTAAAACATTATGTTAATAACTGGCATACCACGCCACTTGCTGACAATCGATGATGCCGAAATATTGAAAAACGTCATGTTGCACTCTGTTGCTACAGCCTTTGCAAGCATGGTCTAACAACAAGTAGGATTTAAAAAGAAAAAAGAAATTATCAGCATCCATAGTCAAGTTTATATTTAGCATACATAAAACTCTTGTAAACTGCTGCAAATGCAAAGAACCGCGACTACAAACCTTTCTTGTACCAGGAGGGCCAAATAGTAAAATACCTTTCCAAGGTGAGAAAAGAGCAATAAAATACATGTGTACAAAGGAAGGTTAGCCATAAGGTAAATATGATATACATAGATTAACGTGTTGTGTTAAATATAAATGACACATTGCATTATGTTTATTGAAACATGCACGCGTATGTGCGCGCGCACGTTTTGTAGATTACATATGTATGTATGTATATTACTACATTCATTGAAGGAAGCATATACATGAAATGCTTATGTATGCACTGTACTAGACAACATAAATATTGCATGTGCAAATATCAGATAGTGTATAATGAACCAGAAGTATTGAGATAAAAATACACCAGGTCCATTATAGTTAGAGATGGCTGATTCAAATTATCCAAAAATAAATGATGGATGGATGATAAACAACTTGAATTTTGAGACAATTTTAGCTACAGATATAGCAATCTAAAATAAGGAGCTAAATATGAGGTAATCAAAATTTTAGCTACAGATAAAGCAATCTAAAATAACACAAATAAGGACCCAAAGATATATACCTACTCAGGTATGCAAACCGCCAATATTAAGAAAAGAAGAGAACCAATAAAACAAATACCTTCCTTGAGACTCCCTTGCCTCCTTAACAGCCTTCTCTATAAAAATTTTACTTGAGGTTTGTTTACTTCTGTCCCACTGTGTCTACTTCTGTCCCACTTCTGTCAAAATAAAAAAACATATCATTTTGTAAGTCTGGTAATGCAAACTGTTAGCGTGTTCAAGTATGCAAGTATTCAAGTGTATAATGGTTGAAGTGTGCAACTGTTCAAGTGACTGTATGCAAGTGTTCAAGTGTGTATGCAAGTGTATAAAATTTAGTTTCAAAGGGGTTAAAATTCTCACTATAATTCAAAATTTTGTATTGATGATTTCACTAATAGATATAACATAAACATAAATTTTCCTAACAGCCTATATTAACCTGAATAGCTGGACTTAACATAACAACAATTAATCTACAACAAGCACATTTCATGCCAACTTGGAAATTAGTACCTGATATACAAAGTAGAAACTCCACACATCAAGATCCCATAAATAACCATAATAAATATAAAATAAAACAAATGTACGCATCATATGCAAGAAGCCGGATGTGCGGATGTGCGGATATGCGGATAAAACTATGTCGACCAAGATAGTAAGGACTCAAATAAGTAAAATTGTAATTTTAGATAGTTTTCCGAAAAACAACCACATCATATATAATTCATCATTTCATACAGTCATATGCATATATAGAATCCAAATAGATAAATGGAGAGAATAAATATCACCTGGGCCTAACTTGTATGCCTTCTACTATGAGACCTTGCTTCCAGTGCATGCTCTTAACATGCTTAAAAAACATGCTTACATCTCCAGCATGACCATCTTCATTATAAAACTCTCCCAACTCAAGTTCCATCCAGCCATCTGCCCTAGCTTGTGGGAACCTCACTTCTGCAAGTTCAGACTTCGTTTTGCTTGACTTGGTAACTCTTCACATAGAACTTCTTACTTTCAGGAGGCAAAAAGAGGGTCAAGTGTGATAGGTATGACTGCAAATCCCTGTCAAATACACATTGAGAAGTGCAACGAATCATAATTGCTTAAAATACAAAATTGCAGTTGTGTGTGTGTGTATTCATAACCTCCGCTATATGCGATACACCTAGAAAATAAGTAAATTACTTATTCAAAGAAACAATATTACACTATTATCATTGTCATTTTCACATCTTTTAGTTCGGGTAACTCCGGGAAAAAAAAGGACATATGCACATGCTTTACAAAAAATTAAGCCTCTTTAGATATAACAAAGATGAACACTGGTAGTGCATTTGAAGATAGGATGTAAAACTAGGTCCCAATTTACAACATAACCTTTCCAGTAATCATTTTGCCAATGCTAACGGTCCCTAACAAAAGATAAGATCTAACATACAGTCCATGAGTTTTATTATATACTACTTGCTATCAGGTAGACCTGTTAACTGGACAGAAGGATCTGTTAATTGGATCCAAAATATGCCGCTGTGAAGGGAGGAAGAAGTCTCTGAGCCAAAGATCATAAATATAAAACACAAGGCATGGAGCTATGGCATAGTTACAGAGCTGGCGTAAAGTTCAGAAATAAATAGAGTTTAAGCAAATCCTATGAACTTACAAATTTTAAACGACTCTTTTGAATGCATAGGTTACAAATTTATCCTACTTTCAAGCTAAGTACAGCAACTAGATCAATTGAGCTTACAATGCACCATCAAGTTTTTGGTGTGTTAAATAAACCAATCAGTATACACATCCGCAATCACTCGGAAAGAAGATATCTATGAGGAACTACTGTACCATTTTGGTTGGGCTATGGTAATTTTGCATAGTTAATTTATTTTGTGATCAAAAATCTTATCATATCCCTCTATTGGTTAGATAACTTCTCATGACTTTAATTTGTACCCTCTGTAAACAACAGATTTATTCAATTATCCAGTCAGTTACTCTTATTACATGATATATCAGAACAACATTAAATGGTCTTGGTTAATTCATTAATCACCATTGTAATGCCAATCCCATCTAATAATAAGCAACTGCGAGCTTTTTTGCTTCCAAGCCCATCTAAACGCCAAAAGCAATAGAAAATATTCGTTCTTCTGCATTAAATATTTTAACATACAATCCTAAGTGAAATAACCAACGACGGATGTTAGAATTTAACTCACCCAATTTGCAAACTGGTGAGCGCAAAGAAATGAGAATTCTCAGAAATCTTCATCTCTGCCTACATATCAAACATTCATCCAACGATATTAAACAAACACAACAATCATACCAAGAAAAAAAGGAATATAAATAAAAATAACAATGAGCAATACAAGGGAAATGAACAGAAATAATAATAAGAAAAACCTGGAATTAGGTCAACGAAGCGTCTGAAACAAAAACACAACTTCATAACAAATACTTAGTCGCAATTTCCACCTGTACCCTCGATACAAAAAAACTAATTAAAAGCGATAGCAACGTTCTCTTCCTTGGACTCCTCCTTTTCCTTCTCCGCTTTCTCCAACTCTTCTTCTTCAGTGATGGCGAAATTGAAGATTTGAAGTGGAGGAGAACGGCTGTGAAGATCTGAGATGGAGCGAACAGTTTTGATTAGGGTTATTTCATTGGAGACGAAAATTGACAGCGCTATTTTGGGAGGGATATGAAAATGGTTGGGAGGGAGATGAAACTGGTTAATTTTTTTCCTAGAGGGCAGACGAAAATTTTGGAGCCAAGAGCGTTACACAGCACGGTACAAAACAAAATGAGTTAAAAAACAAATGATTAAGTGTAAACAATAACGCTTTAGAATAACGCGTTATTAAATGACGTTATTAATAACATATTTTCTTGTAGTGCATCCAAGAAGGATAAATGGGACATCAAAAGACATTTGTTGAATATAAGAAAATCTACCAATCGCATCTTTAATTATCAATTCATGAATGTGTCAGGTCAAATCTACCACTCCAATCACAGATAACCTGGAGGGAGTGGATCACCTTGATGCACACCTCCAAGAGCTTGAAAAATCCTTAACTAGGTACCAAACACCAACAATTTAACATGATCATCTAAAACATTTCGTGAGCTTCTTTAAAGATCCGAAATCTTTGAACATTCTTTAAATACATAATCAAGATACAACAAGTTATATAATTATATTTATATAAATAGTTAAATTGTAACACCCTGATTTTATTATTGTATGTATTTAAGTATTTATATTATTTTAATTATAGAATTTGGTTTCTTGGGAAGAATGAGTGGATAAACACAATGATGTAGCCGATATGTCGTTTAGACAATTGGGAAGAAGCCCGTACTTTTACCGCTGGGGTTTTATAGAAGGGGAAGATTGATAATTGTACATGGAAGAATAGTATAATGTTGGGTAGTGGTTTGATTTTATTTTGTGAAATGTTGTTATGGAACTTATTTTTTTATTATTATTATTATATATCTATATAATTAAACAGTATTGGAAAAAAAAACTTTAAAAGTTAAAAACCATTACTTCGAATTGATAAATAAGAGTTTTAAAGTGTAAGCAATGATAGTGAGAAAAGTTTATTTATTAAATAAGTGTATTGTTAGAAAGCTAAAATAAAAAATTAAGTTTATTCATTTTAATAAATATAAAATTATTTTATTTTAAGGTGAAATAGTATTGTTATAAAGTTGTTTTAAGAATTATGGAATTTTGTTTTGCTTAAAAATGGTAGATTATTGTTAAAAGTGTAATTTCTGTCAAATGTAAAAGATGTATAAATTTTTTCTTAGAAATTTAATCTGACATTCAAATCCTTCCAAAACATCGTAATTTTATTATATGAAAAGCTGTTTTCAAGTAAAATACATTATTTGTGGTAACAAACACTTTCATTAAATGAAAGAAAAATCATTTGAAAAAATGATGAAAAGTTTAAAATATTTAAAATCTAATTTCTAGTTAAGTATAAATGGGCTTATTAGCCCATTAACCCTCCCTAGCCTTATTAGAGACAAATCCCTACTCCATTATCTTCATTATTCATTTCATTCCCTACATAATTCAATCCCAAAATTTTCTTCTTCAAATTCGTAAGCTCCATGCCCTAACCTTCTTCATATTTAACCAAACCCACCCTTAAAAATTGCATAAAAATAAATCTATTATCCTAAACACATCTAGCCTCTTTATCTACTTCAAAATCCACAAATTAAGGTTGGACTATGCAATACTAAAACATTTCAGATTTATAAAGTTGTAAAAATTGTTGCTTTTTGGTAGAATTGGAGGGGTTGTGGCAATTTGTGATGGTAGGAAGCGTTTTTGCACACCATTGAAGGCTAAATGCATGCTAATTACAAGGTGTGTGTGTTAAATTCTTATTTATATTATAGTTTGAATTGCTAAAAGTGCGGATTATATATACTATAACATTACTATTGCAATTATGGTTAGCTTCTGAATTTGGGTTAAATTAGCCCGAACATCATTGTTTTAATGTTGACGATGTCCTCGGAGGGGGGAGGTTATTGGATTCTTTTAGCATCTTAGAAGAGGCACAACCATTGCTCTAGCAATGATGCTGCGTTGGGATTAGCATGTTGTTGTACAAGCAGCAGCATGTAGCTACTACTACATATAGCAATAACTGTTTCTACTTAGTAGCAGCGTGAGTTGCTACTTAGTAGCAGAGTACGATGCCACTAACGTATATTGCTGAATTGGGCCACCAAGTCCACTAACCTAGTGGACCAGCGACCCCATGGGAAAAATAAAAACTAAATAAAAAATAATTTTAAAAAATTGGTTTAAAAAATATATAAATAAAACTGGGATTTTATTTATTAAAAAATATTTATATGAACATTTAAAAGGAAAATAAGTAAATATATATTAATGTACATTTTTTAACCTTACGTCATTTTTGGAGTATAAAAGAGAGTGAGTGAGAGGCGTTGTTGTAAAATAAAATTGTATTTCTTTTTTTATAAAATATAAATAAAAAAAAAGTGAAATTTTGTGATAATAAATATACTAAATTTCAAATTAAAACTTTTTGTTAAAATATGAGTGGTATTCTAATCTTAAATTTAATGCAATATTTTGTGTAATGTTTGGTTGTTCGTTGACGTTTATATTAGTATTTATTTATTGAATGATTTGGAGACTTATGTTGTATGTGTGCGAAGGCGATGATGCATGTAGATATTGTGTTATTTAGTCACCTATGATATTGTATTTTTACTCACTTGTAAATATAATAATCAAAACACTTATTAAAATGCGGGATGTGAACATTAACCAGGGCATGTACGGTTAGAGAGAAATACGTGAGTAATTAAAATATGGTGACAGTTATATCTAATATAGAGTGATAGATATCCATTCAAGCCAACTAACGTTGGGTAACACCTCCAGCCGAGATAATGTGTCCCTAGTTAAATAGTCTGCTGGACGTGCACAACAGGAAGGTTTAGGAAAACAAGACGTTGATGATGAAAGCGATGATAGCTAGTGAGGTGAGGATTATTTGTGCAACAAATAGACTATATAAGGACACTCACATTTTGGAGTATTAGAGGTAGCAAACACCTTAAGTGATGTGCTCAACTGTTGGTAATAGGTTAATGTATAACCTAGGGTGAACTTAGAAGCGAACACGATCAAAATAAAATATAATAACAAAGTGCCTTAATAAATGTGTAATTAAATAAAGGCATAGATGTGAAAATCAACAGGCTAGAGCAACGATGTGTTTCACTGTGAAAATTAGTGCCATTACATGGGTGCTTGAACATTGTGTGAAGTTGCTAAGATATTGGGTATATAGTGTATTGTGTGACATATACCATTATATGCCTGTTACTTCAATTATTATATGTGGATATTATTACACTCACAACTAGATGTAGCTTGATCCGAGTTTTATTATGTTTTTATAATAATTCTCGGGTTAGCCTGAGGATTATTAAAAGTTTTGTAGCACGTAGGTCTTTATGGGATCTTTTTGAAGACATGCAGGTGGAATCCGCTTGATACACTTTGTTTTCATATGATATTTTGTTGTAACAATGTTTGTACACCTCCGAAGCCAAATAATATAATTACATATGAAAGGTAATGGCTTCCTCTTCTCCCTCATCTCGCCCTCATGCGTCCTCCTCGTTCTATCCCGTCCCCAAGTCTGCCCCTCCCCCTCCTCCGCCTATTGCTTTTGTCCCTAACATCTATCGGTCCAAACCCTACTCTCTCGCCTCCTCCAGCTATTAGCCTTCGCCCACTCTCTTTCGTTCAAAGCCAAGTGGCCTCCATGATACTGCTTCCATAAAGCCCCCAGCTGCGGCTCCTCCTTCCTCCAAGAAAACTTACGCTCAGGTGTTGAACTCTTCACCCCATATCCTTCCAGATCCCCCTCGTTCCCAACGTCGTCGTCGCATTCTGCCTGAATTTGCAAATGCTCGTTCTACCATTGACTTCCTGAAGTCGAAAGGTCGTTGTCTTAGGTGTGCAGGCCTGTGACACGTGGTAAGAAACTGTAGGGACCCAAGATTTGCTATCTGTGTGGTTTTCTCGGGCACGCTCACGCGCATTGTCCCAAGAAGTCAAATTATTACTTTGTAGCTCAAAAGAGGGCCTCTGCACATCCTAATGCAGATAAATCCAAAATTAGTCAGTCCCACATGGATAAATCCATATCCCCATCAATGCTTCCCACGAAACGAGGCGCCACCCAGAAGGCTCCATCTCATTAGTCACCTCAGTCTCCTCGATCTTCTCCCTTTTCTCTCACTTCTCATTCTGAACCGCTTTCTCCTCATTCCAAATTCTCTTCTCCTCAAATTTTTTCCATGGCTGACTCTTCCCACTACCTTATTGCAACTATTATAAATGGTTTTTGGTCCATAGAATCCCTTCATCTAGTCCTCTCGACTAACTTTCATAATAATGAGTGGCCAATTTGGATTCGTTCTGAGAATAGTTTCATAGTCTGCTATCCTTCATACTCAATCCTTGAGCAAGCTCTGCAACGGAGGACATTATCGAAGCCAGGGGGCTCCGTTCTTCTGCAGCAATGGTCCGAATTCGAACATCAATCCATTGATCTTGAACCGGCAGTTTGGGCTAGAGTGCAGGGTTTTCCGGAATTTCTTAGAAACAATTCGCAGGCAGTTAGTAAGGCTCTATGCCCCTTGGGCCGTTTCATAGCATTTAATGACTGTGATTGGGCAAATTTTGACCACCAGTTCTTGTACGTTAAAATGAAATTCTTCATGGGAATTAGCTCACTCAGTTCTTTCGTTTCACGCTTAAATGATGAAGACCATCTGCTTACGGTGGAAAGATGGGAGCATGCTCACCCCTCTCGCAGGCCGGAAACAACGTTCTTGGGAGTGGAACATGATATGGACTTCATGTGTAAAGATGATCTCATACTCTCGGATGATTAAGATGCTGAGAGATCCGATGCCATGCTCTTTGATCTAGACATTTCTCCCCCACTTCCATGGAATGCCCGCGCCCATGACACTCCTCTGGGGTGGGCCGAACCCCAACGTTGGGACGCATGGCCTGATAATCAGCGTGCTGGTTCTCCAGTCGACAATGTTTTTCACTCACCTCCCCTAGGCGGCCTTCATCCTCAACCAGAAGATCAACCCTCCCTTTCCATCGTTCGGGAAATGACTCCACCTCCGCATCAGCCGTGTCAGGGACCTTCCCAGTTCTCACCAGCAACTGTTCGTCGTAGCTCCAGAATTAATAGAGCAGCCTCCCTCCCTGGTAGTTTCTATCAAACTGTTGTCTTTTCGTCAGCCAATAAAAGTCTTAATAAGCAAATGGCGCGTTGCATGGGTGTGAGTTTGTGTGATGACCACCTCACAGCCATGCAAGCCCTAGAATCTGAGCGTTTTTCCCTTTCCCAATGAAATTGATCTCCTGGAATGTTCGGGGTTTGGGGGACCCATCTAAGAGACATGCTGTTGGTCTCACTTTATCCCCTTACAGAGCAGACATCATTTTTCTACAGGAATCAAAACTGATTGACCCTCCGCAATCCTTTATTAGACATATGGGGGGCCTACCTTAACGGGTTGGGCCCACTCAAATGCAGAAGGGTCCAGAGGAGGAATTATAACAGCTTGGAATGAATCTGTTTGGTCTCATTGCTATACATCCGCACACCCATCTGTTCTACACGTAACACTCCGCCATATTCAATCGGGTACAATTTATTTCATCACAAACATTTATGGCCCTCAAAATATTCATGAAAGAAATGAACTCTGGGCTAACTGTTTCTCCTTCGCCTCTTACCTTAATGGCCCTTGGATTGTTGGAGGGGATTTCAACACCACCTGATCCCCTGAAGAGCGTAATTCTGGTCAAAACTCTCTAGACTCAGATTCCTTTAACTCCTTTTTTGAAGATTGTTCCCTCATCGATCAGCCCATCAACAATCGCCACTTCACCTGGTCTAGTCGTAGATCCAACCCCGCCTTAGCCAAATTGGACAGATTCCTTTTCAATCCAGCTTGGGATGAGCTTCACCCTCTTTCCTCGGTTTCTGGGCTCGCCTCAATCATCTCTGATCATTGCCCCATTATCTTGGACACCGATTCCCTCCCCAACATTAAACGCCCCTTTAGATTCGAGCGCCTGTGGCTCCTGGAGCCTTCCTTTGACAATTTCATCAAGCATGTTTGGTCCCAACCCACACATATTCCATCAGCTTCTGCCAGAATCGTTTTCAAGCTCCGGTCCCTCAGAAAAATTATCAGACCTTGGGCCAGATCCATTTGGGGGTCTCTCCGCTCACGTATTTCTGCAACTCAGGATGAGATCTTAAGCCTTAATATCCTCGAAGAGTCTAGACCGCATTCGGATCCCGAACGGTCTCGTCTGAATACTCTGGAATCAGATCTGGATAGACTCGTTAAGCAAGAGGAGATTGGCTGGAAGCAGCGCTCTAAAGCTAAGTGGTTGAACGAGGGGGACAAGAACACCGCATATTTTCATCGTCTTGCCAATGGCCGCCGCAGATCCACCTTAATCCCTGAAATTATCCATAACCCTCTTATACTGGCCTCTCTGATCACCTCAGATTGTTCATTGATCATTTCAGAGACATCCTTGGCAAACCATCCCCTCCCCTCCCTCTCATTGATTGGTCCCTCCTTTACCCATCTTCCTCCCCGATCCCCATTGATCATCCTTTCTCAGAAGAGGAAATTTGGGCTGCATTAAAAAGCATGTCCGATGACAAAGCTCCCGACCCTGACGGCTTTGGCCCACTTTTCTTCAAGCACTTTTGGGACACTGTTAAATCAGATATTCTTGAATTATGTGTCGAATTCCAATCCGATCCCTCTTCAATTTCCAGATTAAACTATGCTAATATTATTCTCCTCCCCAAATCCCCTGGTGCTAATTCTCTCTCCTCATTCCGTCCTATCAGTCTACTTAACACCACCTATAAAATCATTACTAAGGTCCTCGCCAACCGCCTTCAATTGGTTATTGCTCCCCTGGTGGGGATTGAGCAGTCAACATTTATTCTTGGCCGGAGCATCTTGGACTGCGTAGCAACAACCCAGGAAATCATCTCGTATTGTCACCATTCATCGACTCCAGGAGTTTTACTGAAGCTAGATTTTTCCAAAGCCTTTGACTCTGTGAATTGGAGCTTTATTCTTGACCTCATGAAACACAGAGGCTTTCCCCCTAAATGGTGCAGTTGGATTAAGCATATTCTAGTCTCTAGCCTCGCTTCCATCTCGATCTGTGGTGCTTCTGGAGGTCATATCAAGTCAGCACGTGGCCTGAGGCAGGGAGATCCCCTCTCTCCTCTCATTTTTGTCCTGGTTGCAGACGTGTTCAACAACATGATCAAACTTGCCTCAACCAACTCTCTCTTCTCAGGCATCAAACTTCCAAGTTCCTCCATTTCTGTTTCCAATTTACAGTTTGCTGATGACACGTTGATATTTGCATCTCCCCATATTGATCACTTACACTGCCTGAAAGTGGCTCTCTACTCATTCGAGCTCATTTCCGGTCTCTCCATCAACTTTAATAAGAGCTCGGTCATCATGTTGGGCAATTCTAATCATCTTGGCCCCCTCATCTCTTCCTTGCTTAACTGTAACCTCTCTGATTTCCCTCTTTCCTACCTAGGCATCACACTTCGTCCAACCAAGCTTCATAGATCTGATTGGTCCCCTCTGATATCCAGGAATGATTCTAGATTACTAAGTTGGAAGGCTCAATCCCTTTCCGCGGTAGGACGTCTCGTCCTGGTCAAATCCGTGTTTTCAGCTTTACCGTCCTACTGGATGTCCTTTTATAAACTCCCATCCTGGGTCATCAATCGGATAGATAAAGTCAGAAGATATTTTCTCTGGAATGGCGGAGGCGCCAAAAGATTAGTCAGCTGGTCCACTGCCTGTTTGCATCAGAATCAAGGTGGTCTCGGTATCACCAATCTTCGTACGTTTAATACCGCGCTCCTCTCTAAGTGGATATGGAGAATTCTTTCTCCGGGTAACTTCATTTGGAAAGATTGGATACTTTCGCTTCACTATCGTTCCAACAGCCACCTCGTCCTTCACCACCCTCCGCGTACTAGACCCTCTCCGTTCTGGGCTGGGGTGCTTCAGTCCCTCCCCCGAATCAAACCTCTTTTTCATGTTGTTCTAGAAAATGGCAACAATTGTCTATTTTGGTTGGATACTTGGCACAATCAGTTTCCCCTTGCCAAATCTCTGTCTCATCTCTTCCCCCACTCTCGCACTCCTTTGATTTCGGTCAGTGACTGTGTCAGTTTTGGTCCTGATTCCCTCTGCCCTCCATCCCTCCTCGACTCTGGCACTTTCTCCAACCTTCTTGCCGCTTCGAGTCTGCTTCGCTCCCTTTATCTCTCCTCCCTGCCGGACCGGGTTATCTGGGCACCTGCGCCGGCTAAGGGTTTTTCCGTTGCTTCGTGTTATTCCTATCTCCATAACCCCGGCCGCCTCTTTTCCTTTCCCAGGCTCTGGAAATGCCCTGTTCCGCCACGCATTGCCTTCTTTCAGTGGTGCCTTGCTCACGAAAGAATCAACACCAAATCTAGGCTTGTCCGTCTTCATTGTCCGGTCGATCCTTCCTGTGTCTTCTGCTCGGCTCTTGTAGAAGATACCCCTCACCTTTTTAGGGATTTTGACTTTACTTTCTCGATATGTGCTACCATCTGCACCCACCTCCTTGGCCACATCCCTGATCCACCTATCATTTTCGATCACTGGCAGTACAACCCTCAGAATCGCTCTCTTGATGTCCTCATCGCTCTATTCTGTTGGTACATTTGGAAGGAACGCAACGCAATTGTGTTCAACAAACCGAGATATTAGTTCGAAGGCATTTGTAGGCGTATTTCTCACTTATTCACTACTCTTACAGGTTGCAGCCAACCAGCCCCTTTCAGGCTCCGACTCCCGCGTAGTAGTCCTTCCCCAACTGAGTCGGTGGAGAGCAGTTCGGCGTTCCCTCCTCAGCCATAGTCGTTTACTTGTTTGTTTGATGTTTGCAACATGTCACTTTCTGTGCTTTGTCCTCCTTTTTGGCTTGTAGCTTTTTTCAGTATTGTGTATATGCTTGTATGGGTTGTAGTATGTTGCTTTCCTTACTATCTATGTTGTATGTTTCTGTGATCATTAGCTTGTACTGTCATCGATCAGGCATGTTGGTCGACTTATCTATATTTATTATATAACCGGCTGTGTAACGTCATGCTACACACCCGTCTTTTTCAAAAAAAACAATGTTTGTACAAGTTTATGTGTATATATGTATGTGTGTATGTCACCTATGTTGTGATGGTGTATGTGGATATGAGATTTCTGTATTTTGTGGTATATTACACACTACTGCGAATGTTGTTATATAATATATTTTATACCCTTCCATTATTCCTATGTTCGGTATATTTATTCATGCTACTAACTTGATATTCTTATATTCCGGGAAACTCCTCCTACTATTGCTTTGTACCGATGAGGTATGTGTCGACAAATGTTTTTATTGTTATTATCACGTATCCATGTTGGTTCATGGGAATGTAAATAATGGAGCACCCATTATATTCCCATTTAATACTATCAGACAATATTACCTTTGTATTACTCTTTAGTAGTATGGGTATAGGGGTGGGTCATTACAGAAATTACATATAAGCCACAAAACCTTACATCTGCCATATCTTTTGCGTACGATGTCCAATTTGGATATGATTTCTTGCATTTCACTCGTATTTGGATTCCCTATGATATGGTAAGGGTTTGGATGAATTTTTATAAGGTGAATGGGAAATTATTTCAAATGGTAGTATGGTATATATTTGTGTATATGCATATTTATTTGAATTTACCTTAGGACTATTGCTAGAATTACGCCATAAACGAATTATGATAGAGTTAGAGGTATGCCCTAGGGGAAATTCTATGATTTATTGCAAACTATTAACTCTGCAATAAATTCTCATTCGTAAAAAGGTGTTTTTCTTTCTATTATATGCTTGTTATAATATGTTATAGTTAATTAATTGTTTAATTTAGGTGTATTTAATAGAAAATCCATAAACGGTGTGTTTATGATAGTAATTACAAATAGTTATAGTCATGGGTATTTTATCACAATATGATAAACGCATCATTTTAAATATTCCTAGTCAAGATGTATCGAGACTGGATATCGATGCATCAGTTGAGACTAGAGAGCACGTAACGCTCTCCAATTGTTGGGCAGTGTATTAATCATGACTGTTTTGAGCACCAAGGGGTTACATACTGATAGTTATTAGATAACTATGGAATAACTCACTTGATAGTTCTATTGGTTAATATAACTAAGGTCAAATAGAAAATATCGGTGTGACAATATTACACAGTTCTCTTGACTTGAAAATATTGTTGATTTGCAGTATGAAAGCTCCGGTTTGATTATAATTAAATCATGGCACGCATCCATCGAACAACTATAGTTGGGTCGAGTGGAAGTATTGGAAGTGAAACACTACTCAAGAGAGGATTCGTCTCCTCAGTTATATGAGGTTAGTATCATGGTCAACTAAAGTCTACTCAAAGTTAAAATCTTTAGCCAGAGTAGTTCGGTTAACAATAATTATTATTATTGAACCAAGGACTTTATGTTTGGACTATAAAGTTGAATATGGATGATATTGGAATTTAGACCAATGCCAAATTCCGTAAGTCCTAATGTGACATAGGTTTGACGAAGAAAATTGGTGTAAATAATTGTCACCACCAGACAACACTTAATAAAGTAAAATGGGATTTTACCGATGCCATATACTCGATAAATTTGGACATAACGTCACACCATCTTCTAAGTAACCATCGAACATTAATATTCGAATTGTTTGATATTAATCGCTAACCGAATTTACCTCTAAGAGTCACACAACTGAAATGTTGAATATTCCTGTTACCACCCGATTTAATTAAATTATAATTGTTATAAATTAATTAAATTAATTAATATTTATGAAATATTAATAAAAAAAAATTATTTGATATTTGGTGACCAATGTAAAAAGTGTGTATATAATAGTTATAAATACACTAATCGATATACGATATCGATACACGTTTAAATTGGATTTAAATGTGCTAATTATTGATTGGGCTTGAAGCGACTTGTAGGCCTATAGAAGGGTCTGGGCAGTTATATGGTAGTAAGGGAGCTGGCCATTAGATGTAAAAAGGAGGGTTAATTTTTGAATTAAAGAGAGGAGAATAGGTAAGAGAAAGCTAAGGATCTAGATCGTTATTTTACTCCTTTTTTATCTCCTTATTTAAAGCTCTCTAACCCTATCTTTTCAAAAGACTTTTTGCTTACCCCTACTATAGCCAAGGCCGACCCCTTTAGCCTCTTCCATCCTTAAATTTTCAAGCTTAAAATATCTAATCAAATAATACAAAAGCTTCGGTGATAGCTGCATTCAGGAAGGTTGCGTCTTCTGGATATAGAAATCGTTTCAAGGAGTTCAAATTCAACATTGCAAGGTGTGCTATTTGGGTATTAGGCAAAGGTATATTATAATTTATAATTTATGCATAATGTATATATAATGATCATTATGCCATATCTGTTTAGATAGTAGTCGAATGTCACGATTCTACATAGATCAGTGCTATCACCATATGATGGATTATATACGTGTACACATTTATCTAAATTAAAAAGAAGTTTTTTATGTATGTCACACACATACTCACGACCATGCTTTCAAAAAATTATTTTCAAATTAAAATATATTATTAAATTGATTTTAATGCTAGGATTAAAATTAATATAATATATAAATATATATAGCATGTACTTTATTTCATTAATTTTATATATGTATAAATAGTGTTTGGATATAAATAAATTATTTTTTCAATAAATATTTAAATCGAATATTTGATATATGTTTATATCTCTTAATTTAGGACTAAATTCATATACATATATATATATATACATATTATATTTATAAATACTGCAATATAAAACGTAATCATAATGGTTTCAGATTTTTAAAATTATTTATTTAATTTTTAATCATATTGACGCACGAATATATATATATATATATATATATATGTATGTATATGTATGTGGTGCTTTGATCGGTTCCACAGGGTAAGGCCTGTTCGCCTCCCCTTTTTCACATATAAAGGCCCACAGTCCTATGTTTTCTTCTCACTTCCATTTTTACAAGCCTACTAACCCGTTTTCCTTCAACCCTTGTTTACCATTACACTCGTCCTTCCTCTTTTTAAACTCAAACCTCCTACTTTGTAACTCCAGCCGCCATCAAATCTGATCAATCCTCAACTTGCAGTCCCGCATCCTCAAATGCTTCCAGCTTCTCTTATAGGTACAAATTCCTCATTCAACCCACCCCTTTAGTTCGGAGTCTCGTTCGAAATTCGAGTACATAGGTATGGTAGGAGATGGTGGTGAGGAGTGAGTCGAAAGGGATATAGGAACGTGGTTTAGGATTACTAGATGAAGTTGTGTAGTATTAACTTCAAGGTCAGCGACGTGGAGAGCAAGGAAGTGGAGTAGGCGAGCTTTTGGAGTGGAACTGGGTCAGTAAATCTTTGGTGGGAGCAAGTCGGTTATTAGAGAAAGTGTGAATCGATATTTTGTATGAGAGCGGTGAGGTTTTGGTAGGAGTTATGCTATAGAGAGACTCAACACTCTGAGAGGGAGTGTCGATCGTTTCGAGCGAAAGAGGGAGAGAGTGTGGGTCGGTCAGTACATATTTAGGAGTGTGTGTCGCTCGACATTGAGAGAGTTGTTATGGTTTGGCATGAGTTTAGGTTAGTGGCTCGGTATAGATTGAGATATGTGGAGGATAGAAGTATAGTGAGCATGGCTCGACATCTGATGAAGTGATGTAGGTCGGTAGAAGTCCGAGTGAGGCCGTTCGGTAGTTAGGGGGAGATGGCGGGTGAGTGGATCGGCATTGGCAATCAAAAGTGTTTTAACTCGAACATAATACACATCTGGGTAACTTACCTCCACAATCAATCATAGCATATCAGACAATGATAATTAACAAAGCAGATAATCCCAAGGACTCAATTTGAACTAACTCCCCTATAGCTTGAACAATCTTAAACACAAATTTAATTCAACAAATGCGAACAACAGCCTTCACACTCTACGATGCCAATGTTCGATTCCAAGACTTCTACTGCCAATCAAATGACAAACTACAAGAGATGGTCAGCGATGACGGTCTCTGAGGACTACAACTTAAAGCTCTATCACACCACACTTTTGTTTAAAACTTTAGTTTTTTCTCCACTCACGTTTGAGTCGTCCCACTAGTTCACACACAACACGGGGGGATATATTATTGTTGTTATATCTGATATCGATTGTCTTTCAAGTATAGTTTAAACAGGTATCTAACCATACTAAACGCTCATTGAAGATGTCCAAAAGATCAAGCTCTGCTACAGTTTTTGATAAGCCTGAGCCAAGTTCTCGACAGGAGGTAGTAGGAACTTCGAATCCATCGACAACCTCTACACAGGGTATTCCGGATCCATCTGCTGTAGTTATAGGCCCGGCTCCTGATGTTATTGATGGAGCCATTATTCTGGATAATCCTATTGATTCACAAGCTTTAAAAATCGGTGAAGCCGCTCTTCGTCGGTTATGTTCAATTCATGGAATCCCTTTCGACGACGTTTTAGTTCCGTCAGGACAAGATCGGCCTCACCTGCCTCCAGCCGGGTATACAGCGTGCAACAAATTTATGAGCTGGCTCAGAAGTGTGCCACCTTTCAATTCATTTCTCCATGAAGTGTTATGGTATATCGGGATTGCTCCGGCACAGCTACACCCTAATAGTCATGCGTTCATTCATGGCACCTGTGTCCTCTTTATGAGCACCTTATTCAGACTCCCCACTCCCGAGGATATCCGTTATTTCTATCGCTTCAAAAGACGGTCCGACAGTCCATCCTTTATATTTCTCGAGCCACATTCCAAATGTCAAATCCTGAATGGGGCGTGGAGTAAATTTTCCCAGTATAAGCAAGAGTGGTTTTACGTACGCTGCCCCTTGGTTTTGCGAGAAGATGGCTGGAAGGGAGTAAGTTTCTGTAACAACCCGCATATTTTACGATTGTATATTTAAATATTTTATTTAAATATAGCATCGTTAATCGGATTAAAGTCCGAAAAGATACTTTTTGTAAACAGTCGAATTGGGACTCGAGACCACTTCCATTGAGTCCAAAATGATATTTACAACTTTTTTGAGTATAAACATCGATATGTTTGGAGTTGAGTAGAATTTGCTATTTTTCTACTTGGGCTTTGGGTTTGGGTTTCAGCCCACTAACCCATCTTAATATCCTAACTCAGCCCCTCACTTCATTCATTCTATCATTTTCCTAATACATTCAAGCTTTTGTAAAAATGGGGAGAGGAATGGGAAATTAGAAATTCAAAACCCTAGTTTCCTTTGCAAATTCAAGTTCTAGTTCCAAGATCAAAGAGAAGCTTAGATAAGCATCCTCTTCATCTTCTCCATCTCTATCTCTCTTCAATCCTCAGAAATTCCTAACCCTAACTTAGGAAATATTTTCTTATTAGCCTAGATTGAAGCTTCTTGGGTTAAAATTGAAGAGTGGTTGTTCTTGCCTTGCTTTATAGCTTCTCATTTGTTGTTTTGGGTTGAAAAGGTGAGTTCTTTAACTCACATCTACGTCTATAGCTATCATTGTTGTTATGTATGAATTCCTAACACTTGTGCATATTCATTTGCTTTTGATTTGAATTGATTTGGTGAATCTTCCAAATTTTGGTGTTTTGGTCTAATTTATGAAAATCCTACTATGGATGTTTGGACATTGATATTCGGGGTGTATCGAAGAGCCTATAAGGCCGAGTTGTCGCTTGGCGTAAATCCTTAGTCGTCGTTGCTCGTCCGATCGCTCCCGATATGTTTTGGCCACTTTGGCCTAGGCAAAATGTTGCCCAGACCAGGTGACCAGACGTCTGGTGACCAAGTCCAGACGTCTGGTTTGGACCTGGAGAGAAAAATGTATGCACGCAGATTATAAAAAAAAGTCAAAGACTATTTCCAAACGTATGAAATTCAAGATCAGATGTCTGGATGAGTCTCAGACGTCTGACTTGAAGTTTTCAGACGTCTGGGTGTTCTCTGGATAATTTCCAGAGAATGAAACCAGACGTCTGGATTCTAAACCAGACGTCTGGTCATGGCTCAGACGTCTGCTTTGGCTATTCCAGACGTTTGGGTGACTTTTTGAACTATTTCCAGAAAACAAATCCAGACGTTTGGAAACGTCCATTTTTGCCTATTTAGGCTGTTTTGTGTGGATTTCCTATTTTAATCGATTTTAGTTGATCCGGATTGTTGTTATCACTTACTATCGACTTCGATGACTTCTTTCTTTGGATTTTTGGGAATATCCATTTTGATGGATTTGGTATCGATTTCTTTGGATTTAATTCACGTCTTCGTGTGTGAATTTTTGGTGAGTGATTGTTTCTACAATCATTTATGTGATTTGTCACTTTCAAATACAAAGGTTTCTATACTAGTAGTAAATATTCAAACTCTTTCACAAAGATGTTTTCAACTCTATTTTAAATATAAAGCTCTCTTTTAAAACCGTTTTCCAATCTATTAGTATATATAAACCTTTACCTCATTCGTATGAGAAATCTAATTAAACGGCTTAGTAAAACAAGTGATATGAAACGCTTGCGTTTACTTCGTCGGTTAATTTTTGGACTTGTTCGATTGAAAATCTTATGAAAATTTTCGAGTGGAAATCTACAATCTGTTCATAAATATTTGAGTTAAGCAAGTGGTTATGGGACATGAAGCGAAACTCTTATATTTACTAGCTTAGTGTAATCGACACTTCTTATTGATCAATGATGATCCTTTGGTGATTTAGACTAGCGATGTGCGATGTCTTTTTGTCCGCGTGGGGGACTGTACCCCGTTTGGAGGAGCTTCGGCTCATAGTCCGCAATGGGGGACTATACCCTGTTTGGAGGAGCTTCGGCTCATTTGGAGGAGTTTCGACTCATAGTACGTAATGGGGGACTATACCCTATTTGGAGGAGCTTCAGCTCATGGCCATGATTTTTAATCGAACGATGGTTGATCCTTTTGACTTTTTCATCTTATACATGTTACTGTATAGGTTTGAATTTGCTCCGGCCTTTTCTCCTACAACTTTGTTATTTTGAATTTACTGACTTCGTGAAGTTTGACTTGGAATTTGAGTTCGATGATATTTGAAACACCTCTGACTTGTTCGAACTCCTTTTTGCTATGACTTGTTTATTAACTGTGACTTACCACTGTTTGTTTATTTCTTTTTGAATCCACTGCTTCATATAGACTGCTAACTTTCGACTTGTTCCAACTGCCGCTTTATTTCGATTGTTTTAAAAAAAACTTCAACAAAGTTTTTGCCTGACAATTTCTTTTTGAAAATGCTCCTGTTCATATTGATATAATGCTTGTGATACTGTCTCGTTGAAATTGTTGTCTTTGTTATGCTCGTACACATCCATACTGTGGTCAGTTTGCTTCATGTCGTAACTGGACTAGTTCCACTTGAGTCTGTGTGGTGCAGTCCTTGTTAGCCTTAAAATTTGTAGTCTGGTCTTTAACTTGTTTTGCTTGAAGTCTGGTGCGTGCATTTGCTCGCTTGAAATTTGATTCTGGTTGTATTGTTGTTGCCTTTGATCTAGTTGAGTAATTTGCAGTCTTGAGTCATTTGTACTTTTGTTTGATGAGTCTTCATGTTGGTTGTGCTTGAGCTTTTGAAGTGATATGTGTATCTGAACATGTTCATGCATTATCCGTTGTACATGTGACCACTTTGACATATTGTATGCGATATCATTGCACTTGGTTTTTGGGGTCTTGTTGTACACACTAATCTCTGGAGTTTTGCATTGCTTTTGATTCATACTTGTATGTGTGTTATCTTCTTAGAGTCTGGTTGCATTTCTGATTCTCTTGAACAAATTGGTGGTCTGGTCCTTCATGTGTATTTGAGTCTCTGTTTCAGCACTGTGCTTATACATGTGCGAAGCTGCTGTGTCTTTCGTTTTGTTCACTACCCTGGTCTGCATTGATGTATGTTGATCTGCACATTCATGTTATACATTACTAGTTCACTCGAGTCTGGTTTGAATGGTTGCACATGGTTGATCTTTACTGTTGCTTCTGATCTGGGTTCATTTTATTCTTGGTGCATTCACTTGTATTACTTTGGTCTTGTTACATGTCTTCTCGAGTCTCTGTTTCATGTGGTATGCACTTGATTGTACATGTAGTGGTCTGGGTTCATTGATGTGTTGAACCTGATCTGGTCATATGCACGTTGAGTCTGGTGCTAAAACTTTGTTGTTGCATTGCTTCATGTACTGGTAATTTCATTTGCCTGCATGGTCTGGTATGGTGATCTTGACATTTCAGTGTTTTGTCTATGAACCTACATTTGTGTAGTCTTGCATTTGTGCGGTTGAGTGAATTCTTTGTACATGCCTTTGCCTTTGGTTTGATTCATCTTGCTCATTCATTTCTTCAAGTCTGGTTCAAGTGTCATGTCCACTGTTCTATTTCTCGAGTGCTTGCTTCCATGATATATGTGTATACATACATACATACATACATACATACATACATATGCAAATATGTATGGTACATTTGAAACTTTGTGACTTGGTTTTGTTCGAGAGTTATTTTCACTTGAGTTGAATCCAACTTAGCCTTGGGTTTGACCTTGTGCTCACCTGTCCCTGCAGTTTTAATAAGCAAGTGTATATCGGTGTGCATGGCCTTGTGGCATGTACAGTGATACACTGTGCATGTCACAAGTTGTTCGTTTATGATGAATTCAAAATAAAATGATGATGAACAACCCAAATAACCGAGACAAATAATATTTTCAAAACACACATTTTATTTTGCACTGCAAAAATATTTCTTTTTCAACTACTGCGTCAGTGTTTATTTTGCAGGTAGCTCAAAGGCTGGATTCAGGCAGGAACATAGTTGAAGATAAAAATACGAACGTTGAGTGAATATGTAGTGAGGTCTAATATGTAAAGTAAAATTTGTGTTGTAATTGAAAATGTGTAAATGTATAGTGAGAGCTCAAATTTGTACTATTCGAATTTGTAATAAAATATTTGTTTGAATAAAATATTTGGTTGAATATAAATTCTGAGTTATTTATTTTATTCAACAAATATTTATTTGATTATGTGAAAAATAAAATAGTACAACAACAAATACATTTAAACGAATATATATATGTTTATTATCATCAAACAAAAATCATATACTAGCATATTCTATACAGCAGGACATGAATTGCTGTTATTTATGGATGCGTACTCGGGTTATAACCAGATCAAGAAAATACCAGCTTCATCACTGTTTTAGGATTATACTACTATAGAGTAATTTCGTTTGGTTTGAAGAACGCAGGGGCCACGTATCAAAGACTAGTGAATACTATGTTCAAGCGCCAGATCGGGAAAACTATGGAAATTTACGAGGACAATATGTTAGTCAAATCCCAAGTAGCTGCTAACCACCTAGATAATCTTGCTGAAACATTCAAGATACTCCGTAAATACAGAATGAAGCTCAACCCACTTAAATGGCACTTTGGCGTGGCCTCCGGGAAGTTCTTGGGGTTCATAGTGAGTGCTCGGGGGATCGAAGCCAATCCGCAGCAAATAACAGCGTTATGGGAAGTCCAGCCCCCTGAGAATAAGAGAAAACTTCAATGCTTGAATGGAAAAGTTGCGGCACTAAGTCGGTTCATTTCTAAAGCCACAAACAAGTGTATACCATTTTTCGACGCACTAAAAAAAGGAAGAAAAACTTTGAATGGAGCGAAGCTTGTCAAATGGTTTACGAAGAACTACTGCGACACATGGAAACTCAGCCAGTCTTATCGAAACCAGTCGATGGAGAAGAATTATTCTTTTACTTGGCAATTTCCCCGCATGCATTGAGCGCGGCTCTCGTGCAGGAAGAAGCGAGAATCCAATGACCTGTGTACTACATTAGCAACCGATTCACCGGGGCTGAGAAGAATTACCAGAAACTAGAGAAACTAGCGTAGTGCCTTTTGATCGCGTCCTGAAAGTTACGGCCGTATTTCTAGGCTCATCCGATTAAGGTGTTGACCGACCAGCCATTAAAAACATGTTTTGTACCGGCTAGAGACGTCCGGACGATTACTTAAGTGGAACATAGAATTGAGTCATATGATATCACTTACCACCTAAGGAAAGCAATCAAAGGGCAAGCGCTGGCCGATTTCATTGCGGAGTTCACGATAAGAGATGGTGAAGAGGAAGTCCAACTGCAAGTGGACGCACAATGGAAGCTTTTCGTCAACGAAGCATCAACAAATCCTGTTCGAGCGCAGGGGTAGTGCTAGAAACCCCAGAGAGGCAAGTCATTAGCTATGCTCCACGTTTGGAGTTCCCAGCTACGAATGACGAGGCGGAGTACGAAGCACTGATCGTAGGGCTGAAGGTCGTAAAGGAACTCAAAATAAAGTCCGTTCATATATATATCGACTCCCAGCTGGTTGTATGTCAAGTGAAAGAAGAGTATTAAGCGCGCGGTGAAAATTTGGCCCCGTATCTGTCCAAAGTGCAAGAGCTGCAGAGCGACATCGAGCACTATACCATAACCCACATACCACGGGAACAAAACACTAAGGCAGACTTCTTGGCCAAGTTAGCAAGCTCCGGAGAAGCCCAGTCGTTGGGGGTGGTCCCAGTCAAAACTCTAACCAATCCAAGCATTAATGAAATGGACGTAGAATGGATTCTCGAGACCACTGTGGAACTAGACACGTGGATGAAACCAATAAAAGGTTATCTCCTGGCAGGAACTCTTCCAACAGACCGAAACCAACGAAAGAAATTACTCAGGAAGGCGCTGCGATTCATGATACAGGACCGAATACTCTATCGAAGGGGGTTCTCTACCCCTCTTCTTAGGTGTGTGACCGATGATGAAGCACACCGAATCCTGGAATAAGTGTATGAAGGAGAGTGCGGAGACCATACTAGGGGGGAGACGCTGGCAAAGAAAGTTCTTTGGTACGGGTACTTCTGGCCAATAGTAAACCACGATGCTGCAGATCATGCCAGGAGATGCGATCACCGTAAGAGATTCAGCAAAATCAAGAGGACTCCAAAAACAGAACTTACGCAAATGGTCAGCCCGTGGTCGTTTGCGATATGGGGAATCAATTTGATTGGCGTCCTTCCAATGACAAAATGAGGAGACAAATATGCTATTGTGGCCATAGATTATTTAACAAAATGGGTCGAAGTAGAACCGCTGGCCACCATAACCACAAAGAAAGTTATTAACTTCGTTACTAAAACATCATTTGCAGGTTTGGCGTGCGACAAAAAATCATCACTGATAGTGGAACGTAGTTCGAAAGCGCCAAGTTCAAAGACTTCTGCAAGCGCTTCCAAATTGAAAAGAGCTTTTCCGCAGTAGCTCATACGCAGGCAAAAGGGCAAGTGGAGGCAATAAACAAGATCATCAAATCCACCATCAAAAAGCGACTGACAAATGCAAAGGGAAACTGGGTTGATGAGCTTCCACTCGCACTATAGGCTTACAGAACAACACACAAAACTGCAACCGGCCATACCCCGTTCGCATTGGTGTATGGTTCAGAGGCGATGATTCCTATCGAACTAGAAGTCCCCTCTCACCGAAGGCTGAATTTTGACCAAAGATAAAACGAGCAACTCCTAATCGAATCGCTAGACATGGTCGATGAAAAGAGAGAGGAAGCAGAGTTGAGAATCGCCGCCCACCAAAAGAGGGTCGCATGATACTTCAACTCCAAAGTTCACAGTCAAACCTTCGAAGTCGGCGATCTCGTGCTCAAGAGAGTTTACCCTGTCCCAGGAGCCTTTGGACCGGATTGGGAAGGACCATTTGTCGTTCATTAAAAGCTTAGTGATGGGACCTTCAAGCCGACGACCGTCGATGGGATCGCAATTCCCAGAACCTGGAACAGTGAATCGCTCCACCGATATTTCATTTAAAAGCAACTTTATGTATTTTCTAATTTTCAGCAAATAAACCATTACGGAAATGCCGGTGGCGTTGTTAACAGGCAAAGAATCTGCCATGTTTTCTTAATAAAGTTTGCTTTTTGAATCATCCAAACCATGCTCATAATAATTACCCGACGAGCTGGCGGAAGTAAACCGACTCAAACCATTGGATCGGCGGAACCCGATCCTGGCCCTCTGAAAAATGATGCCACCCCGGCTGCATCATGATGGCCACGAACTCAAGTTTCTCGCATTGCCTGGAGATAAGCAACGTCGAGGAACACCAGATTCAAGTTTCTCGCGTTGCCCGGAGATAGGCAACGCCGAGGAACTCCAGATTCAAGTTTCTTGCGTTGCCCGAAGAAAGGCAACGCCGAGAAACTCCTGATTCAAGTTTCTCGCATTGCCCGGAGATAGGCAATGCCGGGGAACTCCACATTAAAGTTTCTCACGTTGCCCGAATATAGGCAATGCCGGGGAACTCCACATTCAAGTTTCTCGCGTTTCCCGAAGATAGGCAACGCCAGGGAACCCCAGATTCAAGTTTCTCGCGTTGCCCGGAGATATGCAACGCTGGGGAACCCCAGATTCAAGTTTTTCGCGTTGCCCGGAGATAGGCAACGCCGAGGAACCCCAAATTCTAACTCCTCGCGTTGCCTGGAGATAGGCAAAGCCGAGAAACCCCAAATTCCAACTCCTCGCGTTGCCCGAAGATAGGCAACACCGAGGAACCCCAAATTCCAACTCTTCACTCTGCCTGGAGATACGCAACACCAAGGAAACTCAAATCTCCTCGCGTTGCCCGGAGATAGGCAACGCCGAGGAACCCCAAATTCCAACTCCTCACGCTGCCCGGAGATAGGCAGTGCCAAGGAACCCCATAAGCCACGCAGTCGAGCAAAAACTTCTCGCGTTGCTCGGAGACATCGAATACTTGAAGTTTGTTTGGAGTGAACAACCCTGTGAACTGGGGGGGCATATATTTGTAAGAAGACAGAATCACTTGAATGCAAAGAGTCCACAAGCCCTATCGCCCCAAACAACAATAAATTCACAAGTTTTATCTCAAAAGTTAACAGGGATCATAAGAAAAATTTTAACTTCCTAAGCAAAATTTTCAACTTTTGGAACGTTGAAGCTTTATGGATTTCTAAACAAAATTAAGCAGTTTCAAAAAGTATCGAAAGTTTTGTGAACTTCTAAACAAAAATCCTCTAACTGTTGTCAATCTCTAAATTCCAACACAGTTTTATCACTTCGAATGAAGGACTTCGGCCATGGCTGTGGGACTAGCAAAGTATGAAACGAAACGTACAAATGCACACAGAGTATATATGAAAAGATAGACGAAAGACAAGTCAAAATACCATTGTATTGCTTGTAATCTTATGATCATAGAATCAAAATGTAGGGGCCGTACCCACACAACAGCGGCCAACAAAGAAAATTTACAGACTCTACAACCAAGACACAAAGTGCAGACTCTGCACTTGGGCATAAGAAATCAAAAAGAAACACAACAAGTCGAGCTTCCCACAAACTATATGACAAAACACAGTCCATCCTTCTACCGGCCAATCAATGCTATTTGCCACCACTTCCTTTCCACCTCTGGTTGGCAGCTTCTACTTCTTTTCGGGAGAGTTGCGGTGCCAGTAATGTCAGCTGTATCTCTGTAGCGATCTCCTCCTCATCCGAACATTTTCTAGAAGAGCTTCCCGTCCCCTTATGCTTTCTCAATTTCTGGGAGCTCTTCGAGGCCTTAACCGCCCCCACTCTCTCCTTCTTAATAGCAACCAAGTCATGTGGAGTCTTTTGTGGTTGCTCCATCTGTGTCTCCTGCTCCTTGGCCTCAACGGCAGTCGTATCACCTTCCAGGGATGCCGAGGGATCGTCCAAGCCATGAAGCGCCTCAATCTTCTCGGCCTTTGGTCCTGGTTGTAAGCTTGGTGTAGATATAGGGACATGAGCAGGAACAGATACAATTTCGTTAGATGTAAAGATAGCAGCATGCACAAGCGCCAAAGTAATTGGCACGCCAACAGGAAGAGTAGATGGACCTTTTAGATCAAAAAGAAAAGCATTAAACTCGTCTTGCTCCTATGGCATAAGATGGATGCCCCCGAATTCGGGAGAGGCATGAGCGTTACCTGTGCCGGAGGAAGGGTCATGAACGGATACCTCGAACTCATATCCATTGCCTTCTTTGGAAGGCTCCACCACATGAGGAACAACATCGATCCCTAAGCTCATTGGCTGATCCTGGAGCTGTCCCGAAGGTTCGCCCGCATCAGAGATTAAAGACTTGGCAGGCACATCTGTGGAAACTATCAGAGCCGCTTTGGTGGTTTCCATCTCCCGTTCAACTCTAAGAATTTCTTGGCCTTCAAGCAGCGCCTTCTTGGATTCCTCATTAAGATAGGCATCCCGTAACTCCTGATCGGAATATATGTCACCACTCTCGGCAAAACGAGACAGGATTTCCTCCCAAACGAGGGCAAGAGTGCATGGGAACTTCGGGCCAAGATAACAAAGGCTCCCCTGATGCAGTATGGAGTTGACGTAAAAGTTCAGGATCGTCGCGTCTAGTTTCTCCATCTTCCTGTCAAAGGTATGCTGGAGTTCCAGATAATTTGTTGTCACCACAGCCTTCTCCATCTCAATAGCAGCTTTGCCGAGACTGAGTTGTGCGACATGAGCCTGTAATTTTGCAATTGTTCCTTGAAATTTTTCAATTGTCTCGGCTTAATCGGAAATTGTTTTATTATGCCCCTCGACAATTAGATTGTGGTCGACAATTATCCTCCTTTGAGCTTCAACAATAGCTTTGCAACCGACCACATCTTCCTTCAATTTAGCTTCTTTTGTGTGAGCCTTCTTGATTTCATCTCTCCAGACAATTTTGGCCCTCTATTGTGCATTTTTTATCTCCTTCATTAAGCTGGCAATCCTCTTGCTGTCTCGAAGCACTGCCTCTTTCTCCTCCTCCAATTGTTTAATTTTAGCGTCCCGATCGGCTAACGCCTTTCCAAAATCATCCTTTTTAGCTTCAAATAAGAGGATCTCCTGGTAGTTATTCCTGTTGGTGTCTGCTAGTTGTTTAAAGAGCTTCTCCTACTTCTCACCTTGCTCCAAATCATATTGAATACCTTGGAGGTGCGGCATATAAGAGTATGAATGGGGTGAATATCCATATCAAACTTAACCCCTCTTAGGAACCAACCCGAATGAGCCGCCTCAAGCATAGGCGGGCCTACGAGAAGAATGTAGGCCGATCTACGGTGGGGATGAGAAATGCCGGGGGTAGCAGTAACAATAGAAGAAAATGAAACATGCGCTGGAGGCGGAATGGGGGCAGAAGAAATGGGAGCTTGTTGTCCCACCGAAGTATGCTTCAGAACGGGCTTGGAAGGATGGGAGCAGTGATCAAACTTTGGCTTCTTCGATGACTTCTCCCTTTCATCATAAGACCGTCTTTTCTCATACCTGCCTCTGTGCGAACGAAACTTATCTCTCTCCTCCTGGCAGAGAGCATCTACCTCAAGTTCTTTCCTTCACCTATATTCAACTTTCGTCTCTCGAACTTGGTGGCGGCTGAAGGAACGCTTCGGGAACTATTGTGAATCGGTGTAATCCTCAAAGTCGTCATAAAGACCTTGCCCTCTCGTCATTCTTGGAACAAAGCATACATAAAAAACTTCAAAAACACATAAGGAATTGAGAAAGCATACGAGAGAATGAAAAATAAGTATAAGTGTAATCCTAGTGTGTCGTTTCGTGCATTCCTAATATGGGCCTAAGGCGTCGTTACAAACCGCAGCAAACAACTGTCTGAGGGGGAATAAGGCTGGCATCGGTTGTCATAGGTGGAGTTGGGCTGATGGATGGCGCGATATCGCCTGAACAGTACGACGTCACATCAAATTTGAAGTCGTCCTTCATAAGGGCGTCTAAGTCGACGAATACATCGCCGATATCTCCAAGATCCGCCCCTGTTGCCTTGCCAGGAGAATCTTGACGCTTGCCAGCCTCCGGGGCCTTGTCTTTATCATCAATGTCGGAAGGGGGTGAATCCGGAAGAACGGGACTCATGCCCGATATCTCGTCGCATGACTTTGAATCTTCACCTTCGGATTTTGACAAAAAGTAATCACTGGCCGTTGTTTCACCACTGCTGCTTTCAAACTCCCCATCCTCCTTCTATGAGTCCATCGCCGCTTTCCCTTCTCTGTGTGTAGGCTCGACTTTCGGTTCCTCCTAGATTGGAGGCATTCTAGCGGAACCATTTAAACCAGCCGCGGTATCCTCCCCATGAGTCTCGTCGAGCGGGCTTTTGAAGAGGCCGCCTATTTCATGACCCTCATCAAAATCATGTGAGGAAGAATAAGGACTTGCACGAACTCTGGCTCGGTTGGGAGAGGGAACTTCAATCGGAGTGACGGATCTGCCCAGAGCTAATAGTCCAAATTGGTGCAGATTCTCAGTAGTAAGCAAAACTCTAACATACCGCTCCTCGGCGTCAATGGCCTTTAGAGTTTGACAAATCTCGTTAAGAGTCGCATCTCTGTTTGGCCTTGGGATAACTACAAAGAGCAAGCAATCAGTTAGAAACTCTATCACATCACTTCAAAGTTTGGCCAGTAGAAAATAAGAGAGCTTACCCCTTGTTGTCCATCGGCGATTAAATCCCTCGGGGCACCTAATGAAGAATTACTGCGTCTTAAATGGTGATAAGTTGCTTTGCAGATGCAAGACAATCTTCCGATTCCACTAGGCCTCGATTATAATCATAGAGGGGTAGTCATCTCTCTTCTTGAAAGCCAAGAAGTACCGCAACTCGTCAAAACATAGAGGGCGACAGAACGTCTGCATAAAAAAGATGTGCAGACAAGTGAGGCTGGCATAACCATTCGGATGAAGCTGGAATGGGGCAATCTCCAAGTTTGAGAGCGTTTCGCAAAGGAAATCATTGAAGGGGGCACGACACCATTCGAACGCATGTACCGATGACAAGCAGTGAACCCTGGGGGAGGCATGTAAGCAAACTCATCTTTCGCCGGGAGGCGCACATCCTCTTCGAGAATCCCGTGTTGTATACATATATTATAGAGAACCTTGGCGGAGACCACCGAAGGGGCTTTTTCAAGTGGGTTGAGTAGGACTCGAAAGTTGGAACGCGTGCGATCCACGATGGGCCCAACTGGAACCAGTTGACCAAACTCGGCTAGCGAGGTGGATGACAATTCAGCTTCAGGAAGCGCCAGACTTCGTCCACTCGGCTTGCGACGTGTGGATGGCTGTTTCATTCTATATGGCAGAACTCGCGTCCGTAAAAGGTTAGGTAATTCTATTGGCAAATCTATCCTATTTTCATGAGTTCCCCCTATCACACTTGAACTCCGAGGCAACATTAACTTGAGATTAGCGCATCATATTTCAAGTGTGAAGTGGGGCAAGTGCAGTGTGCTATCTATATGAGGTAGACTTGGTGTTCGAACTACCATAAACATCTTACCATGTAGATAGTTCACTTGCAGTGGAAGGAGAGAAGAACTTCCCGTGAAATTTGCTTTCTATTTTTAGTGGAACAGCTTGCGCACTTACCCATTATCGGTCTACGATCGATAACGGATCCGTTGCCCGAAGCGACAGGGAAAACTCTCCTCATTATAGGGACACCAAGCATGCAATAGGTAAAACGAGATAGCCCAAGTTCTCAGAAGAATCAAGGTCGACTGACGAAGCGTTATGCAAGTGACGTCCACAAAATGGTAACAGGATGATTCTGGTTTGATAGACGAAGATAGCAAAACACGTCAAGCCTTCGACCAAAGCCCGAATGTCATTCCAAAAGACGACTCAAAACCCAATTTCCTATCTTCCTCCAAAGAACCACAATCATCACGAAATCTTGTAGTCAACATCACAAGCTAGGGTCGGGTATTAAACCGTCATACCAACGTAGCAATTAACAACTCAACCAAACAAATCCACCTCAAATTGGCTTAATGGAACAAGAGGAAGCACAAGTTAAACTTGGCGAGCTACAAATTAGGTCGTGGGCGAGCTAGGCAATGGATTGGCTGCAACCAAGCAATGGATCGGTTCGGGTACAACAAGATGATGGGTCGACCCTAGTTTAAACTCGAATGAAGCAATCGGTTGCCTAGGGCTTGGATTATGTGAATACAGTGAAGGATCAAATGGAGAAGGCCAAGGATCGCTGGAACAAGCGGTCGTGTGAAGAAGAGTTCTAATTGCTAAGGGGGTTGATCTCCTAGAAGAAATGGAATTTCTCGGATCGAATGAAGCACATGGGTCATCTAGAGGATATACGTGGGCGGAGAAAAGAAACAAAAAAATTTCTAAGTACATGGGTCGCAAGCGACCCGACCCATCATAGGTCACAAGCGACCCGACCTGGCTTTGAGCTAGGAAATTTTCACACCAGAGATAGGTCGCTAGCGACCCATCTCACATGGATCACTAGCGACCCATCAAAACCAAAAAAAAGAAAAAAATTAAAATAAATAAATATATTTATATACCTTTGGCATTTGTATGTTTAAAAAAGAAAGCTCCGCCTAGTCACTTCAAATTCGGTCAATCACAACTGTTTGTCACTCCAAGGCATGCCAGGAGACTGTAGGCAAAAACATGACAAGTTGTGGCAAGAGACAATAGCCAGAACCAAAGGAAAATAACCACGATGGGCTTACCTATGCGTAGAGCTCCAATGCAACCAATTGAAAGTCGGCAAATGGATGGGGAAAACGATAACTTCCAGAGCACGCCTTGTTTACAACGAAGACATACTCTAGGGGCAAATGTTATCTGGGTTTTTAACCCAGCATATACCAACAGAAAACAAGACAACCTTAAGCTAGCAAGATGATTCAGGAACTAACCAGAGAATTTACGACTAGAGTTTGACAAGGGCCGAGCTATACTGTTAATGCGACGATTGGAGTCAATGAAGCCAAGAGACCAGCATCCCTGCAGCCCGACAAATGTTTGAATGTAGGTAGCTAGTGACTTGCTATAGACATGTGACGACAGTGATGAATGCCTGAGAAAACATCTCCAATTTCAGAATTCAGGATAGTCCCCTATGGCCAGATCGTCAGCAACCCATACAGTTCTTCAAAACCGCGAACGAGCAAGCTATGGAATACAAAGAAAGGAGGCGAAACTCGGTCGGCGAAATACTGCTTCTTTTCTATATTTGTGATTTGTGATATTGCTCTGTAAAGACAGGGCTGGTACTTTCAAAACCAAACCAGGGTGTTGGTCCATTTTTTGGGTCAACAGAGATGATCCATGCTAGCTGAAAGAATTATAATATTGGAAGGTGAAGCTAAGATTAATGATTTGAATAACTTTCATCTTGACCAAAATGGATGGTTGAGAAAGAAGGGACGACTATGCATTCTAGATGTAGGAGACCTAAGAAAAGAAGTACTTAGGGAGCCTAAGTCCTCAAGTCCTATCTCATTGATGAATAGATCTACAATCCTTCCTCAAGCAGAATCAGCTCATCATCGACCTCTACTTAGCCACCCAAACTAACTCCAAACCACCTGCGATTAGAACCTTGGGCTCCTCCCCTCCTCCAAGTTTCATTCAATTCTGATCACTTTCGCCTGTGTTTTGCTCAAATCGACGACCTCTTTCCTAGCTTTACTAAAACACTAGCAAACCATACCAAAAAAATTCATCCAAGCATAGATGTCATAAATAAAAATTCATCAAACATATACAAGCAATTAAAAAAGATTAACATACAAATTCTAGTCTTGAACTAACTTTACACTAACACGACACTATGGTTCAAAAGAGGTTGTAAAACCATTTAAAACCAAATCCAATCTTTTTAATTTCTTCCATAATCATTTTTAATGATGTAATTAAAGTTAGAAAACATTTTGATATCAAAATCATGTTTAAAACACCTATTTTAACTATATGGACAAGCATTAAATAGTAAAGGGATCATGAACCACTCACATAATACCCAAAATATCAACTTTTCTCCTCAAATCTAAAATGAACTACAGAAATTCGGATCCCAAGGCGATAAAAATGATAGATCTATAATCTCATTTCTTAATTACCCTTCTAATTATGATATTGGCTAAGATTAGTAAGAAAAAGGGAAGCTTTTTGATGAAATTAGTGTCAATGGAGGTTAGGAATTGATTTAGGAAAGTGGAAAATGGTAGTGAGAATTCCCATCAGCTCCAATTAGGCATAATTCCCCAAATTCATTAGTGGGTCTAAGTTTGGGCTTAGTTAATTACCCACTAATCAATCAAGCAATAAACATAATTTAAAATAGCCATGTCTCCTAAATGATAAGTATGTTTTCCTATTACGACAAATCCATGAAAAGAGAAACCACAAGCCTAATCTAATGGAATTGGCTTAAGACCCAGTTCAACTCCTATTAAAAGTTATAGACCTTACCAGAATATTTTTAAGCAATAGTTTCTCATTCATGGATAAATCTTCTCAAGTCAACCAGGGACACAGCCACACATAGGTTAAAAAGAAGACAACATTTGCTCGTGATATACAGAAGTATACAACTACGGTATTTACAGGCAGCATTTGCTCGTGATATACAAAAGTATACAACTATAGTATTTACACGTAGCATTTGCTCATGATATATAGAAGTATACAACTATAGTATTTACAAAGAGAGAGTTGCATAAGTAGTATTAAGCATCAGAATATGTTAACTCAACTTTGTCATTAGTGAACATATTAATAGTAAAATTGAGATAAAAATAAAAGCAGACTTACAATCCAAAAGCAAGCTTTTCAAGCAACTAAGTTGGTATTAGCACCCTATAAAAAATTACATGGCTCTTGAGGCCAATTGTGACGACCATCCTACACCACAGGCACCCAATATACATAAGATAGTGCGCCGCTACCATGCCGATCGATGTAGAGCGACCATTAAGGTTTAAAATGAAGAAAAAAAATCACAGATCCTGTAGTATATCTCATAGGGCATGAAATAAAGTATAATATCATTGATATAAAGCAAGAGAGACAGTAATAACTAAGTGGTCCAAATATCAGAGTACAAATACATAGAGTTATACATCATGAGATAGAGTTTATACAACAAAAGAAAAATCATATAAATGTCCCATAATACTAATAATAACCAAGTACTGCCAAGGCTCCACAGCGTTGCACAACGGAATAAGCATAGAAATCCATATATGATATGAGATAGCTCCCTCCAGCTCGTCCTCTGCATAGCTACTGCGTCGCACGTAGACCTATTATCTAGTCTACTCATTTAAAAGCACCTAAGATTGTTAGGAACTGAGATGTTGGTTTTGATGACAACAACCTTTTTAACTTAACTTATTATAAAATATATACTAACACTATTGTATAGATAGATATGTATATGCAGGAACTATGCATGATATATATATATATATATATATATGTATGTATGTATGTATGCATATATTGATTATTGAAGACTGATCAGTATAAAGACTCAAGACTCAAGATTCAGAATGGAGATATCAAGATTGAAGACTCTAGAGTATCAAGATCAAGATTTCAAGATAAGTGTATAGTTTTTGTTAAAACTTCATAATAGCACGGAAATCTTCATTCCAAATTTCATTTGGGATGGAACCCATTTCTATCTTCTTAGTGGCTTACAAACCCACGATAAGTAGCTTACAAACCTACGACAAGTGGCTTACAAACCCACGAACATCCTGGTTTTGTACAAGTTCTCGAGTCCTGATATGATGAGATATTCTACATGAAGAAGCTTGTAAAACTACTTCAAAATGATTTTCAAAACTTCTTTTCAAAATGTTTTAGCCTTAAAAATTATCTTTTCAAATGATTTTCAAAAAGATGTTTTAGCCTTAAAATATGCTTTGTTTTTGTTTTTAAATAAACTCTTGTTTTAAACTTCGTTTGTTTTTAAAACTATCTTCTGATTTTTAAATATTCTTTTATAATATATATATACTTGAGATTTAAAATCAAACTTATATATACATTCTAAAAATATATTTTTCTACTCTTCTTTATTTTAAAACATAGGAAAATTGGTTTATTTTACTCCAGAATCATTTCATCTTGTTTTCCTTTCAATATCATTTTCAAAACAAATTTTACATTGTTTTTAACTAAGGGATGTCAACATCATGGGATATCCCATGTCGACATGGTGGCCGTTAAATTCAAAAGTTTCAATTTTCAAAAGAAGTGTCTATTCGTTTAAATCTCTTCACGAATGGTTATGACCGTTACTGGTCTATAAATAGCCTTCACAAACGAATTTTTTAACTAACTATTTTCTTCACTCCTTCTTCTCCACAAATCCATATTCTAAAATATTCATATTTTTAAGATCGTGCCGAAATTCTGCCAAATTCTCAAGTGAATCAAATTAGAATCTCATTCTTGTTTGATTCTCTGCCCTCTCTCGAAGATCAAAGTGCTATTCAGAGTTATAGGATCAATTTGTAATCGAAAGTTTATCGAGTCTCTCTATAGGGTGTGGTTGTGCCTGGAAATCAATTGGGTGATCTTGTGTCCCGTAAATCAAGAGAGTTTTCCCCAGACTCGAAGACAGGAGGGTACCTCAAGGCCTTTAGAAATTGAGGATTGTAATCTCGATGTTGATATAATAAAAATCTGTACGAGGTGTTTGCCTTGGTGTAGGACTGGACGTAGGGTAACTCCGAACCAGTATAAAATCCGGTGTGTTCTTTCCTTTTACTGCTTTTTATTTACTTTCTGCATCTGTGTTTGATTCTGTGATTGTTCTGTGATTAAATTCTACATTTGTTTGTGTCATAATTTTAATTTAGTCCATATAAGTCTTAGAATCCATTAAACACTATTCACCCTCCCTCTAGTGTTAAATTAGCCTTAAGATCCTTAATCCACACTCCCTTTCAATTGGTATCAAAGCATTGGTTTTCATAGTTTTCATAATCTGAAACTTGAAAATTGTTTTAATGGCTACCAACACTGGTAATGTCAACTCTGGCACTAGTTCTGTTAACACTAACACTAGTTCATTTGTAGAAGGTCGGTCTACTATCAGACCACCATTTTTCAATGGCGGTAATTATGCATATTGGGCTTGTAGAATGAAAATTTATTTACAATTAGTAGGATTAGACACTTGGAATATCACACAAACTGAGTATGTTGAACCAACTACCGATTTTGCCCAGTGGACTGCTGAGCAAAAGGGTGTTGCACAAAATAACTCAAAGGCCATGAATATATTATTTTGTTCACTGGATAGGAATGAGTTTGATAGAGTGTTTGTTTGTAAGTCTGCATTTGAAATCTAGAAAACTTTGCAAGTTACTCATGAAGGAACAAGCAAAGTTAAACAGACTAAAATTTCCATATTAACTAATCAGTTTCAATTGTTTAAAATGCATGCAAATGAGTCCATTTCCGACATGTATTGTCGATTTCTAGATATTGTTCATTCACTAATTGCACCGAGAAAAAGCTTTTCGGAGGAAGACCAAGTCAGAAAAATTCTAAATTCACTCACTCCAGAATGGGATCAAAAGACACTTGCAATCGAAGAAGCAAATGATACCAGTCTAATGAAAATATAAGAATTGATTGGGAATTTGATGTCTTATGAAGTTCAACTGCAAGAAGAAGAGAAAACAAGGCTACAAAAAAGAAGTCATTAGCATTCAATGCAACAACTGAAGATTCGGAACCAAACAGTGATGAGGAGATTTCTTTAATGACAAGAAATTTCCAGAAATTCCTAAAATATAGAAAAATGAATAATTACAAAAGAAATGATCAAAGGAATTCTAGAAATAGTACGAAGAACGTCAACAATGATAGATGCTACAATTGCAATAAAGTCGGGCATCATAGGAAAGATTGTCCGTATCTAGATAAAGAGTTGTTCCCTCCAAACAATGATTCGTCAAGGAAAAGAAAGAAAGCATACACAACAACTCTTGATGACTCAGACTCATCATCCAGTAACGATGAAATGAAGATGGATAATTCAAATCTGTGTTTCACTGCTATTCATGAATCAGACGACGATGGGAGTATGGATCTAAAAATAGGTACGCATTTATATTATTTTTAATTTTTCTTGTTTGAATGAATGCTTGTTTGCTTGATTTTTTTTAATTCCTTGAATTTTAAATTCAAAATTTTCCTTTGAAATTTTAATTTTAAATTCATAAATAATATTATTTTAATAATATTTTAAATATTAAATTATTAATATTTAGGTATTATTATATTTATTGTTATCTCAGGAATTATATAAGTAGAATATAGGATATAATATATACATTTATTAGAAATTAGGAATAGACACTTGTCCTTTGATTCAATAGGCACATGTCGACATACTTGGATATCCCATGTCGACATGCCCCTCAGAAATTTGATTTCAAAATTTGAATTCAAACTTTTGGATTTAACTCCACCTTTAAACCAACTTCAATGCTCTGGAAAGATGCCTCTTGACCAGAGAACATGTCTATAGAATCTCTATTTAATTCACTCTCCTTATCATCACTTTTCACTTTTATTTCAAATTTCAAATTTATCTTCATTATCTTCAACTCCTCTCAAACTTCTTCAATGGCCTCTTCAAGCACTCCTAACACCATTAGGCTTCCAAAAGCTATCAAAAACTTTCTTTTTAATGACCCGAAAGCTATCAAAGCTTACATCAACTATGTAAACTTTGGTAAAATTCATACAGGGAAATTTGCTATTTTTGAAGATTTTCCTTCTTATGAAATTGAAAATCTTTTTCAACAATGTTCTATTCTTAATGTAGTAGATAACAAACAAAATGATTTTGTATGTTATCCAAATCTTGTTAAGTTGTTTTATGCGAATTTGAATCGTGGTTTTTATGATGGACAAGATGGACAAATTTGGAGTAGTGTTAAAGGAACACAAATAGTTTTGGATTGTGAAATTTTAGGAAATATTTTGGGATGCAAGTATACCAGAATGAATCTCTCGGAATTTCAAATAAATGAAAACGATCGAGAGACATTTCATCACATCTTTGAAGGGGATGACAATTTTGAATTCAAAAATCGTTATTTTCGTCCAAAAGCAAGAATTGTTAACCTTCTTATTCAACACACCCTTATACCAAGATTGGGAAACTACAACAACCTAATTTTGAAAGTTTACAAAGCTCTTTTTGCAATTTTTGGAAATTATGATATCAATTGGGCTCAAGTTATTTTGGATGAGCTAAGGCCCAAGAATTTTACTATGGGTGAAAACACATTATATCATGGAGTTTATCTCACTCGGATTTTTAATTACTTTGGAGTTGATTTCAAAAGGGAAGAATTTATAACTAGAAAAGTGTTCAACCATGGAAACATTTCCCTTATGAAAATTCCATTAGTGTTTCAACCATATGAAACACTTACGGAAAAGGAAGAAAGGCTTGCTCACGAAGAGATGGAAGAAATGGAGGAAGAAGAAGAAGAAGAGGAAGAGGAAGGAATGGAAATTGAAGAGGAGGAAGGGGAAGATCAAGAAACTTCCTTAGAGAGTATTGAATATCCTACTAATCCCGCTAATCCATCCAATAAGACCATTCTCAATAATCAAAGAATTATAGTGGAAAATCAAAAGACACTCAAAAGATCAATGAGTAAGAAAATGGATAAGATTTCCACTAAAATCAACAAGTTCTTCAGGAAAGTTAGTAGAAAGCTTGGACTATAATCTTCTTCATCTTCATCTAATTAGTTTTAGTTCATGTTATCTTGTTTGCTTCAAGTTCTATCCATGTATTTTCCTTTATTTTAGTTAATATTTTATTATTTTATGTAATGTTGACTAGAATCATTAATGAAATCTTTTATTTCTTGTTATTCAACTTCACCTGTCTCTGTAATTGCTTGTTTTTATATTATACAAATTTTAGTTGCATAGATTTGTTTATAATATTCAAAACAAAGCAAATTGTCACTTTAGGCAGAGGCATGTCGACATCCCTCATCCCCCCATGTCGACATACAACGGACAGAAAGTAGTTACACTTTCAAATTTTAATTTCATGTAACTAACTTGTGTCTATTCATTTTAAACAACTTTCTACCCCTATTTATACCTGTTTCTTCCAGAATAAATTATCAAACTTCATTTCTAATCACTCCCTTTCATATTTCTTCCTATTTCTTGAATTATGGCTTTTTAGATTAAGAATCTAAGTGATAATCTTGAGGAAACTCTCACTTCCTTCAAGAATATCCTTACATTCATACTTCGTAATCAGCGCCACTTAGAATTGAGTCAAATGCAGATGATCAAGGAGCAAGAGAGACATTTCGACGCCCTTCGTTGGATGATCTCAGCCCTTAACAAGGACGATCTCAAAGGAAATACACCAGTCACTCTTGACAAAGATAAAGAAGAATGGGATGCCATCAAAGCAGACCCTATCTTTGGAGAAGATGGATGGATGGAAGTACCAAGGAATGTCTAGTCATTCTGTATATTATTTGTTTGATTTGATTGGTGTGTTTTAAACTTGATTGACTTGACTTATTTAAAACATTTGGTGTGGTTTATATATATATATATGATTGGATTGAATAATTACTGTAAATATGATTGGATGATGATTGATTTACTGCTGGATTACACTTATGATCACACTCATGATCACATTTCACATTTATGATCACATTTCATACTTATGATCACACTTAGCACTTATTACACTTATACATGGATTACTCTATTGTATTATGGTTGATTATCTTATATCAAGTTCAGGGAATTTATTAGTAAGAAGTTTTTGTTGATGACAAAGGGGGAGAAGTTATAAAATAGTAGTTGGCTTGGAGTAAGGGGGAGTTATGATTGGAGTAAGGGGGAGTTATGATAGGAGTTATGGTATGGTAAGTATATTTTATAAATACAGGTTGTCATCATTAAAAAGGGGGATATTGTTAGGAACTGAGATGTTGGTTTTGATGACAACAACCTTTTTAACTTATCTTATTATAAAATATATACTAACACTATTGTCTAGATAGATATGTATATGCAGGAACTATACAGGATATATATATATATATATATGCAGGTATTGATTACTGCAGATTGATCAGTATAAAGACTCAAGACTCAAGATTCAAAATGGAAATATCAAGATTGAAGATTCTGGAGTATCAAGATCAAGATTTCAAGATAAGTGTCTAGTTTTTGTTAAAACTTCATAATAGCACGGAAATCTTCATTCCAAATTTCATTTGGGATGGAACCTGTAACACCCCTTCAAAATGGGAATAATAGTCCCACATCGCGGAAAAACACTATGAAGTGGGTGCTTATATACCAAAGCCTTCACCTCATAACCACATCGAGGCCTTTTGAGGAACAAAACCCCACACCTTGGCTTGGCCCGTGAGGCGAAGGTGACTAAGTTGGGGACAATATCTGCGTTAAGTGAGGTGCAGGCTGTTACATTGGTATCAAAGCCATACCCAGCCAGAATTGTGGTCTGTACGTGTTACAGCCACGACGCCTGGGTGATGTTGTGTTCATGAGCCAATGAGGACGTTGAGCTCTAAAGGGGGGGGGAGATTGTAACACCCCTTCAAAATGGGAATAATAGTCCCACATCATGGAAAAACACTATGAAGTGAGTGCTTATATACCAAATCCTTCACCTCATAACAACGTCGATGCCTTTTGAGGAACAAAACCCCATACCTTGGTTTGGCCCGTGAGGCGGAGGTGACTAAGTTAGGGACAATATCTGCGTTAAGTGAGGTGCGGGCTGTTACAGAACCCATTTCTATCTTCTTAGTGGCTTACAAACCCACGACAAGTAGCTTACAAACCTACGACAAGTGGCTTACAAACCTACGAACATCCTGGTTTTGTACAAGTTCTCGAGTCCTGATGTGATGAGATATTCTGCAGGAAGAAGCTTGCAAAACTACTTCAAAATGGTTTTTCAAAATGATTTTCAAAACTGCTTTTCAAAATGTTTTAGCCTCAAAAATTATCTTTTCAAATGATTTTCAAAAAGATGTTTTAGCCTTAAAATATTCTTTGTTTTTGTTTTTAAATAAACTCTTGTTTTACACTTCGTTTGCTTTTAAAACTATCTACTGATTTTTAAATATTCTTTTATAATATATATATACTTGAGATTTAAAACCAAATTTATATATACATTCTAAAAATATATTTTTCTACTCTTCTTTATTTTAAAACATAGGAAAATTAGTTTATTTTACTCCAGAATCATTTCATCTTGTTTTCCTTTCAATACCATTTTCAAAACAAATTTTACATTGTTTTTAACTAAGGGATGTCGACATCATGGGATACCCCATGTCGACATGGTGGCCGTTAAATTCATAAGTTTCAATTTTCAAAAGAAGTGTCTATTCATTTAAATCTCTTCACGAATGGTTATGACCGTACTGGTCTATAAATAGCCTTCACAAACGAATTTTTTAACTAACTATTTTCTTCACTCCTTCTTCTCCACAAATCCATATTCTAAAATTTTCATATTTTTAAGATTGCGCCGAAATTCTACCGAATTCTCAAGTGAATCAAATTAGAGTCTCATTCTTGTTTGATTCTCTGCCCTCTCTCGAAGATCAAAGTGCTATTCAGAGTTATAGGATCAATTTGTAATTAAAAGTTTATCGAGTCTCTCTATAAGGTGTGGTTGTGCCTGGAAATCAATTGGGTGATCTTGTGTCCAGTAAATCAAGAGAGTTTGCCCCGGACTCAAAGACAGGAGGGTACCTCAAGGCCTTTAGAAATTGAGGATTGTAATCTCGACATTGATATAATAAAAATCTGTACGAGGTGTTTGCCTTGGTGCAGGACTGGACGTAAGGTAACTCTGAACCAGTATAAAATCCGGTGTGTTCTTTCCTTTTACTGCCTTTTATTTACTTTTTGCATCTGTGTTTTATTCTGTTATTGTTCTATGATTAAGTTCTGCATTTGTTTGTGTCATAATTTTAATTTTGTCCATATAAGTCTTAGAATCCATTAAACACAATTCATCCCCCCTTTAGTGTTAAATTAGCCTTAAGATCCTTAATCCGCACTCCCTTTCAAAGATAATAAGAAGAAAAGCATAAAACCTCAAGTCAGACAATAGTGTGTGTATACTATATAAGTCAATATAGTAAGGAACAAAGTTATATGAATCATACCTGACATGTCCTTGGAATCAAAGAGTTAGCACATAACAACATAATATGCTACTATAAGTGTCATAAAGGTGTAATACAACAAAGTGTGATAGCGAGTGTCCAGGTATCCTTATCTCCAATACCCATCTCCAAAGATTACGCTATGGTGATAGACTATGAGGAAAGGAGCCAAAGCAATCATAGCATCCATCAAATAATCCTCACTATCACTCAATGTACTCTTGATATATGATAACTTGTATGACCATTCTTCTGCTAGGGACTAATGGAAATCCTAGTTTTCAGTTGTACTCTCTTTAGCCTAAAGCTGGTAGTAGACCCATTCTTCCAGTCCATGGTACACAGATCCATTCTTCCGATCCGGTGTAGCCATTCTTCACTACCCATGAGCATGCTTATGATAACCCTCCTTTGATTGCAAAAGAAAACACTCTGAGTATCAACGATCCCTTAGTACGTGTATCCGAGTCCTTCCTTTGCTCCATCTTGCTTCCATTATCTTGGAGGAACCATCGAAATTCATCCACTCAACAACTCCTTTCTTAATCCAGCCATTGTCCTTGAGGAACCATTCTACATTCCCCATTCTACGACTCCTTTCTACCTCGAGCCATCATCTCTGGAACCTAACTTCATTCAACATCGAGTTACCATCCAAAGACTCTATCTTTCATTATGTTGTTATACCGCCATCGTTCATCATGCAAACGAGCCAACACCTCCACATGACCTACAAAACCTCAACAATAGTCCCTAGAAGTTCCATTGCCACTGGACCTTCCTCCTAAACTCAATGTCAAGTTAAGCCCTTAACTCGTCACCAACTCAAGCCCTTAACTCATCGCTAGCTTAATCCCTTAACTCGTCATCAGCTTAAGCCCTTAACTTGTTATCAACTTAAGTTAACTCGTCACCAACTTAAGCTCTTAACTCGTTGCTAACTTAATCTCTTAACTCATCGCCAACACAAGCCTTAACTCGTTATCACATTATACTTAACCAATTTCTTACACCTTGCTATGGAACATCTTATCTAGCCAAGCTCTATCCATCCATGCTAACCACCAACTCATAGGAGCTACAACCTAACTCGGTGTCGACTCAAGCTTCTTAACTCATCGTCATATCCCATTCTTAGCAATTTCCTACATCTTGCTATGGAACATCTCATCTAGCAAAACTTTATCCATCAATGCCAACCATCGACTTATAGGAGCTACCACCTAAACTCGATGCCGACTCAAGCTTCTTAACTTGGGGTTGAGTTTAGATTTCAACTCCAAATGAAGTGTGACTTAACCCATAGCTTCCCACCATGTTCTAGTGCACACTCACCAAGTTTCGTCCAATTTTGACCAACTTTGCCTCCGATTTGTCTGATTTCTCAGCCTATCTACCTAACATCCAAAACTCTAGCAAACGACATTAAATCATACATACAATCATGGAATAACATGCATATACATTCCATTCATACAACCAATATATGAGAATGTGATAATCAAACTAGTTTTGTCCTACTTTCACATGAACATATGCATATGAATGATAGGGATTACTCTAGCATGTGGATATGAGTAGATAGATTTCAAAAACCCATTTCTAAAATCATTTAAAAATTTAATTTTCTAGTCATAAATGTATTTGAACAAGTGATTAAAGTTAGAAAACCATTTTAGATCCAAAAACATGTTAAAAAACCCTTTTAACTATATAAACAAGTATAGATGAGTGAGAGGTCAAGAATCACTTACCAAATACCTAAAATACCCAATTTCCTCCTTAGATCTGGAGCGGACAACAAGGAAGAAAGACCCAAATCAATAGAAATGATAATCTCTAGCTTCTATATGTTAAATTTCCCTTTAATCAATGATTTGGCTAAGATTAATAAGAAAAAGGTGTGATTTTTGATGAAATTAGGGTTAATGGAGGCCTAGATCTGTTTTGGGGAAGAAGGAAATGACTTAGGTCAGTTCCTATAGCCTCCTATTAGCTCTAATTTTGAAGTGGGTTAATGGGCCTAAGTATGGACTTAGTTAATTACCTACTAAAACAAGCCAACAGCTGCCAAAACTTAAAACTGCTATAACCGTCAAACAACACGTCTATTTTTCTGTTATGGCCACTCTACGGAATGGAAAACAATCATTCTAAAGCAATGGAAGTGGTTTGAGGCCCTAACTATAAAATATTATAGTCCAAACAAGATTTTCAAGGTCAAAACGGTCACATAAAAATTCGGGAAAATCATAGATGTAGAAAATGTCCGTAAGAGTCACTTCCCAAAATCTTAGAGCCATAAAACCTCGTACGAGTAAAATATAATATCTTACGATCCTCCGATACGTAGAACATGGGTCGTTACAACAGTATTTCAACTACCTTTTGCTTATGTGTTCATAGAAGTAGTAGATTAACATCAACAAAACTTAAGGAAAAAAGAAAAGAAAGAAAAGGCATAACCCAGTGACCATTATTCATATGTTACAAATAATGACTACATTTTCGAGCATTTCATTCTTTCATTCACTTCAAGTTCATTTTTTGTATAAGATGACTACATATTACAATAAATATATTGAATTCGATTGCATTTTTATTTTTTGATTACAGTAAATATATGCTTGCTTATATGTCATCACTACAAAAAAATATATTTTTGGCAGCATTATTGAGCAACGTTTTAATATAAGTGTTGCAATTATATGAGTGGACTATTAAAAAGAAAAGAAAAAATAATCCAAAACGCTGCCTGTGGGTTTACATGAAAAGAAGAGGGAAAACTAAAAATTTGACGCGCCTCTTATTACTCAACATCGACCTCTCTCCCTCTCTCCCTCCTCTCTCCCTCTCTCCAGCGTATCCCTATCCCTAATTTATTTCAAAATATCAAACTCTCCAACACGCTCAACCTTCCACCGTTGACTCTGGAATACACGCACCGCAGCTCGAGCCACAATTCCACCGTCGATCTCCAGAACCATGCACCGCAACTCTAGCCATTGTAGATCTCCAGAACCATGCACCGCAACTCGAGCCGTTGTAGATCTCTAGAACCACGCACCGCAGCTTGAGCCGTCGTCGATCTTCAGAACATGTGATCTTCAGCAACCCTCCAGTTCCATTATTTCTTCTCTTTTGGCCATTTATCGAGTTATTGCAGTCCTTGCTGAGGTGAAACGGTTTATTTTTTTTTATCTATACCTCATAATTTACGGCATTAAATATTGATTGAGAATTTCACACAGTACCTTTAATAAATCTATGTTCATGACTTAATTTTTCAGCATTAAATATTGATTGAGAATTAACCTCTGCCAATGTGTGTTACAACTTTTAGAAACTGCAAAGTTTATCGATTTGAAAAAGATTAGAAAATGAATTTGAAATAAAGCACCTAATCCTTTTGAAATCGATATAAAGACATGAGTTACAGCAGTTGACTTTGGCAAGAAATTAAAGTAAGATAAAGATTGTAATATCTAAATAAAAATAGGTATAAACATTTTATGCTTCTGTTCTCTCAAACTAGGGTATGGAGTTTTGCTGTAAATCTTAAAAAGTATGCTTTGATCGTATACTTCTTGATTCTTAGATTAGCACCATCATTTTAAATAAATATTAAAACTATATATGGAGTTATTTTCTAGTTAATTTTGGTTATCAATATTGACAAGGGAGTGGATTTTTAAACTCGGTTTTTGCACATTAGACACTTGGAAAATCTTAGAGATCTAAATGTTTTAAAATTTTAACTGTGATATTCAGAATGTGTATTTTATGTTCTAAGATTAATTCCTTTCTATTGACGGTTTATCTGATTATAACAATGTAGTAGAATACCACACCTGGTAAATAGTAATAGTGTAAATACATTTGTTTCAAACCTCAAGAGTATAAGTATGTATTTTACCATAGCAAGCAGAGCTTGTGATCTCAGTTTGGAATCAGATATTAAACAATTAGAAAGTGTATTATTTTAATTGATTTCATATAATAAAAACTCGAGCTTCTCATTTGTTATAATTTAAGGATGACAACTCAATTTTTTAAGTAGTAGTTCCAAAGAGAACAGTGTTAGATATAAATGATTTAGTTTGAAAAGTATAATGAAGAGACCGATATGGATGTTGATATAAGCGGTTCATTTGAGGAAGTTAGTTTTGCCATGGAGAATTATGAAGAAACCGATATGGATGTTGATGAATGAATTGAGGATGTTAGCTATGTTCAGGAAGATTGTGAAGGCATACTTGAGTAGTTTGGTTGATGTTGATATGAGTTATTGCATGCATTTTAATTGAGAATGAGTAATGTAGTTTGTTATTGGCTTGTAGTTAAAAGCTAGTATTTCAATGCATTCAAGTGTCAATTGTTAAAAGTGCACTACATAAATTATATATCAATTTATTTAATTAAAACCGATTTAGTTTGAAAATAATTAGCTGTAGGAGAGGTATGTGGATTGACAGTTATAAAAAGTTCATGACAACTTGCTATCTTTAAATTGGATTCTTACTTTAAGGGCTTGTAATATCACTTTAAAGAGGAGATGAAAATGTTTTGTTAACTTAAAAGTAAGGTAGTCAAGGCTTGAGATTTAAAGGAGCAGTTGTTTTCTCCTATGTCATAGAGGAAAGACCATATTGATTATATTTAACGGAGCAGTTGTCTGTTCCCGTGGCACTATTTTAATCTAAGTAGTAATGTGAGTAGTAATTTGGATAATTGAGTAAAGAAACTCAATTATCATAAACCACATCCTATGGGAAAGGGAACAAAAGAAACTCAAAAAAAGCTAGAATAGAAGTAAATGTTGTATACACTGAATTTAAGCAAGATACAAAAGAGCTCTAGTTTGCACTTATTATTTCAGCGTAGTCTGTCGTGGAGCTAGCTCAAAATGTTTGATGGTCACCTCTATAATAGGGGTCATATTAGGTTCAAAATCATAGCTTTTTAATTTTTTTAATTTTTGGGTATACTTAAGGCAATCACCTTCCTCTTCTTTGGCATACAAAGTTTAGTATTGTTTTTTCCAAAGAAACGTATCTACTGTTCTATTTTTAGTTTATAGAAATGTTTGTTCCAAGTCACTCCAATCTTCAATATTACATCAATGTATTACTTTCATTGTTGGCTTATATGTGACCAAATTCATCTCCATACCCTTTTATTTCAACCTCTTGTGCTTTATGGTTTGTAATAATTTAGCATTGTTTGAGATTTTGTTCATGTGTTAGCCTTTTTTTACCTTGAAGCATACAAAGTTATATGTAAGAAGGTTTTGTAAATTGTTATAGGAACTCGATCTTCGAGCAGCCATCCCCTTGGGCTATTTAAAAGGTGCCCTAAATTTTGGAATAACAGCAGGGGTACTGATTCCATGGGGACATGGTGGATTACTAAAATCGCCCTCTCCTCTTTCTGATAGGTTTCACTTTGCTGGAAACACTTCCCCTATCAATTCAGGGATCTCATCTCTGTTACGCTTCAAGACACGAGGGGTCGAGCCGTCCGATCTTAGAAGACTTATACCCATAAGATCCAGTGACTCTCGGTCTTCTGAAGCTGAAAGGGATTTCACTAGAGGCAATTGTTAAGAAACATAACATGTACAATAAATTAATGTAAATTCCATACGCAGTAATAATTTGCATTACAATGCTTAAAGATATAGGCATCACACCTGTTTGTACTAGATATCGTCATTGAAAAAAACAGAGTGTATAAAAGTATAGTTTGAAAAAAAATATTACTGCCTGGATGTAGCAGCAGCAGGCTGTTGCAAACAAGGAAGTACGCACACATTTTCAAGTTCTGTTAATATTATAAAGTCACAGAATTTTGGATTTCATATTGGAGCTATGCTTAGCGAAAGTGTTCACTTTTATATGTTACCCGTTAGATTAAATATTTAGGAATTAAGATCTGTCACTTTATTATACTAATTTTATTTCACTGAAATGTGTTGATTAATCTAACCCATACATATTAACTTACAAAAATTGTTTACAAGGATGTGAACTTATTATTACTTATTGTTTCTTTACTAGTTATGTACTTGAGTAGACTCTTTGCTCTATACTTTAATGTTCTACTTGCCTTTTCCTTGTCGTTTCATACTAAGTATGATACTATATAATAATAAATGATGCTTTAATATGTAAACGAAAAAAAAGTTTATACTTCTGCATTCATGTATATCCTTTCAACCCAAGCAACCATGTACACGGTTCCAGCCAATTTAGGAATATGAATGCAGATTTTAACATGTATATCCTCATATTATCCATATCCGATAATACTTGGGGATATACACACAGTTACAACCTGTATTAGTATTCAACGTTGGCAAATTTAGGAAGAACATCCTAACATTTTATTCGCTCGCTTCCACTCCATTTCCCAATCTCGCTTACTACCTTCCTACTTTTGCATCGTCGCAAACAACAGCCAAAATAACATGTCTGTCATGAGCAGTTTTAGCGACCACAACCATGAATGCCTAGAAAACCTCTAGAAGGAAATGAAATCCAACAAACTTTGAAAACGCGTATGTTTTTATTCATAAAGATCAACCGATCGAGTATGTGATCCTTGCATTAAATGCCTATTTTGTCGACCATTAAACTTTACGGTATGCACTTCTTTTGCATATTTTAAATTAAACATTTCTCTTATAACGTAGGAAATTAATTACATGAAAGTTCATAAATGGTTCGATAATAAATAAAGATACATTTATTCTCCAACGCACATCATATTACCTCACCAGTCACTAACACAACTTACCAGTATACATCTCTTTGCCATATTGGAAGGTGTAAACCTGTAGGGGTGAATTTACACAAATGATTGCAAATCAACCCTAATACATGCGGAAACAATAAGATCGTGTTGTAGTGCGACAAAACAAACAGAACTTGAGAATAAAATAGCTGATCAGCAAATCACACAAGAAAGTAAATAGAGAGTTCACACACGGATTTATAGTGGTTCCACTATCGCAAGATAGTGTACATCCACTTGGGGAGAGGAGATTTTATTGCTTTCAGAGAGAATAATTACAAGATTGATAATGGAGACTGAGAAAAATATGAAGAAATACAAAAGAGAAGATAATTCGTTTCTGATGCATCTATTCATCCTAATCCCTACCTTTATATAGGGACTATTACTTGAGGTTGAAGTAATTGATTTATGGTCATAAATCAATACCTAATCAATTCTTCAAATCATACGGGAAACATTTACCATTTTATTTTTCTAGTTTTCCACAATTTGTATGCGTTTGATAAGATTCCTTCTTTAATCATCTAATTATAGAATTAATTAAGTACTTCACTCTTTTTCAAATATTTCTTCCTCTTATCTATCTAATCTATTGCTCTCTTTAATGCATATAGAAGAGGAAATATATTTGAGCAATTATCTCAAATATTATAACGACCCGCAATTTTGGACCATTCAAGTCGACAATAAATCCACAAATGTCGGACTTGAATAATTCAAAACAATGGATTATTAATAAAATTTGGCAAAACTCAGCATATACAGTAAATAAAATAATCACAGATCACAGACACAGAGCAATATAACAATAGTGCAACGGAAACAAATGAATAGTAGTTCATGAAGCTACTATATATATAACAGAGTTAAATAAGTTACAACAGATCTCGAATACAATAGTCAAATACAAGAATCTGAATACATCACTGGAATCAACTAAATATCTGAAAGCTGGATAGATAGCTGGATCTCCAAGCGAAGCTCCAACTTCAAAGGTGAGTCTCGAATACTGGTACACTCAGTCTGACCCGAGCGTAAAGAAAACACAAAACACTCGAGTCGGGATTAACATTCTTATATCAATAAATCCAACTCAAGTGAAATAACGACTGAAATACAAGTAACTCAAAGGATGTTGGGATAACCATCCTCTAAAGATCCGTTAAACTATCTATATATACAGTAGAATACGCTAAGTAGATATGTCCAATCAGTAAAGTATGATATTAAAATAGTGTTAAGGCGTTACCATAATCCCCCTTAACACATTTTTATAATGTCATAGTCTATACAGCACCGTAAACCCCACCGTAAACTAGTGGTTATCAGTGGGTACCTCATAGGTATAACACAAAACAAATCGTAGTGGTCGTGAATAGGATAATCAGTATGACAAGGTACATGAGGCGATACCAACTAGGACACTAGTAGTTGCCTGATCCGGACTGATGTTGGGCATATCAGCTGTTTGTACCAAAAATGGGCACAACACTCTTCAGAAGTTTTTTGAAGAGATAAAATGAAGAATATAAATATAAAACAGAGATTATCTAACAAAAACTCCAACAAACAGAAATGTAAAATGCAGGGACAAGCAATTTAGAGTGGTTCGGCATATAGCCTACGTCCACTATGAAGTTTTGATGGTTTTATTGATTCTCTTTGAATGATTACAAGCGATTACAGCGAACAACAGCAGATTACAGATTAGAATTCGAAATTGACAGCAAAAGTATGATGCAAATCTCGATCCGGCAGAGTCTGGACGCTTCAAAATCCAAAGATCCCTTTTCTATTTGTTCTGGGGCTCTATTTATAGGCGTAGGAGGCTAAGATCGCGCTCAAATCTCGGGAGACTTTTTCTGGCACGTGAGTGGGCCCACGCGACCAACCTCAGAGAGTTTCAAGTCGATCTGTGATCGATACGAAGTCATTTCGTATCGATCAAGATGATGTCCAATTGAGCTTAAATTTGGTGGAGACGTTCCTCAGTATGTGCGCAACCTCCAGTGAAAATTTCATGGCATTTGGATCAGTGGATTGAGAGATATCGTCGATACGAAGCGATGTTCTTCGCTAGGCTGTTTGGTTCGAATCCATCTTTTCGAACTGATGGCTTCGAATCGATGGTGTCATGCGCCTCTGTGATGACGTGGAGCGCACACTTTGCCTCGATCCGGTCTTCATTCCGAGTCGACCGCGTCGACTCCATATATCTCGGCGCAATCGCATCGAGGGATGACACGTCACGTTGGCTGGTTGGCTTGATGGACTCGAATGAAGCATCACTGATCGATTCGAACAAGGCTTTGCTGAGGGAGTCGAACAACCCTTTCTCTGATGGATACGAGCCTTGTAGCTTCTCCATGGATACGAAGTCAATTGATGCGAACTTGAACCCTTCGATGGATACGAATGAAGGTAATCTGATGGACGCGAAGCGCTTCATCTACTGAGGGGTACGAAGTCCATCGATACGAACTCGATGGATTCGAACATGGCCGCTCTTGATCGACACGAACTCATGGGAGTCGGCCGGTATGAAGTAGGTGATCTGTCGATGGATTCGAACGAGACCGACTCGGACCGAGGTACTTCGATGGATTCGAAGTTGATTGATATAAAAGTGATCGATTCGAACCAGGGTTCGGTGATAGGTACGAAATCACCCATAGTGATGGATACGAAGTCTGGGCTTTTCCCTTCAATTTGAATCGATCATAACTTGAGCTTATGAACTCAAATTGACTTGAAACTTGGAACGTTGGTTCACTCTGCTTTCCTAGTTATGTCTTATCAATTGTAGCTTGATCCGGGTTCGGACAAAACTCAGCGATATCCATGGTAGGCGATATTCGGAATCCAATCAATTCCTTGGTGTCCTGGCCTTGCCAAAAGGCGGGATAACATTTGCCCCCCAAAGTACGTTTTGTGAAAACATGACGTGCTTTGAAAAGTTGCAAGTTCGTGGGTCGTCAGTTTAGCTCGTTATCGAATTTCGCATTGATTCTCTACCGAACTGATTTGAAATTCGAGTTGAAACAACGTCTGATGGTTGTTTTCGAATAGATCCTTCATATCGATCCTCTCCTGAATCGGCATAGAAGGTTTGAAAAGTAGTCTTTTACAGCGACGCGGTCTCCATTGATGGATACGAAATGATCGTTCGCATCGATGAGTTTGCATTGTTGAGAGTCGATGGTTGCAGAAATGGACACTTCGAATCGGTTGGAGTTTATCACCTACATGCGTCTTCCTTGTGCGCTTCGTATCGATGGTTCGCTGCCCGTTTCGTATCGATGGAGACTTCGGGTCAAGTGGATTCAAAACGCAATTTTCGACTCGACCCATGAGTCAACCGGCTGTGGCCGGTCATGCAGACTGGGAGACGAGTCGACTCGGTTCTACCCTAGGCTCCATATAAATACCTGGGACTTCACCATTTTTCACTTTTTCACTTTCTTTTACTGTTGCGATCGATTCAGGAAGAGACAACAACTCCATACTTTCAACTCGATCAGACTTATCCCTTCAGATCTTCGAATCCCAATCCCAAATTAGGTAAGCAGCTGTGAATCTAAATGATAAGGCCGCCATGGATCTACTCTTTCTCCACCAATCTTCCCTTCTAGCAACTGGTAAAACCAGATCTGGCTCGAAAATATGATGGCCATGGCGTTTTTGCAGATTGGAGAAGAAAGAGTGGAGTAGACGATTTCGAACCGATATGGGAGCCGCGTTCGAATTGATGAGAGCAATGGCATGTTCATGGATTTCGAATCGATTCCTGGGACTGACCAGTGACGATGCAGTTCGAACCGATGGTCATGGTGGTTAATCGTATCGATACGAAGTGATCGATATGAGAAAATCAGTCAATGATTGTTACGAAGTCTTTAGCTTCAGATCGATACGAATCGTACGTCTACATCTGATATGAGAAATGTTGATTCGAGCGTTATCGATGTTAAGCTAAGGCTTTTTCGACCGGTATAAACCAAGCGGCTCAGGATCGATTCGAAGTTATCTCACCCTGATCGATACGAAGTTGGCCCCTGATAATCTACTCGAAACATGTTCCCCCGTGTCGATTCGAACTGATGCTTTGATGGATTCGAATGACCTCCTCTTGATCGATCCGAACTGGTATCATGATGGACTCGAAATGGGCCTCTCGGGATCGATTCGAATCTATATCCCGATGGACTTGAATATGCGACATTCTCTAGCATAATTCCGATGAGCTTCGCTTTCGCATATCTGGATTTGACTGTTAGACTACACATTTGGCCGCCTTTCGAAGCTTGTCGATGGAACCATAACTTAGTAAAAAACAACGAAAATATAACGAACTTCAATTTGAATCAACCGTTAGTATCTGGATGCCGTGGTTGTGGCGGTCAGCGATGACGGCCATTCCTACTGGACCCCGAAACCTTGTCGTTTGCACATTTCCTTTAATTCTGCAGAATTTGCTCAAATCATGCACAACACTTGCACTGCACAACTCATTCATACACTCTACACTGGGGAATGCACGGGCTTTTTATCGTCTAATGATGATTTCTCGTGAGTTAGCTAGTTATGGAACCGTCAAGTTCGCAGCAGCAAGAAACTCAGCATCTAACCCCTCCCAGACTTGAGATTCCGGATATCGAGGCAGAAGTTATCGGTCTGGCTCCGGACGAGTTGCCTGACGCATCTTTCATCAATAGTCCACCTGATTCTGTCCCGTCCAATATCTCTGAAGATATGCTAGGGAGAATATGCTTAAGGCATGGCCTGTCGTTGGACGATGTAATGTTGCCGGGACCGGACGACAGACCGCATAATCACCCGGAAGGATATACTGCTTTTAATCGACATGCATGCGCAGCCGGTACACTTCCTCCATTCAACGATTATATAAGAGAAGTGTTGGCTTTCCTGGAAATTGCTCCGTCTCAGTTACATCCGAATGGATATGCTTCACTCAATGGCTTGTTCATCGCATTTATGGAGCACCTCTATCGACCTCCCCGTCCGACCGAGATAAGATACCTATTCAACTTCAAAAGCCGAACTAACAGCCCATCTTTCACATTCTTGGAGTCCGTAAGAAACTGCCAAGTTATCACGGGGTCGTGGACTAGGCTGAGCTACTTCAAGTCGGAGTGGTTCTATGTCCGATGTCCTCCGGGGTTTGCCAGAAGATGGCTGTTCAGACGTGAGTATTGTCTTTCTCCCAAGTAGTTGTCAAGGCAACGCATGAACTAAATCGAACTCATATTTGATTTTTTCTTTTCTTTCAGCGATAATCCAGCGACCTGAAGGTGGTTACTATAAAGAGATTGTCCGGGTTCTTCAGGAAATTCCGGGTGAAGAAAGGAATATTGAATTGTTGTTAACGGACCGGAATCTCAGAATTCTTGGGTTGATTGGGCGGAGGCAAAGCATAAGGCTGGATGGCGTGCTAAAGACTGTCTCCAGAGAGAAAGTCAAACGGAAAAAACCCAAAGTCGTAATAATCGAGGAACCTGACTCCGAAAGAACTCATATCGACGAGGAGCCTTTGGTCGAGCCTACCGACGGGACCCCGGATTCCGATGAAAAAAGAAAAGGCAAGGCTGCGGCCTTTAAACAGGTTAAATCCGGGAGACGGAAGTCTGTGGTCTTATACCGCCCTTTTTCAGGAGTTAAAATCTCGGAGGCGCCCTCCTTGCAAGCTGACAACCCATTCGAAGGTCTCGCTGACCTTCCCATTTCGGACCTTGCGTCCGAACAAGATGACGTTGAATCGGATGAACCGAAACATACTTTCGACGTTAGCGAACCTCTTCCCACTAGCGCGATCGACACTTCTGGTTGGTTCGGGGGGTTACACATCCATACACTCTTCACGGCACAACACAGTTTCCTAACCATAAACAGCATATCGTAAATGGCTACTGATTTTCCGTGTTTTGCTTTTCAGGTACGATGTCTGGACGAAGTTCTGTGCTGGGCAGTTTGCGCAACAAACGTCGTTACTATGAGCCACGCGGAAGAGAGGGAGAAAGGGATTATGATTCAGGACATTCTGGTCAGGAGAAGTCTGACAGAGATAGGGGATACGTGCGCCGATCCCGATCTCGCTCTCCTCCTCCCAGGACTTTTGTACCGCTCGCGGTAGTAGTTGGCTGTCCTCCTGAAGTTTCACGGCCCAAGCCGCCTTCTCAAGCTCCGAGATCCGATCCTCCTCGCGGGACCGAAATGACCACCTCCTCAACTTCCACACCGGTCGCGACTGATTCGACCAGTGAAGGAGCGCTTAAACTGGCACAGATGAGGAAGGAATTCCCTGATATCTGCTTTGACGGCTACGTCTTTCCTCCGCACTTGAAAAGAATTCCGCCAACAGCTGAAACTACCATTCATGATTACGTCGCGGACATATTCTTTCAGTACAAGGAGTGGTCAAGGGCCGCGAGGAAAGCATCCAAAGTAGCATTCGATCGGGGTGTTGTCATTGAAAAGTTGGAGAAGGAGCTGGGTCGTAAAGACCGAATCATGAAAGTGCTCAACACCGAGGTCGAGTCTTCCCGTAAGTCTGAAATGGAAGCTCTTAAAAAGGTCGATGAGGTAAACTCGGCCATGACCAGGATGAAACAAGAACACTATACCGCAATCGAGGACATGGGTCACAGGAACACCACCATCACCGCCGAAAGAGACGCCGCTCTCAAGGAGCTTAATGAGCTAAAATCAAAGTTCTCTGAAATGGCGAAGGAGAAAGATGCAGCTAATGTCTCTGCGCAGGAGGCCTGTGATCAGGCGGTGGTGCTCCGGAAGGAGAAGGAAGCGGCTATGAAACAAGCCTGTGAAGCTGAAGCTGGGGTTGATGAGAAGGTGCGACAGGCGGAGGCCAGGATTGAGGCCGAGGTGGAAGAGCTACTCGTCACCTACAATGCCAACGTGCTAAGGCACCGAGATTTGACATGGCTCGACGATTACCCAACGCATCTCTATAACGCCTGGAGCTTGTTGGTTGAGGAGGAGAAGTCTGGGCACCCTGATGAAGCCATTGATGAATTCGAGCTGGAGAACCGCATTCTTAATGATAATGAAAAGAAAGTTCTCCATGACTCCATGGTTTCTCATGAGAAGGAGAGGCTTGGTGCCCAGTCTCAGGAAGTCGGAGAAAGCTCTGGTGCTGAGCACCATATTACGAGTTCTGAGATAATCGTGTCATCTCAAGCTGAGCCAACTCCGATGATCGATCCCCAGCCTGTACCGGCATATGATCCAGACCGGCCACGTCTTTCTCCTATTAGGGAGCATCCCTCCGAAATCATCTAGACAACCTCGAGCCAAACCGAGGAAGGTATTCTGAACTGATCTCTTATTTTTTTGGACCGAAGAATTTGAGTAGAGGCGTATACTAACAAACGTTTCTTTTCTCTAATCAGTGATCGAAGTAGTATCAGCTGCGCCTCCCGTAGCCCAGGAGTCATGCCAAATGCCGGAGGCCATTATCTCTGAAGCGACCTCCGTTGTGACAACAGTGCCGGTGGAAGTAACACAGGGGAGCTCACTCTCTTTCGATGAACAGATGATAAACGAGCTCCTTGGCCAACAGAGTGATCCCTTCGCAGATTTACCATTCAGCCTGGGCGGATTCTCGTCTACTTCTGATATTTCAACTCAAGCCACTACGACACATAGTGAGGCCAGAGCGCAGCGAGAAGCAAGGATGTTGGCCGAGATTAATGCTGAGATGGCGGCAACTGCGCATGGTGGCAGCGCGGATGGCGGAGTAGTAGCGCAGTGCCGTACTCCCCTTATGATTGTATCTCCCGGGGGCACGCTCATTGATACTAGTGCATTAGTCCCGCCTCCGGCTATTGGTTCTGTTCCCCCAATTCCTCCCGCGGGAAGCATCCCTATAGATTCCAGCTCGGAGGATGATGTCGACATCATGCCTTCGTCCGAGGGGAGCCCGCCTGAGGGGAAAAACTCTAAACGAAAGATCACTGGTGGCTCCAGCGGCTCCTCGAAGAAGAAGAAGAAGCTGAGGAGAAGGAAGGATTAGATAGACTTTTCTTCTTTATTTTAGGCCTGCGTTTCCCTTTTTGTTGCAGTTAGGAATTTTGTTATCTTACTCCCTTTTATAGGCCGTGTTTAGATGCGGGTTCGGCCCCTTCTAGTAGGAATATTTTGGAAAGGCTCGTGTATGAACCATTGCTTTTGATTTAGTTGAAATAAAATTTTGTCTTCTTGTTTCAACTTATATTCCTTTTATGCTTGAATACTGCAGTGTTCGAACTTCGGTCCGGTGTACTTGCATTATTTTAACGTTCAAGCATAGCTCGTTTTGTCTGCCAAGTCCGGAAATCTCGGACTTGAATTGTGAACGGAGACTGAATCGGATTTAAACATTATGCAGTTTCGGGTAGTGATTAACACTTGAACCTGCCCCCAGTTCTGGGGTTAAGTTATGATGATCGGCATGGGATCGCAAGGAGTAAGGATCGAACGAGCGGGCTACACTTACTTCCTTATGAATAATGTCATCCACACTCTGGGGATACAAGTCATCTCATGAACGGTTGTTCACGTTCTGGGAACTTTAAAATTGACGTTAGTACTTCGACTCATATCCTGGGGAATTTGAGTTAGCGTTCACACTCTGACTCGCGCTCCGGGAGTTCGAAGTGGACTGTTTATACTTCGCTTCGCACGTTGGGAAAACAAAGTTGGATATTTATACTCCGTTTCGCACTCTGGGAATACGGAGTTGAATGTTTATACTCCGTTTCGCACTCTGGGAATATGGAGTTGAATGTTTATACTCCGTTTCGCACTCTAGGAATACGGAGTCGAATGTTTATACTCCGTTTCGCACTCTGGGAATACGGAGTCGAGTGTTTATACTCCGCTTCGCACTATGGGAATACGGAGTCGAATGTTTATGCTCCGCTTCGCACTCTGGGAATACGGAGTCGAATGTTTATACTCCGCTTCGCACGCTGGGAAAACGGAGTTGGATATTTATACTCCGTTTCGCACTCTGGGAATACGGAGTTGAATGTTTATACTCCGTTTCGCACTCTGGGAATACAGAGTTGAATGTTTATACTCCGTTTCGCACTCTGGGAATACGGAGTTGAGTGTTTATACTCCGCTTCGCACTTTGGAAATACAGAGTCGAATGTTTATGCTCCGCTTCGCACTCTAGGAATACGGAGTCGAATGTAGGATCGTTGTGTGTTAATCCTATTTAGCATTGGTGTAATGGCTTGCCCCCGAGCTCGGGTTTCACTTAGCGAGTGACCGGTCGTGTCACAGCCACTCCCTATCTAAATAAATCCCATCATGTGATGGGACTTAGCTCTTCGTGCATTGTGGTGTCGTACATTGTATTCAATGAATCACAGCTCTGGCTTGAAGAGATGGCATTTTATTGCTGAAATAAGAAAATGCGGCAAAGTCAGTTGCCTTATTACAAAATTCACATTTCGAAATGCAGAAACAAATTGCTGAACGAAAAGATATAATGACATAAATAAGGCCTGTCATGTGTAATAGCGACGGAGGCTCTTACTGTTTTAGGCCCTTGGCAAACCAAGACCGTCAACGGTCGATAGTTTGAATGCGCCTGTTTATACCAAAAATGGGCACAACACTCTTCGGAAGTTATTTGAAGAGATAAAATGAAGAATATGAATATAAAACAGAGATTATCTAACAAAAACTCCAACAAACAGAAATGTAAAATGCAAAGACAAGCAATTTAGAGTGGTTCGGCGTATCGCCTACGTCCACTATGAAGTTTTGATGATTTTATTGATTCTCTTTCGACGATTACAAGCAATTGCAGCAAACAACAGTGAATTGTAGTTTGAAATTCGAATTAGACAATGGGAATAAGATGCAAGTATCAATCCGGTAGAGTCTGGACGCTTGAGAATCGAAAGATCCCTCTTCTGTTGGCTCTGGGACTATATTTATAGGCGTAGGAGGCTGAGATTTCGCTTAAACTTCGGGAGACCCGGTCTGGCACGTGAGGGGGCCCACGCGACTGTTTCCAGGAAGTTCCGACCCAATCCGCGATCGATACAAAACCATTTCGTATCGATCAAAATCAAGTCCGATGGATCTGGAAATTGGTGGAGATGATCTTTGGCTTGTGTGTAATCTCCTGTGAAAATTTCATAGCATTTGGATCGCTAGATCTTGAGATATGATCGATACGAGTTGAGATTTCTCGGATGGCTGTCTGGTTCGACTCCATAGCTTCGAATCGATTCCCTTGTATCGATGGTTGCACGTGTTCCTGAGATGATGTGGCGCGCGTATTTCGAATCGATCCACCTTTTGCTCCGGTTTGACCGTGTCGCATCCATGGATCTCGCCTCATTTGTATCGATAGCCGTTGCGTCATACCAGGTCCATTTGACACGATGGACACGAACGAGCCATTGGGCATGGATTCGAACGAGAGGTTTCTGATGGATTCGAAGTAAGGTTTTCCGATGGATACGAAGTAGACACTGGCTGATTGTTGTGAGGCACATCATCTGCTGATGGATACGAACCTGATCGATGCGAACTCGATGGGTTCGAACACGGCCAACTTGATCGGTACGAACCGATGTTCCTCGATGGGTACGATATCGATCGAGTCTAAACGGATGGATACGAAATGGGGCTCACTGATGGATACGAAAACATGGCCTTTCCCTTCAACTTGCATCCATCATAACTTGAGCATATGAACTCGGATTGACTTGAAACTTGAAACGTTGGCTCTCTTTCCTTTTCCAGTCATGTCTTATCAATTACAGCTCAATCTGGTCTCGGACAAAATTCATCGATATCCAGGGTAGACCTATATGCACTAGATGTCCATGACAAGCGACTCTAGGTTTTTGACCAATTCCTTGGTATCTCGGCCTTGCCAAAAGGCGGGATAACATTTGCCCCCCAAAGTACGTCTTGTGTGAACACGACGTGCTTTGAAATGCTGCATCCTTCATTCTAAAAGAGTTCTATCTGATTCGTTGAGTAGTTGCTATCTTTTCGTCAAAAGATGTAACCTTCGATTGATTTCCAGTAATATAAATGTTGATTTGTTGACTGCCAATGACTATGTAGTGCATTATTGTAACTGAGTGTCGAGTGCTAGCGATTTGTTGTTCACAGTTGTAATCGTCATCAGGTAAGCATTCAACTCCTGTAAATTTTGAAAATTGAATGCTAGTCTGTCATACATGTACGTATGTTAACCTGGCTCCCGTTAATGTTTGCACGTTCACGAGTCGTTGTCAAGTTCTTTAGTTTTTGTTTGGATTGAGTTTCGTATCGATCCTCTCCTGGATCGAAGTGAAATTCAAGTTGTAACAATGTTCGATGGTTGTTTTGAGTCCTTCCTTTGTATCGATCCTCTCCTGGATCGATCTGAGATGTTGGAATGTATGCTTCGTATCGACGGAGTAGAACAATCTAGACGTAATCATGCAGTGAGGCTTCACAGAGGATATGCCATTCCTTATTCCTTTATTCAATAAGAATCCCCGATTGTGGATCATCTTTAATAGGAGTCATCCATGACTCTTTTTCTAGATCCATCCCCAAGATCTAGTTGATCTTCATATGTCAATGCCTAGAATAATAAGCATTTCAACTGGGACAAAGTCTATTTGTCGTGCATCCCCAGAACTGGATAGCTTGGCGAGTGATTCGGCCTTTTCGTTTAGTTCTTTGAGGATTTGTGTAGTGGTGTAATAGTCGAAGCCGGCTAGTAGCTTTTGGACCCGGTTGAGATAAGGAGCAAGACGTTACCCCCTAGTCAGATAATCTTCCCTGACTTGGCGTACTACTAACTAGTAATCACATAAGACATGTAAAGTTTCCACTCGTAGTTTTCTTGCAAGTTTGAGCGCCAAGGCGTCATACTTAGCTTCGTTATTCGTTGCAGGGAAGTTTAGTTTCAGGGCGTAGCAGATCGTTCGTTCCTCAAGAGTCGTTAACGCAACTTCGATGCTAGAAAGCTGATTATTGGAAGTTCTATCGGTGTACGTTCTCCATCGGTTGGACGGTTCTCCATAGTTCTTCGGATAGTCGTTTGATGTGGTGGATTCAGATATGAAGAATGCTAATGTTTAACCATGGAGAGCTCTCCAAGGGAGATAAGTGATATCAAATTGGCTTAGCTTGATACTCCATTTAAGTAACTTTTCAGACATCTAAGGTATTTGTTGGACTTGTCGTAACGGTTGGTCGATATGGACGTTAACGAGGTGAGCTTGCCAATTGCCAGCTTTCATCATATACTGGTCTTTGGATTCGTTTCTCTTCACATAGCATTGCGATGCTTATGGCGTGCGTTGACACGGCCCAATTGATGTATAAATCGTCACGATCCAAAGGTTTGGGCAAAATGGGAGGTCTCTCTAAGTGATCTTTCAGAGCTGCTTGGTTGTCCTCGGTACATGGGTGTCTCTAATTGTCGTAATTTTCTAGAAATTTGTCTTGATTCGATGAGAATTGATGATGAAAACAAAGAATCTTTATGACGTAATGATGAAAGAGCATTTCGAAGGGTTGAGTTTGATCCTGCATTTTCTGGAGAGCACTGAATATCTCTGCCAAGTCATCGATGTAGTTGTTTGATAGTCACGATCTCACGAGCATATTAACCACATCTGCCTTTATCGATCGGTCGATCTAATTTTTGAATGATTTGTTAATCGTCCTTTTGTAAGTAGCACAAGTGTCCTTAAGTTTGAATCTATAGATTGCAGCATAGCACTATAGGCCCAGGTTAGTAGCGAAACAGTTGTATTCTTGGTTTGGGACATGCTTCAGTATCTGATTGCATCTGGAGTTTGCATCCATGGATGTGAGTAATTCATGTATGATGGTCAGGTCCATCAGTTGGTCGATCATTGGAAGCGGAAAGCCGTGCTTTGTCATTCCCCGTGCAAATCTGAGTAGTTGATGTATGTCCTCTACTCTCTGTTCGTTTTTCTTATAAGTAGAGGATTGGATACTCACTTTGGTTGGAGGGCATCATGGATAAACCCACTGGTTTTGAGCAGATTCGCCTCCTCTTTAAGCGCAACAGATCTCTCCGGATCCATGTCGCATAGTTTTTGTTCATCGAGACATGCCTCAGGTCGGCATTCAATGTAGGGTTCTTCATGGCTGGCGAGAGTCCATATATATATATATATATATATATATATATATGAGATCGAGTCCAAGCGAACACATCAAGATTCACCTGAAGTAAAACAGTTGACCCTTTCTTCATCATTGCGTAGAGTTGTGATCTGATCTACAATACTCGTGATGGGTTGTAGGCGCCTCATGTGTTTATTTGCAATGGTAAATGATCAGGCTTATAAGGATGTTGAATCAAAGGATTAGTAGAACTTAGCCTTGTACTGCACGCTGCTACATAGCTGGCTCCAGCTTTGAGATTGAATTCACTTGTGTTTCTGAATGATGCGTTTTTCATTCAATGTACCTGCGATCCATTGTTCATTGGAAGGGTCAGAATGATGATCAGTTGCCCATAAGTCCGGGTATTGATCTGATTACTCTATCTCTAGGCATCCTTTCGGTCGCAACCTAGAGTTGTTATGAATATCAGGCATGGGTAATAGGTTCAAGTTGTCATAGTCAACTCTCGGATAATTACTCTTTTGCCCCCAGTCTCGGGTTAGTGGATGCATTACGCGGACGGTATAGTCTCGTCATAGCTGTGTCTATATTGTAGTTCAAGCTTTAAGAACCAGAGTTGACTGATGAATGGTTGAATCATATTATCTTATCTTCTTGTTCGTGCCCCCAAGTTTGGGGAATATCTCGATAAGTGGTAGGGTAGATAATGTCCGCTTCAATTTTGTATTCTATCCCATTGAACCACGGGATCGAGTTAACCGATGGAAGGCTGAGTCGTGCCTATCCTGTATTATGTTCTAGTTCTTTCCCCTTAGCGGGATATATTGTTACTTTTGCCAACATTCGGACATAAGCCAGATTCTGGACGGTCAATGACATTCACTTCGCTGCTTATGTCGCCGTACTTTAGGCAACAACCGAAGAGTGAATCGTCCAATTAGATCCAATGCAGGATTGAGGCTTCCCTTGTCGAATCCAGGGTAAGAATCAGTGTGCAAATGTTTAGGTTGCACTTGTTTTGAATTGCTCTTTTAGTCGGATCATGGTAAGAGTCAATGAATGAATGGTCACATTGCATTCATTTGGAGGTGGGTGATCGACCATGTCCATTTTGATTTACGTTCTCCCGTCAGATCTAGGGATAAAGTCAGCTTAAATGCAGTCATGTCATACTCATTTGGTCTCATTCTCTTCCCGACGGATCAAAGTAAGGCGACGGAGGACGAATGGTCAAGTCACACTCATTCGTGGTTTATTCTTCTATCCGTGCTCTGTTGGCCAAAGGTATTCGATGGATGCTCGGGTCACATTGATTTGTAGTCGAAGAGGACCGATATCGACCGTCGATTCAATGGTACGATGTGAAAGGTGTAGATCGATATTGCCTGTTGATCCGGCGGTACGATATAAGTGGTTGCATAGAACTTCAGGCATCATTCTAATTGGTTAGCATTAAGGTCTTCTTGTAGTCATTTCCTTAAGTTGTAAAGGATGCTAAGCTGAATATGTAGCGAGTCACCTTTCTCTTCTTTCGGTGATTTGCACTTCCGCCCCCAGTCTTGGGTTAGCAGAGTTAGTTCGTGGGTGGTCTAATTGCACCTGTAGTGAGTTTACACTCATCACGACGAGTTCAGGTCAGAGTTGGTGAATGAATGGTCGAATCTCATTCATTCGTTTGTCTATTCTTGTAGCCACACTTTGGGGACCAGAGTCAGTTGAAGGGCCATTCATCGCACCTATTTGATGTTTTATACCCCTGTCCACACTCTGGGGACTAAGAGCTTTAGTAGAAAATGATCGGACCGCATTTTCCTCAATTAATCCCTCTAGCACTAGTCAATGGCGAAAGTCGAAGTGTGGTCAATCACATTACAACAACTTTAATTCTATGCTTCTCCCACTGAACTGTAGGAAGGAATTGATTGGCAGATGGTTAGGTCACATCCATTTAGAATAGGACATTCAGCTAGGTTCGTTTTGCGAATCTGTGTCCCCCTGTCGAATCAAGGAAGAAATTTTGTCTTGTAGGGTTGGAGTGCATCCCTATAAAATTATGTTATGGATCCCGTGCCGGGGACAAGAGGTTATGCATGGACGGTTGGGTCACGCCCGCTTAGTGCTGGATGGTCTGATCATATCCAATTTTGTGTGTTAAGTGTGACCTCGTGTCAGGGGAAGATTGGAAAGCAGACGGTCGAACCACATCCGCTTTTTGTATTACAGAACTTGATGAGGAACCGTAGCCGATAGATGGATAGTCGAATCACATCCCTTTTGGTATTCATATTCCAAACCATGCTTTGAGGACTGGAATTGGTTGATGGGTTGTTAGTCACACCCATTTGGTGTTTATACTCTAGCCTGCGCTCTCGGGACCGAAGTGAGTTGATGGGAGGTCATTCACACCCAGTTGGTGTTTATACTTCAGCCCACACTCTAGGGACTTAGAGTTAGTTTATGTTTATAATCCAGTTCGCACTCTGGGAATCTGGAGTTAGTGTTTATACTCCGACTCGCGCTCTGGGAGTTCGGAGTTAATGTTTATACCCCGCTTTGCACTCTGGGAATACGCAGTTGATGTTTATACTCCGGTTCGCACTCTGGGAACTCGGAGTTGGATGTTTATACTCCGCTTCGCACTCTGGGAGTACGGAGTTGGTTGATGTTTATACTCCGACTCGCGCTCTGGGAGCTCGGAGTTGAATGTTTATACTCTGCTTCCCACTCTGGGAATACAGAGTTGAATGTTTATACTCCGGTTCGCACTCTGGGAACTCGGAGTTGGATGTTTATACTCCGACTCGCGCTCTGGGAGTTCGGAGTTGAATGTTTATACTCCGACTCGCGCTCTGGGAGTTCGGAGTTGAATGTTTATACTCCGCTTCGCACTATGGGAATACGGAGTTGAATGTTTATACTCCGGTTCGCACTCTGGGAACTCGGAGTTGGATGTTTATACTCCGACTCGCGCTCTGGGAGTTCGGAGTTGAATTTTATGCTCCGACTCGCGCTCTGGGAGTTCAGAGTTGAATGTTTATACTCCGCTTCGCACTCTGGGAATACAGAGTTGAATGTTTATACTCCGGTTCGCACTCTGGGAACTCGGAGTTGGATGTTTATACTCCGACTCGCGCTCTGGGAGTTCGGAGTTGAATGTTTATACTCTGACTCGCGCTCTGGGAGTTCGGAGTTGAATGTTTATACTCCGCTTCGCACTCAGGGAATACGGAGTTGAATGTTTATACTCCGGTTCGCACTCTGGGAACTCGGAGTTGGATGTTTATACTCCGACTCGCGCTCTGGGAGTTCGGAGTTGAATTTTATACTCCGACTCGCGCTTTGGGAGTACAGAGTTGAATGTTTATACTCCGGTTCGCACTCTGGGAACTCGGAGTTGGATGTTTATACTCCGACTCGCGCTCTGGGAGTTCGGAGTTGAATTTTATACTCCGACTCGCGCTCTGGGAGTACGGAGTTGAATGTTTATACTCCGGTTCGCACTCTGGGAACTCGGAGTTGGATGTTTATACTCCGACTCGCGCTCTGGGAACTCGGAGTTGGATGTTTATACTCCGACTCGCGCTCTGGGATTTCGGAGTTGAATTTTATACTCCGACTCGCGCTCTGGGAGTACAGAGTTGAATGTTTATACTCCGGTTCGCACTCTGGGAACTCGGAGTTGGATGTTTATACTCCGACTCGCGCTCTGGGAGTTCGGAGTTGAATGTTTATACTTCGACTCGCGCTCTGGGAGTTCGGAGTTGAATGTTTATACTCCGCTTCGCACTCTGGGAATACGGAGTTGGATGTTTATACTCCGGTTCGTGCTCTGGGAACTCGGAGTTGGATGTTTATACTCCGACTCGCGCTCTGAAAGTTCGGAGTTGAATGTTTATACTCCGCTTCGCACTCTGGGAATACAGAGTTAATGAAGGATTGTCGTGTGTCAATCCTTTTTTGACTTTGATGTGATGGCTTGCCCCTGAGCTCGGGGTTTCACATAGCGAGTGATCGGTGGGATCCCGATTAACTTCCACTTATATGGCCTTCAACGAAGGATGAGATTTAGTTTATGGACGGTTGGATCGCGTCCATGTTCATTTGGATTCCTCTTTTGCCAGGCCTAAGGAGTAAGATTAGTGTTCTGGCAAGCTTTGTGCTCGAGCGTAGAAAGGGATGGTCGAACTACGTCCACTCTGAGTTGTGTATTTTCCCTTAAGTCGGGTGCAAGAATTGGAGAGCAGACAGTCGAGTCATGTCCAATTTATACTTTGCATTCTTTCGATCGAGCTAAGGAAGAGAGTTGAAATGACAGCTCGTGATGGTTAGCAAGTAGGCAGTCAGTCGTTGATGACTTTAAATTGAGGGTTGGTCCCTGATGAAGTCGGTTTAAGGCATGATTGTTTTGCCTAATCACAGATGCAAATTGGGGAGTGAACGGCCAAATCATATCCACTTTAAACATGTGTTCTCAAATAACCCCAAGTGTCTGATGTAGGATTGGATGCGTGGATGGTGACGTTGCGTCCACCCTTGGTGTGATTCCGATTTTATCGGGCATCATAAAAAGCATAAGTATTTTGGCGAGCTTCAAGTACGAGATGGAGAGTACATGGTTGGGATATATTACTCCAAGTCTTTCCCAGATCTCCAATTAAACTACATAAGCGGATGAGTGGATAGTCGGTTGCATCCACTTTGTACTAGAGTCCTGACCTTGTCGGTCTCTTCTGCTTTGATGCCTTGCCCCCAGTCAGGGGCATATAGTAGCCGATGAGTGGTTGAATCATGCTCGTCATGATGATACCTCAATGATTTGATCATAGTCCGCGGAGGTTGTTTTGCATCCAATCTTAAGTACTCGGTTACCTGCATCATTTGCAAGTAGTTTAATTCAAGTAGGTCATATTTCGCAACGTAAATGAAAATGAATCAGAAATAATTCAACAGAGATCAAATCAAATCTCATTGATGAGTGAGGTAGCGTCGCATGCTCGCTATTGCACTTCAGTCCAGCCCTTTTCAGTTGGATGTCTAACGCAAATGGTTCAATTTGATCAAAGTCCTTGATCGATAGGGGTCGGATGTTTTCGGTCCTTTGTTTTATAGGGCTTGCACATATTGTCAGAGCTATCCTTCCCGGAGCAGCCTTATGGCTTAAGCGTTCACGGTAGCCATCTAGAGAAAAGGAGTTTTCTGATCTAGAGTATGGAGTAGGTCCCCTCCTTATCTTGCCATGTTGATCCTTCATCTGACTCATCAACTCAATGTTGGCCTAGAGATGTTGGTGTAGTCGTCGGCGGCCATACACCAATTCTCTTATCAAAGTCGTGATTGACGATCTACTCTGAGGAATGGGGGAAGACATCTGCGTTTGACGGCATTCATCGCCCTTGGAGAAATCCACGCGCCATTCCCACTTCATAAGGTAGTGTCGAGGGTTGTATTTCCATAGTACACCGACATAGTTAACATGTTGAATTTTCACTGGAAGTTCTGCATGTAGGTTGGTTTCAACGAATAGGTCCTGACTGGGAAAGATTCTCCAATCGACATTATGCTCAGGTCCATTTTATTGCCCAGGGTCTTGTAACACTGGTCAATGACGTATGCACGATTGCCCAACGTTCGAGTGGTTTGCAAAGCCGATAGGACGGTGAGTTGGTTAAAATGGGCTAATAGATTGGTGTTTATCCCAAACTTTCATCCAGATAGGGGACCTATATAGGGTATTAAGGAAGTCCTCTTGAGGTTGTATGTCATGCTCTTAGTCATGTGGACGTGGAATGATTAAGATGCGGGCGTTTGAAGATGGTTCAGCGGTGACCAGCTATGCTTTGAGTTGTTAGAGTAGACAGTGTAGGGGAGTTGTCATTTTAGCCATCGTACCATAGTTGTCAATTCAGGAGTTTGAAAGCTGGTCAATTGGAGGAAGTTGCATTCCACCTTAAAAGCATGATATATTAATCAACCCCAATTCTTGGCATATTAACTAGGTTCTCCAGCCTCTGGGAGTACGGTTGAGTAGTATTTCTTTACCCATTCCTTGATTGCAACTCAACATTTGTTGTTGTGATTTCCTATGTCTTGTTCAGTCATGGAACAATCAGAGGCATGGATGGAATGTTCCTTCATTAAATTGGTCATTGAATTGACAATGCAGGTGCCCTGCGCTTCAACACTCTTCGGAAGTTATTTGAAGAGATAAAATGAAGAATATGAATATAAAACAGAGATTATCTAACAAAAACTCCAACAAACAGAAATGTAAAATGCAAAGACAAGCAATTTAGAGTGGTTCGGCGTATCGCCTACGTCCACTATGAAGTTTTGATGATTTTATTGATTCTCTTTCGACGATTACAAGCAATTGCAGCAAACAACAGTGAATTGTAGTTGGAAATTCGAATTAGACAATGGGAATAAGATGCAAGTATCAATCCGGCAGAGTCTGGACGCTTGAGAATCGAAAGATCCCTCTTCTATTGGCTCTGGGGCTCTATTTATAGGCGCAGGAGGCTGAGATTTCGCTTAAACTTCGGGAGACCCGGTCTGGCACGTGAGGGGGCCCACGCGACTGTTTCCAGGAAGTTCCGACCCAATCCGCGATCGATACGAAAACATTTCGTATCGATCAAAATCAAGTTCGATGGATCTGGAAATTGGTGGAGATGATCTTTGGCTTATGTGTAATCTCCTGTGAAAATTTCATAGCATTTGGATCGCTAGATCTTGAGATATGATCGATACGAGTTGAGATTTCTCGGATGGCTGTCTGGTTCGACTCCATAGCTTCGAATCGATTCCCTTGTATCGATGGTTGCACGTGTTCCTGAGATGATGTGGCGCGCGTATTTCGAATCGATCCACCTTTTGCTCCGGTTTGACCGTGTCACAACCATGGATCTCGCCTCATTTGTATCGATAGCCGTTGCGTCATACCAGGTCCATTTGACACGATGGACACGAACGAGCCATTGGGCATGGATTCGAACGAGAGGTTTCTGATGGATTCGAAGTAAGGTTTTTCGATGGATACGAAGTAGACACTGGCTGATTGTTGTGAGGCACGTCATCTGCTGATGGATACGAACCTGATCGATGCGAACTCGATGGGTTCGAACACGGCCAACTTGATCGGTACGAACCGATGTTCCTCGATGGGTACGATATCGATCGAGTCTAAACAGATGGATACGAAATGGGGCTCACTGATGGATACGAAAACATGGCCTTTCTCTTCAACTTGCATCCATCATAACTTGAGCATATGAACTCGGATTGACTTGAAACTTGGAACGTTGGCTCTCTTTGCTTTTCCAGTCATGTCTTATCAATTACAGCTCAATCTGGTCTCGGACAAAATTCATCGATATCCAGGGTAGACCTATGTGCACTAGATGTCCATGACGAGCGACTCTAGGTTTTTGACCAATTCCTTGGTATCTCGGCCTTGCCAAAAGGCGGGATAACAGCGCCATCCCCAAGTCTTCGTGTAATCACGTACGGTCCTTCCCAATTTGGTTTCATATGTGAAGGAACCGGATAGATTCTTTTGAGAACGAGATCGCCGAGTTCAAAAGTTCGAGGGTGAACTTTGGTATTGTACAATCGGGCGATTCGACTCCGATGTGCGGCTGCTCTCAAATCAGCCTCTTCCCGTTTTTCATCCAGTAGATCCAAAGATTCAGCAAGCAATATAGCATTTGTTTTCGAATCGTAGTACGTTACGCGATGGGAAAACACCTCCGTCTCAACTGGAATAACGGCTTCTGAGCCGTAAGATAGGGAAAACGGGGTATGCCCGGTTGCAGTCTTGTGAGTCGTTCGATAAGCCCATAATGCCATAGGAAGTTCGTCAATCCATTTGCCCCCGGCCTTTTCCAGTCGTTTCTTGAGGATGGATTTAATAACTTTATTGACAGCTTCAACCTGTCCATTTGCCTGGGGATGTGCGACTGCCGAGAACTTTTTATGGATATGAAACCGTTGACAAAAATTCTTGAATTCTGCGCTCTCGAATTGGGCCCCGTTATCGGTGATGATGGTATGCGGGAGCCCAAATCGACAAATGATGTTGCGAACAACAAAGTTTATCACTTTCTTTGTCGTAATGGTTACGAGAGCTTCAGCTTCAGCCTACTTCGTAAAGTAATCGACGGCGACGATGGCGTACTTCGCACCACCTTTTGCCAGAGGTAGAGCGCCGATGATGTCGATGCCCCACATCGCGAATGGCTAGGGACTGACCATTTGAGTTATCTCGGTAGGCGGGGCTCTTGGAATTCGAGCGTGCTTCTGGCATCTATCGCATTTTCTGGCATAATTTGCTGCATCTCGGTTCACTGTCGGCCAGTAGTACCCATATTGGAGTATCTTCTTAGCAAGAGCTTGCCCACCGGTGTGATCGCCACACGCTCCTTCGTGTACGTCATGTAACACTCGTTTGATTTCGTCGTGTGCGATACATCGGAGGAGAGGAACAGAGTAACCTCTCCTGTACATGACTCCGTCCTGAATGACGAACCGTGAAGCTTTTCACAGAATTTGTCTCTTCTCATTTCTGTGTTCGGGCAATGTCCCGTTCTCGATGTAATTTTGATACGGAGTCATCCATGATTCTCTACTGGGAGCGGTTCCAAACACAAAATTCATTTCTATTTGATCGATGCTCGGGGAGGTCAAAGTTTCAACGGGGACAAGTCCCATTTGCGGTGCTTCACCTGTGCTGGCCAGCTTCGCCAATGAATCGGCCTTTTGATTGCGTTCTCGAGGTATATAATAGATGGCATAATAATCAAACTGATTCAGTACTTTCTGAACTTGAGCTAAGTAAGCAGCAAGCCTTCGATCTCTCGCTTGATATTCTCCCCGTACTTGACATACCACTAACTGTGAATCTCAATAAATTTCCACAGCGATAATCTTCAAATATCTGGTAAGTTTTAGGCCGGTTAAGAGGGCTTCATATTCAGCTTCGTTATTGGTCGCATGAAAATCGAATTTCAAAGCATAGCATATAGACCGGCCTTCGGGCGTCTCAAGTACAACACCAGCACCCGAACACCGGTCATTTGATGCACCGTCAGTATGTAACTTCTAGATGTATTCGGGGGATTTACTAGTTTCGGGCAAGTCTTCTGGAATGGTTAATTCAGCTATGAAATCTGCCAAGACTTGTCCTTGAATGGCTTTCCGCGGAACGTACGCGATATCGAATTGGCTTAATTCAATGTTCCACTTGAGTAACCTACCAGACGTCTCAGACCGCGTGAGGACCTGTCGTAACGGCTGATCAGTATACACAGTAAGTGGATGAGCTTGGAAGTAAGGGCGGAGCTTTCTTGAGGCAATGACCAAGCAATAGGCCAGTTTCTCCAGTCTCGGATAATTTCTTTCAGCTCCCGTTAGCCGTTTACTAACATAGTAGACCGGTTTTTGCACTTTGTCTTCCTCTCGAACTAAAGCAGCACTGATCGCATGTTCTGACACTGCCAGGTAGAGGTACAATTGCTTGTGGTCAACTGGTTTTGATAGGATCGGTGGTGTAGAAAGATGTTGAACCAGCAACCGGAATGCGCCCTCACACTCCGTGGTCCATTCGAAGTTTCGCTTTCCCTTCCGGATTAGATCAAAGAAAGGAATGCATTTGTCGGTGGACTTCGAGATGAACCTGCTTAATGCTGCTACCTTCCCGTTGAGGCTCTGGACTTGCTTTATGGTTCTTGGAGTTTGCAGGTTTCTTATTGCCCAGATCTTTTCGGGATTCGCTTCTATTCCTCGAGTGTTGACGATGAACCCGAGGAACTTTCCAGACGCAACGCCGAAGTGGCACTTTAATGGGTTGAGTTTCATTCTATATTCCCGGAGGATGCGGAACATCGAATCCAGATCTCTGACATGATCCGTGGAGAATCAAGATTTCACTAGCATATCATCCACGTAAACCTCCATGGTCTTCCCGATCTGGTTGGCGAACCTCCACGAGTCATGTCCAATTTATACTTTGCATTCTTTCGATCGAGCTAAGGAAGAGAGTTGAAATGACAGCTCGTGATGGTTAGCAAGTAGGCAGTCAGTCGTTGATGACTTTAAATTGAGGGTTGGTCCCTGATGAAGTCGGTTTAAGGCATGATTGTTTTGCCTAATCACAGATGCAAATTGGGGAGTGAACGGCCAAATCATATCCACTTTAAACATGTGTTCTCAAATAACCCCAAGTGTCTGATGTAGGATTGGATGCGTGAATGGTGACGTTGCGTCCACCCTTGGTGTGATTCCGATTTTATCGGGCATCATAAAAAGCATAAGTATTTTGGCGAGCTTCAAGTACGAGATGGAGAGTACATGGTTGGGATATATTACTCCAAGTCTTTCCCAGATCTCCAATTAAACTACATAAGCGGATGAGTGGATAGTCGGTTGCATCCACTTTGTACTAGAGTCCTGACCTTGTCGGTCTCTTCTGCTTTGATGCCTTGCCCCCAGTCAGGGGCATATAGTAGCCGATGAGTGGTTGAATCATGCTCGTCATGATGATACCTCAATGATTTGATCATAGTCCGCGGAGGTTGTTTTGCACCCAATCTTAAGTACTCGGTTACCTGCATCATTTGCAAGTAGTTTAATTCAAGTAGGTCATATTTCGCAACATAAATGAAAATGAATCAGAAATAATTCAACAGAGATCAAATCAAATCTCATTGATGAGTGAGGTAGCGTCGCATGCTCGCTATTGCACTTCAGTCCAGCCCTTTTCAGTTGGATGTCTAACGCAAATGGTTCAATTTGATCAAAGTCCTTGATCGATAGGGGTCGAATGTTTTCGGTCCTTTGTTTTATAGGGCTTGCACATATTGTCAGAGCTATCCTTCCCGGAGCAGCCTTATGGCTTAAGCGTTCACGGTAGCCATCTAGAGAAAAGGAGTTTTCTGATCTAGAGTATGGAGTAGGTCCCCTCCTTATCTTGCCATGTTGATCCTTCATCTGACTCATCAACTCAATGTTGGCCTAGAGATGTTGGTGTAGTCGTCGGCGGCCATACACCAATTCTCTTATCAAAGTCGTGATTGACGATCTACTCTGAGGAATGGGGGAAGACATCTGCGTTTGACGGCATTCATCGCCCTTGGAGAAATCCACGCGCCATTCCCACTTCATAAGGTAGTGTCGAGGGTTGTATTTCCATAGTACACCGACATAGTTAACATGTTGAATTTTCACTGGAAGTTCTGCATGTAGGTTGGTTTCAACGAATAGGTCCTGACTGGGAAAGATTCTCCAATCGACATTATGCTCAGGTCCATTTTATTGCCCAGGGTCTTGTAACACTGGTCAATGACGTATGCACGATTGCCCAACGTTCGAGTGGTTTGCAAAGCCGATAGGACGGTGAGTTGGTTAAAATGGGCTAATAGATTGGTGTTTATCCCAAACTTTCATCCAGATAGGGGACCTATATAGGGTATTAAGGAAGTCCTCTTGAGGTTGTATGTCATGCTCTTAGTCATGTGGACGTGGAATGATTAAGATGCGGGCGTTTGAAGATGGTTCAGCGGTGACCAGCTATGCTTTGAGTTGGTAGAGTAGACAGTGTAGGGGAGTTGTCATTTTAGCCATCGTACCATAGTTGTCAATTCAGGAGTTTGAAAGCTGGTCAATTGGAGGAAGTTGCATTCCACCTTAAAAGCATGATATATTGATCAACCCCAATTCTTGGCATATTAACTAGGTTCTCCAGCCTCTGGGAGTACGGTTGAGTAGTATTTCTTTACCCATTCCTTGATTGCAACTCAACATTTGTTGTTGTGATTTCCTATGTCTTGTTCAGTCATGGAACAATCAGAGGCATGGATGGAATGTTCCTTCATTAAATTGGTCATTGAATTGACAATGCAGGTGCCCTGCACTTCAACACTCTTCGGAAGTTATTTGAAGAGATAAAATGAAGAATATGAATATAAAACAGAGATTATCTAACAAAAACTCCAACAAACAGAAATGTAAAATGCAAAGACAAGCAATTTAGAGTGGTTCGGCGTATCGCCTACGTCCACTATGAAGTTTTGATGATTTTATTGATTCTCTTTCGACGATTACAAGCAATTGCAGCAAACAACAGTGAATTGTAGTTGGAAATTCGAATTAGACAATGGGAATAAGATGCAAGTATCAATCCGGCAGAGTCTGGACGCTTGAGAATCGAAAGATCCCTCTTCTATTGGCTCTGGGGCTCTATTTATAGGCGCAGGAGGCTGAGATTTCGCTTAAACTTCGGGAGACCCGGTCTGGTACGTGAGGGGGCCCACGCGACTGTTTCCAGGAAGTTCCGACCCAATCCGCGATCGATACGAAAACATTTCGTATCGATCAAAATCAAGTCCGATGGATCTGGAAATTGGTGGAGATGATCTTTGGCTTATGTGTAATCTCCTGTGAAAATTTCATAGCATTTGGATCGCTAGATCTTGAGATATGATCGATACGAGTTGAGATTTCTCGGATGGCTGTCTGGTTCGACTCCATAGCTTCGAATCGATTCCCTTGTATCGATGGTTGCACGTATTCCTGAGATGATGTGGCGCGCGTATTTTGAATCGATCCACCTTTTGCTCCGGTTTGACCGTGTCACATCCATGGATCTCGCCTCATTTGTATCGATAGCCGTTGCGTCATACCAGGTCCATTTGACACGATGGACACGAACGAGCCATTGGGCATGGATTCGAACGAGAGGTTTATGATGGATTCGAAGTAAGGTTTTTCGATGGATACGAAGTAGATACTGGCTGATTGTTGTGAGGCACGTCATCTGCTGATGGATACGAACCTGATCGATGCGAACTCGATGGGTTCGAACACGGCCAACTTGATCGGTACGAACCGATGTTCCTCGATGGGTACGATATCGATCGAGTCTAAACAGATGGATACGAAATGGGGCTCACTGATGGATACGAAAACATGGCCTTTCTCTTCAACTTGCATCCATCATAACTTGAGCATATGAACTCGGATTGACTTGAAACTTGGAACGTTGGCTCTCTTTGCTTTTCCAGTCATGTCTTATCAATTACAGCTCAATCTGGTCTCGGACAAAATTCATCGATATCCAGGGTAGACCTATGTGCACTAGATGTCCATGACGAGCGACTCTAGGTTTTTGACCAATTCCTTGGTATCTCGGCCTTGCCAAAAGGCGGGATAACAGCGCCATCCCCAAGTCTTCGTGTAATCACGTACGGTCCTTCCCAATTTGGTTTCATATGTGAAGGAACCGGATAGATTCTTTTGAGAACGAGATCGCCGAGTTCAAAAGTTCGAGGGTGAACTTTGGTATTGTACAATCGGGCGATTCGACTCCGATGTGCGGCTGCTCTCAAATCAGCCTCTTCCCGTTTTTCATCCAGTAGATCCAAAGATTCAGCAAGCAATATAGCATTTGTTTTCGAATCGTAGTACGTTACGCGATGGGAAAACACCTCCGTCTCAACTGGAATAACGGCTTCTGAGCCGTAAGATAGGGAAAACGGGGTATGCCCGGTTGCAGTCTTGTGAGTCGTTCGATAAGCCCATAATGCCATAGGAAGTTCGTCAATCCATTTGCCCCCGGCCTTTTCCAGTCGTTTCTTGAGGATGGATTTAATAACTTTATTAACAGCTTCAACCTGTCCATTTGCCTGGGGATGTGCGACTGCCGAGAACTTTTTATGGATATGAAACCGTTGACAAAAATTCTTGAATTCTGCGCTCTCGAATTGGGCCCCGTTATCGGTGATGATGGTATGCGGGAGCCCAAATCGACAAATGATGTTGCGAACAACAAAGTTTATCACTTTCTTTGTCGTAATGGTTACGAGAGCTTCAGCTTCAGCCTACTTCGTAAAGTAATCGACGGCGACGATGGCGTACTTCGCACCACCTTTTGCCAGAGGTAGAGCGCCGATGATGTCGATGCCCCACATCGCGAATGGCTAGGGACTGACCATTTGAGTTATCTCGGTAGGCGGGGCTCTTGGAATTCGAGCGTGCTTCTGGCATCTATCGCATTTTCTGGCATAATTTGCTGCATCTCGGTTCACTGTCGGCCAGTAGTACCCATATTGGAGTATCTTCTTAGCAAGAGCTTGCCCACCGGTGTGATCGCCACACGCTCCTTCGTGTACGTCATGTAACACTCGTTTGATTTCGTCGTGTGCGATACATCGGAGGAGAGAAACAGAGTAACCTCTCCTGTACATGACTCCGTCCTGAATGACGAACCGTGAAGCTTTTCACAGAATTTGTCTCTTCTCATTTCTGTGTTTGGGCAATGTCCCGTTCTCGATGTAATTTTGATACGGAGTCATCCATGATTCTCTACTGGGAGCGGTTCCAAACACAAAATTCATTTCTATTTGATCGATGCTCGGGGAGGTCAAAGTTTCAACGGGGACAAGTCCCATTTGCGGTGCTTCACCTGTGCTGGCCAGCTTCGCCAATGAATCGGCCTTTTGATTGCGTTCTCGAGGTATATAATAGATGGCATAATAATCAAACTGATTCAGTACTTTCTGAACTTGAGCTAAGTAAGCAGCAAGCCTTCGATCTCTCGCTTGATATTCTCCCCGTACTTGACATACCACTAACTGTGAATCTCAATAAATTTCCACAGCGATAATCTTCAAATATCTGGCAAGTTTTAGGCCGGTTAAGAGGGCTTCATATTCAGCTTCGTTATTGGTCGCATGAAAATCGAATTTCAAAGCATAGCATATAGACCGGCCTTCGGGCGTCTCAAGTACAACACCAGCACCCGAACACCGGTCATTTGATGCACCGTCAGTATGTAACTTCCAGATGTATTCGGGGGATTTACTAGTTTCGGGCAAGTCTTCTGGAATGGTTAATTCAGCTATGAAATCTGCCAAGACTTGTCCTTGAATGGCTTTCCGCGGAACGTACGCGATATCGAATTGGCTTAATTCAATGTTCCACTTGAGTAACCTACCAGACGTCTCAGGCCGCGTGAGGACCTGTCGTAACGGCTGATCAGTATACACAGTAAGTGGATGAGCTTGGAAGTAAGGGCGGAGCTTTCTTGAGGCAATGACCAAGCAATAGGCCAGTTTCTCCAGTCTCGGATAATTTCTTTCAGCTCCCGTTAGCCGTTTACTAACATAGTAGACCGGTTTTTGCACTTTGTCTTCCTCTCGAACTAAAGCAGCACTGATCGCATGTTCTGACACTGCCAGGTAGAGGTACAATTGCTTGTGGTCAACTGGTTTTGATAGGATCGGTGGTGTAGAAAGATGTTGAACCAGCAACCGGAATGCGCCCTCACACTCCGTGGTCCATTCGAAGTTTCGCTTTCCCTTCCGGATTAGATCAAAGAAAGGAATGCATTTGTCGGTGGACTTCGAGATGAACCTGCTTAATGCTGCTACCTTCCCGTTGAGGCTCTGGACTTGCTTTATGGTTCTTGGAGTTTGCAGGTTTCTTATTGCCCAGATCTTTTCGGGATTCGCTTCTATTCCTCGAGTGTTGACGATGAACCCGAGGAACTTTCCAGACGCAACGCCGAAGTGGCACTTTAATGGGTTGAGTTTCATTCTATATTCCCGGAGGATGCGGAACATCGAATCCAGATCTCTGACATGATCCGTGGAGAATCAAGATTTCACTAGCATATCATCCACGTAAACCTCCATGGTCTTCCCGATCTGGTTGGCGAACATCCGGTTGACCAAGCGTTGGTATGTTGCTCCGGCGTTCTTTAGACCAAATGACATGACTTTGTAACAGTAGAGTCCCAGGTCGGTCACGAAGCTGGTATATTCTTGATCAGGTAAATGCATGGGTATTTGGTTGTAACCAGAGTAAGCGTCCATAAAAGATAGTAATTCATGTCCGGCTGTCGAATCCACGAGCTGGTCAATCCGAGGAAGTGGGAAACTATCTTTCGGACAAGCCTTGTTTAAGTCAGAGTAATCGACGCAAGTTCTCCATTTTCCGTTCGGCTTTCGAACAAGTATGGGGTTGGACACCCATTCTGGATACAAGGCATCTCGAATAAAACCATTCGATCGTAACTTATCAACTTCCTCCTTAAGGGCGGCAGATCTCTCCGAATCCATACCGCGCCTTTTCTGTTTGACTGGAACATATCGCGGGTCTATATTCAGGGAGTGACTTGCGATGTTTGGCGAGATCCCGCACATGTCAGAGTGTGTCCAGGCGAAAACGTCGAGGTTCGCCCGGAGGAATTCAACCAATTCCTGTTGTGTCTGCTTGCTCAGTTGAGACCCAACTTTTAGCATCCTCGAATCATCATCTTCACTGATTGGGACGTCCACAGTCAGTTCGGCCGGAGAAGCTTGACTCTCCTTAGATTCGTCTTTATCCTCATTGTCCCTAGGGTCAAGGTCTTTTAGGAATTGGTTGTGGTGCCCGGGTCGAGGCCCAGGCATCAATTGTCAATTATCGATAGAACGGACGCAGAGAGATTCCTCTACGCCCTTTCCCTTCTCTTTACGCTGCGCCCCGCGCAGCTCAGCAACATAACAGGCCCTTCCCGTGGCCTGATCTCCTTGAACGACTCCAATCCCATGGTCGGTGGGGAACTTCAGAGTCAAACACCAAGGGGCGATGGCCGCCCTGAACTCGGCTAGGGCCGGTCGGCCCAAAAACGCATTATAAGGTGAATCAATCTCTAAAACAACAAATTGTAGCATTCAGACTCTCCGGCGTTCTCCAACCCCCAACTCAACCGGTAGTTCGGTTACCCCAATGGGTATCGTGGCGCTCCCGTTAAATCCGTGGATTCGGGACAGGCAGGGTTTCAAATCCTTTGCCTCCATCTTCATTAAGTCGTAAGCCCGTTTAAGCAAGATATTCACAGAGCTCCCACTGTCAATCAGGATCCTTTTCATCCAAGCAGGACCTACCTGGGCAGATATGACTAGTGGGTCGATTGTAGGGGCTTCGACCCTGTCAGCATCTCGGCCCCTGAACACGATATCATCAGATATCATCTTTTGTTGTTTAACCGGAGTTCCGTCTTCACAATTACTACAACATTCGAAGTCTGCATGCCTGATAGAACTAGCATACGACTCCATTTCCCCCCAGCTCCTGTCTACTGGGTGGGGACCACCACTTATTGTGTTGATAACTAACCTCCTGCCCGCACGAGCGGGTTCTTCTTGTCTTTCCTGATTTTGTGAATGATTCTGATTTGAAGGGCCCGCTCCACCAGATTGCGGCGCCCGTACAAACTGATCCAACTTCCTTTCTCTGATCAACTTTTCGATGAGGTCCTGCAAATGTCGACACTCATTGGTATTGTGGCCGTAGCTTTCATGGAATCTACAGAACTTCCCTGTCTGAACCCGCCTCTCCGATGAGGGTTTCGGAGCAGGCTTCTTATACTGTATAGTGTTGCAAGTCTGTAAGTACATGTTTTCCAGTGACGTATTTAACGGTGTGTAATTGTCAAACATTTGAGCTCTGCGCCGTGGACCTCGGTTCTGATCTCTTTTCTTATCCTGGCCATTGTTTCCTCTCGGCTGGGCTTGCTTGTTCTGTATATTCAGTTGAACTTTTCCGGAACTCTCACCGGACTGTTTAACTGCTACATTACTCTGTATTCCCTCAATATTGGGCCTCACATCGTCCTGCTTCCTAGACTGTTTCGCGTCCTCTTGCCGTAAGAACTGAGCGGCTTTGTAGTAGAAACGGTCCAACGATGCGGGTGGTTTTCCAGCCAGCCAATTCCCAAACTCGGAATCGGGATCAATCCCCTTGGTCAAAGCCATCAAGATTGAGTTATCGTTGGGATTAGTGATCTCAACACATGCTGCGTGGAACCTCTCTAGGTAACGCCTGAGCGTCTCTCCATGAGCTTGAGTGACACTGGACAGGGTATTAACGTCTTTGGGCCTAGCAACATGCATACGAAACTGTTCTGCAAACCTCTTGGCCAATTGATCGAACGAAGAATGGATCTAGGTGGTAGGCGTGTAAACCACATTGTCGCGATTCCCCCCAGAGAGATGGGGAAACTTCGACACTTCACTGCATCGTCAGCCCTTGCAGCACTCATTGACCATTCATATTTTAAAATATGTTGATTGGGGTCACTATTTCCTTCATACATTGGGAGAGTTGGCATTCTGAATCACCGAGGGGGTTCAGCGTGTAACACTTCGTCTGTGAAAGGGGTATGACTACGAGAGATTCCCCAATCATCATTAGTGAGCCCGTGACTCTCGCGTATCATCTGACGTATCATGGTTGATATATCCGACACTGGCAAATTCTTAGCATGCTGAGCTAAGGTGTGGTCGGGTTCCACAGTGCGAGTCTGGACCGGGCACTATCGACGGTCCGTATCTCGCCTCCTTGGCTCAGCGTCTTCTGGGACATATGGTTCAGGAGTATGTCCACGCTGTTGATTATTCGGCTCTGACTGATTTCGGGTATCAACCCTTGTTTCTACCACGGCGGTTGTTGCGCGGTTGTCCGTGGTGTACTGTGGGGCAGTGCCTCCTCGTGTCGAGGGCCCTGTTTGGAAGCTGGTCGACGGTCCTGCCCTCAATTGCCCAACAGTCAAGGCGGGTTGATATCCAGTAGTTTGAGCGCGACTCCCCTCTAACCGGGGACGGGTAGACCTGTGGTGATAGTCAGATGAAGCTGAGCTTTCGGTAGATGCCCTGGAGGCATCATCCCTCCTGGACCTTCTGTGGCCCCGACGGTTTAGCTGGTTGGTCAGCTCGACATTTGCGCGCAACTGTTCAGCCAACTGCTGACGGCTTTGGGTCAGCTCCTGGAGCAACACTTGAAACTCTTGTCGGGTGACTGGCCCTGACAGATCCGAGTGAGCGGTATTGTCCTGATTAGAAGAAGGCTGCTGCGTGGGATTCTGCCTATCCTGGCCTTCTTGCTCTGCAGCGGTAGCGCCAGTTCTTGTGCTAACCATTTTCAGTGGTGGAGTCCTTTCCTAGATTTTATGCAAATCCGAATAGAGTGGTAGGATTCCGGATCAGATATCTGGATCTTCCTCTTGGATTTATGCAATCCGGTATCGATGGTAGATCCAAGGAGCAGGAGAAAAAGCTGGTTCTCTCAGTGAAAGCACCAAAGTGTTTGTACCAAAAATGGGCACAACACTCTTCGGAAGTTTTTTGAAGAGATAAAATGAAGAATATAAATATAAAACATAGATTATCTAACAAAAACTCCAACAAACAGAAATGTAAAATGCAGGGACAAGCAATTTAGATTGGTTCGGCGTATAGCCTACGTCCACTATGAAGTTTTGATGGTTTTATTGATTCTCTTTGAATGATTACAAGCGATTACAGCGAACAACAGCAAATTACAGATTAGAATTCGAAATTGACAGCAAAAGTATAATGCAAATCTCGATCCGGCAGAGTCTGGACGCTTCAGAATCCAAAGATCCCTTTTCTGTTGGTTCTGGGGCTCTATTTATAGGCGTAGGAGGCTAAGATCGCGCTCAAATCTCGGGAGACTTTTTCTGGCACATGAGTGGGCCCACGCGACCAACCTCAGAGAGTTTCAAGTCGATCTGTGATCGATACGAAGTCATTTCGTATCGATCAAGATGATGTCCAATTGAGCTTAAATTTGGTGGAGACGTTCCTCAGTATGTGCGCAACCTCCAGTGAAAATTTCATGGCATTTGGATCAGTGGATTGAGATATATCGTCGATATGAAGCGATGTTCTTTGCTAGGCTGTTTGGTTCGAATCCATCTTTTCGAACTGATGGCTTCGAATCGATGGTTTCATGCGCCTCTGTGATGACGTGGAGCGCACACTTTGCCTCGATCAGGTCTTCATTCCGAGTCGGCCGTGTCGACTCCATATATCTCGGCGCATTCGCATCGAGGGATGACACGTCACGTTGGCTGGTTGGCTTGATGGACTCGAATGAAGCATCACTGATCGATTCGAACAAGGCTTTGCTGAGGGAGTCGAACAACCCTTTCTCTGATGGATACGAGCCTTGTAGCTTCTCCATGGATACGAAGTCAATTGATGCGAACTTGAACCCTTCGATGGATACGAATGAAGGTAATCTGATGGACGCGAAGCGCTTCATCTGCTAAGGGGTACGAAGTCCATCGATACGAACTCGATGGATTCGAACACGGCCTCTCTTGATCGACACGAACTCATGGGAGTCGGCCGGTATGAAGTAGGTGATCTGTCGATGGATTCGAACGAGACCGACTCGGACCGAGGTACTTCGATGGATTCGAAGTTGATTGATATGAAAGTGATCGATTCGAACCAGGGTTCAGTGATGGGTACGAAATCACCCATAGTGATGGATACGAAGTCTGGGCTTTTCCCTTCAATTTGAATCGATCATAACTTGAGCTTATGAACTCAAATTGACTTGAAACTTGGAACGTTGGTTCACTCTGCTTTCCTAGTTATGTCCTATCAATTGTAGCTTGATCCGGGTTCGGAAAAAACTCAGAGATATCCATGGTAGGCGATATTCGAAATCCAATCAATTCCTTGGTGTCCTGGCCTTGCCAAAAGGCGGGATAACAGCAGCTACTACCCCAACACCGCGAAACAACACTCCCAAATCAAGGGGTGCACCCAAATCGAATCACATAAGTAATAGATAAGGTATCGAAGAAGTGTGTCCGCTAGAGATGGCGATCCTCAATGGCCCGGCGCGGCTCCTATTTTAGTCATGTCAGGGTCATCCAATATCGTTCTCTTTCTTCAGTCAACGCGTTCACCAAACCATCCACTTCATTCTGGATCAACACTCCGCGTATATTAGTTATTAAAGTGGTTTTCGGTATCGACAAAGAGTATGCCCATATCCGATCCCGGTCTCTTTAATAACTACGTATTATTACACCGATGGTCATTTAATAAACTTTCAAAATAGTTATATTTCAAAAACCGACATATCATTGCCATTTCAAAACCATATCAATACGATATCACTTTCACTTCAAATAAATCCATTTCCAAAATCATATCACTTTCCAAAGTTATATCGCTTTCGAAATCATAAGTCTTTTAAAATCAAAACACTTTGGAAATCAAAACCTAGAAATTCATAACACTTTGAAATCATAGCTTGAAATCATACCATTTTGGAATCCTAACACTTTCCTCTTAAACAGTTAAGCTATTAAAATTAGTGTACAAAATAAGATAGTTTATAAAATAAAAATAGTTTATATAAAATAGTTATAAGTTAAAAAAGTTTATAATAAGATAATATATATTGAAATTTATTTATATAAAATAGTTTAAATTAAAATAATTTATAAAGTAAAATATAAATAGTTGTAGATATAATTTAAAGATACTTTATACAATAATATAGCTTCCACAAGTTCACAAATCGATTCAAATTATCTCGACTTTCAAATTCAACTTAATTCAATCTCAATTCATAAATTTCAACTCAATTCAGTTTCTCAATAAATCATTTCGAATTATAACAATTTCAAATACAGATTTGAAACACAAAATAAACCATTAATTTCAATATATTTCAAAGCTTTAATATTCCACATTTCAAAAACAAAATTTGATAATTCCATTTATATCTAAATTTAATTTAATTTCATTTAGTTTCTGAGATATTCTTTAATCATTTCAATACATCTAAATACAACTTAAATTTACAAATTTATATAAACAAAATATCCCATTTAAATTTATATAAGTTTGAAATATTCATTTAAGCCACTTTTTAATCAAATTCAAGTTCTCAAACATATCTTAAAATTTCAAATTTAATAAATTTCAAATCCAACTTATTTAAGTATAATTATTAAATAATTAAGAATTCCAAATCAATTTCAAATTTATCTTTCAACCTGAAACATTATAAACTTTATATTTGAAAATATAAATTTTACATAAATACTCAAAACATATTTTTATACTGATTCAAATCAACTTTAATAAATCTTTAAAATCAATATTTATTAAAACCATATATTTCTTTTCAAAACCATAGAAATCATTTCAAATTATTTATATATAGACCAACGGTGTCTGTATATAATTTTCTACCCTATGGTCAAGTGATACGGATATTTATCATTTCAATCCGTAATTTAAATATATATACGGGTATATATATATCATTTCAACCCGTAATCCCAAATTCAATTCAATTGAAAATCGCTTGGGTTTATCATTTCAACCCATAACGATTTTCTCCTATTCTAAAGTCCGTTCGGGTATGTATCATTTCAACCCATAGTGAATCTTATACTAACAGGGAACTTGCAGAGTGATAACAGATATGATAAAATATAACAACAGTAACATGCATATATCATCAGTGATAAATAACAGATAATGGTGTCAGATGTCACAGGTGAACAGATACAGATAATGGCATATATATAGCAATATAAATAACAGATGATGGTGTCAGATGTCACAGGTGAACAGATACAGATGATGGCATATATATAGCAATGTAAATAACTAGCAGCAGCATATTTCAATTGTCGTTTCAATTGAAATCAAATTTAATAAATAGAAGAACATTAATCGTGAGTGATTGCTCACCTTTCGAGGTTAGAGAGGAATGAGAACAAGATGAGTTACGAATCCAAAGCAAAGCTAGATTGAACGCAAATTTGACGAGCAAAGCTGATAGCTCAGAATTGATGAAAACGAATTAGAATCATCTAGATAGAAACCGAATATGTGTTATTATTTCCATGAAATCAATCTCAAATTTAAGACGAGTATTAAAAAATATATATATATATATAATATAATTAAAAGTCATTGTTTACATTTAAAACACATAAAATAAAGTATTACCATACAAAGTATCGTTTCAAATCAAAAAATGTGAACAACTTCTACACTTATATACTTACAATCTGTATATATATAATAATTTACAAAACTATCACTTTACTTTAAAACATATACAATAAATAAAGAAAATTAATGTATACATATCTATTCAGATCATAACAAGCACCGTTAAAATCAACCATACAATACCCATATCAAGTGAACAAAATGACGAAAAAAAAATATATGTGAAATTATTACAAACCTCTATTCAAAGTATTACCATAAATTAACTACTGTAAACAATGTACACAAGTTAACATATCTTAATATCTCAAACCGAAAAATATACTACATTAAAACTTCTATCTATATAAAATATATATATATTCTGAATACAGTACCTAACATAAACCACAAGCACGATTTGTATAATATCATATAACAACCGATTACATTATATATAACTTATAAAGTATATATACAGACCTTATATTAACAATATACAAAGGTAAGCTTGACTTTATATCATATAATATATGTTACCTAAAACTTATTTTAAAATGTACAGTACATGCAATTATTCCCTAAACCAATATATCATTTATATACCGATATGCACTTGTTACATGCATATAAACTCCACAGGCTATCAATACCTCTACCCAAAACCATATAAACTTCTTTCTAGATAAACTTTGTAAGCAACTGTTTATATAATATATAGCATATATAACATAATCTAATACATACTGTCACTTTTAAACCAACAAAGAAAATACATGCGGCTATTAAAACTTTCAACATAAACCGCTTTTTGAAACCTTATATAAAGCTTACATATACAACATACTGTACACTATATATATAAGATTTATATAGGCAAATCTAAAATTTACATACTTAAATATATATAAGTAGTCAATTTAAGATTTATATAAACAATTACATAATTCACATACTTAAAACTATATAAGCACTCACAGAGAACATAATTTGAAAACATGGAAATATATTAAAAAAAACTTTATAATATAACAAACAATATTACCCATGAAAAAAGAGAAACGCTGCCAGCCTGGGAAAGAGGGGTTCGACGCTGGTGACCATGGCCGGGAAGCAAGTGGTGATGGATGGAGAAATGTCAGGCGGTGGTCGACTGCCTCGTGCTTGCTTGGCGAAATGAAGGGGATGGGTGGAAGTGAGAGAGAGGGAGAAGGCGGATTGTGATGGCCTCGGTGTTGAGGGCGGTGATGGAGGCGACGTGGTGCTTGGTGATGACGGGCCGCTCTCGTGGGGGTTGGATCTGGTCGGTGATGACGTGGGTGGAGGAGCTTTGGTGGATGGTGCTACGGCGTTGGTGAGGAAGTGGTGGCGACGAGGCTTGGTGCGGAAGAATAGGTGGAGAAGGCCATGCGAAACTGAAAGGGAAAAAGGGTGGAGTGGATAAATAAGTGGAAGGAGAAAGATGGAGGGTGACAGAGAGTTTGTAAAAGAAGAAAGATAGAGAGGGGTGGGATGGTTTTCAAAGAGAAGAGGAGGAGCAGGCTTAGTGTAAACGAAAAGAAGGCAGCAAAACAGAGAAGGTTTTAAGGCAGATGGGAAGAAAACGTAAAGGAAATAAAGATAGATAAATGCGAAATAACGTATAGAGTTTTGTACGTTTTAAACTTTTGAAATGGCATGGTATAGCAACAGCTGTACACTGATTGATAAGTTATTAAATCAATTTATTATTTTTCTTGGGATTCACGTTCAAGTTTTGAAAAGGCAAAAGGAAAACTAACGGTCACCCTTTATGGTACCGGTACGACGTACCGTTCTATTGTTTCTATCGCGTACCGGATCTCAAAATACAGAAATGAATATACCGTAGAGATCATCACGACGAGACGATCAAAACGGTATACAGATATTTGTAGTATGATTGAATTATAAAAATTCGAATTTTCTACTAGCGGAAAAATGCAGCAAAAACGCAGAAAAATAAGATCGACGGAGCTAAAGAAGTCTGAATTTGGAAAAACGAAAAATGACGTCTTGCTCAGAAGATGATTTAGAATTTTTCTATGTAAAAATATTTAGGTTTCGAAAATATTTTATTTTCATCAATTTTTAACTGATATAAATTGGAATAAAATTACACTAGAAATAAACTTCCAAATTATCTGATGAAAATTTACCAGTTGCTATGTTTAAACAGACGTATTCCAAATATCAAATTTTTATTTCAAAATTTTATCGTTTAAATTTCATAAAATTTCAATTAATATACTAATAAAACAAATAAAATTATCTAAAATTTACGGGTCGTTACAAATATCTTCCAAATCTTCTTAAGTATGGAAATATTGTATCAAATCTAACAATCTCCACCTTGATACTTTATTTCGTCGCAAGCCTACCAACTCCACCTACATTCTTTTACTCCAAGCAACTCTCGGACAAGGCATCACAGATACTTTCCCAATGAGCTTCGGCATGGCCATCACCCATTCCACTTTGTCAACGAACTTCGGCAAGACCACCGCCCACCAACAAAGTGTTGAAGTACCCCCTCCATGTAGGACCCATCAATCTCCAAAACAAACATCTCCGTATACTAACTCACTCTCCCCTTGTGCCACCAAGTGGCACCTAACACTTTAGTAAGCGAATTAAGTTCGAGCAATGCTCGAACTTTGCAACAGGCAAGGACTTAGTGAACATGTCTGCTGCATTCTCCTCGGTGTAAATTTTCTGAAGATGCACCTACTTTTCTTCATTCATAGAGACAAGGAAAGACTCTCTTACCTCTATATGCTTTGTTATCAAACTAAACGCCAGATTTTCAGCAAGATGTATTGTGCTTTGACTATTACAATTTACTACTGTACTCCCATGAACAAAGCCTAAATCACACATCAACCGCTTCAAGTAAAGTGCCTCTTTAGCTGCTTCAACAACAGTTATCAACTCTGCTCTATAGTAGACAAGGCAACTATAATCTGCAACCTCGCTCTCCAACTGATAGCGGTTTTTCCAAGTGTAAAGACGTAACCTGAGGTTGACTTTCTTCGATATCTGTCTCCGGTATAATCAGAATCACAATATTCAACCAAGCTAAAATCTTTCTCCTTGCCATCAAAAACAAGCCCATAATATGTTTTTCCTCTAATATACCTCAAAATGTACTTTAATGCTTCCCGTTGCTTTTTTTCCTGGATTAGCCATGTAGTGACTAACCAAACCAACTGCTTGTGCAATATCCGGTCTCGTGCAGACCATAACATACATCAAACTTCGAACTGCACTAGTATAAGGTACCTTCTCCATATAAGCTTTGTCTTTGTCTGAGATCGAAGAGTTCTTTTTTGAAAGCTGAACGTGCAAAGGCATGTGAGTACTAATTGCCTTTGCCTTCTCCATGCTGAACCGAGCAAACACTTTCTGGATATATTCTCTCTGTGTCAATCTCAACACCTTCAGCTTTCTTTCTCTCTGGATTTCCATTCCTAAAATCTTCTTTGCTTCTCCAAGGTCTTTCATCTCGAATTCCGCTTTTAGCTTTAATTTTAACCTATCAATTTCAGCTTTGTCCTTGGAAGAAATTAGCATATCGTCTACATATAAGAGTAAATATATCCAATTACCATTATCCATATGCTTAAAATAAACGCAAGCATCTTTAGCGCTTCTATCAAAACCAACAGTAAGTATAAAGGAATCAAACCTCTTATACCATTGCCTAGACGACTGCTTCAAACCATTTTTTAGCTTGCAAACCCATTCCTTCTTCCCATCCACTACAAATCCTTCTAGCTGCTTCATATAGATGGTCTCCTCTAAGTCTCCATGCAAAAAGGCGGTCTTTACATCTAATTGTTCCTGTATGGTGAAAATACACGGGGCTACCAAATATATGAAAATAACTGATATGTATAGATGTACATTTCCACCTTTCCTCAGGAATCCCCCCATCAATGGCTGGGCATGGAATCTGATTGATAATATATGCTGCAGTTGATAAAGCTTCAGCCCAAAAGCCTCTAGACAAGCCCGCCGTCAATCTTAAGCAACGGGCCTTCTTTAGTAGAGTTATGTTCATCCTTTCAGTAACTCCGTTTGATTGCGGATCACTAGGTGTAGTAAAATGTCTCCTAATTCCATGTTGTCTACAGAAATTTGTGAACTCGTTAGAAATAAACTCACCGCTATTGTCGGATCTTAGCACTTTCAACTTCCTTCCTACTTCATTCTCTACCAGTGCTTTCCAAGTTTTAAACTTTTCAAATGACTCCGACTTAGCTTTCATCATATACACCCAAACCTTATGAGAGTATTCATCGATAAAATAGATAAAATACTTAGCTCCTCCAATAGAAGCTATAGCTAATGGTCCCCAAACATCCGTATAGACATACTCTAGTACTCCTTTGGACTCATGTCTACCAACACCGAAAGAAACTTTTTTCTGCTTCCCTAACACACACTCCTGGCAGAATTCCAAACGATTTGTATAATATCATATAACAACCAATTACATTATATATAACTTATAAAGTATATATACAGACCTTATATTAACAATATACAAAGGTAAGCTTGACTTTATGTCATATAATATATGTTACCTAAAACTTATTTTAAAATGTACAGTACAAGCAATTATTCCCTAAACCAATATATCATTTATATACCGATATGCACTTGTTACATGCATATAAACTCCATAGGCTATCAATACCTCTACCCAAAACCATATAAACTTCTTTCTAGATAAACTTTGTAAGCAACTGTTTATATAATATATAGCATATATAACATAACCTAATACATACTGTCACTTTTAAACCAACAAAGAAAATACATGCGGCTATTAAAACTTTCAACATAAACCGCTTTTTGAAACCTTATATAAAGCTTACATATACAACATACTGTACACTATATATATAAGATTTATATAGGCAAATCTAAAATTTACATACTCAAATATATATAAGCAGTCAATATAAGATTTATATAAACAATTCCATAATTCACATACTTAAAACTATATAAGCACTCATAGAGAACATAATTTGAAAACATAGAAATATATTAAAAAAAACATTATAATATAACAAACAATATTACCCATGAAAAAAGAGAAACGCTGCCAGCCTGGGAAAGAGGGGTTCGACGCTGGCGACCATGGCCGGGAAGCAAGTGGCGATGGATGGAGAAATGTCAGGCGGTGGTCGGCTGCCTCGTGCTTGCTTGGCGAAATGAAGGGGATGGGTGGAAGTGAGAGAGAGGGAGAAGGCGGATTGTGATGGCCTTGGTGGTGAGGGCGGTGATGGAGGCGACGTGGTGCTTGGTGATGACGGGCCGCTCTCGTGGGGGTTGGATCTGGTCGGTAATGACGTGGGTGGAGGAGCTTTGGTGGATGGTGCTACGGCGTTGGTGAGGAAGTGGTGGCGACGAGGCTTGGGGCGGAAGAATAGGTGGAGAAGGCCATGCGAAACTGAAAGGGAGAAAGGGTGGAGTGGATAAATAAGTGGAAGGAGAAAGATGGAGGGTGACAGAGAGTTTGTAAAAGAAGAAAGATAGAGAGGGGTGGGATGGTTTTCAAAGAGAAGAGGAGGAGCAAGCTTAGTGTAAACGAAAAGAAGGCAACAAAACAGAGAAGGTTATAAGGCAGATGGGAAGAAAACGTAAAGGAAATAAAGATAGATAAATGCGAAATAACGTATAGAGTTTTGTACGTTTTAAACTTTTGAAATGGCATGGGATGGCAACAGCTGTACACTGATTGATAAGTTATTAAATCAATTTATTATTTTTCTTGGGATTCACGTTCAAGTTTTGAAAAGGCAAAAGGAAAACTAACGGTCATCCTTTATGGTACCGGTACGACGTACCGTTCTATTGTTTCCGTCGCGTACCGGATCTCAAAATACAGAAATGAATATACCGTAGAGATCATCACGACGAGACGATCAAAACGGTATACAGATATTTGTAGTATGACTGAATTATAAAAATTCGAATTTTCTACTAGTGGAAAAATGCAGCAAAAACGCAGAAAAATAAGATCGACGGAGCTAAAGAAGTCCGAATTTGGAAAAACGAAAAATGTCGTCTTGCTCAGAAGATAATTTAGAATTTTTCTATGTAAAAATATTTAGGTTTCAAAAACATTTTATTTTCATCAATTTTTAACTGATATAAATTGGAATAAAATTACACTAAAAATAAACTTCCAAATTATATGATGAAAATTTATCAGTTGCTATGTTTAAACAGACGTATTCCAAATATCAAATTTTTATTTCAAAATTTTATCGTTTAAATTTCATAAAATTTCAACTAATATACTAATAAAAGAAATAAAATTATCTAAAATTTACGGGTCGTTACACTCTCTCCCCCACTCAAAACTTTTCGTCCACGAAAAGGAAGGAGGTAGGAGAATAGAACCAACCAGAAAGAAAAATGGCTTTGAAAACAAAATAAACAACTAATTTAAAGCCATATAAATTTCAACTTAAATTAATTAATATTCAATAATTTGATTTAATCCATTTGATTTCACTTAAGTGAAATCAATCTTAACTATTTCTAAATTTATTATCTTATTATCCAATTATGTTTAATTAACAAATTTCTAAAATCATAAATTAGAATAGTCATTTAATAAAATCATATTTATTCAACAAATTTAATTCTTCTTTATTCTAAATTATTATTAAGTTTATTTCACTTAATATATCTTATTACATATATTTAAACCATATAAATTAATTTAAACCATATAAATTTCAATTTAAATTAATTTATTTTTTTAATAATTGATTTTAAACTCAAGGTATTTCCATAAGTTAATCTAATTTCAATTTATTAATTCTTTCAGAACAAAATTTACGCTACAAGACACACAGTGTATTCCAACGGAGCCTTTCAACGGCCTCCAACGTCCTTGACCAACGGCTTCCAACGTCTTCCAACGTCTAGTGTTTTCTCGTATAATTATTAGTTAAAAACTGCAGGACGTTGGTAGACGTTGGAAGCGGCCGTTGGCGGCCGTTGAAGAACGTTGCAAAACCGTGAGCAAAACACAAAACCTGCTTCTTCTTCCCCCATTCGGCTGAACCCCTATTTTCCCCCAAAATTCCCAATTTTCCTCCAATTCCGCCCCCCCAAGCTGCTCCGACGATCAACGGCCCCTCCGACGACTCCAAGCCTCCCTCTCGTCCTCTCTAACTCCCTAATCTCTCAAGAAAAGGTATAAACCCTAATCCCTATATTTAATTAAATTTGTTAAATTAGTGTATTAAATGTTTGTATTGCCTTATTGTATGTATAATCTAGTTTATTGAGGCATAATTTATGTTATTAACTTATGTATTGCAAGATTATATATTTAAGTTTGTGTTAACAATAGAATAATGTGCATGCAATTAGTTTTAGGTTTGTTTGGAAACGTTACTTGTTAGTGAGCATACAATTAGTTTATGTATTTTAGAAAATTTAAAAAACAATATTTTATATTCATGAAACCCTTAGAGTGTCTTTCGGCCCCGTCTGATAAGTATTGTATATGATCGTTATGTGGATATTCGTTTTTTAACAGAACGGACATCTATATTCACCGTATACAATATTTGTTGGATTTGTCCCTATATTGGACAAGTTACGAACACAATAACATAATTAAATCTCGTAAAACATTTCATTTTAAATGGTTTATAGAATTTCAACAGCGCTTCCTTTATGTTCCCTGTATTGGACAATATGTATCACATCTCGTTTTTACGTTACGCCATACTGTATGTTTTACATATAGTCATTTTATTTTCTGTTATAATGTTTGTTTGTAACATGTATTATATAGGTATGTCGTCACGTAGACGTACCAGTGGACATTCTGGGTCTCCCTCTTCCTCACAGAGAGGGCACGCTCGTCCGGACGGTGGTGATGGCGGTGGTCCATCACAGGAGCAACGTCGTCCTATGGTGTGGCTAAAGCCAAAAGCAGATCAAAGGTAAGTATTAAATTTCATTTTCGTACAATCTATTCTGAAAATATATAGTAATCATGAAATATTAAAAAAAAATTCTCTGTTTAAACACAGTGGTTTCTCTTTGGAGCCGACTCAAGTAGTTCTATCTATATCTCGACGGGCATACATGAGTCGTATGACCGAATGTTGGCCTAAGTGGACATTGATTCCAGATAATGTTAAAGAGACTATTTGGCAGGATTTTTTGGTATGTCACTTTAATATATTAGGAACATGTTATATCAATTCATGTTTACATTATATATAAAAGCTGTATAACTCTTATTTTGTCAAACGTGCAAGCGGAAGTGGATCTTCAGGACGCTGATATTTCAATCGTATATCGCCACTGGTGCAACAAAGTCGCAAAGAACTACCGGGAAACAGTAAACAGCTTAAAAACAGCGGGAAAGAAGCCTCAGTGGATGAGCGCAGCTGTGTGGGATTATTTTGTGACATGGTGGGGAAACGAGGAGTTTCAGGTAAATTTATCATATGTTTAATTTAAATTCTTCTACGCAAATACTAACTAGAAATGTTAAACTATTTTTGTTTTTAAATTAAATTTACAGAGGCAGTCGGAGAGGAACTCAGCCAATAGGAGCAAGAACCCTGTCACACATCGTGGTGGTTCCAAGTCATTTCAGCATCACCGAGAGGACTTGGTATATTTATTAATTACGATAATAATTTAAAGATTTTAAGTTCTAAGTTGTAGATAACGTAAACATATATATATAATATATATGTATATGGACATATTTCAGGAGAGACGGCGTGGTGGTGCTTCTGTGAGTTACTGGGATGTTTTCACGCATACTCATGCGTTGAGTCAGGTCGACGAAGCAGGCACCGTTTCATACTCCTGGGATCACGATGCCAAAGCGCAGTCCGCATATGTAAGTAACATAATGACTTAACACTTATATAAGTTAATTAAAATAATGTTATCTAAATTCAACTTATTTTGCATAACAGCAAAAGTTTCAACAAGCACGGACTTCCATTCTCGAGGGCTCTGGGCGCGACGAGTTGACTGCCGATGAGGAGGACGCTATTTTTGAGTCTGTCATGGATCCAATGGCACATGGCAGATGCTATGGTTTTGAGAATCAATCGGTAATAACTTTAACTTAAATTTTAAAATAATTATTCTGAACCAACTGTTGCACATTGTGATGGATTATAGTAAACAGGAATTACAGTTATTAAACACTGATAATTTAAATTTTATTTACAGGCTAAGATGGCTCAGATTGAGTATCAGAGGGCTCAAGATAAGGAGGAGATTGCACAGCTCAGAGCCCAGGTCGCCGCGCTCGAGGAACGCAATATCCGCACCGAAGCCAAGACGGAGGAGCTGAACAGGCGTCTTACGGAGTTTATGGAGCAATACGGCCGGTTTACGTCTTCTGGTGGTTCTGGAGGAGAGTGATTTCAGGTATGATTTGATTTGTTTTGCTATGGACATGTATATTTGGAGAGTGTGAGGATTCGATACATTCTGATGTTTTGGATGTTGGTTTGGATGTGATTTTTGAGATGTTGACGTAGTAATTTGGTTATGGTTGGATGTTGATGTTTTGTTGGATGTTGATGTTGGATTGGACGTTTTGTTGGATGTTGATGTTGGATGGTTCTTGTTGTTTTTATTGATTTGTATTATGTATATTGATTAGTATATATGCTTATTACTTGGATTTACTATTATGATTGATTATATGTGAGATATGCTGTTGTATATGTGCACGAAATTGAGCTTTTGTGAGATATACGATGTTGGAGGTGGCTGGAAGCATGCATTGTTGGTTCTGTTTAAAAAAAAACACCCAGATTTCCAACGTCCACCAACGGCTTATTGGCACATTTATTCCAACGTCTTTCAACCTTATCCATTGGAATTTCCAACGTCTTCCAACGTCTCTCCAACGTCCAATTTGGTCAACATCTTCTACCACGTGGACAAATTGAACGTTGGAAGACGTTGGTATAAGCGCGTTGGCTCCATTGGTGGACGTTGGCCGCCGTTGAAATGTATACCAACGGCTTTTCCAACGTCTACCAACGGCTTTCCAACGGCCGCCAACGGCTGGCCGCCGTTGGAATCCATTGTGTTTCTTGTAGTGTTATTATATTCATCTCATTCAATTAATTATTATTCTATCATCTTTATTAGCATTTTTTTATAATTAAAATCTAAGTGTATAACATTTATTATAAACACTCAAATTTTATTTATAAAATCATTTTATATTGTATATTATCCAATTACATTTTAACTTCTGAATAATTTAGGTAAGTTATATTGAAATGCAATTTAATACTATACAAATAAAATTTTCAAATTCAATTATTTCAAGTTTAAATATTTATCCAAAATTTTTGACTTCAGTTTATAATTGGAATCATCTTTAAATCATAAACTTAAGAATTTAAATCTCCGATTTCCTTCAAACAATTTAGAGATATATATAATATATTTATATCAAATCAAATTAAATTTTAAAATAAGATACCTATATATATAAATCAAATTATACTGAAGAAATCCAAATCAAAATATTTTTTTTTCTTTCAAAACAAAACCGTAGCAAAGCTACATAATAGTCTCTCCACTTCGAAACTCGAAAATGAATGTCGATGATGCGGCCGTCATCACCGAAATTATTTTCCAGCGATAAAAGAGAAGAGTACTGATTTAAACATTTAAAATTCTTTGAAACGATTTCTATTTGAAAATACTTTAAATAATACATTTAAAACTTTAAAACCAAAGTTTGAAATCACCGGAAATTAAATTCTCATTTTAAATCCATTTAAATTCCCAAACCAATATATAAGCCATATTTTATAAATTCATTTATTTATGTGTTGGGAGAATCAATGGTTTACAAAACAATAAATGAAAATCAATTATTATCATTTACAACAATCAATTTATTTAACTCTTTAAATTCCAGAAAATTTTACTTATATATATAATATAATCATACAAATTTATTTCATTTACCAAATTTAAAAATAATATGGTGTAGTTTGTTCTGTTCAAGTGTTTTGGAAATCCTATCGATAGCGTTGATCAGACGAATCGATCTAAAACCCAAATCAACATCAACAACTCAAACAACACAATATATAAAACATTTTTAATATTAATTCACAAATACACTTCCTCGCTTGACGATACAAGAATGGATTTCAAAGCAAAGATAGAGATTCAAATTTTATGGACTCAAATCAAAGAGAATTTTGATTCGAAGATAGGTTCGAAACAAGGATAAGATAATTAAATAACAAAATAGGGAGATGGATAAGTTTATATAAATCGCGGACAAACTTAACCGGGTCAACCGCGACTACATAAATAAGATCGATGCAGAATTCTGAGGCAAATCGACATTCGAACACCAGAGATAGAATTCGGGTATAACAAAAGATAATGGCATCGTAAACCGACGATACAAAATCTCCGGTGAATCAATGCTTATTGTAAAGGAGTTTCACCCCTTTACAAATCATTCAGAGATTGGCGAGACCGCCGATTTGTTATAGAGATAATTCGAAGTGGAGTTATGGGATACTCCAGAATCAAAAGACACGAATAGGGGAGACACGAATGGACTTTGGAACCGAAGGGAACGTTCCAAAATTCAAAGAACCGAGTTAAAGAAGAAGGAATTCAAGCTCGAACGAAAGTGATTCTGTAATTGAATTTTACTTTATATGCTGAATTTTGCCTAAAACCAGAGCTCTGATACCAACTATAACGACCCGCAATTTTGGACCATTCAAGTCGACAATAAATCCACAAATGTTGGACTTGAATAATTCAAAACAATGGATTGTTAATAAAATTTGGCAAAACTCAGCATATACAGTAAATAAAATAATCACAGATCACAGACACAGAGCAATATAACAATAGTGCAGCGGAAACAAATGAATAGTAGTTCATGAAGCTACTATATATAACAGAGTTAAATAAGTTACAACAGATCTCGAATATAGTAGTCAAATATAAGAATCTGAATACATCACTGGAATCAACTGAATATCTGAAAGCTGGATAGATAGCTGGATCTCCAAGCGAAGCTCCAACTCCAAAGGTGAGTCTCGAATACTGGTACACTCAGTCTGACCCGAGCGTAAATAAAACACAAAACATTCGAGTCGGGATTAACATTCTTATATCAATAAATCCAACTCAAGTGAAATAACGACTGAAATACAAGTAACTCAAAGGATGTTGGGATAACCATCCTCTAAAGATCCGTTAAACTATCTATATATACAGTAGAATACGCTAAGTAGATATGTCCAATCAGTAAAGTATGATATTAAAATAGTGTTAAGGCGTTACCATAATCCCCCTTAACACATTTTTATAATGTCATAGTCTATACAGCACCGTAAACCCCACCGTAAACTAGTAGTTATCAGTGGGTACCTCATAGGTATAACACAAAACAAATCATAGTGGTCGTGAATAGGATAATCAGTATGACAAGGTACATGAGGCGATACCAACTAGGACACTAGTAGTTGCCTGATCCGGACTGATGTTGGGCATAGCAGCTACTACCCCAACACCGCGAAACAACACTCCCAAATCAAGGGGTGCACCCAAATCGAATCACATAAGTAATAGATAAGGTATCGAAGAAGTGTGTCCGCTAGAGATGGCGATCCTCAATGGCCCGGCGCGGCTCCTGTTTTAGTCATGTCAGGGTCATCCAATATCGTTCTCTTTCTTCAGTCAACGCGTATCCACTTCATTCTGGATCAACACTCCGCGTATATTAGTTATTAAAGTGGTTTTCGGTATCGACAAAGAGTATGTCCATATCTGATCCCGGTCTCTTTAATAACTACGTATTATTACACCGATGGTCATTTAATAAACTTTCAAAATAGTTATATTTCAAAAACCGACATATCATTGCCATTTCAAAACCATATCAATACGATATCACTTTCACTTCAAATAAATCCATTTCCAAAATCATATCACTTTCCAAAGTTATATCGCTTTCGAAATCATAAGTCTTTTAAAGTCAAAACACTTTGAAAATCAAAACCTTGAAATTCATAACACTTTGAAATCATAGCTTGAAATCGTAACATTTTGGAATCCTAACACTTTCCTCTTAAACAGTTAAGCTATTAAAATTAGTGTACAAAATAAGTTAGTTTATAAAATAAAAATAGTTTATATAAAATAGTTATAAGTTAAAATAGTTTATAATAAGATAATATATATTGAAATTGATTTATATAAAATAGTTTAAATTAAAATAATTTATAAAGTAAAATATAAATAGTTGTAGATATAATTTAAAGATACTTTATACAATAATATAGCTTCCACAAGTTCACAAATCGATTCAAATTATCTCGACTTCCAAATTCAACTTAATTCAATCTCAATTCATAAATTTCAACTCAATTCAGTTTCTCAATAAATCATTTCGAATTATAACAATTTCAAATACAGATTTGAAACACAAAATAAACCATTAATTTCAATATATTTCAAAGCTTTAATATTCCACATTTCAAAAACAAAATTTGATAATTCCATTTATATCTAAATTTAATTTCATTTCATTTAGTTTCTGAGATATTCTTTAATCATTTCAATACATCTAAATACAACTTAAATTTACAAATTTATATAAACAAAATATCCCATTTAAATTTATATAAGTTTGAAATATTCATTTAAGCCACTTTTTAATCAAATTCAAGTTATCAAACATATCTTAAAATTTCAAATTTAATGAATTTCAAATCCAACTTATTTAAGTATAATTATTAAATAATTAAGAATTCCAAATCAATTTCAAATTTATCTTTCAACCTGAAACATTATAAACTTTATATTTGAAAATATAAATTTTTCATAAATACTCTAAACATATTTTTATATTGATTCAAATCAACTTTAATAAATCTTTAAAATCAATATTTATTAAAACCATATATTTCTTTTCAAAACCATAGAAATCATTTCAAATTATTTATATATAGACCAACGGTGTCTGTATATAATTTTCTACCCTATGGTCAAGTGATACAGATATTTATCCTTTCAATCCGTAATTTAAATATATATACGGGTATATATATCATTTCAACCCGTAATCCCAAATTCAATTCAATTGAAAATCGCTTGGGTTTATCATTTCAACCCATAACGATTTTCTCCTATTCTAAAGTCCGTTCGGGTATGTATCATTTCAACCCATAGTGAATCTTATACTAACAGGGAACTTGCAGAGTGATAATAGATATGATAAAATATAACAACAGTAACATGCATATATCATCAGTGATAAATAACAGATAATGGTGTCAGATGTCACAGGTGAACAGATACAGATAATGGCATATATATAGCAATATAAATTACAGATGATGGTGTCAGATGTCACAGGTGAACAGATACAGATGATGGCATATATATAGCAATGTAAATAACTAGCAGCAGCATATTTCAATTGTCGTTTCAATTGAAATCAAATTTAATAAATAAAAGAACGTTAATCGTGAGTGATTGCTCACCTTTCGAGGTTAGAGAGGAATGAGAACAAGATGAGTTACGAATCCAAAGCAAAGCTAGATTGAACGCAAATTTGACGAGCAAAGCTGATAGCTCAGAATTTGAAAACGAATTAGAATCATCTAGATAGAAACCGAATATGTGTTATTATTTCCATGAAATCAATCTCAAATTTAAGACGAGTATTAAAAAATATATATATATATAATATAATTAAAAGTCATTGTTTACATTTAAAACACATAAAATAAAGTATTACCATACAAAGTATCGTTTCAAATCAAAAAATGTGAACAACTTCTACACTTATATACTTACAATCTGTATATATATAATAATTTACAAAACTATCACTTTACTTTAAAACATATACAATAAATAAAGAAAATTAATGTATACATATCTATTCAGATCATAACAAGCACCGTTAAAATCAACCATACAATACCCATATCAAGTGAACAAAATGACGAAAAAAAAATATATGTGAAATTATTACAAACCTCTATTCAAAGTATTACCATAAATTAACTACTGTAAACAATGTACACAAGTTAACATATCTTAATATCTCAAACCGAAACATATACTACATTAAAACTTCTATCTATATAAAATATATATATATTCTGAATACAGTACCTAGCATAAACCACAAGCACGATTTGTATAATATCATATAACAACCGATTACATTATATATAACTTATAAAGTATATATACATACCTTATATTAACAATATACAAAGGTAAGCTTGACTTTATATCATATAATATATGTTACCTAAAACTTATTTTAAAATGTACAGTACATGCAATTATTCCCTAAACCAATATATCATTTATATACCGATATGCACTTGTTACATGCATATAAACTCCACAGGCTATCAATACCTCTACCCAAAACCATATAAACTTCTTTCTAGATAAACTTTGTAAGCAACTATTTATATAATATATAGCATATATAACATAATCTAATACATATTGTCACTTTTAAACCAACAAAGAAAATACATGCGGCTATTAAAACTTTCAACATAAACCGCTTTTTGAAACCTTATATAAAGCTTACATATACAACATACTGTACACTATATATATAAGATTTATATAGGCAAATCTAAAATTTACATACTTAAATATATATAAGCAGTCAATTTAAGATTTATATAAACAATTACATAATTCACATACTTAAAACTATATAAGCACTCACAGAGAACATAATTTGAAAACATGGAAATATATTAAAAAAAACTTTATAATATAACAAACAATATTACCCATGAAAAAAGAGAAACGCTGCCAGCCTGGGAAAGAGGGGTTCGACGCTGGTGACCATGGCCGGGAAGCAAGTGGCGATGGATGGAGAAATGTCAGGCGGTGGTCGACTGCCTCGTGCTTGCTTGGCGAAATGAAGGGGATGGGTGGAAGTGAGAGAGAGGGAGAAGGCGGATTGTGATGGCCTCGGTGGTGAGGGCGGTGATGGAGGCGATGTGGTGCTTGGTGATGACGGGCCGCTCTCGTGGGGGTTGGATCTGGTCGGTGATGACGTGGGTGGAGGAGCTTTGGTGGATGGTGCTACGGCGTTGGTGAGGAAGTGGTGGCGACGAGGCTTGGGGCGGAAGAATAGGTGGAGAAGGCCATGCGAAACTGAAAGGGAAAAAGGGTGGAGTGGATAAATAAGTGGAAGGAGAAAGATGGAGGGTGACAGAGAGTTTGTAAAAGAAGAAAGATAGAGAGGGGTGGGATGGTTTTCAAAGAGAAGAGGAGGAGCAGGCTTAGTGTAAACGAAAAGAAGGCAGCAAAACAGAGAAGGTTTTAAGGCAGATGGGAAGAAAACGTAAAGGAAATAAAGATAGATAAATGCGAAATAACGTATAGAGTTTTGTACGTTTTAAACTTTTGAAATGGCATGGTATAGCAACAGCTGTACACTGATTGATAAGTTATTAAATCAATTTATTATTTTTCTTGGGATTCACGTTCAAGTTTTGAAAAGGCAAAAGGAAAACTAACGGTCACCCTTTATGGTACCGGTACGACGTACCGTTCTATTGTTTCTGTCGCGTACCGGATCTCAAAATACAGAAATGAATATACCGTAGAGATCATCACGACGAGACGATCAAAACGGTATACAGATATTTGTAGTATGATTGAATTATAAAAATTCGAATTTTCTACTAGCGGAAAAATGCAGCAAAAATGCAGAAAAATAAGATCGACGGAGCTAAAGAAGTCTGAATTTGGAAAAACGAAAAATGACGTCTTGCTCAGAAGATGATTTAGAATTTTTCTATGTAAAAATATTTAGGTTTCGAAAATATTTTATTTTCATCAATTTTTAACTGATATAAATTGGAATAAAATTACACTAGAAATAAACTTCCAAATTATCTGATGAAAATTTACCAGTTGCTATGTTTAAACAGACGTATTCCAAATATCAAATTTTTATTTCAAAATTTTATCGTTTAAATTTCATAAAATTTCAATTAATATACTAATAAAACAAATAAAATTATCTAAAATTTACGGGTCGTTACAAATATCTTCCAAATCTTCTTAAGTATGGAAATATTGTATCAAATCTAACAATCTCCACCTTGATACTTTATTTCGTCGCAAGCCTACCAACTCCACCTACATTCTTTTACTCCAAGCAACTCTCGGACAAGGCATCACAGATACTTTCCCAATGAGCTTCGGCATGGCCATCACCCATTCCACTTTGTCAACGAACTTCGGCAAGACCACCGCCCACCAACAAAGTGTTGAAGTACCCCCTCCATGTAGGACCCATCAATCTCCAAAACAAACATCTCCGTATACTAACTCACTCTCCCCTTGTGCCACCAAGTGGCACCTAACACTTTAGTAAGCGAATTAAGTTCGAGCAATGCTCGAACTTTGCAACAGGCAAGGACTTAGTGAACATGTCTGCTGCATTCTCCTCGGTGTAAATTTTCTGAAGATGCACCTACTTTTCTTCATTCATAGAGACAAGGAAAGACTCTCTTACCTCTATATGCTTTGTTATCAAACTAAACGCCAGATTTTCAGCAAGATGTATTGCGCTTTGACTATTACAATTTACTACTGTACTCCCATGAACAAAGCCTAAATCACACATCAACCGCTTCAAGTAAAGTGCCTCTTTAGCTGCTTCAACAACAGTTATCAACTCTGCTCTATAGTAGACAAGGCAACTATAATCTGCAACCTCGCTCTCCAACTGATAGCGGTTTTTCCAAGTGTAAAGACGTAACCTGAGGTTGACTTTCTTCGATATCTGTCTCCGGTATAATCAGAATCACAATATTCAACCAAGCTAAAATCTTTCTCCTTGCCATCAAAAACAAGCCCATAATATGTTTTTCCTCTAATATACCTCAAAATGTACTTTAATGCTTCCCGTTGCTTTTTTTCCTGGATTAGCCATGTAGTGACTAACCAAACCAACTGCTTGTGCAATATCCGGTCTCGTGCAGACCATAACATACATCAAACTTCGAACTGCACTAGTATAAGGTACCTTCTCCATATAAGCTTTGTCTTTGTCTGAGATCGAAGAGTTCTTTTTTGAAAGCTGAACGTGCAAAGGCATGTGAGTACTAATTGCCTTTGCCTTCTCCATGCTGAACCGAGCAAACACTTTCTGGATATATTCTCTCTGTGTCAATCTCAACACCTTCAGCTTTCTTTCTCTCTGGATTTCCATTCCTAAAATCTTCTTTGCTTCTCCAAGGTCTTTCATCTCGAATTCCGCTTTTAGCTTTAATTTTAACCTATCAATTTCAGCTTTGTCCTTGGAAGAAATTAGCATATCGTCTACATATAAGAGTAAATATATCCAATTACCATTATCCATATGCTTAAAATAAACGCAAGCATCTTTAGCGCTTCTATCAAAACCAACAGTAAGTATAAAGGAATCAAACCTCTTATACCATTGCCTAGACGACTGCTTCAAACCATTTTTTAGCTTGCAAACCCATTCCTTCTTCCCATCCACTACAAATCCTTCTAGCTGCTTCATATAGATGGTCTCCTCTAAGTCTCCATGCAAAAAGGCGGTCTTTACGTCTAATTGTTCCAACTCCATGTCATGAGTTGCAAGCTAGCAATACTCGAATAGAAGTATGTCTAACAACTGGAGCAAACACCTCATCATACTCCATCCCCTTCCTTTGTGAAAACCCCTTTGCAATATGTCTAGCCTTGTATTTTCCATCGTCCTTCACCTTATATACTCACTTGCATCCTATGGCTCGTCTTTCTTGAGGGGGTGGTACCAATTCCCAAGTCTGATTCTTTTTCAACGAATCCATTTCCTCTTCCATAACATGCATCCATTTCGAGCTGGCACTCGAATTCATAGCTTCTTCAAGGTCGAAAGGCTCATCTTGCACTATATGTAGTGCATAATCAAAATGATCCTCAAGGCTAAGGTTTGCATAACTCTAGTCTCCATACCTATTTGGTGGCTTTCTAATTCTAGAGCTAGCTCGAATAGGTGTAAATTTGCCTAAACTCCTATCAATTCCGCCTTGAGCTGAATCATCTCTAGCTTCACAACCATCACTATCCTTGCTAGAGGAATTCTGTGGACCTTCATGTGATGTATCAACAATTGCAATTACTCTATCTTCTTTACATCTCTGACTCTACTACTAGGCTGATATGTGGGAATGGTTTCCATCTCCTTAGGCTTTTCAGCTTCTGAATCTACTGAACAAGGTGGATTCTCCTTGGGCTTGAATCCAGCGGACTCATCAAACATGACATGTCTCAAGTGCACTACCTTCCTATCAACATGATTCCTAATGCGATACCCTTTGATACCTTCTGTATAGCCCAAAAATATGCCTTAATAGGCTCTAGCCTCCAATTTGTCATTTCCTGTATGGTGAAAATACACGGGGCTACCAAATATATGAAAATAACTGATATGTATAGATGTACATTTCCACCTTTCCTCAGGAATTCCCCCATCAATGGCTGGGCATGGAATCTGATTGATAATATATGCTGCAGTTGATAAAGCTTCAGCCCAAAAGCCTCTAGACAAGCCCGCCGTCAATCTTAAGCAATGGGCCTTCTTTAGTAGAGTTATGTTCATCCTTTCAGTAACTCCGTTTGATTGCGGATCACTAGGTGTAGTAAAATGTCTCCTAATTCCATGTTGTCTACAGAAATTTGTGAACTCGTTAGAAATAAACTCACCGCTATTGTCGGATCTTAGCACTTTCAACTTCCTTCCTACTTCATTCTCTACCAGTGCTTTCCAAGTTTTAAACTTTTCAAATGACTCCGACTTAGCTTTCATCATATACACCCAAACCTTATGAGAGTATTCATCGATAAAATAGATAAAATACTTAGCTCCTCTAATAGAAGCTATAGCTAATGGTCCCCAAACATCCGTATAGACATACTCTAGTACTCCTTTGGACTCATGTCTACCAACACCGAAAGAAACTTTTTTCTGCTTCCCTAACACACACTCCTGGCAGAATTCCAAACGGTTGAAGCTTTCACACTTGATCATCTTCCTTCTTCGAAGCAGCTTCAAACTCTTCTCTGAAACATGACCTAATCTGAGATGCTAGAGTCTGATGGCATCCAAAGCTCGTGAACTATCAACTCGAACACACGTCTCTCCAAGAACTGTAGATCCTTTCAGCACGTAAAGAATCCGTACCACCATTCCTTTCATCAATACAAGACCACCACGTGTCACCTTCAAGCCATCTGACTCTATCGTAATCTTGCACGCCAAAGATGCTAACTGACCCAAGGACAAAAGAGTTTTTCTTAAACCTGGAACATAGTGGGTTGTAGTTATAGTGCGCAACACAATCTTGCATGCGAATACGCACTGATCCTTCTCCCAATAACTTGCAAGTAGTATCATTCCCCATTAATATGGCACTTCCCTCCTTGTCTTCACAAGAACAGAAATCCTCCTTCCTAGGCATCATATGGAAAGATGCCCCTGAATCAAGTATCCAATGGTCTGATACATCAGAAACAGATGCAGTCAACACACCATCAGAAACAACCTTCTCCACTGCAATAGATGAAGAACCATCCACTTCATTTCTCTTCCTCAAATCTGGACAATCTTTCTTCATGTGGACATGTTTCTTACAGTGATGACACTTGTTGTCTCTAGACTTACCTCTCCAATAACTTCCAGGCTTCCTTGACTTGGAACGCCCTCTAAAATTATTCTCCGTCTTCTCCTTTCTTCCTCTCTCCACAAGAAAGCCCTGACTACTACTAGCTTCTCCACTTTCGCTCATATTCTTCATTTAATCCCTTATTTCTTCACTTAGAAGTCCCATCTTCACATCTTCTAATGACAGCGTGCTTATTCCATAAATCAAGCTGTTAGCGAAAGCCGTGTATCGCTTAGGAAGAGAACACAATACCACCATAGCCTTTTGCTCCTCATCCACATTCAAATCAATAGTTTTCATCTTCATCATCAAATCATCGAAGAAGTTAAGATGTGCTTTCAATGACGTACCTTCCCGCATCTTATATGTGAAAAAAGTTTTCAATAGGATTAGCCTATTCGTGAGCGACTTCTCCGTGTAGAGATCCTCTAATTTCTTCCATAAGCCTCTAGCAGTAGTTTCACCACTAATCTCTAAAATGACATTCTCATCCATGGCCAATTGGAGGGTAGTAAAGGCCCATTCTTCCATCTCCTTTCTTTCCAATTCTGAGATATATGTTGGCAACGATTCTATGTCAAATACAACCTGATGAACAGATTTCTTCTCAACACCGCCTTCATCTTCTACTGCCACTTCTCAAAATCATTATCTCCATTCCACTTCTTTATAGCCAACTGTGAACCTGATGCTACATATGAACCCCTAATGTAGGGTGAATATTCCTGGGTAGGTCCAACCTCCTCATTTCCAAGTCCTGCCATTTTATCGAACACCTTCTAGCCCTAGGCTTCAACAACAACCTTCAAAGCTCTGATACCAAACTATAGGGGTGAATTTACACAAATGATTGCAAATCAACCCTAATACATGCGAAAATAATAAGATCGTGTTGTAGTGCGACAAAACAAACAGAACTTGAGAATAAAATAACGGATCAGCAAATCACACAAGAAAGTAAATAGAGAGTTCACACATGGATTTATAGTGGTTCCGCTATCGCAAGATAGTGTACATCCACTTAAGGAGAGGAGATTTTATTACTTTTAGAGAAAAGAATTACAAGGTTGATAATGGAGACTAAGAAGAATATGAAGAAATACAAAGAGAAGATAATTCGTTTCTGATGCATCTATTCATCCTAATCCCTACCTTTATATAGGGATTATTACTTGAGGTTGAAGTAATTGATTTATGGTCATAAATCAATACCTAATCAATTCTCCAAATCATACGGGAAACATTTACCATTTTATTTTTCCAGTTTCTCACAATTTGCATGCGTTTGATAAGATTCCTTCTTTAATCATCTAATTAGAGAATTAATTAAATACTTCAATCTTTTTCAAATATTTCTTTCTCTTATCTAGCTAATCCATTGCCCTCTTTGATGCATATAAAAGAGGAAATGTATTTGAGCAATTATCTCAAATATCTTCCAAATCTTCTTAAGTATGGAAAAATTGTATCAAATCTAACAAAACCACGGCATAAAAAGAAGAAAAAAATAATTTAAAAATATTGTATCAAATCTAACAAAACCATCGCATAAATGTTGTATTGTAAAATTTTCGATCGAGCCGCGCAAAGGAGACACTGCCGAAATTTTTCGTAAATCCGGGAGTTAGAAAAATTTTGAAGGTTAAAATTTTTATAGCCTTTTTATATATATAAGTTATATTTTCCATAAAACCGATATCGGAGTGGCGTAGTAGAAGCGTAGTAATAGTTTAGCAAATAAGATGTTTATGTTTTATAAGTTGATCGTTTGAATAAAATATACCGTTTGTTAAATTCTTTACTTAACGCCTTTTTGAGGATGAAAAGTTTTGAGTAGGGGAGTATGTAACGACCCATATTTTTAACTATTTTAAATTACAAAATTTTATATAACTATTGAATAAAAATTGGTTAAAAATAAAGGTTTAATGATTTTAAAAGTACGTTATTGGATATAAACTTGAATAAATTTTTGAAATAACTAATTTCGAAGTTTTGGCGATAATGAGTATTGAAATGAAATTCTATATATTAACTGTGTTTATATTCAATAACTGGAGTTGAATAATAATTGTGAGTTATTTAGATAGAAATAAAATAACGTTGATAACTAAAATTTATTTGGAATTTAATGATTTGTTTATATTGATTTATTGGATAATTAAATTGTTTAAATTTAATATTGGAAATTATTTGAATAATTGAATTCTGTATTATGTATGAATGAAAATGGCATCGAAGATTGATTTAAATTTTATTTAAATATGAATGAAGAAGGTTAACATTTAAAATTGGATTTAAATGTGAATAATTAGAAATTGGAAATTTTATATTATAATTAACGAATAAAAATAGCCATTTTGGCCACTGTCTCGGATTTTGACGAAACCAGTTTCATTAGATCCGTAATAGTGAGTTACTGTAGGATTTCAATTTTTGTAGCGATTGGACTTGTCGTTTGGTCGTGCGAGCTTGAAACGCGTAGAAATCAATTTAAGGAATTCGATAAATAATTTGACTTTGAAAAGCTATCTTCCACATACGATCGAATTAGGTCTCAAAACTAGTTCCATTATGTTCGGAATAGGGGTAAAACATTACGAATGCTAGGCGGCATGCTTTGTTTGGAGTTCTAGAATTTCGGACGTCTAAGGGCGAGATATTTTTCTACTTAATAATATTATATTCATTTTCTTTCAAATATCTCGTACAAGCCTCTTTCCTTTTGACCCGTACTTTTCCCCCTTGCCCTCTCTTTTATACTTTAGATTGAATCGCAGCTTTCAGTTAAAAAAAAGGCCGAATCACCAGAAGAAAAAACAAGAGGAAGGAGCGATCTCGATCAAATCGCGAATTGACTGAGGGAGATCGATCGGTCGCGAGTCTGGTTGAAGCGAGGCGTCGCGTGGAGGCGATGATGAGAGAGCTGCGACCTGGATTCGCGCATGCTGGCGATGGAGGTAGGCGCGATGAGTGGAGCGCGGCGGCTCAATGGCGAGGCGGAGCAGGCTAGGTTTCTCATTTGAACGACATCGGCGGCCATTTCCTTCGAGTTCGTATAGGGTTTAGGGTCGTCTTCTTGGGTGCAGCGCGTATGTAGTTGGTGCGGTCTCGATGGAAGAAAGGGGGAGTCGCGATGTTGGCCGAAGTTGGGGGACGAGCGCGATTTGTGGTCGTAGTAGGCGTGCAGTGAGATAGGGTAATGTGCTAATTATTTCCTTAAGTGATAATTAGTTTATTAACTATGTTTTAATTTTAATCGTATATTAATAAAAAACTGGATTTGTTTGCATACGAGGTGTAACGACCCGTAAATTTTAACCGTTTTAATAACGTAATTAGTTGAAATTTTGTGAAATTTTAAACGATAAAATTCTAAAATAAAAATTTTATATTTGGAATGCGTCTGGTTAATCATAGCAACTGGTAAATTTTCATCAGATAATTTGGAAGTTTATTTTCTAGTGTAATTATATTCCAATTTATATCAGTTAAAATTGATGATAATAAAATGTTTTTCAAACCTGAATATTTTTACATAGAAAAATTCTAATTCATCTTCTGACTGAGACGTCATTTTTCGTTTTTCCAATTTCGGACTTCTTTAGCTCCGTCGATCTTATTTTTCTGCGTTTTTGCTGCATTTTCCGCTAGTGGAAAATTCAAATTTTTATAATTCAATCATACCACTGATATCTGTATACCGTTTTGATCGTCTAGTCATGCTGATCTCTGCGGTATATTCAATTGTCAATTTCGGTATCCTATACGCGGCGAAATCGGTGTAACGATTAGCGGTATCGGTATCATTTTGGGTCTATTGGGTATTGTGTCCATTTGTTTTTGAATGGATGAAAATAAATGATCAGTTGTCATTATTATTTCAGCTGTTCAACTTTAGACCTTTTATTTTCCCAATACCCATCAATTCTAATTCGTAACTTTTACTTTTTCCCAGTAGCCTTTCATTTTGGTCTTACATCTCCATTTCAAAGAAAATATTATATTATGAAACCAAATTTACTTTATCTCCTGTGGCGTGCTCATCTCTTCTTCCTGCTCGTGTTTAACCATTCCGCCACCATTCGCCTGCCCTACTTCCGACCAAACCCAACGTCTCCCGAGCCTCCGAGTGTGCCGCATCTCCTTTACTTCGCCACCGCGCCTTCCTGCTCGGCCTTGCAACTCGATAAATACCTAATCCAAGTCCCCTTCTCACTACTTGGCGTGACCCCCTGTTCCTCTCCGTAGCCAAGCACAGCCATGTCCTCCCCACGCCGTAGAAGCCTGTCCCGCTCCGTCACCCTTCGCTGCCACACACCCGAAGTTTGCCGACCACCATCTCCATTCTTTTCAGCCTCGTCTCCTCCTTGCTGTCTGCCAAGTTCCCACAGTCTCCTTTTATTAATATAGGTAATGTATCTTTCGGTTGTATATATTAGTTATATATAAGTCTGTATATTAGATAAGGTATATATATTTTTAAATCTGAGTATTCTTGCATTCCACTTTTGAGATATATAACATGACAGGTCTATATTATGTTTGAGTACATATATTTGTTATATAGGTGAGATCTGTTGAGTTTTGATTTATATGTCTATATATATATAATCGGTTGTCATACTTGTGATGTATATCTAATAGTATCATATTGGTGAGTCATATATTCTATATGTAAGTTATATGTATTAGTTATATAAGATATAATGAGTCTGAAAGTATTGATTGTATTTTGGGTTTTATAATTTACTGTATTTTTACCATGTTCATTAAGTTGCTGAAAGGAATTTATAGTAAAGTCTATTTGTATTTCAAAAAAAAGTACCCCTGGCAGCATTTTGACGTTATGAGATGAAATTTGTAATTTTAACATATATATGTATACTTTGCTTTCCAAAAAAATTTGGTTCGCATATATCTAGTATAACATAAGTTAAAATATATTGTTCAGATTTTTGACGTTTTACAGTAAAGAATATATATAGAAAGGTGAAGTTTGTTCACTTGTACATTCAAGTAAATAGTTGCATACATATTTACTTTGCCCTGTTTTAAACTCTGCATATATATTATTTCATTTTTCAGTTATATATATATCAGGTGTTTAGATTTTTATATATTTCATGCATATATTATATGTGAATGATACAATATGGTATGTAGCCATAATATCTATGTGTACTTGTATAATTGAATATGAAGCTTTTCCATATGCTTTTACCTTGTTCCAGAAAGAATTTTTTTATGATGATTTAATGTACATATTAGGCTATATGTAGCTAGATATACGTATATATATATTGGTTCTAGGCAGAGGGTGTACAGAGTTTTGAATATATGAATTTGTTGTTAACAGTATATATATATACTCTGTTTCCACAAGATATATATTAGCTCGGTTTATACAAATATCGGTTTACAACAAGGATATTTAAGTTTTGTACAACGATTTCAAAGTGAACCACATGTAAGTTTTGGTTATCCAGATTTATATATATATATATATATATTATGCATAACTTATATATATATACTCTATTGTTTTAAATATTTGTTCTGCATATACTTGGTTACAATCCGACTTATACATATGCACTGGTTTGCATATAAATTCGCTTATGGTTGGATTTCATATAGTTGGTTATAACCATAGTTTACATTGTTTTATCTACATTTAGTTTGGGAATGAATTCGTGCAGCATATGCGCATATACATAGCATACATTAGTATATTTATATTAGCTTTCCTATGACTTGTTGGTTTTTTTATATATACTGTAATAAAGTAGGTCGGTTTGAGTAAATATATAGGCATATATATCTTCTGTATATTATTATGGTATATAATCTTTTTAGTTTCGGTAGGTTGGGTTTTAATGTATAAAGTTATCTTTATTTTTTAAGGGATATTGATTTTGTATATACTTATAAACATTTTTTTTTAAATATACATATAGATTTCTATTTTTTTTATATTAAAGTTAAACTTTTGATTTGAAATTAAATATGTATATTTTCGTTTCCACTTATATCAAGAAATTGGTTGGTTTAACCGATATCAAGTCATCAGCTTCGTTTCCATCAATCTATAGCTTATCTTGATTTGTTTCCATCGATTTCATATGTAATTTCACTTTGCCTTGCTCGTGCCTGAATCTTGGTGCATGCCCGTACCATTATCTCAGTTATCGTTATCTCCTCTAGCCTCGAAAGGTGAGCAATCACTCACGATTAATGTTCTTTTATTTATTAAATTTGATTTCAATTGAAACGACAATTGAAATATGCTGCTGTTAGCTAATTACACTGTTTTATATGTTATTAACTGTATCAGTTCACCTGTGACATCTGACACCATTATCTGTTAATTATACGATGATAATCCCGTTGGTTGATAATTGATTGATTGTTTGTTGTTTATATTGGATGTAAATTGTAATGTATAAAGTGATAAATATTATGCAATTGAAATTGACGTAGGATAGTTAAAAATTTGAATTGACATATGTGTTGAATTTGATTAGTTAAATTTGTACAATATGACCCCTTAAATGTTTAATTATTTGACACGTGGAAAATGGTTAATTACACTTGAACCATTTGAATTTATGTTGTATTAATTGATGAAGTATGAAATTTAATAATTGATGTCAAGTGTAGAATTGCATAGAATAATTAGTGTAATAATCTTTAATCTACATGAAATGATAGTGTAGATTCTAGAAATAATTCATTAATTTACACAAACAACAATGTGAATTAATACGATTATTTCGGGATTATTTGAATTGATTATTGGATTGTTATTGATTGTTGTATTTGCTTGTTTATTTACTTTGACACCATCCCAGTTATCACACTGCAAGTTCCCTTTGTTATGCTTTGATTTTTGAATTGAAATGGAATCGGGTTGAAATGATAAATACCCAAATTAAATTTTGACCTAGGATAGAGAATTAAATAAAAACCGATTGGTCAATAATTTGTTTTAAAAATAAAATGAAGGTTTTATTTGAATAAATAATATGGTTTGAAACGAAGTTGGAATTTGAATTTTAATGAAAGGAAATGTTAATATTTAATAATCTGAATCAAAATATTAACATAGTAGATGATGAATGAACGTTGTTTTAAAATTAATTATTTAATAATTAAATTTGGAATTATTAATAATTAAGTTTTTAAATTATTTAATAATTAAGTTTTGAAATTATTTAATAATTAAATAAAATAGAATTCTTTGATAAGAAAAATTAAACTTCTTGAATAAGTGAAATTAAGTTTCTTTATTAATTGAGTTTTGAAATTTGTAACTAAGTAAATAAATAAGTGAAATTGAATTTTCTTTAATAAGAAATAAAATATGTTTTATTGAAATTAATGTAAGACTTGAAATGTAAAGAATTTGATTTGATGAATTTAATTTAATGCAATTTGTAGGTTTGATACAATGAAGTTGAACTTAAGTAATTGATTTAATGAATTGGAAATTAAATAGAATTTGTCTTGAATGATAAATTAACTTAACGGAAATTTAATGAAATCGATCAATGAAGTTAAATTGATCTGAATGTTAAATTAAATTAATTTAAATGATTTCGGAATGAAACTTATATACGAACTTGAATCAATATTTGAATTGTTTTAAATAGAAATTGAAATGGAATTATAAGATTTTGAAATTAAGAATGTGGAAGTTTTAAAACGTAAATTATGGAAATTGATTTAGAAAGACAAATGAAATGTTGATTTATAAATTCTAATTGAAATTGAAATTGATTCTGTTTTGAAATACATAAACGACCAATCGGTGTAATAATCACGAAAGTTATTAAAGAGACCGGAATCGGTTAGGGACATACTCACTGTCTAAACCGAAAACCACTTTAATAACTATACGCGGAGTGTGATCCAGAATGAAGTGGTTGGAATGATGTACGTGATGACTGAAGAAAGAGAACGATAATGGATAGCCTTGACACTTGTGTCAAATTGGAAATGACTAAAACAGGAGCCGTGCCAGGCCAAACGGGGTCAGCTACCTCGAGCGAACACACTTCTTCGAAAACTACTCATTACTTGTTATCGATTGGTGCACCCTTGATTTGGGAGTATTGTTTCGCGGTGTTGCGATCGCTGCGGCGATACGTCCTCACCAGTCCGGATCAGGCAAACGGTAGTTTCACTACCTTGGGTATTGCCTCATGTGCCTTGTCATACTTGTATCCCTATATACGCGATCACTACGATTTGTTTTGTGTTATACCTATGGAGTACTCCCTGATATCCAACTAGTTTACGGTGGAGTTACAGTGCTGTATAGTCTATGACGCTTATATAAAAATGTGTTAAGGGGAATAATGGTAACGCCTTAACACTATTTTGATACTTTATATTACTGATAGGCATTATCTACTTAGCGTACACTACTACATAGTAGATAGTTTAACGGATCCTTAGAGGATGGTTATTCCAAACATCCTTTAAGTTACTTGTATTCCAGTTGCTATTTCACTTGAGTTGGATTTATTGATATAAGAATGTTAGTCCTGACTCGAGTGTTTTGTGTTTTGCTTTACACTCGAGTCAGACTGAGTGTACCAGTATTTGAGACTCACCTTTGGAGTTGGAGCTTCGCTTGGAGATCCATCTATCTATCCAGCTTTCAGATATCTAGTTGATTCCAGTGATTGTATTCTGATATTGTATTTGACTATTGTATTCGAGACATCTGTTGTACCTTATTTAACTCTGATATGTATATAGTAGCTTCATGAACTACTATCTTTTGTTTCCGCTGCATTTATTACTCTATGTCTGTTATCTGTGATTATTTTATTTACTGTATATGTTCAGTTTTGCCAAATTTAAATTAACAATTCGGTATTTTGAATTATTCAAGTCCGACATGTGCAGATGCGAATGGTCCAAAATAGCGGGTTGTTACAGTTGGTATCAGAGCTTTGGCTCTAGGCAAAACTTAACATATATGGTAAATTTATTTACAGAATCACTTCCGTTCGAGCTTGAATCTCTTTCTTTTGACTCGATTTCTTTTGAATTTTGGAACGTTCGCTGCGGTTCCAAATCCATTCTTGTCTCCCTATTAGTCATCTTTTGATTCTGGAGTATCCCATAACTCCATTTCGAATGATCTTTATAACAAATAGGCGGTCTCGCCAATATTTGAATGATTGTAAAGGGGTGAAACTCCTTTACAAGAAGCATTGATTTACCGACGATTTCTGCATCCTCGGTTTACAATGCTATATATCTCTTGTTATCCTGAACTCTATCTCTTAGGATCGAATGTAGATTTACCCCAGAAATCCACATCGATCTTATTCTTGAAGTCATGGTTGACCCGGTTAAGGTTACCCGCGATTTATATAAATTTATCCATCTTCCAATCTGAAATTCAATCATCTTATCTCCCTATCGAGTCTATCTTTTAGATGAATTCTATTTGATTAGAGTTCCTCTACTTTGAATCCCATCTTTGCTTTGAAATCCATTCTTGAATCATCGAGTGAGGGAGTGTATTTGTAAATTAATATTAAAATGTTTTATATATTGTGTTGTTTGAGTTGTTGATGCTAATTTGGGTTTTCGATCGATTCGTCTGATCAACGCTATCGATAGGATTTCCAAAACACTTGAACAGAGCTAACTGACACAATATTATTTTTCAAATTTGGTAAATGAAATAAAATTGTATGATTATACTATAAATATATAAGTAAAATTTTCTGGAATTTAATAAGTTAATTAAATTGGTTGTTTGAAATGATAATATTTGATTATCATTTATTGTTCTAAATGAATTTATAAATATGGTTTATAAATTGATTTGGAATTTGAAATGAATTTAATTCAGAAATTTGAGAATTTAGTTTCCGGTGATTTCGAACTTTGGTTTTAAAATTTTAAAGTATATATTATTGAAAGTATTTTCGAATAGAAATCGTTTTCAAAGAATTTTAAAATGTTGAAATCAGTGCTCTTCTCTTTGTCGCTGGAAAATAATTTCGGTGATGGCGGCCGCGTCATCGACATTCATTTTCAAGTTTCGAAGTGGAGATACTATTCTGTAGCTTTGCTATGGTTTTGTTTTGAAGAATATTTTGATTTGAATTTGTCCAGTATAATTTGATTATATATATATAGATATCTTATTTTAAAATTTAATTTGATTTGATTTGATATAAATATATTATATATATCCCTAAATTGTTTAAAGTTAATCGGAAATCTAATTCTTAAATTTTGTTAGAGGATGATTTTAATTATAAATAAAACCAAAATTTGGAATAAATATTTAAACTTGAATAATTGAATTGGGAAAATTTTATTTGTATATTGTTCAACTGCATTCTAATACAACTTACCTAAATCATTCAGAAGTTGAATATATAATTGGATAATATATAATATAAATTGAATTTATAAATAAAATTTGAGTGGTTATAATAAATGTTATACACTTAAATTTTAATTACAAAATGTTAATAGAGATAAATAGAATAATAAGATAATTGAAAAATAAATTTTGTTTTGAAGGAATTAATAAATTGAAATTAGATCAACTTATGGAAATACCTTAAATTTAAACCAATTATTGAATATAAATTAATTTAAATTGAAATTTATATGGTTTAAATTAATTTATATGGTTTAAATATATGTAATAAGATATATTAAGTGGAATAAACACTAATAATAATTTGGAATAAAATAATTAAATTTGTTGAATAAAATATGAGTACAATAAATGATTATACAAATTGACGATTTAGAAATTGTTAATTGAGGATGACTAGATAATAAGATAATGAATTTAGAAATAGATAGATTGATTTAACTTAAGTGAACTCAAAGGGATTTAACTAAATTATTAAATATTAATTAATTTAAATTGAAATTTATATGGTTTAAATTAATTGTTTTATTTGTAAACCAACCTATTTTCTTTCTGGTTGTTTCTATTCTCCTGCCTCCTTCCTTTTCGGGGACGAAAAGTTTTGAGTGGGGGAGAGTGTAACGACCCGTAAATTTTAACTGTTTTAATAACGTAATTAGTTGAAATTTAGTGAAATTTTAAACGATAAAATTATGAAATAAAAATTTGATATTTGGAATGCGTCTGATTAATCATAGCAACTGGTAAATTTTCATCAGATAATTTGGAAGTTTATTTTCTAGTGTGATTATATTCCAATTTATATCAGTTAAAATTGATGATAATAAAATGTTTTCCAAACTTGAATATTTTTACATAGAAAAATTCTAATTCATCTTCTAACTGAGACGTCATTTTTCGTTTTTCCAAATTTGGACTTCTTTAGCTACGTCGATCTTATTTTTCTGCGTTTTTGCTGCATTTTCCGCTAGTAGAAAATTCGAATTTTTATAATTTAATCATACCACTGATATCTGTATACCGTTTTTATCGTCTAGTCATGCTGATCTCTGCGGTATATTCAATTGTCAATTTTGGTATCCTATACGCGGCGAAATCGGTGTAACGATTAGCGGTATCGGTATCATTTTGGGTCTATTGGGTATTGTGTCCATTTGTTTTTGAATGGCTGAAAATAAATGATTAGTTGTCATTAATATTTCAGCTGTTCAACTTTAGACCTTTTATTTTCCCAATACCCATCAATTCTAATTCGTGACTTTTACATTTTCCCAGTAGCCTTTCATTTTGATCTTACATCTCCATTTCAAAGAAAATATTATATTATGAAACCAAATTTACTTTATCTCCTGTGGCGTGCTCATCTCTTCTTCATGCTTGTGTTTAACCATTCCGCCACTATTCGCCTGCCCTACTTCCGACCAAACCCCACGTCTCCCGAGCCTCCGAGTGTGCCGCATCTCCTTTACTTCGCCACCGCGCCTTCCTGCTCGGCCTTGCAACTCGATAAATACCTAACCCAAGTCCCCTTCTCACTACTTGCCGTGACCCCCTGTTCCTCTCCGTAGCCAAGCACAGCCATGTCCTCCCAACGCCGTAGAAGCCTGCCCCGCTCCGTCACCCTTCGCTGCCACACACCCGAAGTTTGCCGACCACCATCTCCATTCTTCTCAGCCTCGTCTCCTCCTTGCTGTCTGCCAAGTTCCCACAGTCTCCTTTTTATTAATATAGGTGATGTATCTTTCGGTTGTATATATTAGTTATATATAAGTTTGTATATTAGATAAGGTATATATATTTTTTAAATCTGAGTATTCTTGCATTCCACTTTTGAGATATATAACATGACAGGTCTATATTATGTTTGAGTACATATATTTGTTATATAGGTGAGATCTGTTGAGTTTTGATTTATATGTCTATATATATAATCGGCTGTCATACTTGTGATGTATATCTAATAGTATCATATTGGTGAGTCATATATTCTATATGTAAGTTATATGTATTAGTTATATAAGATATAATGAGTCTGAAAGTATTGATTGTATTTTGGGTTTTATAATTTACTGTATTTTTAACATGTTCATTAAGTTGCTGAAAGGAATTTATAGTAAAGTCTATTTGTATTTCAAAAAAAACTTATCCTTGACAACATTTTGACGTTATGAGATGAAATTTGTAATTTTAACATATATATGTATACTTTGCTTTCCAACATAATTTGGTTCGCATATATCTGATATAACATAAGTTGAAATATATTGTTCGGATTTTTGAAGTTTTACAGTAAAGAATATATACAGAAATGTGAAGTTTGTTCACTTGTACATTCAAGTAAATAGTTGCATACATATTTACTTTGCCCTGTTTTAAACTTTGCATATATATTATTTCATTTTTCAGTTATATATATATCAGGTGTTTAGATTTTTATATATTTCATGCATATATTATATGTGAATGATACAATATGGTATGTAGCCATAATATCTATGTGTACTTGTATAATTGAATATGAAGCTTTTACATATGCTTTTACCTTGTTCCAGAAAGAAATTTTTTTATGATGATTTAATGTACATATTAGGCTATATGTAGCTAGATAGACGTATATATATATTGGTTCTGGGCAGAGGGTGTATAGAGTTTTGAATATATGAATTTGTTGTTAACAATATATATATACTCTGTTTCCACAAGATATATATTAGCTCGGTTTATACAAATATCGGTTTACAACAAGGATATTTAAGTTTTGTACAACGATTTCAAAGTGAACCACATGTAAGTTTTGGTTATCCAGATTTATATTTATATATATATATATATTATGCATAACTTATATATATACTCTATTGTTTTAAATATTTGTTCTGCATATACTTGGTTACAATCCGACTTATACATATGCACTGGTTTGCATATAAATTCGCTTACAGTTGGATTTCATATAGTTGGTTATAACCATAGTTTACATTGTTTTATCTACATTTAGTTTGGGAATGAATTCGTGCAGCATATGCACATATACATAGCATACGTTAGTATATTTATATTAGCTTTCCTATGACTTGTTGGTTTTTTTATATATACTGTAATAAAGTAGGTCGGTTTGAGTAAATATATAGGCATATATATCTTCTGTATATTATTATGGTATATAATCTTTTTAGTTTCGGTAGGTTGGGTTTTAATGTATAAAGTTATCTTTATTTTTTAAGGGATATTGATTTTGTATATACTTATAAACATTTTTTTTAAAATTAACATATAGATTTCTATTTTTTATATATTAAAGTTAAACTTTTGATTTGAAATTAAATATGTATATTTTCGTTTCCACTTATATCAAGAAATTGGTTGGTTTAACCAATATCAAGTCATCAGCTTCGTTTCCATCAATCTATAGCTTATCTTGATTTGTTTCCATCGATTTCAGATGTAATTTCACTTTGCCTTGCTCGTGCCTGAATCTTGGTGCATGCCCGTACCATTATCTCAGTTATCGTTATCTCCTCTAGCCTCGAAAGGTGAGCAATCACTCACGATTAATGTTCTTTTATTTATTAAATTTGATTTCAATTGAAACGACAATTGAAATATGCTGCTGTTAGCTAATTACACTGTTTTATATGTTATTAACTGTATCAGTTCACCTGTGACATCTGACACCATTATCTGTTAATTATACGATGATAATCCCGTTGGTTGATAATTGATTGATTGTTTGTTGTTTATATTGGATGTAAATTGTAATGTATAAAGTGATAAATATTATGCAATTGAAATTGACGTAGGATAGTTAAAAATTTGAATCGACATATGTGTTGAATTTGATTAGTTAAATTTGTACAATATGACCCCTTAAATGTTTAATTATTTGACACGTAGAAAATGGTTAATTACACTTGAACCATTTGAATTTATGTTGTATTAATTGATGAAGTATGAAATTTAATAATTGATGTCAAGTGTAGAATTGCATAGAATAATTAGTGTAATAATCTTTAATCTACATGAAATGATAGTGTAGATTCTAGAAATAATTACATTAATTTACACAAACAACAATGTGAATTAATACGATTATTTCGGGATTATTTGAATTGATTATTTGATTGTTATTGATTGTTGTATTTTCTTGTTTATTTACTTTGACACCATCCCAGTTATCACACTACAAGTTCCCTTTGTTATGCTTTGATTTTTGAATTGAAATGGAATCGGGTTGAAATGATAAATACCCAAATTAAATTTTGACCTAGGATAGAGAATTAAATAAAAACCGATTGGTCAATAATTTGTTTTAAAAATAAAATGAAGGTTTTATTTGAATAAATAATATGGTTTGAAACGAAGTTGGAATTTGAATTTTAATGAAAGGAAATGTTAATATTTAATAATCTGAATCAAAATATTAACATAGTAGATGATGAATGAACGTTGTTTTAAAATTAATTATTTAATAATTAAATTTGGAATTATTAATAATTAAGTTTTTAAATTATTTAATAATTAAGTTTTGAAATTATTTAATAATTAAATAAAATAGAATTCTTTGATAAGAAAAATTAAACTTCTTGAATAAGTGAAATTAAGTTTCTTTATTAATTGAGTTTTGAAATTTGTAACTAAGTAAATAAATAAGTGAAATTGAATTTTCTTTAATAAGAAATAAAATGTGTTTTATTGAAATTAATGTAAGACTTGAAATGTAAAGAATTTGATTTGATGAATTTAATTTAATGCAATTTGTAGGTTTGATACAATGAAGTTGAACTTAAGTAATTGATTTAATGAATTGGAAATTAAATAGAATTTGTCTTGAATGATAAATTAACTTAACGAAAATTTAATGAAATCGATCAATGAAGTTATATTGATTTGAATGTTAAATTAAATTAATTTAAATGATTTCGGAATGAAACTTATATACGAACTTGAATCAATATTTGAATTGTTTTAAATAGAAATTGAAATGGAATTATAAGATTTTGAAATTAAGAATGTGGAAGTTTTGAAACGTAAATTATGGAAATTGATTTAGAAAGACAAATGAAATGTTGATTTATAAATTCTAATTGAAATTGAAATTGATTCTGTTTTGAAATACATAAACGACCAATCGGTGTAATAATCACGAAAGTTATTAAAGAGACCGGAATCGGTTAGGGACATACTCACTGTCTAAACCGAAAACCACTTTAATAACTATACACGGAGTGTGATCCAGAATGAAGTGGTTGGAATGATGTACGTGATGACTGAAGAAAGAGAACGATAATGGATAGCCTTGACACTTGTGTCAAATTGGAAATGACTAAAACAGGAGCCGTGCCGGGCCAAACGGGGTCAGCTACCTCGAGCGAACACACTTCTTCGAAAACTACTCATTACTTGTTATCGATTGGTGCACCCTTGATTTGGGAGTATTGTTTCGCGGTGTTGCGATCGCTGCGGCAATGCGTCCTCACCAGTCCGGATCAGGCAAACGGTAGTTTCACTACCTTGGGTATTGCCTCATGTGCCTTGTCATACTTGTATCCCTATATACGCGACCACTACGATTTGTTTTGTGTTATACCTATGGAGTACTCCCTGATATCCCACTAGTTTACGGTGGAGTTACAGTGCTGTATAGTCTATGACGCTTATATAAAAATGTGTTAAGGGGAATAATGGTAACGCCTTAACACTATTTTGATACTTTATATTACTGATAGGCATTATCTACTTAGCGTACACTACTACATAGTAGATAGTTTAACGGATCCTTAGAGGATGGTTATTCCAAACATCCTTTAAGTTACTTGTATTCCAGTTGCTATTTGATGCAGCCCAGAATGAAGTCCAGATTGTTGAAGTGTTAGGCCGCAAACGACCTAGCGACTTATGAGCTAACGAGCTAAGGGGGAACGAGCTAAGAGCTTGTTTAGGTCGCGAAGTCCAGATTGTTGAAGTGGTAGGTCGCGAACGACCTAGCGACTTACGAGCTAACGAGCTAAGGGGGAACGAGCTAAGAGCTTGTTTAGGTCGCGAAGTCCAGATTGTTGAAGTGGTAGGTCGCGAACGACCTAGCGACTTACGAGCTAACGAGCTAAGGTGTAACGAGATAAGAGCTCCTTTAGGTCGTGAACGACCTAAATCACACACCGCTTCTTTAGGTCGCGAACGACCTAATTCACATGCCGCTTCAGTAGGTCGCTGGATGTTAGGTCGTTGAAAGGTAGGTCGCATGAAGATTTCCAGAAAGCTATTTCTTAAGTCGCATGAAGTGTTATGTCGTTAACGACCTATACTAGGTCGCTGATGGAGGCTGATGTATTGAAGTTAGGTCGCGTGAGTTGTATTTTAGGTCGTTGCCGACCTATGTATTGTAATGTGTTGTAACTGTTTGTTGTTTTTAGGTCGTCTGTTTTTAGGTCGTCTATTTTTAGGTCGTAGGTCGTGATGTTTAGGTCGTGACCGACCTATGTGTTGTACAAATTTCTGTTGTGTGAGTTGTAAGCTTATAAATAGGCGGGTTGTGACATTTGTAATGCTGGTTATTTTTTTGAATAAAATTCTTGTTTGAGAGCTTTGTGCCTCTTCTTAAATTGGTAGTTGAGTGTAATCTCCTATCTCCACTTTCGGGTAATCGAGTGCGCTCGATTCAACGACTGCTGAAGCCGATTCACGGAATCTAGTGCGCTAGATCAACGTGCGAAGAATCATAGATCTTTAAACACGGTATCGTGCGCGATCAACGTATTTGGGATAGCTAGAATTCGGTATCTTCGGATCAATGAATTTGGGCATTTCGGTATCTTCTATTCCATCGATTGCTACTTTCACCGCTTCACCATTTTTGTAATCCGCTGCTGCATCATTTGGTATCAGAGCCAGACTTAGCCAATCATAGCTAAGCCGAGTCTTGGAGCCAAGTCTATTGAAGAGTTAGTGAAGCCGAGCTACATCTACTTGAAGCCATGCATCATATTTGAAGTTGAAGCTGTACATCAGTTGGTATCATTTTGAAAATCCAAGCCGAGAATTGAAGTGATTTGAAGTTTCAATTATGCCGCCGAGAAGAGCTAATCGCCATCAAAATGTTGAAGCTTTGTATAAAAGAGAAGAAGCCGATGAGATAGAGCAAAGAATAAACGAAAACTTTAGTGAGAAGCTCAATGAAGGGATTGGTCGATTAGAGAAGATGATGTTAGAGATGAATCAAAACCAGAGAAGGGTTTCACCTGAATCTAATCATGGGAGAAGTAGGGTTTCACCACATTCCAATCGAGAGAGAAGTATTGATAATGATCATAGAAGTATGAGCTGAGACAGTTATAGAAATGTTGATGATCGAGATCATGATAGGAATATGAATGATCGTGATCGGAGGAATGTAGGTAGGAGGGATGTTGGTGGAAGGAATGATGGTAGTAGAGATGTTGGTGGTCAGGATCGACATCGATATACATCAGATTTTGAAGAGGAGTTCGATGGTGGTAGTGTTCATGGATGAGGACGAGGACAAGGAAGAAATCAGTCGGAGTATGATCACAAGTGGGAGTCTGGGATGAAAACTGAAATACCAGAATTCAAGGGAGGTATGCAAGCCGAGGAGTTTCTTGATTGGATAGCTTATGTTGAGGAAATTTTTGACTTCAAGGAGGTTCCGGAGGATCGTAAAGTGAAGTTGGTTGCTACTAGGTTGAGGGGGAGAGCTATGGCATGGTGGCAGCAAACCAAACTTACTAGAGAGCGGATGGGAAAGTCAAAAATTGTTGCTTGGAAAAAGATGAAGAAATTGATGAAGGCTACATTCTTGCCCTACAATTACCAATCACTAATGTATCAGAGATTACAGAACCTAAGGCAAGGGACAAAGTCGGTTGCTGATTATGCTGATGAGTTCTACCAGTTAATTGCTCGGAATGATATCATGGAGACAGAAGAACAATTGACCGCTAGGTTTGTTGGGGGACTTAGAACACAGATTCAGGATATGGTGAACATGTTCGACTCTAGATCTGTGGCAGAAGCACATCAAAAGGCGTTGGCTTGGGAGAGACAAGGTAGACGTGGGGGAGGTGTGTTTCCAGGTGTTACAGGGCAAAGCAAAGGAACGGGTAGTAGTTCTAATGTTCCTAAAGTGTTGAATAAGTCGGTTGTTCATGAAGTGGCTAAGCCAAAGGTCAACACAAATTTCAAATGCTATAATTGCCAAGAAGTGGGTCACAAGAGCAACGAATGTCCGAAGTCGAAAAAGAGAACTATGATTGTTGAAGTAGAAGATGAGGATGTAGAAGAAGATCTCAATTCACAGCATGATGAGGAGGAAGAAGAAGTGTCGGGAGACGAGGGATGTAATCTGATGCTACGAAGATCTTGTTTAACTCCGAAGCAAGAGGAAGAGTCGAGTTGGTTGAGGAGTAACATTTTTCAGTCAACGTGCACTATATTGGGGAAGGTCTTTAAATTTGTCATTGACGCTGGGAGTTGTGATAATATAATTTCAACGGAAGTCGTGAGGAAGTTGAAGTTGAAAACGGAGAAACATCCTAGTCCTTATAAACTTGCTTGGTTGAGAAAAGGAGGAGAAGTGAAGGTAGAGAGGTGAGCTCATGTTCCATTTTATATTGGGAAGAAATACAAGGATGAGATTTGGTGTGACGTGGTTGACATGGATGTTTGCCATTTGCTGTTGGGAAGGCCGTGGCAGTACGATCAGGAGGTACAGCATAATGGTCGAACAAATAGTTACAGTTTCTTGTTCGAGGGCACGAAAATTACCTTAGTTACAAAGAAACGACGGCAAAATGAGAACATGCTGGAGGAGATTGAGGAATTGAAAACTTTGTTGTCCTTGAAGGAGTTCGTGGAAGAGATAGATGAGAGTCCTGAAGTTTTTATGTTGATTGGGCATGAAAGCAATGAAGTTACTGAAGTTCCAGAGGAAGTGAAACCAGTTTTGGAGGAATTCAAAGATGTGTTTCCAGAGGAGTTACCACCACTTAGAGACATACAGCATCAGATTGACTTGATGCCAGGTGCTACATTGCCTCATAGACCGCATTATCGGATGGGTCCAAAAGAACACGAGGAGTTGAGAAGACAAGTGGAGGAATTATTGGAACAAGGGCGTGTTCAGGTGAGTTTGAGTCCTTGTGCAGTGCCAGCTTTGTTGGTACCGAAGAAGGATGGAACATGGAGAATGTGCACAGATAGTAGAGCATTGAATAAGATTACGGTGAGATATCAATTTCCTATGCCGAGACTAGATGATCTGTTGGATCAGTTGAGCGGTGCTGGTGTGTTTTCGAAGATTGACTTGAAAAGCGGATACCATCAGATTCGTATTAAACCAGGTGATGAGTGGAAGACTGCTTTTAAAACTCGGGAGGGTTTGTACGAATGGTTGGTGATGCTGTTTGGTTTATCAAATGCTCCGAGTACATTCATGAGAGTCATGAACCAGATTTTTCGACCATTTATCGGGAAGTTCGTAGTGGTATACTTTGATGACATCTTGATCTACAGTGGAAACACTGAAGAACACCTACAGCATTTGCGGGAAGTGTTATTAGTTTTACGACGTGAGGAATTTTATGCTGCGACAAAGAAGTGTACTTTCATGACTATAAGTATTCTATTCTTGGGTTATATTGTGTCGAAGGATGGTATTTAAGTTGATCAGAGTAAAGTTGAAGCTATTCGAAATTGGCCACAGCCTAAGACAATAACAGAAGTGAGGAGTTTTCATGGTTTAGCATCATTCTACCGAAGGTTCGTTCCACACTTCAGTAGCGTGATGGCACCAGTTACAGAATGTATGAAAGGGAAGAAGTTTGTTTGGACTGAAGAGGCTGATTCTGTTTTTCAGAAAATCAAGACACTCTTGACCACAACGCCCATTCTTAGATACCCAGATTTTCAGTTACTCTTTGAACTACATACTGATGCGTCCAAGGTTGGAATTGGGGGAACGTTGAGTCAAAGGAGTCATCCTATTGCTTACTTTAGTGAGAAACTGACGGGAGCCAAAACGAGATATAGTACTTATGACTTGGAATTCTATGATATAGTCCAAGCCATAAAACATTGGAGACATTATCTTTTTCATAAAGAATTTGTGCTATACACTGACCATGAGGCTTTGAAACATTTGCAGGGGCAAGATAAGATTTCAGCAAGGCATGCTTCGTGGGTTGCTTATTTACAACAATTTACTTTCGTTGTGAAACACAAATCAGGAGTTACTAACCGAGTTGCCGATGCATTGAGCCGTAGAAATCATCTGCTGACAACTATGCAAGTGGAAGTAGTGGGATTTGATTTGTTGCCGGAATTGCTTATTTCAGATTCTTATTTTGCGAAAGTGCTGGATCAGGTGCAGGAAGGGAGTTCTGACGATTTTGTGATGAAAGATGGTTTTCTATTCAAGGGAAACAGATTATGTATACCCGAGTGCAGCTTATGAATGAAGATTGTGAAAGAGTTGCATGAAGAAGGACATGTGGGGAGAGACCGTACATTACAGTTAATTTCACAGTCATATTTTTGGCCTTCTATGAAGAAAGAGGTTGGAAGATTTGTGGAGAGATGTCATATTTGTCAAATTTCCAAAGGGACAGCGACAAATGCGGGTTTGTATATGCCATTACCCGTGCCTGCCAAACCATGGGTTGATATCAGCATGGATTTTGTGTTGGGTTTACCTAGAACTCAAAGGGGAAACGATTCTATATATGTAGTGGTAGACCGATTTTCTAAAATGGCACATTTTATCGCTTGTAAGAAGACAGCTGATGTCGTCCATGTGGCCGAGTTATTCTTTAAAGAAGTGTATCGCTTACATGGTTTACCAGAATCCATTGTTTCGGATCGGGATACCAGATTTCTAAGTCATTTTTGGCTGAGTTTGTGGAAGATGGTGGGAACAAAGCTAAATTTCAGTAGTGCTTACCATCCGCAGTCTGATGGTCAGACTGAAGTCGTTAACAGATCTTTGGGAAATTTGTTGCGGTGCCTTGTGAAGGATAATCTGAAGAGCTGGGATGGGAAGTTATGTCAAGCAGAGTTTGCTCATAATCATGCTATAAACCGTAGTACGGGTTTCAGTCCATTTCAGATAGTGTATTCAAGCTTACCAAAGGGACCGTTGGATTTAACAATAGTACCACAAACGAAGGGGACGATTAAACGGGCTGTTGATTTTGTTAATGGACGGGCAGAATGTCATAAAATCGTTCAGGAACGATTGGAGAAAGCAAATGAAAAGTATAAACGATATGCGGATTTGAAGCGAAGAAGCGTTGAATTTAATGAAGGAGATTTAGTATATGCTGTACTAACGAAAGATCGTTTTCCAGTAGGAGCATACAATAAGCTTAAAGCTCGAAAGATTGGTCTTGCAACGATCGTGAAACGGATCAATGAAAACGCTTATAGGTTGAAGCTGCCGGAGGATATAAACACTTCTGACGTGTTTAATGTTAAACATCTTATACCATATCATGGGGATGAGCTTGTTGTGGAAGAGGAGGGCGCAAATTCGAGGACGAATTTTTCCTAACCAGGGGAGGATGATGCAGCCCAGAATGAAGTCCAGATTGTTGAAGTGTTAGGTCGCGAACGACCTAGCGACTTACGAGCTAACGAGCTAAGGGGGAACGAGCTAAGAGCTTGTTTAGGTCGCGAAGTCCAGATTATTGAAGTGGTAGGTCGCGAACGACCTAGCGACTTACGAGCTAACGAGCTAAGGGGGAACGAGCTAAGGGGGAACGAGCTAAGAGCTTGTTTAGGTCGCGAAGTCTAGATTGTTGAAGTGGTAGGTCGCAAACGACCTAGCGACTTACGAGCTAACGAGCTAAGGTGTAACGAGATAAGAGCTCCTTTAGGTCGCGAACGACCTAAATCACACACCGCTTCTTTAGGTCGCGAACGACCTAATTCACATGCCGCTTCAGTAGGTCGCTGGGAAGATAGGTCGCTGGATGTTAGGTCGTTGAAAGGTAGGTCGCATGAAGATTTCCAGAAAGCTATTTCTTAAGTCGCATGAAGTGTTAGGTCGTTAACGACCTATACTAGGTCGCTGATGGAGGCTGATGTATTGAAGTTAGGTCGCGTGAGTTGTATTTTAGGTCGTTGCCGACCTATGTATTGTAATGTGTTGTAACTGTTTGTTGTTTTTAGATCGTCTGTTTTTAGGTCGTAGGTCGTGATGTTTAGGTCGTGATCGACCTATGTGTTGTACAAATTTCTGTTGTGTGAGTTGTAAGCCTATAAATAGGCGGGTTGTGACATTTGTAATGGTGGTTATTTTTTGAATAAAATTCTTGTTTGAGAGCTTTGTGCCTCTTCTTAAATTGGTAGTTGAGTGTAATCTCCTATCTCCACTTTCGGGTAATCGAGTGCGCTCGATTCAACGACTGCTGAAGCCGATTCATGGAATCTAGTGCGCTAGATCAACGTGCGAAGAATCGTAGATCTTTAAACACGGTATCGTGCGCGATCAACGTGTTTGGGATAGCTAGAATTCGGTATCTTCAGATCAACGAATTTGGGCATTTCGGTATCTTCTATTCCATCGATTGCTACTTTCACCGCTTCACCATTTTTGTAATCCGCTGCTGCATCACTATTTCACTTGAGTTGGATTTATTGATATAAGAATGTTAATCCTGACTCGAGCGTTTTGTGTTTTGCTTTACGCTCGGGTCAGACTGAGTGTACCAGTATTCGAGACTTACCTTTGGAGTTGGAGCTTCGCTTGGAGCTCCAGCTTTCAGATATCTAGTTGATTCCAGTGATTGTATTCTGATATTGTATTTGACTATTGTGTTTGAGACATCTATTGTACCTTATTTAACTCTGATATGTATATAGTAGCTTCATGAACTACTATCTTTTGTTTCCGCTGCATTTATTACTCTGTGTCTGTGATCTGTGATTATTTTATTTACTGTATATGTTCAGTTTTGCCAAATTTAAATTAACAATTCGGTATTTTGAATTATTCAAGTCCGACATGTGCAGATGCGAATGGTCCAAAATAGCGGGTTGTTACACGAGGTCTGATTCGAGCGAGGAAAATTGTGTTGGGATCATATCGAAGTCGTCTTCGACTTGGAGTGGAAATGGAATTTATTTGAAGCTGAAATTTATTTTCAGTTTCAAATCGAAAAGTGAGTGTTTTATATGCTCACATTTGACTAATATATTTTTATGTTAGTAAAATTTATATAGTGAAGTGATTTAAATTTATTGACTATTGTTTGGTATATTTAATTGACATTTAAATTGACATATGAATTAATGAATAGAATTTGAATTGACGGTTAAATTGAATTAGAATCAAATTGTTAGTAAAATTCCCAATTATTGATAATTGGTTAATTGTTGTGAATTATTGATTATTTGGATGATTGATTGTGATGGATGAAAATTGGTTGATATTTGAGTGATTGGATGTTTATTTATTTTATATATATCTCGTTATCACCTCGAATATCATTTGGCAGTATATAAGTGTTTTTTGAATTAATTCGAATAAATTAAGAAATAGATTGAAATGATATATACCTATGGCATTTATTTTGGATTGAAATGATATATATCCATCCCTGTAATTAAATTGGAATAATTGATTCATTTGACCATAGGATAGAAAATTATATATGGACACCGGATTGGTTAAATTAAATGATTTTAAAATTTTGATTTGAAATTATTTAAATGATTTGGTTTAAGTAATAAAAATATGAATTTATGGTAACGGAATTATTTTCGAACTAGAACTCGAAATGTTGAAATTTAAATTTGAAACAGAAATTGTTTAATTAATCGAAGTTGAGATTTTTAAGTTATAATCGAAATATGATGTGAATTTCAGAAATTGATTTGTTTTAAAGGATTGGACTTTTATTCGAACCTTAGATATTTCTATGTAAAAGTGATATAAATCGATATTTCGAAATTTAGCTCGGAATTTAATAATGTTTGAAGGTTTGGAATTTTAAATTGGATATTGAAGGAAAATTTGATTTAAGTGTTTTGAATCGATATTTTGGAGATCGAACTCGAAATTGATATAAATCGAAATGGTTTAGATTTGAGAATTGATTTGAATTAATTTGGAATTGGAATTGAAATAAATTTGGAATTGGAATTGGTTTAACTATGAAACTATTTTCAAATGAATTATTTTAGTATAAACGGTTTAAAATCTATATTCTTTAAATATTCAAATTATTTTGATTTTCCAAACTATTTTACTATATAAACCATTTTTAATACTTAAACTATTTTCTATTAAACTATTTTAACTATTTTAAAACTATTTAAACCATTTTTCTAAAAATTCAAACTGGTCAAAGGGTGGAATGTTTATATTTAAATCTTGGATTTAAATGCGAATAGGTTAAAGTTAATTATAACCAAAATTGTAATTCGAATCAAGTTTTGAAGTGAAATCTGTTGATACACGAAGATTTTGATCAATGACAATGTACTTCAACAAAAAGGAAGAGTTATATGCAAAATCAGAGGAAGATCGATGAAGACCAAAAGTATAAACATGAGTATGATTTTTATAGGTCTAAAGTCTAGATTATTTGTTAAAATCTATCCTCAAGAGATTTGCACGAACATTAAAACACATCCGTAAAACTACATTTTTGTGTACACATTCACTGTGCAGATTTTTATAGTTCAGTCGACTGAACAGGCATGGCCAGTCGACTGAAACTGGCACAGAATTACAAATATACACAGTTTCAGTCGACTGAATTTCCTGTACAGTCGACTGAATGCATTCCTGAAAATTTCTCTGTATATTTTCAGTCGACTGAATTTCCTGCTCAGTCGACTGAATCTGCAACTGCGAATTTTCTCTGAATAGACACCTTCTTCCTCCCAAGAGTTGCAACCATTCTCCAATGGAAATAGAAGCATCTCTTCCCTGCACCTCTAGCAAACAAATGCAACTCTTCTACAAGTATAAATACATGTTTTTAACATTTGCAAATTACCAATTCTACTTGCTTTAATCTCTCTACTTACTTGAACATACTTTCAGATTCTTTTAAGTTTTCAAAAGCAAACCAATTGCTTGAATCTCTATTTTAACTATAACATCTCTTGATTCATAGCAATTCACATTTCCTAAATCTTCACAAACACTTTGTATACTCTCGAGGATAAGATTATAGGAAAGTTGTACTAAATTGACTCATTAGTGTTATCAAGAACACAACAAGTCAGAAATACTTTTTGTATCCAAGTTGAAGTCCTCTTCAGTAGTTGAGGCAAGAAATCCCGTTCGGTTGTTCGGGTAAGTTGTAAACCTATTCCTCCGGGTTAAGTGAGGGTTGTTGGTTAGTTGAATTCCTAAGAGGAGCTTAGGGACTGGACGTAGGACAAGAGGTCCAAACCAGTATAAAGTCTTGGTGTCTACTTTACTTACTACTTATTACTATCTACCTAGAGCATTTTACTATTCCATATTATACGATCCTACCGCATAGACTCTTTCAATTGGTATCAGAGCAAGGCCGTCCTATAACCATAACACCGTTATTTGACATATTGATAATATGGAAAACAACACAAGCACAACATCTACCTATAACTCTATATTTGCGGAAGGACAATCTACTCAAAGACCTCCTCTATTCAATGGCCTAAACTATAATTATTGGGCTACAAGGATGAGGATTTATAAGCAAGCAACAAGTTTTGAAGCCTGGAATGCAACTCAAGCAGAACTCGTTGTACCTACAACGGATTATTCTACATGGACGTAAGCTCAGAAGAATGAAGTTAGTGCAAATGCCAAAGCTATGAATATGCTATTTTGCGCTTTGGATAGAAATGAGTTCAACCGTGTAAGCATAGGTACTACTGCACATCAGATATGGAGTACACTTAAAACCATACATGAAGGCACAAACAAGGTCAAGCAAACTAAGATCTCCATGCTAAAGAACCAGTTCCAAAACTTTAGAATGCGACAAAATGAATCCATCAATGACATGTACTCTAGGTTTCAAGACATTCATCATGCCTTAATAGGACTAGGAGAAAAATACACGGATTTTGATATTGTATCTAAAGTTCTAAATTCACTCACTGATGAATGGGAGAGAAAAGTCTTAGCAATCGAAGAAGCAAATGATCTATCTATAATGAAACCAGAAGAATTAATTGGAAATCTTATGTCGTATGAAGTTAATATGCAAGCTAAGAAAGATCAAGCACAAGAAAGAAAAAATGTAGCTTTTCATGCGGAAAAGGAAGAATCAGAGTCTGAAGATGAGGATTTAGCATTTATAGCCAAAAATTTCAAGAAATTTTTAAGATATAGAAAAGAAAATAAAAACAGATTCAAAAAGAATTTCTTGAACAAACCTTCATCCTCAAATATAGAATGCTTCAACTGTCACAAGAAAGGTCACATGTAGAAAGATTGTCCAGAGCAAAAGAAGGAGAATCAGAACAAAAACAAGAAAGAAAAATTCAAAAAGAAGGCATTCTCTGTAACATGGGACGATTCAGATTCATCTTCATCTGATAGTGAAAATGATAGCGACAATGAACAAGCAAATGTATGCTTTATGGCTCAGGAATCTGAGGTTAGTAATTTAACTTTCGACGATTTAATTGATGTAAACACTGAACTTTTGAGTACAATAAAAATTCTTAAAAAGAAACTTAAGGAGACACGTGAAAATCAGAACAAGGCTGAGTTTGAAAGGGATATGTTAAAAGATGAAAAGAAAATTTTAGAAGAAGAACTTGAAAAAGTTCAAGAGTCTCATTCAAATTCGGAAACTCAACTATCACTTTTAAGTCAAGAAATTGAAAATAAAAAGACAAAAAATGATATAATTGTTTCTGAAAATCATGAATTAAAAACTCAGATTAAACAAGTTAAGTTAGATAATAATAGTCTTCAAGTTAGATTAGATAACATCACTAAAAATGTTTCTAACTTTAACAAAGGAAGAGAAAATTTATCTAAGATTTTAGAAAATTCTCAATCTTCCTCAAATAAACATGGATTAGGATATAAAAAGGAGCCAAAAATTCCTAAAAATATAAAAACAAATTTTAAGAGGAATATTGACTCTAAACAACAAGTGTTATTAAGAGAACCTATTAGAACAAAAGAAGAAACTAAGTTTGTTAAAATTTGGGTTCCAAAGACTAATAACATTTTAATTAGAAATAAATATATTAAAACATATATGGATAGTGTTCATAATAATAAAAACTATATTTATAAAAAGGATACTGAACCAAATTGGGTTTGGTTTCCTAAGTTCTAACTTTTTAGGACCCTATTGAAAGGTGGGTACCAATAATTTTATATTTATTTTCAGGTCCCACACAAAAAGAAGAAATGGATATTAGACAGTGGTTGCTCAAAACACATGACCGGTGACAAAGATATGCTTACAAACATCACATACTTTGATGGTGGCTCGGTTACCTTTGGAGACAACTCAAAAGGCTATATCATTGGCAAAGGAGATGTGAGCAATTACGGTACATCAAATTTACCTTTTATTACAAATGTTTCATTAGTTAAAAATCTAAAACATAATCTACTAAGCATAAGTCAACTTTGTGACAAAGGTTTTAGAATAACATTTTCGGAAAATAAATGTAGTATTTCTGATCAAAACCAAAATCTTGTTTTTGAAGGAAATAGAGATAGGAATATTTATGTTTTAAATATGAAAATAAATCATAATACGAATATGTGTTTACTAGCAAAAGATAATGATCCTTGGTTATGGCACAAAAGATTTTGTCATATTAATTTCAAAACTATTAGAAAACTTTCTAAAAATGAATTAGTAAGAGGATTACCTAAGATAAACTTTAAGATAAAAAATCTTTGTGATGATTGTCAAATAGGAACATTAACAAAATATTTCAACTTTACAACCATTAGAATTACTTCATATGGATCTTTTCGGACCAACACAAGTTCAATCCATTAATCATAATCGATATGTATTTGTAATAGTTGATGATTTTTCAAGATACACATGGACCATTTTTATGAAAAATAAAAGTGATACATTTGAGAACTTTAAAACATTTGCCAAAAGAATTCAAAACACTAAAAATTTAAAAATTAAGAATATTCGAAGTGATCATGGTGGCGAATTCGAAAATGAAGCTTTTGAATCTTTCTGTAAAAAGAAAGGAATAAATCATAACTTCTCATTTCCTAGAACTCCTCAACAAAATGGAGTAGTGGAAAGAAAGAATAGAACATTACAAGAATGTGCAAGAACATTATTAAATGGAAGTTATTTACCAAAACATTTTTGGGCAGAAGCAGTAGCTACTGCATGTTATGTATTAAATCGTATTTCTATTAGACCATTAACTAAGAATACTTCATATGAACTTTTTAACAACAGAAAGCCAAATATATCATATTTTAAAATATTTGGATCAAAATGTTTTATTCTAAATACAAAAGACCAACTAGGAAAATTCGATCCAAAAGCTGATGAAGGAACTTTTGTAGGATACTCAGAACGAAGTAAGGCATATCGAGTTTTTAATAAACGAACAAATACAATTGAAGAAACTTTACATGTATCTTTTGATGAAAACTTTAATAAAAAATTGAGCACAAAAGATGATGATGAATTTATAATAAATACAGATAATACAAATATTGAAAATATAAATAATACCGAACTTAGATCTCCACCTAAAATCTTACGAGATCACCCTGTACAAAACATAATCGGTGAAATAGATTCTCAAGTTAAAACTAGAAGTCAACTAAACCAAATGGGACATGTTGCTTTTATTTCTACAATAGAACCTAAAAATTCTAAAGAAGCATCAACAGATGACTACTGGATTGTTGCTATGCAAGAAGAATTAAATCAATTCGAACGTAACAATGTTTGGGATTTAGTTCCTCGTCCTAATAATCAATCTGTTATAGGAACAAAATGGGTTTACAAAAATAAAGTAGACGAACAAGGAAATATAACTAGGAATAAAGCTAGACTAGTAGCACAAGGATATAATCAAGAAGAAGGTATTGACTTTGAAGAAACATTTGCACCCGTTGCACGACTTGAAGCAATACGTATTTTATTAGCCTTCGCGTGTTTTCATAATTTTAAACTTTATCAAATGGATGTTAAAAGTGCTTTTCTAAATGGTTTTATAAAAGAAAATGTGTATGTAGAACAACCTCCTTTATTCATACACGAAAAATATCCGGATCATGTATATAAATTAAAGAAAGCCCTATATGGTCTTAAACAAGCACCTCGTGCTTGGTATGAGAGACTTAAAAGCTATCTACTAGATTCGGGATTTCAAATCGGAAAAGTAGATCAAACTCTATTCATTAAAAACACTACTAATGACATTCTAATAATTCAAATATATGTAGATGACATCATATTTGGTTCAACTAATGAAAACTTATGTAAAGAATTTTCAAATATAATGACTAAAGAGTTCATAATGTCACACATGGGAGAATTATCTTATTTTCTCGGATTACAAATTAAACAATTAACAAATGGAATTTTCTTAAATCAAGAAAAATATTTTGCTAATCTGATTAAATGTTTTGGACTAGAAAACACTTCTGGAAAGCCTACTCCTGTGAGTACCACAACTCATCTTGATCGAGATGAAAATGGTAAAAGTATCGATCAAAAATTGTTTAGAAGTATGATAGGTTCCTTACTCTACTTAACCGCTAGTAGACCAGACATAATGATGAGTGTATGTTTATGTGCACGATTTCAATCTAATCCTAAAGAATCACATTTAAGAGCGGTAAAACGAATTATACGATATCTTAACAATACTAAAGATTTTGGTCTTTTCTATCCAAAAGAGTGTCCATTTGAGTTAGTATCATTCAGTGATGCTGATTTTGGTGGATCTCGAACAGATAGAAAAAGTACAAGTGGTACGTGCCATTTCATTGGAAAATCACTTGTATCTTGGTTTAGTAAGAAACAAAATTGTGTCTCGCTATCAACCTGTGAAGCAGAGTATATATCAGCTGCTTTAGCTTGTACTCAAGTTATTTACATGCAACAAACACTTAAGGATTTTAATATAAATTTAACAAACTCTACAATATATTGTGATAATACAAGTACAATAAATTTATCTAAAAATCCAGTTAATTACTCTCGTACAAAACATATAGATATTCGTCACCACTTTCTACGTGACAATATCGAAAAAGGAATCATAAACTTAGAACATATTTCTACCGAAAATCAAATTGCCGATATATTTACTAAACCTCTTTTAGAAAACTCCTTTATAAAATTACGACGAGAATTAGGGATATTGTCTTTTAAAGATATCATATAAAGAAAATTAAAAGAAAAATCTACACAATTTTTTCAACTAACATTATATGGGAATTTCAATTTATTCTCACATATAAAAGTTATTTACCATACATTCTTAACTAACTTATATTAACCATTAAATCATTAAGTGGTTGAAAAGCATTTAAACTTTATAACCAATATATATTTAGAAAATTCCTACTATAAATATACTCCTAAACAAAATTCTTTTCAACAAGTCATTCCACGTATAAAAGAATTACAATAAAAATGTCTTACGATAGCTCAGACTCTCATATCAATATTATCTCCTCAGTTGAAAATACTCCTGCATCACCTAAACTACCAACACCAACGCATGAACCGGTGTACAAGTGGGAAAACTATCGCACTGGTTACACACCAGAATCAAAAAAGGCAAAACGTAGTCTTTTTACCTCCCCTGACACAAAAAGAAAGATTGACGAGATTCATCATTTTCAACAACAACAAATTAATCTCCAAAGAGAATTATATTTTGAACAGAAAGTAACGGCACGACGGCTAAGTTTTCTAGAGAAAATTGGTTTACATTTTTGTAGTTCAAAGAAAAATGAAGTGAGCGAACCCTTACCTCGACCAAGTAATGTGTTTGATCCATCTTCATCCTACCGTACACCAGCTGATCCCTTGAATCCTTGGACTTTCCCAAAAACTCCTCAGTATACTCCAAATTCATGGGATATAAATTATGGGAAGAACGAAGGAAAAACTCCAAGTCCATCCCCGAAGAAATAGTCAATTCTAATATATTTTTTATGTTACATCTATATAATTGTAATTTGTTTTTTTTCTTTTATATATATAAATTATTTACTTTTATATCAGGAGAAATAACAAAAAAATTAATTGTCAGTCGACTGAAACCCACTGTTTAGTCGACTGAACTACAAACATAAAACATAATATACACAGCTCAGTCGACTGAAATCATCTGTACAGTCGACTGAATATTCAACAGAAAATTTCAGCTAAAAATTCAGTCGACTAAAAAATACTGTTCAGTCGACTGAATCTAACACATAAATATTTCATACTATATTTCAGTCGACTAAACAGACTATTCAGTCGACTGAACGCCAATTTCCAGACAGCTTTTTCTTTATAACCACCAGTTTTTACCAATCCATTCACTTTTTATCTTCAACTACATCTTCTTTCCCAATTAGTTTCAAAACCCTAGCTCTCAAATTGCTCAACTCTCGCTCAAATTATATACAAATGCCTCCAAAAAGATCTAGAGCTTCTTCTTCTTCATCCTCCGAGCCAATTGACGCTCAAATAGCACAATGGCTTTACGATGGAGTAGCCGTCACTAGATGGAATAAGATGAAGAATTCCCATATCTTCGAGCATTCTTTTATTGATTTTCAAAGTCTTCAAGCTTACAACATACAAGCATTAACAGATCAAGTAGGTCTAACTTCTCTCTTGGATTTGAAAAGGAACGACCATGCAATAAATCATGTCATGGTAAAATTATTTTATGCTAATCTTAATCTTGGACACCAAACTCCAAGAAATCCAAATGATAGTGTTTGGAGTTTGGTATGTGGAAAGAAAGTTTGGTTCTCCCTCGATCGCATTTCACACATTTTAGGTTCTCCAAACTTTGGTAGCAAGCTTGAAGAAATAGACTTTAATCCTCGTATTCACGACAACATCAATCATCAATTTTTGGATGATAATATCAACATCGGGGATATTAAATCCACTTCTCTGCATCCTAGAGCTAGAGTTCTCCACAAAGCTCTTATGAGAACAATCACCCCAAGAACGGGTTCATATGAACTTGTATACCCTAACAACTATCGCGCACTCTACACACTTTGGGGTAATTATCAAGTTAATTGGGTTCAATTGATTCTTGATGAATTCCTAACATTCAATAATGGAAAAATGAGGACAATCTATTTTGGTGAGTATATCATGCGATTACTTCTCAATGTTGACACGCCATTGGCTGAGTCCGAGAATACAATGGTGCACCAAATAAACAATCGGACCATAAGCCTAATGCAACTTCCGGCAAGACCACCTAGAATCATTTCTCTTACCGAATGGGAAGCTAGGAATCAAGGACCTCAACAACCTCCACAGGTTCCACATGAAGAACCTTCAGATCAAGAAAAATAAATTCGTATCATTGACCCTGGTTATAATACCAATCAATCTTTGGGTATTTTATCAAGGAATCAACAGATTCTTGATAATCGCCTCAAGAAGGTAGATCACAAGCTTGACAAAATTAAAGGATTCTTCAACAAGCTATGGGGTGCAATCTCATGTTCAAGCACTACTACCGCTTCAACATCTCGTGGAAAACATCCGGCACCTACTTTTACATGGACGACATCCGAAGAACATACAAGTAGCGGCACAAGCGGAGCTAGTTGTGGTCAAGGAGGAAGAGCCTATAGACAACCAACAGGAGGACCGGTCATTCGAGAACCAAGAGAGAGAGAAGGTTCTTACGATTAGGATAAAGATGAGTAATTTTTAATGGTTTGTTGTTCTATGATGTTAAAACCTTGTATCAATTCTACTTATGCAACTTTGTTTTATTATTTGACTATGCTATTCTCTGATAATCTTAGAATTCTATGACTCGGTCGTATGTTTATATATCTATGATTATTAATTCCTTTTTATCGATGACAAAGGGGGAGAAATCTATGTAGCTAACTTTGTTTTGTAGGAAAGATAAATGCATACATTCAGGGGGAGAAGATTAGTAAATACATCTCTAAAACACATTAGTATTGTCATCAATCAAAAAGGGGGAGAATGTTGATACACGAAGATTTTGATCAATGACAATGTACTTCAACAAAAAGGAAGAGATATATGCAAAATCAGAGGAAGATCGATGAAGACCAAAAGTATAAACATGAGTATGATTTTTATAGGTCTAAAGTCTAGATTATTTGTTAAAATCTATCCTCAAGAGATTTGCACGAACATTAAAACACATCCGTAAAACTACATTTTTGTGTACACATTCACTGTGCAGATTTTTATAGTTCAGTCGACTGAACAGGCATGGCCAGTCGACTGAAACTGGCACAGAATTACAAATATACACAGTTTCAGTCGATTGAATTTCCTGTACAGTCGACTGAATGCATTCCTGAAAATTTCTCTGTATATTTTCAGTCGACTGAATTTCTTGCTCAGTCGACTGAATCTGCAACTGCGAATTTTCTCTGAATAGACACCTTCTTCCTCCCAAGAGTTGCAACCATTCTCCAATGGAAATAGAAGCATCTCTTCCCTGCACCTCTAGCAAACAAATGCAACTCTTCTACAAGTATAAATACATGTTTTTAACATTTGCAAATTACCAATTCTACTTGCTTTAATCTCTCTACTTACTTGAACATACTTTCAGATTCTTTTAAGTTTTCAAAAGCAAACCAATTGCTCGAATCTCTATTTTAACTATAACATCTCTTGATTCATAGCAATTCATATTTCCTAAATCTTCACAAACACTTTATATACTCTCGAGGATAAGATTATAGGAAAGTTGTACTAAATTGACTCATTAGTGTTATCAAGAACACAACAAGTCAGAAATACTTTTTGTATCCAAGTTGAAGTCCTCTTCGGTAGTTGAGGCAAGAAATCCCGTTCGGTTGTTCGGGTAAGTTGTAAACCTATTCCTCCGGGTTAAGTGAGGGTTGTTGGTTAGTTGAATTCCTAAGAGGAGCTTAGGGACTGGACGTAGGACAAGAGGTCCGAACCAGTATAAAGTCTTGGTGTCTACTTTACTTACTACTTATTACTATCTACCTAGAGCATTTTACTATTCCATATTATACGATCCTACCGCATAGACTCTTTCAAAATCGATATATCAAATTGAATTAACATTTTGAAATAAAATATGATTTTTGAAGCAAATATGATGATTTCAAAATGGATTTGATTTTTGAAATGAATATGATATTTTGATATCAAGTACGAATTGTTTTCGAAATGTAAAAGAACCAACCGGTGTGTAAAACGACGTTTGGTTGTTAAAGAGACCGGGGCCTCTTATTGGCATACTTTCTGTCATTATTGGAACCACTTTAACAACTATGTACGCGGTGGACAATATCCAGAATGTAGTGGTTGAATTGGCGAACGTTTAGTGGAATGAAGTAAGAGAACGATGAAGGATAGCTTTGACACTTGTGTCATAATTGAAATGACTAAACCAGGAGCCTATGTCTAGCCAATGAGGTTAACTACCTCTTACGATGTTAATCCCTCGTATTACTATTGTGATTTCGTATTCGATGGGTGCAGCTTTTTCGTTTGGATTGATTGTCGCGGTCGGCCATGGATGGGTTACGACCAGCCAGAAAGGGTAAACTGGTAGAATTCTACCTTGGGCCTTGCCTCACGTGCCTTGTCATATTTATCCCTTTACGAGCCTGTTAGCACCAAAATTGATCACTAACCTCGTTGAGAAAGATTGTGTAGAGATACAAGTGATGAAGATAAATTAAACAAGGAAGAATATGCTAATTTAAATGCAAAAAGTAAGAACACCGGATTTATAGTGGTTCAGCGTAATTGCCTACGTCCACTTTGAGGTTAAACTTTATTGATCTTCTTAATGATTGATTACAGATACAATCTGTGGATCAAATGCTTGAATACAATTGCTAAGTAAAGAAGATGAGTCTCGAAAATGGCAGAGTCTCCCCAGTTTTCTCCCAAAAAGGTCCCTTTTCACTGTGCCATTGCCCCTCTATTTATAGACAAAGATGGGTTGGACTTCCCAGGTGGGCTCGGCAACCGAATATCTTGGCCCAAATAGAGTGGTCGTCGTATGCCGAACCAAATAGGCCGAACAGTTGGATGCCGAACCACACTCTCTATGCCGAACGAGGCGCTTGCTGCGTGGGAAGAGTAGAACGAATATCAGTTTAAGCCGAACGTGCCTCTGGTCGAACGAAGCGTCTGGTCGAACGATACCTTTGGCCGAACGAGAGCTCTCTTGACCGAACGTTGTCTCTGGCCGAATGATGGCACTGGCCGAAAGATAGCTTTAGCTGAACAATGCTTCTGGCCGAACGATGTCTTTGGGCGAACGATAGCTTTAGCCGAACAATGCTTCTGGCCGAATGATGTCTCTGGCCGAACAAGAGCTTTAGCCGAACAATGCTTCTGGCCGAACAATGGCTTGTGACGAACAATACAGCCATGCCGAGCAATTGTACATGCCAAACGTCTTCCGATGCCGAGCGCTTACAGATGCCGAGTACTCCTGGATGCCGAGTACTACTGAACGCCGAGTGCTACTGAATGCCGAGTGCTCCTGGATGCCGAGTACTCCTGGATGCCGAGTACTACTGAATGCCGAGTTCCTAGTTGCCTGGTCAGGTCTCCAGGAAACACTTGCCCCCCAAAGTGTATTACGTGACTGAACGTGATACGCTTTGAGTTATGTAACCTTCACGTTTCGTTTCAAATCCTTGATTAACTTCAAATGGAGATGCCTTTTTGAGAATATCAGTGGTTGTGTTGTGCGCATGATATGGGATAAATGCCGAACAATACATTCGAAGCCGAACGTTCCTCATGCGCCGAGCAATTCTACGTTTTGAAGCCGAATGATACAGCTTTGACCGGTTCTACCAGATATAGCCCCTTCGACTTCCACTTTTTCCCCTATAAAACCAGGCACTTCCCCTCTTCTCTCCTTTACTCTTTTACTTATGTCACTCCATAAAGACTTGCAATTCTCGCTAGTCAACCAGACATAAAGCCTAATTACTCCTTCCTAAGCTCCAATCCGCAAACTAGGTATTACCCCTTGTACGATTCAAATAGTTTCAAAACGAGACAGCCGAGTGGGTCATGTAGAAAACTTTCAAGTAGGTCGTCTTTATTGCTGAACGATGGTGCAAGGCGAGGAGGGATGACCAGGAGTGTTCGCACATAAGATCATTGGGCGATTAGCTTCTTCGTGCTGAATCGAAGCTAAAGGAGAAGAAAGAAAAATGAAAGCGTTGGAGGTGGTAAGGGTGTCGAACGGCATAGCTCAGGTTCGGCGTATGTTATCATGTGCCGGATAGTGAAATGGAGGGCTAATGGTGAAGGAATGAATTAGTGGGATGTCGAACGATTACTAATGCCGAACAATATCTTAGCCGAACAATACCAAGGCCGAACAAAACCAAGGCCGAACACTACTTACATGTCGAACAACATCTCAGCCAGACAATATTCCAGCCGAATAATACCAAGGCCGAACACTACTTAACTGCCGAACCAATATATGTCGAATAACATAAATGCTGAACAATGCAAATGCCGAACAATACAAATGCCGAACAACATAAAGGCCGAACAACATAAATGCCGAACCACAATTCACCGAACGATTGTGAAGGCTGAAAACCACTTTTTCCGGACAATGCTTAGCCATACGTGCCGAACGATTCCTTTTAGCCGAACATGAATTAGACCGAACACTTATTGACCATGCACATTCATATAGCAAAACAAGGACCAGGGTCTAAGTATACTAGCATATATAAGACTGACCCGGAACATTAACTTCTTAGCTTTGATAGACATAAATCTGAACTTAGATTAACATACATTTTCTGAATCTGGAACTGTAATCACCACAAGGTGGGCTTTTTGAGACGGTCAGCGATGACAGTCTTTGAAGGCGACGATTCGAAGCTCATTTTCGTATTTTCGTAACCTGTAGATTCTCAATGCTTATACACGATTGCTTGCACTAGTTTTACACACCACGTGGGGGGAATACTCATGCTGTTAATTCTAACGTTGAACGTTTTTCAAGTATAGTTTTCACAGGCGCTTAGACAGATTCATTATTTATTGGGGATGTCTAAAAAGTCTAGCTCCGCCACCATATCTGATAGGCCTGGGCCGTCATCAAGGCAAGAAGTCGCTGATACTTCAAATCCGTCGACTACCCCCACCCATAACTTAGCTCCTGATGCCCTGGAGGCAACAATTCTCTTAGACAATCCGATCGACTCACTGGCTTCGAAGATTAATGAAGTCGCACCTCGGCGAATATGCTCCATCCATGGGGTCCCCTTCGCCGATGTGTTGGTCCCGTCGCGACACGATCGTCCTCACCTGCCCCCAGTCGGATATACCGCCTGCAACAAGTTCATGTGCTGGATGGGCAGCGTGCCTCCATTCAATTTATTTCTTCGGGACGTGTTGTAGTACATAGATATTGCCCCATCGCAGCTGCATCCAAACGGCCACGCGTTTATATACGGGACCTACCTACTCTTCATGGCCGTCTTCTCTAGGCCTCCAACTTCTGGCGACATCAGATATATCTATATGATCAAGAAGCGGAAAGATAGTCCCTCCTTCATGTTCCTCGAGCCGTACCACAAATGCCAGATCTTGACCGGAGCATGTAGCAAATTCGCCCTGTACAAACAGGAATGGTTCTATGTGCGTTGCCCTCCTGGTTTCGCGAGGAGATGGGTCGAAGGCAGTAAGTCTCTTTGCTGAGTCATCATTCGTGTTTAATTGGAGTTATGCTTTTCCTAACTCCTCGTTTCATCTTTTTAGGTATTAACCCGCGTCCGTAGGGCCGAGGATATTCTAAGGCCGTTGAAGCCATTAGAGCTCTTCCTGTCGAGGAATGAGACATCCGAACCCTTCTTTCAAATGAATCACTATCGAGGTTCGGACTATTAGCAAGTGGTCGCCGGATTAGTCTTCCGGAGGGTGTTTCCATTCCCAAGCCTGCATCCGGTAAAGGGAAAAAACAAGATGGATCGTCGTCACGCCATACTCCCGATGTGCACGAAGAGGGTGAACACAAGGAGGATGAAGCTCCTGAGACTCAAGGCGAGAATGTGGGTCCCGCTTGGAACCCGGTGGTCGAAGTGCACGACATTGAAACGTCATCCTCCCCTTCGAAGGGAAACAAGAAATTGACATACAAGATACGGAAGGAGAAAGTTGGCGGCACTTCAAAAGTTACACTCATCCCGTCAGAGAAAGAGGCTTCCTCACAGCATATGGAAAGTTCTCTAAGGGGTCTGTCGAATCTTTCCATCCCCGACGATATACTTAATTATGGTTTTGACAATCCTGAAATCTTCAAGTTTCCTTCGCCCGCTAGAGGCAACGCGGGAGTTCAACTCCCAGTCCAGGGAGACAACACTCCGATTAGTAAAGATAAAGGAACCGGTCCGTCGGGGGGAACACTAGGACACATACGCACACACACACTTCATTATACACTTCAAGTTTTTCCTTATTACCCGGATTTTTCTTAACACGTTGTTATTTTTATTCTTTGTAGGTGACATGGGGCGCTCCCACGGACTCGATCGCCTTCACGGCTCTTCCATATTTCATCATCCCGGACGGGATTCAGGTTCGGGTAGACGTAGGGACAGAGATGATTACGAGGATTGAGACAACCATCCTCGCGATTCGTCTTATCGAAAGAAGGCATATTCCCAATCTTCATAGTCCCGTGATCCTTTTCCTCAAACTGAGTCGGATAGAGAGAAGCCTTCACAGAAGGGGTCCCAACCCGATGTTTCCCGAGAACAACACTCCGGTTCGTCGAGTACAAGGCAAACTCGGGAGCATCGAAAAAGAGTAGAACTTTCAAAGCCTCCTCCCCCTACTCCCGCGGTTGACCCAACTGTAGCAGAGAAGATGGTCGATCTTAAGGCCAAATTCTCAAAAATCTGCTTTGATGGTCTGAAATTCCTCCCAGCTATTCATCATATCCCTGGGCATGTGAAGCAGAGTGCCATTGCCTGTAACAACGACGTCTATGTTCAACATGACGCGTTTGTACACTTGGTCGAAAAATTCTCGGAGGTATCTATTGAGCGACAATATGAAATTGATCGTTTGAAATTGGAAGCTGGCTGTGACAAGAACATCATCAAGCATCAAGATAAAGAGCTCGCTTCGTATAAGTCGAAGCTTGAAGCCGCGGAGCAAAGTGCAAAAGATACCGCCGAGGCCGTCACTCGTTTGGAGATGACCCATAAGAAGGAACTCGACGAAGCGGTCCAGCGCAGCGGAGCCCTTGCCTTAGAAAAAGATTATATCCAAAAAGAAAGGGACGCACTGGCCATACAAGTCAAAGAGTTAAAAGAATTACTCTCTAAGGAGAAAGAGGACAAAGTAGCGCTCAAGAAGAGTCACAACGATATTGCGATGAAATCGTTGCTACACGGCTCTTGAAAACGAAGCTTGATGATGAACTCGCTGGAGTTGAAAAAATGAAAGACGAAGCCCGTGAGGAGGGCAAAAGAAAAGCTTCAGAGGAGATTGACTCTTGCCTCGAGGCGGCTGCAGAGGCCGGTAGGGAAGAGGTCAAGTGCATGTTTGACCCGTTGATTGCCGAGTATGGCGCCCGCGTCCTTATGCATCGCGACTTGACATTCCTAGGCGATGGCTATCTTGAATCCCTAGCTGAGGCCTGGGAAACTTTAGTGAAGATTAGAAAAATTGAGTCAGGCTCTGAAGAAGTCGATGAGGATGCTCTGGTGAAGGAATTTCTTAGAGGAACGAGCCAGCGGACTTATCTGCAGCTTTGGCGCTCTACAGCAAAGGCTCTCCCATACCAAAAGAGAAAAATGATGAAGCTGGTCCATCTGGGGCTAAGACTATGGCTCCTCATATTGCTACTCCTCCCACTGCTCAACTGGCTGGTCGGCCGACACTTGACCCATTCGAGCAGCATGCCGGCTACAATCCTGCAGATCCCGGGCTCGGCGTTCATGTGCTATCTCCTATTCTGGAGGATGAAACTCCACGCGCAACTGATAGCCAACCAGAACCCGGTAGGAAACTCTTCTTTTTTAGAAGTTAAAAGATCTGTCACTTTCCAGTAGCGGTTATTCGTCCTAATGTTCATTCATTATGTTTCCATGCAGGCTGCTCTGACCCTGAGCCAACTCCGAGGAGCGATGACGCCAAGGAGGAGGCAGAGAAAACAAGCGATGTTGCTCATGCGGGAGTAACTCCTGGCCCTGACGCTCAAGTGATCAGGGCGCTAGATGATGATAAGCTTGACACCTCATCTCCCGCCGAAGGGAGTGATGAAATCGAAATTACTGGTGCCTCCGAACATACTTCGAAGATGAGCATGAAAGAGCGTCTCGCCGAAGAGGAGAAGAAAAAAGTCGAGGTCAAAGTTGAGCCTGAAATACTGGAACTCACCGATCCGCGGAACAGACCTTTGAAGATCATTCTCCCTGGCAGGTCCAAACCGCTGGATGTTCCTTCTCCTACTCCTGACTCCGCTTCTTTAGCAAGCAAGAAATCCAAGAAGAAGCGTGAGAGAGAGGAGTCATCGGAAAAAACAAAAGAAGACAAGAAGAAGAAACCGAAGAAATAATCGCTATACTCGTTCAACGAGTTTTTTTGCTTAAGTCTTGTAACTACTTTTATCTTTTGTCTTCGTAGTTTGTATAGATAGGTTCTTGACTCCAAGTTTTGGAGGGATAACTGTGTAACCTCATTTTGGACTATTAAATAAAGTTTAGTTCCTTAGTCATTTGAACGATTCTTTTACTTCTTTAGCTTTCTGAATAACTGCGGTCAACACTCAAGCACTTATGAGTTGCATATTTCCCAATCCATTCTCGCGTTGTTCGAACATTCTTCGGAGTGGCATACTTCTTGTTCTATATTTCTTAAGTACTTCGAATTTTTTTTCTAAATTCGCGTTCTGGGAACTTAGAGTATTCCAGCCCGCGCTCAGGGGAATCGGAGATTGAATCGTTTGTACTCTAGTCCGCGCTCTGGGGACTTAGAGTACTCCGGTCCACACTCAGGGGACTCAGAATTTGAAATCGTTTATACTCTAGCCCGCGCTCTGGGGACTTAGAGTACTCCGGTCCGCACTCTGGGGACTCGGAGATTGAAATCGTTTATACTTTAGTCCGCGCCCTGGGGACTTAGAGTACTCCGGTCTGCACTCAGGGGACTTGGAGATTTGAAATTGTTTATACTCTAGTCCGCGCTCTGGGGACTTAGAGTACTTCGGTCTGCACTCAGGGGACTCGGAGTTTGAAATCGTTTACACTCTAGCCCGTGCTCTGGAGACTTAGAGTACTCCGGTCCGCACTCTGGGGACTCGGAGATTGAAATCGTTTATACTCTAGCCCGCGCTCTGGGGACTTAGAGTACTCCGGTCCGCACTCAGGGGACTTGGAGATTTGAAATTGTTTATACTCTAGTCCGCGCTCTGGGGACTTAGAGTACTCCGGTCCGCACTCAGGGGACTCGGAGTTTGAAATCGTTTACACTCTAGCCCGCGCTCTGGGAACTTAGAGTACTCCGGTCCGCACTCTGGGGACTCGGAGATTGAAATCGTTTATACTCTAGCCCGCGCTCTGGGGACTTAGAGTACTCCGGTCCGCACTCAGGGGACTTGGAGATTTGAAATTGTTTATACTCTAGTCCGCACTCTGGGGACTTAGAGTACTCCGGTCCGCACTCAGGGGACTCGGAGTTTGAAATCGTTTACACTCTATCCCGCGCTTTGGGGACTTAGAGTACTCCGGTCCGCACTCTGGGGACTCGGAGATTGAAATCGTTTATACTCTAGCCCGCGCTCTGGGGACTTAGAGTACTCCGGTCCGCACTCTGGGGACTTGGAGATTGAAATCGTTTATACTCTAGTCCGTGCTCCGGGGACTTAGAGTACTCCGGTCCGCACTCTGGGGACTCGGAAATTGAAATCGTTTATACTCTACTCCGCACTCTGGGGACTTAGAGTACTCCGGTCCGCACTCAGGGGACTCGGAGTTTGAAATCGTTTATACTCTAGCCCGCGCTCTGGGGACTTAGAGTACTCCGGTCCGCACTCTGGGGACTTAGAGATTGAAATCGTTTATACTCTAGTCCGCGCTCTGGGAACTTAGAGTACTCCGGTCCACACTCAGGGGACTCGGAGTTTGAAATCGTTTATACTCTAGCCCGCGCTCTGGGGACTTAGAGTACTCCGGTCCGCACTCTGGGGACTCGGAGATTGAAATCGTTTATACTCTAGCCCGCGCTCTGGGAATTAGAGTACTCCGGTCCGCACTCTGGGGACTCGGAGATTGAAATCGTTTATACTCTAGTCCGCGCTCCGAGGACTTAGAATACTCCGGTCCGCACTCTGGGGACTCGAAGATTGAAATCGTTTATACTCTAGTCCGTGCTCTGGGGACTTAGAGTACTCCGGTCCGCACTCAGGGGACTCGGAGATTGAAATCGTTTATACTCTAGTCCGCGCTCTAGGGACTTAGAGTACTCCGGTCCGCACTCAGGGGACTCGGAGTTTGAAATTGTTTATACTCTAACCCGCGCTCTGGGGACTTAGAGTACTCCGGTCCGCACTCAGGGGACTCGGAGTTTGAAATCGTTTATACTCTAGCCCGCGCTCTGGGGACTTAGAGTACTCCGGTCCGCACTCTGGGGACTCGGAGATTGAAATCGTTTATACTCTAGTCCGCGCTCCGGGGACTTAGAGTACTCCGGTCCGCGATCAGGGGACTCGGAGATTGAAGTCGTTTACACGAGTTTGCACATCATACAGAATAATGTAGCTCTAGTAATTCATCACCCGACTATGAGATATAGAAACATTAGTAATTCATGAAAAATACGGCTTCAAGCCTTTATTAATGAAAAACAACTAAACTGCCTGATTACATGGCTAAAAGGAAACTAAGTTACGACTGAACGAAAACATACAGGAAATAATTGTGCCTAAAACATGAAAGAAACATGCTAAATGTAATAATGTCGCAAATGTTCACTGTTCCACGCTCGGGGGAGTGTCACGCCATCAACGGTCGCTAGCTTGAATGTTCCCTTTCCAAGCTTCCGTTCAATAACGTATGGACCTTCCCAGTTGGGATTCATACGTGATGGTACCGGGAAAACTCGTTTCAGAACGAGATCACCCATATCAAAAATTCTGGGACGGACTCTGCCGTCGTAATACCGCTTAACTCGGTGCCTATGTGCCGCTGCCCTTAATTCAGCCTCTTCACGTTTTTCATCGATGCAGTCCAGTGATTCCAACAAAAGATCCTGATTTGTATTGGGATCATAATATGTTACTCGATGTGATGGAACCTCAAGTTCCACGGGTATAACGGCTTCCGAGCCGTATGCCAAGGCGAACGGAGTGTGGCCGGTCGCGGACTTGTGGGTAGTTCTATAAGCCCATAATGCTGTTGGGAGTTCATCTACCCACTTGCCTCCGACTTTCTCCAAACGCTTCTTCAGTATGGACTTGATTATTTTGTTAACGGCCTCGACTTGTCCGTTAGCTTTTGGATGCGCAACGGCGGCGAACTTCTTCTCAACGCCATACTTTAAACAAAACTCTTTGAACTCTCTGCTTTCAAACTGCGTCCCGTTGTCCGTAATGATGGTGCGAGGGAGGCCAAAGCGGCATATAATGTTTCGTACAACGAAGTTAATGACCTTCTTAGAGGTGATTGTGGCCAAAGGTTCTGCCTCAGCCCATTTTGTGAAATAGTCGACTGCAACTATCGCGTATTTCGCACCACCTTTGGATATAGGCAAAGAGCCGATTATGTCGATTCCCCAGATCGCAAACGGCCAGGGACTAATCATTTGTGTGAGTTATGTTGATGGAGTCCTCGGGATTTTTGCATATCTTTGACACTTGTCACATTTCCTTGCGTAGTCTGCAGCATCCCGATTTACGGTTGGCCAGTAATATCCATAGCGGAGGATCTTTTTTGCTAGCGTTTGCCCCCAGTATGGTCACCACATTCTCCTTCGTGTCCCTCCTTCAAGACCCGTTTTGTCTCATCATGTGCGATGCATCGTAATAAGGAGACCGAGAACCCCTTTCGATACATTAGTCCATCCTGCATCACATATCGCGCGGCCTTTCGAATTACCTGCCGTCTTTCGCTCCTTTTTTCTGGTAAAACCCCGGCCGTTAGGTATAGTTTGAATGGGGTTATCCACGATTCCCTCTCGATTCCTGTTTCCAACACAGAATCAACTTTCATTGCGTCTATGCTTGGAGCACGCAAGGCCTCAACGGGAAACAATCCCATTTGCTGAGCATCGCCAGTGCTTGCGAATTTCGCCAATGAGTCGGCTTCTTTGTTCTGTTCACGCGGGACATGTGAAATATCATAACGCTCAAAGTTTGACAGCAGTTCTTGAACCAGAACAAGGTACGGAGCAAGCTTCTGTCCCTTCGCTTGATAATCTCCCCGCACTTGGTAGACCACCAACTGTGAGTCACAAAAGATTTCAACTGATTTTACCCCGAGTTCTCCAATAAGTTTTAAGCCAGCGATCAGTGCTTCATATTCTGCTTCGTTATTTGTAGCTGGGAAATCGAGCTTCAGAGCGTAACAAATCGATCGATTTTCCGGAGTTACAAGAACTATGCCAGCGCCGGAGCAACGGTCATTTGATGCCCCATCGGTGTACAATTTCCATCGATCAGGGGGAATGGCATCGTGACTATCTGGTTCGTCGGGTACGGTAAACTCAACGATGAAATCTGCTAATGCTTGCCCTTGTATGGCTCTTCGTGGCAAGTAGGCGATATCGAACTGGCCCAACTCGATATTTCATTTTAACAATCTTCCAGAAGTTTCTGGTCGTTGGAGTACCTGCCGTAGGGGTTGATCGGTATAAACACTGATTGAGTGTGCTTGAAAGTATGGGCACAGCTTACGTGATGCAATCACCAAGCAATAGGCCAATTTCTCGATTTTAGGGTAATTTCTTTCTGCCCCCGTTAAACGCTTGCTAACGTAATACACCGGCTTTTGGATTCGGTCCTCCTCGCGGACCAAAGCCGCACTTATAGCATGTGGGGATACAGCCAAATACACGTACAGCATCTCATGGTCTACCGGTTTTGACAGCACTGGAGGACTCTCTAGATGCCTCACCAGATCCCGGAATGCTTCCTCACAATCGGATGTCCACTCGAAATTCCTCTTCCCTTTCTTTATTATATCAAAGAAAGGGATGCACTTGTCCGTGGCCCTGGATATGAATCGACTTAGCGCAGCTACTTTTCCATTCAAGCTTTGTACCTATATTATAGTCCTTGGCACTTGCACATCTCGAATAGATTGAATCTTTTCTGGGTTAGCTTCAATTCCCCTAGCATTGACGATGAATCCCAAAAACTTCCCCGATGCAACGCCGAAGGAACACTTCAGAGGGTTGATCTTCATCCCATAATATCTGAGTATATCGAACATCTCAGCCAAGTCTCGAATGTGGTCATTTGACTGTCGTGACTTCACGAGCATGTCATCCACATAGACTTCCATCGTTCTACCAAGCTGGTCTTTGAACATTCGATTCACCAAACGCTGATAAGTCGCTCCGGCGTTTTTCAATCCGAAGGGCATTACTACATAGCAATATAGCCCGACATCTGTGACAAAACTGGTGTGTTCTTGATCCGGAATATGCATCGGGATTTGATTGTAGCCCGACGCATCAATGAATGATAACAACTCGTGTCCTGCAGTGGAGTCAACCAATTGATCAATCCTAGGCAACGGAAAACTATCCTTTGGGCATGCCTTGTTCAAATCGGAATAGTCTACGCAAGTTCTCCATTTCCCATTCGCCTTTCTCACTAGCATGGGGTTCGATACCCATTCAGGGTAGAGGGCGTCGCGGACGAACCCATTGGCTTTGAGTTTGTCCACTTCCTCTCTGAGAGCAGCGGACCTCTCTAGGTCCATTCCTCTCCTCTTTTGTTTAACTGGGACGTATTTTGGGTCTATGTTCAACATATGACTCGTAATGGCGGGAGAAATCCCGCACATATCGGAATGCACCCAGGCGAAAACATCAAGATTTGCTCGGAGGAAATCACTAAGGTCTTCAGTCATTGCGGGGCCGAGTTGTGATCCGATCTTCAACACTCGCGATGGGTCGTCTCGGCTGACTGAAATGTCAATTGTTAATTCAGCCGGCGCTGCCTTTTCTTCCCTGGGTTTCTCATCGTCATCTCTCGGATCTATGTCTCTAAAGATCCAAGAATTATGCCCGAGCCAGGGCTCGGGCACTACTTGCCAATTATCATTATTAAGGATGCGGACAGGATTGTCTGCAACCTTTCCTTTCTTCTTTCGATGGGCCTCTCTGAGCTCTGCCACATAACATGCACGACCGGTCGCCTGGTCGCCATGAACAACACCTACTCCTTTGTCAGTTGGGAATTTCAAAGTCAAGCACCACGGGGCTAATGCTGCCCTAAACTCAGCCAGGGCCGGTCGGCCTAAGAATACATTATACGGAGAATCCACATCCAAAACTACGAAGGGTAGGATTCGCACCCTCCGACGTTCGCCTTGCCCCAGTTCAACTGGTAACTCAACATACCCACTGCATCGGTCGCTGCACCATTAAAGCCATGTATGCGAGCTTTGGACGGTTTCAAGTCCTTTGTTTCCATTTTCATCTGGTCATAAGCCTTCTTGAAGATGATGTTGACAGAACTTCCACAATCAATCAAAATTCTTTTCACATACGTCGGTCCGATCGTTGTAGATATGACCATCGGGTCGATGGTTGGAGCCTCCACTTGGTCAGCATCTCTGTTTCTGAACACTATATCGTCTATCATTATGCGCTGCTACTTAGCAGGGGTCCCATCCTCCGCGTTCGAGCAACATTCGAAATCTGCATGCTTCAGGGCACTAGCATACCGCTCCATCTCCTGCCAATTCTTATCCGCGGGGTGAGGCCCGCCGATGATCGTGTTTATGACTAGTCTACCCACAGTCCGGCAGGTTCATCGGGATGACAGGGAGCTGGAGCACGACCTGGGTTGGATGTTCCCTGTCCTCCTTCCTGAGGATCCTTCACAAATTCCTGCAACTTTTTCTGCCTGATCAACTTCTCTATAGCGTCGTGTAGGTGTCTGCACTCTTCCATATTGTGCCCATAAGTCTCATGGAAGCGGCAATATTTCCCGGTCTGCTTCTGTTCCTCGGTTGACTCTTTTAGGCGTGGCTTTCTGTACTGAAAGGTATTGCAGGTTGATAGGTAAATGTTCTCAAGAGACGCACTCAGCGGGGTATACTCGTTGTAGCTTGGAATTCTCGGTTTCCACTTCCCCGCTTCTCTCTTCTTCCCTTGATTTCTTCCTCCGGACTCCTTAGGCTGCCCAGGCTTATTCTGGACATTGACTTGGACCTTTCCTGAGTTGTCTCCGGACTGCTTCACAGCAATGTTGCTTTTCACGGACTCCTGGATAGGTCCTGGTGCCTTATCTCGCCTTACCCACCTAGCTTCCTCTCTTCTTATGAACTGGTGTGCCTTTGAGTAAAAACGCTCTAGCGTAGTCGGAGGTTTTCCTGCCAACCAGTATCCAAATTCAGAATCCGGATCCACACCTCGCATCACGGCCATTAGAATTGCATGATCATTGGGATTACTGACTTCAGTCGCCGCAACATGGAATCTTTGTAAGTATTCCTTCAATGACTCCCCAGGATTTTGGATTACTCTTGACAGAGACATCACGTCCTTTGGGCGAGTAGTGTGTATTCTGAACTGCTCAATAAACTTCTTTGCCAACTCCTCGAAACTGGATACGGACCGCGGAGGAAGTCGAGTGAACCACATTGTAGCGATCCCAGATAGAGTAATTGGGAAGCATCTACACTTGGTTGCATCATTTGCTCTAGCTGAATCCATCATCCACTCGTACCTCATGACATGCTGTCTGGGATCAGTCTTTCCCTCATAAGCAGGGATAGTTGGCATACTAAACTTTCTGGGGTATGCTGCCTGTAGGACAATGTCTGTGAATGGAGTATGACTTCTTGACACTCCCCAATCATCATTTGATAAGCCTTGATTCTCTTTCATTAATTGCCTGATCATGGCTGTCAGGTCTGGTGTTTGTATAGAAGGTGGAAGGTTAGAGTCCATTCTACGTGACTGTCCATGCAGATGCCTCCTCTCTTGGCGATCTGCCAAACGTGCATCTTGAGGTTCGACATTGTGAACGTTATGATTGTCTGGGCCTCCAGTCTCCATCTGCACTCCGGCTCCTAAGTTTCCAGCTCCAACTTGGTCACGGTCTCTAGCTGTTCGAACAGCAGCGCCTGCTTGAGCAGTTTCAGTCTTATGGCATCTACGCCTGGGAGGTTCATCAGAGGAAGTTGAGCTTTCGGGTGAGGAATAAGGAGCGGGATTGCCTCCAGCATTCTGTTGCTGCTGTTGAGTGAGTTGTGCCATCAGGTTGGCGTTAGCTTGCATCTGCTCTCCTAGTTGTCTCCTGCTTTCCCTAAGTTCTCTCATCAAGTCATTGAACTCTATCCTGGTGACAATTGGCATTTGGTCCTGGGCGGTAGTCCCTACGCCTGGATTCGCTTGCTGATTGCTAGGTCCTGCTTGTTGTACGCTAGCAGTCTCATGGGCGTCCGCATTATGAGAAGCTGACCTAGTACGAGGTCTTGCCATTGTAAAGTTATTGGTATGAATTCTGAGTAGAATCAACGGACGTCCTATCAATGAGTCGGATCTTCCTTGGGGGATTTGTTCAATCCAGTAGCTTCAAAGCAGATCCTTGAGGTCTGAGAATTCAATTCTCAGTGAAAGCACCAAAGTGTTAGCACCAAAATTGGTCACTAACCTCGTTGAGAAAGATTGTGTAGAGATACAAGTGATGAAGATAAATTAAACTAGGAAGAATATGCTAATTTAAATGCAAAAAGTAAGAACACCGGATTTATAGTGGTTCAGCGTAATTGCCTACGTCCACTTTGAGGTTAAACTTTATTGATCTTCTTAATGATTGATTACAGATACAATCTGTGGATCAAATGCTTGAATACAATTGCTAAGTAAAGAAGATGAGTCTCGAAAATGGCAGAGTCTCCCCAGTGTTCTCCCAAAAAGGTCCCTTTTCACTGTGCACTTGCCCCTCTATTTATAGACAAAGATGGGTTGGACTTCCCAGGTGGGCTCGGCAGCCGAACATCTTGGCCCAAATAGAGTGGTCGCCATATGCCGAACCAAATAGGCCGAACAGTTGGATGCCGAACCACACCCTCTATGCCGAACGAGGCGCTTGCTGCGTGGAAAGAGTAGAACGAATATCAGTTGAAGCCGAACGTGCCTTTGGCCGAACGAAGCGTCTGGCCGAACGATACCTTTGGCCGAACGAGAGCTCTCTTGACCGAACGTTGTCTCTGGCTGAACGATGGCACTGGAACGATAGCTTTAGCCGAACAATGCTTCTGGCCGAACGATGTCTCTGGCCGAACGATAGCTTTAGTCGAATAATGCTTCTGGCCGAACGATGTCTCTGGCCGAACGAGAGCTTTAGCCGAACAATGCTTCTGGCCGAACAATGGCTTATGACGAACAATACAGCCATGCCGAGCAATTGTACATGCCAAACGTCTTCCGATGCCGAGCGCTTATAGATGCCGAGTGCTACTGGATGCCAAGTACTCCTGGATGCCGAGTGCTCCTGGATGCTGAGTACTACTGAACGCCGAGTGCTACTGAACGCCGAGTGCTACTGAACGCCGAGTGCTACTGCATGCCGAGTGCTCCTGGATGCCGAATACTCCTGGATGCCGAGTACTACTGAATGCCGAGTTCCTAGTTGCCTGGTCAGGTCTCCAGGAAATAGAGCCCATTAAAACTTTGGTTTATAACTGTACAAATGTGTTAAGGTGGATCAATGTAAAGCCTTAATGCTATTTTGATATTTATTTTACTGATAGGCATTATCTATTATAGCGTATACTATTATATATAAATAGTTTAACCGATCCTTAGGAGATGGAAAATCCCGTAACATCTCTTAAGTTATTGCATTCATATTTTGTGATATTGATTTGACTTACATAAGAGTATTTTAGTCCTGACTCGAGTGTTTTGTCTTTTCATTACGCTTGGGTCAGTCCTGAGTTTTTCAGCTTATTGAAGATTATTCTCTGGAGGACGAAGACGAAGATTTTGGTATATTACTATTATTATTATCCGCTTCATCATGTTGTTATACTATATTGATTATTTATCTCTGATGTGTGTGTGTATATATATATATATATATGACTCTGATAAATGTGTATAGATTTTAATCAATTTTATAGTAAACAGCTTCATGAACAGTTTATTTGATTATTATATTTTATCGTTTCGCTATGAGATTATGTGTTTGTTTTCTTCTTCTTTTCTTATTTTTCTTATTTAACCCCATTGATTATCTACGTTTTAGATTGTTCAAGTTGGACATGTGTGGATTATTGTCGACTTAAACTTTCCAAAATGTGGGTCGTCACAGTTGGTATCAGAGCCATGTTTAGCGATAACCTTGACTTTGTGGGGTTTGAATCATTAGAGATAGGGTAGTAATACCCTAGAATGAGTCTGGTTGAGTGTATATATATGAGAGAGCGTACTTGTTAGTGTTATAAAATGTTTTATATTTTGTTTACTTATCCGTTGAGCTGTTTATGAATTCTGGTCAATGTGCGGGATGCCGTGTTATCGATAGGAGTTTCTAAACACTTAAACGAGGCAAGTCGACATAATATTGTTTTAAAATTGAGTAAATGAAATAATTTTACCTAAATTATATTATATATATAAAAAGGTTAATTATTAATGAACCCTAGTAGTCAGGTGATGATAATATTTAGTTATCAACGATTATTGGTGAATTAAAATAAAACGAATACTTTGTGAATTTTATTTCACGAGGAGTTCAATAATTAATTAAATTGAAATATAATTATAATAATAATTGTTTATAATGACAAAGTTGTAAATTAATGAATGTTGGCAAATAGATAATAAAAAATTGTATAAGTATATTTATAATATAGTTTATAAATAGAAGGATTTATTTGAGAATTTTAGAATTTAAAATCCTTTTATTTTCAAATTGTTTTCGAAGCCTTTAAAATTAATATTAATATTATTTGAAAGAGTTTTGACTAGAAAAATATTTTGAAAATATTTTTAAAGAAAATAAAAGCATTAAACTTGCTTTGGTCGTTGGGAATAATTCTGAGGATCACTACAACATCGCCAGTATTCATTTCCAAGTTTTTGAATAAGAATTTCTACCAAAAGAAATTTATTTTCGATTAAAACAAGTTTTGATTGTGAAAAAAATTATTCTGAGTATGATTCGATAAATATATGGAAATAGTTTTGAACTTATAATTGAAAATAGTATAGATAAAAAAATTAAGTTTATAACTTATAAATTTGAATAGGAAAATAAAACCTAATTTAAAATGGTTAATTTTTTGGTTAAGGAAACAAAAGAAAAATATGAATTTGAGATACGAAATAAAATAATTGACTTAAGAAATGTTAAATTGATTGAGTTAGTGAAATGAAGTAAATAAAATATAGTTTAACTCATGAAAGCTTAGATAAAAATGAATTGCATTTTAAATGAAGTAGATAAAATAATAAAATGAAATTTTGAATGAATAAATTGTATAACTTATAGATTTGAGAATTAGCAAGCTAAAAACAAATTTAAATTTGTTGAATGTGAATGATAAGAAAATTTAACTTGAATAAGATTAAATAAGATGAGAAATGGACCAAATGAAATAAAATTTCACTTAATAAAGAATAAATGAATTAAATTGGAATTAAGTGAAAGTAGATAAGTTACTAAAGTGAATTAATTCCACTTAAGCTATAAAATGAATTAATAGAATGAATACAACTTGAATTATAAATTGGAACACAATTTGAATTGTGAAGAAATTGAATAAAAATAAATGAGTGTAAGAAAAACTAATATGAACAATTGAATTTAATTTAAATTGGATGTAAATAAATTAAACGAAAATAGAATGAGTTTCAATAAAATTGAATGGTAACTAATTGAATATGAAATAAGTTAAGGGAATAAAATATAAATTGAAGTTTAATTTAAAAGGAGTTGAATAAAATTGATGGTGATAGAAAAAAATTTGAGTTATAAAATAAAATTTACTTAAGTAAAATTATTAATATGAGTTTAAATTTATGAAATAAACTAATTAAGTGAATCAATGTATTGATATGAATTTAAGTTATGGAATAATAATAAAAATGAGTTGTGTTGAATAAAATATTTATAATAAATTTAAATGGTTCAGAAATAATATTAGTATTAAAATACTAAGTGATAATGAAATAAATTTAACTTAACAAGTTTAAATGGAATAATTTTATAAATGATTCATAAATGAATTTATATGAAATAGGTTAAACAAAAAGTGAAACAATTGGAATTTCACAAATTGAATTGAATAAATTGAATGTAAATGAAATAAATTTGAATAAATTAAAAGAAAACCAAATTATGAATGCGGTTAAACATTTGGATAAGCAAAAAGAAATCAATGAAATGTAAACCTATTAAATGTGGATGAAACAAAGGTAAATAATTGAAACTAATCGAACAAATGTAAATACATTGAATTGTAATAAATCAAATGTAAAGGAAATGAATATTGGTTGATTGAATAAAAATAGATTGAAACCAAATTAGTTGAATATAAATCAATTAAAAGCGAATGAATTGAATATGAATCCATTGTATGATTAATGAAATGAATATAAATAGGTGAATGTTTATCAATTAAGAAGTAAATAAAGTGAATGCAAATAAATTGGATGTGAACATAAATTAATTGAAACTGAGTCAATTAAATGTTAATGAAATGAATATTAATAGAAATGGAAGCGTATAAATTAATATGTTGACATTGAAATGTAAATAGTGATAGATAGGATTAATCTGATGAATATCGTTGGTTGAATGGTTTCTTTTATTGCAAATCGTTGTTTTAACTATTTTTGATTGCATATGATTGTTGTATGTTATGTGTTTGTGTTTGTGCTTATGATTTGGATTCAAAATCATGTTGTATGGTTCTATTTAACTCATACATATTTTATATCTTATTATAAGTAACTAATATTCTAAATTGAGTCGAGATGGGTACATACGAAGACCGTTTGGACGTATACACGGGTTTTTACATGCATTTGCTTGCTTAATACGAGCGAACTCGCTCGTATAATTAATAATAAGGTACGTATCTCGGATTACATACCGCGATTTTATATTTTTGCCCTTCGGGATGCCTCATCATTGAGATGAGATTTATATCCGATATCTATTTGGTATATTGTGATATATATTGTATTGTAAAAATTTTCCGATCGAGCCGCGCAAACGAGACTCTGTCGAAATTTTCCGTAAATCCGGGAGTTAGAAAAATTTTGAAGATTAAAAATTTTATAGCTTGTTTATATATATAAGTTATATTTTCCGTAAAACCGATATCGGAGTGGCGTAATAGAAGCGTAGTGATAGTTTAGCAAATAAGATGTTTATGTTTTATTAGTTGATCGTTTTGAATAAAATATACTATTTGTTAAATTCTTTACTTAACGCCTTTCGAGGACGAAAAGTTTTGAGTGGGGGAGTATGTAACGACCCGTATTTTTAACTACTTTAAATTACATAATTTGATATAATTATTGAATAAAAATTGGTTAAAAATAAAGGTTTAATGATTTAAAAAGTAAGTTATTGGATATGAACTTGAATAAAATTTTGAAATAACTAATTTTGAAGTTTTGGCGATAACGAGTATTGAAATGAAATTCTATATATTAACTGTGTTTATATTCAATAACTGGAGTTGAATAATAATTATGAGTTATTTAGATAGAAATAAAATAATGTTGATAACAAAATTTATTTGGAATTTAATGATTTGTTTATATTGATTTATTGGATAATTAAATTGTTTAAATTTAATATTGGAAATTATTTGAATAATTGAATTCTATATTAAGAATGAATGAAAATGGCATCGAAGATTGATTTAAATTTTATTTAAATATGAATGAAGATGGTTAACATTTGAAATTGGATTTAAATGTGAATAATTAGAAATTGTAAGTTTTATATTATAATTAACGAATAAAAATAGCCATTTTGCCCATTTTCTCGGATTTCGACGAAACAAGTTTCATCGAATCCGTAATAGTGAGTTATTGTAGGATTTCAAGTTTCATAGCGATTGGACTTGTCGTTTGGCCGTGCGAGCTTGAAACGCATAGAAACCTATTTAAGGAATTCGATAAAATAATTTGACTTTGAAAAGCTATCTTCCACGTAAGATCGAATTAGGCCTTGAAACTAGTTCCATTGTGTTCGGAATGGGGGTAAAATATTATGATTGCCAGGCGGCACGCTTCGTTTGGAGCTCGAGAATTTCGGACATTTAAGGGCGAGATATTTTTCTACTTAATAATATTATATTTGTTTTCTTTCAAATATCTCGTACAAGCCTCGTTCCTTTTGACCCATACTTTTCCCCCTTGCCCTCTCTTTTAAACTTCAGATCGCCTTCGACTTAGAGTGGAACTGGAATTTATTTAAAGCTAAAATTTATTTTCAGTTTCAAATCGAAAAGTGAGTGTTTTATACGCTCACGTTTGACTAACATATTTTTATGTTAGTAAAATTTATATAGTGAAGTGATTTAAATTTATTGACTGTTGTTTGGTAAATTTAATTGACATTTAAATTGACATCTGAATTAATTAATGGAATTTGAATTGACAGTTAAATTGAGAATTAAATTGTTAGTAAAATTCCCAATTATTGATAATTGGTTAATTGTTGTGAATTATTGATTGTTTGGACGATTGATTGTAATGGATGAAAATTGGTTGATATTTGAATGATTGGATGTTTATATATTTTATATATATCTCGTTATCACCCCGAATATCATTTGGCAGTATATAAGTGTTATTTGAATTATCTCGAATAAGTTAAGAAATAGGTTGAAATGATATATACCTATGGCATTTATTTTGGATTGAAATGATATATATCCATCCCTGGAATTAAATTGGAATAATTGATTCATTTGGCCATAGGGTAGAAAATTATATATGGACATCGGATTGGTTAAATTAAACGATTTTAAAATTTTGATTTGAAATTATTTAAATGATTTTGTTTAAGTAATAAAAAAACGAATTTATGGTAATCGAATTACTTTTGAATTGGAACTCAGAATGTTGAAATTTAAATTTGAAACAAAAATTGTTTAATTAATCGAAGTTGAGATTTTTAAGTTATAATCGAAATACGATGTGAATTTCATAAATTGATTTGTTTTAAAGGATTGGACTTTTGTTCGAACCTTAGAAATTGCTAAGTAAAAGTGAAATAAAACGATATTTCAAAATTTAGCTCGGAATTTAATAATGTTTGAAGGTTTGGATTTTTAAATTGGATATTGAAGGAAAATTTGATTTAAGTGTTTTGAATCGATATTTTGGAAATCGAAATTGATATAAATCGAAATGGTTTAGATTTGAGAATTGATTTGAATTAATTTGGAATTGGAATTGACATAAATTTGGAATTGGAATTGGTTTGACTATGAAATTATTTTCAAATGAATTATTTTAGTATAAACGGTTTAAAATCTATATTCTTTAAATATTCAAATTATTTTGATTTTCCAAACTATTTTACTATATAAACCATTTTTAATACTCAAACTATTTTCTACTAAACTATTTTAACTATTTAAAATATTTTTCTAAAAGTTCAAACTGGTCAAAGGGTGGAATGTTTATATTTAAATCTTGGATTTAAATGCGAATTGGGTTAAAGTTAATTATAACCAAAATTGTAATTCGAATCAAGTTTTAAAGTGAAATCGATATATCGAATTGAATTAACATTTTGAAGTAAAATATGATTTTTGAAGTGAATATGATGATTTCGAAATGGATTTGATTTTTGAAACGAATATGATATTTTGATATCAAGTACAAATTGTTTTCGTAATGTAAAAGAACCAACCAGTGTGTAAAACAACGTTTGGTTGTCAAAGAGACCGGGGCCTCTTATTGGCATACTCTCTGTCAATATTGGAACCAATTTGACAACTGTGTACGTGGTGGATGGTATCCAGAATGTAGTGGTTGAATTGGCGATATTTACTGGAATGAAGTAAGAGAACGATGATGGATAGCCTTGACACTCGTGTCATAATTAAAATGACTAAAATAGGAGCCTATGTGTGGCCAATGAGGTTAGCTACCTCTAGCGACGTTGATCCCTCGTATCACTATTATGATTTCGTATTCGATGGATGCACCTTTTTCATTTGGATTGATTGTCGCGGTCGGCCACAGATGGGTTACGACCAGCCAGAAAGGGTAAACTGGTAGAATCCTACCTTGGAAATTGCCTCATGTGCCTTGTCATATTTATCCCTATACGAGCCCATTATGACTTTGGTTTAGAACTGTACAAATGTGTTAAGGTGGATCAATGTAAAGCCTTAACGCTATTTTGATATTTATTTTACTGATAGGCATTATCTATTATAACGTATACTATTGTATATAAATAGTTTAACGGATCCTTAGGAGATGGAAAATCCCGTAACATCTTTTAAGTTATTGCATTCATATTTTGTGATATCAATTTGACTTACATAAAAGTATTTTAGTCCCGACTCGAGTGTTTGTCTTTTCATTACGCTCGGGTCAGTCCTGAGTTTTTTTCCAGCGTATTGAAGATTATTCTCTGGAGGACGAAGACGAAGATTTTGGTATATTACTATTATTATTATCCCCTGCATCATGTTATTCTTCTGTATTGATTATTTATCCCTAATATGTATATATAACTCTAATAAATGTGTGTAGATTTTAATCAAATGTATAGTAAACAGCTTCATGAACTGTTTATTTGATTAATATATTTTATCGTTCCGCTGTGAGATTCTGTGTTTTTTTTCTTCTTCTTTTCTTATTTTTCTTAATTAACCTCATTGATTATCTATGTTCCGGATTGTTTAAGTTGGACATGTGTGGATTATTGTCGATTTAAACCTTCTGAAATGTAGGTTGTCACAATTGTATTGCAGCCTTTTAAAGGCCTACAACTAAATTTCTAGATCAGCATCATAAAATTCACTTAAGAGATGCAAGCTTTAAAGTAAATCGACATCATAAAATTCACTTTAACAAAGTGATCTATTAGTGTGAGAGTGATAAAATCAGAGCATAGGAATTCGTTTCTTACAGATATAATTGTAGCAACAAATAGACGGAAAGAGGAGACAGTCACAAACCCAGTTGATAATGCATACATGATCAATATGCTGGGTTGATCTTAGAAAGACCGCGGAACATAAAACCAAATGCTCTTGCAGTAAAATCAGTATATGCAGTAAAAAGTTAGTCTGAACTATTACTGATTGGTATGCATGTATATATTATTTTATTTTATGCTAAGAAGTCGGTTGCTAGCGCACAAAAATACATGCATCCTTTTATATTACATTGTTACTAAATCGAATGCAAGTGCAGACCCAAACCCAATGTTGAGTACAAAGATTGCCATTTGCTCACTTCCAATGCAAAGTCATCGTAGATAATATACAACAAAACTCGTATAACCAATCTATCTAATAATTATTTGTTTAATCAATGTCTGGACTCGACAGACTCTTTTCCATGAGAGAAGGCTATTTACATTATATCCAGTTTTGAATTTGCTATTAAGTTAATTGGTTTGATTTCATAGCTTATTACTGTTATCACCATTTTTTTAATGGCGATGACGATGATTTCATAGCTTTGGAACAACGAGCTGGTGTTACAGTCATTGCAGGTACAAATCGCCCAGACAAAATTGATACTGCACTTTTAAGACTAGGTATCAATTTAAGTTTAGTTACTCTAGCCATCTGTTCTCTTTATTCTTTGTTGTACTTAATGTTAAAACATTACTCAAGTTTAACGACCATTTTATATGAGATACTTATACTGGTTTGTCTCTTTAATGTCTAATACAGAAAATGAAGAGGATAACTCGAAACCAAAAAAAGGAATCTGAATTACTCAAGGAGTCTAATGTACAAAACAAGCATATGGAAGATAACAATGTTCAAAATGACGACAATGCTCATGCACTTAAAGATAATACAATGCAAGTCGAAGAATATTTTGAAGGTAACAATCATCAAAAAGAAGACAATCCACATGCATTTGAAAACAATGAAACACAATGAACAATGTTTGGAAGTCACGATGGAAAACGATGAATCTATCCAAGATGTAGCTACAAATGTACTAAGGGAAAAAATGTAGAGGTCCCACTAGAATAAAGAAACTTCCATCAAGTTTTGCAAATCGGATTGAAGTTGGATTTAATGCACATAATGAACCAATAGTTGATGGATCAATCTGCTTATCTTCTTATCTAGGGCCGCTTGTACGAGAGCATGTTCTGGTTACGCTTAATAATTGGAGACATCTTGGTGATGATTTGAAATATGTTCTATGGGAATCCATTCAGGAAATGTAATTTTTGTATACGGCAATTGAGTTTCAGTTTCACTAGAAAACAACTTATTTTGATTAAAAATTCCATACATGAAAACTCAATCTGAAAAATACATTTACGAAATGCCTTTTGTTTTAAAAGAAAGTTTGAAACCCAACCATTTATAGATTTTTCAACAAATAATCATGAAAATTTTAGAAAGACGAAAGGAGATTGTTTTACTAGTACATTAGGAATTTTTTTATAGGGCATTCTTGTTGTTTGTTCAGGTAATACTTCAGTAGAGTCAGCCTATATAGTATTTGTTAATTAATCAAATTAATGACAACCTAGGTTTATATATTCTTTCAAAAATATTATTTTTAGCTCAATTTGGTATGCATATTGGTTTTGCTAATTTAGTAGCACTTTATTTTTTCCAGTGACATTGGGATTTCTTCCTGTTGGAGTATTTTTCCGAAGAATTAGCCTATTAGTACTTTAACTTTTTTCCTAGTAGAATTAACCTATGAAAACTTAGAATTATGCCTGAAGTTATTTTTTGCAATTTTTGTATGTATAAAATTGTTTACTGTATCTGTACTATCTTCAGAACTCATTCTACATTACTTTTTCTTTACAATGTTACTTATTTCTGAGCTTTTTTTACTATTGGGTAGTTTAACTACCTTTTTCCGTTAACATTCCAGCTTTCATATTTCAATAAGTGCTCTTTTTTAACAATATTGTGAGTAATTGCATAAGTGATGAATCAATTAGATGTATGACCTATGAAGATGATTTATGATTTCGACAACTCGAGGCAAATTATCTTTCTGATCTGCAAACCACAACTTTGCTAAATGAAAATGTTTTGTTGTTCCTGTATTTCAAAATTTCAAGCTAGGTGCATAATATTAGAAGTTAGAAGTTATGTTAATTGTCATCACTTTGTAGCCTAACACTTCTAACACATGATTCCTAGATTTTATTGTATTCCAGAGTCTTTTTTAAAAACTAAATCTGTGACGCCCCACCTCTATGCCCACGCTAGCCAAGAACACTACGGTGTAATGCTGTCAACTAGCGCGGAGAATAAGGCTGTTGAGGAGCGACCATCTATGTAATTGCTTTGTGCGAGCACCGATATGTCAGATAGTATAATGTGCATTTTTATTTAAGGAGGAAATCCAACACACCGATACAAACTCAAAACTACTACACAGTGGCTATAATAGTTCAGGATAATAAATATAAAAATAACACAGATAATATAAATGCGGAACACAGATAAAAAGGAAAGTCTCATATATATAAATAACTGATGTCAGTTACAATACATTTGACACGATACATATGATACAACTACAACTGTCGACTCTGGAAGTTATATATACAAATACATTATCAACTAATGTACATGAATACATATCAACCCTAAAGAGACACACTGACTACTACAACAAGACACAGACCACTTCAAGAGATATGAAAAGTCTTCGTAGCACAAACAGCAACCCAAAGCAGGAAATCTACAACCTGAAATAACTCGGGTCTGACCCGAGTATTAGATTCAAAAGAAAATAATACACCGGTCAGTCTAATTCAAACTCAGTCATTAATGCACGGAAGCAATAATAATTAAATAACAATTAGACGACGGTCAAAATAAATTCACCTATCCAATCCTTTAACAAGGGAGTAGGATAACGGTGAATATAACACGTAATAGTGTTATACAACAAATCAGCAGATTCAAAATATCAACAAAGATAAATGAAGAGATTATCGATGAAGATAATTTAGAAAACAACAGGATTGCCACAAACGGCAATTAACAACAAAATAATCAGATTAAACCAAATCAAAATACACTTCAAAAATATGTCGAATTGGCCTCACGGAACAAATTCAGCAATTAAAATATCAATTAAAATTGTCAAATCCGACTGGGCTGCAGTACACGCACGCGTGTACTGCCTCGCCACTACAGTATGAAATGCATAAAAGATCAACGAAAATTTACAAACGAGCACAAGGTCAAATCCAAATCAGATTCAACTCAAGTGGTTGTCTAAAAAAATCAAATGGCATCAATCAAAAATATCAAAGTATCACTGCAACAATGAAATGTGCATGTACACAGTGAAGTCAAAGAAGTGCAAATTGAAACAGCAATTTGGAAATGCACACGTGACTCAAATACAACAAATCAGAGACATGTATCCACATAAACAACTCAAGTTAATACAGTGAATAAGTGTAAAGACAAATGAAACTACAAGGTCAAGACTAGAGTATGAAAGAACAATAACATGTTACAAGAGACTGGAATGAATGACTCAAATGACCAAGCTATAATGGCAACAAACAAATGCAACAGTGCATCAATAACTATACAAGATCAATGGCAACTGCAAATGACAGAAATGATCAACCAAGTTCAACAATCAAAGTCAGGTACAAGATCAACAATGTACAAGTGAGCACATGAACACAGCAGCCTCAATAAATGTCTACAGTGGCTACAGTTTAACAAACAAGTGAAGTTCATATCAGAGGACAAAAGAACAGTGACAACATACATGCAACAAGACCAGTTCAGATATGATCATCAATCTATACAATGATGAACCAGACAAGATCCGGCAACAATGATGAATCAACAAATGCAGTACAGACATATACATTCAAGTGCAGTGAAGACTCAATGAAGTGTAACTGAAACAAGTCATATACATGGAGACTACAAGGAAACAGAGCTACAAAGTATATGAAACATGATAGCAGTACACACAGTGAAGAGCATGGCAATGTCGAATGCAAAAAGCAAAGCAAATGTCAACAGGAAGCAAGTATGCAAAGAATTCACAGTATAGTCAAAATCATGGGACAGCAAGTCAGTAATACCAGTAAACAGAATATCAAGGCTGTGAACAAAAGTCAGGTGATCAGAGATACGAATTAAATTTACAGTGAAGTCTAAAAGAAAAGAATATCACAGAACAAAGTCGAGATGATCAGATTCAAAAGTCAGGTGATCAAAGAAAAAAAAACAGAGAATCAATTATTAAAGATATGGAAACGGTCAAGTTTTATAAATTAGGAAAGTATCAGAAATAAATAGGAACGACTGTTTAAAATCAAAAAGATCGAACGTTCAATAATCGAAGCCGTGAATCAAAAGAAATTTCCCAAAATATGAAAGTCTAAAATCGGAAAGTATAAACATCGTGGGGATCAAGAAATCCAAATCGGACGACTATATAAACAACCCCAAAAATCATCATTGACACTCAAGCAATCAAGTTCAAGTAAATCAGAGAAGAATCGAGCAAGAAATACATATAGAGCACGAATTGAATGTGAGTAATTCAAATTTACTCACCTGAATCGCCAGAGACATAGCCGAAGCTCAAATTCGCCAGCAAAAGGAACAAGGGCAAAGCCCTAATTCAGTCGAGCAAGTATTGAAGAAGATCGAGCCAGATTTGCCAGAGAATCGAAACATCGCCGTAGCCCTAAATCGCCATTTTTCATTTCTCAAGGGATCGGGCCAGGAAGTAAAGAAAAAGGGGGATCGAAGTTACAAATTGAAGCGGGCCGACATGTTAGGGCAAATAACAAAAAAAAATATAAGGCCGGGCTTTAAATAAAAAAAAGAAATACATTTATTTAAAGCCCAAAATAATTTCTCAACCATTTTTATAAAAGAATTTCAAATTGATTTTAAATTTCAATAGCAATTTTAATCATCTAATTTCGATAATCAATTGATGCAAAATACTGGGTTGTTACAGACTCCCCTCCTTAAAGAAATTGCATCCCCGTAATTTTCATAATTAATGTCGTCACTAATAATTATTTTTCTAACATAAATTGGTAAAGCTAGAAAAATAAAGGTAGAGAATTCAAACTTCAAAGAAATCTTTTAATTTCATAAAAGAAATTCGCAATTATCAACAAAATCTAACTATCAAATAGATAGTCAGAAAACCACAAAACTGAATGAACACAATTATCAGCAATATTCAATTATCAATTAGACAATTAGAATTCAGAAATCACAAAACAGCAACCTCTAATTATCGATACGATAATTAGAAAACAGCAATTCGCAAATCGCAAAACTGCAAATATCTAGTTATCCAACAGATAAATAGAAAACACGAACTTCAAAATCAGTAAACTCTAACTATCAACAGAGATAGATAGAAAACAGCAATTCAATATAATCAACATAATGTAGAATCAATTAGAGACTAGAAAACCTTATAATCAGCAAAATTAGCAATTACCTAATTATCAAAACGATAATCAAATCTCAAATCGCAAATATTCAATTATCAAAAACGATAATCGAATTTTCAAATCACAAATATTTAATTATCTCAAACGATAATCAAATCAACAAATATCTAATTATCATAAACGATAATCAAAAATCACAAACCTCCGATTATCAAAAACGATAATCAGAAACATAAATATCCGATTATCAAAAACGATAATCAAATCCCACAAATATCTGATTATCAAAAACGATAATCAGATCTCACCAGTATTTAATTATCACAAATGATAATCAAATTTCACAAATATCCGATTATCAAAAACGAAAATCAGAAATCACAAATATCCGATTATCAAAAACGATAATCAAAAATCACAAATATCTTATTATCAAAAACGATAATCAGAAACACAAATATTTAATTATCACGATTGATAATCAAATTTCACAAATATCTGATTATCAAAAACGATAATCAGAAACACAAATATTTAATTATCATAAATGATAATTAAATCACACAAATATTTGATTATCAAAAACGATAATCAGAAATCACAAATATTTAATTATCACAAACGATAATTAAATCTCACAAATATCTGATTATCAAAAACGATAATCAGAAATCACAAATATTTAATTATCACAAACGATAATTAAATCTCACAAATATCTGATTATCAAAAACGATAATCAGAAATCACAAATATTCAATTAACGAGTCCGGAATTACCCGAAATAGCAAACGTACATGTCCCATAACCACGAGTTTTACTAAATCGTTTAATTCTCTTCATCGTTTCCTTGAAAGTGCAAAATTGTGTATTTTAAAAATAACATTCCACATTCACAAACGGACAAGTCCGGAATTAAGCGAATCAGTAAAAGAAAGGGGTCATAGTCCTCGATTTTGCTGAAATGTTTAAATCGCTTCCTCATTCTTTTGAAAATGCAAACTGCAAAAATTTTGAAAACAATTTTAATTTATATTTTGAAACAACTTTTAAAAATAAAGAATTTTGAAAACACCTGTTTAAATTAGCAACATCAGTAGCAACTTTGCTAAAGAAATTGCACTTTTCAAAATACCATAAAAACGGACAACAAAATCAGCATTGCGGGAGAACCGCTTGTAAATCCATTTTAAAAATTGACGGTTACTGAAGTGAACACGTCAAAATCTCATCAAAATAACTGGCATCAAAATATAATGCCAATGAATTTTCATTCATAAAAAATGTCACAAGAATCTTCTCAAAGATAGAAAGGGATACCATACCCTAAACTTGTACTCATAACAAGTCAATGACACACGAATTCACCAATGCACCAAAAATTGATAAAACTTATCAATAGAAATCACGAAAATTGGTGAAGCACAAATTCTAGAAATCATCACAAGAAATCCAAAGAACACAAATTCTAGAAATCTACACACGAAATCCAGAAATCACAAAAATTCTAGAATCGACACACGAAATCCAGAAATCACAAAGAGGGGGAGGCCTATCATAAAACGGGAGTATGAAAACTCAAAACACCGGTATCACAAGAACGAGAAGCTATCTCATGGTGGCTAACCATTAAATTTTGACACACGAATGGTCCGAAGACCGTGGGGCGCTACCCCACATATGTGATGGCGAAACATCACACAAACGGGGTTTAGTCTCCCTCGCAGACAAAGAGACATCGCACAATCGCTAGTCTAAATCATAAAAAGAAAAAGGGAAGGCCTATCACAAAATGGGAGCATGAAAACTCACCGACCGGTATCACAAGAATGAGAAGATATCTCATGGTGGCCAACCATTAATTTTTGACACACGAATGGTCCGAAGACCGTGGGGCGCTACCCCACATATGTGATGGTGAAACATCACACAAACGGGGTTTAGTCTCCCTCGTAGACAAAGAGACATCGCACAATTGCTAGTCTAAATCAAATCACAAAAATGATCGTCATGATCATCAAGAAGTGTCAATTACACTAAGTTAGTGAATATAAGAGTTAAGCTTCATGTCCCATAACCACTTGCTTAACTCAAATATTTACGAACAAACTGTAGATCTTCACTAGAAAATTGTCACAAAAGGTTCAATCGAACAAGTCCAGGAGTTAACCGACGAAGTAAACGCAAGCGTTTCATACCACTTGTTTTACTAAGCCGTTTAATTCAATTTCTCATACGAGTGAAATAAAGGTTTGTATATACTAATAGATTGGAAAATGGTTTAGGAAAAGAGCTTTGTAGTGAAATAGTTTTGAAATCGTTTGGAGAAAAGGATTTTATTATTTACTACTAGTATAGAAAACCTTTATATTTTTAAAGTGACAAATCACAAAAATGATTGTAGAAACAATCAATCACAAGAATTCACATACAAAGATGTGAATAGATTCCAAAGAAATCGATACTGAATCAATTAAAAAGTATGTTCACAAAGATCCCCAAGAAAATGTCATTAAAGTTGCTAATAAATGATAGCAACAAATCGGGGAAATGATCAAGAATCGATTAAATTCGGAAACCAAATCAATTCACTAAAATTCACATTCGAAGACGTGAATAAAATCCAAAGAATCCGATTCCAAATTCATCAAAGTAGAAATACCCAAAAATTCCAGAAATAGAAGTTATCAAAGTCGACAAAGGTGATAACAACTAATTGGAAAAGAAGAATTGATTATCAATTGGAAACACAAAGCAAAACGAGCATAAATGCATAAATGACTTCAACGAAAATAAGTATCAAGTCAATGCCGAAGTCAATAATTAATGGCCACTGTCAAGTACAAAATGAATCAACATCATCATCAAAGAATCCAACGGCAACCAAAATCAGAGTCTTGAAAATCAAGAAATTGGCAATTTCTCAAAAACAAAGTGACCGAAGTCGAATGGAATTCAAGCCGAGGAAAACACAAAATATCAAGTTCAAAATTGCTGAGATTCGAACAAAATCAACATCGGCTAAATCAATTCAAGCCGAAAACACAAGAGCAAATTCCTCATCATCCAAAAACCCAACTTAAGTTCGCAAAGCAAACCGAGACCGAAGCCAAAATACCTTCACGAAATCAAAATCAAATGCACATGAATAAGCATTAGGAATTCATACCTAACAATCAAAGATAATCATATGCAAATATGAGAGATAAAACATCGACAAATAGTTGTAACACATGTTCCATCTAAGTTATGTTTTATATTATGTCCATAAACCCCAAGCTCTGATACCAAGCTATGACGCCCCACCTCTATGCCCACGCTAGCCAAGAACACTATGGTGTAATGCTGTCAACTAGCGCGGAGAATAAGGCTGTTGAGGAGCGACCATCTATGTAATTGCTTTGTGCGAGCACCGATATGTCAGATAGTATAACGTGCATTTTTATTTAAGGAGGAAATTCGACACAGCGATACAAACTCAAAACTACCACACAGTGGCTATAATAGTTCAGGACAATAAATATAAAAATAACACATATAATATAAATGCGGAACACAGATAAAAAGGAAAGTCTCATATATATAAATAACTCATGTCAGTTACAATACATTTGACACGATACATATGATACAACTACAACTGTCGACTCTGGAAGTTATATATACAAATACATTATCAACTAATGTACATGAATACATATCAACCCTAAAGAGACACACTGACTACTATAACAAGACACAGACCACTTCAAGAGATATGAAAAGTCTTCGTAGCACAAACAGCAACCCAAAGCAGGAAATCTACAACCTGAAATAACTCGGGTCTGACCCGAGTATTAGATTCAAAAGAAAATAACACACGGGTCAGTCTAATTCAAACTCAGTCATTAATGCACGAAAGCAATAATAATTAAATAACAATTAGACGACAGTCAAAATAAATTCACCTATCCGATCCTTTAACAAGGGAGTAGGATAACGGTGAATATAACACGTAATAGTGTTATACAACAAATCAGCAGATTCAAAATATCAACAAAGATAAATGAAGAGATTATCGATGAAGATAATTTAGAAAACAACAGGATTGCCACAAACGGCAATTAACAACAAAATAATCAGATTAAACCAAATCAAAATACACTTCAAAAATATGTCGAATTGGTCTCATGGAACAAATTCAGCAATTGAAATATCAATTAAAATTGTCAAATCCGACTGGGCTGCAGTACACGCACGCGTGTACTGCCTCGCCACTACAGTATGAAATGCATAAAAGATCAACGGAAATTTACAAACGAGCACAAGGTCAAATCCAAATCAGATTCAACTCAAGTGGTTGTCTAAAAAAATCAAATGGCATCAATCAAAAATATCAAAGTATCACTGCAACAATGAAATGTGCATGTACACAGTGAAGTCAAAGAAGTGCAAATTGAAACAGCAATTTGGAAATGCACACGTGACTCAAATACAGCAAATTAGAGACATGTATCCACATAAACAACTCAAGTTGATACAGTGAATAAGTGTAAAGACAAATGAAACTACAAGGTCAAGACTAGAGTATGAAAGAACAATAACATGTTACAAGAGACTGGAATGAATGACTCAAATGACCAAGCTACAATGGCAACTAACAAATGCAACAGTGCATCAATAACTGTATAAGATCAATGGCAACTGCAAATGACAGAAATGATCAACCAAGTTCAACAATCAAAGTCAGGTACAAGATCAACAATGTACAAGTGAGCACATGAACACAGCAGCCTCAATAAATGTCTACAGTGGCTACAGTTTAACAAACAAGTGAAGTTCATATCAGAGGACAAAAGAATAGTAACAACATACAGGCAACAAGACCAGTTCAGATATGATCATCAAGCTATACAATGATGAACCAAACAAGATCCGGCAACAATGATGAAACAACAAATGCAGTACAAACATATACATTCAAGTGCAGTGAAGACTCAATGAAGTGTAACTAAAATAAGTCATATACATGGAGACTACAAGGAAACAGAGCTACAAAGTATATGAAACATGATAGCAGTACACACAGTGAAGAGCATGGCAATGTCGAATGCAAAAAGCAAAGCAAATGTCAACAGGAAGCAAGTATGCAAAGAACTCACAATATAGTCGAAATCATGGGACAACAAGTCAGTAATACCAGTAAACAAAATATCAAGGCTGTAAACAAAAGTCAGGTGATCAGAGATATGAATTAAATTTACAGTGAAGTCTAAAAGAAAAGAATATCACAGAACAAAGTCGAGATGATCAGATTCAAAAGTCAGGTGATCAAAGAAAAAAAAACAGAGAATCAATTATTAAAGATATGGAAACGGTCAAGTTTTATAAATTAGGAAAGTATCAGAAATAAATAGGAACGACTGTTTAAAATCAAAAAGATCGAACGTTCAATAATCGAAGCCGTGAATCAAAAGAAATTTCCCAAAATATGAAAGTCTAAAATCGGAAAGTATAAACATCGTGGGGATCAAGAAATCCAAATCGGACGACTATATAAACAACCCCAAAAATCATCACTGACACTCAAGTAATCAAGTTCAAGTATAATCAGAGAAGAATCAAGCAAGAAATACATACAGAGCACGAATTGAATGTGAGTAATTCAAATTTACTCACCTGAATCGCCAGAGACATAGCCGAAGCTCAAATTCGCCAGCAAAAGGAACAAGGGCAAAGCCCTAATTCAGTCGAGCAAGTATTGAAGAAGATCGAGCCAGATTCGCCATAGAATCGAAACATCGCCGTAGCCCTAAATCGCCATTTTTCATTTCTCAAGGGATCGGGCCAGGAAGTAAAGAAAAAGAGGGATCGAAGTTACAAATTGAAGTGGGCCGACATGTTAGGGCAAATAACAAAAAAAATAGGGCCGGGCTTTAAATAAAAAAAAATAAAAAAATACATTTATTTAAAGCCCAAAATAATTTCTCAACAATTTTTATAAAAGAATTTCAAATTGATTTTAAATTTCAATAGCAATTTTAATCATCTAATTTCGATAATCAATTGATGCAAAATACTGGGTTGTTACAAAATCCTTCATTCCAGAATCATTTATTGTATTCCAGAATCATTTATTGTATTCCAGAATCATTTCTTTTTTCAAGTACTAAATCCTGGTTCTTGATACAGGCAAGATTTAAGTTAGATGAGGAATGGCAAAAAGTCTCCATATTTTAGCAAATGGGGTGTATTTTTAGATTTTCAAAATCTAGATTAGTCCAACGTATATTAAAAGCAAAGTCCAAGGAGGAAAGACTTCAAATGAAACCAGATAACATTAGAAGTACAAAGGACTGGAATGATTTTATCAACTTGAAAACTAGTTCAAAATTTAAGGTAAATTACATATAATCGTTTATCATTTGCATGTATAGGAATTAACTATCCAATGTATAATGTTTTTTAGGGACAAAGCCAAACATTCAAAGCTATTAGGCACAAACAAATGCCACATACATGCAGTTGTAAGGGAATGGCTCGATTAGCTGAAGATATGGTAAGACATTTATTTTACATGAATTTAACTTTTTGTTGAAATTAATCTTTATAACATTAAGCAATGAATAAATGTCACTTCTTATTTGACAGTATATATGTTTATTTTCATTTGGTGAACACTACTTATGTCTTGGACTAGTTTTAAGCATTATAGCCAATACGATCAATTATTTTATTTTGATGTAGAGAAATGAGAGTTCCAATCCATCTTTTGTTTCTAGAATTCATGTTTGGATTAAGTCTCACACTCGAAAAAATGGCGAGCCAGTAAACATGACTATTGGAGATACTATTGTATGTGCTTTTGTTTCAGTTTGAAATATTGTAAATGACTTGAGAATGTGATAATTGTAAGATAACATGCATGTTAACTTTTACAGAAGATGATAAAAAAAATTGAAAATGAATCACAATCTAGCTCAACAACTAATGTGAGAGAAGACGCTCTTTTGGTAGTTTTGGGGCAAGATAAACCAGGGCGATTAAGAGGAATGGGAAGAAGTATGACCCACACCAAGTTTATTTTTTCAAAAGCTAATCAAAAACATACAATCCAACTTCAAAATAGAGTTGTCGATTTGGAGAAGATGGTCCTTATGTTGGTACCACACAATCAGGCGACACTTAGAAAAATTCACTGTTTATATGTTAATATAATCTATTATGTGCTATATTGTTGAATCGGTTCGAAATCAACAAAAAATTGAGAATACAAACATGTTGTAGTGTATGACTTCTTTGAAAAAACTAACTTACATACATATTGGCTTATCAGGGGAATGGAAATTGTAGAGATGAGAGTGCAACTCAAACGGTAAAAATTACTACATTATTGTTATGGTATCAATTAAATTTTGATTTTTAATTAAATAATAACATCATTGCTTTTAATTTATCGTAGAAAAAGTATGAAAAAACACATGATAAATGTGATTTATTGGATTGGACTGGGATCGATGAAATAGTAGCCGAAGGAAGGGTTCTTTCAACTAATCTGAAAGAGCTTATACATAATATTCATCTTGGATCGAATGCCATGAAAATTTTCATAGATTTTCCAAAGAAATCAGATGCTTTTTTATGGAGGACTACACTTAGAATGATTACATATATTGGAGAAGCTAAGGATGAGATAGTAGCATGGCCAACTGATATAGTTGTTTTTCATACCATGAAATACTCCGAGAAAGAAGATATTATGGTAAACATAATTTCATCATGTATTTAATAACTTTATGGTTTAGTACACAAAATTTATTTTATAAATATAATCATTCCTAGAGTAAAACCAACAGTACAAATATCAAATGCAAGCTGTATGATTGGATCGGAAGTAAAGAATTGGTTTTTTTTTGGAAAAAAGGTACTTTATTTATGAAAGGGAAAGAATATATTTTCATGATATTCCTCGTTAAAACCTTGCAACCCCTTAACCTAGATGGGCAACTTGCCAGAAAAAAGAATACATATCATGTCCATATATTAACAATACAACGACAGAGAGCCTGAACCAAGTTGTCAAATAGACGGAGGAGTAAACAAAAGGAATACACTCAAAATCACCCATGCGAGCAACTTGGGTCAACAGACAAAAAAAAAAAAAAAAATAAACACTATACAAACAAGGACACGTGGAACGAAGTAGTAGAAAGAAACGAGACTCTCGAAGTCTTCATAAAACCACAATCCAGAGAGAGAAAACTCATTTACTTTCCCAAATTAGATCTGAGCAAAATAATCTCGCAAGCTTGGACAATAATGACGGTGGCTCAAAGTTAAGGAATCATGAAGAAAACCATCACCAATTTACAGAAGGATCCCGAGCAGCATTTAAGGAGGATGATGATTGGCTTTTGGATCAGTAGTAATGTCGAAATTAGCTAAGATAAGTTTTATATCTGTACTTATCGTTTTAGATTCCAATTGATGCTGGATTTAGGTTTTGCAATCTTGAGTTAAAAGCCTGAGTCTCACTGTGGTAGGCAGTTCTATGCCTTTGAACACCCGACTATTTCTTTCACACCATATGTTCTACACCAGTGTAGTAAATGCTATGTTAGAGATCTGATTCAGTAATGAGTTGCTATTCTGGCTTTGACACATAATTTCCAAAATTTGATTAATATCATAAGAGTTACCGAGATTAAGCTTTAACTTAAGCATAGTGTTGTCCAGTAATTGTCTCGAGTAGTTGCAATGAAAAAAAAGATGATCTCTGTCTTCAAATTGACTTAAACATAACATACAATTTAGATCGATGTTAGATTCCATCTACTGATCCTATCTTTGGTATTTAATTTGTCTAATTTTGCCTGTAGAGCACAAGTAGACATCTTCGGGGCACAACTTTTATCCTAAATGATTTTCGTCCAATTCAGTTTAGTATGCTTGCATCTAATTTGATTTCATGCCAATTTCATGCTAAACTGACCATTGTTGGTAGGTAGCTAGAACCAAAAGTCTTGATGCATTTGATTGTGTATAGTAATGTTGTGTACTGAATGATGAATTTGTGTAGGAACATGTTCAATATGATGTTTCCAATCATTGCCGGACATTATCATGGATACCTTTCTGTTACATCCACCATTAACTGACATAATATTCCATCCAAATTTATCAATCAGTGAGGATCCATTAAGCCATGGATCAAACCAAATATCTGTATTTTCACCATTTGCAATTTTCCTATCAGTTAACCCTTTGCACCATTGTCTGGCTCTAAGCAATGATTTCCAAATATATGAAGCATTGTTATCTATAGTAGCAGTCCAGAAATTAACAGTTTTGCAGTACTTACTATGCATCCATTTTGCCCAAAGAGAATCTCCTTTTATATATTTCCATAATAATTTTACTGCAACTGCTTTAGCAATATCATCAATTCTTCTGATGCTAAGACCACCCTCACTTTTTGTTTTACAAACATCATCCCAACTCATTTTATGTGCTTTCGATTTCCAAATAAAGTTAGCACATATGGAGTTAATTTTCTGGATGATAGACACAGGGAATTGTGTGAATTGAAGCCAAAAATGAATCATTGGATTTATGGCAGTTTTAACTAATTCTGTCCTACCACTAATATTAAGCATCTTGCTATTCCAGTGATTGACTTTTATTAATTTATTTTGTCGATTAATCATTCAAAATCCCTTGCTCTTAATTTGTTATTTGAAAGTGGGATGCCCAAGTACACAATTGGTAGGTTTCCAGTGTTGATGTTTAAAATGTTAGTAATTTGTTGCTTGTTTTTTGCTCCTTTACTAAAGAACAAAGTAGACTTATTTACATTTAAGTCAAGACCAGTTAAATTTTTAGATCCTGAAAAATGTGTTTAATACTTTCAGCATTTTCAGTGGTAGCTTTAGCCAAAATTAAAATATCATCTGCATACAACAGATGGGTAATTAATGGTTCAGTTTGGTATATGGGTAATATATTACCTTTCAAGTATTCCACATCAAACATAATAGTAAGGAATTCCATAGCAATAGAAAATAAATAAGGCGAGAGAGGATCACCTTGTCTTAATCCTCTCGAGCTCTCAATGAATCCAAAGGGGGAACTATCAATTAATATCGAAAACGAGGGGGTAGAAATGCACTCGTAGATGAGATTAGAAAATAACAGTGGAAAGCCCATAGAAATCAGCATGTGATGAATAAACTCTCTACTTATTCTATCATAAGCTTTATGCAGATCAATTTTCAGGCAAAGATTGTTAGAACTTTTCATGTTGAATCCTCTAACCATTTCATATGCTAGCAGAGAATTCTCAGTAATTATTCTACCAGGAATGAAAGCGTTCTGATTATATGAAATAAGATCATTCATATAATTTTTCAATCGATTACAAAGAAGATTGGCAAGAATTTTATAAGAGACATTGCATAGGGAAATCGGTCTAAAATCAGTCATATTAACCGCATCAGGTTTTTTTGGTATAAGACAAATGAAAGTATGATTGATTTCTCTGATAATTTTTCCTGATTGGAGAATGCCATTCATAGCATTCCAAATATCATATTTGATTTGTTCCTAGTGGACTTTGTAAAATTTTGAATTAAGACCATCAGGGTCCAGGGGAGCTATTATCATTAATTTGGAATGTAGCTACTTTAATTTCCTCTAGCTGAAATGGTTTGCATAAATATTTCTAGCATGATCAGTTAAAATTTTCTAAGTAAAGAATTAGTTGCTGAAGGACGGTTGTACTCCAGTGATCCGAAGCAGCTTGTAAATAATATTCCTCTTGGACCATCTACTCTGCTTATTTTGATCGAAGAGAGTAAGAAACCAAACGCATTTTGTGGAGACCGCCAACGGGTATGACATACTTTGGAGAAACTATAGGTAGCAAAGTTGCATGGCCGGAAGAAAATGTAGTTGTTGAGGATATCAATGTCACAACATCTTCTCACACAATGAATGTCATACTATCTTCAACGATAATGTGCATAATTTATGTGTTAAATATATTAAACATACAATTAGACAATCTTTTCTTCTTTTAAAATATATTTAAACGATTTCTTTTGTTGTGTGATAGAGTACAAATTTGAAGTTAAACACTAAATGCAAGTTGATTGGCCTTGATGGAGTTGAAGTGATGGCCGAAGGACGTGTCTTCAATTGACCCAAAATTATTGGTCTATTTTGTTCCACTTAGAGAAAATGCAGTTAAAGTTTGGATAGAGACGGTAAGAATTCCAAACGCATGTTTGTGGAGACCTACATCTAAGTTTGAAACCATCGAAGATGCAATTGGTTCTACTATAGCTTGGCCTTCTGCAAATGTTATAGCAGATTCACCTTCTAGTAAACATGAGATATAATTTATTATGTTTATGTCTACACTTAGGAGGATCTTATTTCATTTCTTTCTTTTTTACATTTAATTGAAATAGATAAATCATAAATAAATGTGCATATTGTTTTTTAATTAATTGTTGTAATTTTTTTCATATAGGTAATTGTTAAAGTTTCAATACAAACTTTTTGGATAAAGGCTTTCTTCTATATGGGCAACCGCACGATTTGTTTTCCTTCAAATCCGTTTGGGATAATGGTCAAGTGTAGGTACTCTAATTTCTATCCTTCTCTTTGTTGCATATTGTTTCATATACTCCATAATCTGTAGCTCTTTGTGCATTGGTTTGTTTCTTGTAATCTTTATCTTGCAAATAACATAAACCCTAAGATCTAGAATTACATGATTATCATATATGTAATGAGTCAATAAAACATACCTCCAGTCATCTTGTATATGAATCAGCAATGGTTGTTGTCGAAAGTTATTTCAATGGAGAAAGGAAATGGTTTCTCTCTCTTTTCCTATATCTTTTATGTGTTTTTCTATATCCTTTGTGATGGGCAAAGGTTAATATTTATAGGTAGAGAGAGGACCAAATTTCCAGATTTGTAGACTTAGTCTTGATCGTCCATCAAGATCAAGATGAGGGAAATTAACGCTCTAGATTATAATCGTTTTATTGATTAGCATTTTAATAGGAAAACCTTTTAGATTCTATTGACCACTAAATGAGGAAGGAAACGTTTGAGGAAGGAAACGGTCAAATTTCCTTACAAAATAAGGAAGGAAAACCATTAATGTTTTCGTATTAATTTCCTTATAAAACGGTCAAATTTTCTTACAGTCTCCCACTTGGTCAATAGTAAAATCCAGTAATGTTTTCGTATTAAGGTCATAAGGCGCGCATGATATGCTAAACTTTTCTTTAATCAGTTATCATAAGTGTCTTGGCTAATCCAGTGGTCAATGGAAGTCATGACGTGTACATGTTATTTTGCAACATGCTTACTTCCATGTACTATGACATTGACAACTTTCATAACTAGACCGTAGATGAGCATAACTTAATGGTCACATAATGTCTTGAAGCAAAAGACTGTTTCTGTTATCATTTATCTAAATATAAATGTGTACACATTATAAAACAGAAATAAAAGATGTACAAATTATTAAGAGCTCAATAATTGTTATGTCTCGCTAAGTACAAAATAAATGGCATAATAAGGAGATAATTAGGAACTATCTGCAAGACCCATGCTATCAGTATGTCTCTGAAAGGTCTTTGGAGGTAGTCCTTTCATGAATATGTCCGCCACTTGTAAGTCTGTACTTATCGATTCAACAACAATTTTCTTTAGTTTAACATCTTGCTTCAGTAGTAGGTATTTCAGGTCCATGTGTTTGGAACCTTTGGTTATCCTATCATGCTTGGAGAAAAAGGTAGCAGCTTCATTGTCGCAGTAGACACTTAGTGGCTTAGAGATAAAACTTAAAGTGCCAAATTGTGAGACAAAATTACGCAGCCATTGTTAGCACCAAAATTGGTCACTAACCTCGTTCAGAAAGATTGTGTAGAGATATCAGTGATGAAAGTAAATTAAACAGAGAAGACAATGCTAATTTAAATGCAGAAAGTAAGAACACCAAATTTATAGTGGTTCAGCGTAATTGCCTACGTCCACTTTGTTCAACTTTATTGATTTCCTTTATCGTTGATTACAAATACAATTCGTGAATCAAATGCTTAAGTGAAGTTGTTGAGCAGAGAAGATGAGTCTTGAAAATGGCAGAGTCTCCCCGGTGTTCTCTCTCTCCAAAAAAGGATCCATTTCACTGTGACCCTGCCCCTCTATTTATAGGAAATATGGGCTGGACTTCCCAAGTGGGCTGGATAGCCGAACGCTCAAGCCCTAGTGCAGTGGTCGCTATATGCCGAACCAGGTGTGCCGAACACCCTGATGCCGAACAATCCCTTCTATGCCGAACGATGTGGTTTGAGGTTTGGGAAGTGTAGGATGTTAGACAGTCGAAGCCGAACGCTCTGCTAGACGCCGAGTACTCTTGTTGCCGAGTAGTCTCGATGCCGAGCGCTCTTGTATGCCGAGCAGCCTTGATGCCTAGCACCCTTGTATGCCGAGTAGTCTCGATGCCGAGCGCTCTTGTATGCCGAGCAGCCTTGATGCCGAGCACCCTTGTATGCCGAACGCTAGCGCCGAGCATTGGTTGCCGTCGAGTGCCAGTTGACGCCGAGTTCCATTGGGATGCCGAGTGCTACGCCGAGTACTCCTGGATGTCAAGCGCTTCGCCGAACACTCCTGGATGCCGGTCACTCTCTGATGCCGGACACTCTCTGATGCCGGTCACTCTCTGATGCCGGACACTCCCTGATGCCGGTCACTCCCTGATGCCGGACACTCTCTGATGCCGGACACTCCCTGATGCCGGTCACTCTCTGATGCCGGACACTCTCTGATGCCGGACACTCCCTGATGCCGGTCACTCTCTGATGCTGAGTTGAACTGGATGCCGAGTACTAGTTTCCTATCAAATCTCCAGGAAACACTTGCCCCCCAAAGTGTATCGCGTGGCCGAACGTGGTATGCTTTGAACCGTGCAACCTTTTCGTCACGTCTTAAACCCTTGGCTAACCTCGAGCGGAGACGCCCCTTTTGTGGGACCGATGTGTGCCGGACGTGTTCCAAATGCCGAACGAGACATTCGCGTTCGAACGGTGCTTCCTTGCCGAGTGATGCTTCAGTGCCGAACTGTTATGCGCCAAGGCCGAACGCTATGACCTTGATCGGTTCTACCGGTCATGGCCTTTTCGACTTCTACCTCCCTCTATATAACCAGGCGCCCTTCCACCATTTTCCCTTTACGCTTTCTCTTCTGTCATTCCCAGAGACTTGCAATTCTTGCCACCCTATCAGATATAAAGTCTAGTTGATCCTTCCACAACTTCGATCGTCAAACTAGGTATCATTCCCTCCACGATTACATTACTTCAACTTTAGGTTCATCACGTGGGAACGGGGTATTTCTATGGTTGTACAATGTGTGGCTATTAGAAGTGGTTCGCACGTTCGGAGTCGCCGAACGGTGCATGGTAGTTAGACCTAGTTCCTTTGTGCTAATCAAGATTGGAAGAAAAAGGAAGATGGGGTGTCGAACGGCGTAACCTTCGCCGGGCGATCTGTCTCTGTCGTTCGGCGTAAATGGAGAAAGAGCAGGGCGGAGTTATGATCGAGGGCGGAGCGCTACTTTAGCCGAACGAACTAAGGCCGAACACTACCCTTATGCCGAATAGACATATATGCCGAATAGCATCTAGACCGAACGACATAATTGCCGAACAACTCTCACGCCGAACAGTTACATACCTGCCGAACAGAACTTAGACATGCCGAACGAACACACACATGCCGAACAGAACTTTTAACTGGACGATGACTTAACCGAACGAGGCCTTTAGCCGAACAGAACTTAGACAAACATTCCTTAGACCGAACAATCTTGAATGCCGAACGGAATGCCTGATGACCTATACTTAGGACGAACAATACAATTGCCGATCACTACTTAAATGCCGAACGGTATAAATGTCAAACTACACTTAGGCCGGTTACTTTAGAAATCATATGTCTTCTGAATCTGGAACTGTAATCGCTACCAGGCGGGCTCTTCGAGACGGTCAGCGATGACGGTCTTCGAAGGCCACGATTTGAAACTCATTTTTATATCCTTGAAATCTTATTGCTTGTACACAATTGCTTGCACTAGTTCACACACCACGTGGGGGGAAAACTCGTGTTGCTAATTCTAACGTTCAACGTTTTTTAAGTATAGTTTCCTCAAGCACTTAGCCAGGTTCGTTATTTATTTGGGATGTCGAGAAAATCTAGCTCCGCCACTATATCCGACAGGCCTGGGCCGTCATCAAGGCAAGGAGCTGCTGATACTTCTAACCCATCGACTTCTCCTGCTCATAACTTGGCGCTTGATGCTCTGGAGGCAACCATCTTACTAGACAACCCGATCGATTCTCAAGCCTCGAAGATCAACGAAGCTGCTCTGCGACGGATATGCTACATTCATGGGATTCCTTTTGCCGACGTGTTAGTTCCTTCGAGACACGATCGTCCTCTTCTGCCCCCAGTCGGGTACACTACCTGCAACAAGTTCATGTGTTGGATGGGCAGCGTGCCTCCATTCAATTTATTTCTCCAGGATGTTCTGCAGTACATAGACATGGCTCCGTCGCAGCTGCACCCGAACGGCCATGCATTCCTATACGGGACTTACTTACTTTTCATGGCCGTCTTCTCCAGACCTCCAACCCCCGGTGATATCAGATACATTTATATGTTCAAGAGACGGAAAGACAGTCCTTCCTTTATGTTCCTCGAGCCATACCACAAATGCTAGATCTTGACAGGGGCATGTAGCAAATTCACCCTGTACAAACAGGAATGGTTCTATGTGCGCTGCCCTTCTGGTTTCGCTAGGAGATGGGTTGAAGGCAGTAAGTCTCTCTGCTGAATCACTATTTGTATTTAATCGGAGTCATGCTTTTCCTAACTCTTCATTTCATCTTTTCAGGTATCAACCCGCGTCCGGAAGGCCGAGGATATTCTGAGGCTGTTGAATCCATTAGAGCTCTTCCTGCTGAGGATCGAGACATCCGGACTATCATTTCAAATGAATCGCTGTCGGGGTTTGGCTTGCTAGCCCCTGGTCGTCGGATCAGCCTTCCAGAAGGTGTTACCATTCCCAAACCTCCGTCCGGTAAAGGGAAAAAACTTGCCGGATCGTCGTCGCGTCGCGCTCCCGACACGCACGAAGAAGGCGAGCGCAAAGAGGATGATGCCCCTGAAACTCAGGGCGAGAACGTGGGTCCCGCTTGGAATCCGGCAATCGAAGTTCAGGATATTGAGACATCATCCTCCCCTTCGAAGGGAAAGAAGAAGTTGAAATATACGGTTCAAAAGGAGAAAGTTGGTGGCACCTCAAAAGTTACGCCTATCCCTCCTGAGAAAGAGGCTTCTTCACAGCACCTGGAAAGTTCTCTGAGGGGTCTGTCCAACCTATCCATCCCCGATGATTTACTTAATTACGGGTTCGATGATCCTGAAGCTCTCAAATTCTCTTCGCTCGCTAGAGGCAATGTAGGAGTTCAACTCCCGGCTCAAGGAGACGACACCCCGATTAGCAAAGATAAACGAACGGGTCCGTCGGGGGGAACACTAGGACACACACGCACATGCGCATTCCATAATATACTTCAAGTCTTTTTAGCTCGTGAATTCTCCTTAACTCGTTGTTATCTCCATTCTTTGCAGGTGATATGGGCCGCTCTCACGGACTTGATCGCCTTCAGGGGTCTTCTATATTCCATCACTCTGGACGGGATTCCGGTTCAGGCAGACGCAGGGACCGGGGTGATTATGAAGATAGGGACAATCGTCCTCGCGAGTCGTCTCACCGCAAGAAAGCACATTCTCAATCTTCCCAGTCCCGCGATCTTCCTCCTCCAACTGAGCCGGATAAAGAGAAGTCTTCGCAGAAGGGTTATCAGTCTGATGCTGCTCGAGAACAACACTCCAGTTCATCGAGTACGAGGCAAGTTCGAGATCAACGTAAATGAACGGAATTCTCAAAGCCTCCTCCTCCTACTCCTGCGGTGGACCCAACTGTTGCGGAAAAGATGGTCGATCTTAAGGCCAAGTTTCCAAAAATTTGCTTCGATGGTCTGAAGTTCCTCCCGGCCATTCATCATATTCCCGGGCATGTGAAGCAGAGTGCCATTGCCTGCAATAACGACGTCTATGTTCAACATGACGCGTTTGTGCACTTGGTGGAGAAGGTTTCGGAAGTATCTATTGAGCGTCAACACGAGATTGACCGTCTGAATCTGGAGGCTGACACCGATAAGAAAATCATCAAACTCCAAGACGAAGAGCTCGCTTCGTATAAGTCAAAGCTAGAAGCCGCTGAACAAAGCGCAAAAATACTGCCGAGGCCGTTACTCGTTTAGAGGCGGCTCACAAAAAAGAGCTTGACGAAGCAGTCCAGCGCAGCGGTGCCCTCGCCCTAGAAAAAGACTCTATCCAAAAGGAAAGGGACGCACTTGCTACTCAAGTCAAGGAGATGAAGGAATTACTTTCCAAGGAGAAGGAAGACAAAGTAGCCGCTCAAGAAGAATCGCAGCGATACTGCGATGAGATTGTTGCTACCCGACTCCTGAAGACAAAGCTCGATGACGAACTCGCCGGGGTCGAGAAAATGAAGGACGAGGCCCGTGAGGAGGGCAAAAGAATGGCTGTGGAAGAGCTTGATTCTCGCCTCGAGGCGGCCGCAGAAGCCGGCAGGGAAGAGGTCAAAAGTATGTTTGACCCGTTGATCGCCAAGTATGGGGCCCGCGTCCTTATGCACCGCGACTTAACATTTCTGGGTGACGGCTACCTCGAATCCCTGGCTGAGGCGTAGGAAACTCTGATAAGGATCAGGAAGGTCGAGTCGGGCTCCAACGAGGTCGATGAGGATGTCTTGGTGAAGGAGTTCCTAAGGGGGAATGAGCCATCGGACTTATCCGCAGCATTGGCACTTTATGGCAAAGGCTCTTCCCCTCCGAAAGAGAAGAATGACGAAGCTGGCCCGTCTGGGGCCGATGCTACTACTCCTCACATTGCTGCTCCTTACGCTGCTCAATCGGCCGGTCGGCCAACACTTGATCCATTCGAGCAGCATGCTAGTTATGATCCCGAAGATCCTGGGCTTGGTGTTCATGTGCTGTCACATATCCTGGAGGGTGAAACCCCTCGTGCCACCGATAGCCAACCAGACCCTGGTAGGAAATTCTTCTTTCTCTAGAAATTGAAGAGATCCCGTCATTTTTCAGCAGTGGCTACTCGTTCTAATGCTCATTCCTTATGTTTTCGTGCAGGTTGCTCTGACGCCGAGCCAACTCCGAGGAGCGATGACGCCAAGGAGGAAGCAGAGAAAACAAGCGACGTTGCTCACGCAGGAGTAACTCCCGGTCCAGACGCTCAAGTGATCGGGGCGCTAGATGATGACAAACTTGATACTTCGTCTCCTGCCGAAGGAAGCGATGAAATTGAAATCACTGGCGCCTCTGAGCATACTTCAGAGATGAGCATGAAGGACCGTCTTGCGGACGAGGAGAAGAAAAAAGTCAAAGTCAAAGTTGAGTCTGAAATACTGGAACTCACTGACCAGCGGAACAGACCTTTGAAAATCATTCTCCCGGGCAGGTCCAAACCACTAGATGTTCCGTCTCCTACTCCCGACTCCGTTTCTCTAGCAAGCAAAAAGTCCAAGAAAAAGCGTGAGGGAGAGGAGTCGTCGGAAACAACGAAGGAAGACAAAAAGAAGAAGTCGAAGAAATAATCGATACACTCGTTCAATGAGTTTTTTGCTTAAGTCTTGTAATTTCTTTTATCTTCCACAACTTGCAGTTTGTATAGAGAGGTCTGAATTTTGTAGGAGTGATCATGTATCCCCATTTTGGACTTATCGAATAAAATTTAGTTTCTTTTTGTTTGAATGATTCTCTTGTCTTTATTTGGTTTGCTGACACTGTGTTCCGGGGACTTGGAGACTTGAGACTGCTTATACTCTAGTCCGCGCTCCGGGGGCTTGGAGTACTCCGATCCGCGCTTTGGGGATTCGGAGATTTGAAATCGTTTATACTCTAGTCCGCGCTCTGGGGACTTAGAGTACTCCGCTCCGCACTCTGGGGATTCGGAGATTTGGAATTCGTTTATACTCCAGTCCGCGCTCTGGGGACTTAGAGTACTCCGCTCCGCACTCTGGGGATTCAGAGATTCGAAGTCGTTTATACTCTAGTCCGCGCTCTGGGGACTTAGAGTACTCCGCTCCGCACTCTGGGGATTCGGAGATTTGGAATCGTTTTATACTCTAGTCCACACTCTGGGGACTTAGAGTACTCCGATCCGTGCTCTGGGGATTCGGAGATTTGAAATCGTTCGTACGAGTCTGTATGTCGTGCAGGATAATGTAATTTATCATCCAATTTAGAGATATAGAAACTTCATAGAAAATATGGCTTCAAGCCTTTATTAATGAGAATCAACTAAATTGCTTGATTACAACTTTTAAAAAGGAAACTAAGTCATATATTGAATGGGAACATGCAGGAAATAACAGTGCCTACAACAAGAAAGGAAAACATGCTAAATGTAATAGTGCCGCAAATGTTCACTGTTCCATGCTCGGGGGAGTGTCGCGCCATCAACGGTCGCTAGCTTGAATGTTCCTTCTCCAAGCTTTCGTTCAATGGCGTATGGACCTTCCCAGCTGGGATTCATGCGTGATGGTACCGGGAAGACTCGTTTCAGAACGAGATCACCCACATCAAAGATTCTTGGGCGGACTCTGCCGTCGTAGTAACGCTTGACTCGATGTCTGTGCGCCGCCGCCCTTAATTCAGCTTCTTCACGCTTTTCGTCGATGCAGTCCAGTGATTCCAGCAAGAGGTTTTGGTTCGTCTTGGGATCATAGTATGTCACTCGGTGCGATGGAACTTCAAGTTCCACGGGTATAACGGCTTCAGAGCCGTATGCCAAGGCGAACGGAGTGTGGCCGGTCGCGGACTTGTGGGTAGTTCTATACGCCCATAATGCTGTCGGGAGTTCATCTACCCACTTGCCTCCAATCTTCTCCAGACGCTTCTTCAGTATGGACTTGATTATTTTGTTAACGGCCTCGACTTGTCCGTTAGCTTTTGGGTGTGCAACGGCGGCGAACTTTTTCTCGATGCCGTACTTTAAACAGAACTCTTTGAACTCTCTACTTTCAAATTGCGTTCCGTTGTCTGTAATGATGGTGCGTGGAAGGCCAAAGCGGCATATAATGTTTCGTACAACGAAGTTAATGACCTTCTTAGAGGTGATAGTGGCCAAAGGTTCTGCCTTAGCCCATTTCGTGAAATAGTCGACTGCAACTATTGTGTATTTCGCACCACCTTTGGATGGAGGCAAAGAGCCGATTATGTCGATTCCCCAGATCGCAAATAGCCAAGGACTGATCATTTGTGTGAGTTCCGTTGATGGAGCCCTCGGGATTTTCGCATATCTTTGACACTTGTCGCATTTTCTTGCGTAGTCCGCGGCATCCCGGTTTACGGTGGGCCAGTAATATCAATAGCGGAGGATCTTCTTTGCTAGCGTTTTCCCCCCAGTATGGTCGCCACATTCCCCTTCGTGAACCTCTCTCAAGACTCGCTTTGTTTCATCATGAGCGATGCATCGTAATAACGGGACTGAGAATCCTTTTCGATACATTGATCCATCCTGCATTATGTATCGCGCGGCCTTTCGAAGGACCTGCCGTCTTTCGCTTCTTTTTCCTGGTAAAGCCCCGGTCGTCAGGTACAGTTTGAATGGGGTTATCCACGATTCCTTCTCGATTTCTGTTCCCAACACGCGATCGACTTTCATTTCGTCTATGCTCGGGGCATGCAAGACTTCGATGGGATACAATCCCATTTGTTGCACATCGTCGGTACTCGCGAACTTAGCCAATAAGTCGGCTTCTTTGTTCTGTTCGCGCGGGATATGTGAGATGTCATAACGCTCAAGATTTGATAGTAGTTCTTGGACCTGAACGAGGTATGGAGCAAGCTTTCGTCCCTTTGCTTGGTAGTCTCCCCGTACTTGGTAAACCACCAACTGCGAGTCACAAAAGATTTCGACTGATTCGATCCCGAGTTCCCTGATGAGCTTCAAGCCAGCGATCAGTGCTTCATATTCGGCTTCGTTATTTGTAGTCGGGAAATCGAGCTTCAGGGCATAACAGATCGATCGGTTTTCCGGAGTTACAAGAACTACGCCCGCGCCGGAGCAACGGTCGTTTGATGCACTGTCGGTGTATAATTTCCATCGCACGGGGGGAATGATGTCGTGATCGTCCGGTTTGATGGGTATGGTAAACTCAGCGATGAAGTCTGCTAATGCTTGCCCTCAGATGGCTCTCCGTGGTAAGTACGCGATATCGAATTGGCTCAACTCGATGTTCCATCTTAGCAATCTTCCAGAAGTTTCCGGCCGTTGGAGTACCTGCCTCAGGGGTTGATCGGAATAAACACCGACTGAATGTGCTTGAAAGTACGGGCGAAGCTTTCGTGATGCAATCACCAAGCAATAAGCCAATTTCTCTATTTTAGGGTAATTCCTCTCGGCCCCTGTTAAACGTTTGCTAACATAATACACCGGCTTTTGGACTCGATCCTCCTCTCGTACCAAAGCCGCACTTATCGCATGTGGGGATACAGCCAAGTATACGTACAACATCTCATGGTCAACTGGTTTTGATAGCATTGGTGGGATCTCCAGATGCCTCACCAGATTCCGGAATGCTTCCTCACAGCTAGACGTCCATTCAAAATTTCTCTTTCCTTTATTTATTATGTCAAAGAACGGGATGCACTTGTCAGTTGCCTTGGATATAAATCGACTCAGCGCAGCTACTTTTCCGTTCAAGCTCTGTACCTGCTTTATAGTCCTGGGCGCTTGTACATCTCGAATAGCTTGGATCTTTTCTGGGTTGGCTTCGATTCCCCTAGCGTTGACGATGAATCCCAAAAACTTCCCTGATGCAACGCCGAAAGAACACTTCAACGGGTTGATCTTCATGCCATAAAACCTGAGTATGTCGAACATTTCAGCCAAGTCTTGAATGTGGTCGTTTGACCGTTGTGACTTCACGAGCATGTCATCCACACAAACTTCCATGGTTTTACCTAGCCGGTCTTTGAACATTCGATTCACCAGACGTTGGTAAGTTGCTCCAGCATTCTTCAATCCAAAGGGCATCACTACATAGCAATACAGTCCGACATTTGTAACGAAGCTGGTGTGTTCTTGGTCCGGAATATGCATTGGGATTTGGTTGTATCCTGAGTACGCATCCATGAATGACAGTAACTCGTGTCCTGCGGTGGAATCGACCAACTGATCGATCCTAGGCAACGGGAAACTGTCCTTAGGGCATGCTTTGTTCAAGTCGGAATAATCTACGCAAGTCCTCCATTTCCCATTAGCCTTCTTTACTAGCACGGGATTGGAGACCCATTCAGGGTAGAGGGCGTCGCGGACGAACCCATTTGCTTTGAGTTTGTCCACCTCCTCTCCAAGAGCGGCGGATCTCTCCGGATCCATTCCTCTCCTTTTTTGCTTGACTGGGACGTATTTCGGGTCTATGTTCAACATATGACTCGTGATGGCGGGAGAAATCCCACACATATCAGAATGCATCCAGGCGAAAACATCAAGGTTCGCCCGGAGGAAGTCGCTAAGGTCTTCAGTCATTGCGGGGCCTAGCTGTGATCCGATCTTCAGTATTCGCGAAGGGTCGTCACGGCTAACTGAAATGTCAATTGTTAATTCAGCCGGTGCCGCCTTCTCTTCCCTGGGTTTCTCATCGTCGTCTCTCGGATCTATATCTCCGTAGATCCGAGAACTATGCCCGAGCCAGGGCTCGGGCACTACTTGTCAATTATCCGCATTGAGGATGCGGACGGGATTGTCCGCAACCTTTCCCTTCTCCCTCCGGTGGGCCTCTCGGAGCTCGGCCACATAACAGGAACGACCAGCCGCTTGATCGCCGTGAACAATGCCTACTCCTTTGTCAGTCGGGAACTTCAACGTTAAACACCACGGGGCTAACGCTGCCCTAAACTCCGCCAGGGCCGGCCGACCCAAGAAAACGTTATACGGAGAGTCCACATCCAAAACTACAAAGGGTAGAATTCGCACTCTCCGACGCTCGCCTTGTCCCAGTTCAACTGGTAACTCGACATATCCCACTGCATCAGTTGCAGCGCCGTTAAAGCCGTGAATACGAGCTTTGGATGGTTTCAAGTCTTTTGTTTCTAGCTTCATTTGATCGTAGGCCTTCTTGAAGATGATGTTGACCGAACTTCCAGAATCAATCAGAATTCTTTTTACATATGCTGGTCCGATCGTTGCAGATATGACCATGGGGTCGATGGTCGGAGCCTCTACCTGATCAGCGTCTCTGCTTTTGAACACAATATCGTCTGTCATTACGCGCTGCTACTTAGCAGGGGCTCCGTCCTCCATGTTCGAACAACACTCAAAATCTGCATGCTTCAAGGAACTCGCATATCGCTCCATCTCCTGCCAATTCTTATCCGCGGGGTGAGGCCCGCCGATAATTGTATTTATGACCAGTCTACCAACGGTCCGGGCAGGCTCCTCGGGATGACGTGGAGCTGGTGCATGACCTGGGTTGGACGTTCCCTGTCCTCCTTCTTGTGGATCCTTCACAAATTCTTGCAATTTCTTCTGCCTGATCAACTTCTCGATAGCGTCGTGCAAGTGTCTACATTCTTCCGTATTGTGTCCATAAGTCTCATGGAAGCGACAATATTTCCCGGTCCGCTTCTGTTCTTCGGTTGATTCTTTTGGACGTGGTTTTCTGTACTGAAAAGTATTGCAGGTGGATAGGTAAATGTCTTCAAGTGGGGCGTTTAGCGGAGTGTACTCGCTGTAGCTTGGAATTCTCGACTTCAACTTTCCTGCTTCTTTTCTTTTCCTTTGACTCCTTCCTCCGGACTCCTTGGGTTGCCTAGGCTTGTTCTGGACATTGACTTGGACCTTTCCCGAGCTGTCTCCAGATTGCTTCACAGCGATGTTGCTCTTTATTGACTCTTGGACAGGCCCTGGCGCCTTATCTCGTCGTACCCACCTAGCTTCCTCTCTTCTTATGAACTGGTGTGCCTTAGAGTAGAAACGCTCTAGCGTAGCTGGAGGTTTTCCTGCCAGCCAGTCTCCAAACTCAGAGTCTGGATCCACACCTCTCATTACAGCCATCAGAATTGCATGGTCATTGGGATTACTGACTTCAGTTGCTGCTACGTGGAATATTTGCAAATATTCCTTCAACGATTCCCCAGGTTTTGGATTACACTTGACAGAGACATCACGTCCTTTGGGCGCGTAGTGTGTATCCTGAACTGCTCAATAAACTTCTTTGCCAACTCCTCGAAATTTGATACGGATCGTGGAGGAAGTCGGGTGAACCACATAGTAGCGATCCCAGATAGAGTAATCGGAAAGCACCTACACTTGGTGGCATCATTCGCTCTGGCTGAATCCATCATCCATTCGTACCTCATGACATGTTGTCTAGGGTCAGTCTTTCCTTCATATGCAGGAATAGTAGGCATACTAAACTTCCTGGGGTACGCCGCTTGCAACACAACATCCGTGAACGGAGTATGACTTCTTGACACTCCCCAGTCATCATTTGATAAGCCCTGATTCTCTTTCATCAGTTGCCTGATCATGGCTGTCAGATCGGGTGTCTGTATGGAAGGCGGAAGGTTGGAGTCTGTTCTACGCGCCTGTCCATGCTGATGCCTCCTCTCTTGGCGATCTGCCAATCGTGCATCTTGAGGTTCGACATCGTTAGCATTTTGATGATCTGGGCCTCTATCTTCCATGTGTATCCCGGTCCTGAAGCTTCCAGCTCTTGCTTGGTCGCGGTCTCCAGCTGTTCGAACAGCAGCATCTGCCCGCGCAGCATCAGTCTTACGGCGTCTGCGCCTGGGAGGTTCATCAGAGGAAGTAGAGCTGTTAGATGAGGAGTAAGCAGCGGGATCGCCCCCAGCATTCTGTTGCTGGTGTTGAGTAAGTTGTGCCATCAGGTTGGCATTGGCTTGCATCTGCTCTCCTAGTTGTCTCCTACTTTCCCTGAGCTCTCTCATCAAGTCGTTGAACTCTATTCTGGTGACAACTGGAGTTTGGTCCTGAGTGGCAACTCCTGTATTTGGAATTGCCGATTGATTGCTAGGCCCTGCTTGTTGCACGCTAGCAGTCTCGTGGGCATCCGCATTGTGAGAAGCTGACCTGGTACGTGGTCTTGCCATTGTAGAGTTATTGGTATGAACTCTGAGTAGAATCAACGGATGTCCTATCAGTGAGTCGGATCTTCTTTGGGGGATTTGTTCAATCCAGTAGCTTCAAAGCAGATCCTTGAGGTCTGAGAATTCAACTCTTAGTGAAAGCACCAAAGTGTTAGCACCAAAATTGGTCACTAACCTCGTTCAGAAAGATTGTGTAGAGATATAAGTGATGAAAGTAAATTAAACAGAGAAGACAATGCTAATTTAAATGCAGAAAGTAAGAACACCAAATTTATAGTGGTTCAGCGTAATTGCCTACGTCCACTTTGTTCAACTTTATTGATTTCCTTTATCGTTGATTACAAATACAATTCGTGAATCAAATGCTTAAGTGAAGTTGTTGAGCAGAGAAGATGAGTCTTGAAAATGGCAGAGTCTCCCCGGTGTTCTCTCTCTCCAAAAAAGGATCCATTTCACTGTGACCCTGCCCCTCTATTTATAGGCAAATATGGGCTGGACTTCCCAAGTGGGCTGGATAGTCGAACGCTCAAGCCCTAGTGCAGTGGTCGCTGTATGCCGAACCAGGTGTGCCGAACACCTTGATGCCGAACAATCCCTTCTATGCCGAATGATGTGGTTTGAGGTTTGGGAAGTGTAGGATGTTAGACAGTCGAAGCCGAACGCTCTGCTAGACGCCGAGTACTCTTGTTGCCGAGTAGTCTCGATGTCGAGCGCTCTTGTATGCCGAGCAGCCTTGATGCCTAGCACCCTTGTATGCCGAGTAGTCTCGATGCCGAGCGCTCTTGTATACCGAGCAGCCTTGATGCCGAGCACCCTTGTATGCCGAACGCTAGCGCCGAGCATTGGTTGCCGCCGAGTGCCAGTTGACGCCGAGTTCCATTGGGATGCCGAGTGCTACGCCGAGTACTCCTGGATGTCAAGCGCTTCGCCGAACACTCCTGGATGCCGGTCACTCTCTGATGCCGGACACTCTCTGATGCCGGTCACTCTCTAATGCCGGACACTCCCTGATGCCGGTCATTCTCTGATGCCGGACACTCTCTGATGCCGGACACTCCCTGATGCTGGTCACTCTCTGATGCCGGACACTCCCTGATGCCGGACACTCCCTGATGCCGGTCACTCTCTGATGCCGAGTTGAACTGGATGCCGAGTACTAGTTGCCTGGTCAAATCTCCAGGAAACAGCCATGTTCCCTGAATTGAAGCCTTATAACATGCTACGTATTCAGCCATCATGGTGGATCCGAAAAGCATCCTAGATTTATGGCTTCTCCATGATATTGCACCTCCACATAAGAGGTACACATAGCCAAGAGTGCAGATCCTAGTGTCAGTACATCCAGCAAGGTCTGAATCAGAATAACCAGTTACCTATAGGTAACTTGATTTTCTATAGGTGAGCATGTAATTCCTTGTTCCCTTTAGGTATCTCAGTACCTTCTTTGCAGCTTTCCAATGAGCGATTCCTGGGTTACTTTGAAATCTACCCAGCATACCAACTGCATGACTGATATCGAGTCTTGTACAGACCTGTAAATACATCAAACTCCCTACAAGAGATGCATAAGGATATTTGGTCATTTCTTCTCGTTCCATAGGAGTCATGCAAATTTACCTATATCATTATGGATGGATGCATTACGAACAACTGTCTACATCTTAAATAGTGTTCCAAGTAAGGTCGTTCCAAACTCCTTTTGAACTTTGGAAAGGATGGAAACCTAGTTTAAGACATCTCAAAATTTGGGGTTGCCCAGCTGAAGCTAGACTGTAAAATCCAAATGAAAAGAAATTGGATTTTAAGACAGTCAGTGGTTACTTTATAGGTTACCCAGAAAAATCTAAAGGATATAGATTTTATTGTCCTAACCATAGTACAAGAATTGTTGAAACCGGCAATGCCCAATTCTATGAAAATGGTGAAATCAGTGGGAGTACAAAACAACAAGAAGTGGTCATTCATGAAATAAGGGTACCCATTATCTTACCCTCTATTTCGAAAGATATTGGGAATCATTCCATTGTTGAACCTGTTCACAATGAGGGAAACCCAATAAATGATCAACAACTCCATAATGAAATTATCACCAATCATAATGTTGATGAAGTACCACAGGAACTAGTATTAAGAAGATCTCAAAGACAAAGAAGATCAGCTATTCCTGATGATTATATGCTTTATCTAATAGAATCTGAAGGAACTACGGACCCAATTTCTTATTCACAAGCCATTAAGGATGTTAACTCTCTTAAATGGATTGATGCCATGAAAGATGAACTGAAATCTATGGATAATAATCAAGTTTGGAAAATCGTTCAATTGCCGCAAGGACATAAAGCAGTCGGTTGTAAGTGGGTCTTCAAGACCTAACGTGACTGCAATGGTAAAATTGAACGATATAAAGCCAGACTTGTTTTCAAAGGTTTTAATCAGAAAGAAGGCATTGACTATAATGAAACTTTTGCTCCTGTTTCCAGGAAAGATTCTCTTAGAATTATCATGGCATTAGTAGCTCATTATGATCTCGAGTTACATCAAATGGATGTGAAAACAGCCTTTCTAAATGGAGACTTGGAAGAAGAAGCCTACATGCGTCAACCTGAAGGCTTCATAATTGAAGGACAGGAAGACATGGTCTGCAAACTTAAGAAATCAATATATGGACTGAAACAAGCTTCAAGACAATGGTATCTAAAGTTTCATGAAATCATTACCACTTTCGATTTCACAGAAAACATAGTTGACCCTTGTATATACCTCAAGTTCAGTGGGAGCAAGTTCATGATTGTCTCAAAAAACATATATTGACAAAATTCTTGAGAGATTTGGCATGACGATTTGTTCCTCTAGTCCTGTCCTACCACATGTAATCTTTATCTTGCAAATAACATAAACCCTAAGATCTAGAATTACATGATTATCACATATGTAATGAGTCAATAAAACATACCTCCAGACATCTTGTATATGAATCAGCAATGGTTGTTGTCGAAAGTTATTTCAATGGAGAAAGGAAATGATTTCTCTCTCTTTTCCTATATCTTTCTTTATGTGTTTTTCTATATCCTTTGTGATGGGCAAAGGTTAATATTTATAGGTAGAGAGAGGACCAAATTTCCAGATTTGTAGACTTAGTCTTGATCGTCCATCAAGATCAAGATGAGGGAAATTAAGGCTCTAGATTATAACCGTTTTATTGATTAGCATATTAATAGGAAAACCCTTTAGATTCTATTGACCACTAAATGAGGAAGGAAACGTTTGAGGAAGGAAACGGTCAAATTTTCTTTCAAAATAAGGAAGGAAAACCATTAATGTTTTCGTATTAATTTCCTTACAAAAAGGTCAAATTTTCTTACATTTCTTTCTTTTCATTGAATCTTGGACAATATAGGATATTAAACCACTGCAACTAAGATATTTATGTCTTCTTTAACTAATAATAGCCTACGCATAAATCTTAAAAAAAGTCGGAAGTTGTCAGTCGAGATATTATGGGTATAGATTGAGAGTGGCTAGTTTTATTAGAATACTGTCAATTATACTATTTGTGAGCGGATAAGCTAAACTTCTTTTGCAACTTATTATGCATGTTCGGCTCTATTAATTGAGTGGAATCTTGACCTTTTACTACCTGTTTGTCGACATATTATGCATGTTACTAATTTCAAAATATTACAGTTCCATGCAATCTAGAATATTTCCTACCTGTTTAGCCAAAATAAAAACTAAAAATAAAAGTATATCTTTAAGTTTTAGTTTTAGTTTTGACAGGGACATTATTAGATATGTAGTCGCTTTATTTGGAACTACAATATTTTGCTTGGTTGTATTTTGTAAATTGATTTGACCAGCAATATATCTGCAACAAAACTAAGAATCCTACCAGAATAGGTATAAGATTACAAAAAATGCTAGGGAGATCTTGAAATAAGAAACATAAACCAAACCTCAAAAAATAATAGCAGTAACACCACTATATAATAATATCTGTTGATATTGGCATTATTGAGTACAAAGTTCACAGTTGATGCATAAAATCATCATATTAGCTATTGAAAACACTATAATTTCAGGATTCAGACAAAGTATATTAAAATAATAAATCAGTCCTCCATATAAGCATAACTGAGTAATCATCATATGCACCAAAATAGCCCTCACACACATAATAAGAGACCAAAATTCAAAATACGTACCTAAAAAAAAAAGCATGTGCTGACTCTTTTCGTAATATGATGATGACATTCATAGAAGCTAAAAAAATGACATTTAGTATTTAAACAATGTTTTAACAATATTTTCTTTAGGCTTTTAGTATAATATAAGAAAAATAGGATGACTATATATTAATGCTATGACCATACATAAAAGATGAAACTTGTAATCTACTCTATAGTTATCAACGTCATAATTCATAAAACCCTGCTATTTTTACTGTGAGTTCCGTTAACATTCATTTATATGTAGAAATAAAACATGAATACAAAGTGAAAATATCAAACTGTGATGCTGACAGCTTAGGATATTATGCACTGAAATTGAGCTAAATAATGCGATTCATATTTTACAAGCATAAGGATCATAATGATTCAACAACGTAAAAGGAGATACATTCAGCCAATTATCATATAGGTTATCTGTAATTTCATGGAAAAAATTCTTGTGTGGTAATAAATTTGGATTTGGTTATGAAATTAGGGGTAAATAAAGTGTATTGATTAGCATCTAATTTTCCTAAAAGAAACAATACTTACTCGAACAAAACATTATCGACCTTCCTAGAGCTCACTGTCATATGCGGCAGTCTCATGCACTGGATTACACCTTTAAACAATACTTGAACAAAGCATCCAACATACTTCAATTCCTAAAAAAGAAAAAGGAAATGAAATTTGACCCCCAAAAAAACGACAATGGCAGTATTTTGTTCTACAGTACAAATCATCAACAAATAGTAAAAATTATAGTATGTGCAGCATTAACAATATGTAAGTGGAGAAAACTTAGTGAAGATGACAAAACCCTAATAGGATCTGATAGGTAACAAGCATAATCAGAACTATATTATTTCTCATACCACTGGGGAAAATAAAAAAACATACGGTATTTATGTCTTCTTTAACTAATAATAGCCTACGCATAAATCTTAAAAAAGTCGGAAGTTGTCAGTCGAGATATTATGGGTATAGATTGAGAGTGGCTAGTTTTATTAGAATATTGTCAATTATACTGTTTGTGAGCTAGATAAGCTAAACTTCTTTTGCAACTTATTAGCATGTTCGTCTCTATTGATTGAGTGGAATCTTGGCCTTTCTAGCGTATTATCGATGTAAAAGAAACTATTAAGTCAAATTAAGAGAGTTGTAATTAAATTAATAATGTTATAATGGCTCCTAAAATATTTTCTACAGAAGTTGTTTGAACCTTTAAAATGTTCAATAGTAATGTAACTGCCCATCATATATACTTTTGCTTGCTCTGCCACTGCCATCTAGTGGACTTTGCTTCCGAGTTATTAAACTTAAGGACTTTGCTTCCAAGTTGACTTTGTCCGATATGAATAAGTTTCCAACTCGTAGCTTTATATCCAAGTAGCATATCATGGATATAAGCTGACTGGCATTAATTTTGAAACTGGAAAATTGTGTGAAGATGGGCACGGTCCTGAGATTGCTGTATAAAGCTACCAAACATTAGTAGTCTTCTGCCATAATATTTGAATTTGTAGTATATAATTTCTTTTTACTAGAACATGCTTGTTGTGTGTTTCCCAAGTTAACATGTTATTTGCTGAAAATGCTAGTTTTTCCCCTTGTCCGCTTGTCCACTTTATTTTTAAACTTGAACTTTATTTCTTCCGCCGTTGGTCTCTAATTGTTTTTTTTCTTGTAGGAATACTGAACTTTTGAAGGAAAAGAGCTTGGACTGTCCTTGATTTATATTATGCTCTTTTAACAAACTTTTTTTTGTAAGATATTATGTTGCTAACATTTGAGTTAAAACACAGTTTTTAAAATTTTGTATATGACTAAATCTTATGGTTAATGAAATTGATGTGGCTTTGATTATGTTTAATCTTTATAGTTGTTTATTATATCACATTATATCCATTATTGTGTTATAAACTGAGCAGTTTGTTAATGAATACATTAGCTATAACTGATTTAAAACTGCTGTAGTAATTGAAAAAAGAAGCAAAACTTTGATATACCGCAGCCTTTTTAAAGAGCTGCAAACTAAAATAGCAAAATGCTGCAAAACAACAATCCGAAGCAAAAAAATGCTGCAAGTATCAAAAACTTAAGAACAAAAATGCTGCATTATATATTATTGCAGTGTTTCATAAATGATGCTATATTGATGACCTGTTGAAGCATGTTTTTTGACTGCGTTCTTCAAAATGCTGCTAAATGAATTCGCTTCATTTATAAGACGCTGCAATAATAATTTATTGCAGCATTTCATAAAAGCTTTAGTATTCATTTTTTACAACATTTCAGAAACATTGTGGTATATTCGTGCTCTTCTGCAGTGGCACATAAGACAGCGTTCTTCGAGACGCTGTGGATGATAATGACAGCAATTTTAAAACGCTGCAAAAGTTCCTTTTTTTTTGTAGTGCTTGTTGTTCCAATCTTCTGAATGCTCTATAAAATGATAAAAGTTAAAGATAACTCATATAACTATAACACTGAACACTCTAGGCATATGAATACATCACACTTGAAACTATTCCACATCTATGCAAAGGAAAGTAAGTCTTGTGCAACTGCTTTTAGTGCTGGCATTTCTTTCTGTTGATGTAAACATATATAATTTCTCCCTGGCTTTCCTCGGTACTTTCCATGGCCTTGGATGTGACCTGCAAATCATGTACCCTTCTATAAATGATATAAACATATGTTCAAAAATTATTAGTCAAGAGCTAATATTCTTTGATACTCTTCCAAGTAAAAATGATGTATGTAGATATATGCTTTCATACCATAATACATATGCAGACTATGTTAATTATCACAAAAACTCTGTTAACTATGCTGAAATATATATATATATGAAAGAACTACAGGGAAAAAGAGATATGAGCACTTGAAAAAATGTTAGTAAGACACAAACAATAGTTTCTTTGCTATCATCATGTCCACAGTTTGTGAAAAATATAATCCTCTAATTATCTATGTAACGATGTTGTGAAATTTTTTTCAATGGGATTTTACATATTGTTATGAAAAAGATATATGTACATATAGTCCTGTAGCATTACAGCAAACATGATCACTTATGATCTTAGTTCACAAAGATATCTAATAAATGAACATGATAGCAAACTTTACAACACTACTTCCAAAAAGTTTTTATTTTGGCAACCATCTAAACTAAAACTTGTATAATACAAAACAAGTTTACAAGTTCGTTCTGAGGCTTCTATAGCATGGATTAGATAAAAAAACAAGAAGGTTCCAATATTTTAAGCAAATATAACCTTCATTTCTAATGCTATAAAAGATATCTATCAAAATTTAAAGCTTAAATAAAACACCGACTCGTATACTCTATTTGGATCAAATGCCTTTATATCCTCAACGTGTGAAGTCGCTAGAAAGTATCCAATTGCATTTCTATTTCAATTTACATCAGAAGTGCACTTAGTTACAACAAAAACACATGATATTATTGAATATAACACAATCCCCCAAGGGAAGAGCCTATGTTATTTACTTCATCAAACTTTAACTGAGTACTTTGTCAATGCCAAGATGCATAATGTGGTAAGAATGTGTTGATGCCTATAGAAATTTTATTTATCGGCTGGTTGCTTAAAAGTGATCAAAAGTAAATTTCATAAAAATGCACAATTTATAATCTAGCATATACATACGTAACATATCTTGTACTTACGCTTAAATCACCACTCCTCATCTGCATGAAACATAGTAATGTCATCATCCGGCTCCTATGCAATTGATTTTAAATATAGTATTAGCATTCAACAAACAACGTGCAAATTAGGCGAGTTATCTTTATTTCTTTGATTACATCGTGTTCATATAAAAAGTTGAGTAAAATAATTATTTTGGACATTCAAGTTCCAGAAAGTTAATCATAACATGTACATGTAAAAATCTCAATTCAAAGCAAGTGTCTTATGCATGATACCTGGCACACAAGCAAAATGTATCAAAATTTATGGAAATTGATCCGGAGACATTCAAGCTTTTCATAAGTATACAAGAGATGTTCCATCAAAATGTGGAACGGGAAAGTATATATGTAGTTTGAGTTGAATACTATAGCTTTTATATGTGGTACCTATTACAATTTTTCTATTGATTAGAAAATCAAGAAATTGAGCAGACATTGGACTATCCTATTCAATTTATAGTTCTAGTTGAAAATAGTTGCTAGTTTCTAGTAATAAGTGTAAATAAATATATATTAGTTTATTCTTGACCCATGATAATATGAAATACAATAATAATAGAATAATAGAAATTGTTAACGACTTTTTAGCATCTTCGTTCTAAATATGAAACTATGAATGGCCCTTTTCCTTTTATACATAATTAACCTAGTAGTTTCAAATTTTAAGTATTTTTATTAGTAACCTATGAACTATAGAAATTTTACATTAGTTTAATGCCAAGTAAACTTTGTAACACCCCAATATTTTACGGAAAATATAATTAAAAAGAAATTAAAAGCGCATTTGGTACAGTGGTAACGACATGCTGTTGACTTCCTTAGTGACCAGGAATCAAGTCCCGTTGTCGCCCAAAATTTGGAGCGATGTTTTTTTAGCTGGTTCGTTTCCAACGATTTTCCTACGTATTTCAGCATTGTTTCTGACATGTGGTGGCTTCCCATTTGCTCCAATGATGTAATAGGATGAGATGGCTAAATTTTATTGGTTGAGTGATGTGTATGGGCTAGAATGGATAACCATTAAGTGTATGAAAGAACCATATTTGATCTAAAATAATCTAATGGATTATATTCACTTAAACAATCTATAACTAAACCATCTAATCTAAATCTAATCTCTTATTCAGTCGTCGCCATAATTCTACAGTAAAATTAGTGTGTATTATTTTTCTTCCTTTTCTTTACTAAATAAACAAATCTCTACCAAATTAAATTATCTATATATATTCAAGCAATTTGGAGAATTTAGAAGAATCGAAGGAAGAAAGATTAAGGCAAAGCCTTTTTCAAATTTATGCAAGCTCAAGTGCCAAGTGAGTGGGAATTAATATGAAATAGAAAAATAAAGTAGTTCAATTTCAGTTCTTTTCTGGCATGTTAATATGAATTAATTTTTGTTATTAATTGAGAATAGATGTAAATTATGGCAACTTCTTCTTCTTCTTCCACTTCTCAAATCTAATTCAAGTTTGGTTTAAAATATGGAACATATAAATTGTCTATTCATGTTTTATGGCATTAATAAGATTGAAATTTATGTAAATTATTGTATCTTCTTCTTCTTCCACTTCTCAATTCTAATTCATATTTGGGTTGAAATTTGGAACAAAAAAATTGCTATTCACGTTTCATGGCGGAAATAAGATTAGTTTAATTAAATTGAATTAGAATTGTTATTCAATTTCTAATGGTAGAACGGGTTAGTTGAATAAATTCAGAATATGTTACTTGAATAAAATTATGGTTTTGATTGATATAATTACATAATTTTTAATATGGTTTTGGAACAAATTTGGGAAGTCTAATTGGCATAATTGTTTGTTTCATATGTAGCTTAAAAATGTAAAAGTGGAATTTTCTGTAATTAAATGATTTGTGGCTATTGGATAAAATTTTTGTATAGATTAAATCTCTAAAAGGAGAACGTAAATTAGGGTGAATACAAATGTAAATTAAATGGACCCTAAAGGCTAGTGTAAATCTGTAACAGAATGGTATAAAAATTACAGACAAACCATACGGACTGAACGGACGTGAAAATAAAATACCATTTATGTAAGAAAAATGGAAATTGTGAAATAACCAAATCGGATGTAAAAATGGCCTAAAGCAAATTAATGGAAATAAACAGTATGTAACCTGTAACGGTAAATTTAATTAATCTGGAAGCGATTTGGTAGGCAGACCTTGTAAAGGTCTGAATAGGTGTTTCATGAAGTTAAGACCAAAATATAGTTTTGGCTGTACGTACTAAGAGCGGGCAAGTAGGTTCGCAAGGATGTTTGTTACCTTTTATAGGTTGCTAGTATGTAGAATAGATAGCATCTGCAATCGTAGGCTTCTTCAGGCAGATTGACGCGGACAAAACAGGAAAAGTGTGCTCCGACGTAGGCTTCTTTAGGCAAATCGTTGGAGGATTTTGCACAGCCGACCCAACTACGGGCACTCTCTCGGAGGACCGACACTTTGGATAGAGGCAAGTCCACTTTGGATAGAGGCAAGTCCACGTTGGTGACCAAGGAGACAGATTTGGTCCAACCGAGTGAAATTTGGCATGAACCTTCTTTAGCATGTACACAAGCTCCTTTTAAATTTCATAGCATTTGGACTTGTGGATTAGGAGATATGATCGATACGAGTTAGAGTTTTCTTTAGGCTGTTTCGTTCGACTCGATACGTTCGTATCGTTCTCGTCGACTCGATCTAAAGCACGTGCGCGCGAGATGACATGGCATGAAATTCCTGGATCGATCCACCTTTCTCGCCGAGTTAACCGAGTCTTATTTGCACCTTGTTCGTATCGATGTTTCGTGTTCTATTTCGTATCGATAAAAAGCATTGACTTTGTATCGATCGTTTATAGCTCTGTTCGCATCGATGTTCTTAGGTTACTTCGCATCGATGGCTGGGGGTCATTTCGTACCGATATCTGGAGGTACTACTTCATATCGATCGTTCGATGGTCCATTCGTATCGATCGTTAATCAATCGATACGAACTGCTCAATTGGGACCGATACGAATTGACTCCGAGTGATGGATTCGAAGTAAAACCAAGCCGAGTGGATACGAAGCAGAGGGTTCGTGATGGATACGAAGTGTACATTGCTGGTCGATTCGAAACTATGGATAAACGATGGATACGAGTAGTTCCACTCTGATCGATACGAACTCGATGGATGCGAGGCAAAACCGTTCTGATCGATACGAACACATACGAAGTGAAGTCACTCTGATCGAATCGAACTCAATGGATTCGAACAGCACGACCGTAGATCGATTCGAACATGATGGATTCAAAATCAGATGTTCCTTGATGGATACGAACAGGGCGTACGTATCGATTCGAACGGCGTGTTTCCCTCATCTTGTATCGATCATATCTCGATCATACGAACTCCGATTGACCTGAAATTTGAAGCGTCGGATTTCATGGCTTTGGTTGTCATGTCCTGTCAATTGTAGCTCGATCTAGACTCGGACAAAATTCATCGATATCCATAGCGAACCTGTAATGCATAACCGATATTCGTGACTAGTTATCATTGATTCTTAGTTAATTTCTTGATATCTCGGCTTTGCTAAAAGGTGGGATAACACTTTTCCCCCCAAAACACGCCTTTTGGTAAAAGGTGTGTTTTGAATAGCTTCAAATCGAATGCTGTGAGCTCATATTTTATTCACAGCTATAGTATCGTCAATCAAGTTTGTGGCTGTTCGAAGCCGAATCAGTATCCATTTCCACTTGCGGAAGTCAGTAATCAAATTCTACAGCCTCTCTGGACTATCGATGGTCACTCCGAACCCTTGATAAGTCCATTCCAAACCTAGCGATAGAATAGAAAGATCTTGTTGCGCTCTGGCGTTGCTTTCTATCCCTTGCACTCTGGCCCTAGCGAGGGCATATAGCGATGTCTTGGTCTTTCTAGACCGATCACAGCCTCTCCGGACTCTTGCTGGATCCCATCCTATCACTCTCCGAAAAAGGGGAAACAGCGTCGAGTGAGCCGATCCTATCGCTCTCCGATGAAGTGGCAACACCCCCTACACCCCGGTTCAGTGTTTCTGAACATTAAGCGATGTCATGGCCTAAATCCTAGGCCGATCACAGCCACTCCGGGCTCTTATCGAACCCCAATCCAATCACTCTCCGGTGAATGGGGAACGACGTCAAGTGAGTCGATCCTGTCGCTCTTCGGCGAAGAAACTCACTTCTTGCACTCCAGGCCCCGCCTCTTTGGGTAGGGCCATAAAGCGATCATTTTCAGGTTGATTTTCAATATTCATCCTTTAACACTCCGGTCAAAGGTTTTGTCTTATAAAATTCAAGTTCATTTATTAAATTCAAATTCCAAATTTTCAATCTCAAACAATGGAAAAACTAGATATTGCCTCTCCGGGCAAAGCGGTCTATATCCATCTTAGAGCATGCCTGGGGATCTCTCCGGTTCCTGTACATGTGTAAGTGGAATAGATGTTTTATTATGAAATCAAATTTAAGGAATTTATGTAATTGACAAAATTTCAAGTCCTGAGCTCGGCCCTTGCCGTCATGATCAATTGATGACGAGTCGTGATCCCGATCCAGGATTAGTTATGTTAGGTGGAGGTAGTAGTTGCTCAGGTCTTACGGCCACTGCCCGATCTCTGGTGTATTGTGGCAATCTACCACTTCTGATATGCTCTTCCACCTCGTCCTTTAGATGGCGGCATTCATCGGTAGTATGACCCTCCAGCTCATGGAATAAGCAGTACTTTCCACTTCTACGCTCCCGTTCTGTGGGATCTCTCCTGGGTGGTTTTCGATAGGGGAGCTGCCCCCGAGTTTCTGTGTAAATCCGTTCTAGGTTTGCCGTCAAGTCTGTGTATTGTCTGAACCTGGGTTCTCGGAATTTCTTCCGTTTGTCAGGACCATCGTATCTGTCATTGCTTTCGCTTCCCTTTGTCTGCTCTAGATTGTTCTTTGGAGGTTCCTTCGCCTTGCACAGCGTTTGTTTCTTGCCTCTCGGAGTGTGAATCTTCCAACCGAATAAATCTCTCGGCCTCATGATAGAATTCTCCAAGGTCTTGCGATGGATCTCTTGCCAAAGAATCCTTAAAATCTATGCCTTCCGCAACTCCTGCTACCGCCGCCATCAGAATCATTGATGGATCCGGGCAATCTACTGAAGCCACAGTTGCATTGAATCGTAGTAGAAAATCTTTTATGGACTCTCCGGTCCTTTGCTTTATCGATGCTAAGGTCATCACATTCTTGGGTCGCATCACGTGGACCCTAAACTGCCTCATGAAGCATTCCACTAGCTCGCCCCATGTTCTGATCGATTCCTTCTCTAGCTGCCTGAACCAAAGCGCAGCCAAATCTGATAAATATAGAGGGAAACATCATGCCATCACATCGTCGGATGCCCCCAGCACTTCCATATGCCCGATATATCTAGTAATATGCATGGTCGGGTCTGATTTCCCATCATAAGGGCCTATCACGGGTAACTTGAATTTTGGAGGATTCCTTGCATTCCTGGTATTTGGAGTGATCGGACTCCGACTAACTTCCTCTAATCCTCCGCTTGACAATCCTCCCCTCATAATTCATCGCACTAATCCAGCCATTCTTTCATCTCCATCCTGGGGTTGTCCCCTCAGCATTCTTCTATCTCGAAGGGTATTTTGGGTAATATTCTCCGTGTGGTTCATTAATGTTGGCGTTGGCTCTAGCCTGCTGAGCTCCATCTATGGGTCTTCCAATGTCAGATCCCGAGGGTCTGCCCCCAGGTCCTTGCTGATTGCCTTCAGGTTCTTCATTCTGATCTTCGATCTAACCTCTATTGGTCTCTGGGACTCTAGCTCCTTGTCCTACATTCGCAGTCACTGTAGTCGGTCCAAAGTTCTATGCTCCGGCTGTTCTCACTTGATCAAATAAGTTTTGCATCATTTCTTGTTGACTCTTCAACAATCTTTTATGAATTGAATCCGCCATAACCTCCATCTCATCCCTGGTGATGTAGATCGAAGCTTGACCTGCTCCAGCTCCAGCTCCAGAAGAGGCCTATTGGCTTCCCTCTTGCTGGCTCCTTTCTCCACTCTGTCTTCTTGTTGATTGTCGTGTCATTGTCTTTCGAATCTGAATTCTTTAAGTTCCAATCTGATATCTATGCGATAGAATTCCAGAGTTCAATTCTCATTGAAAGCACCAAAGTGTTTGCGCCAAAATTGGTCACAAACCCCGAATGTCGTGAAAGCACCAATATATGAATACAAATCAACAATACTCTAACACAAATCCCAGATCCAGGCAAAATAGAGAACAACAATTGGAAAATAATGAACAGAAACACGAGATTTATAGTGGTTCAACTATCTCCGGCCTACGTCCACTTCAAAGGATAAACTTTTATTGATGTTCTTACTGTTTATAGTGAATTACAGCAGTAATTTTCAAGTACAATGAGAGAGTTTGAGTGCAATCGTGATTTCGACAGAGTCTGGACGTGGCTTGATCGAAAAGTCCTTTTTCTATAGGCTCTAGGGTGCTATTTATAGGCGCTCCATGAAAATATCTGGCTCAAACTTCGGGAGACTTCTTCTGGCATGTGAGTGGGCCCACGCGATCGATCCCATGAAGTTTCGGCTCGATCCGTGATCGATACGAACCAATTTCGTATCGATCAAGATTTGGTCCAACCGAGTTGAAATTTGGCATGAACCTTCTTTAGCATGTACGCAAGCTCCTGTGAAAATTTAATAGCATTTGGACTTGTGGATTAGGAGATATGATCGATACGAGTTGGAGTTTTCTTTAGGCTGTTTCATTCGACTCGATACGTTCGTATCGTTCTCGTCAACTCGATCTAAAGCACGTGCTCGCGAGATGACGTGGCATGAAATTCCTAGATCAATCCATCTTTCTCACCGATTTGACCGAGTCTTATTTGCACCTTGTTCGTATCGATGGTTCGTGTTCTATTTCGTATCGACAAAAAGCAATGACTTCGTATCGATCGTTTGTAGCTCTGTTCGCATCGATATTCTCAGGTTACTTCGCATCGATGTTCTCACGTTACTTTGCATCGATGGTTGGGGTCATTTCGTACCGATATCTGGAGGTACTACTTTATATTGATCGTTCGATGGTCCATTCGTATCGATCGTTAATCAATCGATACGAACTGCTCATTGGGACCGATACGAATTGACTCCGAGTGATGGATTCGAAGTAAAACCAAGCCGAGTGGATACGAAGCAGAGGGTTCGTGATGGATACGAAGTGTACATTGCTGATCGATTCGAAACTATGGATAAACGATGGATACGAGTAGTTCCACTCTGATCGATACAAACTCGATGGATGCGAGGCGAAACCGTTCTGATCGATACAAACACATACGAAGTGAAGTCACTCTGATCGAATCGAACTCAATGGATTCGAACAGCGCGACCGTAGATCGATTCGAACATGATGGATTCAAAATCAGATGTTCCTTGATGGATACGAACGGGGTGTATGTATCGATTCGAACGGTGTGTTTCCCTCATCTTGTATCGATCATATCTCGATCAACTCCGATTGACCTGAAATTTGAAGCGTCGGATTTCATGGCTTTGCTTGTCATGTCCTGTCAATTGTAGCTCGATCTGGACTCGGACAAATTTCATCGATATCCATAGCGAACCTGTAATGCATAACCGATATTTGTGACTAGTAATCATTGATTCTCAATTAATTTCTTGATATCTCGGCTTTGCTAAAAGGTGGGATAACAAAACTGTTTTATTCTTTTTGCTTCATTTTATTTCTCATTCACCAAACTTTATGTCTGACCCATTCCTATTTTTCCTATTTTCCCCAAACCATAGGAGGGCAGGTCTAGGTTGCAGTTCTTTGCAGCTTGGAGGGTCATTGGAGCAGTTGTTATCTTCAGCTTTTGTTTCTTTTGTTTCATGTACTTCATTTCTCTTTTTTCCGTACTTTACTCTATATATGGGGACCTATATTGTGAACTTTGTTATGTTTTATGTTTTGGTGGAGACTACTTGGTACTTTTGGTTTAAGAAATAAATTTGGGATAATATTGTTTTTAATGAAGCTATTTTGCTGTTAATTTATAATTAGTGAAAGTTTTCTTCCGCTGTAATATTTTAATCATTTTATGTTGTTGCCTTAGTCTATGTGCTTTGTTATGGATTTTTATTTCACCCGACCACTCGTGCTTCTAGTCATGTTCGATTTTCAGGGTGCCTAGAGGTGCGGGGTGTCATGGTTGGTATTAGAGCTAAGGTTTCGGTAATCCTAAAAATATTTTAAAAATATAAAGGTTTTCAAATAATTTTTAAAGGATATTCCAAATAATACTTTTAAAAGTATGTGTATGTATTTTGGAAAAAAAAAGAATTTTAGAAATGGGTCCCTCATATCTCTTCCTCCCTATCTATTGAACTATTTGTGGAGTACCTAATCCCATCTTTTTAATATCCATAGATAGAAATTTCTGAACCGCAAGATATCCCCGAAGTTCCAGGCCTTAATATGCCTACATGGTTCATACGTTATTTGCAGGCTACTATACGAGTAGAGCCACCAGCTAGGGATGCTGCTCCGGCCGAAGGGACTCCGGCCCGTCCGCCAGGTATTCTCGATTTTCCCAAGTTATGCAAGGACTACACCAGCTTAGGAGGCAAGCCGTTTCTTGGCACCGAGTCATATATTGAGGCGAGAGCTTGGATCCGTAGTTGTGAGTGGATATTTGGACTTATGGGATTGGAGGACTTGGCTCGGAGGCAGTTGGTGTAATGACCCCATCACGATGCCCAAATTAGCAAAGAACATTACAAGTAATGTCGTCTACTAATCCAGAGAATACGGCTTGTTAAGGGCGATCAAATGTGAATAAATCTTTATACTAATACTGACACATCATTTATATCTTTTCACTTAGTATCTGAACTAAATTTGATGTGTACAATATTAATACAAAGTAATAGACACACCGATTTCTCAAAATCTGAACAATATATCATATAAATAATAGCCACAGATCATAGTGGAATAAATCTCAACTTATGCATATACAAATTATTTAGTTTACAAAATGAAATACTAAACTCGATTGTTATACAAATTTAACAATTCTCTAATCTCAATTATACATTTTATATACAAGGTCCAAATTCCTAAATGGGATAAACTAAAAGTCCAAATGTTTATCCCCTTGCCAGCACAACCATTCAAAGATCAACTTGTCCTGTAACCTGAAAAGTCTCGGTCTGACCCGAGCAAAATAACACCTGGGTCAGACTATCTCTAAATATCCAATTGGGTGAGAACAAGATATATCACAAGAACAAATAACATATAAGTAAATACAGATGTTCAGGATTGAATTCACAGAACAAAACACAATATCTCTAAGCACACAAATATCAATGATTAACTCAGTACACACTACACCAAAACAGAAAATTTAGCACACCAGGAAGCGGAGATTTGATACGGCTCTAAGCCATATCAAATTTGATACGGCTCAGAGCCGTACCAAATTGCCTCTGCGATCCACACCCCCCACAACACCTAAAATCTAACCCTACGTTTGAAAGGCCGCGGATTACTACATTTTGCTCGCGCTAGTTTTCATTTCCCGCACTATTTTCATTTCGCTCCATCCCTAAATTACACAATCCCTAAATTAAATCACGCCCTGCTCACAATCCCTAAATCTCATTCCAAGGCTTGAGGAAGAAATACCGAAACTGCAAGAACAACTTGTTGATGAAGAAAAGATTTTGGAAGGAATTATTTTATAGAAGAAACTCGATCGTGATTATCGAAAGTAAATTCGGTGAAGGGACTGAAGGCGTAGTTGCGTCACGGTTGAATTCCGATGTATCAAGTTACAGATTTGGGGTTTGCAGTGGATTTGAAAATCGAGGGTTTGCCGAATAGGTGAGGGCGATTTGATTGTTGCTTCAATTTGCGACTTTGGGAAGCAGTGTAGCAGTTTTGGATTAGTGGATTGTTGGAGGGTATGGATTAGTTTGAATGTCGAAAGGTTATGGCTGGGGGTTGTTTTCAGGTTTTGGCGTTGAAATCTAGGTGAGGCAGCAGGTGCGGATTTTTTTTTGTTGCATGATGGAATGGAATTTGGATAGTGGTAGGGAAGTGTGGTGAAGCTTGGAAGATGTTTGTATATTTAGATTGTTTGAATGGTGGTGTTTATTGGTTGAAGAGGTTGTTGAAGGTGGTTGGGTTGCAACGTTGTGTAGGGGGAGGTTGCAGATTATGGAGAAGGTGATGTATGGGTATATGGTGAAGAGTGTTTTGGTAGTAAGGAGTTTTTGGTTGAGTTTGTGCAGTTGCAGGTGGATGTCTTGGTTTGTGAGGGAGGGAGTTTGTATTGATGGTAGAAGGGATTTGGGAAGAGATGGAAGTGGCTTGTTGTATGGGAATGCAGTGGGACAGGGGTACTGTTTGGAGAGGCGGTCTGGTTGTTTGAAATGATGATGTGAGGCAGATTGATGGTGAGGTGGGTGGAGATTAATGAGGATGGATGAACTTGTTTTGCTGTTTTCCTTTTTTTAATTTGATGTGCACAGTGGTGCACACGGATGTACAAGGATGCACAGGAGATGAAGTATAGGCAGATGTTGTAATTGTAGTTGCAAGAGTGGTGCAGCACTTTGTTTAAGGCTTGAAGTGTGGAAACTGTCTGGTTTCTTATGGAGGAGGGATGTTGGGGAGTGAATGATAGGAGTTCATGGAAGAAAATGTGGTAGGGATGAAGGAGCAATTGTTGTCTGGTGAGGTATGTAAGGGACGAGATGATTGTGTAATATTAAAAATATGTTTTTTCCTTGAAAATATTGATAATATAAAAGTATGTTGATAATATAAAAGTATAAAGGTTCATTCTCGTTTGAAAACATGTTTTTTTCCAAAAAAATTATTGAGACATGGAGTTGATTTAGACAAATATAAAGACCCTTATATTATGACATTTTGTCCCTTATAGTTTTTTTACCCCTATCCAATTTGCTAGTCCCAACGAATTATAATAAAGCCAAAAAGAATCAAATGTGTCCTAGAGACATCCTCAAAAAATTGGAAGTTGAAATGAGATTGAAAACCCAAAACCAGAAATATTGAACCAAACAGTACCGCCTAATTTTTTCATTTTGTGTGTGCTGATGAATATGAACTTGTGTTTGTGTATATGTGAACCATGTTCTTTTTCAAAAAATGGTACTGCATGTATAGAATTGTGCTATACTTGCTTCTACTAATCAAGGATTGTTAATTTGCTACAGGAACCATATAAAGCTCATCACTTTTTCCAAATCGCACCCCTCCTGGAAGAGTGCTCCTTTTGAACTTCATTGGTGGAGCCACGAATCCTGGGATTTTATCCAAGTGTGAAGATGATTTAGTAGATGTTGCAGATCGCGATCTAAGAAAAATGCTTATAAATCCAAATGCCGAAGACCCCCGAGTTCTTGGTGTAAGAGTATGGCCTCAGGCAATACCTCAGTTCCTTGTTGGCCATTTCGACCTTCTGGAAATTGCAAAGAAAGCATTAAGCGAGAATGGATGTGAAGGACTGTTTCTTGGTGGCAGCTATTTGTCTGGTGTGGCACTTGGTAGATGCATCGAAGGTGGTTACGAAAGCGCATCAGAGGTATCAGAGTATTTCATGCATATAAATGGAAAGAAATAAAGACTACCAGTATTTTTCTATATAGATGTTATCTTTGTATGTTGCACCACAAATGATTGTTTCGGTCAATAATTCATGTCCAGTTCAACTAAAATGGAATTTTGATTCTGTAAAAAAAAGTATGCAGAAAAATAATAATATTTAAAGCTCATATTGTATATTTTTCCATGTTCAGAAGCATGCAAAGCTCTACAAGAAAGGAATGGTTACATTGTATAATTGTATATCTTATATAGAGTTTCTTATATGTGTTAAACATTGTATAATTGTATATCCTATATTCATTTTTATACGTGCTAAGCTTGTCCATTTATTTGTATTTTTAATTGACTGCTGACCGTAGGCATCGATGTAGAAGAAGGGAACATGTAATGTGAAAAATAGAGAGCAATGCATTTTTTTTACTTTAATACACTAATTTGATACTGCTCAAAGCCATATCAAATTCATGAATTTGATACGGCCCAAAGCCGTATCAAATTCATGAATTAGGCAGTGCTTTGAGCCGTATCAAATTATTAACCACGCCAAAATTCCCAAAGCACTGCCTAATTCCATTTGATACGGCCAAAAGCACTGCCTAATTGGCATTTCTGGTGTAGTGACAGGGTTATAAGTTTACGTCACAAACACGAACTAGTCACTAAACATAAAATAACAGAATTAACTTAACATCCATCACAAGACACAAGAACATATATTTATTTCACGAACACACGACACAAGAATATATGTTTATTTCACAAACACAAGACACAAGGATATATATATACTTATTTCACGAACACAGAATAGTCACAAAATTCAAATATCCAGAATCCAAGAGATCTTAATCCAAACCGATCGTAATGATCGTCCAAAACAATCACAATGATTGTACTCAAAATCCATGGCAAACAAACAAACAAATTGGTATCACTCGAACCGATCCGATACCAAGGATCGTACTCAGACTAGAAACACAGAATGATCTCAAGGATAGTCCATACCAATCTAGGTGATCGTAGAAACCATGACTCGATAAATCCACATTTATTTAATATTATTAAATTATTATGTTCGAAAAGAAATCCAGGAATAAACTTCTTAAGGATCTAGCAGCCACTTACCGCACACCAAAAGAGAGTAAACTCTAAAGTGCCAAATACTATCACCTTCAGTAATCACTAGTATTTAACCAATACGTCCCATACCGTATGGTGAAATTCAAGTATTTACTAAAAGCTAGTAAATATCACTTATTACGGATACCACTGGAAAACCTGGACCATATTCTCTTAAGGATCAAGCAACCACTTGTCGCATACCAGAAGAGAATACAACTCTAAAGTGTAAAGTACTTTCCCAATTCGATCACAAGAACTTAACCCAAGCATCCCATACTACCCGGTGAAATTCATGTATTCGCTAATGAGTTAGTAAATTCCACTCAAACATTCTATTCAATTAGTTATACCATAATCAATAAAGTATTATTCAAAAGCATTTAAACTAATCGATAACACTATATCGATTATTAGTACTTCATAAATTATAGAATTAAGGTTCTCAAAACATTTATTTAATTTGTCACTTATTAAAATTTTCCATTATTCCAAATTGTTCCAATTGTATTTATTTTGTGAACTATGATTTTCCATTTTCCGAAACCATAATGATAACTTAATTTCCATAAAGTTGTATTATTCACGAATCATATTTTAAAACCATACATACATACATACATACATATACATACATATATATATATGTGTGTGTGTGTGTGTGTGTGTGTGTGTGTATTTAAGTAATCACTTATTCTCTAAAACCCTATTTATTACTCTTAGAAATGTCCAAATTAGTATTCGTACACTAGTATAAAACAACTTATGTTTATACTTCAAAACCATATTTCTAAATCTCATAACATTTTATTTAATAAATTAAATTTATATTTCACAAAACATATATTTAAATCCATAACTATTTATACCAGTAATACTTAATATAAATATAAATATTTGATAAAACTAGTTATAAAAGATATTAGGCCAATTTATAAAACAAGTTTAATATTTATAACTTTAATAAACTCTCCTTACCAAATTATTGGTGTTTATAACTAAATATTTATCTATATAAATAAATAGATATATATTTATTTACGTCCAAAGCTTTGAATCAAATGATTCAAAATCCACAAACACATTAGAATGCATTATGACTAAATATTAGATTATCACAAGATTTTGGTCATGAACCAACTCCGTAGAATTCTAACTCTTAACTATATACCAAATTAAATTTATAATATAAATTTATTATCTTAAATATATATATTTATATATAACCAACTACCAAAATAATAACTCCAACATCCACGCACAACATTACAAACACAATAACACTCAAACGGGTTCAAGCAATGGGTCGGGAATGCACCGGTCATTTCAACCGCTTCACCAATCATAACTCAATCACAAGTTTCAGTTTTAAAATGCAATTTCGACCCTTTAAATCACATAATTTTAGAAAACTTACAACATGAAAGTTGTAGCACAAAGTTTAAGCTTTCCAGAACTTTAAATATTGTCAAAATCCGATAAAAATGAGGCAGTGATGCTTAAATTACTAACAATATTTTAGCTTAGAAAATTTGATAGGGCAGAGACTATGACTCCGTTAAAAATTCGATTTTGACCTAGAAATCTTCAAAATATGAGAAAGTGATTAAAACAAAAATTCTTCCTTAGGAAATTATATTTCTACTGAAAAATGGTTCAACATAATTGGATTAATAGATCAAAAGTTATGTCCATTTTACTATCAGCTATCAACTTAGAAAATTTGATATGGTTGTGCTATAACCTATGTTTCACTCTTAATTTAGACCCATTTAAACTCAGTATTTCGAAAATTGATCAACAGAAAACTTGTAGCTTATTAAAATATCTTTCTATCACATAAAGATTGAACTAATTCGAATCATTTTATACCAAGATATCGCTGTTTTACTACAGCGATTTTCATAAATAATTTTCAGCAAACAACAATTCGAACAATCACTCAAGTTTATAACCATTTTGCAAGCAGTTCAATCAACTAATTATTCAACTCAATCAACAAACTATCTAACTCAATCTTAACATCAAATAACAATTATATAAATGGATTAGAGATAGTAGGGTGAGTGTTCAACTCACCTTTATCCTTCTATAGCTTGCTAGATCTTCATCCAAGCCTTACTAAATCCTTAGCCTCACAAAAATTGCCTAAAAATCCAAAAAAATAAAAACTAACCAGCAGGTAACAAGAGTAAAATGAGATCAAAATCTCCCTTTTATGGATCTAGAAGGTAGAGATGAAGTTTAGAACACTTACTCTATTTGGATTAATCAAAAGCCCTTTGTTTTGTTCTTGATTTCGGTTAATTTAGATTCTAGGGTTTGGAGAAGATGAAATTTTATTTTCTGATTTGAGAAGGAGTATGAGAATGTACATATAGTATTTCTCAACTTATTCCAATTTTCATGGGCCAAGTGGGTATGGTTCAAAACCCAATAACAAGTGTTGCAAATTCTATAAAAACGTGTTACAAATTGTTTTGGCTTTGTTTTGTCACTTAAACATACTCATTAACACTAAACAAAATAAATATTGAATTCTAAATTTTATCAAAATCAAATGTCAAATTAAAAACTCTAATTTTAAAACAATAAATCACAATATTAACCTCTAACCCAAATTATCAAAACTAATCAATTGATTTACTAATATTTCAAATTTAAATTGAGATTCTTTTTTAAAAAATGAAACTCATTTCTTAATTAAATCAAAACAACTATTCCCAAAAGCTAAATTTAATTTCGCAAATCATCATTTAGCATTAATTTTTCCTAATTAAATTTAATTAATTAAGTAGTTAACAACAGGGTTGTTACAGTTGGCTTCATGGCAGTTGTAGGGAGAGGCTCTTTGTTGGTGGGAGATTGTGGAGGCTGAGGCTGATAATTTGACTTGGGCGGATTTTTGTACTAGGTTCGAGAGGAAATTCTTATCGCAGGCTGAAGAGGGAGTGCAGCTAGAGAAATTTATATAGCTCAAGCAAGAGGATATGACAGTTACGGAATATGTTAATCAATTCAATGAGCTTGCCAGATTTGGACTAGACCTGATCAATACTCCTCACAAGAAGACGCTGAAGATCGCTAAGGGTTTGAGTCAGCCACTACAGAGTTTGGCGGTGAGCCACATTCCGATGGGAGCCACTTTTGAGGGATTGGTAGAGATGGCTTTGCTTGCTGATACTGAGAAGAAAGGAGATGTGGCGCAGAAGAGTGATGGGAAGAAGAAGTGGAAAGGAAAGAGGAGAGGAGGAGGAGGGTCAGGTGGAAAAAGGAAAGTTCCAAGGAAGGACTGGAAGTGCAATACTTGTGGGAAACCAGGTCATCTTGCTAAGGATTGTAGAGGGGCAGGAGAGCGACCTAGACTGAGGTGCTATCTTTGCGATCAAGTGGGGCATATGAAAAGGACTGTTCGTCGAAGCCCAAGGACAGTTCATAGACACCTTCACAGCCTGCTCAGGCTTATGTTTTAGTGGCAGCTCCTTCCTTTAGTACTCGTCTGGTTGTGGATAAGGGAAAGAAGGTGATCATCGAAGGTGTGTTATCTATCTCTGATTTTCCTGTTTGTACCCTATTTGATTCTGGAGCTTCGCACTCTTTTATATATAGTACTCTGTTAGAGGGTCTTGGGCTTAATGCTTGCTTAGTGACTGATCCGGTAGTAGTATCAAATCCTGTAGGAGGATCGACCTATTTTCCATGTTATGTTGAGATTTGAAATTGTTTATTTTAGAGGTTGAGTTTGACTGTAGTGCCTTTGTATTGGGCTTTTTCGGGTTCGGGTTGATTCTTGGTATGCATTGGCTATCCATGTATGGTGCTGTTCTTGATTGTGATAAGAGGGTAGTGAGGTTAGGCACTTGTAGTGGACGTACCTTGGAGGTATCTTGTGATCCTAGAGGATCAGTCATGTTGAGCTACCTTTATTCTCTTGATTATCGCCCGATAGTTTGAGTTCGGTACCCGTTGTTAGAGACTTTCCAGATGTGTTCGAGGAGGTTGTTGGCCTTTCACCTCGAAGAGAGATCGAGTTCAAGATTTATCTTGTCGATAATGCCAAACCGGTTGCTTTACCAGTAAGGCATATGGCTTCTAAGGAACGTCGTGAGTTGAGCAAGCAGATTGGAGGGCTTTTGGAGAAGGGCTTCATTCGTTAGAGCATTTTTGAGTGGGGCACACCCATCATCTTTGCCACTAAGGCGAATGGCTCTCTCAGGCTTTGCGTGGATTATAGGGAGCTTAATAAGCTGACGAAGAAGAATCATTATCCTCTTCCCCGTATAGACGATCTCTTCGACCATCTAGTAGGAGCCAAGGTATTTTCGCAACTCGATTTGGCCATGGGATTTCATCAGTTGCGTGTGGCAGAGGATAGCATCGAGAAGACTTCATTTAGTACTTCGGATGGGTTATTTGAGTGGTTAGTCATACCATTTGGGCTAACCAATGCTCCGACATATTTTGTGGACCTGATGAGTCGAGTATTTCGCGAATCGCTGAACAAGTTTGTGGTGGTGTTCGTCGACGACATTTTGGTTTATTCGTGAAGCAAGGAGGAGCATACTGTTCACTTGGAAGAAGTGCTTAAGACCCTGCGAGCACATAAGTTGAAGGCGAAGTTTTCTAAGTGCCGCTTTTGGAGGGATGAGGTTCGCTTTTTGGGACACATCGTTTCGGAGGATGGACTTGCAGTAGATCCGGCAATAGTGGCAGCAGTACATGATTGGCAGATCCCTAAGAATGCCATGGACATAAGGAGTTTCCTTGGTCTTACGGGCTACTATAGGAAGTTCATTAAGGACTTCTCTAGGATATCAGCTCCACTTACCCGCCTTACCAAGAAGAACTCAACTTTTGTTTGGGATGCCAAGTGTGAGGATGCCTTTGGTCGATTGAAGGAAGCTTTGACTACCGTGCCTATATTGGTATTACCGGATGGAACCAAGCCTTTCTCGGTTTATACGAATGCTTGTGGTATGGGGCTAGGGTTGATACTGATGCAAGAGGGTAGGGTAGTGTGTTATGCGAGTAGACAGTTGAAAACGCATGAGAAGAACAACCGACGCATGATCTTGAGTTGGCAGCTATAGTTTTTGCTCTCAAGTCTTGGAGGAACTATCTCTCAGGAGAAAGATTTGAGCTTTTCCAGATCATAAGTCTTTGAAGTATCTATTCTCTTAGAAAGACTTGAATTTGAGACAGCAAAGATGGATGGAGTTTTGAGCCTCTTATGACTTTGAGATTTCCTATACCCCTGGCAAGGGTAATGTAGTGGCATATGCGTTGAGTAGACGCAAAGTGGTTTTAAGTCCTCTTTTTTTGGAATGGAAGCATTTGGAGTACATTTCTACCTTTGATTTTAGACCTCCATCGGATTTAGCTCCGGGATTGTTAGCATCCCTCGACGTCCAGCCTACTTTAATGGAGCAGATTGGAGCAAGGCAAGGTGAGGACGAAGAGTTAAAGGACATTTTAGATAAGCTTGGTAGAGGAGAGTCATCACCATATCTTAGGCACTATACCATGGGCACTAGGGGATGGCTTAGAAGGGATGGTAGACTTTGTGTTCCCTGTAGTGAGGATTTAGTAGATGCAGTGTTGGCTGAGTCACATCATTCTAGGATGACAGCGCACCCCGGTGGTGATAAGATGTACCGGGATATGAAGAGGGCGGCGGAGTATGTATTGAAGTGCATCACTTGCCAAAGGGTAAAGGTGGAATAGAAGAAGCCCAGAGGACTGTTGCAGCCATTGGATATTCCATTATGGAAATGGGAGAGCGTCTTTATGGACTTTGTGGATGGATTACCAAGGTCATGGAGAGGGAACATGAGCATTTGGGTCATTGTGGATAGACTGACGAAGAGTGCTCATTTTATACCCATTAAGAGTAATAGGACGGCAGCTTCTTTGGCGACTCTTTATGTAAGGGAGATAGTTAGGCTTCATGGAGTTCTCGCCAGCATTATGAGCGACAGAGATCCATTATTCGCCAGCAAGTTTGGGAGGAGTCTTCAGCAAGCCTTAGGAACAGAATTGAATCTGAGCATGGCATATCACCCTCAGACAGATGGACAGACTGAGAAGGTAAATAGGGTTTTGGAAGATTTGCTATGATTACGCATCATTGACTCCAGAGGCTCTTGGGAAGACCAGCTACCTTTGGTGGAGTTCGCGTATAATAATAGTTATCAAGCAAGCATTGGGATGGCACCGTTCGAGGCCCTCTATGGTAGACCATGTAGATCACCAGCCTATTGGTGGGATACCACCGATAGGATCTTGCTTGGACCAGACTTAGTGAGGGAAACTTCCGAGAAGGTGGATTTGATTCGCAAGAGGTTGAAGACTACACAAGATAAACAAAAGTCATATGCCGACTGAAGACGTTCAGATTTGGAGTTTAAGGTTAGAGATATGGTTTTTGTTAAGGTTTCTCCTTTGAGAATCGTTATGAGATTTGGCTCAGTGGGTAAGTTGGCACCGAGATTTGTAGGACCCTTCCCTATTACCGCACAGATTGGAAAAGTGGCATACAGAGTTGATCTTCCAGATAAGTTGGCAGGAGTTCAAGATGTTTTTCATGTTTCGCATCTGAGGAAGTGTCTACATGATTCCACGGTAGTAGTAGAACCCTTTCATCTAAGGGAAGTGGAGGTAGAGCACGAATCACTTGTGCGTCGTACACCCACCCGTATATTAGAACACGGCGTTAAGAGATTACGCAACAAGGAAGTTCGTCTAGTGAAGGTTCAGTGGGGAGATGACCCCAAGGAGTGCACATGGGAATCTGAGGAGAGAATTCGAACTTCTTATCCTTTTCTATTTGAAGGTACACTTCAAATATCCTATCTTTGATCTTTGATCTTTCCTTAGTTAGGGTCTTTTCGATAATCTTTAGGTGAAACCTATGGATGGTAGCTTGGTTGTAAACATGTTATTAGGGCATGTTATGTTTGATGGATGAAAATGATTGCAAGTGGATGCCAATGGATGCATTGCATTCACTAGATAGATATTTATTAGGATAATCGGCCAACTAGGTACACACACCTGCATATGCGTGCATGTTATCTATTGCATTTGCACATGGTTGTATATATATGTTTATATATAAATGGATGTTGGATATGGATGGTGCATTTGGGTGAATGATTGAAACATACATATAGAATTATCAATTATACTAGGGTAGTTGCATACATTTGGTTGCACATAAGCATACTTGCATTACAGGAGGTCAACTGAATCAGTAGACCGACTACCTTTTCGCATTAGGTAAGTTCATATGCATTTCACTTTGCATAAATCATAAATTGCATTAGTTAAAAATAAGGACAATGGTAGAAATGGATGATGGTTGAGTAGATGGATGTAGTTCTTGGATGCTGGTTGTTAATTACGTTCTTCCGTCTTTGGAGATTTCAGGGATGAAATCCTTTAAGGTGGGAGAATGTAACACCCCGATATTTTATGGAAAATATAATTAAAAAGAAATTAAAGGCGCATTTGGTACAGTGGTAAAGGTGCATGTTGACTTCCTTAGTGACCAGAGATCAAGTCACGTTGTCGCTCAAAATCTGGAGCGATGTTTTTTTTAACCGGTTCATTTCTAGCGATTTTCCTACGTATTTCAGTGTTGTTTCTGACATGTGGCGGCTTCCCGTTCGCTACAGTAGTGTAATAGGATGAGATGGCTAAATTTTATTGGTTGAGTGATGTGTATTGGCTAGAATGGATAACCATTAAGTGTATGAAAGAACCAGATTTAATCTAAAATAATCTAATGGATTATATTCACTCAAACAATCTATAAATAAACCATCTAACCTAAACCTAATCTCTTATTCAGCCGTCGCCATAATTCTATAGTAAAATTAGTGTGTATTATTCTTCCTCCTTTTCTCTACTAAATAAACAATCTCTACCAAATTAAATTATCTATATATATTCAAGCAATTTCGGGAATTTAGAAGAATCGAAGGGAGAAAGATTAAAGAAAAGCTTTTTCCAAATTTATGCAAGCTCAAGTGCTAGGTGAGTGGGAATTAATATAAAATAGAAAAATAAAGTAGTTCAATTTCAGTTATTTTCTAACACGTTAATATGAATTAATTTCTATTATTAATTGAGAATAGATGTAAATTATTGCAACTTCTTCTTCTTCCACTTCTCAAATCTAATTCATGTTTGGTTTAAAATATGTGACATATAAATTGTCTATTCACGTTTTATGGCATAAATAAGATTGAAATTTATGTAAATTATTGTATCTTCTTCTTCTTCTTCCACTTCTCAATTCTAACTCATGTTTGGGTTGAAATTTGGAACAAAAAAATTGCTATTCACGTTTCATGGCTTAAATAAGATTGGTTTAATTAAATTGAATTAGAATTGTTATTCAATTTCTAATGGTAGAACATGTTAGTTGAATAAATTCAGAATATGTTACTTGAATAAAATTATGGTTTTGGTTTATATAATTACATCATGGTTTTGGAACAAAATTGGAAAGTCTAATTGGCATAATTGTTTGTTTCATATGTGGCCTAAAAATGTAAAATTGGAATTTTGTGTAATTAAATGGTTTGTGGCTATTGGATAAAAAAATTGTACAGATTAAATCTCTAAAAGGAGAATGTAATTAGGGTGAAAAAAAATGTAAATTAAATGGACCCTAAAGGCTAGTGTAAATCTATAACAAAATGACATAAAAATTACAGACAAACCAAACGGACTGAACGGACGTGAAATTGAAATATCATTTATGTAAGAAAAAGGGAAATTGTGAAATAACCAAATCGGATGTAAAAATGGTCTAAAGCAGATTAATGGAAATAAACAATATGTAAACTGTAACGGTAAATTTAATTAATCTAGAAGCGATTTGGTAGGCAGACCTTGTAAATGTTTGAATAGGTGTTTCATGAAGTTAAGACCAAAATATAGTTTTGGTTGTACGTACTAGGAGCGGGCAAGTAGGTTCGTAAGGATGTTTGTTACCTTCCATAGGTTGCTAGTATGTAGAATAGATAGCATCTGCAATCGTAGGCTTCTTCAGGCAGATTGACGCGGATGGAACAGGACAAGTGTGCTTCGATGTAGGCTTCTTTAGGCAGATCGTTGGAGGATTTTGCAAAGCCGACCCAACTATGGGCACTCTCTCGGAGGACCAACACTTTGGATAGAGGCAAGTCCACGTTGGTGACCGAGGAGACAGGAGGATAGGAGTCCAGTTTAACGAAGCCTGAGCGCAACTTCGAGGTCCTGCGAGGTTGTTTGAGTCAGCGCCAGTCAGACGTAAGAGGCATTTAGTAACAGTGCACGGGTGAAGAGCATGACTTTTACGCTGTAGCACGTGGATAGGTAAGGACAGCAGGTCCGACAGGCCGATTGACGTTTAGTATTACTACATGGTTGACTTGCCTAGAGTGACCACGGACTTTGGCTTCTTACTGTGCAGTTAAAGCGCTCGGTAGATTCAAAGCGGTGGAGGTGCAAAAAGTCATAGCGGGGATACAGCGAGGATATAGCGGGATATAGCGGATGGCTATAAAATAGTATATAAAACTCGTACTTAATGTTTTTACAAATATATAAATGGTAATTAATTGAAAAATTATCATTCAATTGAATTATAATTAATACATAAATAATTTTAAATAAAAACACGTGCGAATATACTTTAAATAAACGTAAAACTGTTATATAACATAATTGAATTTAGTAGAATATTAGAGTATTTTCATTTCTGAAAATATATTAAAAATTAAATCAAAAATATTAGTTTCATAATTTTTATAATGTATAAATGCGATTTTTCAATTCATTTTATTAAAGAAGATATAGCGGAAATAGCGGAAATAGCGGATTATAGCGGGAATAACGGGATATATCGGAAATAGCGGGGCTTAAAGCGGAAAGGCTATATTTTGGGGCTATATGGAAATATCGTAGCGGTGGAAATCAGCTATGAGATATAGCGGGGTTATAGTGGGGTAATAGCGGGGCATTAACTACATAGCTTCTTAGGAACTGTATCTAAGAAGGATTCACTGCATTATATTATTCACCCTCTGCGATATCCGGGGAAGACCTGGAATTAAACTGTTTTATTCTTTCTACTTCATTTTATTTCTCATTCAGCAGACATTATGTCTGACCCATTCCTATTTTTCCCAAACCACAGGAGGGCAGGTCTAGGTTGCAGTTCATTGCAGCTTGGAGGGTCATTGGAGCAGTTGTTATCTTCAGCTTTTGTTTCTTTTGTTTCATGTCCTTCGTTTCTCTTTTTTCCATACTTTACTCTATATATGGGAACCTATATTGTGAACTTTGTTATGTTTTATGTTTTGGTGGAGACTACTTCGTACTTTTGGTTTAAGAAATAAATTTGGGATAATGTTGTTTTTAATGAAGCTGTTTTGCTATTAATTTATAATTAGTGAAAATTTTCTTCCGTTGTAATTTTTTAATCATTTTATGATGTTGCCTTAGTCCATGTGCTATGTTATGGATTTTTATTTCACCCGAGTGCTTCTAGTAATGTCCGATTTTCGGGGTGCCTAGAGGTGCGGGGTGTCATAAACTTGCTAATATTTCACATCTCAAATATAATATCAAACTAATAAAAAACTCAATGATGACAAAATGATTTGATGATTCGAAAATCCAAGAATAGGCAATTAACAATTCAATCCTAGATTAGCCTTAATCATGGTGGGCAAAGCTGAATTAAAATTAAATATGAAATTGCACAAAAATCCTACCCAATTCGACCATTCCTTGAGAAGAAATAATTCAACCGTGTTCTCGACATCCCAATTGGATGATTCTTTAATAAATTGAGATATTAATTATTAAATTGAGATATTGCTAAACTATACATGTGAATAAAAATAGTGTGCATGCAACCACATTCATATAAAACATAAACATCGAGTTAGAATCAAAGAATTTATTCACCGGTTCTTTATTACCCAGTTAGTGTTGTTATTCTAAGGGAAGAATGAAAGCTATGTATGAACAAAATTCCTAAAAAAAATGGTATCATCTTAAACAAATATATAACTAGATAAAAATGAATGAGGAAACAAATGCCATTTCATTTGTAGTATAAAAACTTGTATTACTAACAAAATCTTTAGCACTTCAGTAAACTGAAAGTGGATGAGTTTTTCTTTTCATTTTTTCTTATCTAATTGAATGTCTCATTATAATTTTTCAGACTGGTAATGTATATATTAAATTATAAATATGTATGTTACTTAGCAAATATGCAAGAATAGTAAAATTAAGTTCATATATTTGGATCCTCTAGTCGATTTTATTAATTACGACTATTATAACTATGTCCTTATTATTTCTACTAAGACCTACAAAAAATCTTTAGAAACTCATCGCATGAGATAAGGTGATGTTAATTTTCTTTGGTCGGTGGTTAGGCATACCTTAAACAAAAAATTGCATCCATGCACAATCAATTTGAAACTTAATGGCGCTAATCCAGTACTACAAATATTATTATAACAATATATAACCATGTAATAAAAAGATTTTACATGTAACCACATGCAAAAAGATTATTTTGTCCAAAAAACATTTAAAATTTGGTAAATACTTTGCATCTGTATGTGAAAATACATATCAAAGAAACATAAGTCTGAAGGAAGGGGAAAAAGAAGGAAGGAAACAACTTATAAATATAGAATATATAATTCTAAAAGACTATGGAACTACAAAAGATGAGTAATAAATCCTAGGGTGCAATCATACCATTATGCTTTTCAGACAATACTATAGTTTCTCCCTTAACTGAGTTCTCTCTTTTAAATTCATTACCTCCTTGTACATAATATTTAGGTGATGCTAAAGAAGAAGAAAAAATATCTAAAAGAGCTTATTTCCATACTTCCAACTTCCATATTAAGCTGTTAGGAAGATGAAGTAAAATATGATCAAAAAAGGGAGCGAAAGAGAAGCTATCCATTGATTTATCAAGCTTTTCAAGGCACAAATAAAGAACTAGATTCACATAACAGTGTCGGTGGCGAAACCTTCCCTAACCAACATGGGAAACTTGACTCGATGCAATGATGAAAGACTTGTATTTAAGATTTGAAAATTCAAATTTGGTTTTAGTTTGTAATTATAAAATTTGATGGAACTTGTACTTAAAAAATTGAAATTATAAGATTTTCATTTTGAATGATATTTTAAATTTTAATTAAAACATACATAGTGTAGAAAAAATAAATTTAGAAGAGAAAATTCAAATTTGATAAATGTATAAATGATACACACTAAAGATTTATAGCCATAAAATATACGATCTTTCGCAAATAATGTATCGGAACTTTCTTTATTCACTTATCCCACTGGTTTTACTTCGCGAACTAAACACAACAAGGTGATTTAGATATACTTGCACTGATATTTTAATTTGAAGATCATAAAAAAACATGCCGATGTGAATGGTTAACAAACAAAATAAGGCCATATCAATGAAGCTAGTCGGTAATGACAAAAAAAAAATCAAATATAGTTGAATATATCAAGTTATGAAGTAGATATTTGTGATATCAAAACAAACAAACTAATATTTGAAGAACATTTGATATTTGGCAGCGCAACTTCTGTGTTTGACCATCTTTCACTTGTACCATCATATCCAGGCCTTTTACTATCTTCATCTAATGAGCATGAAACAAATACTTGAGCTCTATCATGAAGTTGTAAATATTTAGTTTGAAAATAAATATATTTAATCTTTGTATTTGACCATGCTCTTAAAAGTTTCATCGTTAAGCATGCATACAGTTGGATAAGCATGCAAAAAAGATTATATACATTCTAACCTTCGAAATTGAAAGGATACTATATGCATCCTTGGTCAAGTTTAACTTTCTCCTATACTCCGATACATATAATAGAAATCCATACATTTAATGCAAGAGAAAATAAAATTTAAAATTTAATCGGTGCATCCTGTAAAAAGATTAGTTTATGCCAACTCAAAAACAAAATAAATTCAGATAAACATGTGGATAAGGGGAAAAAATCTCACATAGCCTTAGGAAGTAAGTTCTACCTTATAATCAGAATCACTTTGTCCAGTATTTGTACCATTGAAAATTCAAAGCGACAACAGGATAGAGCTGCATCCATCAGATCTATAATTCTTTAAAGCTTCACCTACAAATCCTCTTAGTCTTCAAAACTTCACCTTCAAATCCACAAGGACAGTCGCTTTCTATTTGCGATGTCGTAGGAACCATGGAAGTGAACAAGGTGCGAAGTTTTGGTAGTGGTTGAAGGAGTAGAGATGGTTAATTGGATATTGATCGGTGTGATGGAATATTGAATTTGTTAAACCCTAGTTTAAGCAGCGGAGTAATGAAATGGTTAAATCCATAGTTTATGTAAGATTTTGTTAGTCGGTGGAATAGGGATCTTAAGGCTAAATTAACGCTAGAGGAGAGTGAATAGTGTTTAATGGATTATATGACCATTTTTTAAATTCTTTAAGATTCCACTTGGAATGATGTAACTAACAATCATAGAATCATAGTGCAGATAAAAGTAAATGCAGTAAAGTAAAATGCAAAGAACACACCGGGATTTTACACTAGTTCGAAGTTGCCCAACATTTAGTCTCGCACAATTCCTTGTATGGATTTCTTTTCGACTAGTAAATGCAACTACAATCTCGATTTCAAGGCTACGAGACACACCCTCCAAAATATCGATCTCTGGGTAGAGTCACTTGATTTTCGAGCTACAAGCACACCAGCTAGATTTATGGGCTGCTAAGCACACCCAATTGATTTTACGGGCTACAATCACATCCACAAGTATAGCAGTATGATTTAATAGAGTTTTATAGACTCGAACCTTCGATCTTGATTTACAATTGATCCTATAACTCTTAAATAGCACTTTGATCTTGGTTTGAGTGAGAGAGAAGAGAGAAATCAGAGAGTGGATGAAGGAGAATCAAACTAGTAATGATTGAATTTGATTCTGGTTGAATTTCGACAGAGTTTGGGTATATTTTGATTTAGAAAATAAGAGAGTGGAAAGTGGAGAGAAGAATAAGAAAGTAGATGTTAAAAATTCATTTGAAAGTTTGGTATATATAGGAAAACAATAGTCCTGTCCATTTGCGAAGAGATACGATGAAAAGACAATTCCATTCAAATTTGAATTTTGAAAATTACGGCTACTATGTCGACATATAGGGATTGGATACGTCGACATATCCTTTACAAAATTGACGAATACTTCAAAATATTTTGAAAATCCGTTGCTTTGTAAAATAATTTGATACTTTGTAGAATCATTTAAATATAGTTTATACACATTTTAATCAAAATATAACTTAATAAAACTTTATAAAATAATTTTGAATGATCTATTAAGAGTATTTAATATAATGTAAATAATATATAAAATCAATATAATTATAACTTATTAAAGTGTAAACAAAATTCAATATGTATATAAACTTAAAAATACTAAAATAATATCTTTATAAGTATAAGAGATTGACAAACAATTTTGAGAAATATTTTGAAAAGATTATTTTAAAACCAGGAAATTTGAAAAACAATTTAAAACAAAATTAGAGAAGGCGAGAGAGATCAAGGAAGTGCTATCAAGGTTTTAACATAAATTCTATGACTCTACAAACTTATCTGGAATATCTTGAAATCTTGAGTTCTTTAATACTCATGAGTCTTTCAATTATCATCATCTTCAATCTACACTTGATACTGTACAGTCTTCTTAATCAACACCTGTCTAATATCCTGCACTATATACTATATATATCTTGATAAAACATTAGTATCTATATTTTATATAATGTCCTATAGTTGTTATCATCAAAACCAAAACCTAAGGTACTAACAGATTTCAGATGTTAGATTTTTTTAGATCGGGTTATTAGGATAAGTAAACGTAGAAAATAACCAGTTTTTAAGGATAAAAAATGGAGAAATATGAGGTAGATATATTAGAGAAAATGGAGGAGAAGAAAATGAAAATTTTGAGGAAGAAACGACTATCACGAAGTAGTGTTAGATCTTATGTGCAAAAAAAATGGCTTCAGAAGATTTTATTTTGGCTCATACAGTAAGGCAAACCTCCATAATAGTCGGTTTAATTAACCAACAGAAAATTATCGAGTAAGTCATTCCATAATTATCCAATAATTATCACTACGTAACTCCTTGATACTCCCAAAAACCATGCTAACACTACCCAGTATTTGGAGAGCGTTACACACTCTAGTCTCAACGGATGCATCGATGTCCAGTCTCGATATATCTTGATTGAGAATATTTACAATGACATGCTTATCATATTGTGATATAATACTCATTGTTACAACTATTTGTAACTACTATCACAAACACATCATTATGGACTTTCTAACATATACTTAAATTAACTAATTAATTATTTATAACATTTTATAACAAGTATATAACAGACATGAAACACCTTTTATTTTGAACATATTGATTATCGAATTAGATTTATGTAACAAATACTATAATTTCCTCTACGACATACCCCAAAATTTATTAAAAAGGATAATGAAAGATGTAGAAAAAAACATACAGGGTTCTTTAAGCTAGATTTACTATAATGAGTAATCCATGTAGCCGATGGTCAATTAGGAATATGTACAAGGTTAATGTCTTATTGTTATACGATTCAACTATGTGCCTATGAGTGTCTTAGATCGAAGATATAGTGTAGAGCTTCGTATTGAGATGGGAAGTTGATTGGAGGAAGAGATCAAAAGATATGGAGAAGAAAAGTTGTCAAGTGCAAGTGTCAGGCACTCAGACGTTTGATTTCCCAAGTCAGACGTTTGAATGCCTATAAATTTCAAACATAAGTCAGGTAATCAGATGTCTAATATGGGGAAACAGAAGTAAGACTTGCTAACCCGAGATTTTTTCGAAGTTTTATAGAGACGGCTAACCCCCTAGGTCAGACGCTTGAGTTTCTCTAGCGACGTTTTTCTAGGTTTTAGCCAATTCTAATTTCTAAGGGAATTTTCGTCATTTCAATGCAAGTTTATCATCTATTGATGGTGTAGATTCTTTTGATGTGATCCGATGGTCTACAACAATTAGAGCATCTATATATTAGCCTTCTAATCGTCTTCCTAATCAAGGATTATTTGGATTATTAGGTTTCCAATCATTGTAATTAATAGAAACCATAGCTCATCCAATTTGGGGGTTTTCTATTTTGAGTGCTCTAAATATAATTCTTCAATTGAGTGATTGATTAGAAAGAGTCTGCACATCTTATAACTCTCTAATCATTGATTTGGCTTATAATCTTTTGTAACTGTTGATTGAAACAAAACGGTTGTTGGGTCTCCAAGGACGTTAGATACAAATCTGAACCATGTTAAATCATCTGTGTATCTTTTCTTTCTGGTTTTGATCTTGTGTGATAACATAATTGATTTGGAATTTGCATTGGTATTCAAATAGACAAAACTAGATTCTGGTTAATCACTTCTACATATTAGTGATAAATCCTTCCATATAGTTTGGTATTAGAGCCAGTGTTTTTGTTCTGTTTGGATATTAACGGCGACCTCTGGAAGATCTGTTGGTATATCTGGTGTTAAATATACTGCTACACGTTTTGATGGAAATGGAGATTTTGGAACTTGGAAGATGAAGATGGAGGAAGTGTTGAAGAAGGAGAAGACTTTTAAGATTGTTTCTATGCTTGAGAAATTGAAGGACGTTGAGACGAATGTTTTGGTAGAAATGAAAAATGAAGCTCTTACAACAATCCAATTGAGTCTTTCAGATGAAGTTCTTAGAGAGTTTTCTCAAAAGAAGACGGCAAAGGAATTATGAGATGCATTATCTGATGCATATCAAGACAAGTCTCTCATGAATCGGATTATTCTTCAGCAATAGCTCTATTCGTTTAAGATAAAGCCTAGAGCCGATTTTATGCAGCATGTTGATGCCCTTACTACCTTGATTATAAACCTTAAGGCAACAGATGTTGAGATTAAATATGAGGCTCAAGTAGTGATCCTCTTGTGTTCTTTACCCAAGGAGTATACTGCTTTTGTTAACTCCATGATATATGGTCGTAGTAAGATTAGTCTGTCAGATGTTAAGGCTGGTCTTCATGATGAGGCGTTGAGAGATAGATTAGTGAGAACTAATATAGAGATGGACTCTGAGGGCTCATCTGTTAAGAGAGGTAGAAGCCAAGGCAAGTCAAAGAATGGTGGAGCTCGAAACAAATCAAGGTCTCAGTCTAAGGGGCCTAATCGATTGACTTGCAATTATTATAAGAAACTGGGGCATTTTGTAGCTTAATGTCCCACGCTCGATGAACGAAGAAAAGACCCAAAGCAAGCTTTAGTATCTACTACAGTGACATCAGATATAGAGAGTGATACCGATGTGTTTATAGCTTCTGGCTCTTTTAGGAAGAGCAACTTATGACTTATTAATTCTAACACATCCTATCATATGAAATCTGATAGGAAATATTTCTCTACATACCATGAGATTGATGGAGGAGAGGTTCTAATGGGCAATGATGCTTCTTGATGTATGGTTGTTATTGATAATGTGAAGGTCAAAATATTTGATGGTGTTACTCGTACTATTACTAATGTTAGACATGTACCTGATTTTAGGAGGAGCTTGATTTCTAATGGGGCTTTGAGTAGGCTTGGGTTGAAGATTGTTGTTTAGGGAGAGAAAATGAAGATATCGAAGGGTTTCATGATTGTTATGAAAGGCGTGAGGACAGAAAATCTATATTTATTGAAAGGCATTACTGTAGTTGGTGAATCAACTTCTGTTACTTTGACTGATTCAGATTCTTCTAGATAGTGGCATTTACATATGGGACACATTAGTGAGCACGGTTTGGATGAGTTAAGAAAGCAAAGTTTGATTAATCGTATTCATCATTCAAAGCTTGAATTTTGTAAGGATAGTGTTCTTGGGAAGCAGACCAAGATTTCTTTTGGTACTAGAGAGCATAAGGCGAAGGCTGTTTTAGGGTATGTTCATACAGATGTTTAAGGGCCCTCCCTTTGCCCATCTTTGGGTGGAGCCATGTACTTCATTTCATTTATAGATGATTTCTCTCATACAGTTTGGGTATACTTTCTACAGTCTAAGAGTGAAACCTTTGACAGGTTTCGAAAGTGGAAATCTACCGTTGAGAAGCAGTTAGGGAGGGAGTTGAAAGTTCTTCATTCTGATAATGGCGATGAATTTGTATCACGGAAATTCATCGATTTTTGTGAGTTTGAAGGCATTAAGAGGCATTACACCACACCTGGAGACCATCAGTTTAATGGGGTTGCTGAAAGGATGAATCAGACAGTGTTGAAAAGAACTTGTTGCCTCAGATTGACTGCTAAGTTGAAAATGAGATTTTAGACTGAAGCTTTATCTATGGCGGCTTTCCTTATCAACCGCACACATTCTACTGCCATAGACATGAAGATCCCTGAATAAGCATGGAAAGGAAAGCCTGTTAATTATCCATTCCTCAGAGTGTTTGGATGCCCAACTTATGTACATGAGAGTAGAGGCAAGCTGGAATCTAGAGCTCACAAGTGTATCTTCCTAGGTTATAGAAGAGAAGTGAAAGGATATATGATGTGGTGTCCTATCAGCAAGAAGATTATTATCAATATGCATGTGACTTTTGATGAGAAGGCTATGTTGAAGGTGGAGCCTTCCTCATCCGATGACAGTATAAGGATAGATTCAGAATACCAAAAGCAAGGTAAGTCATCTTCAGATTCTTTCCATAAAGGTACAGATGGTGTTTTCGATGGCACCGTGGTTGATGAGGATAATACAGATGCTAGGACAGAGAATCAAACTCACGGTGGAGCTCATTTAGAGATTGGGCCTGTTAGACAGAGGAAGAAGCTTAAGTGGCTTGAGGATTTTGTTTGATTGAGTCGAAGACATTGACTTCGATGACATGGCAACATATGCATTAAATGTTGTCCATGATGAGCCCAGAGATTATAGAGACGTTATTGCATTAGTTGATAGTTCTAGTGGTTAGTTTCTATGGAAGAGGAGATCGAAGATTTGCAGAAAAACCATACTTAGAATTTGGTTCCTGTTCCCAATTGACAAGAGGGAAATTGGATATAAGTGGATGTATAGAGTGAAAGACAGCCGCAACAGCGATTTCAGCTACAAAGCGATGTTAGTAGCAAAGGGGTATGTTCATAAGATAGGGGTAGAGTATCATGATATTTTTGCTCTAATTGTCGAGCATACATCCATTCGTATCCTTTTAACATTAGTTGCTCATTATGATATGAACTTAAGCAACTAGATGTCAAAACTGCATTGTTGCATGATGATCTAAATGAGGAGATTTATTTACGGCAGCTAAAGGGGTTCATCGATAGTAGCAGGCCATATTATGTTTGTAAATTTAACAAATCTCTATATGGATTGAAGCAGTCTCCTAGACTGTGGTAGAAAATATTTGATAAGTTTATGCTTTCACAGGATTACTTTAGAAGCTTCAAAGACTAGTGTGTTTCTTTTAGAAGGTGTGATGGAGATATGATATATCTTTTGTTGATGACACGTTGATTGCATCTCAGAATATGGTTAGAATTACAGAGTTGAAAGCAAAGCTTAGCAAAGAGTTTGATATGAAAGATTTGGGAAAAGCACAAAGAATTTTGGGTATGAAGATAGTCATAGATAGGAAGCAAAGAGAGTCGAGACTCACTCAAGAGCAGTACATCAAGAAGGTCCTCGCTCGATTTGTTATAGAGAAAGCTAAACTGGTTGACACTCCATTAGGCTCTCACTTTAAGTTGTCGAAAAAATTATCTCCTTTATCGGATGAAGACAAAAGGTATATAGAAAATCTACCTTATTCTAGTACTATTGGTAGTCTTATGTATGCGATGGTGTGCATTGAGACCATATTTGGCCCATGCAGTGAGTGTTGTGAGTCGATATATGTCTAACCAAGCAAAGCGCATTGGCAAGCAGTAAAGTGGATACTCAGATATCTTCGTGGGACTTCATCAGTTGGCTTGTTATATGGTGAAGTAGATGGCAACATCTCTCTTAGAAGTTATTATGATTCAGATTATGCTGGGGATAGAGATGGACGGAAGTCAGTGTTGGGCTATGTTTTTAAACTTGGCATATGCTCGATTTCGTGGAGATCAAAGCTGTAGTATATAATAGCTTTGTCGACTACTGTGACCGAGTTGATATCGATTGTGGAAGTGACCAAGGAGGGTCCGTTATTGGATGATCTTTCTATGGTGTAGCGGACAATAGAGCTATTTTTAGACAGTCAGAGTGCGATTTGTTTTATAAAGAATCAAGCTTATAGTTCTCGTACGAAGCACATTGATGTTAGAGGCTTCTTCCTTGTGCTTGAGGAAGAACGAAGCAAGATCAAGTTGGTGAAGGTGAGTACTATAGATAATCCTTCAGATATGATGACTAAGTCATTTTCCAAGGACAAGTTTGAGCATTGCTCAAACTTGATCGGTTTGATTTTAGTTACTTGAGCGCCATGGGCGCATACCCAACAACCCCTATGACTATTTCGTTGATTGTTGAGGAGAACGACATATTTGAATTAAGGTGGAGCGTTGTTGTTTTATGATTCAAGTATGTGCCTATGAGCATTTCAGATTGAAGATATAGTGCAAAACTTTGTATTAGAAGAGACGAGAAGTCACTTGGAGGAAGAGATCAAATGGTATGGGGAAGAGAAGCTATCAAGTGCAAGTGTCAGGCACTGAGACATCTGATTTCCCAAGTTAGACGTCTGAATGCCTGTATATTTCTAAACAGAAGAGCTTCAAACAATCAGACGTCTGACTTGGGGAATCAGACGTCTGAGTTGCTAACTCGAGAGTTTTTCGAAGTTTTACAAAGACGTCTGACCCCCTAGGTCAAACGTTTGAGTTCCTATAGTGACGTTTTTATGGGTTTTAGCCGATTTGAATTTTTGAGGGGAGTTTCGTCATTTCGATGCAAGTTTATCATCTATTGATGGTGCATATTCTTTTGATGTGATCCGATAGTCTAAAGTAATTAGAATATATATATATATATTACCTGATAATCTTTGGGCCAAAGGGATGAGAGCCAAGTACCTGAAGGACAATTTTTGGACAATAAAGGAAGATAACAATGCCTCAACTATCTGGAAATATATTCTTCAGCAAAGAGAGAAATTAAAAATTTCAGTTGAAAGACAAATAGCTAATGGGCATGACACTGACCTATGGAAGGATCCCTGGTTGAATAACAAAAGCATACTAGATAGAATGGGTTGGGAAAGTTTCTCAGCTAATAACACACCGAAGATTCAAGTTGCTAGTATTATTCATAATCAAAGTTGGATGCCAGAAAATCAATTGATAACCAGAAGTCTAAAGAAAGAAATAGAGGAGCTACCCATTTACACAGATAGAGAAAAAGACATTTGGGCTTGGAAAAATAATAGTAAAGGACAATTCAAGTTGAAGGAAGTTTGGGAAAACAATAGACAACACTATGACCCTGTTCGTTGGCATAAGATTGTATGGAGTAAGTCTAATTGTCCCAAAATGGCTCACGCTACCTATAAGGCTATCAAGGGGAGACTTAGTACTAAAGATAGACTTAAAAGTTGGGGTGTTATTGACGATGACATCTGTAACTTATGCAGGAAGGAAACAAAATCACATCGACACTTATTTTTTGACTGCAAGTATACGAAACGTATATGGGCTATCCAAAAACTTAAAAACTTGCAAACTGAAGCTGTTATGAGCTTAGAAGAAGAAATAAATTACCTGAGTGACATGATAGATCTCTCGAACCTTATGAAGGAGGTCGTGAAAATTGCCTTGACGACAACTATCTGGCATGTCTGGAGAGAAAGAAATGTATGGGCTTTCACCGGAAACAAGGAGAAGAATGAGTTAGAGATGTCGGGAAACATTGAAAGAGATGTCAAAATAAATATAGGAAGAATCAGAAAACAACTCACCAACTTAGAGGCAAGAGAAAGACAACAACTGGAGAATTGGAGCTGGAAGGCTGAGATGCCAGGAAATCGAGCAAGTAATGGGGAGTCGCCATGAAAATGTTGATGAACCCTAATTCTATTTAGGAAATTTTGAGTTGAAAGTGTCTGTATGTCTTTATGTCGGATGGTTATTATTCTGTATTATATCACTGTATAAGCTTTGGGCCGCATAGCCCATATTAATATAATTAACCCATTTTCAATATATATATATATATATATATATTACCTTCTAATCATCTTCCTAATCAAGGATTATATGGAATGTTAGGTTTCCAATCATTGTAATCAATAGAAACCCTAACTCATCCAATTTAGAGTTTTCTATTTTGAGTGCTCTAAATTATAATTCTTTAATTGAATGATTGATTAGAGAGAGTCTCCACATCTTGTAACTCTCTAATCATTGATTTGGCTTGTAATATCTTGTAACTATTGATTGAAAAAAAAGAGTTGTTGGGTCTCCGTGGACATATGATACAAATCCGAACCACGTTAAATCTTCCATGTCTCTTTTCTTTTTGTTGTTAGATCTTGTTTGATAACATAATTGATTTTGAATTTGCATTGATATTCAAATAGACAAAACTAAATTCTGGTTAATCGCTTCCGCGTATTAATGATAAATCCTTCCATACATTTTTCACTACATAATGTACATGTGTAATTTTGCACAACATGACCCTTGAGAATAAAAGAGACATGGGACATGACTTTTGAGTATGAACGAGCTTCTATTATTGCATATATTTTCCATCAGGAAATTCTACTTGCATATGATGATTTCCGTTTCCATATTGATTAGTACGTATCCTGCCGCTATGCAACCATACATCAAAGACTTCAAAAAGATTTCATGGAACCTATATGGACTCATCATGGAGATACCAGGTTTGTCATTATTGTTTTCATAGCGTATGTGTCCCCTTTTTTAGTTAAATTTTATGAGTATTGCATGACGAAACAATCTATTGTTTGTTAACTTATATAATTATGGTTCCATGTTGGTTATGCATTGGTGCGGTTTTCAACATATATTATCCGTAATGATATATCACTTTGAAATTATAATAAAATTTAAAACCAAAATAAAATATAAAATATCCGACGTCCTACTACAGACACCTGATGAACATGTGTCATACTCCACTCTATTGAGAGAAAAACAAGATTACGTATTTAATCATTGGACATGAAAAACAATTGTAAAATATAATTGGAGTCCAAATATATTATTTCTTGAGTGATGTTAGAACGCTCGAAAAAGTTAGTACGAAAGCATCAAATTTGGGACTTGATGGTGGAATTCAAAGACGGGTTACTGTTTGACGTCGAAGATCACTGGATAACTTATATCTAGAGCGATGCTAAAGGCATACGTGTATCCATCTATTAATACCAAACAAAAAATTAATAAATGGGCATACATGTTTCCACTTATTAATACCAAGCAAAAATTTAATAAATCTGAGTATAAAATCCGTTCTCCTTGTCTCACTCGATTAAATACTACCAAGTGGCGATAAGTTACCGTCAAAATTGGTCGAACGTCATACTTAAACCACTGTACGACATCATATCATCGCAACGCATAATTTTACGCAGTAATAAAACACCGTTCGGTAAAAAAGTGCTATTCTGCTTAAACCATGGTATCTCCATCGATTTTTGTATTAAAAAGAGCAATAGTGAATTTTAGTGGTATATTTTTAGAAAATGGTAATAAGAAGTGTAAACTAAGGCTCCCTTAGCAGCACACTATATTATACCTGTCAACGGATACTTTCAAATGCAGATAATATCATATCTACATTCGTATCGAAAATCATTTTTGAATGTCGGATATTTGTATTCGTAGACAAGGACACATATCAGATATTTATTAGCTCCGTTCATAATTAATAAAATAAAATAATTTTTTTTGATCCAACATAAATCCTTTTCAATAATAATGCTAACATAAATAAAAATAAGATAAAACGATAATAATCAATTTTTGATAGCAAATATTTATTTATACATCCGTAATATGAATTATTACCATGATAAAACAATATATATCAAATATTTTATATAATAAAATATGCATAATTTCAATTACCATCTTGGTAAAAGTTGGATAATAATGTTGGGACGCTATATTTATCATGATATGAATATGGATAATAAAATATGCATAATAAAAACAAAATTCTTTTTTAGATTTTGGATATTTTTTAATTTTTCTGATATGAATGCAGCTGGTACGAGTTTTTGGCCTATGCTCGGTACGAACCCGCTCTGTTAATACGGGTATGAGTTTTGCCCAGAACTACCAAGGCCCTACTTAGGCCCGACTCCGTTACCGTTAGGGTCGGGTACAGTTTTATCAAAATCATACCCGGTTTGGGCCCGATTTGGTTATTAGTTTTCCACAGTATCAATAGATGAGTGTTTATGTTATTTGTTTACTGTTTTGTTTGTTTGCATGTAGATTTTTTTTTTTACTTTAGTTGTGAATTCGGCTATATAACCATTCAATTTGTATGTTAACATTGTTTGTGTATAAATTTTTAAAAAGTTGCAAGTCTAAAGTATGATTTTAACATAAATATTATGAGTCAGGTATACGGGGATTTCCTAGCGGACTTGAAAAAACCCGACGAGACAGACTTGGGTATTGGTTTTGAAATATTCTTCAGGTTTGGATTGGGTTCGGCTTTTGATTATTGTAATTGAGCTCGGGTCCGGATTTTAAGGTACCCATACCAAAATGGGCCAGGTGAAAAGTCTACTCACGACAGCCCTACGCTATATTTATCATGATCATGTTCCGTGGTTGAAAATTTCGATGTCCTAGCTTTATTGTATTGCATCTTTCCTTAGCCAATAGAAATTCTGGGTAACATGGAATCTCCGGAATACGATGTAATTCCAATAAGCTCTTAATAATTAATTTCTTGTCCGCCTCATTTTCACAAAATTTTCCAAACCCTAATCCTAAAATTATAGATAATGGATTCTCAAGATCAAAACGCTGCAAACGGATCTATGTCGGACGAAGAACTTAAAACTCCGACCGGAAGCGAAGATGACGCATCCAATGACGCTATCAACCTCTTGCATCAAGAAATCGCTTCATTGCGCAAAGACCGATCCGAACATCAAGCCAAATTGGATTCAATCCTTTCCGAAATGGAAAAATCCGAAGCCGAAACCAAATCTCTATCCTTCCACACTTCTTATTTGGAAAAAGAGCTCGCGAAGACCCGAGAGAAACTTGTTTCTGCGGCTTATGTTGCGCAGAACGCTGAAAGTGATTCTAAGAAACTTGAAAACGAAGTTGAGTTGCTTCGATCTGAAGTTGATGGATTGAAAGAGAGAATCACGGCTCTCGAGTTGGAGGGAGGGAGAAAAGATGGGGAAATTAGGGTTTTGAAAGAGGAGATTCGTGTTTTAGAAGAGAAAAAACTTGTTCTTGAGAAAGAGCTTGAAAGTTTAATGTTCGAGGAGAAGGTCAGGGTTTCAAGAATGGAGGAGCTTGAGAAGATTGTGAAAGAAATGGAGGATAAGAATTTGGAGCTTGAGAAAGATTTGCTTGTCTCTAAGACTAGAAGAGATGAGGAGTTGGTGAAAATTGTCAAGGAACTGGAAGAAAAGAACTCAGAACTTGAGTGTTTGTTGAAAGAGAAAGATGAGTTCAATGTGAAGAGCAGGGAGATGAGTGCTGCATCTGGTGCAAGGGTTAATTGGGGGGTGGTAGCAACAGCTGCGGTGTCAACAGGGACTGTTGCCGTTGTGGTTACCTTGCTGTGTTTGCGGCAGAATCAGAGGTGACTTAGGTGAGAATCATTTTGACATATTGAAAGTTTTGGTATTGATTGCTTATTGAATTTTGTTTGTTCTGGTTTTTATACAGTTCTAAGTATGCATTTATAAATTGTGCCTTCTTTCATGTGTGGCAAAGGTAGTTTGCCAAACTATATACATGGGCAATTTATATAGATTTCGTTATGTTATTTGTTACTGTGTTAGTTGATTTGCTGTATATAATGGAGCAGTAAGCTTCAAATAATCTGTAAAGTATGTCAATTTATTTGATATCTCAGTTGTATTTAGTGGAATAATAAAGGTGTCGTTCGCCGCCATATTTTGGCCTGTTCCCAGCCATATTTTGGCCTGTTCCCGTTGGGGACGCATCCGATGCGTCGGAAGCCCCATGGTGTTAGTCCTGTTCCCCGCTCCGTTGTGGGATTGGTGGGGAAGGTACGTTGGCATCGGACGCGTTTCCAACGGTTGACATCAATAGCCGTTGATTTATTTTCTCCTCTCATCCTCCCTTCAAATACTTTGCTCAAATACTCCGTTCAGATTCTCCGCTCGCAGCACACAAACGCGCTCCCCGTTCACTCAACTTCTCCGCTCAAATACAAATAACCCCCTCAAATACCCCGTTTCTGTTCATTGCAAATGTTGTGGGGCACTTGTGCCATTGCATGTTGTTATGATAGCTTTTGGTGCCACTTGTAACAAACAACATAAATTACATATTTACTACTTCATTTACAAGTTGAGACCGCTTGTAAATGTTGAACACTTAGTCAAGTGATATCACTCAATGATGAAAAAGCAAGCATCTCTTTTGTCGTTATAAAATTGTAAGTTTGGGGTATGATGCAAGGTTTCAATTTCCGGTCGATCCATCGGAATTTCGGCCATTTTGTTCGGTTTCGGTAATGTCCGAATTGGAATTTGAAGAAACTACGGGTCCGTTTGGTTTCCTGTTTTTAGTTTTGTGTTTTCGTCTAAACAAAAATGCGCATTTCTTATGCATTGTTGGAAAACACACAATTTTGAAAAATGAAATTAACATAGAAAATAGAAAACAAGTTTATTTGATTTTTCGTGTTTTGAGACATAACAAAAGGACGGAAAACAATTCTTCCCCTCCATTTCCCGTCCATCGTTGTAATGGCTAAGAATTGTAAAAAAAATTCTCATGTTTTCTTGTATTTTGTAATATATGTTGAAAACAAAAACCCAAAACTCAAAACGAAACCAAACAGACCTACCATTTTCTGTTTTGAGAAATGCGAAAAGAAATCTATCATAATATCTACCACAAATTCGGAATCATACTTGGAAACTTAAACAAAAATCAAATCAACCATGATGATTTTTTTATTATCAGAAGCACATACCTGAAATCATCCTTTTCTCTGTTGAGAAAAGGAATATACCGATAATTGCGATTTGCGAACAAGTGGGTTGGGCTCGATTGATAATTTCCAGGCTGCGATAAATTTTGTAGGGCTTGGATAGGGTATGATTTCTGAAAGTAACGAGTAAGAGAACGTGAAGGCCTTGATGTAAGTAGGGAATGAGAAGTTAGGGAACGATCAGTTTGCTTGGATTTATTTTAGATGGGCATGGGCTGTAAGTATAAGCTGGTTAATGGGTAGGGTTATTGTTTTATTAATTGGTTTAATTTTAGGCTGGATTAGGCCTGTAATTATAATTATATGGAACCTGAAAATAGTAATACACACATGGTAATAAAAACATATAATAGCAGTGAAGATTTATTAAGGTATTTACTAGTAACAGAATTCGCAAACCGAAGTTAAAATGAAATTTCCAAAAATTTCAAAACGGAACTGAAATTTCTAAAATCAATGATGATCAGAATGGAAACGAAAAACGGAATCCTGAACCTTGGTATGAAGAAATAATTCGTGATGAAAATAAAAATGTAAACAATAGAACCAGCTTTTGAACTAGAATCAGTTTCATTGTTTTTCGTTAAATAAATCAAAAGCTATGACTAGAAAAGCAAAAACGATTGTGATAGACTTAAGATATTCTTAAAATAGTTTATCATGCAACTTAAGCTGGTTACCTCAAGCTGTATGTTGAATCAAGTAAAATATCTTAAATTCATTTTAGTCTAGTGAGCATGTAATGTCTTAAAATTGCCGATTCATTTAATGTGGTAAATCATGTAAGTTGGCAAGATGATAAACATATAATTTATGGGAAATGGAATATACCAAATAAAAAAGTGTGTACACACATTGCATATTAAATGTATGTATAATATTAGTGACTAGTAATCTGTGCCTTTCCACACTATGGGGTGACACACATGGAAATGCGCACTGAATGTTGCAATTTTTAAATTTTCGCAATCGAAAAATACATAGAGATTAGTGCTTACCACATTATTATTATTATTATTATTATTATATATATATTTTGCATGTTACAAGGATATGTTATAATTGACATGGACAATCCGAATCTTTTTATGTAATAATTTTAGACTAAGTTGTTATATAAAATATATCATGTATATATATGAATCATATTCATATTTCTTGTTTATAAGTGGTTTATTATTTTGGATTTTGGCTTTTAAAATATTATTGTACTCGAATTCTGTGCTTATGGCATTATGTTTAATAATGTTTTTATCAAAATGATATAAAAAAATCTTTGGTGAAAATATTAATTGTATTGGATATATTCAATTAATTGTTATGTATAATAAATTCTTTTTTTTAAACATGCACAGTTAATTAAAAAGGTACGCGTAGTTTCCGCGCCATACGCTACGGCTTCAGGAAGGTTTTGCGTCATTTTGTGGGGCTTACCGTTAATAACTATGATCTAAGCAATCTAAGAGAATCTCGAATAATTAAGGGTAGCAAGTGGGTATAAATAGGACGTAACTGAGATTTTTGTTTGTAGTGGGCATAATAAGATAAATATATTATAAACATAATCAAGTTTAACTAAAAATTGCATTAGAATAGATATAGCTTATGCAAATTTGCAAACACACAAAATTTAAAATAATATAAAAAGCCATGTTTTATGGTGTCTTCAATTGAATTTTAATGAAACGACCGGATCATTTATACGATCCGAATTATTTGTCGTCAAATATAAAAGAGGATTTGCAGATCTGTCGATGTCATCGGATTTGTAGAAGAAAACAATATTTTATTTTCTTTGTTGTATATAACTTCAAAGCAAAATACAAAAAATTGTGATTGGTCTTGACAAACATTTGCAAAACATATATTATTTAAGCAACAAAGATTTGGACATAGCATCAGAAATCAAAATACTTAAGCTTTAACTGATTCCTAAACTTGCAACTAGACGTCCGCAAATCGTTTACGATAAGTTATTCACTTTAGCCTAATTTGGATATTTAACAGTAAACAATTAAACCCATTTTAATAGAATGTACATCAAAAATCAAACTTAAACCAATTTTAGTACCAAATTTAGCAAAAAAAGGAAGACAACTTTTGCCTATGCGCGGTTTGACTTACAATAAATACCCATAGTTCAATCCAAGCATTTATGAAATTTAAATCATACAATTTAAGTACAAATGCAAAATAATAAAAATAAAATACATACCTAAAATATTCTACAGAAGTGGAGATCCAGAAAGATAGGAGAAAAGAATGATTTGATTTTCAATTTGTGGGACGTGGAATGTGAAGAGAATGATTGGCAATGATAAAAGATTGTATAGTTTAGGGTTCTTAATTTGCTGCATGTTCTCTATGTAATTTTTTTCTAATTAGTTATGGTTTTCTTGGATAAGGCTAAGGGTGGACAATCTTTGGTTAAACCAACCAAACCAGTTTATTTCGATCGGTTTGGATTGTTTTGAAACTAGATTGATTTTAATCGGTCCGTAAAGAAAATTAATTCGGTTATGGGTTTAACAAATTAACCGAACCTTTGTTATATTGTCAAATTTACTTTTTGACGATAAGAGTGATGAATTATCCAAGCATAACAATTATCCAAGTGTCAAATTACTAATGATATATTTAGATTAGTTTAGTGGTTTAAATATATTTTGTTTATGTATATATGTCAAAATTAGTATTAAAAAATTATAAGAATACTTTAATAATATACTTATGTTTTATTTTAAAGTACAATGAATATTTTAACATAAAATGTGAATCATTTTTAGTTCAGTCAAATTGGATGACCAACACCAACCAAACTTAGTTTAGTTGGTTTGGTTTTCATTTTTATTGGTTTTAGCTCTGCTTAACAATTTTCATCATCGGACTAACTAAACCAACCAAATGTTCACCCCTAGGTAGGGCAAATGCCCAACCATCCCATTATGTGATTACGTCCCTGGGTATTACTCCACTTTTCTTGCTATCGAGTAGCCAAATTCAGCTACCTGGTAGCTAGGACTTACCCGAGTCCAAAAAACTCAAGTAAGTCCCTTTTTTGTCCTTTTTTACCCATGGTGGTACCAAAGGATTAAATTATATATATAATATTATATATTACATATTTATATGGATATAGTACAATAGTATATATTGATATATTATAGACTTATAGTTCATATATGTATATATAATAATTTTTGTAAATTGTACCATATATTGATATATTATATACATTATATTATATATGTTTTATTATATTGTGTATATGTATATATCAACACACACAATATATATAATGTAATATAATTCGTGTTATAATCTCCAAATTGAAAATGTACATGGTCAAAATTTAAAAGTAAACAAGATTTATAGATAAAATTAAATATTAATATTTTATTACATAAAAAGTTGTTTTTTATTTTTGAAAAAGTAGTCCTCTTATTGAGGGGAGCATTCATGCTCAAATTGAAGGGAGCACTCATGTAGCTTTTTATTTTAATTTTCAACAAAAGACTACCAACAAGCTTAGGAGCTGACAACATAATCATATTTTGAAGATCAACCGTGTGTAGAATTAATAAATGTCAAAAAGATCACGAGATTAATGACCATGCAAAGGCTACTACGATGACAAACTAAAATATATAATTAAAATCCTTAATTAGCATCAGTATTTTGATAAATGAAGCTGCTTTTCGCCGAAACAAGTTGACTGAGGCAGAATAAGGCGTTTGAACTGACTGGTTGAAGAAAAACAGCATAACAGCGGCTTCAGGCAGACCACTACAGCACCCTAACAAGAATAACCTGCTGAAATGTGCACTGACCTGTAGCAGTATGCTCAACAGAACACGTGTGCTGAACTGCTTCAGGCAGGACAATCTTTTACGTATTGAATTTACCATTTTCAGTAAAATCGGTAGGCTACACTTTTTTCAAAAGCCTTTTGAAAACCGACCATTATACCATTCTTTTTAAAATAATACATTGGCTATGGATTTGTTTATATATACACATATGTGCATAAATAAACAAAATTAATTAATGGCTATATGGATTTACCAGAGTTTCAAAAATCGGACAAGTCATTTTGCTTGCTACCTCCATTAGGATTGCAGCAAAATATATGATGTTACCTCATCAATTTTTGCAAAGATGCATTCTCATTGTTGGATACTCTAACAAATTATAAAAATGTAAGGTAATCGGTAAAACTAATCCAAGAAATTTAAATATAATTTATTTTACAGGTGAAGGAATCCAACTTAAGTAGCATTATAGATACAAGCTCGTGATGTAACTTAAGTTGGACACTTTAGGTTGTAAACATTAAAATAAAAAGTAAAAAATAAAAAATGATTTAAATGAAATTGATTCATGACACGATCTTATCATCATATGTGATTTAAATTCTTAAACAGAGGATTTTAAAGTACAATATTTATGATGTTTATCAAAAATTTCATTTTAGCATGTGCCTGGTATTCAAATAAATTTGTCATTGGATGGAACAGACAAGCAAAAGGGCAAAGATTGATAAACTTCATATATGGAGGTTCAGCCACTGCCACACCCATGTGGAACGGACAGTGCTAAATGATAACGAGAGAGATGTGAAATAGTATAACTTTGAGCTCTACGTCATAATGGGAAACTAGGTAATATTGTTTCGTATGCTTGATATTTGTTGGCAGTTATTTCTTCATTTATGGGCTTATTAGGTTGCATTCTGGTTTATAATGGTTCCATTTTACCACTGTCATTCAAAAATAAAAGATATACTAATAGGTTATGTGTTTCTAAGTGTTATCTTTTTCCTTGAAGGCTGCTTTGATTGTTCCCATTAACTGTATATATAGCCTTTACTAACGATAATGGAATTGGTTACAAAAATAGAACGGGGGTTTTGTTCTATTAGTTGGAGTTAAAATATAAGTTGAAGCATGCAGTGACATGCACATTATTTGAGATATGCCCGACGTAAAGCATCCTAATAATTTGCATCTCTTTCAAATATTCCTTTGGTGTTCTTAAAGCACCCTAATCATGTTCAATTTATTCTTCTTTATAGAAATAAGTAAATGAAATAAATTGATGAAAAAGTTGAGAAGAAAAGTGTTATGCTGATTCACTTCTCATGGATGCTAGCAAAAGTACTGCGATTCTTGCTTGTGGTGTGTTGAGTGATACATAACTCTAGATGTAGTAAAATGTTTCAGTCATTTGTTTATACAGACAAAGATATTTAATCAACCTTGAAAAAAGGAAAAGAATGAAAGAAAAGAAATTCAATGTTGGAAAACTCTATTTGGAAACATTTTATGAAAGTTCGCAATGTAATTGAATCCACGATTAATAGTGTTAAAATACTTCATTAGACATATCATCAAACAAAATCAATCCTCATCAAATTATTAAGAATTCATAAAAATTGATATTTATTCAATTTAATGGTTAATGATTTTGGTAGATTCCATGTAAATGATAGATGCACCAAAATCTCCATCCTAGTAAGTGATAGAGTTAAGGGTATGCTCTAGGGGTAATTATGTAATTTGATATATATATCTAACTTGATGATCAATCTTGTTCAAACTAAAATGTGTTTTCTTTCTATTAAATACTTGATATAATGTGTTATATTAATTAATTAATTTAATTAAAAATATATTTAATAGAAAATCCATAAATGATATATTTTGTGATAGTAGTTACAAAGTGTTGTAACCATGAGTAATTTATCGCAATGAAAATAAATATATTATTTTAAATATTCCTAGTCAAGATGTATCGGGATTGGATATCAATACATCTGTTGAGACTAGAGTATGTAACGCTATTCAAATGTTGGACAGTGTATTACTCATGACTACTGGAGGCACCAAGGGTTTACATACTGATAGTTATTGGATAACCATGGAACGACCCACTCGATAGTTTTCTGTTGGTTAATATAATATAACCAAGGTCAAGCAGAGAATATCGATGTGACTAATTTACACAGTTCTCTCGATCTGGGAATACTGTTGATCTTCAATGTGGAAGCTCCGCTTTGATTATAGTTAAATCGTGACATGACGTCCATCGAACGACTATAGTTGGGTCGAGTGAAAGCATTGGAAGTGAAACACCATTCAAGAGAGGATTCATCTTCTCAGTTATATGAGGTTATTATCACTGGCAATTGATGTCAACTCAACGTCAAAGTCTCTGACAAGAGCAGTTCGGTTAATAATAATTGTTATTATTGAATCAATGACTTTGTATTTGGAATATAAAGTTGAATTTGGACGGTATTGGAATTTTGACCATTACCAAATTGCACAAGTCCTAACATGATATATTGACGAAGAAAATTGGTGTAAATAATTATCACTATCAGGTACCGCTTATAATAAGTAAAATTAGATTTTACCAAAAGATGTGTAAGCGATAAATTCAACCAAAATGTCACACCACATGCTAAGTGACGTGTGAATATTAATATTCGAATAGTTTGATATTAATCGCTGATTGAATTTACACCTTTGAGTCGCACAACCGTAATGATGAATACTCTAAATGAACCACATGATTTAATTAATTTAAATTGTTGTAAATTGATTAAATTAATTAATATTTATAAAATATTAATTATTAAACTTCATTTGATTCGTTTGAATTAGTACTTAATAAAGCGCGTCTTAAAAGTTATAAACGCGCGTATTGATATTCGATATCAATAAAATATTTAAAATTCGATATCAATAAAATATTTAAATTGGATTTCAATAGATTAATTGCTAAGTGTTTTTTTGGAATTTTTCATCGAGGCGCACATGCATGATGAAAAAAGTGGATAGGGTTCAAATGTGATTTGAAAATGTAAACGAGGAATTAAAAAAGGAAATAAATCTTCTTTTTATGAATCACTTAAATATCATTTATGAAATGAACTTTCTCATTTTCTCTTTATTTTATTCTGCCGCATATATAAAGAGGATGGAAGAGGATTCGATGATTTAATTTTGGAATTAAACGAGGAAGGTTTTAAAGAAGGAAATTGAAAAGGTTAATGTTTCCTTTTAAAACATATTCTCTCTTATCCTCGTTCACGTTTTATTCTAGACAGACAATTTTTTCTTCTTTCTTTCTTAAGCTTTTCTCCTCTCCTTTAATGGTCTTCGTGAAAATAAAATTTTCATAAAACAAATACAAACAAAAAAAAAGTTCAAAGTGGTTCTTGTCTCTTGATCCTTGCAACATCTGGAGGCTGATTTCTGAATCTAGGAGATTTGATTCACCGTTCAAGGTACGATTCATTGGCTACATCTAAAGGAAAAATTCAATGTTTCAAAGTGTACTTCAAGGCTTTGAAATTAAGGTATGATCTTTTTATTCTAATAATTTTGATATAATGTTTAATGAATAAAATTGAATATCATAATTTATATGTGTGTAATATTGTCTCATTTGATTTGAAAATGTTTTATATAGGTCGAATTGTTTATTATATGAATTGATTGGTGTTTTTTTATTTAGTTAAATTAAAATTGAAACTTGTATATGATTAGACAATATTTTAATTTTAGATCTATGTTTAAACATTCAAATCAAAGTGTAATTCTTTTGATTTGAATGTTTATATGTTCTTATTTTTTGATTTGTACTGTAATAGAAACTTATATATGACTAAATGATGTTTTGATAATAAATTGATTGCAATAAATTTAACATCACAATTATCCCTCTTTAACTATTCAAAGGATTTTAATATATTGCTTAGTTCAGTATGTATTACCTTTTGTTTTATAATAACGAGTACTTTGGCACGTGCACGTGTAGGAGTAATTGGTATAAAAAACATTGTTTGTATGGTTTCTTAGATCTTACGACATAACTTTTGAGGTATATGTAATGTTGTATGATTTTACGTATATACTTTCATTAATCAACCGTTCGTCCAAATGCGAATAAGACAAAGTAATTTTATGAAAAAATATATAGTAACGAAAGTAATCAACTATTGCATCAATATCTTGAGAAACGCAACAAACATTAAAATTAGTGCATCCTGCAAGTAGGAACCTAGAAAACTTGCATAATCTCTCTTTAAGAGAATAATTACCCGCTATATATATATATATATATATATATATATATATATATATATATAATTGTTCTTGTCCACCATAGTGATCGCACTTCTCATGATTCTCTCTTTCTCAGAAATCCTCAATACTTGTTGAATTGTAAAACCACTCGATGTTAGTGTGTAGATATTGAATTTTCCTTTAGAATAATATCATTGTAACAACTTGTAAAATCTAACTAGCTACAAGAATTGTTCTCTCTTCTTTTCTCAACGTAGATATCAATATCATTAGCTTATAAAAAATCTAGAAGGACTAAATTAGAGGTGTAGCAATCATTTTCTCTCCTTTCCTATGCTTGAGACTGGCATAAGTAATATGGGTTGTTTTCCCTTGAGAGATTTCCTGCTAACATTGGCATTGGCATCACGTATTGACTTTTGATATTTGGAACTAAATTGAAAATTCATTATCATTTGTTCTTCTGGTCTCTTGAATTAAATTGAAAATTCATTATCTTTTGTTCTTCTGAGGCATTTTGCTATTTAAATTGGTTTCGCTCATCTTGGTTTGACAGATTCTGACTCAGATGGTGTTGGAACTGCAGAAACATATTTGAAATGTAGATGACAGGAAGGTTGTACATTATATAAAAAGGCATCTTCAGCTTTATATATATATATGGAAGGGGTTAAATTTATTCAAGGAATCGCTGTCAAGTCCTTGGAATTGAAAGATATGTAAGAAAAATCCCTCCTGAATTAGTTATCAAAATAAGGTCCATGTTTTTAGATTTTGAATAATTTATACCGCTTTTTCCCCTGAAAAGAATGCTAAGTCGATTTTCTAAAAGAGGATAGTTTGGTAAAAAATAACAAAATAGGGATCTAATTTACATGTGTTTATGAGCAGAAACTTTTTGTGCATGAGCTTTGAAAATAGGGACCTTTGGTCCAAAACCCTTAATTTATTTATTTAGAATAAAACAGGGCCTTTACTATCAGCCAAAAAAAAAGTTAGTAGTTCAAATATAATTAATGTATCAAGATTTTAAGTTGGAGAGTAAAAATAAAATGCATATTATGGAAGATAATAGGCTAAAAACTAAAATTACACAAACTACAGCTAAACTAAAATGTGGCAGTAACTAAAAGAATACAAATAATATTAGTTACACGGTAGTAGACTCATCTTCAAACCCTTGTGGTTAATAGCGTGACAGCTATATTGCGAAAGATGGTAGTTATGAAGTATAGATGTATGATTATTTTTGCTGATATGCCTAATATCAAGCATATGTACATAGAAAAACTAATATATCATGCCAGCATAAATAAAATAAAGATGAATACAAAGGAAGCACGCTAAAGTTTTAGTTTCTTGTTCAAGTAATTGTAAGCGGCTCGTATAATTCATGACATATAAACTGTTAGTACAAAAGGAAGCATGGATATAATATAGATTTTCGTTGTTTTAGCTTGCACGTCATTATTCAACGATCACTCTTCTATTTCCACCATCAAACATAAAAGGCTTATCGATTTATGTTGATGATGCAATTCGCTTTCCCTTAGCTCCAAATGCCTAAGCTTCAAATCAATATTTTCAGCAGTTAATAAATGTTGATAACTTTTTCTATATAGGTTTTAGCTACATATTTTTACTAAGTCGCCATAGTGATTAGTTGCTTATGTTTGTTATATCCATGCGCGCACGCACACATGTTAGGAAGCTGGTATTGCAATATTACTATATAATTTTGCTAAGTTGTCACAGTGATTAATTGCTTTTGTTTGGTACAACCATGTGTATATATATATGTATATGTACAAACATATATATATGTATGTGTGTGCGCGTGCGCGTGTATAGACACACACAATATATATGTGTATGTGTGTGTAGACACACACAATATATATGTATATGTATATATAACTTGGTCAGGTGATAGACAGTTGGTATTGCATTATATAAGGGAATGACAACTATGAATTATTCGAATTACATAAAACTAGAAATTAAATTATAAAAGAAATTTTGGGATTGCCTTATTGTAAACGTTTGCTTTTGTCATATTTAAGCAACAGACTTATATAGGAAATTCAGTGTTGTGTTGGGTCGTAAAGACATAAATTATACATTACAGTTGGTAGGTCATTATCATCTTATAAAAAATATTTTGCTTGGATGTTTTTGCATATGTAAACAAAATATATTCATAACATATTGCACGTATACGACAAAAGTAAAGCACAAATTGTTTTCATATCTTTACATGTGTAGAATCTTGTGAAATGATAAAATCCCCAAATATTTTTAAGATGATAATGGAGAACTGTATGCATCAAACGAAAACATAGTTCGACCCAATACTGTTTTATGCAAAATCCTGTACCATGTCAATGACTCAATATAGAGTGAAAACAAACAACTATTTTAACTTAATTGTAATATATTGGTAGGGATCATAAAAATAAAAAAAACTTCAATTAAATAATCAAGTAGTTAAACGAAACAGAAGATGTCACGGTTTTGATGAGTAAACAATCAATATATTTACCTCTATATATCCAAGTTTTTTAGGACCTAATTCTTCCATGCTCAAAGCTATGTATTCCTTAGCTTATTTTGCTTTCTAATGTATTTGATCAAGGAGAATTTGCTTTCAACGATGACAGAACTTTTTATTATGAGATTTATCAAACTAACACCTTGTATTCTAATGCAAAAGTTATCCATGATAGGTCAGTCAATATTATAATTAATGAAGGTGAATGTCATTTAAGTAAACATTTTACACTATGATGATGACTTAGTAATTCATTGTCTGTTTAGATATAGAAATATGTAATCTTACCGTATGGGTGAATTGATGGCTAAATTGTGAAAACTAATTTAAAAATCTATAAACAATTTAGATTAAAAAATTAGAAATTGATGTGATTCTATCTCCAATAAAGTGAATGTATATTTTCATTACAGAAGTTATATAAAATTTAATTGATTATATTATTATATTTCCATAGTTAATTTTTTTTATTTAAACTTGAATAGTGGAAACTCAATTTAACTATAAAAAAAGCATCAATGTTATCAAAATTTCATTAAATTTATCATGACGTGCAAAGTTATCAAGGACTTTTGGATTATAACATTGCCATAACCATGTAATCTGCAAATATACTGATAAAGAAACAAAATTTGTTTACATAGCAAAAAGCCAAATTTTGAAATTGTATAAAAATGTCAAATTCATAAACCATATTTATCTTTCATTTTCATAGGAATGACTCTTCTGATGGACTTCACTTGCATCCTTAATGTCTAATATTGATTACGGTGTTGCTCCAACATAAGTATGAAAATAAGCATTCAATACGTGTAAACTATATATTCAAAAAAATTAATGCTAATTATGAAGATTAAAATGTTTACTGTTATGACTATCAAACATATTGACTACCTGTAGAAATTGAGAGTTTTGTGAGTTAACAAAACATATATCAAAATATGTTCCAATGAGAAATCTTGCTATATAAGATATCCATGAAATACATTATATTAGTTAAACATGATTCGTTAGCTTATGCAAACTCAAAAATTGCGCTGTTTTATTACAACTACATGCCGGGCATAGTATGGCATTGCTAGAGAAAAACAATGGACAAGAATGAATTATACATAAGCCTTTTGAAGTGCATTAATTTAAATAAACGTCTCCAAAAGAAGTCGTATTATAAGTTCCACTAAATATGCATAGTATATAAAATAAAAAAGTGGATGATGAATGAATTTATCAATACTTGAAAAAAAATACTAATTATTATTTAGAAGCAAATAAACAATGAATACAATTATTTGAAAATTTGTAATTGGATTTTCATGAAGTAAAATATTAATCAAACTTGTTTTTTTGTTAAGTATTAATCTCTAAATACTCAGTTTCACATAGTTTTGTTGTTTCAACTAACAAATCTATTTAGACTGAAGATTATCTTAGATCAACTTGATTTAGCGAAAATAGTAAGCGTATTAAACATCAATTGGATATTATTTCAAAGTCAAAAACTTAGAAATCCTAATCTAAGCATATACTTTTATGACTTTGATATTCAATTATGTAATTGTTGTCCTAACTCTTTCAACTTCTTTTTCCCTAATTAAAAGCTATATACAATACACTATGCTAGACAATTAGTAAACAATAAGTTTGTGCACACTAACATCAGGAAGGAAAAAAAAATTCTAATGGAAAAAATAAATATACATTTTCACATGACATTTCACCAATCGTCTCAAAGGGAAGTTTACATAATAAATGTTATGATCTGGTAAAAGAAATCAGGTTACCTTTTATAATCCCCTTGTTGATGTTATTTATCTTTAAATATAGAATGAGTAGCCAATAGAATATGGTAAAAAAAGATATATTATGCAATCTGGTCAATATTATCCTATTCTTTCATTTTGAATATAATCCTCCTTTATTAGAATTAAATGATCCACCATTCATGTATAAAAGGAAAAAAGGTAACTCCTTAAATATTTCAATATTCATGCATGTTGTTATCTTATTCAACTTAAACAATAGTCGATCCATATCAATATGTTTAGAATAATATTTATAATTTTATCTCAAATTTGTAAGTTATCTCTAGTCAAATTCCAGAGGCATGGGTTAAAGTAAAATATAAAATAGAACATTTTCTACCCAGAGAGATGCAAGCATGGCATATTCATAATTTCTAACCACTAATCTCGTATCAAAAATTAATTTGATTGCATCACATACTATACGTTTAAGCTTCTATTGCTCTATACTTTTAAGAAAGAAGTCACATTTTGTCATGGAAGTCAGATTACTATTCTTTTTAATAATTTTTGCTAACATTTCGGTAAACACATCACCTACATTAGAAAAGAATGTAACAAAGCACTAACTTTTACATTCTAATGGTTTATAGAAGTAAAAATAACATGGAAGTTGAACATAATACTCATTGTTAAATTGATGCGAAAATAATATAAGTTGATTTATCATACCTGATGAATCACAACCGCATTTAATATCACCGATGACTTGCTTGCTCCGATACAAACCGCATACAAATAGCCTTTTTAATTAACCTTGATTTCGAAACTGAAATTGATGTTGATCATCTTCGATTACGACAAAAAGGTTAAAAAATAGCGAAAGTCAAAGCAATTTAGAGTTCAGGTATTAAAACTAAGATGACTGAAAAACTAAGTATAAATAGAATATTTAAGAGACATCAAATAAATGTAGGAGATTGTCAATCAATTACCTCTGTTTCAGTTTTCAGTTTTTGAACCAAATTATTTGATCACCATTATTGTTTGAGGTCGCAGTCTAAAGGAATGGAAATGGGGGTAACGGCGTGAGGAGGAAGTTGTAAGTGTTGGAACATGGTATGATAAATGTAGCAATTGAGAAAATACCATATCATGTGATCAAGACAACACGGAATTACTGTGTTCTTTTCTTGAATCTCATCATCCTTCATTTCAGTCGGTCCACTAATCGCCTCTAAACTCCTACATCTCAGTTATCACCACAAATAGTCTCTCGGTTCTATTCAGTTTGTCTATCAACCATCTGTTATTAAGATTGAAACATTAAATAAACTTATCAAATAAAACAAATGCCAACTTTAAACACATATGCTTTTAACATCCAATAGAAGTTATTTCATTAATACAGTAAATCCAAATAAAAATAAGAGGTAATAAATGTTAAATTTTGGTGATACAAAATCACAAATAGAAGAAAACAAATTTGCAAAAAAGAAAGTAATCACATGTGTTAATTATGGAAATGCATAAAATTATTGGATTGCATTTGAATGAGATGACAAGAAAATATATGCATGTGCACGTTATGGAATAATATATATGCAAAATGATATGCATATTATTTTTTTCTTCGTAATCGCATTGCTTTGGAATTATTTTCTTCCATCTCTGAAATGAGTGAATTACTTGCTATGTTTGCGTGATTTGTTACCATTGTAATTTGCCTCCATTATCTTCTTACCACATCTTGGTAATTTGATTGACGACTCACATGAATTTACATTGGTTATAAACTAAAGATAGACTTAATTGTAAATCTATCCTGCTATTCAGCCAGTGATCCCCAAATGGAGTGTCTCTTCTTGTTAACCCTAATTTAGGACTTTGGTATGTAAACTCTTATCTTGTAATCTCTTGTAACTCTCTCATGTGTAATAAAATCTCTCTCCTTTGGACTGGACGTACACTACCTTGATGATAGTGGAACCAGTATAAATATTGTGCGTCTCTTTTCTTCTTTATAGTTCTTTGCTATTTATTTGGAGTAATAGGATAATTGCTGCTAGATTAAGTGATGTTCAAATTGGCAAATCTAAATCCTGTTTATTGTTTTTCCGCATTTGTGCAATTTTTTGCACAACAGATTGGTATCAGAGCAAGGCGATTTGTTTTAATTTGTGCATCAATGGCTTCTAGAAAGAGCGGTAGATCCGATGGTGATTATGCTATTACTCATTTGGATGGAAAATGAGACTTTGTGCAATATGGAAGTTAAAGATGGAGGAGATTATGTTGAGGGAGAGGAGCATTCCAATCTTGGAAATTTGGTGATAAGGAGTTTACTGTGTTGAAGGGACATCTGGATTTGAGAATCTGTATCTGCTTCATGGCTCAATGTTGATGTGAGAGTCTTATTTTGATTTCCATGAGAAATTTGCTGTTTACAGATAAGGTATGTGGGAGGAGAGAGATTTGTCTTGCATACAGAGATTTGGATTAGCCTTGTTATGTCCATTGGTTTTTGTTTTTTAGCTCTGTATTTGGATTGGTGATTGAGAGGATTTTTAGCCTTGGTGGCTTTGATATTATTTTGGTATCTACCTTCTTTTGATTTTGGATATTTGCAACATTTTGTTGGCGGGCGGGGACATAGTTTGAGCTCGTTAGCAAGGTGTGATGGGGGGTGGCCTTGCCGGAACCCATTGGGTAAATATTCATTTTTGGTCTGTATCTCATTAAGAGATTTTGGTTGAAGGTGGAGTTCATTTTTAAGAGTTTTATGTTGAAAAGAGAATTTGACTCGAGGTGAAGTGTTAGAGATATGTGATTTTGCATCAAGGTGGAGTGTTAAATTTTGGTGATACAAAACCACATATAGAAGAAAACAAATTTGCAAAAAAGAAAGTAATCACATGTGTTAATTATGGAAATGCATAAAATTATTGGATTGCATTTGAATGAGATGGCAAGAAAATATATGCATGCGCACGTTATGGAATAATATATATGCAAAATGATATGCATATTATTTCTTTCTTCGTAATCGCATTGCTTTGGGATTATTTTCTTCCATCTCTGGAATGAGTGAATTACTTGCTCTGTTTGCATGATTTGTTACCATTATAATTTGCCTCCATTATCTTCTTACCATATCTTGGTAATTTGATTGATGACTCACATGAATTTACATTGGTTATAAATTAAAGGTAGACTTAATTGTAAATCTATCCTGGTATTCAGCCAGTGATCCCCAAATGGAGTGTCTCTTCTTGTTAACCCTAATTTAGGGCTTTGGTATGTAAACTCTTATCTTGTAATCTCTTGTAACTCTCTCATGTGTAATAAAATCTCTCTCCTTTGGACTGAACGTACACTACCTTGATGATAGTGGAACTAGTATACATATTGTGCGTCTCTTTTCTTCTTTATAATTATTTGCTATTTATTTGGAGTAATAGAATAATTGCTGCTAGATTAAGTGATGTTCAAATTGGCAAATCTAGATCCTGTTTATTGTTTTTCCGCATTTGTGCAATTTTTTGCACAACAGATAAAGAGATCAATAATTGTGATAAATCATGCATACTAATTCTTTAGCATGTGCATATTATTATTATTTTGTTAAAAAGAAACAGACTTTGATAAATGCTCAAGAAAACAGAATAAAAAGATTCTAGTGGAACTGCTTTTGTCCATTTACTGTCATGAGTGTTTATAAGCTTTTGCAGCATGCTTGAAATGAACAAATAACAATAAGTACCAATGTTGGCACGATCTTCTTCAGCCTCGTTTTCTAGATTAAGTAGGGAATAGAATCCTAAGTGAAGAAACGTACACTGGTACCTCAGCTTTTGTGGTTCGGGCATTGTCTCAAACATATTGTGCACATGTATGTGATAAAATTGTTAACAACAATATATTAATGACATATATCATGGTTAGTTTAAAAATTGAATCTAACAAATTACATTAAACCTTAACGATGAATATATCATAGACTGTTAACAAACTGAATAGTAATGAATTTTTCTTTAACACAAACTACAATAAAGCTTCAAAGAACTAACGAAGTAATAAATTGAAACAACTCATCTACATACAAGCTGATATATCAAGACATACCAAATTAGAAACGACCCATCTTCAATTTTAGGTCCCATGAGCTTTTATGTCCAAGTGAGGCATTAGAGATCTGCGATTTTGTAGGTTTTTCTTTTTAGGGTTTTGTAAAGTCGCCGCTGTTTTCAATGAGGAAGGGGTCTTGGATTTGCGAATAAATGAGAGATAAATAAGTGCGCGTCCATGTGAAGCAGATAGAGAAACGTGCCGACCGTTAAAACGTGCTAACCATTCTGCAATTAGATGGACATACATGGGCTTTTCCCAGTTAAAAGACACATTAATCCTTTCAAAGCACGAATTTAATATCAAGGTAAAAGGGCAATTTTGGCGGTTAGAAAAAGGCTTCACTTGTTTAGATATTTGCTTTATATGTAAGATAAAGAAAAAAAATTATTTATTCATATAGGTTGAATCTCCTTAGATTTGAAAGTTTATTTGTTCGTATTATCTACATCTTATTGTAATTGAAACCCACACATGATTGAAGGATGTTTTGATAATAAATTAATTACAATAAATTTATAAATTTGTTACCCTATTTGATATAACTAATATCTTTCTTTAAGTATTTAAAGGATTGTTAATATATTGCTCAGTTTAGTGTGTTTCACTTTTGTTTTTTTAAAAAACATTTTGCATATAGGTTGAATCTCTTGATTTAATTGTATATGTACATATTTTGTTAACTAATTTAAGTTTACATAAGTTCATAAATACATCAGAAAATCAAAATGTAATATGGTTTATTTTGAATTAATTAAGAAGTTTTGCGTTAATCTTTATATACAAATAATTACATCTATATGTATTTTACATATAAAATTTAATGTTTGTATTTCAAATTGTATAATTTAAATGCTTTATTAATATCAAACGATTTTAAATGAGGCAGTATTATATGCATATGAATTATTGTTTGCTATTGCTATTCTTATGTCATAATGATTCATTGATTGCTAATTGAATGTTGCATAACTCAAGTTTGTAAAAAGATGAAGATAAATCAATCATCTTTGTCATCTTTTATTTTTTTTCCTTTTTGTCCCATTTGTGATTGCCTTTCAACTTATTCTTATTTATTCATATACATTATGTTATTAATTGATCATACTTGCCTTATGTTTAACTATTCTGTCATACAATTAATGATGAATATATTTGATATACTCAAACTTTATTTCTATATCCCATCTTTACAAATTACAAATGAATAAAATATTACTACAAAATTAAACAATATTACAAATTACAAATTATAGTCTTAATTATTAATTAATATCTATTAAATATTATAAAATTATAATTTTATAAATTATTTATAAATTATAAACTTACTTACCATTAACTACTATTAGTTAGTTACAAATTTTTAAATATATAAATAACTTAAATTCTAAATTACTATTTAATTTTAATTTATTGATTATATTATTAAAATTATTTGCTAGTTATTAATTGTTACATTTAAAGTATTGTTTATCAATTATTAGATTGTTATATTAATAGATAATTAATATTAAGTTAAATAAATTAATTATTAATGACAATAGTTATGTGATTTGCTTAAATAATTAAATAATCACCTTTTTCTAATTACATAAAACACCTGCGTTTCTACTAAATCATGGCGTTTAAAAACACAATTTTTTCTAAATATTATTTACTGATTCACTATTTATTGAATAATGCTTTATATTAAAGGTGTTGGTACAGTATGCTGGGTGGGGGTCACTCTTGGGACAGCTGGACCATAGTTGACAGTGTTTTTAGCATCTACTCGGGCCGTGAGTTGATTCAAATCATGGGCAATCTGCCTAATACTAGTCAGGCCGTTAACCAGGCTTAACCATACGTCGTTGCTCAAGCCCGAAAAGCGTCGGATGACGCTGGCTTCAGTAGCGCCGTTGGTGTTGGCGCCATTTGAGTTATCGACCTCATTATCATCGTTATTTTGCATAGTGTGATTTTTTGAGTATAGTAGTTTAAAGAGAAGATGTAACGACCCAAAATTTTTAAATGTTTTAATAACGTATTTAACTGAAATTTTGTGAAATTTTAAATAATTGAATTTGAAAATAAAAATTTGATATTTGAAATACGTCTATCTAAACATAGCAAACGGTAAATTTTCATCTGATAATATGGAAGTTTATTTTCTGGTGTAATTTTATTTCAATTCAAATCAGTCAAAAAAAGTGATGATAAAAATGTTTTCCAAACCTGAATATTTTTATATAATAAATTTGTAAACCATCTTCTGAGTGAGACGTCATATTTCGTTTCTTCAAATTTGAACTGCTATTGCTTCGTTTATCTTATTTTCGACAAGATTTGCAGCATTTTCGGTACCGATATCGACTTTTGATAGTTCGGTCGTATCACTGATATATGTATATCGTTTTGATCGTCTCGTCGTGCTGATATCTTCGGTATATTCAATTTTGTGTTTTGAAGTCCGGTACGCAGCAGAATCTGTAAAATGTCGGACCGTATCGATCCCCGTTTTAAAACCTTTTGTTTCCATCTATCTTTTCATCTTTTTACCTGCTCACATCCAACAGCTGTTTGCATTTAATATTTTCTGAAATTTTCACTCGTGACTTAATATTTTACTGTTCACTTTATAAAATTTGCTAGTTCATTTCAGTTTTGGTTCGTTTCTTTCTACTTGAGTCTTTTCATTTTGTGCATATAAACGAAAATATATTATATAATATGGTTGTATATTATAAAGTCTGTTCACTTTTGTCACTTCAACTTTTCCCTGCTTCTCCTTCTCTCCACGCAACCATCCCTTCCACTCTTTTTCTTTCTCTTTTTCTTTTGTACTAGCCAGAGAACAATATAAAATTTTTGTAAGACATAAACATATCTTGTTCATATTTAGTTTAACCCACCAATCCTTCATTCCATCCCAAGCCTGACCCGCCTCCAATGCGGCAGCAACCACCACGCCAACTCACCCACTTCCACCAGCAAGTGCCACCACACAAGCCACCTCGACCTCGCCGACCTGCCGTGAAACCCACCATTATTCGCCGCTCCTCCTCACCCCAGGCCGATCACTTCAACAACCCGACCCCTCCACGCCGAGCACCACCACAAGGCCGAATATCCACACCTGACAGCATCTGTGCCTCCCGCCACCGTCCACTTCTTCCCTCACGCGACCCTTGCCTGCCCAAGAGCCTCACCTTTTTCCCCTTCCCACCATGGCCGCATGCTATAAGGTATATACAAGTTTGTTTATATATATATATATTTATATAAGTTGTTGTTCGTATGTATATATAGCTTGCATACATGAGTTAAATGATTTATGGGTCTATATATCTAAGTTTATATTCTTATATTATATATATGATTGCACGTTGCATATGAGTTATGTGCTGTAAAACTTTAGTACCGTGTATTATATTTTAAAAGAATTATGTATACTTTATTTTAATCTATATACATATATATTTTAGACTATATAAAATGATTTATAATATGATAGTAAGTATATATATATATGATTTCAGTAAATTTGTTATTTACAGTTTTATACTTCAAAGTTTAGTTTGTATATGTATGTTTAAAATATCAACATTTTTGTAGTTATATATATGTACCGTTTATAAGTATCAAGTGATATTTAAATATATATAGACAGTTATATAAAGTCTGTTTTTGTTTTAAAGGTATACAAGTCTTTTAAGTTTGTATATATATAAACAGTTACAAAACAAATTACTTGCTCTGTGTGTTTGGGAAGTATGTTATGTAATTCAAGTTCATATCAAAGAAAATATAAGTTTATATATTTTGTGTTGTCAACTTTCTTCTCGTTTACCATATTATAGGTATATATTACCTATGAGTTATAACACGTATTATATCATAGACGCAGTACTATCTATGCTTAAAGTAATTATATAGTAGTTGTCTTGTCTCGGTTGAAGGGAAAGTTTATATAATTAATATATGGGTTTTATATTGGTTTGAAAAAATACGCGTAATATATGTAAGGTTATGCTGTAGTTTATATATTAGTTCACAAATATATATATATGTATATGTTGATAGAATTTTTGAATAGAGATATATTATATGTTTAAATATACGTATATCATATATTTTGTTCAATTTGTCAGAAGTTATATACATATTAAAATACATATAGGATGTTTCGAAAGTATAAATTACTGGCTGTTTATACCTGCTTGTGTCTATATATTTGTGTGTTGTATATTTTACATATATTAATGTTTTGAAATAAAAATATTTATGTAATATATAAATCTCTTGTAGTCTACACTTGTATGTATATAAATATATATATATATATAGCTGTTACTTTGTATTGGCTGTGTTGGTTAATTATCTGATTTTTTTACATGGTATATAATTATATAACTTATTTTGTATATATATAGTTATATATATATGTTCACATACCGTTGATCTTCGTAAATCCAGTTTGATTTGATTTCGTCAATTTCAAGCTTTCAACTTCGTTCGTCGATTCGAGTTCAATCTTGTCCTGCTTTGAGATTCATGCCTGAATCCGTAGCTAAATTCTTTGGCAAATCTATCTAGCCTCAAAGGTGAGCAATCACTCACGATTAACGTTCTTATATTTATTAAATTTGATTTCAATTGGAACGACAATTGAAATATGCTGCTGTTAGTTATTTACATTGCTATACATATGCTGTTATCTGTATCTGTTCACCTGTGACATCTGACACCATTATCTGTTATTTATATTGATGATATATGCCTGTTATATTATTTTCGTATCTGTTATCACCCTGCAATTTCCCTGTTAGTATAGAATTCACTATGGGTTGAAATGATACATATCCGAACGATCTCTAGAATAGGCGAAAATCGTTATGGGTTGAAATGATAAACCCAAGCGATTTTCAAATTGAATTGAATTTGGGATTGCGGGTTGAAATGATATATACCCGTATATAAATTAATTAACAGATTAAAATGATAATTATCCGTATCACTTGACCATAGGATAGGAAATTATATACAGACACCGTTGGTCTATATATATAAATATTTTGAAAACGATTCATATGGATTGGGAAAGAAATATATGGTTAAATAAATATTGATTTTGGTTTAAAGTGATTAATGAATATTTCAAGTTTAAATAAATTGAAGGAAATATTTAGATTATTTTTAATTTGAGATTTATTTAAATGATATTGGATTTATCAAGTGGATATTTCAAAACCAAATAATAATGATGTTAAATTAAGATATATATGAAACTATCAAATTAAATTTTAAAGTTGTGGAATATTTAAAGTTTTGAAATATATTTAAATTGAAATGGTTCATGTTGTGGTTCAAATATGTATTTGAAATCGATAAAATTTGAAATGGTTTATCGAGAACGGAATCAAATTGAAATTGATGAGTTGAGATTGAATTAAATTGAAATTTTGGAATTTGAGTTGATTTGAATCGATTTGTGAAATTTGAGGAAACTATTTTATTATATAAAGTATTTTTAAATTATATTTAAACTATTTTATATTTTACTCTATAAATTATTTTAATATAAAACTATTTTTAATATAAATCATTTTTAATATAAATTATCTTTAATATAAAATATGCCAATTATTTCAATATAAACTAATTTAACTTATAATTATTTTTATATATAAACTATTGTACTTTAAAACTATTTTATTATACATATACTACTTTCTATATCTAAATGGTTTGAATGGAAGTACTATGATTTCAAAGTGTTGTGATTTCCAAAGTGTTTTAAATTCAAGTGTTTTGGTTTTTGAAAGTGTTATTACTTTAAATTGCTTTGATTTTTGGAAATGCATATATTTGAAATGGAAATGATATCGTATTGATATGGTTTTGAAATGGCGATGATATTTTGGTTTTTAAGTAAACTATTTGGAAATGACCGCGGTGTTATAATAACGATTGGTTGTTAAAGAGACCGGGATTGGATATTGTCATACTCTTTGCCAATACCGAAAACAACTTTAACAACTGTGTACATGGTGGAGATTCCAGAAATGAAGTAGGATGGTTTGGCGATGATTCTATATGGTATGATGTGACCCTGACTCCCGTGAGTCAGCTTAGATGTGACTAAAATCAGGAGCTATACCGGGCCAAGTGAGATCATTCCTCCTATCGTGCATATTTCTTTGATACCATTCTATTGCTTTTGTGATTTGATTTGGTGGCCACCCCTCGATTTTGATATGGGAGTGTGTCCGAGGTGGGCGGTAGTAGCTGCTATGCGTTTCCACCAGTTCGGGAGTGCAATTGGTATATCTACCCTGGCATCTCCTCGTGTGCCATGTTCACATGCCCTAGCGCGCCTTCTACGAGTTTGTTTTGTACCATACCTATGGAGTGCCCTCTGATAGCCCTCTAGTTTACGGAGGAATTACGGTACTGTATAGACTATGAGAGTATATAAAATGTGTTAAGGGGGATATGGGTAACGCCTTAACGCTATTTTGATACTTTTACTTTACTATAGACATATTATAATAGCGTATATTACTACATAGTAGATAGTTCCACGGATCCTTAGAGGATGGTTATCCCAAACATCCTTTGAGTTACTTGTATTTCAGTTGATATTTCACTTTAGTTGGATTTATTGATATAAGAATGTTAATCCTGACTTGGGTGTTTTGTGTTTTGCTTTACGCTCGGGTTAGACTGAGTGTCACAGTATTGACTCACCTTTGGAGTTGGAGCTTCGCTTGGAGATCCATCTATATCTATTCAGCTTCCAGTTGTTCAGTTGCTCCAATGATATATTTAGATTTTGGTATTTGACTATTGTATTGAGACTTCTATATCTTCGAGGCTTCTGTTGTATCTTGTTTTAACTCTGTTGTATATATATAGTAGCTTCATGAACTACTATTCATTTGTTCCGGCTGCTTATTGTTGTAATACTCTGTGTCTGTGATTCTGTGATTGATTTATTTACTGTATATGCTGAGTTTTGCCAAATATAAATTAACAATCTGATATTTTGAGCAATTCAAGTCCGACATGTGCGGATGCGAATGGTTGAAAATACCAGGTCGTTACAGAAGAAAAGCGATGTAAGTTAAGAGCTTTTAGGGAAGATCTTCATTCTAGCATCAAAATGTTGGCTAGAAATTTAGTCAACCTCAAAATTGTGATTAGGAGTGATATTAGCAGAAGTTTCTTGCTAATACCGTGATTTTCAAATTTAAAATCAGAGAAAATGTGAGATAATGAATGCTAAAACAAGCAAAGAAATACATGGTTTAGAGTGGTTCAATCAAGAATGATATACACCCGTTATTGTAGTAATTTTTATAGCTTTGAGTTTTTAGGTTGCAAAGATAATAATGAGAGAATTAAAATGAAATTTCCACCCCCTATATATAAACACTGTGTGTTGTATTTGTAACAGTTGGAATCTAGGTCGAGTGGTTCAGATTGTTGGACCAAACCCTAAGTTTTATCTCAGCCGTTGTTGGCGTTGAACTATGTAAATGCAAGCCAGCTAGGATGCTAACTGGGTTGAATGATCCAGATGATGGTCAACTGGCGGACCATAACAAAGTATATTGCTGTCAAATTAGGTGGCATGAGGACAAGGAGTTATTGAACAATAACGTCGTTTCCATTGATAGAGTTAGGAATATGCCACAAGGGCAATTTTGTAATTTATTGCAAATTATTAACTTTGTAATGAAATCTCGTTCGAAATAAAAAGATTTTTTCTTTTTATTATATAGTTTATATAAAATGTTATATTAAATAATTTTTTAATTTAAATATATTTAATATAAAATTCATATTATATGCTTTGTAATAATAATTATAATGTGTTGTTAACCACGAGCAATTTTTCACAATATAATAAAGATACCATTTTAAATACTTTTAGTCAAGATGTATCGAGACTGGATATTGATATATCCGTTGAAAGTAGAGTACGCAACGCTCTTCAAATGTTGGACAATGTATTATTCATGGCTATTGGAGGCACTAAGGTTTTATATACTTATAGTTATTGGATAACTGTGGAATGACCCACTTAAGAGTTTTCTATTGGTAATATAACTAAGGTCAAATAGAGAATATTGAAGTGACGTTGCTACAAAGTTCTTTTGACTTGAGAAATCGTTGAACTTCGATGTGAAAACTCCATTTTGATTATAATTAAATCATGATATGACGTCCATTGAACGACTATAGTTGGGTTTGAGTTGAAGCATCGGAAGTGAAGCACTATTCAACAGAAAATCCGTCTCTTCAGTTATATGAAGTTAGTATCACAGTCAGTTTTACTCAACTCGAAGTCAAAATATCCGTGTAAAGTAGTACGGTTAATTATTATTATTATTATTGAACAAATTTCTTTCTTTTTGGACTTACAAAGTTGAATGTGGATGATGTTTGAATTTTGACAAAAAACTTCATAAGTCTTAATGTCTACCCGGGACAACTTATAATAAGTAAAACTGGATTCAACCAAAATATGTATGAGTGAATTTAGTTAAAATGCCGTATCACTAGCTAAGGTGACGTGTGAACATTAATATTTGAATTGTTCAATATTAATCGCTGAATAAATTTACACTTTTGAGTCACACAATCGAAGTGATGAATATTTCGAATGAACCATGCGATTAATTTAATTTTTTATCGTTGATAATTAATCAAATTAATTAATATTTGTAAAAATTAATTATTTTTTTAAATTAATTATTAAATTCTATTTAATATGTTTACCTACCATTGGTTTTAAAAGGTGCATATATAAAAGTGAAAAACCTTCGTATCGATATACAATGTCAGTAGAATATTTAAATTCGATTTAAATAGAATAAATTTTAAAAGGGATTTAAATAACTTAAATTAATTAATATTTGTGAAATGTTAATTATTAAAATTTTATTTGAATTGTTTGAATATCATTAATATGTACGTGTATAAAAGTTATAAATGAGCGTATCGGTATACGATATTGATAGAAAATTTAAATTGGATTTAAATGAGATTAATATTGATTGGGTTTTGGAATTATTTGGGGCCCAAACAATCCGTGTTATGGCCGTCCATGGTTTGAGGGATACGAGTCTTTTATTTTTGAAATGAAAAGTTAAATCATAATTAAAGGAAGACGATCCATCGTATCTTTAATGATATCTTTATTTTCTCCTTTATTTTCATTTGCCTCTATAATTTGCTCTTCTGCTGACATCTCTTTAGGGCTGAAATTCCATGTTGGCTAGGGTTTCAAAACTCTAAATAAAGGTGGTTATGTTTCGATAGTTGCAAGATCCAGAGATTGATTTATTGAATCTAGGAATCCTTTCATCATTCAAGGTGTTTCTCTTGGCTACATCTCAAGGTAATCTTCTATTTTATTTATATATAAATTCTATATGATTTTAATCTTACACCTTTTGTATCTCTTACACCTCCATGAATTCTGGAATATGATTTAGGTGTGTAAGTTATTCCCTTGAACCAGTCGTATTCTCTTCTTGTTAATATGTTTTAACATCTCCTTGCCCTTCTTATCTATTGTTCACATGTTATCTTTGTTTATAATTTTAGAATCATGACTGCTTTTGTTTGTTCATATTGTGTATTTACTTCAGATCTAAATCTTATTATCATGAATTTATATATGCCTAAGTCATCTAATTCTTTTTGTTTCATAAATTACTGTTAGAATACTTTATTCATTTATTTGGTAACAATTCTATTAATAGATTAAGTTTCATATTATAAAGTTGAGAAATGAATGCATTTACTACATGTTGGTTTGAAGCAATTTTAGTTTGTTTGCATAAAATTTAAGTCAACTTAAAATTCATACGTTGTTTTTCTATATTTTTTTTACTTTTGATTTCTTCCTAAGTTAACAATTTGATCTAAGCTAGATTGTTATTACTGTTTGAATGTATGTTTTCAAATTACAAGCTAGTTAAATATATTTTTTATTTGTTGTTTTTGTTTTAAAACATTGATTCAATTATTGTATATACATGTATGTATGTATGTATGTATGTATGTATGTATTTGTTCTTAATTCAAGTGTAGAAACTTTTATGTGAAAAATTGTTTACTTTAACTTCAATACATGACATACAGACAATGTTATTCTAATGTAAACGTATACATAATCATGTGCATGTATATATCTATATATATATGTATACATGTATATATGGATACACACACATATACATATTTGTATTAAATATATCTTATTTATAAAAAAATATTTTGGATGACCAATGCATATATAAAGAGGAGATTGTCAGTGTAAATCCCAACACCTAAACAACAATCACATTAACTTTGTACACTTTCCATATGTTGCATTTGCACCTTCATACATGAGTGCATTTGATGGGCTCATTACAACATATATATAATTTAAAATTAAACATACTAATTCTAAACAAAAGAAACAAAACGAAGATTTTATTCAAAATTTTAGGTTAGATCTAAAATCAAATTAGGGTTCATAGACTTAACTAAGATCAAAATGAATTTTTTTTTGAAATTCACTGATTTAACTCACTTCCGACTAGCCCGGTTCCAACAGCCATGTGGACAGTAAAGGATGTGGAGTGGTTGCTACACAATATTACTTAATTATGTCGGATGAACAACGTCATATATGTCAATCTTTTCAGTGGAACTATGCAGAGTTGTTGCTTCTTTTTGTAGAGACGGCTAGGTGCTTTAGGAAAATGCCTGTCGAGTTAAGACTTGTTGGAACTGGGCAAGCCCGCAATGGAAGTTATGGGTGAATTTCAAAAAATTTCTCTTATTGGATCTAAATTGAGCCTATGGAGTCTAATTTATTTAGGACATTTCTAAATTATATTTAAATAAAATCTCTTATTTTATTTAAATTTATAGTTTATAAGAAAATTAATTTAATTTATATTCTATACATGTAAATGTACACATATGTATCATATACATATATGTATGTGTGTGCATGTGTGACATGATAACCCGTGCAAGGAATAACATATCCATATATAGATGTTTGGATTTACATAACAACATACATGTTAGTTCATTCGATATGTATTGTATGTTGTCCAAATATATGTAAATATATAAGTTTGTTAATTATATAAATATTTTAAATATATATATATATATATATGTATGTATGTACATGTATAAGTAAATTTTATTTAATTAATTTGATGAAGATGAAAATATTTAAACACTTATATATATATGTAAAAATTAGTAATTTACACACACCCACATAATTAGGTATTATTTAACAAATATTAAAATAATATTTATGTATACATAATATATGAAAAGTTTTTTTATTTAATATATATATATATATTTATAAACATATATATATATGTATGTATTATATTTATATATATATTATATGTATATGTATTAACTAATAAAATTCAAATTTTTTTCTAGATCGTATACACAGCATAACAAATATATTAAAAAATATATATTGATTAATTAGTCAAAATACAATAAAATATTAATAAAAATATTCTCGAAACATATTTTTTAAAATTTAAAATTTTCAAAAAATCTAGCATGATATTTTGAGGTTTGAAAAACTTTTCCATAATTTTTCTCGGTCAAAATTTAATTTTTAATAATTAATTAATTTCGACCGTATATTATAATGATTTAGAAAAAATATACAATATTAAATTCTCAATTTTTGGTCAAGAGATTATTTCATAATAAAATAATTTTTAAAAATTTAAAAATTAATTTTTGAAATATATTTTATTTTATATAATTTATTTAAATAATAATTGATTTAAATAATATTAAATATTTTTTTTTTCTATTACCAAAAATTATAATTATAGTAAAAATACATGTTCAATTATTAACATGATATGATGAAATAAATAAATACAAACAATATAATTATAATCAAATGACATAATAATAATAATATATATACACTAGTATAAACCGCAAGTACGTGCATCTAATAGGCAGAGATATTTACATTTTATTTAATAAAAAAATAAGTGGACAGATGTGTATTGCAAGTATAAATGTTTTGGTAGTCATGATACTTTTTTTTGTTAGTAGTGTCGATGACAAATTGGTAGTAGAATTTCGTTTGATAGGTAGCTGAGAAGAAGAGGTGGTGGGTATTTTTGGAATTTCAAAAAGATAATGTGGAAATTTTATTAATTGAATTCTCTTTATTAATAGTAGAGATGTATTAATTAATAAAATAATAATTTAATATATAAAATAATTGGCTGCGCATATCTTTGAAAAAAATTGTTTTATTATTATATACATATAACTAATCTAGTATGTGACAACATCAATACATGTAAGAATTGTCACATAACTAATAATATGTATGTATGTATTTATGTATGCATAATACAATATTATTATGAGATTATAATTTATATAATATAGTAAAGACATACCTGAAACTAATGTCTTAAAGCACACCTAGTAACGATGAACTCTCTCCCTTTTGAAAGCTTTTCAGTTCAGCAAACTACTAATCCTTGAACCGTAGACTTTTGACTATTAGATAGTACTTGTTTTCACTTGGGTTAGATTTTCTTGAGCTCTAGGGGATATGATCGGCTAGCAATAGAAGAGATAATGGCAACCAAAAAAACATTTTGCACCTAGGGTAAAGGTGTTTAAATAGTGGATGGAAGAGAGAGAATAGTGGATCATATATCGGTTCTCCCTCAATCAGAGCCATTTAAAATCCAACACCTAAAAACTAATTTGAGCTGCCCCATAGCCTCATTGCAACAAAAATTTCCAGCCCTATGATGGGCCTTAAAACCATTTTAAGCCTAAAGAAATATTATGTAATTATTAAATCTAATTTAATTGCTTATCAATATCACATATCGATCGATATAAAATATTATTCAAATAATATTCAAATAATATTCAAAATTTTATAATTAATATTTCATAGATATTAATTAATTTAATTAATTTATAATAATTATAAATTAGTTAAATCGTTTGGTCTAAAGAGAATTCATCATTTCGGTTGTGTAACTCGTTAGGTGTAAATGTGGTTAGCGATTAACATTGAACTATTCGAATGTTAATGTTCACACGTCACTTAACATGTGGTTGGCCAAATTTATCGCTTACTTAATTTCGGTAAATTTAATTTCACTTTATTAAGCTTTCCTAGTAGTGACATTTATTTACACCAATTCTTTTCATCAAAACTATATCATTTTGGACCTATGGAATTTGGTGGTGGTCAAAATTCTAATATCGTCCATATCCAACTCAATAGTCCAAACACAAAGTCCTTGGTTCAATAATAACAATTATTATTAACCGTACTGCTCTGGGCAGAGACTTTGACTTTGAATCGACTTGAGTTGACCGTGATACCAATCTCATATAGCTAAGGAGACGAATCCTCTCTTGAATAGTGCTTCACTTCCAATACTTCCACTCGACCCAACTATAGTCACTCGATGGACGCTGTGCCATGATTTGACTATAATAATAGCGGAGCTTTCATACTGAAGATCCACAGTATTCTCAAGTCGAGAGAACTATGTAAATTAGTCAGGTCGATATTTTCTGTTTGACCTTAGTTATATTAACCCAAAAAATTATCGAGTGAGTCGTTCCATAGTTATCCAATAACCATCAGTACATAACCCCTAGGTTCCCAAGTGATGAGAAATACACTGCCCAACATTTGGAGAGCATTACGTACTCTAGCCTTAACGAATACATCGATATCCAATCTCGATGCATCTTGACTAGGAACATTTAAAATGATATATTTGTTTTTATTGTGATAAATTACACACGGATACAATACTTTGTAACTACCATCTCAAAATGTACCATTTATGGATTTTCTATTTAATATACTTTTAATTAAATTGAATAATTAATACAACACAGAATACCAAGTATATAATAGAAAGAAGACACCTTTTTTCGAAAATGATTGGTCAACGAGTAAGATATATGTAACAAATTACATAATTGCCCCTAGGGTATAACCCTAACTCTATCAATCACCCACTTGCACTTAGGATCAATTATGGTATTCCAATGTCTCTAATTGATTTCTCAAAACCAATCGGGTTAATCACTTAGTGAAGAGTATGTATTACGTTTTAATTATCTACCATGTCAATCAATTCTCCCCGACTTTGATAAACTACCTTTATCATGTGGAGTAATTCAGAGTATGTCTCTAGACTTCCAGTGAGCTCTAAGTTCTATTATAAACTATATTGCGACCTTGTTATCATATAACAATGTTATGGGATTCTCAACATTTGGAATCACCTTTAACTCAGTAGAAATTTGTGCATTTATTATATATATACATTATTTTATTGTGGCGCTATTCAAGCCAATGAATCCTCCACAATCTCTTATATTTGGAATATTTCCAACTTAAGGATTCTTAATTTAGTATTGACATATTATACTCAATGTCACTTATGAAATTTGAGTTCGAACATTCCTTCATAAGGAGTTTACTGTTTCTGTAAACGATTCTTTAGCATTTCATAAATACACGAGAACACATCAAACAACCATTTTGTGATACCAATTTGAATTTGATATTTGCTTCATGTATCAAATACATAAACAAATCATGATATCATACACAACATAATATGTATGACAATTCCTATTGCCAATGCATAAGGAATCCATCTTACACGTTCCACATTAAGCATTTAATAAGGTGTCCTTTTATATCAATTTGGGACATTCCCAATATCTTTTATATTTACTATAAAAGACATCATTTACAAATCCAACATTGAACGTTAACATAACTGAGGTTGGTTTTAACACAAGTACATTGTTAAAAATCAGCAATGTGTTGTTTACTTATTGTTTAAAAATATCAATGTACCTTTTAACATTCTTTCTTATGAACACACACTTCCTCTGCATTTTGACTGAAAATCAAACTATTTGATTTTTTATAAAAATACTTATTCAATTTTCATACTTATAAAATGATATGAAAGTATCATTTCTTGGACCATATCCAAAAACTCACAACCTCTATATCGCTCCCACCGACTTCAAGACACTTTGGTTGTTATGTGCAAATAGTCTATTTTAAATCATTATTTAGAATTTTCTATTTCAATGCATATGTTGTTAGTCCCTGAGAAGTTGGTTTTGATGACAACAACCTTAGAATAAGATTATAAAATATAAATACTAATATTATTGTTTAGATATATATGTATATGCAGGATATATATACAGGTACCAAAGAATGAAGACTGTACACTATAGAGATTCAAGAACTGATGAACTCAAGATCGAAGATATCAAGATTCAAGACTCATGAGTACCAAGATTATCAAGAGTTCAAGATTTCAAGATAAGTAATTTAGTTAGGAATTTTGTTAAAACTCCTAGAAAAGAACTGACATCTTAAAATCCATTTTATTCGTGGAATGGAATCCACTTCGAGCCCGTTAAAGGGATGGAACCCTAAGTAGGATGGAACCTACAAAAAATCTAATGGAACATTGTTTTGTATCCACTAATTTTTATTCAAATGTTTTACAAAATTATATCTTGTTTTCAAAATGATTTCAAAATCTTCCTTTTTAAATCAAAAACATCTATCCTGGTTTTAAAATACTTTTAGCCTCAAAATAATCTTTATTTTCAATATCAAATTATCCTTGGTTTTAAACTATCTTTTAATTCTAATATATTTAAACTTTTAATATTTATACTCAGATTTAAATATAAAATTATAGTAAAATTTTATATATACCAATATATTATTCTTTATACTTATTTATGTATTTTAACTATATTTAAGTATATTTATAAAGTTTAAAATAGTTTTAATACAAGATAGAAGTTATTTTCAAAGAAAAACAAATTACCAAAAATAACTTAGGCTTGTCGACAACCCCAAGGACCCCTTGTCGACAAGGTGACAGTTTATTTCAAAAGTTTGAATTTAAAAGGAAGTGTCTATTCGTCATATCCTTTCACGAATGGACATGGCTGTTGTTCTACTATAAATAGGGGTTGTTTTAAACGAATTTACATTCAATTTTTCTCTGATTTCACTCCTCTTCTTCTTCCACATTTCTTTATATACATTTTTACCATTACTCTGCCGAAATCACCATTAAATCTAACTAGATCATCTCTGGTTTGATTCTCTATCACTATCTCACACTACAACAAAAATACTCTATTACAACGTCCTTTTTACAACGGGCAATTGCTGCCCGTTGTAATAGTAGGCTACTACAACGGTCAGTTCAGGCCCGTTGTAATAGATTTCTTATATAACGTCTTTTTTACAACGGGCAGTCTTTGCCCGTTGTAATAGATTACTATTACAACGGTCATTTTATGCCCGTTGTAATAGATGTTAATTTTACAACGTCCCTAAAATGCCCGTTGTAATAGAGGTGCCAATTTTACAACGGGCTAAAACTGCCCGTTGTAATAGGTGCCAATTTTACAACGGGCTTAAAATGCCCGTTGTAATAGGTAACCCTAATTTTTAGACCACATCACCCCAAAGAAAAATTATAGAGGCCAGTCCTCTTTTCTTCTTTTCCGTGAAGCAATACTCTAGTTCCTCTTTTCCTCTTTTCTTTGCTCGAAAAATTAGGGCTTTCGAATTTGTTGAAGCCGCGAATTATATACGGTTATTTGCTTTGTCACTTTGATTCGAAGCCGGCTGCAATTATATATAGTGAGCTAACTAAGTCATCTGTAGAGATATAGAAGTTATTGAAATATCAAGGACAATACTTCAATGGCCGAAACAATGGTTGATAGGATGCCAATTTTTGAAAACATGGGGTTTGGTACTGAAGGTTTAGGTGTGGAAGCTGGATTGGAAATTAGACAAAGGAAGAAGGTCATGATTAGAAGCTCTGATACAGATAATGAGGAAACTGAAGAAGCAGATAGTGTGTACTTCGATCACAATGGAGGTATTTCATAATAGTACTCTTCGCCAATAACTTAATTCTATCTGCACTATAGATTAATTGATTCCTTATTATTTCTCTTATATCACCTCACTTGACGTGAGTATCCAAAATGCAATAGTTTTTAATACAAATATCGGTTTACAAATCGTTTTCACCATCAGATCAATGCTATGGATTTCTTTCAACAGATATTGCAAATCGTTTACAAATTAATTTCATCAGATTAATCGATCATTTCTTCTCGCAATATTATCGTCATTTACAGGGTTAGAGGGCAATAATATCTAAAAATGCATTAGCTGTGATGCACTTGAAATTGCACATCTTGGATGTGGCGTTGACAAACATCAGATGTAGTTAAATGTTAAAACTGCATTTCCTGCATGTCACATTTAAAATTATCACTAACATTTTTATCATTAAGTTTTATTTACATTTAGAATTTAACCTCTCAATTGCAATAATAAATGCATAAGCAATTTTTTTGCCAATAAAAATATTAAAATAAAATTCTAAAAATCAGCCACAGTCATGCGATTGCAATGTCAAATACAAGGTTTCAAAATTTAAATTTTTTACATGATTAATTAAATTAATTTAAGATATTTGAAGTTAATAAATTTGCAGTTAAAATTTATTATCTCAATGAAAATGTGCTTTATAGAATATGACTATCAAAAGTTAATCTGTAGGTATCAACATATATCATTAGAAAACATTTAATATAATGATTTAATTGTTGATAAACTCTTAAATCTGACTTTCCTATTGAAAAAATATTGCATTTCAATGGTCCAGATAAAGGGAGGGTGAGGATGAATGGATCTAATATACATAAATAGGTAGAACCAGACCTTCTTTACATGTTGACTAACGAGATAAATTTTCTGTATCAAACTAGGGAGTGGTGAATAAGTATAACCTCATACCAACTTGTAACATTCCCCTACTTGCAGGTTCAAAATTAACTGCTATGGATGTTTCAATCATCCATAGTTATTAATCATCGGGACCAAATACGACAGTGTTAGATTCATTGATACACAGAAACACATGAATATGAAAAATTTTCAATTTGGATAAAATACGTTTAACTGTTTAACTGTGTTTATTTATAACAAGTTCTATGGCACCTGAAATGCACATGCATATGAATTATAGTTGAGAAAAATTGGACTAAAACCCTTAAATTTTATTTTTGTACATAATTTCAATGAGCATATATATAAGAAAAAAAATATGAATTTTCTTGTTGGGACCAAAATCTGAACCTGATAACATCATTTACATAGCAAATTTCTAAATTAAAAAAATAATAATAATAATTTGTGACCTCATTTGCATGCCAATCCATTTTGAGGAGTTTGTGGTCAATCAGATGTTGTAATTATATTATAAATAAATATTAATAAAGATAAGATACAAGCTAGCTTAGGTAAATAAGTATTTGAGGTAGTCATTTCCTTATGTGACCATATTAGCTACTAACTATACATTGCTTTGGAGTTTAGAATTGCAAATGAGTGTAGCTTAATAGTTAGCATCATTCATGGAAATCTCCATCTTTATTTTTTTGGAGTAAATTGCAGGAATAAATTGAATAGATATAAATCATATGAATTGAGAATGAGAGAGGGTAAAAAGTGTCTTTACTGAAGTTACCACTATATATCTGATAAGAGTGTACTGGATATTAATATCAATTTAGGCACCAAGCTAACATAATGTTAGACGTATATGGATTACAATTTGAGTACAAGCTGTTTTAATCATGGTCATATATATAATAATAAAGTAACTAGAAATAACATGATTAAGTTGAATTTTTCTGTGATTAAAGGAGTATGGAAGTGTCATCACTGCAATTGGACCTACCATTTAAGTGGTCTTGGATTACATTTTCAGAAACATCGAACAAATTGCCAACCGATGATGGATAATAAACCACTAATAAGTAATAACTCCGTTCTCACCATTTGTTTTTGCACTACTCAAAGGTTAGTTCTTTGATTTCATACACGACCAGTTGTTAAAGACTACAGAACATGGAATTCGTTGTTTAGTCCAAAAGTCCTTGTCTGTCTTATAACTGATTCAAATCCTCATTCCAATTTTCCTTCTTAAAAAGTTGTGCTCATTTTCATTAGTTTTAAATGTTACCTATATTTTGATTTTAACATGTATCATATGCATTTGTATTCCTTTTAGGTGTTGATATCGCTAAAGAGAACGAAGATTCAAGTAGCACAACGGATGAAGATGGCTATAATTCAAGCGACAAAATAACTGAAAATGGATTGGGATCTCAGGATATTAACGAAAAGAATAATGATTGGGAATTTGAAGAAGCTGAACAGCAAGTTGTGGATTATGACGTTGAAAGAGTTATAACAGAACAGGAAACTCATGATTTGGTCTGCCCAAATTGTCACTCTTGTATCACTAAAAGAGTTATTTTACGTAAAAGAAAAAGAGGACGAAGACAAAATCCAACTGCTTCTCCATACGGAAAAACACATGTTCCTGCTCCTCCTTTCACTCCAATTGAAGTCAACAACATTGATCGAGTTGAGGAAGCTTTTACATGCTTATCATGTTTCAGCTTCTTTGTTCCAACTGGTATATATTTATAGCCTATTATACCTATCTTCTCAAGATGAGCTTAAATGAATTGTGAGATTGAACATTTTGTTAAACAGAAGGAGGATTCGATATTCGACGGGTCTTTTGGAAAAGTAAAGAAAACATTAATTTGACAGACTCAGATGCTATATCTAGTGATAAAACGAACTGCATTTCCTTCCTTTTTGGATCGGATTCAAGAACTAATAAAGACTATGGAGCAGGTATTAATAACTACTCAAATTCTCAAGTTTATTTATCTTGTATAGATCAGCTGAATGTTCTTGATTATAGTCTTAGTATAACTATTGTTCTAAACATTACTCATTTCTTATTACTTAGTTTTCGCAGGTAAAGATGGCATTGTTAGCTCACTATATCTCACTATATAGCTTAAATCAATTATCCTTGGTTATGATCTAACATGGCCTAAAGTCGAACTTGCATATCACATTGTTAAAGCATTATATGTTAATGCATAATAAAAAAATATGTGTATGGCTTTTTTTCTCCTTGCCTCCACTTTTGTTAAGTAATGTGATGATCCAAAAATTGAAATTAGTGCTGATTGCATAATAGTGGTATGCTAGTTTTACTGATTGCTTAATAGTGTGCATTTATTGGAACATGTTTACTATTGTGTATAGTACACAACTAGAGCTTTCTGCTAAGCTTATAGTAACACCTTAACGTAATATTAATTGTACGAGCTTTCTGCTAAGCTTTACAGATCATTATTCTACCGTGAGAAGGGTTGAGCGAAAAGGAACCAACTAGTGGATAGTTGGTCCACGTTACAAATATCACTTAATATACAAAACTTTTCCCAGTCAAACTTTAGAATACCACCTTCAATAGTTTATTTTGAAAATTTCTCTCTCGATTTTTGCCATTAAATGATATCAAGATAACCACCTTCACCGAACCAAACGCTGCAATCAAGCTACTAATACTGAAAACTAATTTACTTCTCGACAGGTAACCGTATGATTAAGCAATTCAATTGGTGGTGTATGCATTGACAGCGAAAGTTTACTCAACGTGCTTTGCTCATACAATTAAACAACGGATCGTTCTCTGATGACCCATGCCTGCAGCCATTAAGTTACCACCATAGGTACATCCAAATATATTTGTTGCATCACACTCAACAGTTTATCAATTGCAGAAATAGATTAGACAAGTATTTGTTATTCTGTTGTACTTTTAATTCTATAAACGTTTCATGCACGTTCCTAGATGCTCTCGCTCCACAAAAGTTTATTTGTAGACAATAAGAAAGAGTTGCCTTTTTTGTTTTAGCTAAATTCATGTTTCTACGCACACTGCACAGTAATGATTGTTTCATCCCATCTTCACTTATTTCTAATACACACATCTTAGCTTCTATTTATAAGGCTAAATTCAAAAGCAACCGCAACACCTCACCATTCGTAACATATACACTGTCGTTGTCCTTAGGGGTTATGTAGTGCTTGAGGCATCAGTTCTTAATTATCGTAGGCAAATTTTACTCTTGCTTTGACCTGGCTGCTACGTGACCACGACCTGTTTATCTGATATTCAACCACTTTTCCACGACTGCATCCTTATTTGCATTAGCAAGTTGCCATATTAGTTTGTTCAAAAAAGCTCCAACTACAATCTTTGCTAAACAATAGTTCAATAACACCTAGATTTTAGACTAATAAATGTCCATAAAAACAATATTCAATTAAAGGATAGTATTGTAATTTAGCTTGGAACGAGCGAATCTTGATTGAACAAGATTGGAACGAGCGAATCCAACGTCATTCTTCAACTTGCATCACTCCGCCGACCACGTAGTTTTGTTTTGGGATACAGGCTAATATTCTTTATCGTCACTGATTTCAAGCTAATATTCTTTATTGGCATCGATCTCATGAGCATCCATGTTAATTTTAATTACCTGATACATTTACTACGACTGAAGAATAGTTTATGGTCATAGTTTGGAACTGCATGATTCTTGTTTAGTTGCTTGTGTATTGAGCTATCCTATATTCGCAAGACGAGATGAATGAAAGCCATCCTATACACTTTAATACATAGCTAAATCATTTATCGTCTTGGACACAGAATTTAATCCCATCTAACAAGGTCAACATAAATTTGGTATACATTAAACTAAAATAAATATAGGAAATAATGAAAATTGATAGTGTTTTAAGTTGTTGTCAAAAGCAGAGAGCTTTTAACAAGAAGTATCCTATAAATACGGCTAGATAACTATATAAACCAAATTTTTGCGCCTCCGAATTATTATGCCAGAGCTAGCCTAGGAACATTACTTCTGCCTGCAAATATATTTATATCAGTAACCAGATTAACAAATACAATGATATATAAATCTTGTTTATCGAACCAAAAGTTTTATACATTCCACTGTGGCATATTGTACCATTTTATGACATGACAATCATACAAAAAATGAACAATGTCTAATTCAGTATCCTATTTATTTTACTATTTAGCTTGTACTAATGAGCATTGACTGTTTGTAGTTTTAGCCTGTACTAATCAGTTTTGCAGTGGGATGGCACTGATGTGGTAGTTACGTTGGTTGAGGGAATGTGGTAGTTGAGCAGTGCAAGGCAGTGACGGTATGTTGTGAAATGAAGTTAACTGTTGTTTGAGAGATGGAATGTGGTATGTTCATGTGATGTTTATGAAAGGGATGTTGTTTCTAGTGTGCTATGGGGGGAATTAAAGTAAGATGGATGGTAGAAAGACGTGAATGCAGTAGTGGCAAGTTGTATGTGAATGTGAAGTCTAGGTGATGGAAGTATTTTGCTGGAGGTTGGTTGATTGTTGAGGGATAGTATGTATGCAAGTATGCAGCAGTTTTGTGAAAGTTGGTGGTTTATGAGATGTACAGGTTGGTAGCAGCAGTATGCAGAGGAGGGTGTTAGTGTGACAGTGAGTAGTGGTGGAGGTTGTATGTTGTTTGAAGGTGTAGTGGGTAGAGGGATGGTGGTTGCAGTTGCACTGATGATGGAGATGCAATGTGTAGTGGCTGTGGATGTTGGTTTGTTAAGGAGGAAGGGCAGTAGTATTTTATAGGAAGTATGTTGTGTGAACTGTGGGATGTTGTGGTTTGTTGTAGAAGAGAGGCAGAGAAGTAGATTTTTTGGAGTGTGCAGGATGGTTGTGTAGTGGAGAAGGTAGCGGGCAACTGACTGTAAGTGGATGAAGAGAATGTACGGTGGTTGACTGTGATGTTTAATTGGTGCAGTGTTGAAAGGATGGTTTGGGGAGTCTGCACAATTGGAAGCAGGAATTGATAGTGAGTCAAGGAGGATGTATGTGGTAGTGGACTGTTATGTGTTAACGCTTTATGTATTTGGCATGTAAACTTATCTAACTTTTTGGAGTGTTAAAATTTTATGACTCTAGCTTTTAGTCTTTTCGTATGTGATTTTAATTATTTTACGACAATATTTAGTATTTGTATGGATGTAGTGCATGGATGCTGCTGTAATTTTTTTTTAATTTGTATTTATTTTGCAACGGGCAATGTGCGTTGTTATATCAGCTTATTACAACGGTCAACAAACGTTGTTAAATAGGTATTTTACAAAGGTCAATACAAGTTGTGACATAGGCTATTGCAACGGGTTATGGCCGTTGTTATATAGTTTATTGCAACGGTTTTTACAACGGGCTTTGCCCGTTGTAAAATGTGGTGGATCTATTACAACGAGGCCTATTACAACAGGTACATGTCCGTTGCGAAAACCATATTACAACGGGCATTGCCCGTTGTAAAAAGGCTGTTTTGTTGTAGTGTCAACAAGATCCCAGTGCTATTTAGAGTTATAGACTTCTTTGTATTCAATCGAGCGAGAAAAGGTGTGATTGTAGCCTGGAAAATCAATCGGGTGAACTTGTTGCCCGTAAAATCAAGTATCTCTACCCAAAGGATTGTGAATCTAGAGCGGTGTACCTCGTGGCCTTGAAATCGAGGGTGTAACTGTAAGAATTGATTTTGAAAGGAAATCCGTACTTGTGTTGCGGGACTGGATGTAGGGTAACTCCGAACCAGTATAAAATCCGGTGTGTTCTTTCCTTTATTACTTTTACTTTATATCTGCATCTGTGTTTGATTCTGTGATCATATCTGTGTTTGAATATTGCATACATTTGTGTTCAAATTAATATAAACACAAAAAGAATTAGTAATTCCTTAAAACACTATTCACCCCCCTCTAGTGTTAATTCTAGCCTTAAGATCCGTAATATGCATTTCTCACATTTAGTATTAGAGCAAGGTTTTTAAAGCTTCATAATATGAATTTTGAAAAATCTTTTAAAATGGCTATGTTTGAAAAACTTGTTAATACTAGTTTAGAAATATTCAGATCATCACTGTCTTATGAGTCTGCATATAATCGATACTCAAATTCAAGTTGTCTACCAAAATTGTATGATGTGCATGAAACATATTTTATGGGTGTTGAGGAATCAATCCACAATGGAAAAATTGTGTAGATCAAAAAGAATAAATGGATACTCGATAGTGGATGCTCTAGACACATGACTGGTAATCCGGATATGCTGAATGATATAATATACAAAGACGGAGGACTGGTTAACTTTGGAGACAACTCAAAAGGATATGTGATTGGCATCGGCAATGTCGGTAACTCTGAAACTCCTATTATTACTAATGTTTTGCTAGTTAAGAATCTGAAACATAATCTGCTAAGTATTAGTCAACTTTGCGATAAAGAATATAAAATTATATTTGAAAAAGATAAGTGTCATATTGAAGATAATAATTCAACCATAATATTTGAGGGAATTAGGAAAAAGAATATTTATATTCTTAGTATGAAAGTTTCAAATGATAACCTGTGTCTTTTGGCAAATACAAGTGACCCTTGGATTTGGCATAAGATATTTAGGCATTTGAATTTCAAACTCTTATCTAGACTGTCAAAACATGATCTAGTAAGAGGTCTCCCTAAAATGAATTTTAAAGTAGATAGTTTATGTGATGCATGTCAATTAGGAAAACTTAGAAAAAGTTCCTTTAAATTAAAAGATATGGTTTCAACTTCAAAACCTCTTGAATTACTTCATTTTGATTTATTTGGTCCATCTCAAATTCAGTCAATAAATCACAGTAAATATGTTTTTGTAATTGTAGATGATTATTCTAGATTTACATGGACAATATTTTTGAAACATAAAAGTGATACTTTTGAAAGTTTTAAGAGCTTTACAAAAAGGATTCAAAATCAACTTTCTGTAAAAATTATAACCATCCATAGTGATCAAAGTGGTGAATTTGAAAATGAAAAGTTTGAGGAATTCTGTAATAAAAAGGGAATAACTCACAATTTTTCATTTCCAAGAACTCCAACAAAACGGAGTAGTAGAACATAAAAATAGGACGATTCAAGAGTGTGCGAGAACTATGCTTTCAGATAGTAAATTACCAAAACATTTTTGGGCAGAAGTAGTTGCTACCGCCTGTTATATTTTAAATGAAATTTTAGTTAGACCTTTAACTGATAAGACATCTTATGAACTTCTTCACGGAAAGAAACCTAAGGTATCTTATTTTAGAATTTTTGGAAGTAAATGGTTTATTTTAAATACAAAATATAACTTTGATAAATTTGATCCTAAATCCGACAAAGGTATCTTTATCGGATATTCTAATAGAAGTAAAGCATACAGAGTGTTTAATTTGAGAACTAACACCATCGAAGAAACAATGCATGTTTCATTCGATGAAAATCTCAAAAAATTTTGAAGATACAAATGATGAAGGGGATTTAATTACTCAAAATCAGGAGTCAACTGAAACTAATAATGAAATTAATCATCCTAATAAAAAGATTAAACCTTTAAAAGATCATCCTACAGAAAATATACTAGGAGATATGCAATCTGTTGTTACTACTAGAAATCAACTGAGTAAAATGAGCAATGTAGCCTTTATATCAACTATTGAATTCAAAAATCCAAAAGAAGTATCAACTGATGATTCATGGATTTTGGCTATGCAAGAAGAACTAAATCAATTCACTAGAATGATGTTTGGGAACTTGTTCCTAGACCTGAAAATAAAACTATAATTGGAACTAATTGGGTTTATAAAAATAAAATGAATTAACAAGGTGAGGTCGTTAGAAATAAAGCCCGATTAGTTGTAACAACCCTGGGTTGGAGATTTATCTTAAAAATTAAATTATAATGAGAATTATAATTTAATAATGGAGAAAAATAATTTAACAAGAAGAAGATGATGTATAATATTGTTTATTTGAAATAAACAATATTGTATGAATAAATCTTGGGTGAATGTAATAAAATGAGGCTTATTTCATTTTGATGGTTGAAAAATCTAAGATAGGGGAAAATGAAGTTAACAACCTTATTTGTGAATTTGGGTGGATAAATATCAATTGTTGGTAATTATTGTGATTAATAAAAGAATATTGGTGATGTATATCAATAATTTCCTTTTATTGTATAAATAATAAAAATAAAAGAGGAAATGTTAGAGAAGTGAATAAATATGATGAACATGTGTGGAAATAAAGTATTTACTTTATTTCATAAATTTTGAATGTAGTTGTGCCAACTATATTCAATAAACATGTTAAATTTGGCGATATTGCAATTTATTGCCAAATTGCCTTCTTCTTTGTTAAAATACATAAGGAATGGTAATTTTAATCAACTAAAAACTATAAATATTTTTAGTGTGAGTGTTTAATTGTTTTGGAGATGCTAAAACAATTATATACACTTTATTGATTAAGAAAAATATTTTATTTGGCTAAAACATGTTAAATTTGCATTATTTAATTAAATAGTGTAAATTTATTATAAATGGGGTTTTATTGCTAAAATAAAATTTAAAATGATAAAATAAGATGTTTAATATTTTTGTTGGGTTCTAGATGTTAATATAATCACAATGCAATTCGTTTCGTGTAAAACGGATAAGAATTTCAAAAGTTATGAACTAAATTATATTGTAATTATATATAAACAAGAGAGAAAATTTACTAAGTACAATTTAATTAAATTGAAGGGATATTGGGCTTGGTCCAACCCATACCCAATTAACCAAAAGAAATTTCTGGAAGAAGGGGAATTTGTACGTACTAATTACTTTCTTTCTCCATCTCAAAGAAAAGAACAGAAGCTCAAAAAGAAGAAATAATGGCCCCCTTATTCAACTTTTATTAAAACCCAAGCAATCCACACCAAATTGAAATATTTTCAGCTAAAATTTATATTAAGGTAATCTCCTACCCATATTTATCTCTAATCTTGAGGAATCCCTTTTTCAGTTTACTGTAATTTTGTTTATTGAAGATTTTTTCCTTTGCATGTCTTCTTTTAAGCTCCTTCAGGTTCTAGAGAGGCATAACCAGCGGAAAGTCTCCATTTTGAAGCTCAAATCTTCTTATTTTTGCTGCTAATAGGTAAGCTAAGGCTTATAGCAACTGTAAGTGAATAAATTTCAGTAGCAAATAATCTCTCGCTTGAAATATTTGGTTAAATATGTTGAATTTTACCTCTGTTCTATATTGATTGATGCTGAAAATGCCCTGTCTGGTTTTGCTCATATCTGGCTCGTCCGGTGTCGGATTGATGCCACTCTTTTTTCAGATTGTAGAGGACTGATTATAGTTTGTTCATGTTAAATTTCATTGGGTTTTGAGTCCGTTTGAACCTTCTTAGTTGCTGTCAAAGATGAAAATCCGAGAGGGATTAAGCCCAGAATATTCTAGTGGCTGATTAGTGTTTTCGCCATAACTTTTGTTTTTTTATCGGAATTTCGAATTCTGGGATGTTCTGTAATCCTTGTGAAATATGCCACAACTTTCATGTTTTCGGTTTTGACTGATTTAGAAGTTTACATAGTGGAAAATTGGCATTTTCATCGCTGCCCTGTGTTGACAAGCAGCGCAAATAATTTCTTTCTTAGTAGTATTTCGATCATAACTTCTTCGTTACTGATCGGAATATCAAAATTTATGAAGTTTTGGAAACCTAAAGCTGTTGGCAACAATTTTTGTATTTTGTGTTTTGTAGAATTTCGAAGTTTGCATGGTGAAAAATTGATGTTTTCTTGAGTTTAAAAAAAATCCGAAATAATTTCTGTAAATTTCCTAAAAATCATAGCTTGAAGTTATAAACGATATTTAGAAATAGTTTGATTTCCTTTTTGAGATTTACCACATCGTGGTATGAGATTGAGAATATTTTAGTCTTTTGGCTAATACATATGGTCCAGAATCTCCTATTTAGGAGAATATTCGAGTTAGGACTATATTGAGTGAGAATCACTTGCCGATGATATGAGGCAAGAACTTGCTGAGATTTGAGATGTTTGATGATTTTATGAGATTTTACTCGTCGATGAGATGAGACGGGTTTTAGTATATTTATATCATACGCCGATGACATGAGGTGAATCTTGTGAGGTTTATTTTTTTAGTGTGGCACTGGCTAGTGACTAGAAAACCGCTAAGTGGGAGCGTATGGTATGGGACGTACGTTACCACTTTCCGGGTTGCTATCCGAGAATTGTTGACACATTCTAGGGGAGACACCAGTACTCTGGGTCCCGATTGGGTCAAGTAATACTTGGCTCGATCACTTTTGATGGCGGGGACTCAACGGACACCGATTGGAGTGAGATGCTCCAATCACTTTTGATGGCGGGTGTTCGTGGGAATAGAGATGACGTCATAGACTGAATCCGTGAGTGAGGATTTCGGTCTAGAGATAGATGTGGTACCATGAGAGAGAACAGTACTGGTGAATACCACGTGCAACATGCTTTAGCATGTAATATTGGCCAATCAGAGAATTCTTTTATGATTATGTTGTTTTCAATTTCACCGCTTTTGGTGAGTTACTTAGCCTTATAGACAGAAGTAAGGCAAATATGATTGCTTTAAGAATTTTGGTGATTTCGAATTTATGACTTATACTTGGGATTATTTATGATTATGGAGAGTTTTTGATTATTTCATGGATTATGTTTGAATATTTTTCCTTTTTACATTACATTCATGAAACCCCTTGTGTTAACCCAGGCATATGTGAACCCCTTAGTGACATGGTAGAAATGCATGATATAAAAACTTAGATGCTTATTTGCTTATGATCCTTGATGCGAAGCTTATTCTCTTAGTTTATCGTATTCCATTCTAACGATAAGATTCAGTTGCCTGACCCGTGTGTTTATCACTCGGGTCAGACCGAGTTGCAGGTTAGGGTGAAGTTTATCTTTTGTGCTTGGATATTTTTCTTTTTGGGTAGGACTCATGGCTATGGACTGGATCATCCACTTATGTGTTACACCGTTTTTGACATGTTGTATATATTCTTTCGGGATGTGATGTATGTATACGATATGGGTATACGGTTATGGGGTAGTGTATGATACTTGATGTTTGGGGTAGTTATATATATATATATATATATATATATATATATATATATCTGTGACTGCTGTTCTGTGATTTGATTGTGTATGTATATTTTGTTCTGAATAGATCCTGTAGCCGAGTAGTATTGTATTAGCTAAATATTAAGTATGTCGATTCCACAAAGTTGAAAAAAAAAATCGATGTACTTAGTATTTAGCTAACGCATTACTATATCGGTCGCCCTTAACCAGCCCTATTCTCCGCATTAGTAGACAGAATTACTCGATAATTCTCTTTACTAATGTGGGCCTCGGGGTGGGGCGTCACATTAGTCGCTCAAGGTTATTGTCAAGAAGAAGGAATAGATTGTGATGAAACCTTTGCTCCCGTAGCAAGATTAGAAGCCATTAGGATTCTACTTGCTTTCGCAAATCATAATAATTTCAAATTATTTCAAATGGATGTTAAAAGTGCCTTTTTAAATGGATTTGTAAAAGAGGAAGTATATGTTGAACAACCACCACTTTTTGAAGATGAAAAATTACCAAATCATGTTTACAAACTTAAGAAAACTCTATATGGTCTAAAACAAGCTCCTAGAGCCTGGTATGATAGACTAAGATCTTACTTATTACAATCAAACTTTGAAATTGGTAAAGTAGATAATACTCTTTTTACTAAAAGAAATAAAAATGATATTCAACTAGTACAAGTTTACGTAGATGATATCATTTTCGGATCAACTAATTTTGAAATGAATAAAGAATTTTCTGAAATAATGACAAAAGAGTTTGAGATGAGTCATATGGGTGAATTAAACTTCTTTCTAGGATTGCAAATAAAACAATTAGATAATGGTATCTTTACCAATCAAGAAAAATATGATAAATACCTAGTTAGTAAATTGGGTTTGACTACTGCAAGTGGAAAACCCACTCCCATGGCAACCAATGAGTACCTAAGTAAAGAAGATCTCTCGAAAGATGTAGATCAAAAATTATATAGAGGAATGATTGGATCTCTACTCTATATCACTGCTAGTAGACCTGATATCATGCATAGTGTTTGTCTCTATGCAAGATATCAATCCCAACCTAAAGAGAGCCACTTAAAAGCTGTAAAACATATCATAAGATATGTTAAACACACCTTTGATTATGGCTTGTTTTATCCTATTAATGATTCTTTTGAATTAATATCTTACTGTGATGCTGACTATGCTGGTTGTAAATCAGACCGAAAAAGTACAAGTGGAACTTGTCACTTTTTGGGGCATTCTCTGGTTTCATGGTTTAGTAAAAAGCAAAACACGGTTTCTTTATCAACAACCAAAGCAGAGTATATTTCTGCTGCTTTGGCTTGTTCTCAAGTAATATATATGCAACAAATTTTAAAAGATTTTGGTTTAAATATCTCAAAATCACCAATTTATTGTGATAATACTAATGCAATAAATTTATCCAAAAATCCTACTCATCATGCTCGAACTAAACATATTGATATCAGACATCATTTTCTCAGAGATAATATAAGTAAGGAAGTAATTACTCTCAATTATATCAATTCCGAGAATCAAATTGCTGATATCTTAACAAAACCCTTAAATGAATCTATATTTACTAAATTAAGAAGAGAATTAGGTATTTGTTCAATAACTGAAATATAGAATATAAATATATAACAAGTATAATTAAAATTAAATTAAAATAAATCAAATAGCAAAAATATAATTACCTTGTCGACAACCCTCTTTTACCCCTGTCGACATATAATGAATTTTTTTTCTTCTGAAATTTTCCCACCAAAATTCAAATGGGTGGTTATATATTCTTCTTATTTCGAAACTTTGTTCATTCTTTCTGTTCTTTCTCTGTTCTAACTTCTGAAAACAATAAAACAATGGCCTCCTCCTCCAAATCAAACAAAAATTCAACCTTTTCCTTCCCTTCTCCTTCTACCGGACCATTTCAACGAACTACGCTTGCACGAGTGATGAAAATGGTGGTTTCCTTGAAGGATGCACTGCAACTTATGATTGAAATTCAAGTGGTGCAAATCAGAATGACCAAAGAACAAGAACGGCAAGGCAAAATCCTTAGAAACTTGCAAAAGTTTCTAATAGACAATCACGCCAATCCCATCTTGATCGATGAATAATCCTCATGTGTTCAAGTGCAAGAGGACAACGAGGAAGAAGAAGAAGAAGCCCCCATGGAAGAAGAACACACTGAAGATGATGACAAAGTTGTTCGCGTTGGCGAAGTGTGCTTTGACAAGGATGGAAATCTAGTCGAACAACGTGGAAATTTTTGTTTCCACTACTCAAATTGCTCGGTTCATAGATCTTCCATTATCAAGGATACACATTAGTTTCTTTTCTCTCTTTCTTATCGTTATTTGTATATGATCTTACTTACGTTTTCTACGAAAATGTAAATATAACATTATATAATTAATAAATGATTTGTGTTCTCATATTTGAATTCTCACATTATCATTATTATAAATATTATCATATATGGATTCTTAGTTAGGAGTGTTAGTTATTAAGGGCTAAGTTTTAGTTTCAGAATCAAGTGTTGATTATTTATGATAACACTATCATTATAATCACATGTAATATAGTATTAGATTAAGGGGGAGTTGTATAGATTTAAACTTCTTTTTTGTTGATGACAAAGGGGGAGAAGTATAAAATAGGATAGTTAAGCATAGATTAAGGGGGAGTTATTAGTTTTAGGGGGAGTTATTAGGATAGAAGTAATATTTTACAAACAAAGGTTGTCATCATCAAAAAGATGGAGATTGTTAGTCCCTGAGAAGTTGGTTTTGATGACAACAACCTTAGAATAAGATTATAAAATATAAATACTAACATTATTGTTTAGATATATATGTATATGCAGGATATATATACAGGTACCAAAGAATGAAGACTGTACAATATAGAGATTCAAGAACCGATGAACTCAAGATCGAAGATATCAAGATTCAAGACTCATGAGTACCAAGATTATCAAGAGTTCAAGATTTCAAGATAAGTAATTTAGTTATGAATTTTGTTAAAACTCCTAGAAAAGCACTGACATCTTAAAATCCATTTTATTCGTGGAATGGAATCCACTTCGAGCCCATTAAAGGGATGGAACCCTAAGTAGGATGGAACCTACGAAAAATCTAGTGGAACATTGTTTTGTATCCACTAACTTTTATTCAAATGTTTTACAAAATTATATCTTGTTTTCAAAATGATTTCAAAATCTTCCTTTTTAAATCAAAAACATATATCCTGGTTTTAAAATACTTTTAGCCTATAAATAATCTTTATTTTCAATATCAAATTATCCTTGGTTTTAAACTATCTTTTAATTATAATATATTTAAACTTTTAATATTTATACTTAGATTTAAATATAAAATTATAGTAAAATTTTATATATACCAAAATATGATTCTCTATACTTATTTATGTATTTTAACTATAGTTAAGTATATTTATAAAGTTTAAAATAGTTTTAATACAAGATAGAAGTTATTTTCAAAGAAAAACAAATTACCAAAAATAACTTAGGCTTGTCGACAACCCCAAGGACCCCTTGTCGACATGGTGACACTTTATTTCAAAAGTTTGAATTTCAAAGGAAGTGTCTATTCATCATATCCTTTCATGAATGGACATGGTTGTTGTTCTACTATAAATAGGGGCTGTTTTAAACGAATTTACATTTAATTTTTCTCTGATTTCACTCCTCTTCTTCTTCCACATTTCTTTATATACATTTTTACCATTACTCTACCGAAATCACCATTGAATCTAACTAGATCATCTCTGGTTTGATTCTCTATCACTATCTCAACAAGATCCCAGTGCTATTCAGAGTTATAGACTTCATTGTATTCAATCGAGCGAGAAAAGGTGTGATTGTAGCCTGGAAAATCAATTGGGTGAACTTGTTGCCCATAAAATCAAGTATCTCTACCCAGAGGATTGTGAATCTGGAGCGGTGTACCTCGTGGCCTTGAAATCGAGGGTGTAATTGTAAGAATTGATTTTGAAAGGAAATTCGTACTTGTGTTGCGGGACTGGATGTAGGGTAACTCCAAACCAGTACAAAATTCGGTGTGTTCTTTCCTTTATTGCTTTTACTTTATATCTGCATCTGTGCTTGATTCTGTGATCATATCTGTGTCTGAATATTGCATACATTTGTGTTCAAATTAATATAAACACAAAAAGAATTAGTAATTCCTTAAAACACTATTCACCCCCTCTAGTGTTAATTCTAGCCTTAAGATCCGTAATCCGCATTTCTCACATATGTAACAAAACACTAAGTCTTATCAAGCGATAATCTTGTGAGTAAATCCAAAAGAACTTAATCATGTTGAATTATGAATCTATTATGCTAATTTCAACAATTGAAAGTTACAAGATTATTCTTATCAACATTGGTCATGTAATTCCAATTGCATTAGTCTTGCTCATAAAGACACAATCGCGACAGATGGATTACATTCCTTTGGTTACAACTACCAAAATCTTATTTTGATAACATACTTTGAATTTTTTTCGGATTTGCGCATCATACCATATCATAGAGTCTATACTCTTACTGGTTTAATTAAACAACTGAGGATTATATATTTTTATCATTGATAAGAAACTCATAATTTCTCTTCAATATGCAAGAATACTCTCTAATGTGATATCTTTGTTTAGGTGAGTTAAATTCATTTCACCTTATGTAATCGGTTTTATCTTTGAATCGTATCAAATTCCATTTTACTACAAATAATTTCTCAAAGAAATTTCTTCACTATGAAGTCGGTATTTCTTGAAACAATGATTGTTTCTCGATGTAGTGGAATATGTATTCATAAACATTTTATAAATTTCCCTATATATAAAACTGATTTGGTTTTATTTTACTGAACTTATGTTCAAAGCATATATATGTCATCCAATAATAGTCTTTTCCAAACTCATTTTGGGGAGATTCATACAAGATCCCTCAGGAACAATTATAACGTGCAGACTTTCGACTTGCACAACCTGCCAATTCTTTGTCCTAGAATATGTTATGGTTTCTTATAAACCCTTATCTTGTATAATTTTGTAAACTATTCTTCGGATGATATTAATTTTACACCTTATATAAAGAATTTAACTTAGCTCCACTCATCATTAATCGTGCTTTGTCAAACAAAGTTCGATAATCCTTATCAATACATCATTATGTATTATAGGAAGGAGTGAACTTTTAAGATAGAATTTGTATTCATGTTAGATACATATGGAACTCCTTCCAATATACTCACCCATTCGATCATATCGAATTAGTTCTATCGCATGTTACATTATTTACTTCCATTCTATGTTCTATGGGCTTATCTTACACTTATACACGTGTATCAAATATACATGTTCATGTCTGTGATGACCCATCAGTGAATATGACGAAGTACATGAAAATGTTTTGGTATTCATAGACTTATAATTGCATACATCTATATGTATCAATCCGAAGAGTTCATCAACTCCTATGACGTTCCCACTAAATGGATACATTGCCCTTGAATATTTGAGATATAATTGACTAGTACGATATGATTCATAATCATATAATATATCTCTCAAAACTACGGCTTAGTCTTCCAAAATAATTTTAGATACTTAAGTATTTTTAATGCATCACTTTTATTTTGAAAACAAATACCACATTACAGTTTCATTCCATAATGAATATTCATACTATTCACATTGAAATATAACTATGTCGATTTTTTAGTCGACGCTGAAAAATAGTCATCATTTCATAAATAATGTTTGGTATGTTTTACGAAAACAATTTTAGTAATTTGATGCAATCAAGAAGTGCTATATGTCATGCTTCCACTATTTTCGCCATTACTATAATAGCGTACTAAAATCAGAGGTCCATCTTCCACTTAATATAGATTGTTTATTTCATATATTGCAACTAGTTTACAACAAAGAGTTCTTTGATCAAATATCTTGAACTCAAAGAAATAAATCTTATATAAAAGAATTTCTATATAAAAATACATTTCGAAATAGAAATTGTATTTCTCATTTCAATATTATGTATGAATTATTATTGTACAATTCTCGTTTCCGATGTTTCTTTATGAAGCAGAAGTGACCATTCACTCTCTTCACTCCAAATGTACCATAAATCACTTATACTCCTATAAACTTGTTTTTCTTTCTAAATGGTCTAACCGTTCAAAAGAAAACCCTTACTACAACATCATAATGAATTCTTTACAAAAGTGCACTCGATCATCCTTAACATTTAAGGACATCAAATATATCGCACTTCGCATAAACTGATCAAACTGACATTTCAGTGATCGAATTCTTAGATCAGTATTATATTTTTGGTCTTATGTTACAACTAACACAATACGATTCTTTTACATTCAATCAAATTGAATACTCAATCCGTAGTACTATTTATTGGCTTATTTCGGATGAACAAATTTCATCGAAATATCATACACTTTGAACTGTGACCGTTCATCATGTAACATTTATATGCAATTATGTATGGATCAAAATCCATAGTCTTGTATTGCTTTTGAGTTTGAAACTCATAGAATGCAATACACAGCCTTTACCTAATAAACATGTAATCGACTAAATTCAAATGTATTTAGTAGTTGTAAAGTCAGGTACATACATAGGTATTGAAACATTAACATCCACGAAGCATTTATTAGTAAATATATGTTATATTTCTATTTATCAATTTTTAATTCAAATCATTTGTATATCTTAATTGATAAACGTTTTATCATTGTATACTATTATAATATTATAAAGCACATATTTTTAAATATTCGAAAGGTTAATGTTATCATTTCATTTTTCTAATAATGCTTCAACTAGTCTTTTATGTTTCACTAAACCTTAAGCGAAACATAGAAGTCTTTTGTGACGACCCGGAATTTTTGTATATTTGAAATGTGAATATTTAATTTATTTTAAATATCCGAAGGTTAAATTTTAACTTTAATTTCAAATATACAGTATTTATTTGGATAATTAATTATTAAATTTAATTATCGGGATTGGGTAAAATATTGAATCTTGATTTTAAGCCTGTTAAAAATAGTTCAAAGGTTCAGAAAATTTATTTTGTTAATATTGAAGGTGATGAAACTTTTAAAATTGAATTTAAAAGTGTTTTGACCAGTTTTGAAAATATAACATTTAAATTGAATTTAAAAATAGCCTTCCGAGGCACAGTCTCGGAATGCGACGAAACCAGTTCTATTGGATCCGTAATATTGTATTATTATTAGATTTTAATTTTCGTAGTGTTTTGAGTTGTCGTGTGATCGTAGGGAATGTAAACGCGCTGAAATTAAATCGAAAATTTAATATTATAACTGGTCAATATATCTCCCATCAGTGCTTTTTGCTTTCATTTCTCAACACCTGTAGCAAGCCTATGCAGACCCGCAAGGCAGTTCAAAACACATGTTTCTCTTGGTATAACACGTGTCTTACCTAATAAACACGCGTCTCCTCTAAATATCAAAAAAATTAGATGGTCGAACCTAGCATTGCAGATAAGTTCAAAATAAAAAAGAAAATCGTGCCTACCTCCACTTATTCCAAATCGCTGCCTTCAATTGAAAACGCAAGTCCCTTCTTCCCTTATCAATTCAAATCAATTTCTTCTTCTGTTGATCGAATCGAGTTCGATGCTCGAACGAGAAGGCGGCGCGCGGCTCCAGGAAGAGGCATGTGATCATTTGATAGTTAGATAGCGTGGCCGCTGTCGCGATGGTAATCTCGAGCTCGACGAAGGGACGACACGAGCTAGGGTTTCGAGCTCGCGAGCGCGGGGCCGCATGGAGGGAAGCTCGTTCTTGGATTTCGTGCGCGCGTCGAAGGGGACTTGGGATGAAGTTGTCGCATCGATTTCGAGCTCGGTCAGAAGTTTGGAGGGGCACGCGATCTGGCGTATGTTGCGATGGTCGACGTCGAAGTCAGTAAGAGGTCATGATGGTTTTCGGTGTCATGGAGTCTCGAGGAGGCCGGCGTTCGATTGAGATGCGATGTCAGATGTTGGCAAGCGTGAGGGTGCGGCATGGTTCCTGGTACCGTAGTAAGGTATATACAAATTTATTAATTCAATTTTAAAGTTTACATATATGTTAGAAAATATTGACAGTAAGTATAGGGGAGCATATGAAACTATTTATTTTCAACTTAGAGTATATGTATATATAGATATACAGTAGAGATAAATAACCATATAAATATACACACACCTTTTAAAATGGAAGTCAATTTGTCTAATTAACTTATTTAATTTTGGATAGAAATTGTTAAGGAGAATTAGTTTAAAACTAAGTTATTAGTTAATTAAATTTAAATGTAATTGACTGTTCGATCATCGGAAATTTAGTAAATTAAATTAATAAATGATTTAGTTAATCAAATCTATTTAATAGAAATTAATTGTTCAATTAGTCCGAATATTAATAAAATTATCTAATGTATATTCAAGGTCAAAAATTGTAAAGAGGCGAGCCGGTTTGGATTGGATTGCAAATGAAAAGCAAAGGTGAGTTAATCTCACTCAGTTAAATTATAATTTTAATTTAATTGGTTAAATTTGAATGTCTGGTTGAATGATTGGATTGATTGGATATGATAGTATATATAGTAGTATATAGCAATATATACATATTGGCATATGTATATATTGGAGTTGATATTCCCGCATTTATATAGCGGATGAGACCCTATGCGCCGCATAATAGCGGATGATTTTATAAAACCCATATACCGCGATATTCCACCTTGAAGTGGAATTGGTATTGTGCTAACGTCTGTGGATGCAGGGAAATAGGTTGGAGGGATCCAACTGGATTCCTCAAAATATTTAATTTTTGTTTAAATATTCTGTGATATGATTGTTGTTATCCTGTGATAATTTATATTGGATAATCTGGTTGGATTGAATTTCCCAGTATAATGAGTTATCAAAAGCAATTGAATTGGATTTTTGGAAAATATAAAAGAGAAAATTTAAGTTAAGTAATTCTAGTGAATTCGAATAAATTAAATATGGAAAAGAGGAATTTTGAATAAATAAAGAAATGTTGAATTTAAAGAAGACTTATGTGATGTTATTTAAAGGGATAAAAATTTATTTTAATTCAATGTTTAAATGTAATTAAAAAGAGAAGGAATTTGGGAAATCTGAAACTTGTGTTTCGGTTTAAAGATTTTAAATCATAATGAGAAATAAAATCTGGAAGTTAATGAATTTGGAAATAAATGGATTAAGTAAGAAAATTTATTTCAAAGTAAAATAAATTGGGAAATCAATTATAAATTGATTTAAATACTTTGGAATTTGAATTTTAAAGAGAAATGAGATTTGGGAGAGATAAACTGGGTTTGTAAAGTAAAATAAAATATCAGAGGATATTTGAAATATAATTTCAAAGTGGGAATTTATAAAAGGATATGGTTTGGTTTAAAAATAAATGTTATTTTATTTTTAAAAGATGGGAGTGAGAAGGATATTTCTCTGTATAGCCAAGTACGTTTTCAAAGCAATTTTAATATAAGTTAAAAGTTCTAATTGTATTTTTAAAAGCATATTTTAGAAAATTTATTATTTCTAAATGTTAATTTCCTAAGTAAGTATGTTTTAGGAAACCTATTCTTTTTAAATATTTAAACTTTAAAGTAAGTATTTTTCAAAGATCTATTATTGTAGTAATTATATAAAAGTGATTTGGTATTGTATTTTAAAAAGAGAAATTTAGTTTATATTTGTAAAGTGGTTTCATTTTAAATATTTCTTAAGTATATATTTTGTTAAGATATTAAAGTAGTTTTTTTTAAATTTCAATATTATTAAGTATATTTATAGTAAAGTGTTTTAAGATTATTTTAAAATCTAAGTGTTTTGTACTTGGTGTTTCAGAGGAAATAAATATTTGGAAATGTATTCCGTAAGCGGAAACTGTTTTGAAATTGTTTTCAAATGAGTTTTGAAAATTCGGAAATATATCTTGGAAAGATATTTGGGCAAATAAATAATGTGGGAAATTATTTATTGTGTGATGGTTGCTTGTGGGTGTTAATTGATAGTTAAATAACCGACTATCAATATTGGCCAAATGCGCTGATCGTTTCGAAGAGACCGGGATCGAGTTTCCGTATACCGGGATTCTAGGTCTGGAGACTCGAATACCACTTCGATCCGGTTTGTACGTTTCGTGTAACGATTTCGGAGTCGAAGATGGAGCAGTGAAGTGCAAGGGCTAGTCGCTACTAATCCTGAGGATATTTCCAAAATGGATGTAGTAGGAATAGTGCCTTCGGTTCCGTTCGGACCCGGGACGGACTTGTATGGACGAATGCTTTCGTGACATCGTCAGGTGGGCGATGGGCATTCTAAGGGATATGTTCTCTAAAAGGTATCGTTTAGCCTCGAACCTCATCAACCGGGAATGACTGAAAATCAGGGGTTATGCAGCAAGGCTTCGTGGGTAGCTCCCACTGGAGGGTAAGGTCATCCCTGTCTAGATGTCCCTTTTTATTTCGGCTTAGTGGTGCGGTTGCTGATCCCAACCATGGGGTGATTTTATTCGGGATCATCCAGTAAGGGATGGTTCCGGCCTTGTGTTGCAGGGGAGCGGGCGTACTCCTCGGTACGGTGATCTAGGCCACGTACTGTGATAGGTGGTACCCCAGTGCCTAGTCATTCGTTGGAAATCCATTCTCCCTACGTGCTTGTACGGTTTTGATTGTGCCCAACTATTGTTGAAATGTGAGATGCAAGCATTTCAGCTTGATTATATTTTACTTTCTGTAGACACTATTATAATATCAGAGGATTTTGATATAAAGTGTTTTAGCTATCGTAAGGTAAAAACCCGACATGTTTATTTGTGGCGGTGTCTTACGAGATGCTTTTGTTTTCAAAGGATTTTGAAACTTTAATAATCAATTTGAGTGTGATTTTCTCACGCTGGTTTTCCAGACTGACTCGGGTATTGTTTTATATGATGCTCGGGTCAGACCGAGATAAACAGGTTCAGGATATGATGCTGTGGAGCTCAGGAGACGAGCTGGATGTCGATACGTACTCCCGTACTTGTTATTATTTTTCCGCTGTGTATTTAGTTGTATGTTATGGATGTTGATGTACTCTGATGATGTATTCTGATGTATTGTATAAACAGATATAATTTTGATTTGTGTAAAGATCTGTTGATATATTATATTTTATTCCGCTGCGATGGTTAGATTCTGATGTTGTTTTTCTTTTATTTTCTTCTTCTACCTCTTCTTCTTTTTACCCAAATGGTCCGGTTTTTCGTGTTAGAAAAACCCAGGTTGTTACACTTGGTATCGGAGCTTAGGCTAGCGATAACCTTGGCTCTGGTGGGAATTTTGAGAGTATTAATAGATATGAGCGCGTATTTGTTAGTGGATATAAAAATGGTTTTATATTGTGTTGATTGATTTATTGAGTGGCATATGAACCTTCGTCGGCACAGTCTGGACAACTGTATCGAAGGGGTTTCTAAACACTTGAATAGAACAGTTCGACACAGTATTGTTTTAAATAGGGTGAATGAAATAATTTTGCCCAAATTATTTTGTATATAAAAGAAATAATTATTTGAAATTTATTATAGTTATATATTTGGATGCTTGGTTGTTAGAAAATGACAATAATGAGTTAGTCTCATTATTGAGTAGAAATTGAAACTTATAACCTAAGTTGAAGAATAAATTTATATAACAAAATGGAATTTGAGAATATAGACTATAAATGAAATTTATAAATTGAAATAAACTTTATATACAAATGTGAATTACAAATGTGATTTATAATCAAATGAGATAAATTCATAAACAAATGAAATTTGTAAATGTAAATGGTAAAAGTGACTTATAACTTGAAATAAAATGTGATAGAATTCCAGAGTAATGTTTGGATATAAAATTGAGTGGATTTTGAATTTGAAGTTTTGGGAAAAAAATAAAATAAAATAATAGTGGTATTATTTCGGAAATATCTTTGAATTGGAATTGAATATGGTGGGATTTGGAATTTAAAAATGTTTGAAATGTTTTAAAGTGATAAAAGCATTAAATTCTCTTTTGGTCGCTGGAAAATAATTTCGGTGATGACTGCAGCATCATCGATGTCTATTTTCGAGTTTCCAAAGAGAAATTGCTACCAAACTGTTTTAAGTTGGAATAATTGTGAACTGGGTTGGTTTTGAAATTCAAAAGGAAAATTGTTTGGTAAAAGCAGATTGTTTTGGAAATTGGGATTTGATGTTATGCCAGATGTGTGTGAGTTATTTATGGATTCAAAATGGTTTTGAAATAAAACCGGGCAATTGAACACTGGGAATTTTATTTAAACTTTAAATGTGGAAATTTAAATGAATCAACAATATAAAGTATAGAATGAAGTTGATTGAAATAAGAAAGGAATGAAAGTTAAATTCTGGGATTATAATTATGAGATGAAATTAACTCAATGAGTAATATAAGCTGGTAGATAAAAGAGTTAGAGAACGTGAAGGTGAATGAATTGTAAAACTTGTATAAAATTTGTATCCTGGAATTAAAATTTAATTCGAGTATATGAAGGAGAATAAATATATTTGAATTTAACTTAAGATAAGTTAAATAAAATTGAGAATTGGAATTGAATTAAATGTAAATAAGTTGAAGTCGAATTGAATTGGATATAAAGGTAATGTAAAATGCTTATAATTGTGTAAAGAAATTCATATTCTTAAGTTCTTAAGTGTAATAATTTGAAATTTGATATGAAGATGGAAATGGACTTAAATGAATAGTCCTAGATCTTAAGTAAGTAAGTTAAAACTTATGAATAGAAATGAAATTGTAAGTCATAAATGGGAATTCATTTCTTTGAACCATTAAGAGTTATAATTTGAAATTGTAATTATCAAATGGAAACGACTAAGATGAGCAATCTTAATTTTTAAATAGATCCAAACTTGAATTATAAAATAAATTGAACTTAAGAAAATTAAGTGAAGTGATATTTGGAATTAAAAAGCAAGTATTTAATTTTAACCAGCGAAGGAACTAATGAGATAATAAATTAGTTAATGAAATTGGATTAACATAGTGATGGTTTAAATTGCGAATGGAATCCAAATAAGTGAAAATAAATTGGAAAGGGCCTGGTTATTAATAAAATAATTCCAGATGAATTGAGTATGGAAATTAAAATTCATAATGATTGAGTGAATAAACCAATTATATTAAATAAATAAATGGATGGAATTTGATTAAATACGAATCAAATGAAAGATGGAAATAAAATTTTAAAGGGTTGGTTAAATGGAAAATAAACTTAAGTTATTGACTTAAGTAAATGTTGAATGGAAACTGAACTCAACAGAGGAGTGGTTTAAATAAGTTGAGAAATAGTTATTTAATGAATTAACTTGGATTGTTGTCGAGCTAAATAAAATTCAATTTTTGGAAGTTGGAGATGAATTGAATTTAAGGAAAAATTGGAAATGAAGTAGTAAATTGAAGTAAATTAAAATTCATATGAAATTGGAATTCAGTTTGAATATATACACTTCAGGGGTGAAGTAGTAAATAAATATAAATTTATATGAACTTAAGAATTGAAGAATGAAATTCTTAAGAAAATTTGTATTGGAAATATACTTAGTAATTTTGGAATGGAAAAATAAAAAATATACTAAGTGAATAGTTGAATGAAGACTAAAACTGAAGTTGTGAAATGGGATAGTTGTGAATAAGGGGATAACAATCAAAAAGGAATGTGAATAAAGGAGAATTGATATAACTGATAATCAATTGAAATTTATACGTAAGATGTACGTATATTATTTTATTCGCATAGCTATTTGGTCCAGATGTCGAACACAGAATTTCGAGATAGTTTTATCGATCCGAATCAGGATTTTTCACTCGATTTTCAACGGCGAACCTGGATATGGATTGTTGATTGATTCTGGATATTCTCTATCATAGTTTGTGGCTATGCAAGGAGAATGACGGTTTCTGATCAAGGAACCAGATCTGAGTCCGCACTAGGAAGTCGGGTGGACGATACTAGTTCGGAAGTGGAATTGTGTGATCGATTGAGCGATCGAATGTGATATTGCGTACGGATGATATATGTGCATCGTACGGGCTTAAGTAAAGCAAATATTAAAAATTTGTAAAGAAAAGTATAAAATGACTTTGGGATTGTGATTGAATATTATTGCTTAGTAGGATATACAGGTGTATAAAAGCAATAGATAAATTGGGATTTTTGATTTTAAAAGATAAAATTTAATGGCCCGACAAAAAGGTATGTATTTGAATTTCTATATGAAATTTGATTGGGTTTTGGATCCAGCCACTTGGCTTTTTGTTTTCTTTTTGAGATTGGGAGGCCGTAGAGCCATTTTGTAGTAGTACCGAGCTAGCCGCGCAAAGGAGACGCTGGCGAAATTTTTCGGAAATTTAGGGAGTTAGAAAAATTTTGGAAAATTTTGATAAGTTAAAATTTGAATTCAAATTTAAATTTGAATGGATAAGCAGGTGGTATGGGTTGAACTTATGAATAAGTTTGGGAAGTTAAAGGATGATTAGTGTATCATTAATAAAAGAATTGTTATAAAAAGTTGTTAAAACTATTTGGATTGGGAAAAAGAACGGGTATCGAATCATTTCTCTTAACTGGTAATTTAGGGGACGAAATTCTTTTAAGGGGGGAGGAATGTGACGACCCGGAATTTTTGTATATTTGAAATGTGAATATTTAATTTATTTTAAATATCCGAAGGTTAAATTTTAACTTTAATTTCAAATATACAGTATTTATTTGGATAATTAATTATTAAATTTAATTATCGGGATTGGGTAAAATATTGAATCTTGATTTTAAGCCTGTTAAAAATAGTTCAAAGGTTCAGAAAATTTATTTTGTTAATATTGAAGGTGATGAAACTTTTAAAATTGAATTTAAAAGTGTTTTGACCAGTTTTGAAAATATAACATTTAAATTGAATTTAAAAATAGCCTTCCGAGGCACAGTCTCGGAATGCGACGAAACCAGTTCTATTGGATCCGTAATATTGTATTATTATTAGATTTTAATTTTCGTAGTGTTTTGAGTTGTCGTGTGATCGTAGGGAATGTAAACGCGCTGAAATTAAATCGAAAATTTAATATTATAACTGGTCAATATATCTCCCATCAGTGCTTTTTGCTTTCATTTCTCAACACCTGTAGCAAGCCTATGCAGACCCGCAAGGCAGTTCAAAACACATGTTTCTCTTGGTATAACACGTGTCTTACCTAATAAACACGCGTCTCCTCTAAATATCAAAAAAATTAGATGGTCGAACCTAGCATTGCAGATAAGTTCAAAATAAAAAAGAAAATCGTGCCTACCTCCACTTATTCCAAATCGCTGCCTTCAATTGAAAACGCAAGTCCCTTCTTCCCTTATCAATTCAAATCAATTTCTTCTTCTGTTGATCGAATCGAGTTCGATGCTCGAACGAGAAGGCGGCGCGCGGCTCCAGGAAGAGGCATGTGATCATTTGATAGTTAGATAGCGTGGCCGCTGTCGCGATGGTAATCTCGAGCTCGACGAAGGGACGACACGAGCTAGGGTTTCGAGCTCGCGAGCGCGGGGCCGCATGGAGGGAAGCTCGTTCTTGGATTTCGTGCGCGCGTCGAAGGGGACTTGGGATGAAGTTGTCGCATCGATTTCGAGCTCGGTCAGAAGTTTGGAGGGGCACACGATCTGGCGTATGTTGCGATGGTCGACGTCGAAGTCAGTAAGAGGTCATGATGGTTTTCGGTGTCATGGAGTCTCGAGGAGGCCGGCGTTCGATTGAGATGCGATGTCAGATGTTGGCAAGCGTGAGGGTGCGGCATGGTTCCTGGTACCGTAGTAAGGTATATACAAATTTATTAATTCAATTTTAAAGTTTACATATATGTTAGAAAATATTGACAGTAAGTATAGGGGAGCATATGAAACTATTTATTTTCAACTTAGAGTATATGTATATATAGATATACAGTAGAGATAAATAACCATATAAATATACACACACCTTTTAAAATGGAAGTCAATTTGTCTAATTAACATATTTAATTTTGGATAGAAATTGTTAAGGAGAATTAGTTTAAAACTAAGTTATTAGTTAATTAAATTTAAATGTAATTGACTGTTCGATCATCGGAAATTTAGTAAATTAAATTAATAAATGATTTAGTTAATCAAATCTATTTAATAGAAATTAATTGTTCAATTAGTCCGAATATTAATAAAATCATCTAATGTATATTCAAGGTCAAAAATTGTAAAGAGGCGAGCCGGTTTGGATTGGATTGCAAATGAAAAGCAAAGGTGAGTTAATCTCACTCAGTTAAATTATAATTTTAATTTAATTGGTTAAATTTGAATGTCTGGTTGAATGATTGGATTGATTGGATATGATAGTATATATAGTAGTATATAGCAATATATACATATTGGCATATGTATATATTGGAGTTGATATTCCCGCATTTATATAGCGGATGAGACCCTATGCGCCGCATAATAGCGGATGATTTTATAAAACCCATATACCGCGATATTCCACCTTGAAGTGGAATTGGTATTGTGCTAACGTCTGTGGATGCAGGGAAACAGGTTGGAGGGATCCAACTGGATTCCTCAAAATATTTAATTTTTGTTTAAATATTCTGTGATAAGATTGTTGTTATCCTGTGATAATTTATATTGGATAATCTGGTTGGATTGAATTTCCCAGTATAATGAGTTATCAAAAGCAATTGAATTGGATTTTTGGAAAATATAAAAGAGAAAAATTAAGTTAAGTAATTCTAGTGAATTCGAATAAATTAAATATGGAAAAGAGGAATTTTGAATAAATAAAGAAATGTTGAATTTAAAGAAGACTTATGTGATGTTATTTAAAGGGATAAAAATTTATTTTAATTCAATGTTTAAATGTAATTAAAAAGAGAAGGAATTTGGGAAATCTGAAACTTGTGTTTCGGTTTAAAGATTTTAAATCATAATGAGAAATAAAATATGGAAGTTAATGAATTTGGAAATAAATGGATTAAGTAAGAAAATTTATTTCAAAGTAAAATAAATTGGGAAATCAATTATAAATTGATTTAAATACTTTGGAATTTGAATTTTAAAGAGAAATGAGATTTGGGAGAGATAAACTGGGTTTGTAAAGTAAAATAAAATATCAGAGGATATTTGAAATATAATTTCAAAGTGGGAATTTTTAAAAGGATATGGTTTGGTTTAAAAATAAATGTTATTTTATTTTTAAAAGATGGGAGTGAGAAGGATATTTCTCTGTATAGCCAAGTACGTTTTCAAAGCAATTTTAATATAAGTTAAAAGTTCTAATTGTATTTTTAAAAGCATATTTTAGAAAATTTATTATTTCTAAATGTTAATTTCCTAAGTAAGTATGTTTTAGGAAACCTATTCTTTTTAAATATTTAAACTTTAAAGTAAGTATTTTTCAAAGATCTATTATTGTAGTAATTATATAAAAGTGATTTGGTATTGTATTTTAAAAAGAGAAATTTAGTTTATATTTGTAAAGTGGTTTCATTTTAAATATTTCTTAAGTATATATTTTGTTAAGGTATTAAAGTAGTTTTTTTTAAATTTCAATATTATTAAGTATATTTATAGTAAAGTGTTTTAAGATTATTTTAAAATCTAAGTGTTTTGTACTTGGTGTTTCAGAGGAAATAAATATTTGGAAATGTATTCCGTAAGCGGAAACTGTTTTGAAATTGTTTTCAAATGAGTTTTGAAAATTCGGAAATATATCTTGGAAAGATATTTGGGCAAATAAATAATGTGGGAAATTATTTATTGTGTGATGGTTGCTTGTGGGTGTTAATTGATAGTTAAATAACCGACTATCAATATTGGCCAAATGCGCTGATCGTTTCGAAGAGACCGGGATCGAGTTTCCGTATACCGGGATTTTAGGTCTGGAGACTCGAATACCACTTCGATCCGGTTTGTACGTTTCGTGTAACGATTTCGGAGTCGAAGATGGAGCAGTGAAGTGCAAGGGCTAGTCGCTACTAATCCTGAGGATATTTCCAAAATGGATGTAGTAGGAATAGTGCCTTCGGTTCCGTTCGGACCCGGGACGGACTTGTATGGACGAATGCTTTCGTGACATCGTCAGGTGGGCGATGGGCATTCTAAGGGATATGTTCTCTAAAAGGTATCGTTTAGCCTCGAACCTCATCAACCGGGAATGACTGAAAATCAGGGGTTATGCAGCAAGGCTTCGTGGGTAGCTCCCACTGGAGGGTAAGGTCATCCCTGTCTAGATGTCCCTTTTTATTTCGGCTTAGTGGTGCGGTTGCTGATCCCAACCATGGGGTGATTTTATTCGGGATCATCCAGTAAGGGATGGTTCCGGCCTTGTGTTGCAGGGGAGCGGGCGTACTCCTCGGTACGGTGATCTAGGCCACGTACTGTGATAGGTGGTACCCCAGTGCCTAGTCATTCGTTGGAAATCCATTCTCCCTACGTGCTTGTACGGTTTTGATTGTGCCCAACTATTGTTGAAATGTGAGATGCAAGCATTTCAGCTAGATTATATTTTACTTTCTGTAGACACTATTATAATATCAGAGGATTTTGATATAAAGTGTTTTAGCTATCGTAAGGTAAAAACCCGACATGTTTATTTGTGGCGGTGTCTTACGAGATGCTTTTGTTTTCAAAGGATTTTGAAACTTTAATAATCAATTTGAGTGTGATTTTCTCACGCTGGTTTTCCAGACTGACTCGGGTATTGTTTTATATGATGCTCGGGTCAGACCGAGATAAACAGGTTCAGGATATGATGCTGTGGAGCTCAGGAGACGAGCTGGATGTCGATACGTACTCCCGTACTTGTTATTATTTTTCCGCTGTGTATTTAGTTGTATGTTATGGATGTTGATGTACTCTGATGATGTATTCTGATGTATTGTATAAACAGATATAATTTTGATTTGTGTAAAGATCTGTTGATATATTATATTTTATTCCGCTGCGATGGTTAGATTCTGATGTTGTTTTTCTTTTATTTTCTTCTTCTACCTCTTCTTCTTTTTACCCAAATGGTCCGGTTTTTCGTGTTAGAAAAACCCGGGTTGTTACATCTTTCGACTTCACTAGTGGGTGTTGGGACTCATATGCCTTGGGATTTTGACCTTGAGGAAAGCTCAACAAATCATAGACTCACATATGATAGATAACTCCTTATCAGTTGTATCACATACAACTCCTAACCCGTGGTACCTTGTCCTAATCCCACCTTGAGGAAAGCTCAACAAGTAAAGTGAGACTATTCACTCGAACCTATCATTTTGCGTCAGCCTAAGTATAATGCACATAACTTGAGGAAAGCTCAACAAATTTGTGTAGTTATCTTACCTCGTCTATTCAATATATTAATAGTACTACACATAACATCCCTAGCTTGAGGAAAGCTCAACAACTAAAGAGTATGAAAGTAATCTATTATTTAAATAATAGAGGGTGATTTTATATTAAAGATTCATAATCTTCAATATATTATATCGAGTGATATCGACTTATGGAATAATGTATTTCTTATGAAATACTCTTGTGATTCAAGTGTCAAACACATCAGAAATCACGGTATAAGTGCATATACGTAAGTATTTATTCCTTAAATTTATTTAGGGTTTCTTTAATGTTCCACCTTTAATTATACATTCATATTATATAAGTTTTGTTATCATATAGATTTTATATTTTATGTCATTAATATAATAGACTTATGTATAATATTATATTAACTAAATCTTATAATTAATTTAATTAAAGAATTTAATTAATTAACATTTTTAACTTTATATTATCTTAATATAACATTTATATTAATTATTAATTATATACTACAATTTTATAGTATAACCAATATATCATATAGATGTGTATATTATTTAATTAATTAACCTTTTAATTATTTTATTTAATTAAAATATTTTAATTAAATTGTATTAGTTTCAAAATTTGTTTGATACACATACATGTATACTTATGTTATTCCAAACATATTTAAAATAACATAACATATATCATAATATATAATACATGTATACTTATGTTATTTCAAACATTTTTAAAAGAACATAACATATATCATAATATATAATACATGTATTTATTAATTAATTAACTTATTTAATTAATTTCATTAATCTTATTAGTGAATTTTTAAAATTTTAAATTAATTTGTTTTATTTTTCAAACATTTTTAAAAAATTTATTATATTATAATTTTTTTTGATGAAAGAGTGGTTCTTTAATAAGAAGAGCACTCATATTTTATTAAACAAAAATCAAAATCCATACAAAAGTTTGCGGAGCATTAGTTATTACAAATATGCAGGATCATCAATATGATAATTAATGAAATAGCAGAGGTAAAAATTAACAAAATAATATATTTATAATTCATAACATTAATAGAATTAGCTATTTCATGATATAACACTATCGGAGAGAATGGAGTTATCGTGGGTTGCATCGCCTGATTGTTGTTCAATGTGATTGATCTGATGGACGTATGATTATGGGTCCGAGCCGAGGAGTGAGGCATAAGGGCTTTTGTTGCTGCAAGTCTGGAGTTGAGAGATGCGAGATCGTAAAAAGTGATGCAGGGGGTGTAACTGCTGTTATAACATGCCAGGTTGCTTCTATTGATAAAAAATGAGATGCAACATCAGTTATGGGCTACACTTCGGTCCTGAATCAGTCCAACAACATCAATGAAACTAGGCTTAGCTTGATTGGGACTACAAGCCTGCTGTGCTGAAGAGTGCGACCTGTTGGAGTGGGAAATGCTGAATTGACCCATCAGTCGCAAGCAAAGTGTGCAATCCATGGTTGGATGCCTGCAACACTAATGTGCGACTACAAGTTACTGCTGTTGTTGAAGTGAAATGACATGTAATCCATGGCACTGCAAGTAACTGGCTTGAAAAAGCTAAAATGTTGAGCTTGAAAAATGTGGTGGCGATTTATCTAAAGTGCCTATGTGATAAAAAAACCTACTATTGTCTATATAATTATATGCATATACATAAATAAGGTACTATAGCTCATTTGTGAATAATATGATTATATGTGTAATGGATTTATGGCGATTAAGGTGATATGAGACTTTGAACACGAATATATAAACTTCTATTGTATTTGTGTTTATAGGAATTTATGGCGATTAATTCTCTATGTATGTCTGAAGATATATTTTATATATATAAACATGTAGATGAATATATATGGATATTATTTATAGCTTTATATAAAACTATGGAAAACCTTTTGTGACGCCCCACCTCTATACTCACGCTAGCCAAGAACACTACTGGGTAATGCTGTCGACTAGCGCGAAGGATAAGGCTGTTGAGGAGCGACCATCTGTGCAATTGCCTTGTGCGAGCACCGATATGTCAGATAGTATAACATGCATTTCATTTCAAGATGAAATCCGACATACCGATACAAACTCAAAGCTACTACACAGTGGCTAAGTGGACCTCGGAAACAAATATAGAAATAAGCATAACATAAATCAGTCACAGATGTTCATATCTCAAAGGCGGAAACAAATATGTATATAACACATAAAAGTGTACATCAGAGTAGTGGTCATATAAGATCCACAATATCACAAAAAGAATAGATACAAGTTTTAGACAAAAGAATAATTATACATCAAGGAGTCCATAACTCAAATGTATAATAACAAAAACTACTAATCTAAAGTAGATAGCCAAAAGAATCAGATGATAATCCATGATAAGAAATCAAGCAGGAGCACCTGAAATATCTCGGTCTGACCCATATTTAATAAGAAAAGAATGAACGGATCAGTCTAGCTATAATTATCAGATAAAATGAGATAGGATATGAGATGTGACCAAAAACGTATGATAACCAAGAAATGCCATATTGTGTTAAGTATATATCAAATAACAACAAAAATCATACAATTATCTCAAAAATCTCATAACATCAAAAAGAATGTCATATTCTTTATTTTGTTCACCAAGCCACGAATATTGACAAACATATCGTTGCCAATTGCAAAAGTTGGTGAAACACAGATTCCAGAAATCACAACGAGAAATCCAGAAATCACAAGGGGGAGGCCTATTACAAACGGGAGAATGAAAACTCACCAACACGTGTATCACAAACGGAACGCTATTCCATGGTCGCTAACCATAAACCGAACATCGACGCACCTAGAAAGATACGCCCCATGCATAGTAGAACATCGACGCACCTGAAAAGATACGCCCCATGTATAAACTAACCTCGATGCACCTAAAAAGATACACCCCATGTATAGTCGGACATCGATGCACCTAAAAAGATACACCCCATGCCTAGTCTAACATCGACGTACCTAAAAAGATACGCCCCATGCAAAGTCGAACATCGACGCATCTAAAAAGATACGCCCCATGCATAGACGAACATCGATGCACCTGAAAAGATACACCCCATGCATCGACTTATTGAGCCGATTGCTCCACGAACGGTCCAAAGACCATGGGTCGCTAGCCCATAAAAATGAGACGAAGCTCATTAGGACGAGGTACTGTCCCCCACGTGGACAAAGAGACATCGCACATTGCTAGTATAAACCATAAAATGATCATCATCGATCATCAAGAAGTGTCAATTACACTAAGCTAGTAAATATAAGAGTTTAGCTTCATGTCCCATAACCACTAGCTTAACTAAAATATTTACGAACAGATTGTAGTTTTCCACTCGAAAATTGTCACAAGAGTTTCAATCGAACAAGTCCATAAATTAACCGACGAAGTAAACGCAAGCGTTTCATACCACTTGTTTTGCTAAGCCGTTTAATTAGATTTTCTCATACGAATGAGGTAAAGGTTTGTATATACTAATAGATTAGAAAACGATTTTATAAATGAGCTTTGTATTAAAAATAGAGTTGAAATCATCTTTGTAAAGAGTTTGAATATTTACTATTAGTATAGAAACCTTTGTATTTTTAAAGTGACAAGTCATAGAAATGATTGTAGAAACAATCAATCATCAAAAATTCACATACGAAGACGTGAATCAAATCCATAGAAATCGATGCCGAATCCATCAAAATGGATATACCAAAAATCCCGAAATAGAAGTCATCAAAATCGATAATAAATGATAACAACAAATCAGATAAATCACGAATCGATTAACATTGGAATCTCGAACAAAATAATCAAATGGGACTGAAGCAAGCAGGTCAGTCGACTGAACCAGGTGGTCAGTCGACTGAACAAGGTGGTCAGTCGACTGAACCAGGTGGTCAGTCGACTGAACCAAGTGGTCAGTCGACTGACACAGGGATACGAATTGTGTATCCCCAGGGTCAGTCGACTGACCCAGATGGTCAGTCGACTGATACAGACCCACGCAATTTCCTGGGTCTGGTTCAGTCGACTGAACCTGCTTCTAAGCATTTTTCGACTTCTGGTTCAGTCGACTGAACCACTGGTTCAGTCGACTGAACCTGTTTCTGAAGCACATTCAGTCTAGCCCCCTTGGGGCAAAAATCCAACAAACGGCGATCAGACGAGCAACGGGCGCTAAGGGTTTACGCCAATCGGCAACCCAGCCCTATAGGCTCATCGATGCTTCACTGAAAACATGTTCAAACATCCGTAAAAGGATTTTCCCCAAAATTCGATTTAAAACAAAAAATTGGAATATTCACCAAATCAATCCAAATCAAAATCAAATGAACATGTAAAGATGTTAGGAATTCATACCTAACAATCAAAGATAGCATAGACATAGATGTGAGATAAAAATCTCACCTTTGAACCCAAAAACGATGAATGATAAGCTTAATCACAAAGGAAAGATCAACACTCATCACTTCAACCCATAGTAGCTTGAATCTAAGCTAAAAAGAAGAACATTCCCTAAGTTAGGTTTAGGAAATTTCTGAAATTGAAGAGAGAATGAGTTGGAGAAGAAGGAGGAGATGCTTACCAAAACTTCACCTTGAATTTTGGAGCAAGAATTTGAGTTTGGAAATGGAATCTAGGGCTTGGAATTTCCAATTCCTATACTCTTCCCCATTTTCAGTTTTGCTTGAGTGTTTAAGAAAAAAGAATGAAGTGAAGAGGGGAAGTGGACTGAGCTAGGTGTTAAGATGGGTTAGTGGGTTAAAACCCAACCCAAAGCCCTAAATGAAAACATCCAAATTTTCCTCAACTCCAAACATATCGAAGCTTATACTCAAAAAGGTCGCAAACGCCATTTTGGACTCAATGGAAGTGGTCTCGAGTCCCAATTTGACTGTTTGCAAAAAGTAGCTTTTCGAACTTTAATCCGATTAACGATTCTATATTTAAATAAAATATTTAAATATTCAATTGTAAAATATGCGGGTTGTTACAGACTCCCCTCCTTAAAGAAATTGCGTCCTCGCAATACTAAAAAAGAAAATAAAGAGTAACAACCATAAAAGCATATCAACACAAAAGAAAATTTGAATTAAGAAGTTCACCATAAAGAGCATGAAAGAGTTAGTACGGATGTGTTTGCTCGATGAATTCTCAAGATTCCCAAGAGAAATTCTTAGGATTTGAGGACCATTGAACTTTCACAAGAAGAACATATTTATTTCGAAGGCGTTTAACCTCCGAAGTAATGATACAAATAGAATGTTGCTCATAAATCAAATTTGGTGAAACTTCAATTTCTTCAATTACACCGGGCTCAAGAATTAAAATCAGAATCCCTAAGGTGTTTCCGTAGTAGAGAGACGTGGAAAACATCAAGAATAACAAAGGAATTGAGCCGGTAATAAAAAGGCGACAAGCCACAGAACAAATACGTTCGGTGATGGGAAATGGACCAACATATCGAGGTGCTAACTTTCCTGATCGACTGAAACACACATCACCTATCAAAGGTGAAACATGAATGAACACCAATAAGATCTAGACCTAAAACCAACTTCTCACTGGCTTCAAGCCAACACAAAGAGAATCGGCATGGCCTTCCATAGAGTGCCTCGAAAGGTACCATACCAATACAAGATTGGAAGCTATTATAGGAAGAAAACTCAACAAGAGAAATATGATTTTCCCAACTTCCACCAAAATCAAGAACACATGCATGAAAGAGATCTTCAAGAATTCGATTTCACACGCTCGGTTTGTCCATCGGACTAAGGATGATAAGCGGTGCAAAAATTTAAGCTTTGTTCCCAAAGCTTTTGAAGACCTTACCAAAATCCACTAGTAAAATAATGGATCACGATTGCTAACAATAGAAGTAGGAACTCCATGCAATTTATTTTGACATAGAGTTTAGCCAAAAGAGGTACGGTCCAAAAGAAGGATGAGCCTCCAGGCTACACAAAACAAGAGATGAACATAAATTGGATTCACGATCTCGAATCTCACAAGTGGATAAAGTATCGAGATCACTCCATTCGGATATCATCAAAGAAACAACTGCTTGTTGTTTACAACTAAGGGCATCGGCAATCACGATTACCCTTTTCCGGGGTACAAAGAAGATCAAGATCATAAGATGCAAGGAACTCGAGCCAAGATTGTTGGCACAAATTTTGTTCCTTTTGAGAAAATAAATACTTCAAAAACTTATGATCGGGGTAGAGGACAATTTTCTCTCCCAAAAGATAATGTCGCCAAATTCTAAGAGCGAAAACAATGGCCGCGAGCACTAGATCATGAATGGTATATCTAGTCTCGACAAGCCCTAATTGTCAAGAAGCAAATGCGATAACACATTTCCTTTGCAAGAGAATGACACCAAAACCAATACGACTAGTATCAGTACAAACAATAAAGTCTTGGTTCCCTTCAAGAATCGCAAGAATAAAAGCATCGGAAATGAGTCCTTTTAATTGAACCTCTTTCCCGAAAAGCTAAGACATTCGAAATTATAATTAACTTTATGTAATCATCTTTTTAGAAAAATTAACTTTTTACAAGAATTTACTGTGTTTGACTGTCTCATCATAGCGTTTAGGAGATTCCTATCGATAACGTTGATCAAGCACATCGACCAGAATTCTTAAAGCACTCAATGGGCAATACAATCACAAAATCATCTTCTATATGATAAACATGTCTCTTAATGTTTTTAAGAATATTCCTTGCTCGTTTTAAGAACAAAATCCAATCATACTCATAAATAAACCTTTACGAAAAAGATTTGAAAAATTTTAAATTGCTGTTTTCATCCAAAATCAATAAATACAAGAATGGAGTCATCGAGATATTCGTAGAATACTCGATTCATAAAATGGATGAAATAAGCCGGACAAACTGAATGACATAATAAGTCATTCATAAGAATCATAACGAGTGTGGAATGCGGTAAGTGGAATGCTAACTTCCGCAACTCGTAACTGATGAAAATCGGTGGCAAGGTCGAGATGAAAAGACCTTAGCACCACTCAAAAGATTGCTTAGGTGATAATCCTAAGACAAGCTCAAATATACCGGAAAATTCACAACATACTTGAATGAGAGAAATTACACTTTCCTCATCAAGTGGGTTTAAAGAATAAAATGATGTCACCAAATCTGGAAATCAAAATCATTAAGAACAAAAGAAATCTGCTTAACAGATTGAAGATGTCGAAGATAAATAGTCCACATTGGACATAGGATATGGCCTTCATAATAATTAAGCCAATCCTTTCCCAAAAATCAGTTTCGAAGCCTAAATAACACATAACATGCAAATCGGCTCGAAAAGAAAAATTCACAAAAATAATCTCGACATTTTCACAAAGTAAATTGAGTGTTGTGGATCCATCAATCGAATTCGCAATTCTCAATGAAGTCATCAAGCCCAAAAAAAAAATTAAAAGAGAAAGAATTTATCAAGTTCTTTTGATATAAAATAATGAGATGAACCCAAATCAAAAAGAACTCGAATAAGGTAATCCCAAAACAAATATCATCAAGGATAGAATGAGAAATACCTTGACCAAGAGGAGTGCAAGTAGAAGCTTGCACAATATTTAGCTTTCCCTCCTTCTTGCTTGAAGTATGGGACACGCAGATATATGATGATTCAAACTTTTGCAATAGCGAAAATAGAGGGGTTGCGGACACTCGCTTGCATAGTGGTCCATAGAATCACAATTGTAGCATCGTCCACGACTAGTGGTAGGAGTCTTTGCTACAGAAGTTTCTTGCTTCCCTTTCTTGTCGGGATTGGGGCCTTTGAACTTAATAGGCCTCTTCATGATATTGTTGAAGTTCTGTTTGGCACCCACAACTTCAACATTGCTTTCATTATCGGCCTCTTCAAGCCGAAGAGCGATATCAACAAGCTGATCGAAAGAAACTTCCAATTTCAAAAGTAAAGGCTTTTTAAGGTTCTTACTCAACCCATAGACAAATCTCTAATTTTTCTTCAATGGGGTATTAATATACTCGACCCTATATTTAGAGAGAGATTCAAACGATGCGACGTAATCCGTCATAGAAGATTCACCTTGAACAAGGTCAATAAAGCATCGGACTAAAGTTACTTTTTCAGCCTCCGGCACAAACTTCAATTCGAATCTTTCCCGGAATTTCTCCCAAGTAAGATCCACTTCGATAATTTCAGAAATCAAAAGCTCATACCAATCTAATGCTCTTTCTTGGAGCATACTAGAAGCCACTTGGACTCGAAGTGAATCAATAAGATTCATGCGGGAAAAGATGCGATCGCATGATCTAAGCCAAGCTTGGATTTCTATAACGTTTTCGGATCCCTTGAATGGCCTTCCATCCAAAGCGGTATAATCTCTGCACAAACGTGCAAACCCGGATTTAGGGTGAGTTGGCGCTGAAACGGGTCCGTCAGCTCGGGCATTGTTCACAAGATCTAGAAGTTGTTGAGCATACATAAATACTCCATCCTGGGGAGTAGCACTAGATTGACCGACGCTGGGATGGCCAGGTCTAACCATTTCTCTTCTCTAAGAAAGAAAGAAAGAAAGAAGAGGAAAAAGGTTATTCTCAAAATGAAGATCAAACAACCTTGATTGATAAAACAAGGCATCATAAAAAGAAATAGGATAGAACGGTACGAAGACCCGAATTAAATCCTATGGCACGATTTCTAAGAAAGACTTAGGACAATGATCCTTGCTAGATTATTCTACATTGTTCCGAAGTTTGGCTCTGATACCATGCTGTGACGCCCCACCTCTATACTCACGCTAGCCAAGAACACTACTGGGTAATGCTGTCGACTAGCACGAAGAATAAGGCTGTTGAGGAGCGACCATCTGTGCAATTGCCTTGTGCGAGCACCGATATGTCAGATAGTATAACATGCATTTCATTTCAAGAGGAAATCCGACATACCGATACAAACTCAAAGCTACTACACAGTGGCTAAGTGGACGTCGGAAACAAATATAGAAAAAAGCATAACATAAATCAGTCATAGATGTTCATATCTCAAAGGCAGAAACGAATATGAATATAACACATATAAGTGTACATCAGAGTAGTGGTCATATAAGATCCACAATATCACAAAAAGAATAGATACAAGTATTAGACAAAAGAATAATTATACATCAAGGAGTCCATAACTCAAATGTATAATAACAAAAACTACTAATCTAAAGTAGATAGCCAAAAGAATCAGATGATAATCCCTGATAAGAAATCAAACATGAGCACATGAAATATCTCGGTCTGACCCGAGTATTATTTAAGAAGAAAATAATAAACGGATCAGTCTAGCTATAATTATAAGATAAAATGAGATATGATATGAGATGTGACCAAAAACGTATGATAACCAAAAAATGCCATATTGTGTCAAGTATACATCAAATAACAACAAAAATTATACAATTATCTCAAAAATCTCATAACATCAAAAAGAATGTCATATTCTTTATTTTATTCACCAAGCCACGAATATTGACAAACATATCATTGCCAATCGCAAAAGTTGGTGAAACATAGATTCCAGAAATCACAATGAGAAATCTAGAAATCACAAGCGGGAGGCCTATTACAAACGGGAGCATGGAAACTCACCAACACGTGTATCACAAACGGAACGCTATTCCATGGTCGCTAACCATATACCGAACATCGATGCACCTAGAATGATACGCCCCATGCACAGTAGAACATCGACGCTCCTGAAAAGGTACGCCCCATGTATAAACTAACCTCGATGCACCTAAAAAGATACACCCCATGTATAGTCGGACATCGATGCACCTAAAAAGATACACCCCATGCCTAGTCTAACATCGACATACCTAAAAAGATACACCCCATGCAAAGTCAAACATCGACGCACCTAAAAAGATACGCCCCATGCATAGACGAACATCGATGCACCTGAAAAGATACACCCTATGCACCGACTTATTGAGCCGATTGCTCCACGAACGGTCCAAAGACCATGGGTCGCTAGCCCATAAAAATGAGATGAAGCTCATTAGGACGAGGTACTGTCCCCCACATGGACAAAGAGACATCGCACATTGCTAGTCTAAACCATAAAATGATCATCATCGATCATCAAGAAGTGTCAATTACACTAAGCTAGTAAATATAAGAGTTTAGCTTCATGTCCCATAACCACTAGCTTAACTAAAATATTTACGAACAGATTGCAGATTTCCACTCGAAAATTGTCACAAGAGTTTCAATCGAACAAGTCCATAAATTAACTGACGAAGTAAACACAAGCATTTCAAACCACTTGTTTTGCTAAGCCGTTTAATTAGATTTTCTCATACGAATTAGGTAAAGGTTTGTATATACTAATAGATTAGAAAACGGTTTTATAAACGAGCTTTGTATTAAAAATAGAGTTGAAATCATCTTTGTAAAGAGTTTGAATATTTACTATTAGTATAGAAACCTTTGTATTTTTAAAGTGACAAGTCATAGAAATGATTGTAGAAATAATCAATCATCAAAAATTCACATACGAAGACGTGAACAAATCCATAGAAATTGATGCTGAATCCATCAAAATGGATATACCAAAAATCCCGAAATAGAAGTCACCAAAATCGATAATAAATGATAACAACAAATCGGATAAATCACGAATCGATCAACATTGGAATCTCGAGCAAAATAATCAAATTTGACTGAAGCAAGCAGGTCAGTCGACTGAACCAGGTGGTCAGTCGACTGACACAGGGATACGAATTGTGTATCCCCAGGGTCAGTCGACTGACCCAGATGGTCAATCGACTGATACAGACCCAGGCAATTTCCTGGGTCTGTTTCAGTCGATTGAACCACTGGTTCAGTCGACTGAACCTGCTTCTATTTTTCGACTTCTGGTTCAGTCGACTGAACCTGCTTTTGAAGCACATTCAGTCTAGCCCCCTTGTAGGGCAAAAATCCAACAAACGACGATCAGACGAGCAACGGGCGCTAAGGGTTTACGCCAATCGGCAACCCAGCCCTATAGGCTCATCGATGCTTCACCGAAAACATGTTCAAACATCCGTAAAAGGATTTTCCCCAAAATTGGACTTTAAAACCAAAAATTGGAATATTCACCAAATCAATCCAAATCAAAATCAAATGAACATGTAAAGATGTTAGGAATTCATACCTAATAATCAAAGATAGTATAGACATAGATGTGAGATAAAAATATCACCTTTGAACCCAAAAACGATGAATGAGAAGCTTAATCACAAAGGAAAGATCAACACTCTTCACTTCAATCCAAAGTAGCTTGAATCTAAGCTAAAAAGAAGAACATTCCCTAAGTTAGGTTTAGGAAATTTCTGAAATTGAAGAGAGAATGAGTTGGACAAGAAGGAGGAGATGCTTACCAAAGCTTCACCTTGAATTTTGGAGTAAGAATTTGAGTTTGGAAAGATCAACACTCTTCACTTCAACCCAAAGTAGCTTGAATCTAAGCTAAAAAGAAGAACATTCCCTAAGTTAGGTTTAGGAAATTTCTGAAATTGAAGAGAGAATGAGTTGGAGAAGAAGGAGGAGATGCTTACCAAAGCTTCACCTTGAATTTTGGAGTAAGAATTTGAGTTTGGAAATGGAATCTAGGGCTTGGAATTTCCAATTCCTATACTCTTCCCCATTTTCAGTTTTGCTTGAGTGTTTAAGAAAAAAGAATGAAGTGAAGAGGGGAAGTGGACTGAGCTAGGTGTTAATATGGGTTAGTGGGTTAAAACCCAACCCAAAGCCCTAAATGAAAACATCCAAATTTTCCTCAACTTCAAACATATCGAAGCTTATACTCAAAAAGGTCGCAAACGCCATTTTGGACTCAATGGAAGTGGTCTCGAGTCCCAACTTGACTGTTTGCAAAAAGTAGCTTTTCGGACTTTAATCCGATTAACGATTCTATATTTAAATAAAATATTTAAATATTCAATCGTAAAATATGTGGGTTGTTACACCTTTACCTTGTTATTAGGCAAAACCGTATATTAGAATAATAGAGTACATGTACTCTCATACCCATATAAATACACAAACACACACAAATATACACATCCTTATAAATATACTCTTACTTATCCATATACCTATATATATGTTAATAAAATATGTGTGTCTATGTGACCAGAATTGCCTAATGAATAAAGTAGCTAAGGAGCAGATTTTAGAATGCAACGAGGGAGTGCAATAAAAACATATTTAAGGAAGGCTGCATTTGGACAGATGCTACTAAACCTAAACGTGTTTGAATGCTAGCACAATTGCACGCACTAACTGCATATGGATTCAGTTGATCGAATATGCAAATATGCAACAAGATCTTATAAATTACACAAGACTGAATATAATATAGGTAACATTTTGACCCTTAGCACCTTTTCACATTTATAGCAAGGGATTGTAGTTGCCAATTAGGTTACATTTACAGCAATGGGTTGCTTTTACACTAATATATTGGATTGTATATAGTAGCTAAAGAAAGAGTGTTCATTTAAACAAGGTTGGCTAATATGGATTATGTTAATACTTTCAAACAATATTGATTGGAAAAATTTTAAATGTGGTCGGCTAATGTGATTTATGTTAATAATTTAATTTTTATTTATTTATTAATTTTTGTTTTTAGTTATTTGTGTGTGTGTGTGTGTATGAATGTATATTTTTTTATCAAATTAATTCTAAATGTGAGTAAACGATATATAGTTGTTATAAGGTTATCAAATTATAAAGCGATTAAATGTGGCTGAATAAGAAACTTGAAAATTTTGAAAATGAATATCACTCGGATGTAAGGGCCGTTAGTGCCCGAGATGTGACATTAGTAGGGTAATCAATCCTATCGATACAGGTATGCTAGTTAGTGTGTCTTTGATCTACATCGGTCCAAAGAGAAATGTATCAGACAGTGTAATAAATTATAGTGGTAGAGTTGTTATAATTATTATAGAAAATACATTAACTCCGTTCAATCCTTAAGATACAGCATGTGATTGAATAAATCGAGTCTAAAGTTTTCTTGGTTGAGAAGGTAAAGTTTAATCTAAATTTATTCCAGCAATAAATACTGCAGAATCAATATTAATGTTGAAAGCCTCTTAAATCTTTCCGATAATATATTGAGAGAATTGGCAGTCAAAAAACATATAGGACATAGTCTCGGTCCTTCGATTACATAGGTAACATGGGCGCGAATTAAAATTGGAGTTAATGATCGAACTGAGCTTAATAATTGCGTTTAGTTTGTCATGTAAAACAATCCACATATGGAGTTTAACTTTGGGAGGAGGCCTGATTCTCCAGATGCGTTTGAAGTACCTAAAATCATTTGTTCCAGAGAGCGTTAAGAATTTGTACATCGATTTAGAGGTATAGATTCCTTTTTTATCCCAAAACCATATTAGACGATCAAAATTGTCTCTAGTATTATACATTTCGATCATATTAATTAATTTTATGCATTTCGGTTCCCTATCAAATTCTAACTAAAACTGATGTCCCATCTAAAAAGCGAGTGAGCTCTATAAACTTCTTTAATAAGATTTTTGTATTTTTGGAGACCAGAAAGAAATCGAGAAGTTCGTGTTTCAAAGCGATGGAAGATATCCAAGACTCATTCCAGAAAGAAGTCTTTTCTCCAGAGTTAACATTGAATTTAGTTCCAATTTTAAATAAGTAATATAAATTGGAGATAATTTTTCAGAAGAAAGAGAATTTTTGGTTATTATGTACGTTTAGGTTTTTTGAGACACTATAATAATAGTTGCTTATAATTTCTTTCCAGGAATAAGTCTCATCTCCTATAAACTTCCAATTCCATTTACAAAGCAAAGAGGAGTTTAAGGCCTTTAGGTTAACGATACCCAATCCTCCTTGAGATTTGAGTTTGCAGACAAAACTCCAATTAATGAGGCAGCTCGGATTAGATCTGTCTGTATCACCTTTCAATAATAAGTTTCTTCTGGTGCAATCTATTTTATTAACTACCCAGCTAAGAAATTTATAGTATGACATCTAGTAAATCGGAATAGCAGGCAAAACTAAGTAGATTAGTATTTCCCTACGAGCTCTGGCTAGGCAGTTAGCTTTCCAAGAGGATAATTTACTGTTTATTTTGTCAATAATAGTGTGCCAATCTTCTTTTTGGCTTGTGTATCTAATTTTTATACCTAAATAATTAAATGGAAAGCTCATGGATTTGCAGTTTAGCGTAATGGCAACATCGTCGTGCTTTTTGATGTGTCTCTTAAGGGCAAGGACCGAAATTTTATGCAAGTTGATATCAAGGCCAGATAGAAGTTCAAAATTATATAAGATAAGCTTAAGCGAGACAATATAATGGAGGAGATGAGAGCAAAATAGGAGGGTGGTGTCATTTGCATACTGCATGGTGGATACCCCTTGTAAAGTGATTTCGTTCCCCATACATGGAAGAATTTTATTTCTGATAGCAAGGGAGAAAATTCCGTAGACATCAGCCGTAAGGTTAAATGACATCAGCCATAAGGTTAAATAGGAGGGGTTGATAAGGGGTTATAGGAGGGGGTGACAAGGGGTTACCCTGCCGAAGACCTCTTTTCAACTGAATTTTGTTTCTTTTGATACCATGCATTAGGATAACGGATGTACTAGACTTTAAGATAAGTCTAATCTAGTTGATCCATTTATCTAAGAATCCTCTAGCTTTAAGAACTTCAAGTGAGAAGCTCCAGTCAATGGAGATAAGGCCTTAACGAAGTCTAGTTTTAGAAGCGCGCATGTAATTTTTTCATTATGATAGTAGTTGATAAATTCTTAGGCTGTGGCGACCCCATCCATAATTTATCTACCTTGAATGAATGCTGCTTGTGTTTTGTTCAACTAATTTATACATTTTGTGCCTTAATCTGTTAGCTAACATTTTAGTGATTATTTTAACAACTAATCATAGAGAGGGGTCTGAAGTCCGAAGGATCTTCAGGATTCTCTTTTTTGGGGACTAAAATAACATCTGCCTGGTTAAATCTACCAAACTTAAGATTACCATTATGAAGTTCTTCAAAAAGTTGCATAATATCTTTTTTAATAAGGGTCCGGAATTTTTGATATAGAAAAACATAGGAAAGCCATCATGTCCTGGAGCTTTATCCTCGCAAGGCCTTAATAGCTGACCAAACCTCATCCTCAGAGAATGGAAAGTTAAGCTCGATTAGGGAGCTTTCCATGTTCGGGTCGAGCTTTCCAAAATATACTTTATAAAAACTCTCCATTTCCATAAAATAAATCTGTTGGCATAGAATGAAGAAGAGCGTAGCTGAGTTTGTTGCTTGGTATTTGACACGTTAGAAAGTAAAAGCTGAGCAAGAGAAGCCTGGTGGATTATTATTACCTTTGGAAATTCTGACTTGGAAGTGGGAACATATTTCTATGGATTTCGTAGAAGGATTACCCAGAAGTCAGAAGGGCAATGAGGTTATTTGCGTTGTTATGGATAGACTCACTAAGAGTGCTCATTTTATTCCGATCGGGAGAAATAGGATTGCCTCTTCTCTCGCACAGATTTAAATCAAGGAGGTAGTTCATTTGCATGGCATTCCTGTGAGCATAGTCAATGATAGCGACCCATTGTGCACCAATGAGTTTTGGAGGAGTCTACAAATAGCTTTGGGAACTTCTTTGAATATTAGTACTGCATATCACCCATAGACTGATGGACAAACAGAGAGAGTGAATAGGATTTTGGAAGACTTGTTGAGAGCTTTTGTCTTGGACTTTGAAGGACATTGGGAGCAGCATCTACCTTTGGTTGAGTTTGCATATAATAATAGCTATCAAACAACGATTGGTATGGTCCCTTTTGAAGCACTTTATGGGTGACCATGCAAATCGCCTAGTTGTTGTAGGGAAACCACCGACAAAGTATTACTCGAATCCGATTTGATCCGTGATACCATGGAAAAAGTAGATTTGATCAGGCAAAGGACGAAGGCAGCATAAAACCTTCAGAAATCTTATGTGGATAAAAGAAGAAAAGAGCTTGAATTTGAGTTTAAAGATATGGTGTTTGTTAAAATCTCCCCTCTTATGAAGGTTGTTAGATTTGGAAAGTATGGAAAATTGGTGTCTAGGTTTGTCGAGCGATTCAGATTTTTGGAAAGGATAGGAAAACTGGTGTACCGTATGGAGCTTCCTGATAATTTGGCATGAGTCAATAATATTTTCTACATTTCTACCTTAGGGAATATCTTCGTGACACCGCTATTAGTGTAGAGCCTGATCAGTTGTGTAACGACCATGATTTTTGAATTACTGTCGGAGTAAATATTTTAATACGAAAATTTTAAATTACAATTTGAAAAAAAAATGAAATCATGTTCACAGTCAGTTGTAGGGTGCACGTTGTAAAGGACTTGCATTTTGCCTTTACGTGTGAAAATAAATGGTCCATTTTAATGCAAGTGAACACTTTGCACCATTCATTCTTTCTTGCTTTGCTGTTACCGAGATCCGTAGTTTCCTTGGATTGGCGGGTTATTATCGTCGATTCATTAAGGACTTTTCTCGTATTGCTTTACCGCTTACCACTCTCACGAGAAAAGCTGTTCCTTTTATTTGGTCGGATAAGTGTGAGAATTATTTCTTGAAGTTAAAAGATCTCCTTACTCATGCTCTTATCTTAGTGGTTCTCGAAGGGAATCATGATCTTGTTGTTTATACCGACGCCAATGGTTATGGACTCGGTGCTGTTCTCATGCAAAGAGATAGAATAGTTGCCTATGCTTCTAGACAACTAAAGCCTAACGAGATTCGTTATGCTACCCATGATTTGGAGTTAGCCGCTATAGTCTTTGCTCTAAAGATTTGGCGACATTATTTATTGGGCGAGCGTTTTATTCTCTTCACTGATCACAAATCTTTGAAATATCTATTCACTCAGAAAGAACTTAATATGAGGCAACAACGTTGGCTCGAATTTCTTGCTTCATATGATTTCGATATCTAGTATACCCCTGGTAAGGGTAATCGAGTTGCTGATGCGCTTAGTCGCAAACAACAAGTTGTTGTTTCCATGATGCTAACAGAGTGGAATATTTTGGAAGCTTTATCTCATTGTGATATTAGAGACCGTCCTTCAGTTTCTGATTCTCCCGTGCTTTTATTTAGCATGGAAGCTCGTCCTAGTTTATTGGATCGTGTTGCCAATGCCCAGAAACAAGATCCACATATTTCTTATCTTATTCAGAGTTGTGAATCGAAATCCCGAAGTGATGGTCATGGTTGTATTCGGAAGAAGGGTAGGTTGATCGTGCCTAATGTTTTTAATCTTAGAAATGACATTCTTGAGGACTGTCATCGTTCTAAGTATACTATCCATCCGGGTAGTAGTAAGATGTATGCCGACATGAAGCGCTTATACTTCTGGGAGGGTATGAAGCGTGATGTTGCAAGTTATGTGAGTCATTGCATGACTTGTCAACTTATTAAAGCAGAACACCAGCGTCCCAGTGGTCTTTTGCAGCCTCTTGAGATTTCATTATGGTAATGAGATCAAATTTCCATGGACTTCATTGATGGTCTACCTCGTTCGAGGTCGGGCCATACTAGTATTTGGGTGATTGTTGACAGGTTGACTAAATCAGCCCATTTTATTCCTATTAAGTCCAATCGGACTGCTCCTTTGTTGGCTAAGCTTTTTATTAAAGAAGTCGTTCGATTTCATGGTGTGCCTAGTTCTATTGTTAGTGACAGAGATCCGCTTTTCACTAGTGGTTTCTGGCAGAGCCTTCAGAAAGCGTTGGGTACTAAACTCAATCTCAATACAGCTTATCATCCACAGTCTGATGGTCAGACTAAAAGGGTGAATCAAGTCTTAGAAGATCTCCTTCGAGCTTGTATTCTTGATTTTGGTGGTAGTTGGGAAGACCACTTATCTCTTGTTGAATTTTCTTATAACAACAGTTTTCAATCCAGTATCGGTATGGCGCCTTTCGAAGCTCTTTACGGAAGGCCGTGTCGATCACCATCTTGTTGGTTAGAATCGGGGGAAAAGTTAGTTCTCGGCCCCGATTATTTTCGTGAATCCTTTGAGAAGATTGATATTATTAGACAGAGAATGAAAGAGGCTCATAATAGGCAGAAATCTTATGCCGATCATCGTACGAAGCCTTTGGAATTTTCTGTTGGCGATCTTGTATTCATTCGTGTTTCCCCAATGAAGGGTGTGGTGCGTTTTAGTAGCTCTGGGAAATTGGCTCCTCGATATGTTGGACCATTTCCTATTACGGAACGCATCGGCCCTGTTGCTTATCGTGTATCGCTACCTGTTCAGTTTTCGGGAATTCATGACGTATTTCATGTATCCCAGTTTCGTCGATGCCTTCGAGACTCGGATTCTATTATTGATCCTCATGTGTTGCAAGATCTTGAGATCTCACCCGACTTGTCTATTGTGCAAAATCCTATTCGTGTGCTAGCTTCGGAGGTTAAACGCCTTCGGAATAAAGAAGTCCCGCTTGTGAAAATTCAATGGTCCGCAAACCCCAAAGATTGCACTTGGGAAACCAGAGAATTCATCGAGCGTTCTTATCCCAGTTTTCTCTCCGGTGGGGGTGAGCATTCTTGTCCATCTTTTCTTTTTAAATCTTTGTTGTAATGAATTATTTGTGTTATTGACTGCTTCTAATATGAAAATTGCGGGGACGCAATTTTTATAAGGGGGAAGTCAGTAACGACCGTGATTTTTGAATTACTGTCGGAGTAAATATTTTAAATAGAAATTTTTAAATTAAAATTTGAAAAAAAAAATGAAATCATGTCCACGGTCAGTTGTAGGGTGCACGTTGTAAAGGACTTGCATTTTGCCTTTACGTGTGAAAATAAATGGTCCATTTTAATGCAAGTGAACACTTTGCACCATCATTCTTTCTTGCTTTGCTGTCACTTTAATTGAAAAAACAAAATTTCTAAAGCAAAGGTTGAGCATACTTTTCTATCATCATTTAGTATAGCCGTGTCCTTTTTATTCAAAAGTGCACATTTACATTAAATGCCTTTGTACAATTTCCAGCACACTTCACTTGTGACTTGTACACATTTTGAAAAGAGGAGAGCTGTATTTTTATTTTTCGTTCTCTTTTTCTTTCAAGCAGCAGTTCATCACTTTCGTTTGTTCATTTTTCAAGTTTCTCACTGAAAATGCATTAATGACAGTCAGGATTTTTTAGTCTCTTTTGGATCCGGGTTGCTTACTGATTTTTGAAGCAAGTTATTGGTGAGTTCAATAACTCACACTTCTAGTTTATCTTTGGTGGCATTTGATTTCGTATTTTTATGTGTGTATGAAGCACTGTCCAAATTATACAATTGTTTTGTGCACTTGTATATATACCCAGACTTTGTCATTTTCATATGTATGGTGGGTTTGCATCTCTATTAGAAAAAAAAAGAAAAACAAAATTTAGTTCAGGTCACTCTTGCATGCAAAGAGTAGTATACGAAAGTATTCATTTAAATCTCTACATTATTGCGTGCAAGGTGAAAAATAAGCCCAGACCCTCACTTCATTTCGTGCATACGTGAATTATGACAGGTCACCTTAGATTCACGTTTTGATGTGTATATACCAAGTTGTCTAGGCCAACAATTTATCAACTTCATTTGGTCAGACATTTTTATTTAATTACCTGCGTGCAAATGGTGAAGCACGAAAGTTTTAAAATGTAATTCGTGCCTGACCATCATTTTTACGTAAAGCACGAAATTAAGCCAAATATTTTTGATGTGCAAGTATAAAGTGGTATTGTTAAAATTGTGTTCAGTCATTGTTCTTCATTCATGCGCGTGAGACATATTTTGTCAAACTGTGCATGAAGTGTAATACGTGCCTAGTATATACATGCGTGCAAAGTAGCTTATTGTTTCATAAGTATATTGACAAGTTGTTTTAATTTGTTGAGACTCATTTACATGTTAGCATGTTGTGATGCAAGTCCAGGTCTTTATACTTTTGGTCTATATTATTTTGTTGTTGCATAGTAGTGTTGCCAGGTCAAGTTATAAAGGTTGTCAACTATCATTTTTACGTGCATGCCTATTGTAACGTTGCCAGGTCTCCTTTTATTTTTGTATTTCTTTTATAGGCATGAGTGTAATGAAAGTGAGGTCCGGGCACCATACATGTATACAAAAATATTGCCCAGACCATCATTTTCAAATTGTACGTGCAAGTCGAATTACACGGAAATGTTTTAAATACCAGTGTTTAATTGGCGTTGAACCGGTGTTTGGTTTTAAAACGTATTTTGTTGCCGTTATTTTTATAACCGAATTTTTACGCCGGTATTATATTTTTGAAGTGTGTTGTTTTGATGAGATTTTGATGAATAAAAATTACTGTTATTTTGACTTCAGTAACCGTCAATTTAAAGTGATTTTCGAGCGGCTATTCCGCAATACTGATTTGGTATCCGTCGGTGTCTTGTGAAGCGCAATTTCCTTATCGAAATTGTTACAGATGTTGCTATTTTAATCACGTGTTTTAAAATCGTTTTAAAAATAAAATTGTTTCCAAATTTTTTTACACTTTACGCTTTCAAAAGAATGAGGAATCGACTTAAACGTTTCAGAAAAATTACGGACTATGAACCCTTACTTTTACCGATTCGATTAATTTCGCACTTTTCCACTTGAGAACGTAAACTGTTAAGTATTTAAAATACACAATTTCGCACTTTCAAGGAAACGATGATGAGATTTAAACGATTTAGCAAAAGTGCGGAATATGGAACCACGCTTTTACTAATTCGGTTAATTCCGGACTCGCTAATTGAAATAATTGCTGTGGATTTATTGTTTGATGATTTTGATGATTTGTTGGGCTTTCGAGCCACTCTGCTGGACCTTCGGGTCATATGATGGACCTTCGGGTCAATTACCAGTACTAGACCCTCGGATCATTTGTTGGACCTTCGGGTCATTTGTTGGGCGCCAAAAGTTATAGTACTCGGTAGGCTTCGGCCATATGAGATGCACGTGCGGCGTAGCTAAAACTCGCCATCTGCTGGGATCGATCCACTTTTATGCTGATTTTTCTAGTTATCTATTTTTTATTTCTAGATTTTGTGAATTGCTGTTTTGAATTCAACTATGAATTTAAAAGTTGATTTTGATGGAGTTTAAATTGAGATTTCTTCATTAAAACTATGCTGATTATTTATGTTGAATAGTCTCATTCGAGACTATAATTATTTGCTTAAGTGTTGTTTATTATACACTTATTTCTGAGTTTAAATTAGACTGATATGTTTATTATTTTCTTTTAAATAATACTCGGGTCAGACCGATTTATTTCAGGATAATCGCTCTCTGATTCAGTTGCTGCTTTAGCTTTTGGGATTTCACTTCATCTTTTGTCTAGACTTCGAGGAGTACTTTTGGTGTTGACTCTCATCTCATGTATGTTATGATGTATATGTATATGTACATTTGGTTCATGTGAACCATCGATTGTTGTAGCATGTATCCAGACTTGTCTTCCACTATATCTAATATTTCTGTTCTGATGTGATTATACTTATCTGTGTTGATGTTATTATGAGTTGTTCTGAATTTTTCTTAAGCCGCCGTAGTTTTGTTTTAGATTTGGATTGAATATATATCGTTGGGAGTAATTTATACAACTCCTATCGATGTAATCAATACTCATCTAAGACATAATTTACGGATGGTCGCTTCTAACAAGCCTTATTCTTCGCAATAGTGGACGTTATTCCTTATAATTACCTTTGTTATTGTGAGCATAGAGGTGGGGCGTCACAGTTGGTATCAGAGCTGAGATTATAACAAATTATAATAAACACAGAACAGAAGCATAATGGAACATGCGTTACAACTATTCGAGGGTTTTATTCGTGCCTTTCTAATCTATTTCTTCCACTTTAACATGTGGAGTATGTCTAGGAATAAATTTCATATTCCGTAATATTCCAATTGTTAAATTTCTTATCAATTGTGTATTGTTTTAACTAATCCTTTTCTTCTCTTGTTCTCTCAGCCTATGGCTAGAAGAGGTAGAGGGAAGCGTTCTTCTGCAGGCATGTCTAGTGGTTCTCATCCGGACGGAGTCTATATGTCAGCTGATCAGTTTATATTTAGGAGTACTCAGCCTTTTGTTGCTACTCCCGCAGCTCCTACTCACAAGTTTGCCTTCGCCCGCATGTGTAGTGACTATTCCCACCTTGGAGGCCAGCCTTTCAAGGGATCAGAAAGTGTAATGGAGTTTCAGACTTGGTTGTACACTTGTGAGCGCATATTTTCTCGGATGGATCTTTCTGATCATCATCGCGTTCTCGTGGCATCCAATATGTTGCAAGAGCGTGCGCTTGATTGGTATGAGCTTTTTATTACGGAAGTTGATGAGTCCTCTCTCTCATGGATTCAGTTTAAGGAACGTTTCGAACTTAAGTTCGTTCCTGAATCAGAAAAGGCTAATCTTGCTCGTAGTTTCCTTGAGTTGAAGCAAGGAAAGTTCTCAATTTCTGATTATGTTGCATCTTTCGAGGCCTTATCCAAATATGGAGTTGAGTTCATTAACACTCTGCGTAAGAAGAATCTTAGATTTGTTGATGGTTTGAAGAAGTATTTGAAGAAAGTCCTTTTGCTTAATCTTAAGCTCTCTTTTGAGGAACTTGTTGATTCGGCACTTTGTCTTGAAGCTATCGAAAAGGAACGTGATAGTGGTGATGAGGTTGAGGTTTCTAAGAACCCTAACAAAAAGAGATTTCCATTTCATAAGCCAAATTCTTCCAACAAGAAGAAGAAGCATGCTACCTCTAGTTCTCAGCCTAGTAGTGCACCTTCTAATCAGAGGGCGTGCTATAATTGTGGTTCTCTAGATCATCTTCCTCGTAATTGTCCTGAGCCTCGCATTTGCCGTTATTGCAAGAAAGAGGGTCATTGGATTTATGATTGTCCTACTGCTTCTAAGGGTCTTAAATCTGGGAAGCTTAATGTTGTTAAAGCTTCTAGTGATTCTTCTCAGCCCAAAGGTATTCCTCGTTCTGTTTTGGAAGGTTTTATTTTATTTCATGGTCGTTCTATTAGAGTTCTTTTTGATATGGGTGCATCACATTCGTTCGTGTCAAAGGAGCTTGTTGATGTTATTCCTTTGGATGTTGCTACTCTTTGCGACCCTTTGAGGATTGTGAATCCTATTGGTGGATCCGCTACTCTTGGTTTGTTATGTGTTGATGTTGAGATTATTCTTTGTGGTTTTTCTTTTCATGCGAATCTGCATGTTATGGATCATCTTGGTTTTGATATGATTTTGGGTATGGATTGGCTCGTTCGTTATGAAGTTCAAATTTTATGTCCCAAAAAAACTTTATATCTCAAGCATCCCGATGCTATCGAGCAGTTATCTATTGTATTTCGAAGCATGGACCATGATTCCAATGCTCTTATTTCTTCCTTCGAATCAGAGGATGTCATAGCTAATATTTCGGTTATTTGTGATTTTTCTGATGCCTTCGAGCCTATTTTGAGATTGCCGCCGAAGAGGGCAATCGAGTTCCGTATTAGTCTTATCTCATCCTATCAGTCATCCTCCCATGAGGATGTTTGCTAAGGAAAATGAGGAACTGAAGCAACAATTATCTGAATTGGAAGCCAAGCGATTTATTCGTTCTAGCTCATCTCCTTGGGGCGCCGTCGTTGTCTTTGTTAAGAAGCCAGATGGTACTCTTAGGCTTTGCATTGATTATCGCAAGCTTAACGAGCTCACTATCAAAAATAGGTATCCATTACCTAGGATTGACAACATGTTCGATCAGTTAAGTGGCGCCAAGATTTTCTCCCAACTCGATCTTGCTACCGGTTTTCATCAGTTACGAGTTGCGGAAGATAGCATTCCTCTTACCGCATTCTGTACTCGTTATGGTTCTTACGAATGGCTTGTTATGCCGTTCGGTTTGACGAACGCTCCGGCGTACTTTGTTGATCTTATGAATCAGATATTCTGCGAATATCTCGATAAGTTCGTCTTGGTTTTCATTGATGATATTCTTATTTATTCCAAATTTGAAGCCGATCATATTCAGCATTTAGAGATTGTTTTGAGCACTCTTCGTCAGCATCAGCTTTATGCCAAATTCTCCAAATGTCACTTCTGGGAGAATAAAGTGAAGTTTCTCGGTCATATTATTTCTTCCGATGGTATTTCTATCAATCCTTACAAGATCGAATCTATTCAGAATTGGAAGAGGCCCGAAACCGTTACCGAGATCCGTAGTTTCCTTGGATTGGCGGGTTATTATCGTCGATTCATTAAGGACTTTTCTCGTATTGCTTTACCGCTTACCACTCTCACGAGAAAAGCTGTTCCTTTTATTTGGTCGGATAAGTGTGAGAATTATTTCTTGAAGTTAAAAGATCTCCTTACTCATGCTCCTATCTTAGTGGTTCCCGAAGGGAATCATGATCTTGTTGTTTATACCGACGCCAGTGGTTATGGACTTGGTGCTGTTCTCATGCAAAGAGATAGAATAGTTGCCTATGCTTCTAGACAACTAAAGCTTAACGAGATTCGTTATGCTACCCATGATTTGGAGTTAGCCGCTATAGTCTTTGCTCTAAAGATTTGGCGACATTATTTATTGGGCGAGCGTTTTATTCTCTTCACTGATCACAAATCTTTGAAATATCTATTCACTCAGAAAGAACTTAATATGAGGCAACAACATTGGCTCGAATTTCTTGCTTCATATGATTTCGATATCTAGTATACCCCTGGTAAGGGTAATCGAGTTGCTGATGCGCTTAGTCGCAAACAACAAGTTGTTGTTTCCATGATGCTAGCAGAGTGGAATATTTTGGAAGCTTTATCTCATTGTGATATTAGAGACCGTCCTTCAGTTTCTGATTCTCCCGTGCTTTTATTTTGCATGGAAGCTCGTCCTAGTTTGTTGGATCGTGTTGCCAATGCCCAGAAACAAGATCCACATATTTCTTATCTTATTCAGAGTTGTGAATCGAAATCCCGAAGTGATGATCTAAAGGATTTCGGTATTGATGTTCATGGTTGTATTCGGAAGAAGGGTAGGTTGATCGTGCCTAATGTTTTTAATCTTAGAAATGATATTCTTGAGGACTGTCATCGTTCTAAGTATACTATCCATCCGGGTAGTAGTAAGATGTATGCCGACATGAAGCGCTTATACTTCTGGGAGGGTATGAAGCGTGATGTTGCAAGTTATGTGAGTCGTTGCATGACTTGTCAACTTATTAAAGCAGAATACCAGCGTCCCAGTGGTCTTTTGCAGCCTCTTGAGATTTCATTATGGTAATGAGATCAAATTTCCATGGACTTCATTGATGGTCTACCTCGTTCGAGGTCGGGCCATACTAGTATTTGGGTGATTATTGACAGGTTGACTAAATCAGCCCATTTTATTCCTATTAAGTCCAATCGGACTGCTCCTTTGTTGGCTAAGCTTTTTATTAAAGAAGTCGTTCAACTTCATGGTGTGCCTAGTTCTATTGTTAGTGACAGAGATCCGCTTTTCACTAGTGGTTTCTGGCAGAGCCTTCAGAAAGCGTTGGGTACTAAGCTCAATCTCAATACAGCTTATCATTCACAGTCTGATGGTCAGACTAAAAGGGTGAATCAAGTCTTAGAAGATCTCCTTCGAGCTTGTATTCTTTATTTTGGTGGTAGTTGGGAAGACCACTTATCTCTTGTTGAATTTTCTTATAACAACAGTTTTCAATCCAGTATCGGTATGGCGCCTTTCGAAGCTCTTTACGGAAGGCCGTGTCGATCACCATCTTGTTGGTTAGAATCGGGGGAAAAGTTAGTTCTCGGCCCCGATTATTTTCGTGAATCCTTTGAGAAGATTGATATTATTAGACAGAGAATGAAAGAGGCTCATAATAGGCAGAAATCTTATGCCGATCATCGTACGAAGCCTTTGGAATTTTCTGTTGGCGATCTTGTATTCATTCGTGTTTCCCCAATGAAGGGTGTGGTGCGTTTTAGTAGCTCTGGGAAATTGGCTCCTCGATATGTTGGACCATTTCCTATTACGGAACGCATCGGCCCTGTTGCTTATCGTGTATCGCTACCTGTTCAGTTTTCGGGAATTCATGACGTATTTCATGTATCCCAGTTTCGTCGATGCCTTCGAGACTCGGATTCTATTATTGATCCTCATGTGTTGCAAGATCTTGAGATCTCACCCGACTTGTCTATTGTGCAAAATCCTATTCGTGTGCTAGCTTCGGAGGTTAAACGCCTTCGGAATAAAGAAGTCCCGCTTGTGAAAATTCAATGGTCCGCAAACCCCAAAGATTGCACTTGGGAAACCAGAGAATTCATCGAGCGTTCTTATCCCAGTTTTCTCTCCGGTGGGGGTGAGCATTCTTGTCCATCTTTTCTTTTTAAATCTTTGTTGTAATGAATTATTTGTGTTATTGACTGCTTCTAATATGAAAATTGCGGGGACGCAATTTTTATAAGGGGGAAGTCAGTAACGACCGTGATTTTTGAATTACTGTCGGAGTAAATATTTTAAATAGAAATTTTTAAATTAAAATTTGAAAAAAAAAATGAAATCATGTCCACGGTCAGTTGTAGGGTGCACGTTGTAAAGGACTTGCATTTTGCCTTTACGTGTGAAAATAAATGGTCCATTTTAATGCAAGTGAACACTTTGCACCATCATTCTTTCTTGCTTTGCTGTCACTTTAATTGAAAAAACAAAATTTCTAAAGCAAAGGTTGAGCATACTTTTCTATCATCATTTAGTATAGCCGTGTCCTTTTTATTCAAAAGTGCACATTTACATTAAATGCCTTTGTACAATTTCCAGCACACTTCACTTGTGACTTGTACACATTTTGAAAAGAGGAGAGCTGTATTTTTATTTTTCGTTCTCTTTTTCTTTCAAGCAGCAGTTCATCACTTTCGTTTGTTCATTTTTCAAGTTTCTCACTGAAAATGCATTAATGACAGTCAGGATTTTTTAGTCTCTTTTGGATCCGGGTTGCTTACTGATTTTTGAAGCAAGTTATTGGTGAGTTCAATAACTCACACTTCTAGTTTATCTTTGGTGGCATTTGATTTCGTATTTTTATGTGTGTATGAAGCACTGTCCAAATTATACAATTGTTTTGTGCACTTGTATATATACCCAGACTTTGTCATTTTCATATGTATGGTGGGTTTGCATCTCTATTAGAAAAAAAAAGAAAAACAAAATTTAGTTCAGGTCACTCTTGCATGCAAAGAGTAGTATACGAAAGTATTCATTTAAATCTCTACATTATTGCGTGCAAGGTGAAAAATAAGCCCAGACCCTCACTTCATTTCGTGCATACGTGAATTATGACAGGTCACCTTAGATTCACGTTTTGATGTGTATATACCAAGTTGTCTAGGCCAACAATTTATCAACTTCATTTGGTCAGACATTTTTATTTAATTACCTGCGTGCAAATGGTGAAGCACGAAAGTTTTAAAATGTAATTCGTGCCTGACCATCATTTTTACGTAAAGCACGAAATTAAGCCAAATATTTTTGATGTGCAAGTATAAAGTGGTATTGTTAAAATTGTGTTCAGTCATTGTTCTTCATTCATGCGCGTGAGACATATTTTGTCAAACTGTGCATGAAGTGTAATACGTGCCTAGTATATACATGCGTGCAAAGTAGCTTATTGTTTCATAAGTATATTGACAAGTTGTTTTAATTTGTTGAGACTCATTTACATGTTAGCATGTTGTGATGCAAGTCCAGGTCTTTATACTTTTGGTCTATATTATTTTGTTGTTGCATAGTAGTGTTGCCAGGTCAAGTTATAAAGGTTGTCAACTATCATTTTTACGTGCATGCCTATTGTAACGTTGCCAGGTCTCCTTTTATTTTTGTATTTCTTTTATAGGCATGAGTGTAATGAAAGTGAGGTCCGGGCACCATACATGTATACAAAAATATTGCCCAGACCATCATTTTCAAATTGTACGTGCAAGTCGAATTACACGGAAATGTTTTAAATACCAGTGTTTAATTGGCGTTGAACCGGTGTTTGGTTTTAAAACGTATTTTGTTGCCGTTATTTTTATAACCGAATTTTTACGCCGGTATTATATTTTTGAAGTGTGTTGTTTTGATGAGATTTTGATGAATAAAAATTACTGTTATTTTGACTTCAGTAACCGTCAATTTAAAGTGATTTTCGAGCGGCTATTCCGCAATACTGATTTGGTATCCGTCGGTGTCTTGTGAAGCGCAATTTCCTTATCGAAATTGTTACAGATGTTGCTATTTTAATCACGTGTTTTAAAATCGTTTTAAAAATAAAATTGTTTCCAAATTTTTTTACACTTTACGCTTTCAAAAGAATGAGGAATCGACTTAAACGTTTCAGAAAAATTACGGACTATGAACCCTTACTTTTACCGATTCGATTAATTTCGCACTTTTCCACTTGAGAACGTAAACTGTTAAGTATTTAAAATACACAATTTCGCACTTTCAAGGAAACGATGATGAGATTTAAACGATTTAGCAAAAGTGCGGAATATGGAACCACGCTTTTACTAATTCGGTTAATTCCGGACTCGCTAATTGAAATAATTGCTGTGGATTTATTGTTTGATGATTTTGATGATTTGTTGGGCTTTCGAGCCACTCTGCTGGACCTTCGGGTCATATGATGGACCTTCGGGTCAATTACCAGTACTAGACCCTCGGATCATTTGTTGGACCTTCGGGTCATTTGTTGGGCGCCAAAAGTTATAGTACTCGGTAGGCTTCGGCCATATGAGATGCACGTGCGGCGTAGCTAAAACTCGCCATCTGCTGGGATCGATCCACTTTTATGCTGATTTTTCTAGTTATCTATTTTTGATTTCTAGATTTTGTGAATTGTTGTTTTGAATTCAACTATGAATTTAAAAGTTGATTTTGAACGAGTTTAAATTGAGATTTCTTTATTTAAACTATGCTGATTATTTATGTTGAATAGTCTCATTCGAGACTATAATTATTTGCTTAAGTGTTATTTATTATACACTTATTTCTGAGTTTAAATTAGACTGATCCGTTTATTATTTTCTTTTAAATAATACTCGGGTCAGACCGAGTTATTTCAGGATAATCACTGTCTCTGATTCAGTTGCTGCTTCAGCTTTTGGAATTTCACTTCATCTTTTGTCTAGACTTCGAGGAGTACTTTTGGTGTTGACTCTCATCTCATGTATGTTATGATGTATATGTACATTTGGTTCATGTGTACCATCGATTGTTGTAGCATGTATCTAGACTTGTCTTTCGCTATATCTGATATTTCTGTTCTGATGTGATCATACTTATCTGTGTTGATGTTATTATGAGTTGTTCTGAATTTTTCTTAAGCCACCGTAGTTTCGTTTTAGATTTGGATTGAATATATATCGTTGGGAGTAATTTATACAACTCCTATCGATGTAATCAATACTCATCTAAGATATAATTTACGGATGGTCGCTTCTAACAAGCTTTATTCTTCGCAATAGCAGATGTTATTCCTTATAATAACCTTTTTTATTGTGAGCATAGAGGTGGGGCGTCACAGTTGGTATCAGAGCTGAGATTCAGAACAAATTATAATAAACACAGAACAGAAGCAGAATGGAACATGCGTTACAACTATTCGAGGGTTTTATTTGTGCCTTTCTAATCTATTTCTTCCACTTTAACATGTGGAGTATGTCTAGGAATAAATTTCATATTCCGTAATATTCCAATTGTTAAATTTCTTATCAATTGTGTATTGTTTTAACTAATCCTTTTCTTCTCTTGTTCTCTCAGCCTATGGCTGGAAGAGGTAGAGGGAAGCGTTCTTCTGCTGGCCCGTCTAGTGGTTCTCATCTGGACGGAGTCTATATGTCAACTGATCAGTTTATGGAGCTATTTAGGAGTACTCAGCCTTCTGTTGCAACTCCCGCAGCTCCTACTCACAAGTCTGCCTTCGCCCGCAAGTGTAGTGACTATTCCGACCTTGGAGGCCAGCCTTTCAAGGGATCAGAAAGTGTAATGGAGGTTCAGACTTGGTTGTGCACTTGTGAGCGCATATTTTCTCGAATGGATCTTTCTGATCATCATCACGTTCTCGTGGCATCCAGTATGTTGCAAGAGCGTGCGCTTGATTGGTATGAGCTTTTTATTGCGGAAGTTGATGAGTCCTCTCTATCATGGATTCAGTTTAAGGAACGTTTCGAACTTAAGTTCGTTCCTGAATCAGAAAAGGCTAATCTTGCTCGTAGTTTCCTTGAGTTGAAGCAAGGAAAGTCCTCTGTTTCTGATTATGTTGCATCTTTCGAGGCCTTATCCAAATACGGAGTTGAGTTCATTAACATTCCGCGTAAGAAGAATCTTAGATTTTTTGATGGTTTGAAGAAGTATTTGAAGAAAGTCCTTTTGCTTCAGCTTAAGCTCTCTTTTGAGGAACTTGTCGATTCGACACTTTGTCTTGAAGCTGTCGAAAAGGAATGTGATAGTGGTGATGAGGTTGAGGTTTCTAAGAACCCCAACAAAAAGAGATTTCCATTTCATAAGCCAAATTCTTCCAACAAGAAGAAGAAGCAAGCTACCTCTAGTTCTCAGCCTAGTAGTGCACCTTCTAATCAGAGGGCGTGCTATAATTGTGGTTCTCTGGATCATCATCTTCGTAATTGTCCTAAGCCTCGCATTTACCGTTATTGCAAGAAAGAGGGTCATTGGATTTATGATTGTCCTACTGCTTCTAAGGGTCTCAAATCTGGGAAGCTTAATGTTGCTAAAGCTTCTGGTGATTCTTCTCAGCCCAAAGGTATTCCTCCTTCTGTTTTGGAAGGTTTTATTTTATTTCATGGCCGTTCTATTAGAGTTCTTTTTGATACGGGTGCATCACATTCGTTCGTGTCAAAGGAGCTTGTTGATGTTATTCCTTTGGATGTTGCTACTCTTTGCGACCCTTTGAGGATTGTGAATCCTATTGGTGGATCCGCTACTCTTGGTTTGTTATGTGTTGATGTTGAGATTATTCTTTGTAGTTTTTCTTTTCATGCGAATCTGCATGTTATGGATCATCTTGGTTTTGAAATGATTTTGGGTATGGATTGGCTCGTTCGTTATGAAGTTCAATTCCTTAAATAGAACCCTACTCTCTCCACTTTTTATTCGTATTATTTTGGGGAATTCAATGAATCTCGACCATTGTTATCTCTCCAAATTAGATTCAGAAATTCCGTAGAGAAGTCAAGTAAGAATTCAACTCATTCTCTAGTTATTTCTTTTACCTCCAACCTATTCTTATTTTGTTTTTTCTCCAGCCATTTTGAATCTAATAAAAATATATACATCTTCCCTATTATTTATCAAAAGAGAGATTCTAGAGGAGATTGAAAGGCGTGCAAATCCAAGGAAAGCGAAGCTAAGGTTGTTCTGTGAGTGGAAACCTTAGTATTTCTTTTTCAGTAATTGTTTAGTGTATCTTTATGGATTTGAATATGCCTTAGGGATTTTGAGATTGCAAAAATATGGTAGATAAAATCCCACAATATTCCTTTTTATTTTGAAATGTCAATTCTATGTTGAGACTCTCAATTATTTACATTAATTTGATGGAATTTATTTTGTTTACGCAATTTTTGATAATTTCATAGTCTATTCCACCTCTCCTTCTTCTTTAATTTTTTTTAAAACAACCAATATTATTATAAAAAGGAGAAAAAAGCCTTTCTCCGACGGCACACAAAACACGGCAAGGCATACGAAAATATGCCTCCCACACAACCGAAAATAGATACAGATCAATAAAGAACAAAGGGAAAAGAAAAAGCAAAGCTAACAGCAGCACCATAAGACATAGCAGAAAAAGAAGGAACAAAAACCCGCTCAACCATCATCCCCGCTACACCAAAAATGGTGTAGGCCAGTCCACCAGATAGACAACCAACCACCGCCAGAGGGAGAGAATACCAATAGTGAACCGCAAGCCAAAGCACGCTAATCCAAAAGATCCAGAACATGCGGCTTCAAACAAACCCTACCGGCCAAACGACAAGACCCGATGAGCTCCGAATGCCAACACCCGAAAAGAAGATCGAAAATCTGAAGTGCGAACCGAAGGAAAAAATCCCCAGCCAAAGACAATGACCAAATCTCCCTACAAAGCCTAAACCTGAAAAACTAGCAAACACATCAAAACAAAAAAAGGGGGGGATGAGAGAATCAAGAGCGTCGGATGATGGCCAACGCCCCGACTGGATCACTCAACCAACGCCAGTTCTAGCGGAACTCAGCGCACAAGTAATAGACAGAAGGCCCGCGAGTTGCTGAATACGGGAGCCCATGCATCCCCTGAATGGCCGACCTCGGAAAGCAAGGAATACGTCATTCCTGACGCGCCGAATAATGGCCACGGGGTCCATAGGAGAACAGTCGAAGATAGCCTTGTTCCGAGCACACCAAATGTGCCAGCAAATAAGACATGGAATCAAACGATGAATGATCGAACGAAGGGATTTCCTAGAGTTATCAGTCCACCAGGTAGATGGTAGATCGTTAACAGATCTGGTAATTCCTCGGACACCAACCAAGTTTCCGAAGAAGTTCCAGCAAGATCTGGCTGAGGAACCAGCGAAGAATAAATGGTTCAAGGATTCCGATTCTCCGGTGTCACAGCATCTGCAACGGGAAACTAAGGGGATGCCTATCCGCTGGAGATTCTCGTCTAATGGCAGCCCATCATGGAGGATACGCCACATCAGGGTAGAAACTTTTGGAGGAGAACGAGAATCCCAGATGAAGGAAAACAAAGGACGGATGGGGGTAGGAGTTCTAATCGACTTCGAAGCTCTGAGGATGGAAAACGGGGCACCGTCCCAGCCTGAAAGACCGCCATGGGAATCAGATAAAGATTTCACTGACTGCATGTGCTTCCAAGTCTCGCTAGCATAGGACGGAGAACCCGTATAATTAGAGCCCGCTAGCCTATGGTACTTAGCGTGAAGGAACGAGGACCATAAAGAGTCGTTAGCACCAAATCTGTACCACAGTTTACAAGCAAAAGCAGAGCAGATATCCTTGGGGTTGCGAAGCCCCAAGCCACCCTCGTAATTCAATTTTTGATTCAATTTTTGATTCTTCTTTAATTCAATTTTTGATTCTTCAATTAAATAAGGGGTTTAGATTACGGATTTTATTCGTAGTTTGCACCACTTATTCCACACAAATTTCCTTCTTATCTATTTCTTTGTAAAATAGGAGTTGAATAGAACATGGAGTTTAGATTGCAACTCTTATTTTTTAGGATATTCTATTGAATTGGTGTAATAAATTGAGTTTCTATTTTATTTACAAGTTTGTTATTACAGTTTTGGTTATGAAAATTTATTCCCTATTCTGGATATTAGAACCCTCACTTTGGCATGTTGAAATCTTGAGAATCTGAAGAAAAAGGACTTGTAATAGTATTTTGTTAGAGAATCGACATTTAACGCTAGTTTAGGGCGTAAAATCCATGCATCTAGAATTTATTAGGCGTGAATATTTATTTCTCTCTATTAGTGTAATTAACATATAATTATTGCATATATGTCATAGTTAATTAGGTATTTATTTTCCCCATTAGGAATGTAATTGATTGTTAGAGGAAAATAAGATGAAACTCTTATTTAGCCTAATTATTATTCTAAGGCGTAATAAGGAAAATTCCTTATAAGTCTTTATTTACCAAACGGTGAGATGAGTATTATTATATACATAGAGTGTATTTAATTTATGGCTAAGTCATAAGGAAGCGAGGTCAATATAGTTACACGATGGAAGTCCGCCCTTCACTTTGAGGCTACCAGCAGTTGTGTACACTTTCTATTGATGTGAGATATCCTTATGATAAATATTTAAAATGACGCAAGGTTAGTCCCAAATTCTGTAAGGGATATCTATCCATTTAATATGGATACCAGTTTCTACAAATAGTCGGACTAATGTGAGACGTCATTATGAGTACAGGCCATAGTACGAGGGGCCTTCTTCAGGATCTTGGGATATTAAGTGGTTGTTTGAGAGCCCTCCTCTTTTCACCAAATGAAGTATTAAATGGCCTAAGGGACGCATCAGATGGTATCTCTATAGGGGTCCGCTTCTGGATAAGGTATTAAGTGACTGATTGAGGGTCCGCCTTTCCAAATAAAGAAGTATTAAGTGACTTGAAATTCCATGTGATGCCAGCTAGATAGTACCATTGAGGAGAATGCCTTGAAAATAGGTATTAAATGATGGGTCTGCCTTAATTAAGATATTAAATGACCAGAGTCTGCTTATTTTCCAATAAAAGGTATTAAGTGGCTTGGGTACTATCTCTTGCATTGCTAGCTACTTACGACATGGAATTTGGGGTTATGGAATTTTAGAAACCTGCTTCGGGAATGAAAAGTATTAAGTGGTTGGTTGAGGGTCCATCTTCTTTCCTTATAAGAAGTATTAAATGGTTTTAATGGTTTTATGTTCGTCGACATATCCTTATTTTAAAATATATTGTCCAAGTATTGAAAATGTAAGACTTGAGGTTTTTTATTCACTAGACACTTATTGTTCTGACTCCTTCCTCATTACAACATAGGTTAAGGACGAAATAATGGCGGCGACGATGCTTAGAAATGGAGAAGCTTGGCTTGTGGCAGTATTTATCATTATTACTTGCTTTTATGTGTATCCATGTATTTAGACAATTGTTGTAATAGATTTATGATTCGATTTGATGGTATTTTGTATTATGATATTTTATGGTTTTGAAATAAATGGGTACACTTTGCTATTATATTTTATTCCATCCACTTTGAGCTCTAAAAGATTAGTTATGGCTCTATATTGTTATTTCTTTTTTCCAACCAACAGCCTTCATGAATCTAAGTTTTGATGGGTCTTTTCTGGGTAAAAATTTAGGCTTGTTCCGGATGGGGTTTTACATTTGGTATAAGAGCCCAGGTGTTTGTTGTTAGGTATCTTACATGTCAAAAAGTAAAATATATAAATAATAATCCTACTTTAATTTGTCTCTTGCCCCTTACACGTTCCAAGTGGGTTGGCAAGCTAGTAACCTAGGCAGTCGAGAGGCTAGTCGTAAAGCAAGGATGTTTGGGGTTACCATTTATAGCCACGCCCTTTGAGGGGTGACCGTTGAGTTGTCACATTTGGTTTCAGAGCTTAGATGAGTAGATTAGAGGAATTAGGAAAAATTTAGAGAATGTATTCGTACCTTCCTATCTAATATTATTATATTTTTATGCTAGATTCTAAGAATTCCGACCATAAAAGTAGTTGTAGTTCCACTTCGAAGGAATGGGCAAAGAAATTATGGGTTGGAAATATCTTAAAGTTAAGATTTTCATGCCGATTCTGAAGTACCCCACGGAGTGCTGGCGATGCATAAGGCGTTGATAATGATGAGCATGAGTACGACATATGACAGAATCCCAGAGACTAGAGGTGTTCGACTTGATGGTTGAAATCTAGCTACCTTGTGAATTTAGATTTTGATGATGAGTTCCAGTCGGAGACACACATTTATTCAAATGGATGAGAAATTGGAGTCTGTATGTCACAATTCTCTTAAGACAAGTTCTTGCTAGGGTGTAGCCACTGATTACCTCTTTAATGGTAAACCCGATTTTTATTTGGATAATTAATGTCAATTCCTTAGTTTAAAACCTATGAGAGAATTTTTATAAAGTATATTTTGGAAATGCCTTAAATTTTGGATAAAGTATTTTCAAAGAATTTATTTTCCCAAGGATTATTTGGAAGTTTTGTTTTGGGAAAGTTATTGAATTTTAATTTTCAAAGAAACACGTATACCACTAGTTGGTCATGTTATGAAATTTTGTTTTATAAAGGAGTAAATTTTGAAGTCTTTAAATATTTATATGTATATATATATGTATATATATATCAGCAAAGGCTTAATTTTTGGCAAGGAAATGGTTTTCCCAATTTGGGAAAATTTGTGTTTTAAAAAGGTTTTTGGAAATCTTGAAATATTTATATATATAAATTTGATTTCTAAGGGAAGTTTTGGTATAAAATAGTTTCTATTATTTTGTAACAAGTATAAAGGAACATATATTTAGCTCGGTGATTTTTAGGTTTATAAAATTGTGGTTTTTAGATTTTATCTCTTTAAGGTATGGACAAAATATGAATGACATCCAATTTTATTGGGGTATGTAGTTTGAAGTGTTGTTGTACCCACCGGCTATTAGAAGAGATATTTCCATGCGAAGTAGGCAGGAAATAACCATGGAGTATTTTTGGGTTTTTGGAAGTGTTGTTGGTCACAACAGTTTTATTGGGACTATTGTGAATTACTACAGCATGGTTCGGGGCTATGCAGTAGGCTTTGACACCGTTGTGATGAGGACAAGAATTTTTCGGATCGTGTAAAATCGAGGGAAACGGGGCAAAAAAATTATTACTATTTACTCCGACCTTAATTGGGTCTAGGTTCAATTAATGCCCAAAACCCGTTTAGCGGTTGACCACCTAGTGGTAAACTTAGAGTGGTCTACCAGTTAACGAGTTTTGGTACAATTTGAACCTGGAACGGGACTACAAAAGTCGCGTCTTAATTCCCCCTGTTGCCTTCTTTCGTTCCTCCTTCCTTAACAAGCCGAACCCAATCTCCATCTTCCTCCTCTCCAAGTATCACTCTCTCTCTTTCGTTCTCCCTAGGCGATGTCATTTTTCCCTAGAAGCAACAACCTCGCCTCCCCCTTGTGCTGGTTTTACACGTTAGATCTCGCCCCACCACCACTCAGATCTAAACCCTATTTCCTCCTCCGACCACTTCTTAGACCAAGACACCTTCCACACTACCGGTTTTTTCTCACACCATTATGGTCTCAACCCTCAAGAGGACACTTGGCTGGACAGGAATGAGCAGAAGGTTTCGCCGATTTTGGGCTGGAAGAGCTATTCGTCACTGTAGGATTTGCACTGATCCTCTACTTTGAGACCTTTGAGCGGGAATGTTATCCATGCTGCATCTGCCTTTTTGATGTTCTGTTAGCACAGAATGTGGATGGAGGCAACAATTTGATTTGTTCAGAGGTGAAGGTGTCTTGATTGAGCCAACTAATGATTATCTTGCTGAGATTTAGGAGGCCTCCACGAAGGATGTTGACTTGGATGATTTTGAAGTGACCGACCCAAAAATTTTGCAACAAATCTTTTCCCAGGATGTTGGTGTTTGGAAGACAGATAATCTACGTTTGACTACCCATTAGATTGTGCGCATCGTTCAGCATAACGTCATCCATAAGACGGGAAGTTACGACTGGATTTATCCCATGGTGGGAAGACCACCTATGCTAGTATTGGCGGCATCACTGTTAATTTGACCCGCACCCTTACGATGCAATTTGTCGATCAAGGATTAGCACTCCACAGAATCAATTTCCGTATTTTCACCTATCCACTCTCGTCTTTAGGTAATATGGGTGAACCTCCATGGAGAGGCCGTTTAGTAGAAGGTTCCTTCTGCCATCATTAGATCCTTTCTTAGGAAGATGGCAATTTTGAAGCCATCAGCAATACCAGCAGCACCAGCGACACGAGATTGGGTATATAGCCGCCATGCTACGACCATTCAAGGGTCGCAGCAATGGATCGAGTTCCTACTACGGAGCAAGGCATCTCATAGTCTGTAGGCATTATTTATGGTGTTGTTATCTTTTTCCTTCCAGCATTTGTTATTTTTCTTTTAGGTTGTTTAGGTTGTAGCTATTAGTTGTCTCTTGTAAAAGGCACAAACAATATTATAAGTTCATATTTATTTACTGTGTTATTGTTTCCAGTCATGCAAACCGTTCTTATATATGCATAGTGAAGAAGCAGTATAAATATGGAAATCTCATAAAAGACACTTAACTAGCAGTCCATAACATAAACTTATACCAATTGGTTTTCATTTAATTGTTATGTCTATTAAGGTTAGCAATTCTAATCTAACCTTGCATTGCACACACAATTACTTACCTACCCATTCTCAGGGTACAAAATATCGATGAAGCCTCAACCACCCAATACTTCCAATTCCATTTGCCACTTAATACTTCTACATATGAAGCGTGCTTCTACTATCACTACATAATACTTCTAAAAGAGAAATAGGCAGACTTTGGCCATTTAAGACCTCAATCGAGGTAGACCCCATCATTTAAGACCTATTTCCAAGGTGGACTTCTAGCATCATCATTATTGGTCTATTGGTCCTAACTATAGAGACCTTTGACCACTATCTATGGCCTTATAATTTATAATAGCATACTACTAGTGCATATATCTTTATAAAGTCTTAGCAATGTGAGAGAGTGTACCCAAGCCACTAATACCTCAATAATAAGGACTAGGTAAGCTTCTGACCATTTAACACCTATTTATTGGTAGGCCTTTTCCATTTAATACCTAACCCCAAGGCGAACTCCTCACTGGTACTATCTAGCTGACATCGCTTGGAAATCTCATTAGACTATTTAGTACATTTTTGATAGAAGAGCAACAAATCTTAGATCAGTCACTTAGTACCTCAAACCTGAAGCGAACCCTTCCCGAGATATCCATCATCACTCTTAATTATAAATATGAAATCTTATTAGGTTACTTCTTTAGGTAGGGAGGGGGTTCTAAGATAGCCACTTAATACCTCAAACACTGAAGTAAACGTTTTTCGAGATATCCTTATTTATTTGGAATCTCACCAGGTAACTTATTACTTCCTTTTAGGAGAGAGGTGGACCCTACTACCACTTAATACCTCAAACTAGAAGCGAACCCCTATGAAGATATCACTCACAACTCCTAATTTCAAATTTGGACCATTTAATACTTTTCAATTAAGAAAGCAGGTCCAATCTCTCACGCCATCACGGGTCCTAGTATTAGTGATATATTACATCTGTAATAAGTACATCCGATTGCTGGTAGCCTCAAGGTGAAGGGCAGTCTTCCGTCGAGTGACTCTACTGACCTCGCATCACTAACCTACTAAGTCTAATTAACCATCCTAAGCCTTTACTTATACTATCTAAGGTACTTTGGATTTAGCTTACTAATTCCCTTTTTATTTAAGGCAATAAGATTTACCTTAAATATTTATCTACCCATAAATCCCCTTTTTTTCTTATAAATGTCAATTTCTCCATAAAATCCAAGTGGACATTTCTTAAGACATTTATGTATGATTACTAATTTCAAATTAGCAATCTTTCTATATCTATTCCATTTTTCTTAGTCCCATTAATCCTTTTGTCTCTATTAATTGTAACCATTAATTTAATACTATCCATTATTTCTCATTAATTGCCCATTAATTTAGATTACACTCTTTCATTTCCTATTAATTAATTAATATGAATTCCTAATTTATTTCCCATTAATATGAATTATTACCTTTTTGTAGTTTTAACTATTTGCTTCCCTAAATATAATAATAACTAACGAATGTTACACATAGATAATGCATGAACAAACGTTGTTCTTCTTTATTAACGCAATAAATACATATAAACTGCCTAATAAAACTACCTATTCGTAACCAAATATATTCTAGTCATAAATAAGTAACTAGAATATGCTTTCCATATTTAATTTGCTGGAATTAAATTCCTTAGGAAGATTTTCCGCTATGGTTTCCATAAATTAGTTTAACACAAAAAGGAAAGGTTGACTCCTTTTGAAATTACAAGGAATGGATAATTTCTTTTTTAATTGGAATAGACAGTGTAAACTATGGAGAATAAATTTATACTTTACACATCTCTTCCCTTTTTGTTTGTGGGTATTTCTTGTTCAATCAAACGTCGCTCTTTTGAATGAAAAGTGGAAAATGTAAACAAATTTATAAAAATTAAACGGATGTTCTTCCCACAAATTAAACTATGGAAAATCTACAACATAGCACAAATTTGGCAATAATCCAAAAATCCTATTTTACACTCATGTACAGATTTAGGATAAAAGTGTACAACATTCAAATTTTAAAATCTTTGGGGACTGATTTCCAGATCTAGGTGTAAACATATTTCGAATTTGATCTAAACCAAGAATATGTTGGAAATAATTTTCTACACTAATATAAGCATATAATTCACAAATAAAATTGATTTGGGCATAAAAATCTAACGTATGCCAATGGAATAGATTTAAAAATCATAAATAATGTATAAAATTTTCCACTCACCTTTTAAAAGCGATCCAAATCTCCAGATCTAAAGTAGAACCTTATATTCATCTCGAAATCCTTTTTAATCCAAGAAATATGTATAAAAAGGGTATATACATATGTTAGAATTACAGATCTGAGAAGAGACTTGGGATTGGTGGAGAAAATAGATACAAATATATAAATATATAAATTACCTTAAATACACATATAGTTGATTCTCTTCTCCTCTTTTTTTATTAGATTTCCATTCTTCTCCGATTTGTATGAATATAGATATAAAGATCTTACTTTTATAACTTAGAAAGAAAGTGGAGAAAAAGAAATGGCAGAGCTTCATTCCTTTATTCATAAAAGTAAAAATATGAGAAGAGAATGGAGGGTTAGGCCTGAATTTATAGGCACTAGAATCATCCAGAATCGCACGATTTAAAATATTCAATCCGAACCGTATATGGCCTAGGGTTACTAAAGCCGCCACATAGAGGCGGGTCGACCACCCTCTACCTAATGATTGACCGCCCCTATCGACTACTTATACATGATGGTCGTATATGGCCTAGGGTTACTAGAGCCGCCATATAGAGGTGTGTCGACCAACCCCTACCTAATGGTCGACCGCCCCCTATCGACTACTTATACACGACGATTGACCTGTGGGCCCAGAAAATTTTAGTTAATTTTCTTATTTTAATTATTTTTGTTTCGAATTCGTTTTTCGTCTGTAACTTATTCGTTTGGACTCCAATCGCAAACTTTAAATATGAAAGTTGCTTAGAATTTTGCAATGAATGCAATGGTGCAAGTTTCATGGTCGAATCCCATCATTTGCACAAATTCCATTTTTGGAGCTAAATTAATTAACTAACTAACTAATTAAATAACTTATGCCCAATTATGGGATGTTACAATATATCTCCTTAAAATAGTTAGTAAATATATTATTTAAATCCCTTTTCTCTTGATATTCAATTTCGTTAACCTTGATGGATTTTATGGTATTCTGACGCCTTTTGCCATTAGCAATGTGGTGGAAAATTTTGGTGTTTTCTCCCCCTCGTTAATCCAACGAAAGCGAGATCGTTGTTTCCAGATAGTTTCTTCTTGGTCCATATTCAATTTTATAATATATGTATATCATTTTAAATTTATCTTTTAAATTTAAAGTCTTATATTTTTTATTTTTAATGAAAATTCATCCCAATGCCCAATTCAGATTTGGGCCTTTTCTATTAGGGACAACTTTAGGGTTGTGAGCTTAATAGTTAACCCTAACTTGACTAGTTTAGACTGTATAGGCTATTGGGCTCCGATACCATTATTGGAACCAGGCCAGCCCGCAGTGGAAGTTATGGGTGAATTTCAAAAAATTTCATTTATTGGATCTATATTGAGCCTATGAATTCTAATTTATTCAGAACATTTCCAAATTATAGTTAAATAAAATCTCTTATTTTATTTAAATTTACAGATTATATGCAATTTTATTTTATTTATTTTTTATACATATAAATGTACACATATGTACCATATACATATATGTATGTGTGTGCATATGTAAAATGGTAACCCGTGCAAGGAATAATATGTCTGTATATAGATGCTGCGATTTATATTGCAACGGACATGTTAGCTCATCCGATATGTATTGTATGTTGTCCGAGTATATGTATATATATAAGTTAGTTATTTATATAAATAATACATACATACATACATATATAAATATGTATGTACATATGTATGTATGTATATAAATGTATAAGTAAATTTTATTTAAATAATTTTATGAGGTTGAAAATATTTAAACACTTATATATATGTATGTAAAAATTAGTAATGTATATATATACATAATTTTGTATTTTTTAATAAATATTGAAATAATATTTATATATACATAATATATATATTTATAATATCTAAATTTATATATATGTATATGTATATATATATTATATGTATGTATATGTATTAATTAATCTAATCTAAAAAAAATTAATTTTATTTCTTCTAGATCATATACACAACATAACAAATTTTATTATAAGTTTTATTATATTTGAAAATATATATTAATTAATTAGTCAAAATACAATAAAAAATTAATAAAAATATTTTCGAAACATATTTTTTAAAAGTTTAAATTTTTAGAAAATCTAGCATGATATTTTGAGGTTCGGAAAAAATTTCCATAATTTTCTTAGTCGAAATTAAATTTTTAGTGATTAATTAATTTTGGTTGTATATTAAAATTATTAACCCGCCCTTTGACCAACAGTACACAGACGGATGCCCGGAGAAACGATTACTAAGCTCGGAGATCGAGTATAAACGAGACTATGAACGATGGTCAAGCGGATTCAGATCGGATCCCTAAATTTTGTCCTAATCAAGGTGCAATTAGTATGAAGTGATAAGGAAGGACTCTTGAGGCTACATTTCAAATTTCAAGTCGATCGGAGTTTGTATGCTAGAGTTATGGGCAAAAAAAGAGGGATCGGATCATATTCAGCTCAACAACACAACTCAACGATAATCGCTCTATAACTCAACAACCACAAGGCGGATTGAAGTGAAACTTGGAAATAAGAAAAGCTGACCCTAGGGAGTCTACCCTAGGGATCGCATGGCATTTGGAGAAGTTGGAGGGACCGACATCTGTTTTTCAACAGGGATCGGTACCTATCCCTCTTAGAGATCGGCTAAGCCCAACTTCATAACAAGGATCAATCAATATCTCAACATCTACACCTCCAATTGGCATGAAACTTGAAGTAAAGGCTAATTAGGACGTGTGGAACACCCCATAGGGATCGCATGGTATTTGGAAGAAGTTGGAGGGATCGGTACCTATCCCTCTATAGGGATCGGTACCTATCCCTCCATAGGGATCGACAGAAGTCAGGATCTAAACAACACCACTTCATGGAAAACGCGATATCTTACAAACCGTAAGTCGAAATGGGATGAAATTTGGAGAGCAGGTAGCTAACATCATGGGGAAACCTCCAGAGGGATTACACCCCATTTGGACACCAAAATAGGGATCGGTACTGATCCCTATTGTGGGCCCCAATGGGCCTGGAAATTTTTAGGTGGCCTTGTCTTGGTCTCACGAACCTTTTGTCGAAATTTCAGCTCGATTCGTGCACGTCTTCCCCTATAAATACAGCAGACATAGCATCAAAAAAGGGATATTTTTTTGGTTTCTCTTTATCTTCAACCTAGGCTACACTCCGTCAATTTTATTCTTGGATGTTGGATTGTAATTGTAAACAAACTTCAGTATAATAAAAAGGATTATTTGGGAATGGACGTAGACCAGAGTTAACCGAACCACTATAAATCTTGTCTCCTTTTACTTGTTTTCTGATTGTTTTCATTTTGTTCTTCATTTATTTCTCTTCATATTTCTGTGGTTAGATTGGATATTAGAGCTTTTGCATAATTGGGTGTCGGTGACAAATTTTGACGCCAACAACAATTATTTAAAAAAAATATAAATTGATTATTAAATTCTCAATTTTTAGTCGAGAGCTTATTTCACGATAAAATAATTTTCAAAATTTAGAAATTAATTTTCGAAACATATTTTATTTTATATAATTTATTTAAATAATATTAGATAATAGTAATCATTATTTTAAAATACTTTACTGTTCCGAAAATTATTATTATAGTAAATATATATGTATAAAATATACGTTCACTAGCATGATATGATGAAATAAATAAATACAAATCATATAGTTATAATTGAATGATATATTAATATACATATACATATGTTAATAAAATAATAATTTAATATATATAATATTTGGCTATCCATATCTAATTTATGTGTGAAAAAAATTGTTTTTTATTATATACATATTGTTAATACCCTAGGTATTGATTTTGATGACAACAACCACATAAATATTAATACTAACGTATCTCTGAGTTATGCAGTCATATCAGGTATATTATGGAGACATTTACAGAGAAAATCAAGAATACAATGGAAGCAAATGAATTATAGAAGAAGGTTAATCAGAGCAATTGAAGAACAAAACCAAATTAGAGAAGAATGCTGAAGGATAAAGGTGTTTGAAGTGATGAGGAGTTGGTTGAACCTTAGAATATCTTGTTAAAGATCTCATGACAATTATACTTGAAGATCATCAACCATTGACCTCAACCGAATCACAAAAATCCACAAATATAAGGTAATTTGAAATGCTGAAAATTTGCAACACTTATTAGTGTTGATGTTCATTTTGCAACACACCCATGTCGACATGGGGGGTAGGGGGATGTCGACATGCTAGCCGTTTTTCAGAATTTCAAATTTTAAATGAAGAGACATTTCCCTCCACCTCTTCACCAAAAGACACGTCTCTTCAACCACTATATAAAGGCCTCTGAAAACGAATTTACTCCTTCTTCTCCAAACATTTGCAAAAGAAATCCATTGCATACTCTTCAAATCTCCTTGCAAATCGATACTATTTCACTCCAATTCTTCACCGATTTGCAAACCACACAATATCAAAGAGTTGTACTTGAATTCACATCATTCTCTCTCTAATTTCATCCTATTCCTCAAAGAATTCAAAGATATATTGCCATTGGAGGTCTATAAGATAGTTGTACCGAATCTGCAAGAATCTGTATTGAAGATACGACTACTTGCCATAGTTTGTTGTTGGTGATAAGGAGAAGGTGTTCTTGTAACCTGTAAAATCAAGAGGGTGTGTCTTGTAGCCCGTGAAACCAAGATTGTAAAGGTGTTCTTACCACCCGTGGAAAGCAAGCGATTATAGTGGAATTCTGCACGATAGAGTGCAGGACTAGATGTAGGATTGGTTAATCCGAACCAGTATAAAAATCCGGGTGTTATTTACATTACTGCATTTTACTTTATTACTTATTCTCTGATTACTTCTTTCTGTTTGCAATTTGAGTAGATACAGTTTTATATTCATAAGTAAGTAGTTAAAACACATTTCGCCACTTCTAGTGTCTGAATAGCCTTAAGATCCAACATTGTGTTGTAGACACTCCAGTTTCTAACACATATAACCAATCTAGCTTGCAACAATATCAATACATATAAGAATTGTCACCTAACTAACAATATAATAATAATAATATGTACATATGTATAATAAAATAATATTATGATATTATAGGCAATATAATATAGTAAAGACATACCTAAAACTAATGGCTTAAAGCACACCTTGTAATAATGTAACGAACTGTAATTTCGAACACTTCATTTTTGAATATCTCAAACTTTTAAAATTTGTTAAGTATTAAAAATGTGATTTTATAACCGTGTTAAACATTTTTTGATTAATAACTAATGATAGAAAACTTATTTTGGATATGTGTTTACAAAAATATACACTTTGAAGAAATATTGAAAATATGATCGAAAAACGTTTAATTTAAAAATCAACTTTTTATTCAATAAAAGTTGTATAAATATTTTGGAACTTGAATAGTAATACATGAAGACATATGTTCATGTTTATAAGAAATTTAATCATCTATTATTGATCAAGAATTAGTTAGAAACTAAATGGAGATTAAAAGTACTAAAGGACCCCTAAATCAGTGCCTAATACAATGAAAGTATGGTGTGTAAGAGGCATGTGTAGGGTGTAATGTTATGGCTAGCCATATGAGGGTAGGAGAGGTCATTAGCCGCTTTTCTAACTTCTATAAAAGAGCACCCAAGGCTTTGTTAAATGGTTGCATATTTGTTACAAAAAGTCTCAACTCTTTCACGCTTTTCCCTTCCTAAAACTTCTAAAAATTAGAGCAACTATAGGCTAGTGTATACTTCTTCAAACACTTGCTAAATCGTTAAAAGACATTACAAATCATCCGACCATCTTCGGTTACAAAGTTTTAGAGCTTTCCCCCTTCTTCCTATTTGGCCATGTGGAAAAAGGCAATAATTTGCCTTAGCGTTGCACTTTTTGAAGCCATCTAGGCTTGGACACGGGTGTTTGGATTGAGGGAAAGAGGTTGTTTGTTGTTTCTTGGTTGTTGTAGCTTCATCTTTGAATTAAAGGTGAGTTATCTCACCTTGAACGAATCTATATAACTCTAAATATATTGCTTGCTATAATATATAATAATAAGTATTTGAACCAAAAATCGCACAAACACTCAAGAGATTGTGTAATGAATAAAAAGTGAAGAAAAGTAAATCAAAGGAGTAAGAAAAGAATGCACAGTGTTTTATGGTGGTTCAGATAAACTTGGCATATGTCCACTTTGTGATTTTATTGCTTTAATTTCCGACTTGCAAGTACAAGTTCTTACAGATCGGTATAAATCCGCAGGTGATTACAAGAGATTAGAGTTAAGGAGCAAGAGAGCAAGAGAGCCAAAAAAATCATTAAAAATGAACCCTACCCTCCTATTTATAGCTATAGGTAGCCTAAAACCTCATGCCCATGATTTCTACATAGCTTTCCATGCCATAGACCACTTCTCCAAAAATTTAGCAAACACCTCATCAATAATCACGGATCAGTACCGGTCCATGGGCTTGGATCGGTACTGATCTGTATGTTCTTCATATGGATGACTTTGAACTTCTTGTCCTGGCTCACCTCGTGGTTAGCTTCATGATTCCAAACTTATTTGCTTCATTATTAGCTTGTTTCTTAGTCCAAATGATGGATCGGTAGAAGAATGGAGTTGTTGACTTTGAGTGCTCGTAGAGATCGATAGAGAATTGCATGCAATCAATGAAATAACACTTGAAATCTATAGGATCCAATAGAATGGATAGGAGGAGTTTGTGCTCGATATGGTGAAATATGGTAGACCGGTACCGATCCATGGGTTAGATTGGTGCCGGTCCAACACATTGTTGGATTTGTGCCTTTGAATTCTTATGATGGCTTGGTCTTTGCTTCACGGCTCTATTTGCACTTGATTTTTGGTGTAAAACACCCCACTTCTATATCCATACTATTTAAGGGTATTACAGAGTAATACTGTCAGATAATACGAAAAATGGAGTTATATGGAGTACACACATGAATATTCTCTTATACTAACACTGGTACATATTAAAATATCAAATAAATGTCTCATAGTACGTACATAGTATTAGTAGAAAGCAATAGGCACATGTATCTTCAAGACAGAACAATACACAATATACAATAAACAACAGAGAACACAGAGTCATCGCAGCGATTATATATGATATATAATATAGTATATAATATATGATACAATTTACTTACAAAGATCTCAAATGTCTACTATCTTAATATAGTGGTATACAATCAATATACTACTCAATGTCATATATATATATATATATATATGCATAATGAATTAATGCCATATAATTATCATATAACAGTCCTAATATAAATCTCCTTTAAACTAAATTAAATAAATGTTAGTCATGTCGTCCCTGTACCTGAAATATCTCGAACTGACCCGAGTATTATAAAATAAAACATAAATATAGAATGAGAATATGATAACTCAACACTGATAATCAAATCATCAACTAATTTATGTATAATGCCATTATAATCATCAAAGCATCATATCACTCAAATAACTCGAATCTAAAAAAAATTGTCAACACTAATATCACAAGATGTCATCACCCATTAAAAACACTTCGAATCAAAAGTCATAGAATCAACACAAATAGGTGAATCATACATATCTAGAAATCACATCTAAATCTAGAAAAACATCAGTAAAAGAGATATCATCAAGTACATCGGGCTAACATATAGCATTGCCCAAATATAACTCTCAATCTCGACAAAAACATTATCAATTATATCAAATGGGATAGGCTGCTTATCACAACAAATGGGAATCCACTATACTTTGATTATATATATTACGTATAATCTCATCTCCTCATATCTATACGTTTAAAAGTATCATGATGGGAAATGACTATACGACAGACAGAAAGTCCGAGTAGAGTCATATATAACTACATATGTGGCACCTGACACACATCAACACTACACTGAGGTGTCTCAGTTGTATATGTCAATCTACTACTCCATTAGTACTAGAAGGGAGACTGATAACATTAAGCAAGCTCCAGAGACACTAAGTCTCTACAGTCTTTAATTACCTCACAGTCATCGTGACACATCAATGCGAAGACCTCACACTAACTTAGGCACATAAGAACGATACATATAGATCCAAAGTCTCACTAACTTAGGCACAGAGCTATATATCACTACATAACACCTCACACTATCCACTCTATTCCCATTACGTAAGTGTCATCTATTTACAATGAATAACCGATAAATATCACAATAGTGTCCCATACCACTACGTGATACTCAAACGTTTATTCACTGCTTATAAACTCCACTCAGCCAATCATATTCTATATAACGAGTCCAAAGAATAATAACCGAGGAAATATTACTGAATGTCCCATCCCAAACGGTATTATAACTTCGTTTATTCAAATTTCTCGTCACATAGAATTAAATACAATAGAAATCATATCAAGAATGTTATCACCCTATCATACTAAAATAATCAACTAAATCAATATCAATGGTGAATCACTCAAATTGTTGGAATCAATAAATAGAAGATAAGAAATTGAGAATTAGGAACTTATATAAAAATAGATTATTCAAATAAATAAATAAACAAATCAGTTCTTAATAATAAACCATTTGCTACATATAATTTTATATGATCAAATGAATGCTGAGAAATAGATAATTAATACATGACAAATTCTATTTCAACACACATAATTACTTAGTAGCCCCCCCAAAATAAATAAAATTTTAAAGACTAAAATACCCTTAGAAAGTTGCGTACTTTCTTTCTTCTCAATTCCATTATCTTCTTACGTCAGTTTCTTAATGTCTAAACCACCGCTTCTTCAAAACCACAATTTCTAAATCAGTGAAAAAAATTCAATTTTTCACTACTAGCTGATGGATTTTGAAGAGGAGAATGAATTGTTAACGCAATCACAGCAGGTAATTCAAAAAAAAAATTTGAAAAGTTTTTAATTTTTTGCGAATACAATCGTAGGCTGTCGATTACGGGGATTGATGATAATTGACGTAGGGGGTATACTAGGTTTTTGGCTTAATCGTGCAAATAATTGCATGAATTTTTACACATCCACGTAGAAAGCGTACATGGTATTGACACGAACCACGGTGTCACCTTGCGTGGTAGTTCATTTTGTATTTTTTTTCATGATGGGAAGGGTAGTTCTGGAAATGGTATGGGGCTACTAAATTATTTTTTGGATTTATAGACTTTTTTAATTTTTTGGGGGCTACTAAATAAATACTCGGTTGAAATAGAATCAATTAAATACTTACCTAAACTTAGATATAGATTAATAATTAAAATTATTAACTAGTTTGTTATTATTATACAGAAGCAATCAATTATTAAATGTTCATTACTAACATTAGAAAGCTTATTTTTAAGTTCACATGACAGTTTATAAGGCGAAATATTACATAAAGGCATTATTTCATGATTTACTACAATTAACGCCATCTTAAATAATTATAAAACATTCAAATTAATTTAATTTATTTATAATGAGATAAAACGTTATCAAAACTTGAATTATATATTTGTTAAAACCTCACATTTTTATAAAATGAAAATTAAACTATTTATGTAAGGTAACTAAAAGAAGATCTGTAAAAAGGTAACTTAGAGCAAGACTAAAGTGGTAAATGTACGGGTAAAGCAATACACCGAATATGTAAACATGCAACCAAAATCAAGTGCAGCAACTAAAATAATACCCAAAAAGAAGCGATCAATATGAGTTCTATAAAATATTGTACCAAACTGTACAGAAACAGCATATATACACTCAGCTCACTTACATATGAACACGCACACCACACATTCCCACTGCACCACAAACACAACAAGATAAATGTATTTAAACCCATAGAGGCACTCACCCAAATTAATTTACCCAGACTGTCACATATAAAACCCAATAACACACACTGAAACCCGTGTCCGCACTCATACACCAAAAACACTCGTGCAATAATTTTCCAGTCCATGACTATAGTGACGTATGCTAGACAAAATTCAAAATGCAGAAATAAATGGAATGTGAATTAATAAACAACAAAAAAGATGTTTTATAAATCATTTTGTTACTCATGCTTTATAATTTTAGATACTATTTTCATAAACTGTTGAAGCTTATAGACGAATGAAATACATGGTCAAATAGCATGTGAAGTAAAATGCAACAATAGTTTTATAAAAACCAGATAGGGGAGCAAACAAGGACAGAGCATGTAAAAGTATATTGCAATTTGCAATACAGGTCAAAGACTTAAGATGTAAAGACGGACAAAACATGGAACATGAAAATAAACAAGAGTACACATCCATAATTATACACGTAAATTCATGCACCTATTATACAGTAGCATAAGATATATATATATCATCTCCTCAAATATTTGCAACAGCAAGTCTAGTAAAATATTGAGATGCTGGTCCACAGTCAAATACATACAACTCACACAAACAACACACATCGGCTCCCCAAAATCTCCCATGCACCCAGAGCACACACGCACGCCCTAGTCAATAAACCCACATGGCACACTCATGCAAGAAGATACACTAACAGAACCTGTTCATTCTCATGCAGACGCACGCTCAAGGGCACATACACCTAGATAAATGCATGAACATACACATGAGTTCACACTATTAATAAATAAATAATCCTGTAAAATGAATTATTAATCTAGATAAACGCAAAATATATATGTTACATAAAAAGCAATGAGTATAAACATATATTACACTCTGAATCCCAACATTTAAATTCAGTAACAGAAATGGTTATTGAGTTAGGAGATTCATTACATTGCTATAATGAAAAATTCTATAGATTAGTTGATTTTATTTCAGAAAGTATGGTTTCAAAAAAAAAAAAAAAAAAAACTTCAACAAATACGAGATTACCTAAAAACTTGTTTACAAAAAATAGATGAATTTGACATAACAATAAAAAAACTAACAAAGAAATTTAAATCATTAAACCTTAAAAATTTCCCTAACAAACAAGATATAATTTCTTTAAGACAAATGATAGAAGAAAATAAGCCTAAAGAAATTGAAATACAGTCTAAGGATTTGATTTTACAAATCAAAAATCAGTCCAAAACTAATAAAAACATTTTGAAACACACATTCAAAGACTTGAATAAATATTACAAGAAATTAAATACATACATACAACTAAACTAGTATGGGTTATGATAATACATGGTATACAGAAGCTACGGCTTATGTAAACATGACGCTTAAACAAAATGAATCTCTATCTGCAGGATATAATAAAGATATATTTTCAGCTAAAGGAGATAATGTATTATGCCTAATGAGTAATACTATTATTGCAATGATGGCCCGATTACATGATAGATTAGACCTAATGGATAAGCAGATAACAAATTTATCTAAACAGATAAATAACTTAGATAAATCAACACAAGAGAAAGACTATGATATTAATCAATTAACAGAAAAAAATATCAAATCTGAATCTAAATCCAGCTGATCCAGAACCAAATAAAAATAAGAAAACTAAGATAAACTTTTTAACTTTCAAGAAATTTGATAACATCTAATGAACATTAGACCTTTTACCGGAACTTCTAGAACAATTATGGATAGAGATAGACCTACTGAAAGTAACAATTTATCTTCAAATAATTGGATAGACTGCATTCTAAGGAGATCTGTGAGTTCACAATCTCAGTTAGAAGAAATAATAAACATTGATAGTGACTTAGAAGTATTTTCAAATAATCAATTAAACACTTTAAATCCAAGAGAATTATATATAACAGAGATTTTTACAATAAATACTGGTTTACATAGACACCATAGAGAATAAATTCTTTCTATCTGTGATGGAAACCAACAAACAATAAATTTAATGTCCGCAGAGGCTATTAGACAATTAAGAATACAAAACTATAAGTTAATCCACCTAGGACTAATTATCATAGGAGTAAGAGGATTAATAAGACAAAAAATAGGAGCTAAGTTATTAATAGTATTAATAGATGATAGGCATCAAGATTTAGAAAAAGTAGTATTCAGAACCATAGAAGTAGATATGAACAATAATATAGGTATAGTTTATATATCACCTAACTTCACAATGACATTATCAGATTCTATAAACATATAAAAATAATTATTCAAACTAAAGGATTAGAAAACTTTGAAGGAAAAAATATTTTACTAGATATAACATTTCTAGGAAATTGTATGACAAAGTATACTCCGAAAATAAAAATAAAGTTAGATGAAGTAATCAAAACATTAACTTCCACTGGAATTAAGTTTTTGAAACCAATGGAAATAGACTCTTCTATACTAGCAGGACATGAATGGACAATTCAAAATCCTAATGAAAATAAAAATACACTAAAACCTAATGATGTAGTAACATACACAAATCCTAATGGCTCTATATCTTTGAGATTCAAAGATTATGGACCATCTAATCAAAAAGAAATTGATATTGATGATGAATCTAGTTTAGAATTACAAAAAAATTTGTAAAATGGATAAGATAATTTACCCAAAAGAACTTGGAATGGTCTTAGAACCATTTAAATTATATGAACTAGAACAATAACTTAGAAAAAATAATCAAATAAACAATAATACCTTTGTTTATATTGATGATGAGCACAATATTAGGCTCAAAACAATACATACATTAGATACTTTTTTAAAAGATTCTACTGAGTAAGTAACAAACAATAATCAACTAATTGAAGAATCAATGTCTGAATACACAGAACATATAGAATTAATGGAAGGAACAAGAGAAAGTTCAACGGTAACTTATCCAAAAGATCCTCCTCATAAAATGGATTATCCTCTAGGACATCCTCCTAGAATCCAGGTTAACCCTTATACTAATGAAAATAAAAATTTAAGAACTATAGGTAAAAGAATACCAACTGAAATAACATTTTTTGGAACGAATTCTGTAATCCTTAGTGTTACAAAATGCCATCCACTATTACTAGATACATATTTAGAACAATGGAATGCTGCAATAGGCAGAGATTATTCAGCAAAACACCTTAATATAAATTCTGGTGAAGAAATGGTCAGAATTGCAGAAAATTACTTAGTAGATATTGCTAAAGACACGTGGGAAGCTTATAAAAGCAAATTTCCAGACGAAGTAGCATCCCTTGCAGCACAAGGAGGAAATATATATAACTTTGCGTACCTAATACATAGAATAATAACTGGTAGAGAAGTAAATACAGGATTAACTCTTAGACAACAAGAAGCCATGCGCGATCTAGAACAAATACAACTTTTAAATTGGAAACATATAATAAAATTATCAAATGAATTCTTATATTATGCAACGACTTCTGGTAATTATTATTCCAAGGAAATAGGTGACATATTATTTTCTAAATTACCTGGTGATTTGAGATAAGAAATACATAAATCTTGGGATGAAACGTATAAAAGTATACCTCCTACATATGATAATATAGGAATCAGAATAACTCACATTATTTTTGAACTTAAAAAGAAATGTACATACATTCAAATACAAAAAGAATTAAAACAAAAGAATTATGTCTTTTGTTCTCAAATATATACTTCACAACAATATGGATCTAAAGAACCCATTATTAGAAAACTTAAACCTAAAAAACATTACACCAAAAAAATACTATTTAAGAAGATCAACTGCTAAAAAACCTTATTTAAATAAAACAAGACATGTTAGAAAATACAATCCTCAGAAAACATATACAAACACAATTACATGTTTTGCATGCAATGAGAAAAGACATTTATTATCCACGTGTCCAGAAAGACATAACTTATTTACTAGAGAATCAAACCTGATTGATTCAGTAAAAGAAGATTTATTAGAAATAGCTTCAGATGTCTCTGAAATGTAACGACCCTGAAATTCAGACCCAGTTTAAAATTTTAAAATCGCTTATTTTAGTGTAGAAATTCGAATTTTCACAAACAACTTCCGTTGCCATTCAAACTTCACATTTGAAATGCGTCTAGATAGACATAGGCATACGCAAAATTTCGTCGAATAATATTGAAGTCAATTTCGTTCGTCGCATTGACCTATTAGTTTAAATTCTTAGTGTAAATTTTCTATCGTCCGAACTCAAATATTTTTCGCAATGCTGCATAAGAAAAATATTCTGATCATGACGGCGCATTTTGTTTCGTCAAATTTCGTTTTTAATTGCTAGTTAAAATGTTCGCTCGTACAAATGATTCAATAAGATTAACCACTTAGCAAACAGTGTCAAACTATCAATATCTTTATACCGTTGTGTCCGTCTCGTCGCGCTGATCCAAACGGTATATTTATTGGTGTCAATTAGAGTTCGGCGTTGCAAATTATAATTATTAACGAAGTACAATACTGGTCCGTTACGCAACACAAACCGGCACCCATTTTGGACCTTTAACATTCGGCGTCCATTCAAATTTCAAACGGCCACCAACAATTAATTAATTTCAGTTTTGACCTTTGCTTTCCACACTGTTTCCAACGCTTTCTGATGCGTCACATCACTTTAATTTTCCCAGCTGTTCACAGGACCTTTCGTGCTTCAAACATTTATTTTCTTCTCTCTGACACTTATATTTCTATTGAAAATTTTATTAACCTGATGGTTACTACTATATGGCCTCTTTGTTCAAACATCCTCCACTCATTCTTCTTCTTTCTTCCTTCGTTTCAGACATCCGAAAAGAAAAAAAATGAAATGAAAGAAAATACATGCCGTGCGCATGTATATCTTCACCCAGCTAACACATGCACGCAAACTCCATTTCAACTGCCTCCGACTTCATGCCCCTCCTCCAAGGTCGGCCAGCCCCTCTCTCCTCCAAATCACCATAACCGCAAGTGCCGCAACCCAAGATCACCCCTCCGCCTCCCTTTTTCTTCGACCACCGGACCGCCGCCGTGCTCCATCTCCGCACTGCCTACGCCTTGCCCCTTGTCGAGATCTTTCAGACCCGACCCAAACTCGCCGTCGTACCGCCTTCAACCACTCTCCGATCCTCACCTCCACTTCACCGCTTGTACAGCCACCATCCTCGCCCAGTCGACTACTGCCTTGCCATGCATGGCTCCACGCCCCTAGCGCTCATCCTGGCCTTGCACTTCCCAGGCTCGGTCTCGCTAGCAACCACAGCCTTCCCATCTTCCCGGCGTGCATACTTGCATAAGGTACATATAACGCATGCATGCATGTTATTTTCAAAGTATATTTACATAACAAGGAATATATACGCGTGTTTCAAGTTGCATCTAAGCCAATGTGAAGCTTATATTGTATATAATAGTGGTTAATAATTTAAGTATAGAGTTATATGTTGTATACAGGGTTTATCAATAAAGGTTGTAGCCTATGCATTTTTTTTACTGGCGAGAAAATAGAGTGCAAAGCCAAGATAATTTAATAAAAAAAGGAAAAACAAAAGGAATAGAAAACGTGTCAGGCTAATTGCTTTCAAGAGAAAGGTGACTAGTATCCATGTCCAAAGCTTGCTTCAAAAAAAAAAAAAGGGTGTCAGTCTTCATGTTTATTTAGCAAGATATTTTATACTACCTATATTCCTGTATATCAGGCCAGGTTACTATTCTCAAAAGCAACAGTGGGTCATATACATATTTGACAAAGTAGATATACATGCATTATATATTAGTTATATATGGCATATATATAGTCTGATATATGCAGTTTATAAAGCTCGTAAAGTATACAATTCTCTATATAAAAGGCATACTTGTTGCTGTATATAATTGATTACAATATATTTTGTGATAAAAGTAGTTATAGATTTATATATAAGTTTGTTTTGCATAGTTGAAATTGTTGTTCGTATATATAAATTTTGAGCGGAAATAAGTTTACAGTATATTAGTCATATATATATATATATATATATTGTTTCAGCCTTCTCATGTGTTGTTACGAAATATAAGTTCAAAATCATATTTTATATGGTATATAATGTGTTTTATTTTAGGCTGGTATATTTTAAAGTGTTTATATATATTTATTGATTCTAACATGTTAAATTGTATATAAGCTTTTAAATGATCTGTTCAGCTTATATAAATTAGTTTATACCGGGAAGTTGCAACCAAACTGATTTTGCACTTGTTTGCATGTTTTTTTCTTCTGAACATCAGTTAGACTTCATGTTCACGATATCATACCTCACTCATATTTTATCGGAATGGGTTGATTTTATTTTTAAAAAGAACTCAAAGATACCTAGTTTATGCTTGTCAAATTTCAGCCAAATCCGACATCGTTTGATTAGTGGTCGAGGATCTGAAAGTTAGACCCAAGCAGCTATTCTTTTGTACTTAGAAATTATTTTACACTGCTGCAAACACGACCTGAGTTCATGTTTGACGCATCGTATCTCTTCTGTCTTACGTCGGAATGGGTTGATTTTATTTTTAAAAAGAAGTCAAGGTTACCTAGTTTATGCCTGTCAAATTTCAGCCAAATCCGACATCGTTTGATTTGTGGTCGAGGATCTGGAAGTTAGACCCAAACAGCTGTTCTTTTGTACTTAGAAATTATTTTACACTGCTGCAAACATGGCCTGAGTCTATGATTCGTGACATCATAACTTTTCTCGTCTCTTGTCCAAAACAAGTGAATCTTTTTCAGTTTGAAATACAAGTTTTGATCTTTATTCGTACCAAATTTCAGACCATTTCGATCTCGGTAGTACATAAAATTATATTGTTAAACTTTGACGCAGGACATGTTTTATTTGTTGCTAGGTTGAATGTTTTGATTTGATTTCATCGATTTTTGTTATCAGCTTTGGTCGATGAATTCGTGCCGATTTGTTTTGCTTGGATTCGTAACTCAATCTCTATGTCCGTATCAGTGTGCGTATCCGTGTCATCTTCTCGTGCATCTCTAGCCTCGAAAGGTGAGCAATCACTCACGATTAATGTCCTTATATTTATTAAATTTGATTTCAATTGAAACGACAATTGAAATATGCTGCTGTTAGTTATTTATATTGCTATATCCATGACATCATCTGTATCTGTTCACCTGTGACACCTGACATCATTATCTGTTATTTATATTGATATATATATATATGTCATCATTTGTATCCGTTCACCTGTGACATCTGACACCCTTATCTGTTATTTATACTGATGATATATGTCTGTTACCGTTGTTATATTATTATCATATCTGTTATCACTCTGCAAGTTCCCTGTTAGTATAGAATCACTATGGGTTGAAATGATACATACCCGAACGGACTTTAGAATAGGAGAAAATCGTTATGGGTTGAAATGATAAACACAAGCGATTTTCAAATTAAATTGAATTTGGGATTTCGGGTTGAAAGATATATACCCGAATATATTTTAAATTGCGGATTGAAATGATAAATGTCCGTATCACTTGACCATAGGATAGAAAATTATATACAGACACCGTTGGTCTATATATAAATGTTTTGAAAAACATTTCTACGGTTTTGAAAGAAATATATGGTTTTAATAAATAATGATTTTAAAGATTTATTAAAGTTGATTTAATAAAGTTGATTTGAATCAATATGAAATATGTTTAAGTATTTATTTATCTATATTTTCAAATATAGAGTTTATAATGATTTGAAATTGATTTGAAATTATATTTATTTCAAAATTATACTTAAATAAAGTTTGATTTGAAATTTATAAAATTTGAAATTCTAGAGATATGTTTTAAATTGAATTTGATTAAGTGACTTTAATGAATATTTCAAATGATATAAATTTAAATGAGATAATTTGTTTATTTAAATTTTAAATTGAAGTCGTATTTAGATGTATTGAAATGATTAAAGAAATATCTCTGAAACAAACGTAATGAAATTAAATTGAGATATAAATGTAATTATCAAATTTAGTTTTGGAAATGTGAATATTTAAAGCTTTGAAATATATTGAAATTTAATGGTTTATTTTATGGTTTAAATATGTATTTGAAATCGATAGATTGAAATGGTTATTTAGAAACTGAATCGAATTGAAATTGATGATTTGAGATTTGATTTAAATCAAAATTTTGGAATTCGAGTTAATTTGAATCGATTTGTGAATTTTGAGGAAGCTATTTTATTTTATAAAGAAATTTTAATATTTAAACTATTGATATTTTACTTTATAAATTATTTTAATATAAACTATTTTAATATAAATCATTTTTAATATAAATTACTTCATTTATAAACTATTTTATTATATATACAAATTTTAATATCTAAACTGTTTAAAAGAAAAGTGTTCTGATTTCCAAAATGCTATAATTTCAAAGTGTTGTGATTTCCAAAATGCTATGACTTCAAAGCTGTGATTTCCAAAGTGTTTTGATTTTTTTAAAAAAACTATGATTTCAAAAGCGTTATAATTTTGGAAAAGTACTATGATTTTGGAAATGGATTTATTTGAAGTAAAAGTGATATCGTATTGATATGGTTTTTAAAATGGCAATGATGTGTCGGTTTTGAAATATAACTATTTTGAAAGTTATTAAATGACCATCGGTGAAATAATACATAGTTATTAAAGAGACCGGGATCGGATATGGACATACTCTCTGTCGATACCGAAACCACTTTAATAACTAATATACGCGGAGTGTTGATCCAGAATGAAGTGGATGGTTTTGATGAACGCGTTGACTGAAGAAAGAGAACGATATTGGATGACCCCTGACATGACTAAAACAGGAGCCACGCCGGGCCATTGAGGATCGCCATCTCTAGCGGACACACTTCTTCATTACCATATCTATTACTTTTGTGATTCGATTTGGGTGCACCCCTCGATTATGGGAGTGTTGTTTCGCGGTGTTGGGGTAGTAGCTGCTATGCCCAACATCAGTCCGGATCACGCAACTACTAGTATCCTAGTTGGTATTGCCTCATGTACCTTGTCATACTGATTATCCTATTCGCGACCACTACGATTTTGGTTTGTACCTTTAGTATATGGATTGCCCTCTGGTGACTTCCGGTTTTGGGATAACTACGGTCTTGTATATGCTCTTGGGAATAAAAATGTGTTAAGGGTGGTATGGGCCATGACTTAATGCTATTTTGATATCGTACTTTACTGATTAGACATTATCTACTTAGCGTATTCTACTGTATATATAGATAGTTTGATGGATCCTTAGAGGATGGTTATCCCAAACATCCTTTGAGTCACTTGTATTTCAGTCGTTATTTCACTTGAGTTGAATTTATTGATATAAGAATGTTAATCCTGACTCGAGTGTTTTGTGTTTCTTTACGCTCGGGTCAGACTGAGTGTACCAGTATTCGAGACTCACCTTTGGAGTTGGAGCTTCGCTTGGAGATCCAGCTATCTGTCCAGCTTTCAGATATTCAGTTGATTCCAGTGATGTATTCTGATATTGTATTTGACTATTGTATTGAGATATCTATGTATTCGAGACCTCTGTTGTATCTTGTTAACTCTGTTATATATATAGTAGCTTCATGAACTACTATTCTTTTGTTTCCGCTGCATTATTGTTATATTACTTTGTGTCTGTGTTTGTGATCTGTGATTATTTTATTTACTATATATGCTGAGTTTTGCCAATTTAAATTAACAATCTATTATTTTGAATTATTCAAGTCTGACATGTGGGGATTAATTGTCGACTTGAATGGTCCAAAATAGTGGGTTGTTACAGTTGGTATCGGAGCTTTGGTAGCTCTAGGCAAAACTTAACATATAGGGTAAATGTATTTACAGAATCACTTCATTCGAGTTGAATCTCTTCCTTTTGACTCGTTCCTTTGAATTTTGGAACGTTCCCTGCGGTTCCAAAAATTCATTCGTATCCCTCATTATTCGTCTTCATTCAATTCTGGAGCACCCCATAACTCCATTCTGAATGTTATCTATAATAGATCGGCGGTCTCGCCAAATCTTCGAATGAGTCGTAAAGGATTAAACTCCTTTATAATAGGCATCGATTTACCGGAGATTTCTGTATCCTCGGTTTACGATGCTATCTATTACCTGCTATACCTGAATTCCATCTCTTGAGATCGAGTGTTGATTTACCTTGGAATTCAGCATCGATCTTATTCTTGAAGTTACGGACGACCCGGTTAAGGTTGCCCGTGAATTAAATAAACTCATCCATCTCCCGATTATGATAATTGAATTATCTTATCTTCTGTTTCAAACTTATTTTCGAATCAAAATTCTCTTTGATTTGAGCCTATCAAATTTGAAACCCTATCCTTATTTTGAAAATTCATTCCTGTATCGTCGAGCAAAGAAATGTATTTGTAAACTAATATCTATATATGTTTTAATATATACTATGTTGTTTGAGTTGTTGATGTTGATTTGGGTTTTCGATCGATTCGTCTGATCAACGCTATCGATAGGATTTCCAAAACACTTGAATAGAGCAAACTGACACAATATTATTTCAAATTTGGTAAATTGAATAGATTCGTATGACTATATTATATATATATAAGTATAGGATTTTTTGGAATTAAAATGGTTAATTAAATTGGTGGTTTGGAATCGAAATAAATTTTAGAAATCAAGAATTTGAGAATTTGATTTCCGGTGATTTCAACTTTGGTTTTAAAGTGTATATTATTAAAGGTATTTTCGAATAGAAACCATTTTCAAAGATTTTAAAAATGTTGGAATCAGTACTCTTCTCTTTTGTTGCTGGAAAATAATTTCGGTGATGACTGCAGCGTCATCGACATTCATTTTCGAGTTTCGAAGTGGAGAGACCGAACCGTAGCTTTGCTACGGTTTTGTTTTGGAAAAAAATATATATTTTGATTTGAATTATATATATATATATGAGTATATTATTTTAAATTTAATTTGGATTAATATATATAGTATACACATAATTATCTCTAAAAGGTTTGGAAATTTAATTTGATTTGAATTTCTGTGGTATGGCTTGATTTATTATATATATAAATATAAAATTTTGATCTGATATATACTATATATATTTATCTCAAAATTGTTGAAGTAAATCGGAGATTTAAAATTCTTAAGTTTATGATTTAAAGAGGATTTCAATTATAAACTGAAGCCAAAATTTTTGGATAAATATTTAAACTTGAGATAGTTGAATTTGAAAATTTTATTTGTATAGGACTAAATGCATTTCAATATAACTTACCTAAATTATTCAGAAGTTAAAATGTAATTGGATAATATACAATATAAAATGATTTCATAAATAAAATTTGAGTGGTTATAATAAACGTTATACACTTAAATTTTAATTATAAAATGTTAATAGAGATAAATAGAATAATAAGATAATTGAAAAATAAATTTTGTCCAGAAGGAATTAACAAATTGAAATTAGATCAACTTATGAGAATACCTTAAATTTAAACCAATTATTGAATATAATTAATTTAAACTGAAATTTATATGGTTTAAATTAATTTATATGGTCTAAATATATGTAATAAGATATATTAAGTGGAATAAACTTAATAATAATTTGGAATAAAAGAATTAAATTTGTTGAATAAAATATGAGTACAATAAATGATTATACAAATTGATGATTTAGAAATTGTTAATGACTAGATATAAGATAATGAAATAGATAGATTGATTTAACTTTAGTGAACTCAAAAAGGGATTTAACCAAATTGTTAAATATTAATTAATTTAAATTGAAATTTATATGGGTTGAATTAATTGTTTTACTTGTATTCCAATCTATTTTCTTTCTGGTTGTTTCTATTCTCCTACCTCCTTCCTTTTCGGGGACGAAAAGTTTTGAGTAGGGGAGAATGTAACGACCCTGAAATTCAGACCCAGTTTAAAATTTTAAAATCGCTTATTTTAGTGTAGAAATTCGAATTTTCACAAACAACTTCCGTTGCCATTCAAACTTCACATTTGGAATGCGTCTAGATAGACATAGGCATACGCAAAATTTCGTCGAATAATATTGAAGTCAATTTCGTTCGTCGTATTAACCTATTAGTTTAAATTCTTAGTGTAATTTTTCTATCGTCCGAACTCAAATATTTTTTGCAATGTTGCATAAGAAAAATATTCTGATCATGACGGCGCATTTTGTTTCGTCAAATTTCGTTTTTAATTGCTAGTTAAAATGTTCGCTCGTACAAATGATTCAATAAGATTAACCACTTAGCAAACAGTGTCAAACCATCAATATCTTTATACCGTTGTGTCCGTCTCGTCGCGCTGATCAAAACGGTATATTTATTGGTGTCAATTAGAGTTCGGCGTTGCAAATTATAATTATTAACGGAGTACAATACTGGTCCGTTACGCAACACAAACCGGCACCCATTTTGGACCTTTAACATTCGGCGTCCATTCAAATTTCAAACGGCCACCAACAATTAATTAATTTCAGTTTTGACCTTTGCTTTCCACACTGGTTCCAACGCTTTCTGATGCGTCACATCACTTTAATTTTCCCAGCTGTTCATTGGACCTTTCGTGCTTCAAACATTTATTTTCTTCTCTCTGACACTTATATTTCTATTGAAAATTTTATTAACCTAATGGTTACTACTATATGGCCTCTTTGTTCAAACATCCTCCACTCATTCTTCTTCTTTCTTCCTTCGTTTCAGACACCCAAAAAGAAAAAAAAATGAAATGAAAGAAAATACATGCCGTGCGCATGTATATCTTCACCCAGCTAACACATGCACGCAAACTCCATTTCAACTGCCTCCGACTTCATGCCCCTCCTCCAAGGTCGGCCAGCCCCTCTCTCCTCCAAATCACCATAACCGCAAGTGCCGCAACCCAAGATCACCCCTCCGCCTCCCTTTTTCTTCGACCACTGGACCGCCGCCGTGCTCCATCTCCGCACTGCCTACGCCCTGCCCCTTGTCGAGATCTTTCAGACCCGACCCAAACTCGCCGTCGTACCGCCTTCAACCACTCTCCGATCCTCACCTCCACTTCACCGCTTGTACAGCCACCATCCTCTCCCAGTCGACTACTGCCTTGCCATGCATGGCTCCACGCCCCTAGCGCTCATCCTGGCCTTGCACTTCCCAGGCTCGGTCTCGCTAGCAACCACAGCCTTCCCATCTTCCCGGCGTGCATACTTGCATAAGGTACATATAACGCATGCATGCATGTTATTTTCAAAGTATATTTACATAACAAGGAATATATACGCGTGTTTCAAGTTGCATCTAAGCCTATGTGAAGCTTATATTGTATATAATAGTGGTTAATAATTTAAGTATAGAGTTATATGTTGTATACAGGGTTTATCAATAAAGGTTGTAGCTTATGCATTTTTTTTACTGGCGAGAAAATAGAGTGCAAAGCCAAGATAATTTAATAAAAAAAGGAAAAACAAAAGGAATAGAAAACGTGTCAGGCTAATTGCTTTCAAGAGAAAGGTGACTAGTATCCATGTCCAAAGCTTGCTTCAAAAAAAAAAGAAAAAAAAAGGGGTGTCAGTCTTCATGTTTATTTAACAAGATATTTTATACTACCTATATTCCTGTATACCAGGCCAGGTTACTATTCTCAAAAGCAACAGTGGGTCATATACATATTTGACAAAGTAGATATACATGCATTATATATTAGTTATATATGGCATATATATAGTCTGATATATGTAGTTTATAAAGCTCGTAAAGTATACAATTCTCTATATAAAAGGCATACTTGTTGCTGTATATAATTGATTACAATATATTTTGTGATAAAAGTAGTTATAGATTTATATATAAGTTTGTTTTGCATAGTTGAAATTGTTGTTCGTATATATAAATTTTGAGCGGAAATAAGTTTACAGTATATTAGTCATATATATATATATTGTTTCAGCCTTCTCATGTGTTGTTACGAAATATAAGTTCAAAATCATATTTTATATGGTATATAATGTGTTTTATTTTAGGCTGGTATATTTTAAAGTGTTTATATATATTTATTGATTCTAACATGTTAAATTGTATATAAGCTTTTAAATGATCTGTTCAGCTTATATAAATTAGTTTATACCGGGAAGTTGCAACCAAACTGATTTTGCACTTGTTTGCATGTTTTTTTTCTTCTGAACATCAGTTAGACTTCATGTTCACGATATCATACCTCACTCATATTTTATCGGAATGGGTTGATTTTATTTTTAAAAAGAACTCAAAGTTACCTAGTTTATGCCTGTCAAATTTCAGCCAAATCCGACATCGTTTGATTAGTGGTCGAGGATCTGAAAGTTAGACCCAGGCAGCTATTCTTTTGTACTTAGAAATTATTTTACACTGCTGCAAACACGACCTGAGTTCATGTTTGACGCATCGTATCTCTTCTGTCTTACGTCGGAATGGGTTGATTTTATTTTTAAAAAGAAGTCAAGGTTACCTAGTTTATGCCTGTCAAATTTCAGCCAAATCCGACATCGTTTGATTTGTGGTCGAGGATCTGGAAGTTAGACCCAGACAGCTGTTCTTTTGTACTTAGAAATTATTTTACACTGCTGCAAACATGGCCTGAGTCTATGATTCGTGACATCATAAATTTTCTTGTCTCTTGTCCAAAACAAGTGAATCTTTTGCAGTTTGAAATACAAGTTTTGATCTTTATTCATACCAAATTTCAGACCATTTCGATCTCGGTAGTACATAAAATTATATTGTTAAACTTTGACGCAGGACATGTTTTATTTGTTGCTATGTTGAATGTTTTGATTTGATTTCATCGATTTCTGTTATCAGCTTTGATCGTTGAATTCGTGCCGATTTGTTTTGCTTGGATTCGTAACTCAATCTCTATGTCCGTATCAGTGTGCGTATCCGTGTCATCTTCTCGTGCATCTCTAGCCTCGAAAGGTGAGCAATCACTCACGATTAATGTCCTTATATTTATTAAATTTGATTTCAATTGAAACGACAATTGAAATATGCTGCTGTTAGTTATTTATATTGCTATATCCATGACATCATCTGTATCTGTTCACCTGTGACACCTGACATCATTATCTGTTATTTATATTGATATATATATATATATGTCATCATTTGTATCCGTTCACCTGTGACATCTGACACCCTTATCTGTTATTTATACTGATGATATATGTCTGTTACCGTTGTTATATTATTATCATATCTGTTATCACTCTGCAAGTTCCCTGTTAGTATAGAATCACTATGGGTTGAAATGATACATACCCGAACGGACTTTAGAATAGGAGAAAATCGTTATGGGTTGAAATGATAAACACAAGCGATTTTCAAATTAAATTGAATTTGGGATTTCGGGTTGAAAGATATATACCCGAATATATTTTAAATTGCGGATTGAAATGATAAATGTCCGTATCACTTGACCATAGGATAGAAAATTATATACAGACACCGTTGGTCTATATATAAATGTTTTGAAAAACATTTCTACGGTTTTGAAAGAAATATATGGTTTTAATAAATAATGATTTTAAAGATTTATTAAAGTTGATTTAATAAAGTTGATTTGAATCAATATGAAATATGTTTAAGTATTTATTTATCTATATTTTCAAATATAGAGTTTATAATGATTTGAAATTGATTTGAAATTATATTTATTTCAAAATTATACTTAAATAAAGTTTGATTTGAAATTTATAAAATTTGAAATTCTAGAGATATGTTTTAAATTGAATTTGATTAAGTGACTTTAATGAATATTTCAAATGATATAAATTTAAATGAGATAATTTGTTTATTTAAATTTTAAATTGAAGTCATATTTAGATGTATTGAAATGATTAAAGAAATATCTCTGAAACAAACGTAATAAAATTAAATTGAGATATAAATGTAATTATCAAATTTAGTTTTGGAAATGTGAATATTTAAAGCTTTGAAATATATTGAAATTTAATGGTTTATTTTATGGTTTAAATATGTATTTGAAATCGATAGATTGAAATGGTTATTTAGAAACTGAATCGAATTGAAATTGATGATTTGAGATTTGATTTAAATCAAAATTTTGGAATTCGAGTTAATTTGAATCGATTTGTGAATTTTGAGGAAGCTATTTTATTTTATAAAGAAATTTTAATATTTAAACTATTGATATTTTACTTTATAAATTATTTTAATATAAACTATTTTAATATAAATCATTTTTAATATAAATTACTTCATTTATAAACTATTTTATTATATATACAAATTTTAATATCTAAACTGTTTAAAAGAAAAGTGTTCTGATTTCCAAAATGCTATAATTTCAAAGTGTTGTGATTTCCAAAATGCTATGACTTCAAAGCTGTGATTTCCAAAGTGTTTTGATTTTTTTTAAAAAACTATGATTTCAAAAGCATTATAATTTTGGAAAAGTACTGATTTTGGAAATGGATTTATTTGAAGTAAAAGTGATATCGTATTGATATGGTTTTTAAAATGGCAATGATGTGTCGGTTTTGAAATATAACTATTTTGAAAGTTATTAAATGACCATCGGTGAAATAATACGTAGTTATTAAAGAGACCGGGATCGGATATGGACATACTCTCTGTCGATACCGAAACCACTTTAATAACTAATATACGCGGAGTGTTGATCCAGAATGAAGTGGATGGTTTTGATGAACGCGTTGACTGAAGAAAGAGAACGATATTGGATGACCCCTGACATGACTAAAATAGGAGCCGCGCCGGGCCATTGAGGATCGCCATCTCTAGCGGACACACTTCTTCGTTACCATATCTATTACTTTTGTGATTCGATTTGGGTGCACCCCTCGATTATGGGAGTGTTGTTTCGCGGTGTTGGGGTAGTAGCTGCTATGCCCAACATCAGTCCGGATCACGCAACTACTAGTATCCTAGTTGGTATTGCCTCATGTACCTTGTCATACTGATTATCCTATTCGCGACCACTACGATTTTGGTTTGTACCTTTAGTATATGGATTGCCCTCTGGTGACTTCCGGTTTTGGGGAAACTACGGTCTTGTATATGCTCTTGGGAATAAAAATGTGTTAAGGGTGGAATGGGCCATGACTTAACGCTATTTTGATATCGTACTTTACTGATTAGACATTATCTACTTAGCGTATTCTACTGTATATATAGATAGTTTGATGGATCCTTAGAGGATGGTTATCCCAAACATCCTTTGAGTCACTTGTATTTCAGTCGTTATTTCACTTGAGTTGAATTTATTGATATAAGAATGTTAATCCTGACTCGAGTGTTTTGTGTTTCTTTACGCTCGGGTCAGACTGAGTGTACCAGTATTCGAGACTCACCTTTGGAGTTGGAGCTTCTCTTGGAGATCCAGCTATCTGTCCAGCTTTCAGATATTCAGTTGATTCCAGTGATGTATTCTGATATTGTATTTGACTATTGTATTGAGATATCTATGTATTCGAGACCTCTGTTGTATCTTGTTAACTCTGTTATATATATAGTAGCTTCATGAACTACTATTCTTTTGTTTCCGCTGCATTATTGTTATATTACTCTGTGTCTGTGTCTGTGATCTGTGATTATTTTATTTACTATATATGCTGAGTTTTGCCAATTTAAATTAACAATCTATTATTTTGAATTATTCAAGTCTGACATGTGGGGATTTATTGTCGACTTGAATGGTCCAAAATAGTGGGTTGTTACATGAAACTTCTACTATATATTCTATAATATCACTAGAAGGATTAGAAGAGCAATATTTACCCTATATTTCAGAGTATTCCTTAATAAATGAATTAACAAATAATCAACCAAATCAAACAGATTATTTAGAACAATTCCTTAACTTAATGAATCAAGAAATTTGTATACATGAATTCAAATATAAGATTCGAACTAATACTAATAAATGTTACTTCTATCCTTGGTACCCAGCCTTTGACAAAAGATTTAAATGTAAAAAATGTACCATAGAAATATGTTATATTTGTGCAGAAAAAACAATTTGGATTAAAAGTACCAAGTGAGAACAAACCACAGTATACAGATAAAAATAAAATTAATGAAGATAGAATAAGAATTCTTGAAGAAAAATAAATAATTTAGAACTTGAACTGGATGAATTAAAAATACAACTTCAAAAGCTTGAAACAGAAAAAATAGAAATAACACAAAATAAAGAAAAAGAAATTATACAAGAAAATCCTGATCTAATACATGCAAATAACCTTAACACAATTGACCAACCTTTACAAATTCCTTTAATTTGTAATATAGAAAATCTAAAAGAATTAAGAATATTAACAATGATAAATGTAAAGGATTGGAAATCCAATTACTAGCATTTATAGATACAGGAGCTACAAGTTTGACAATAAACTCTGAACTAATACCCCAGTATCTTATAACTAAAGCTACAAAACCAAAAAGAAGCCTCCAATTTGATGGAACTTCAACAATAATGTCAGATATAATAACAAATGCTCAATTAAGATTCTAAACTACATTTAATGATTGGTTCCAACATTATAATCTAAAAAAATATGGGTAACTAAATTAAATCTAGGAAATATAAATCTAATATTAGGATTAGATTTTATATTAAGTGAAAACACACAGTTCTCCTTTAATAAGGATTAATTACAAATATCAAAGAAAACAACCCTAACACCTATACTATCAGTGTATACGCTAGAGAAGCATGGTGGATATAAAAAACAAGAAACAGAAAAAATTTGCAGCTGTAAAATTCCCGGACAATGCCAGAAAAATTGTAGTTACATTGAAAATATGGAATCAAGTCCTGATTCAGAACTTGAAAACAATATACAATATAATCTTGAATATGACACATGTATCGAAATGATATGCCCAAATATAATAAGTAAGCTATTACTAACTACCGAAGACATAGATCAAATAATTAGTAAGTTAGAAAAAATAGAAATCATAGGAGAAAAACCTTTAAAATATTGGGAAAAAGATGCTATTTATTGCAAATTAGATATAATTAATCCAGATATTACTATAAAAACTTGATCACCAAAATATGATAACTGGATGGTTGAAGAATTTAAAATGCATATAGAAATATTAAATAAATTAGGCATAATAAGAAAAACAGATTCTAGACATAGAACGACAACATTCATAGTACAAAAAGAATCTGAAAGAAAATGAGGACAATCTAGAATGGTAATGGACTATACTAGACTAAACGATAATACTAATGAAGATGGATATTGCATTCCTGATAAAGATGTATTAATCAACAAAATACAAAATAATTATTGGTTTTCTAAATTTGATTTGAAATCTGGATTTTGGAAAATAAAAATGCATCCAGAATCTATACCATGGACAACCTTTACCTGTTCAGAAGGACATTATGAATGGCTTGTAATGCCATTTGGATTAAAAAATGCACCACAAATATTTCAAAGAAAAATGGATGATATTTTTAAACATTTTAGCCAATCCACATGTGTATACATAGATGACATATTAGTGTTCTCAAAAAATAAAAAAGAACACATATCTCATTTATATACTATACTCAGATTATTCGAAGCACATGGTTTAATAATTTCTAAAAAGAAAATGGAATTATTTAAAAATACTATTGAATTTTTAGGAGTTAAGATTGGTAAAGGACGAATAGAACTACAACCCCATATTTCTAGGAAAATATTAGAATTTCTCGATAAATTGGAGAATTTGAAACAATTACAATCATTTCTCGGATTAATAAATTATGCTAGACCTTTTTTAAAAAACCTTTCCAAATATATAGGACCCTTATATAATAAAGCCAGTCCTAAAGGAAAGAGAGAATTTAATGATGAAGACATAAAACAAATCCAAAAAATAAAAGAATTAGTCAAAGGATTAGGACCAATGACTTTACCTCTTAATACAGATTATTTGATAATAGAAACAGATAGATCATCCTATGGCTGGGGTGGTATTTTATTATCAAAAACAAACAAATTAGACCCTAAATCTACAGAAAAAATATGTAGATATACTTCTGGTACGTATAAAGAAAAAGGATATATGACATCTTTGGATTATGAAATTCTTGCTATAATTTACTGCTTGGAAGCATTTCGTTTATTTATTATCTCTCATAAAGAAATTACAATCAGAACTGATTGTGAAGCTATAGTAAAATATGCGGATAAAAGGAAAGAAAAATCCATTATAAATAATAGATGGATAAAATTTAGACATACTATACAAAATTGTGGTACCAAAATTATTTGGGAACATATCAAGGGAAAAACAAATATATATACAATCCCTGAGTCTCTTTCTAGGTTCTTTATTGAGCTAGAAGAGGAACAAATTATAAACATATATGAGAAAAATCTAGTCTGTACCCTAAATAATATACATGCCACATATATGCCCTCTGTAACATATAACAGAGCTAGATATAGTAGTCCTCATATACTAAATAAAGATCCGTGCAATCACATAGAAGACCATATGCTATATATATTTGCAGAAATGGCAGCCTCTCTAGATAGTACAAAATTCCTAAAAAACTACACACAGAATAAATTTGTGACTAAAATCCAATTGACAGGTGATCAACATTTAGTCCTTGATAATATATGGAATAATGCAACACCACCCCAAGATAATAAATAGAAGATGAGCTTCCTATATACTTTGGTAGATATATTCTCCAGCACAGAAAATAAAAGGCTTTCCCACTATGCTTTGTTCAATGGACCCGATGTAGGAATATATATATCATGGGAAGAAATTATCCCAAAGATAAAATATATAGAACAAAATCCTAAATATGGAAGACCGATATACAAAGAATATTGTGACTTAGATATCGCCAAGAAGGCTATAGAAAAGATTCTTGGAAAATATTATATATTATTAGATTCGATAAAATAGATAGAAGATATTGCCTCCGGAAGTCTAATAAAAGAAGAAACTTCTATACCTCCTCTAAGCCTTAAACCAAACACTACTTTTGCAGCTATCACTGCTAAAGATATACAAAAGGGGAAAATGGTAAAACTTGGAACTCCTCCAACCTTGGTACCTATACAAAAATTCACCAAAAGAGAAGAACCAGCATCAACTTTTCCTAAGCCCCTAAACTGAGAACTATATTTTCTGACATTCCCTATAAATCATGATGTGGCAACTTATAAAATATTGTATAAGGTCTTATCCAGCATAACAACAAGGCAAAATACATGGATATATGTTAATTAGGAAATTGTTAGAAATGACAATATTCCATGTACAAATCTATATAAAGATTGCTCCAATTATATGGCAGATTGCAGGTGTACCATAATTGCCTCAATGCCCCAGATAGATTTGAAACTTACACAATATAAGTATTTGGTCCAAAATAATGTTGTATTAGAACCTTCTCTATTATTAAATTACGGATTTGTGAAAAGGATATACGTAGACAGTTGGAACCAGACTGATCTACCTGAACCTCTTGGTTCTATTACTGATTATTTCACAGAAGTTCTAGATACTGATATTTGTCTAGAATTCTCCTATATACCTCCACATTTTGGTAAGCACATATATGATCCAGCTAGACATATCATAAAGATCAAAGCGTACAATTTTGACCTAAATTATGAAAAGTGGGAAAATCAAACAATTTCTCCAGATATGTCATCCAATAAAATGAATGAGCAACAAAGTTATGAAAGATACATGGCATATGTTCTTGGCTCTAATCTTGGTTGGGACAGAACTGAAGAAAAAGATTTTAAACTATATGCAGAAACTCAAGCCATGAAGGTTTATATCAGCAAATCAATAGAAGAGTTTGGCCATATGTACAGAGAGTTTGATATCTTCCACCCTAAGTCTCATATAATAAATAATTTCAAGCGTCTTCTCAATAAGCATCCTATTGAAGAGAAAGAATCCACGAATTCTACAGAAGAAGAATAAAGATAAAGTCTAATGTGAAGCAAAGAAGAATCTGATGTGAAATAAAGCTTGCCCACTAAAATAAAGAAGATTTCCAGCTGGCCATTGTCTGTTTTAGTGCGCTACTTTATTGAATAATGTAAAATAATATTATGTGACAACTGTATGTTATTGTAACTGGTTGAACTGCCTATATATTTAGCAGATGTATGTGGAGATGATCATCGAAAGTTGAATCATCAAAACTTGTATTGTAATCAAATCAGTGAGAATAATAAAATTAGAGCTTTTTTCTTTTCATGGCGCTTGGCAATAACCTGATGATATGTAGATAAATCTTTCTGATCAAAGCTGAAGGAAGAAAGGATAACGATTATACAGCTATGTAAGATTATTTTTTACCCTTTGTTACTTAATTTACTTATGCTTTATGATATTTATACGAAAAACCCTATTCTTAAGTACTTTTCTTTGACACCAAATACTGAGAAAATCCAAATCTCTCTTAACCCATAATCCAACAGACGTAAACTCGTTTAAATCTGAAAAAGTACCCGTTTTGGTAAGGTGCCGTTAGGGGAAAATAGTAAGACGAGAGTGACAAGGTGAGGATTTGTGTTAGGAAAAAAGTATTTCGGTAATAAGATTAAAATATTTTAAGCATAGTTTAAGTATAACCACCCATGAGTATAAGTAATATTTCGTAAGAATGTTTTGGTTAAAACAATTTTTCATACAGTATAATCCTTATCTGATTATTCCAGAAAGCTTGGATTACCTTCACAAAACAGATCTTTTTACCCTTTAAAAAATTACATATAGCCCAAAAATATTCAACAAAAATTTGTTTTCTTAATGGAAATATTAGAACAACACATAGAAGAAAATTTTCTAATAAAATTATTCTCTAGAATGAAAAGCCTAAATATTAAAGATAATGAACAATATGAAATAACAACGATATTTAAGCAAAATATGCAGAAGAACTAATAGACCTGACAGATGACCCAGAAATAGACCTATATTACACTATCAATAGTATTAACAGACATATATTAATAAATAATCTAAAAGAAATAAGACCGATAAGCAAAAGAACTTTTACCAAGTTTTGTGAAGAATACGGCAAAGTTCTTAAACAACAAAAAGAAATAGAAGAACAAAACAACTCATATTATTTTTGTATATATACGTACAATGACTATTGGTAAGTATTCAAAGGAGAGAGACTATAAGTTTCTAAGGATAAAATTAGAAGACTCTGAATATAAATTAAGATTTAAGGTTCCTAATTCCCAACTTAGAAATCTACTTAGTGCACCCTTGGGTGTTAATCCTACAAGATTGCCACTAAGATAGTTAACCTTTTTAAATAATTTAACCTCCCTCTAGTGTGTGTGTGTGTATATATATATATATATATAAACACACACACACTTAAACGCAGACACTTGCACATATCAATACACATACTAATGTCTGCACCTATGCCCTATTTTCTTTCACCCCGAAGTAACGTTGCATCACATTACCCAATTGTATATACTAGATTACATAGATGGTTAAAGGAATTAACATGTATATGTGAGCAAAATTTGCTCACCTGGAACCGCGTTTCAACATCCTCTCTGCATTTTCAACCTAATGCACACATGCGGCCACCTTGGAGATGACGCACGTGCCTCCCTCTTTGCTATAGATGTATACAAACTTTGAGATGAACATATTTAAATTTCGCATTTTATTTTAATTTATATAATTTGATTTTTAATTTAGAAGTGGAAAGTTTTTACTGATTTTTGAAGCTTCAAGAGGAAGGTCCCAAAAATGAATGGAAGGAAGCTTGCATGAGTGATAAGATGAAGGGGGATAGATAATTCTGGAAATTGATTTAAGTTTGGGTTTTGAGTAAATGGGCTTGGGCTAAAACATAAGAATGGGCCTTAAAATTTAATTATAAGAAAATATATGGGTATATTTCCACTTACTTAAAAATGAATTTCATTACATTTTAATTTCATATTTCAATTATATTACATTTTATAAATATTACCTTCACACTATAACTTATGTAAGTTTAAATATCTTATTTTCCAAGTTAAATCCTTTTATTTAATAACTTCAAATTCACATTATCAATCAAATCACCAAACTTCAATTTTATAAATTAAATTACTATTATTAACTCTAATAAATTACTACTTAAAATCGGGTTGTTACATATGGACTATTGGGCCATCTCTCCGGGCTTCCTGCCTTGATAGTTCCTAAATTTGACCCGTCTAGTCTATCAGAATATCGCTTAGTCAAAAGGTTGGATAACACTTGCCCTTTAAAGTACATCTTGTTTCAAACATAATGTGCTTTGAATCGAGACAGGTTGGGATTGTTGTAAAGGACTCCACTCTATGTTTTGAATGGTCTTTATCTTTCCTTCGGATTGTTCCTGTGAAGAATTATGTCTATAGCTATTCATCGCAATGCTTTACCAGCATCTGGCATTATAAAATGGGAATAAGCTCTCTCGATCTATCATACCAAGCTCAGTAATTTTTAACTGGTTCCTCTCATGGACTTTCCAAGTTTGAATTTGACTTATTTTGAACCGGCTAAGAACTATCGAGTTGTTATTAGTACATGGAATAAGCTGAGCTATTTCAAGAGTAGATGGTTCTATGTCTAGTGTCCATTCTGGATTTGCACGAAGATGGCTATCTGGATGTAAGTTATACTTCATGTGTTTAATGTAAACTTACCTTGCGATTCTGCAAGCTTAATCATATTCCTTTTTTCATTCAGACATTCCGATGAGACCCAGTGGCACGACACTTGCAAATGCCATTAGAGCTCTCATGGCGCTTCCGGAAAAGGATAGAGATATTGGAGTTCTTTTTCCAATGAGAATCTTCTAGCCCATAACATGCTGGCAACGGGCTGTAGCATTGGTCAAGTTTAAGTGGTCACCGCGACGACGATGACGATGACGACGAAGATGATGATAACGATAACTTTCTTGGAGGTGGTGATGTAAATTCTGATGTGCCTTTAGTCCTAAGTCCAAGCGTTGAAGCTGAAGAGAATGTTGAAGCGGTGCAAGAACACACTAAGGAAGGCAAAATTGTGTGCGAAGGTGGCGAAGCTGGCCACGATGATGTCGATGTGGGCCACGAGCCTTCGACTGAATAGTCTAAGAATGACCAACAATTCGTTCTAATAAAGAGGCTCATAATGAAATTTCCTAAAGGACAATGTTCTACACAACCCCGGCTAGCGACAATAACGGAGAAAACTCCTTCACACCCTTCTGAAGATACATTCGCTGGTTTGGGGCCTATTCCTACCATGTTTGGCTCTTTTGACATTGGTAATATGAGCCTTGAGGGTCTCTCCTCTCCTCTCCGCTTTGATACTTAAATCACTCCTACCAACGTGGGAGAAATCACTCCCATTAGCAAACCTCCAGCACATAGTTCGTCCGAGGGACACTAGGACACTCACACATGCACTTGACTCATGTCTCTGCTTATTGGAGCTAACTTGTCCCTGTTTCATTTGTTGGATCCATGGAGAGGAAAATATATATGTTTCAATCTTTAGAGGAAAATGTGTCTCGACAAAGGCATCGCTCAGACATGTATCATCATGGTGGTGGCCGAGACTCGGAGTCCAGCCATCAGTTTAGCCATGACAGAGGCAGTTGTGACAGAGACTATCCATCTCATGACTCTACTTCCAGATACCGTTCTAGGTCCATGTTTCCTCCACCAAGAGGATCAGACAAGCATTTTGATCACCATGATGATTTTCAACCAGATGATGCTTCTCGTGCACCACTTCCAACTTTATTTCTCGTTCAACACTCGACATCGACTCACGTCAGTCGACCTTCTGACCGTAGGCACTATAAGGGCAGTTCTGAGGCCTCTCATCATAAGGCTAACAAGAAACCGATTAAAGCTCCGTTCGTCACTGTGGAGCAACAACTTGCCATTGATGCTTGAATGGATGAATTGAAGGAACAATTTTCGGATGTATGTTTTGATGGACTCGTGTTGTGCCCATCTGAAGAACATTATGCTATAGGTCAAAGACATGACTGTTGCTTACATAGCTGATGCTTATGATCAATATAACTAATGGAGGTGGATAACCAAGAAGATCTCCAAGGTTTCGAAAGAAAGGAAGCTCGAGATCGATAATCTGGAACTTATGGAGATGCAAATGTTTGTACCAAAATTGGGCACAACACTCTTCGGATGTGTTTGAAGAGATAAAATGAAGAATATAAATGGAAAATGAGGAAGATCTAACAAACACACCAACCGATAAACAGGAAAAACGCACAAAAACACACAGATTTAGAGTGGTTCGGCGTATGGCCTACGTCCACTATGAAATGGCTGACTTTTATTGATATTTACTTACTGGTTACAAAGAGTTACAACAATATAATCCATGTACAATGATATTTTCGGCAGAGTCTGGACGTAGAAGAGCCAAAAGTCCTTTTTCATCTGGTCCTGGGCTGCTATTTATACACGTAAGCAGCAAATATCTCGCCCAGATCTCGGAAGACCTCTTCTCTCACGTGGGTGAGCCCACGTTATCGATCCCCGGCCGTTTGGACTCGACCCATGATCGATACGAATGAAATTCGTATCGATCAAGATTTAGCCGAATTGAGTCGAGATCGATCATGAGCATTCCTGAGGTTGCACGAAAGCTCTTGTGAAAATTTGGTAGCATTTGGACTTGTAGATCTCGAGTTATGATCAATGCAAGTTTGAATTTGTTGAAGGCTACCGAGTTCGCATCACTTCTGGGGACGTGATGACCGATGACGTGGAGCTAACTTTTAGGATCGATCCACTTTTCATTCCGAGCGACCAAGTCATCCACTTGACTATGCCTTCTTCGTATCGATTATGTGAGGATCTGTTCGTATCGATGCTCGCAGGTCACTTCGTATCGATGGATGTTGGCCGCTTCCTTTCGTTTATTTGAGTTGGGATCGCATCGATGGCTTAGACTCCTATTCGTATCAATACTTTGCACTCTACTTCGTATCGATAGCTTAGTGGATGCTTTGTATCGATAGATGGATGACTTCTTTCGTATCGATCAGGGATGATCGGTACGAACCATGCAGGTAGAAGACCGATACGAAGATTGTATTCATAGGACCGATTTAAAGTGACGTGTGCAGATGGATACGAACTATGCGTTAACCATGTTAGATACGATGTAGGGTGAAATTAATGGATACAGAGCAGTGTATAGTTGATGGATACGAACTAGATGTTTTCCATGGATGCGATTTTGTGTGATTCCGATGGATACAAAGGATGTTGCTTTGGACGGATGCGAACGAGGATGGATACGAAGGATGTTGCTCTGGATGGATTCGAGTGAAACCGATACGAAGGAAGTGAACTGATGGGTACAAATGGGAGCATTGCTTGATGTGCATCGATCATATCTTGAGCATATGAACTCCGATCAACTTAAAATTTGGAACGTTGGCTTATATAGCTTTGATTATCGTGTCATATCAATTGTAGCTTGATCCGGACTCGGGCAAAACTTATCAGTATCCATAGTAGACCTATGTACAATCGATCTCCAGGACGGGCCGTCTTCAGTTTCCGGTCAATTCCTTGGTACCACGGCCTTGCCAAAAGGCGAGTAAACATTTGCCCTCCCAAAGTACGTCCTGTGTGAACATGACGTACTTTGAAAAGCTACCACCTTCATTCTGAAAAGTTCTATCTGATCTTTTGAGTAGTTGTTGTCTTTTCGTCGAAAGATGTAACCTTTGATTGATCTTCAGTAATATAAATAACGAATTGTTGGCTGCCAATTGTTGTACTGTGCACTGTTGTAACTGAATGTTGAATGATAGCAATCTGTTGTTCATTGTTGTAATCAACACCAGGTGAGCATTTAACTCCTGTGAAATTTGAAAATTGAATGTTAGTTCGACATACATGCACGTATGTTAACCTTACTCCTGTTCACGTTTGCACATTCACGGGTCGTAAGTGCCGCAATTTCTCTGGTGACTAACAAGGTAGTTGTAATCGACGTTGTGTTTAACATTTTCTCTCCTTTACAATCGCAATTCCATGACCCGAAGGTGCCCAATTTAAAGAAATAGTGTGAATTCTCCAGGAGGTGCCCAGTGAGATTAGAGAGATCGAGTCGGTGCTCACGGATGAAAATTTTAGGGCCGTCTGGCTAATTGACCGAGCCTAGAGCATAAGGCTTGAAAGATCTCTTAGGGCAGCTCCGGCAAGATGGGCTAAGCGTAGGGCACCCGGGGTTGTAATTGCTGAGCAGGGCGATGAAGAGGATACAGCCATGGAAGATGAACCCATAGTCGGGCCCTTAGATAGTCCTCGACATTCAGAGGGGAAGAGGAAAGGCAAGGGAGTTTCTCACAAACTTCATAAGACTTCAAGATGGAAATCCGTTGTTATGTCTCTGCCAGCCACCGGTGTTATAATGTCGGAAGCTCCTCCCCCAAATACGGAGAGTCCTTTCGAAGGACTTGTAGACATTCTGATTTCGGACTATGTGTCGCTTCAACAAGATACCGGGTTGGAAGAGCTTCAAAGCGCCTTAGATCTAGGCAAGTCGATTCCTTCGAGTATGGCCGACATATCCGGTTGGTCGTGGCGTTTGCACATGCAGACACACACTCCACGACACTGCATAATTTCTAATCATAAGCTATTCATTTCTGAAGATTACCAACTCTGCTTCTCTTTTCATTTTACAGGCACAATGTCGAAGCGAGGATCGATGCTTGGCAGCCTCCATTCTGCTCGCTATTCGTCTAGTTCATATCACGAGTCTCGCAGATGTGAGGCTGATAGAGACCGCGATCGCGGCTACTCCAGCCAGGAGAGGGAGCTCTATGAAAGGGATAGAGATAGGGAGTACAGGCGTCGCTCTTGGTCATGCTCTCCGCTACCCAGAGGTCCAACAAAACCTTCGGGTTCTGGGAAACAAATCCATGAATCCTCACATCAAACACCACCTTCTCAAATACCAAGACCTGATCAATAGCGTCGAAAGTCTGAAATAGAAACTCCTACTGATATTGAACAAGCTATCACAGAGCCCACCGGGGAAGGAGTGATCAGAATTGCTAAGCTAATTTTTTTTCTTCCAAATATCTGTTTTGATGGCTTCGTCTTTCCCCCGCACTTAAAGAAAATTCTTGTAGAGGCAGAACAAACAATGCATGACTACATTCACGATGTCTATAGCCAATACCGGGAATGGATGAAAACCGCGGACAAAGTATCAGCGGTAGCCTTTGAGCGAGCGAAGACAATTGAAAAATTAGGGACCGATCTCGCTCCAAAGGACCGCATAATCCAAGTGCTTAACGATGAGAATGAGTCTGCGAGAACTTCAGAGATAGATGACAATAAAAGGGCTGATGAGGCAACTCGGCGGATGGAAGAGATGAGGCGGACACACTTAGCCCTGGTTGAGGAGATGGGACATCGGACCACCACAGTTATGGCCAAAAGAGATGGGGCGCTTAAAGAGCTTGAAGAGCTTAAAGCCAAATTTGATGAAATCGTCAAAGAAAAAGACGATGCAAACAAAGCCGCCCAAGAAGCATGTGAACAGGCTGTGGTGCTTAGGGATGAAAGGGATGCGACAATGCTCAAATTTCAGGAAGGCGATGCCATGTTTGAGAATGAAGTGAAAGTGGCAAAGACTAGGTTGGAGACCGATATCGAAGATCTTCTTATCACATATAACGCCAACGTCTTGAAGCATCGAAATTTGACCTGGCTCGAAAACTATCTTTCACATTTGTACAACGCTTGGTGCCGCTTGGTGGAAGATGAAAAGGCAGAGCATCAAGCTGAATCTATTAACGAATTTGAATTGGAGAATCAGATGTTGAGTGAGGAAGAAAGAAAAGTTCTCCACGACATCACTATTACATTCGAGAAGGAGAAGCTCGGTACTTAGCATTCGAAAGCTGAAGAGGGTTTTGGCGTTAAGCACCATGATGTGGGTTCCGAAACTCTTGTGCCAACCCTCCCCGAATCTACCTCTACGGTCGATTCTCAGTCTGTTCCTGCATGTAATCCTGATCAACCACAGTTGTTTCCAGCTCGCGAGCATGTCTTTGAAGCTGCTCCGCTACCCGCAAGCCAATCTGAGGAAGGTATTCTGAACGTTTCTCGTGCTCATTCAATGTCGGAAGCATTGCTTGAAGTAATCACTAACAACTTTTTCTTTGTCTCTATTCAGTGATAGGAGCTACATCAACCGTGCCGCTTGTAACCCAAGAGACGCATCACGCGCAAGAAGCCCTCATAACAGAAGCGACCACTACAACGGCCACTGCACCAACTGACGGAGCGTAGGGGAGCATGTTTACTTTTGATGAGCATATGATGGAGGAGCTTCTCGGTCGTCACAGCGCCCCTTTTTTTGACCTTCCATTTTTCATGGGCGGAGGAGCACCCATGGTCAGCTCCTCAGGTCCAACTGCCAGCATCCCCGCAAACGCGCAAACACTTCATGAAGAAGAGATAATAGCTGAGATCAATGCTGAGATGGAAACGGCCGCGAGGGCCAGCGGTATTGGAGGTGGAATGGTGGGTCCTGGCCCAGCTCCTTTGCGGACGATCTCTCCAAGAGGCACGGTTGTCGATACCAGTGTGCTTCCCCTGTCTTTCATTTTCGATCATGTTCCTCCGACTCCGCCTCCAGAAAGCATTCCAATTTCCGTGAGTTCGGAGGAAGAGATTACCATAATTCCCCCGGCTGGAGACCAACCACCAAAAGGAAAAGGCTTGAAGAGGCATCCAAGTGGTAGCTCTAGTGGGTCGACGTCGGGGAGGAAGAAGAAGAAACTGAGGGAATAGACGTATCTTCTCGCTCCCTTTTTTTGTAGATAGATAGGAATTTCTTGTTGCTTCTTGTAGGCCGTGTATAGATGCGGGTTCGGCCCTTGCTAGTAGGAATTCTTGGAAAGATTTTTGTACTTATCCTTCTTCTTCAAAGTAGTTAAAATAAAATTCCATTTTGTTTCCAGCATAACTTCGTGTTTATTTGCTTAAGTATTTCAACGCTCGAACTTCCATTCGATGTACTTGTGAAGTTCTAATTTTCGAATCAAACCTGAGTTTAGCTGTTAAGTTCTGAAGCTACGGCTTCAGGTCTCGACCAAAAGTCAAGTCAGGTTCCAATACCGCACTACCTTGATTAGTAGCTGGTATTTAAGTTTTTCCCCCAATTCCGGGGATAAATCGAAAAGATCGGTTGGCAGTTGCATTTCGCGTTCAATACATCGAGCTTAACTTTGTTGAATCGAGGCTCAAACAAGACGAGTTCGAGTTGTCGAATCACACCCGCTCATCCATTGGTGATTGCATCCATGCTCTGGGGAGTGCACTTGTTCGTCGGCAGTCGGTTACGCCCGCTTAAGATTTAGAGATATGTCCACGCTCTGGGCACTTAAGTTACTTTATGGGCGTTCAGCCATACCCGTTTGATATTTAGAGTTTCGTCCACACTATGGAGACATAGATTGATTCGTGGGTGGTCAGTCACACCCGATTTGTCTTTATGCTCCGGTCCGCACTCCAGGGACTTGAAGTTAGACGATGGGTGTTTGTACTCCGGTCCATATTCTGGAGACTTAGAGTTAGTTGATGTTTATACTCCAGTTCGCACTCTGGGAATCTGGAGTTAGTTAATAGACGGTCGATCACATCTGTTGTGAGTTTCAGAATTTCGTTCGCACTCCAAGAACGATGGATGTATCAGGATCGTAGATGGTCGGATCACATCCACCCTGAGTTAACCAGCGAGGTCGTTAGATGGACGGATCCATCCTCCTCGGACCTGGTTTAAGTGCAGGCGAAGTCGTTAGATGGACGGATCCACCCTCTTCGGGACCGTACTCGTAAGTTTATACTCCAGTTTGCACTTTGGGAATCTGGAGTTGTTAGAGGATTGTCGCGTATCAATCCTTTTTTGGCTTCAGTGTGATGACTTGCCCCTGAGCTCAGGTTTCACTTAGCGAGTGACCAATCATATCACAGTCACCCCCTATTTGAATAAATCCCACCGTAGGATGGAACTTAGCTCTCCGTGCATTTTGATGGTCGTATGATGCATTTGTAAAAATCACTGCTCTGGCTCGAAGAGATTGCATTTTATTGCTGAAATAAGAAAATACAGCAAAGTCAGTTGCCTTATTACAAATTCAAATTTTGAAATGCATAAACAAATTGCAAACGAAAAGCAGACTGAATGAATAAATAAAGCCTGTTATGTGTAGTAGCGACGAAGACTCTCGCTGTTCCAGGCTCTCGTTAGAGTGAGACCGTCAACGGTCAATAGTTTAAATGTGCCATCTCCAAGTCTTCGTTCAATGGCATACGGCCCTTCCCACGTTGGTTTCATATATGAAGAAACCAGGTAAATTCTCTTGAGGACGAGATCGCCGAGTTCAAAGGTTCGGGGTCAGACCTTGGTATTGTACAATCGGGCGACTCGACTTCGGTATGCGGCTGCTCTCAAATCAGCCTCTTCTCGCTTCTCATCCAACAAGTCCAGAGATTTGGCAAGTATTCGTCTTCAGATCATATTATGTCACACGATGAGAAGGTACTTCCATCTCGATTGGAATAACGGCTTCTGAACCGTAGGAAAGAGAAAATGGAGTGTGGCCAGTCGCGGACTTGTGGGTTGTTCGATAAGCCCATAGGGCCATAGGAAGTTCATCGACCCATTTGCCCCCGGCCTTTTCCAATCGTTTCCTGAGAATGGAATTTATAACTTTATTAACAGCTTCAACCTGCTCATTCGCTTGAGGGTGTGCAACTGCAGAGAACTTCTTCTGGATGTGGAATCATTGACAGAAATTCTTAAATTCAACACTGTCGAATTGTGCTCCATTGTCAGTAATGATGGTATGTGGGAGACCAAATCGACAGATAATGTTGCGTACCACAAAGGTTATCACTTTTTTCGTTGTGATGGTAGCAAGGGGCTCAGCTTCCGCCCATTTGGTAAAGTAATCAACTGCAACGATGGCGTACTTCGCACCAGCTTTAGCCAGAGGTAGAGAACCAATAATGTCGATGCCCCATATTGCGAACGACCAGGGACTGACCATCTGAATTATCTCAATAGGCAGGGCTCTCGAAATCCGAGCATGCTTCTGACATTTGTCACATTTCCTGGCATAATCCGATGCATCGCGATTTACAGTCAGCCAATAATATCCATATCAGGGCACTTTCTTGGCAAGAGCTTGCACCACGGTGTGATCACCACATTCTCCTTCATGTACATCGTGCAATACTCGTTTGATTTCATCGTGGACGATACACCGGAGTAAAGGAATAAAGTACCCTCTTCTATACATGATTCAATTCTGAATAGTGAACCGCGAGGCCTTTCGAAGAACTTGTCTTTTTTCACTCATGCGCTTCGGCAGGGTTCCGTGCTCGAGATAATTTTTGAACGGAATCATCCATGACTCCTTATCGGGAATGACTTCAAATACCCAATCTGTTTCCATCTGACCAATGCTCAGGGAAGATAATGTCTCTACGGAAACGATTCCCATTTGTTATGCCTCTCCTGTACTGGCTAGCTTTGCTAAGGAATCGGCCTTCTGATTGCGTTCTTGGAGTATGCAATAAATGGCATAATAATCGAACTGATCAAATATTTCCTGAACCCGAGCAAGATAAGCAGCCAGTCTTCGGTCTTTTGCCTGGTATTCCCCCCGAACTTGACATATGACCAATTGTGAATCACAGTAAATCTCCACAGCAATATTTCTTAAATCTCTGGCAAGTCTCAATTCGGCGAGCAGGGTTTCATATTCAGCCTCGTTGTTAGTCGCACAGAAATTGAACTTTAAGGCATAGCATATAGATCGGATTTCAGGAGTTTCAAGTACAACTCCGGCGCCCGAGCAGCGGTCATTTGATGCACCATCAGTATGTAGCTTCCAGACATATTTAGGAGATTCACTAGTTTCGGGCAAGTCCTCCGGGATAGTGAATTCAGCGATGAAATTTGCTAGGACCTATCCTTGAATGGCTCGCCTTGGTGTGTAGATGATGTCGATCTGACTCAGCTCGATATTCCACTTGAGTAACCTACCAGATGTCTCAGGCCGCGTAAGGACCTGTTGTAACGGCTGGTCGGTGTAGACAGTGATAGGATGAGCCTGAAAGTATGGATGGAGCTTCCTCGAGGCAATGACAAGACAATAAGCCAACTTTTCTAGCTTCGGGTTGTTTCTCTCTGCTCCGGTTAGTCGTTTGCTAATGTAATATACTGGTCGTTGTATCCAGTCTTCCCCCCGAATTAAGGCAGCACTGACTGTGTTTTCTGACACCGCCAAGTAGATGTACAATCTCTCATGATCAATAGGCTTTGACAGAATGGGTGGTGTAGAGAGGTGTTGAACTAGCGCTCGGAATGCGCCCTCAGATTCCGCAGTCCATTCAAAGTTCCATTTCCCTTTTCTGATCAGATCAAAGAGGGAATGCATTTGTCGGTGGATTTTGAAATGAACCTGCTCAGTGCTGCTACTTTCCTGTTGAGGCTCTGGATTTGTTTTATAGTTCATGGATTTTCAAGATTTTTGATTGCCCAGATTTTCTCGGGATTGGCTTCAATTCCTTGAGCATTGACGATAAATCCAAGGAACTTTCCAGAAGCGACCCCAAAGTGACACTTCAACGGGTTGAGTTTCATTCTGTACTCTCGGAGGATTCTGAACATCGTTTCCAGGTCTTTGATATGATTGGTAGAGAATCGCGACTTCACAAGCATGTCGTCCACATATACCTCCATGGTTTTTTCGATCTGGTTAGCAAACATTCGATTAACTAGTCGTTGGTAGGTTGTTCCAGCATTCTTGAGTCCAAATGGCATGACTTTGTAGCAGTAAAGTCCCAGATCAGTGACGAAGCTGGTATGCTCATGATCGGGCAAATGCATGGGTATCTGGTTATAGCCAGAATACGCATCCATGAAGGATAAGAGTTCATGTCCAGCCATTGAGTCTACGAGCTGATCGATTCGGGGAATTGGAAAACTTTCTTTAGGGCAAGCTTTATTCAAGTCGGGGTAATCAATGCATGTTCTCCATTTCCCGTTAGGCTTTCTGACAAGTACAGGATTGGACACCCACTCCAGATATAACGCATCTTGGATAAACCCATTCGTCTTGAGTTTATCTACTTCTTCTTTAAGGGCGTCAGATCTCTCTGGATCCATACCACGCCTTTTTTGCTTGACCGGAACATGCCGCGGGTCAATATTCAATGTATGGCTCGCGATGTCTGGCGAGATCCCACACATGTCAGAGTGCATCCAGGCAAACACGTCAAGGTTTGCCCGGAGAAATTCAACCAATTCCTCTTTCATCTGTTGGCTTAGCTGAGATCCAATCTTTAGCATTCTAGAATCATCATCATTATCGATCAGGACATCGATCGTCAGCTCTGCCGGAGAAGCCTGACTATCTTTGACCTTGTCCTCACTTTCAGTATCTCTCGGGTCAAGATCTCTTGGGAATTGGTTGTGGTGCCCGGGCCTCAGCCTACGCGTTAGCTGTCAATTCTCTGTAAAGCGGACGCAGAGAGATTCCTCTACGCCCTTTCCTCTTTCTTTTCGCTGCGCCTCTCGCAGCTCGGCAACATAACAGGCTTGTCCTGCAGCCTGGTCTCCCTGAACGACTCCAACTCCATTATCAGTAAGGAATTTTAAAGTCAGACACCAAGGGGCAATAGCAGCCCTGAACTCAGCTAGGGCCGGTCGGCCCAAAAAAGTGTTGTATGGAGAGTTAATATCCAATACAATAAACTATAATATCCAGACTCTCCGGCGTTCTCCAATTCCCAATTCCACCAGTAGCTCCACCATCCCAGTGTGTATAGTCGCACTTCCATTGAAGTCATGGATGCGAGACTGACAGGGCTTCAAATCTTTCGCTTCCATTTTCATTTGATCATAAGCTCGCTTAAACAGTATATTCACCGAACTTCCACTGTACACTAAGATCCTCTTCATCCAAGCAGGACCTATTTGAGCTGATATGACAAGTGGATCAATGGTTGGGGCTTCGACTCTGTTGGCATCCCGGTCTCGAAATACGATGTCGTAAGCCATCGTTTTCTGTTGTTTGGCCGGAGCCCCGTCTTCTAAATTACTACAACATTTGAAGCCCGTATGCCTAATAGAGCTGGCATACGACTCCATTTCCCTCCAGCTCCGATCTGCTGGATGAGGACCACCACTAACAGTATTAATCACTAGCCTCCCACCGGTATGAGCGGCTTCCTCCGGTCTCGCCTGATTTGGTATCTAGTTCTGATTCGATGGACCCTCACCTCCAAACTGCAGCACCCTAATAAGATGCTCTAACTTTCTCTCTTGGATTAACTTCTCGATTATATCATGTAAATGATGACATTTGTTTGTGTTGTGACCATAGCTATCATGAAATCTACAAAACTTCCCCCGTTTGAATCTGTTTTTCTGATGATTTCTTCAGAGTAGGTTTCTTATATTGAATAGTATTGCAGGTCTGCAAATACACATTTTCCAGTGACGTATTCAAATGGGTATAATTGTCAAACATAGGGGCCCTACGTTGTGGCCCATGATTCTGATCCTGTTTCCTGTCTTGATTTCCATTGCCTTTCTGTTGATTCTGTTTATTCTGTATGTTCAAATGCACCTTTCTGGAACTCTCTTCGGTTTGTTTAATAGCGACATTGCTTTGGATTCCTTCCACACTGGGCCCCGCATCATCCTTTTTTCTAGACTGTTTTGCATCCACTCGTCTCAAGAACTGAGCTGCCTTGGAATAGAAACAGTCCAATGACGTAGGGTGTTTTCCGACCAACCAGTTGCCAAATTCGGAATCGGGATTGATCCCTTTAGTCGGTGCCATCAGAATTGAGTTATCATTGGGATTACTAATCTCAGCACATGCAGTATGAAACCTCTCCAGATAACATCTGAGTGTCTCTCCGGGAGCTTGAGTGACACTAGATAAGGTGTTAACATCTTTCGGCCTTGTGACATGCATGCAAAACTACTCAACAAACTTCGTTGCCAACTGGTCAAAACATGAGATAGATCGAGGTGGTAGACGAGTAAACCACATAGTCGCTATGCTCCCTAGGGAAATCGGGAAACATTGGCACTTGACCGCATCATAGTCTCGTGCATTATTCATTAACCATTTGTACTTTAAGATGTGCTGGTTAGGATCAGAGCTCCCTTCATAAACGGGTAGAGTTGGCATTCTGAATCGTCGAGGTAGTTCAACGTAGAGTATATCATCAGTGAAAGGGGTATGACTCAAGGAGATTCCCCAGTCGTCATTGGTTAGGCCCTAACTTTCGCGGATCATCTGACGGATCATTGTCGGGATATCTGGCATATGGACGTTCTGAGCATGCTGAGCCAAGGTGTGGTCGGGTTCCACAATGCGAGGATGGGCCGGTTGCGGTTGGCGGTCCATATCTCGCCTCCTTGGTTCTAGGTCTTCAGGAACATAAGGTTCAGGAGTATAGTTGCGTTGGTGGTGGGTTGGACCCGTTCGGTTCTGAGCATCAACTCCCAACTCAGTAGCAGTGGTGGTAGTGCGGTTGTTGGTAATATGATAAGGAACATTACCTCCTCGGGAGGAGGGTCCGGTTTGGTGGCTGGTTGACGGGCCAATCTTGGTTGCCCAAGATTCAAGGTCCGCTGATGTCCAGTAGCCTATGTATATCTTCCATCCAGCCGTGGGTGTGTGGATATATGATTAAAGTCAGAAGAGGCTGAACTTTCAGTGGATGAATTGGAAGCCTAATCCCTTCTGGATCTCCATCGTCTTTGACGATTCAGTTCATTGGTTAATTCCGCATTGGCACGGAGTTGCTGAGTAAGCTACTGACGACTTTGTGTCAGCTCTTGCATTAGCAGTTGAAACTCTTCCCTGGTGATAGGGCCTTGCGGATCTGAAGGTCCGGCAGCATTCTGGTCGGCAAGAGGAAGTTGCGTGGGGTTCTGTCTGTCCCGTCCTTCTGGATCTGCAGCTGTTGAAGTAGTCCTGGTGTTAACCATGGTGGATAGAGAAGCTCTATCCTAAACTTGATACAAATTTGAATAGGATGGAAGAACTTCTAGGGTTGAAATTTGGATCTTCTCCTTAGATTTTCACAATCCAATGTCGGCAGTAGATCCAATGAGCAGGAGAAAAACCGGGTTTTCTCAGTGAATGCACCAAAGTGTTTGTACCGAAATTGGGCACAACACTCTTCGAGTATGTTTGAAGAGATAAAATGAAGAATATAAATGGAAAATGAGGAAGATCTAACAAACGCACCAATCGATAAACAGGAAAAACGCACAAAAACACACAGATTTAGAGTGGTTCGACGTATGGCCTACGTCCACTATGAAATGGTTGACTTTTATTAAGTTTTGCTTGCTGGTTACAAAGAGTTACAATAGTATAATCCAAGTACAATGATATTTTCGGCAGAGTCTGGATGTAGAAGAGCCAAAAGTCCTTTTTCAGTTGGTCCTGAGCTGCTATTTATAGACATAAGCAACAAATATCTCGCTCAGATCTCGGAAGACCTCTTCTCTCATGTGGGTGGGCCAACATGATTGATCCCCGGTCGTTTGGATTCGATCCGTGATCAATACAAATGAAATTCGTATCGATCAAGATTTAGCCCAATTGAGTCGAGATCGATCATAAGCATTCCTGAGGTTGCACGCAAGCTCCTGTGAAAATTTGGTAGCATTTGGACTTGTATATCTCGAGTTATGATCGATGCAAGTTTGAATTTGTTGAAGGCTTCCGAGTTCGCATTGCTTCTGTTCGCATCACTTCTGGGCACGTGATGACCGATGACGCAGCGCTAACTTTTAGGATCGATCCACTTTTCATGCCGAGTGACCGAGTCATCCACTTGACTATGCCTTCTTCGTATCGATTATGTGAGGCTCTGTTCGTATCGGTGCCCGTAGGTCACTTCGTATCGATGGCTGTAGGCCGCTTCGTATCGCTCATTTGAGTTGGGATCGCATCGATGGCTTACACTCCTATTCGTATCGATACTTTGCACTCTACTTCGTATCGATAGCTTAGTGGCTGCTTTGTATCGATAGATGGATGACTTCTTTCGTATCGATCAGCGACGATCGATACGAACCATGCAGGTAGAAGACCGATACGAAGATTGTATTCATGGGACCGATTCGAAGTGACGTGTGTAGATGGATACAAACTATGCGTTAACCATGTTGGATACGATGTAGGGTGAAATTAGTGGATACGAAGCAGTGTATAGTTGATGGATGCGAACCAGACGTTTTCCATGGATGCGAACTAGTGTGATTTGGATGGATAGGAAGGATGTTGCTTTGGACGGATGCGAACAAGGATGGATATGAACGATGTTGCTCTGGATGGATTCGAGTGAAACCGATACGAAGGAAGTGAACTCATGGGTACGAATGGGAGCATTGCTTGATGTTCATCGATCATATCTTGAGCATATGAACTCCGATCAACTCGAAATTTGGAACGTTGGCTTTTATAGCTTTGATTGTAGTGTCATATCAATTGTAGCTTGATCCGGACTCGGGAAATACTTATCAGTATTCATAGTAGACCTATGTACAATCGATCTCCAGGACGTACCGTCTTTAGTTTCCTGTCAATTCCTTGGTATCACGGCCTTGCCAAAAGGCGGGATAACAGCGAGATAAAAGGATCATCGCTCATCTTGACGTCGAGATCACTAACTTCAAAACATCACCTGCTGAGGTCGAGATATGGACCGAGGATGCTATCAAAGCACTCGAGAGTGAGAAGACCAAGCATCACATTGAGATAGAGATTGCGCACCATAGAAATCGCAGTTTAGTGCTGGAGACAGATGCTTTGACCACAAAGGCAAATGATCTGCCAACCCAACTCAAGAGCGAGATGAAAACAAAGGACGAAGCCCTCTAAAAAGCTTAAGGGCATTGTGAACAGCTAGTTACCGCTCGTCAAGAAAGGGACGAGGAGGTTGCACGCGCTCAGGACATGGACACTCTCGTTAAAAAGGAAGTTTAGGCCACTGAGAAGCAGATGATAGAGAGATTCGAGCCGCTGATCATCAAATATAATGCTAATATGCTTAAGTTCCCCATCTTAGAGTGGCTCGGTGATGATTATCCCCAGGCTATGGCTTTGTCCTGGGAGCAGGTTGTTATAGAAGAGAAAGAATTTTTAAAAGGTGGTGAGGTAGACCTGACTCGGCTGGAAAAGGAGGTCTTGATAGGAGATGAGCCCAAGATGCTAAGAGAGGGCGGGCATATTCTCCATCCGAAGTTAGCCGTTACAGTGCAAAAAGTCTTAGGCTCCAGATCGTCTCCCTGGTCACACACCTGGACACAAAGCTTCTCTTGATTCATCTTCCATCCCTGAATATGATCCAGAGAAACCTTAAATGCACAAGTCTATCATACTTTCTCCCATCTTGGAAGGGAATTCTAGCGGCACTCTGACCCATATAGAACTCTAGATTGAAGAAGGTATCTTGTTGACTTCGCATGTATTTCAGAGAGTCCACATATCGTCGGTTGACATAGCTAACCTTTCTTTTTATGTCTCTCAAGTTTTAGGTCAGCCCTAGGTCATCCTACTTCACGACAAAGGCCTTTAGTCAGGACAACAAGCATCTAAAGCAGAGTCAGTGACCGTGACTACTTCAACAACGGTCACGAGTATTCCAATTGGCGAGACTTCTGAGCCTGACGAGCAGATGATAGATACCTTGTAGGATGAAGGGACCGGTACACTTCAGGGAGCTCAGACCGAAGATGTTGTTATCACTAGATTCTCCGAGCCTCTATCGGGTCCCACCATGAGTAAGCTTAAGCAACAGCTTCTTCTAGGCAAAGAGGTCAAGCTAGAGAAGATAGAGGCCATCCCTCCTCCTTTATCCATAGCTTTTCCTGGTCAGACTATATTTGTTCCAGTCACTCTTCCTCCACCTAGGAGCACTCAAAGAATGCCTACTAGATCTTCACATAGCACCCCATCCAAGGGCCAAAGAAGAAGCAGGAAGAAGCTTGATCAAGTCACACCTCCTTTTGGAGAAGGTAAGAAAAAATCCAAGAGGCAAAAGCATAAGAAGTAATCATTAGTTTGTTTTGTGTTGATAAACTCACTTTTTATTTGCAGTTGTAACAGTTTACTTCCGTTTTAGGCCGGCTTTGTGCGGGTTTGGCCCCGCTTTTGTTTTCAACTTAGACGTAATTAAAACTTGTACCTTTCTTTCCATGTTCTATTTCGAATGTGAATAACAAAGACTTTTGTTTTGTTCAATTTTCGTTTGATTTTATCTAAATATTCGAGAAATGCACTTTCCATTCGATATACTCACGATCCATTTCTTTAACGATTATTGTCGGACTAAGTTGTTAGGCCATTCTGTGATTTGCCAGCCTTTTGTTTTTCTTGCGAATGTAAAGCAATTATTGAAGTGCCAATCCCTGGATATCGGATTTTGGAATTCAGTCAAATTTCGATCACCTGGAAAGGGGATTTAAGTATTCCTTTTGAAGGAACTTTAAATGTGATTGCGCCTATCTTCGGGCGTCGATTAAGGTCGGGAAGAGATCTCTCCTAACTCCGGGCAATGATCTCCAGCCTTGCCATACTCTAGGCAAGACATTGGCATTTTGCCCAACTCTAGGCAAAAGCTAATAAATGGACGGTCGAGTCACATCCATTTTGGGTTTATACTCCTCCCATGACATCAAGGATGAGAGTTAGCGGATGAATGGTCAAATTGCATCCATTTTAGGTTTATACTTCTGCCCTCATATCAAGGATAAGAGTTAGCGGATGGACAGTTAAATCACATCCACTTTATGTTTATAATCCTGCCCCCACATCAAGGACAAGAGTTAACGAGTGGGGGGTCAAATCACATCCACTTTAGGTTCATACTCCTGCCCCCACATCAAGGTCAAGAATTAGCGGATGGACGGTCAAATCACGTCCACTTTAGGTTTATACTCCTTCCCCCACATCAAGGACAAAAGTTAGCTGGCATTCATCTTTGGACGCCAAGAGTGGTTGAACTTCAAGGGTCCAATCATGGACCATATAAGTTTGGTTGGCATCTAACTCCGGATACCTACGTACCTGCAATATACACATTCAGATTCATTCGAGTCAATCATATTTCACAACTCTTAAGCTATGTAAAGGCAGAGTCAAAGATTCGAAAAGAAATTTCACTTTATAAAAGACAGAAAATGACAGTTTCTGTCTTATTACATGGCTTTAATTTTGTACAAATTTATTTCCAAACAAATTAGCATCGTGAGCGTTCGCTATTCCACGCCCTCGGGAGTGAGATCCTGTCCACCGTTGCAAGCTTAAAAGTGTCATCTCCAATCATTTGTTCGATTGTGTACGGACCTTCCCAACTCATGCCCAAGTTCTGGGGAGCCTGGAAAGATTTATTTGAGAAATATGTTACCAATTTCAAAGGTCTGATTCCTGGCCTTGGTATTGTAATGTCGGACAACTCGGCTTCGGTGTGTAGCTGCTCTCAAGTCGGCTTCATCGCGTTTCTCATCGAGCATATCGAGGGACTCCAACAGGAGTTGCTCATTTGTTAGTGGATTCTAATGAGTTGCCTGATAAGAAGGTAATTTTAGTTCAATCGGAATCATGCCCTCTGATCCGTAGGCTAAGGCGAATTGAAAATGTCCATCCGTTGACTGTGGGTCATCCAAAAAGCCTAAAGTGCTAACGAAAGTTCATCGACCCACTAGCCCTTAGTCTTTTTCAATCATTTCTTAATAATGGACTTAATAATCTTGTTCATGGCTTCAACTTGTCCATTCGCCTGGGGGTGTGCCACCGCTACAAATCTCTTCTCTATGCGATGTTGGCGGTAGAAATCTTTAAACTCATTTGTGTCGAGTTGGGTTCAATTATTAGTAACAATTGCTTGTTGAACTCCAAAACGACATATGATATTTCGGACCATGAAGTTGATTGCTTTCTTTGTGGTAATTGTGGTTAATGGCTCCGCCTTAGCCTATTTGGTGAAGTAATCAACGGTGACGATGGCGTACTTCGAGCCACCCTTAGATATCGCCAACACACCGATAATATCAATTGTCTAGACTACAAATGGCCAAGGACTGGCCATTTGAGTAATTTCCATTGTTGGAGCTCTTGGAATCTTATCAAATCTCTGGCACTTGTCATACTTTATAGTGTAATCAGCTGCGCCTTGGTTGACTGCTGGCCAGAAGTACCCATAGTAGAAAATCTTCTTTGCCAGTGTTCGCCCCCCAACATTGTCGCCACAGGCCCCTTCATGAAATTCTCTTGGGAATTGCTTGGCCTTATTGTTGGCGACACATTGTAACATTGGAACTAAGAATCCTTTCATGTAAAGTGCTCCATGTTGAAAGATATATCATAAAGCTTGGCGAAGGAGCTTTCGTCTCTCATTTCTTCTGTCCAAAAGGATTCCCCTCTACAAATTGTTCTTTAGTGGAGTCATCCATGACTCCTCATGCTCGGCCTCCAAGATGCAATCAACATCCATATGGTCGATGCTCGGAGCCGACAATACTTCCCTCGGAACCAAGCCCATGAGCTGTGCATCTCCAATACTGGCCAGCTTAGACAGTGAGTCGGCCTTTGCATTTTCCTCTTTGAGAATATGTGTTATTGTGTAATATTCAATGTCACCGAGCAGCTCAAGGGTCCGGTTTAGAAAAGGAGCTAGTCTTGCTCCTTCTACCTAAAACTCTTTCCTGACTTGACTCGCCACCGGCTGGGAATCACAAAAGATGTGTAAAGTTTTAAGTCCCAATTGTTTGGCGATTCTAAGTATCGCAATCAATGTTTTGTACTTCGCTCATTGTTTGTTGCAGGAAAGTTAAGTATCAAGGTATAATAAATTGAACGTTCCTTAGGAGTGACAAGTATAACTCCAGCATCGAAACAACTTTCATTTGACACACCATTTGTGTACATCTTCCACCCAGCACTCTGCTCACCACTGCTCTCTAAAATATTATCTCGCGAAGTATATTCAGCTATGAAGTCTGCCAAAGCTTGACCATGGATAGCTCTTTAAGGGTGATAGATTATGTTGTATTGGCTCTATTCAGTGTTCCATTCCAATAGCCTTTTAGAAGTCTCAAGTACTTGCAAGACTTGTCTCAAAGGCAGTGTGCAAGTTTTCTCGAAGCGATCGATAGGCGTATGCAAGCTTTTCCAACTTGGGGTAATTTTTTCTGCTCCCGTCAACCACTTGCTGATGTAGTAGACTGGTTGTTGGATGCAGGATTCCTCACGTATGAGTGCGGCGCTCAAAGCATGCATTGACACTTCCAGATATATAAACAAGTCCTCGCCATCCACCGGCTTCGAAAGAATGTAGGGTCTTTCCAAGTGATCCACTAAAGCCTGAAATGTGTCTTTGCACTCCTATGTCTAACCAAAATTCTTTTTTCCCTTCTTAATCACGTCAGAGAAAGGGATGCATTTGTCTATTACTCTGGAGATGAATTGACTTAGGGCGGCACCTTCCCGTTCAAACTCTAGACCTCCTTGATCGTCTTTAGGGCCTCGATGTTTCTTAACACCTCGATCTTTTCTGGATTGGCTTCAATCCCATGGGAGTTCACAATAAGCCCAAGAATTTTCATGACGCAACACCAAATGAGCATTTCAAAGAGTTGAGTGTAACATCCCCTACTTGGAGGCCCAAAACTAACGACTACGGATGTTGCAGTCATCCATAGTTATTAATCCTCGACGACCAAATATGGCGGTGTTAGATTCATTGATACACAGAAACATATGAATATGGAAAAGTTTTAAACTTCAAACAAAGTCACATTTCATTTCAAAATATTTCCAATTCATTACATAATCCTATATTCGCAAATCAAGTTCAGAGAAAATATATTTATTTCAATACGCCAAGAGCGACATATGAAGATGCCCCCTTGAATGATCAGAGTATATACATACAATATAACAACTTTGCCATTACAAACAACACAACAGAATCAAAAGAAAAGAGAACTCTAAATAACTATCATGCCTTCTGCATGTCTCCGGAAGCTTATTCATCTTAAGAGGTACCTAAAAACCTCAATTCTCAAACTACTTAAAATCAATTGAGTACCCGAGAGTTTAAGGGGAAAACATAAACTTTGAGTCAGACATAAAGTCTGGTATGAATAATAATCTACCATCTCAAATCATTTAGATATCTAGTGAGACCACGCCGCTTAGCGGAACGGGTTTTCCCCTTACTAGTATCCTAAAACCTTTATAAAACCATATACTGTGCTCCTGAATCCACAATGGCTTAAACAATTCAAAACAGTATAATATGATGATATGTAAAACAAATGAATCAATTCTGGATTACCCATCCCCATTCATTCTGACTATCTGTCTCAATTACAGTTTCTAGGATTACTATTAACCAATTTGTTTTCATGGGCTGACTAATAACTGGTAAAATATTTAAGGACTCACCGTCCAATTACATAGTTTTAATGGGATCACTAAGAACCTATTGGTAACTCCAATATCTTTACTCTTATCCTAGTTTTCATGGGTTGACTAGGAACCTATTGGTGACCCCAATATCCTTTCTTCTTACCCTAGTTTTCATGGGCTGACTAGGAACCTATTGACATCTGTCAATATCTTAATCTGGATATAGTTTTCATGGGCTAACTACAAACCTACTGGCCCCTGCCAGTATCAAATCATAGTTTTCTTGGGCTTACTTTGAACTTATCTTTCTGACATCATCCTTTATACATAGTTTTCATGGGCTAACTACGAACCTATTGGCCCCTGCCAATATCTTTTCCTATACACAATTTTCATGGGCTTACTGAGAACCTATTGGCCCCTGCCAATATCTTTCTTTTATATTTCAGCATCCTATATTCTGGTCTTCCTGACCTCCTGGATGCAATTCTACTCATTCAGGGGTTAACTTGATTTATATTCACTACTGGGTCAACCTAGCTGGTTCTTCCGCCCTTTATCCCCAAAATGCAGTTATGGGTCCATTATAATGTGAATATACTTATATTTGAAGAAGCAAACAAAATAACATAACAATACCACTCATGTGGGTTTAATATAAAAAATGGTTAATCCCTTTAACTTGTTATTTTATCAAAGAAAGCTTCTTCTCAAAACCATTACGAAAACTCCTTTAATTTAGCCGTGGGTTTTTCCTTTTAAAATAGAGTTTGGGTTATAAGACCTTCCGACACCTTCGAAAACTGGCTTTCGAATTCATAGGATGACCTCCTTCGAAAGCATTAAATTATATCTTCAAAACTTTAGGCTCCTGCCTTTATAATACTTTAAAACCTTCCTTTCGAAACCTTTCGATTGTATTAAAGTATTAACATTAAACTTCAGAAGCATCACTTCGAAACCAGTTGAAAGTACCCATTTTGACACCATTGGAAGTAACCCTTCCGAAATCCTTGAAAGTCCCTCTTTCGAAAGCATTGAGTTTATACTTAAAATATTATTTGGGTCAAAGTGAACATAGACGAAAGCAACTCTTTCGAAACCATCCTTTATCATATAAAAATATTAGGGAAAACATGATGGCGTCGGCACCATCTCTTTTGAAAGCATAAAACATCTAGGTAAACTATTGGAAGGTTGGCGTCGAAACCCCTTTCGACACCATTGCCTTCGAAACCCCTAACCCCTTTCGAAAGTTACAGGAAGTGGCTTAAACTTATAAAACAAAGTATCTTTCGACAACATTGATATCTTCAATACCATCGAAAGGCTTAAGAACGATAGTAGGGCTTCGACTAGGTCGGAACCCCTTCTTTCTAAACATTCTTTCATAAGTAAAGGAATCCATTCAAAAGCAAACTTATGTTATGGCAACCCTTTCAAAACCCTTGTAAGACCTCTTTCGAAACCATATGCTTCGACTCCTTCGAAGGCTAAAACAAAAAAGGTAGGCGCTTTTCTTTTTAAAACAAACCAACGTATCGACTCCTTCGGAAGCTATGCTTTCGACACCTAACCTTTCGCCTTTCTCCAATCCACTACGTATCATCTTTGTGATACCTTGTGTATTGGTTTCGGCTTTATAGGTTTTGACTAGGTTGAAGACGAAAGGTACTTCCCAAAGTAGACGGAACCCACTTTTCTGAGTAAACTTGGTTTAATACCACTTAAAGTAAATCTTTTTCTAACTAACCTGTCACGTGTCAACACCAGATTGGTTGCCTTAACTTTTTCAAATTCTTTACCAAAATAATTGCCGTTAATTTCAGATCTAAACCATGGTTAAGTTAATCAAATAAGCCCTTCCATTAAGCAAAACCAATTTTGCAAAGAAGTCCCTCTTCTAAAATAATTTAATTTGCATAGCAAATCACTTTGGAAAAATCCCCAAAAAATCCAGAAATTCACTTTAATCATATTATCTAACATATCAAAATTCCAGACCCAAATTCTTAATATATTTTCCAAAATAAATTTATAAACCCAAATAACTCTATTTTCCTTTGAAAATTCATAACAATATTTCCATAGCTTGGAAAATTATCATAATTAAAACCCAACTCCAAAATCATACTTTATACAACATAAAAATTTTCCATGGCATTTAAACATCAACATATATCAGTTTTACCCTAAAACCGTGTTAAATCTCCTTTAAACAACCTTTTTTAATTCAACAAATCAAAATTCAAGCATATCATCATCCAATTCATCATAAAAGCGAATTTACCTTTAAATCCGAAAATATATGATTCAAAACAAAATAAAGATGGAATTACTATTCACCTTGCTTTAGATAAGGAAATTGGATTGAGATTCATTTCCCCTAAGTTTGATTCTCTAGCTTTTAATTTGTATTCCTCTTGTTAATGGACGACCTCTCCTTCTTATTTTTTGTTTTCAAAATGGGGAGAAAAAGGTAGAAACGAAAATATATAAGGGTAAGGGTTATGGGCGGAAAATTTCTAGTAAACCTTATGTAATATAATTAACTAAAAACTATTCTTAAGCCCATTAATCATTTTATTAAGCACGACCTTATTAGATTTATTCAAATCTCAATCCCCTTATCACTTAACATTTACATTATTCTTCTTAATTTATCTAATTAAATCTCCTGAATAATGTTATCAAAATTAGGGGTGTTACATTGAGCTTCACCATGTATTTTCGGAGAACGCTAAAAATCTCTGCCAAATCGTCAACTTTGATTCCCAAACACCGTAACTTCACGAGCATGTCATCCACATAGATTTCCATTGAGTATGCTACCAGATTTGAGGAATTATCATGATACATATATGCTATGGTTGATACAGTTATCAAAAGGAGTGAGAAGTTCATCCGTGGATTGAGACCTGAGCTTGCTAAAGCAACTTTACCGCATATTGGGGATCCATGCGATGTAGTGGAGAAGAAACTAAAGAGAAAGTATTTCCATAAGAAAGGAGCTCAGAAGAGTGGAGCTGCCAAGAAAGCACAAATAGAAATTATCTGCTACAAGTGTGATAAGAAAAGGCAGTTTGCTAATGAATGTCGCTCAGGATATAGAAAGAAGGTAGTCGGGAAGAAGAATATTAAATGCTTCAATTGTGATCAGATTGGACATTATAAAAACCACTGCAAGGAACCAGCCAAGGATGGAAAGGGCAAAGTGTTTGCATTGGAACCAGCTACCTCAAAACCAATAGCAGAGGAGAAAGGAAAAGCTATGTTAGGAGGTACGCTTTTGATTCATGGTATGTCAGTTAGAGTTCTATTTGATATAGATGCATCGTGTTCTTTTATATCTCATTGTTTTGTAGATAAGCTTAACTTAGAACCCTCATACCTAGTTACATCCTTAAGGGTTGCGAATCCGATAGGAGGGTATGCGACTCTTGGGATGAGATGTGACCACTTAGAGCTTGAATTGTTAAGTCATATATTTGCTTCTAGTTTGCATGTGTTTGATTTCATAGGTTTTAGAATTATTTTAGGTATGGATTGGTTAAGTAAGTACGATGCTAGAATATTTCGCTATGATAGGAAGATATCATTTAGACACACTAGTTGTAGTGATCGGATATTATACACAGTAGAAAACTTGAATTTCAGATTCTTGCGCTTTGTTGGGTGTTATAGACGAAGAAGATGAGTTGAATCGAGTTTTAGTTGTTAGAGAATTCGTAGATGTCTTTGAGCCAGTGATAGGACTACCACCGAAACGAACCATTGAGTTTCAGATAGATTTAGTACCAGGAGCTGAACCTATGAGTAGACTGCCAAGTAGAATGACGCCTACTGAGATGAAGGAACAAAAGGTTCAGTTGGTGGATTTAGAAGGTAAGAATTTTATCAGACAAGCAGTTCTGCTTGGGGAGCAGCCACAGTATTTGCAAGGAAGCCGGATGGATTATTAAGGTTGTGTATCGATTATCGTAAGCTGAATGAGAAGACGATAAAGAACCGATGTCCATTACCTAGGATTGACGATTTGTTCGACCAGTTGAGTGGAGCCAAAATATTCTCTCAATTGGATTTGGCTATAGGGTTCCATCAACTTAGAGTAGCAGAGGATAGTATTCCTTTGATGGCGTTTAGGACAAGATATGGATCATACGAATGGTTAGCAATGTCATTCGAACTAACTAATGCACCAGCATTAGACTTAATGAACAGAATCTTTCAAGAGCATCTGGACAGGTTTGTATTAGTATTCATGGAAGACATATTGATATATTCCAAGGATGAAAGAATTCATGAAATTCATCTTAGGATAGTGCTTGAGACACTAAGGCAACATCAGTTGAAGGCAAAGAATTCGAAGTGTCACTTTTGGAAGAAGTAAGTGAATTTTCTTAGTCATGTAGTCTCAAAGAAATAGTTGTCAGTAGATCCGGCTAAGATCGAGGCAGTGAATAGTTGGTAGAGACCCAAGACAGTGACTGAAATAAAGAGTTTTCTTGGATTAGCAGGATATTATCGAAGATTCATTAAGGATTTCACAGATAGCAGCACCGATGACTAAGCTAACTTAGAAAGATGTAAAGTTTGTTTGGACTGATAAGTGTGAGAAAGCATTCCAAAGGTTGAAACATCTATTGACCAATGCACCTGTGTTAGTTGTTCCAAAGGGTCCTGCCCAGCCTCACCTAATCTATTTTGTGAGACCATCAGTACTAGTCTGAAAGGGAATGCTGTTGGTACGGGTCCTAACAAACAAAACTAATTGCGCCCCTTACCCAAATCCCCCGATTTGAGCTTCTATCTATTGGCCACTTATTTACCCTAGTTAGCATGTCCCAGCCTCACCTAGCTATTATGAGACCATCAGTCCTAGTCTAAAAGGGTCCTGCCCAGCCTCACCTAATCTGTTGTGAGACCATCAGTCCTAGTCTGAAAGGGAATGCTGTTGGTACGGGCCCTATTCTATTTTTTCTTATTAACTTAGTGTAAGTTCTTAAAATAAGCCTCTTTTGTTATTTCTATTCTATTTGCTTATTAACTTAATCTAAGTCTTTAAAATAAGCCTTTTCTGTTATCTCTGCTATATTTGCTTATTAACTTAATTATAAGTCATTAAAATAAGCATTTTCTGTTATCTCTGCTATATTTGCTTATTAACTTAATTATAAGTTTTTAAAATAAGCCTTTTTCTGTTCTTTCTGTTTAATTATAACCTATGTTATAATTGCTCTTTTATTTTGTCTTTTTAGTTATAACTACTAACTTGCTTGCAAATGTCTCCAATTTGCCTATTCCAGTCTATCTTCTTTTTATTATAGTCTTTCTTATTTTACATCTAATTTCTATAAATCTACCGCTTATTTATATTTAATCCATATTTGTGAATTATTCTCTTTTTATTATTTTATTCGCGTAAAAGGGAATTAAAAAACTAACATTTACAGGCTAAATTCTAACGTAAAACGGATGTAAATAAATGCAAATAACTGTAAATAACTGAATAAAATAGCTGAATAAAAATAACTGAATAAAATAGACTGAAAAGAACTTTAAAAACTAGTTGTAAATAACTTATATAGAAATTGCCTCAAAATTGCAGAAAAACTACAACTATTGAGAACCTATTATTTTAAATTACTTAAAAGTCTAAAATAATTACTAAACACTCACCTGTGATCCTTAGCTCTAGTTCTTGGTCTTCCTTGATCCACTTCTAGAGCGTAGAATATTTTTATCAAAAATATTTCCTCCTTAGAAAAAATTTCTATTTAGGGTCCAGCCGCTGGCAATGAACCCAAATAGGAGAAAATTCGAATGAGAAAAATAGCTAGGCCTAGGGTCTTATTTATAGTGTCACTTAGAGATCTCAGACCATTGGATTTGAAGATTAAATCTGGTGCAACCATGTCATAGGCTCACTGGGAACCGTCGGATGGAAGCACGAACGCACAGGATCGGAAGAAAATTGGAAAACACGTCATCGTTTGCACCTGGACAAAACTACATCCAAAAAAAAGGCGGGTCGACCTATAACCAGTGAGGGTCAACCTTGCTCCTTTGGGGGTCGACCCTAGGGTCGACCTCGCCTGGTTATGGGTCGACCTGACCTTATTTTATTTTTTTCTCTTTTAATTTCTGTTTTCTTGTTTATTTCGTATCTTCTTCATATTAACTCAGATTTTGACAAACTATATATGGAAATTGATCAGAAAATTGCCACAGACACATTGGTGCAACTCACGTAGCTCGATTTTGCTAATTTCACAAACTTATTTTATTATTTAATTAATTCATTAATTTATTATTATAACTTAAATTTTGGGTTGTTACACGCTTACCATCCGCAAACAGATGGGCAAACAAAGAGAGTTAACAAAGTCTTATAGGATTTGTTAAGAGCTTGTGTGCTAGATTTTAGAGGATCATAGGAAGATCATCTACACTTAGTTGAGTTTTCATAAAACAATAGTTATCAGACTAGTATAGGGATGGCACCGTTTGAAGCTTTGTATGGAAGGCCATGCAAATCTCTAGTTTTTTTACCAGAGCAAGGATAGATTAGTTCTTGGTCCACATTTGGTTAAAGAAGCTGCAGAAAAGATTGAGTTAATTCGGGCTAGAATGAAGGAGGCTCAGTCAAGGCAGAAGAGTTATGCAAATAAGAGACGGAAAGCCTTAGAGTTCTCAGTTGGAGATCATGTTTTCGTAAAAGTGTCACCGATGAAAGGTGTGATGAGAATTAGAAAGTCAGGAAAATTGCACCAACATTCATTGAACCATTTCCTATTATAAAAAGAATCAGGAAACTCACATATAGGGTAGAGTTAGCGAAGAATTTGGCAGGAGTTCACAACGTTTTTCATATTTCTCATCTAAGGAAGTGTGTTCGAGATCCAAAGACTACTATTACACCGACTGTGCTAGAAGATCTAGTAGAGGAACCATATATGACTATAATTAGAAAACTAGTTTGTATAGTCGCGAGAAATAAGAAGAGACTAAGGAACAAGGCAGTCAAATTAGACAAATTCTGGCGGAGTGATGACGAGAGAGGCTATACTTGGGAACGATAGTAGGATTAGGGATACTTATCCTGACTTGTTTAATGGTATGTTTTACCTTTATGTTTGGTTGTTGTGTGTACCGTATCATAATTTCGAGGACGAAATTCTTTAAGGAGGGGAGTCTGTAATTACCCTAATTTTAGCTAACATTATTTAGAACATTTAATTCGGTAAATTAAATAAAATAAGGTAGAAAGTTAAGGGATTAAGATTTGTAAGTAAAGGAGGAGCCATGCCTTAATGAATGTGTTAACAAAAGGGAAACTAAACATAATTAAGAAGGAGGAATATGATGAGGGTAAAATGGGAATAGCCTTTATTCTTATACCATAAACCCTTCCATTCTCTCCACTTCCTCATTCATTCTACATTCACAAACTAAACAAAAACAATACTAAGCTTAGGCCAACCATCACTAAGAAGATTTAAAGCGAAGATAAGCTAGGATTCAAGTAGAAAGCTAGAAGAAATCAATCTAAGGGCAAGTCTCAACCTTCTTAACATAAAGCCGAGGTGAATAATAACTACCATCTCATGTTTTGATAATGATTTCGGTTTTAAAGGATAAATCCGTTTATTTTCATGTTATATGCCATATTATAGTGATTAAATGATTATATGCTTTAAGTTGATGATTTATAGAGATTTAATAAAAAAATTATGATATGTTTAGATTAGGAAACCTAGCATATGACATCCAAATGAGTTGCGTTTTTGATATATGGTAAAATAAATATTATTTTAGAAGTGGGTTTCAAGTCTCATAATGTTCTAAGTAATTATGGATTTATTATGAATTTTCTATGAGAGAAAATAGTTCATTTCGGGTTAAATTTTAAGGCAATCAAATAATGTTTTCGGGTTTGAAATTTATATATGTTAGAAAACATATCTAATGTGAAAATTATTGTGATTTTTGGGAATTTTTCCTAAGTGTTTTACTATGGTTAATAAATTATTTAAGTTAAAGGACTAAAATGTTTTAAACATTTTATTAAGGAGATGGGCTTAAGTGGTAAATTGTTTCAAACAATCCAAATTTGATTTCGGTAGCAAATTCTGAAAAAGGGAAGTGATAAAGTTTTCTAAACTAGTAAGATTTTGACAAATATTAGTGGTAGATAAAAAAATTCTTTAAAAGGTTAAAATGTAGTTTTTATTAAAATTACATCTTCGCCACTACCCCTGCTAGCTTTCGACATCATACACCCGCACAAAACCCCTTCCATACCCATTCAAAACCAATACACATGGTACCAATTTATTGGTATGTAGTGTGTTGGAGATAGGCGGAAAGTAGGACGGTGTCGAAGGCATGCATTCGAAAGGGGTGAAGTTGACTTTCAAAGCTTTCGAACCTATAGCCCTGCCTTTATTTAAAAGAGTGTTTCGAAAGGTTGCCACTTTGAACCCCTTTGATACCTTAGCTGCCGCACCAATACTTTCGCCTTAGTTAGAGGCCACTTTTTACAACCTTTAAACAATGCATGCGAAAGGGGAGACTTTCGTCTTCATCCCTTCCGCTAATATGGAAGCCGCCTTCCTCGATGTTTTTGAAATGATTGACTTTGCCGCTTTTACTAATAATTTTGGAGGCAACGATTTCGAAAGGATAGTTTTGAAGCTACTCTCTTCTCTAATTCCTTTACTTGATACCAATGTTTTCGAAAATGATGCTTTCGTCCCTGTTCCCTTAGACCCTATACTTTTATTAAATATTGAACTCAATGATTTCGAAAGGGATGCTTTCAATGATCTCGAAAGGGACTGTTTAAGGTTTTAAACAATGGTATCGAAGGTATTGTTTTGGCTTTATAGCCTAATGTTTTGTAAGTTAAAAAGAGCTTTAACTTATTTTCAAGGGATAAATAACTCTATTGATTTTAGGTTTTCATCAACATTGTTTTGTGTAAAGCATATATCATGGCATAGATACATTGAATAAAGCAAAGAGCATATTTTTCTTGTTTAAGTGTGATTTAAAAGGGTTAAATCAATTTGAAAGAAATTTTATCAAGGAAAATTGAATATGGTGGTTAGCTCTAAGTATATGACTCAGATATTAGAAAATCAGTTGGGACTGGTGTGGGGTCGCGCCCTATACTTTAGGTAGTAGCCCTAGCTAATATAAGTCCAAAATTCCAGTGTATAGGGCTTTGTCACAGGTAAAACTAAAATGATGTTACACACAAAAAGGAATTCACAAAGTAGAGGTAGGTTATTGTGAGCCCTTAAAATCATTAAGATCAGTTGACCCTAGGAGAAGTAAGTTAAGGACAGACCGTCCAGTATTGTGTCTAACAGAAGTTAGAATATTTATTAGTGAATATTAGGCTCAGGTCCCTAATAAGTTTCAAAATACGCAAAAACCCTAGTAAAAAAAAGTATGTAAATTAGGTTCCTAGAATTAAGTTACTAAGTAACTGCATATAGTTATGCAATTATTCATTGAATAATTGCAGACATTTATGCAATTATATCCAAAAGTTGCATAAATTTATGCAATTTTTTCGGTGAATAATTGCAAAAATTTCCGTAATTTTGTTGGTGAATAATTGCAGAATTTTCCGCAAATTTTTGAAAAAATTGCGAAAATTTCCTCAATTTTTTGGTGATTAATTGCGGAATTTTCCGCAATTTTTCAATGAATAATTGTGGAAATGTCTGTAATTTTTTGATATAATTGCATAAATGTCTGCAATTATTCACTGAATAATTGCTTAAGTGTATGCCATTATTCGGTAACTTAATTCTAGGGACGTAATTTATAAACTTTTTTTTACTGGGGTTTTTATGTATTTTGAAACTTATTTGGAACCTGTGCCAAACTGTCCCTATTTATTATGTCTAGTAGGCCCGAGTCAGCAAGTGGTTAATAGTCAGCCAGATAAAACTATAATGTTCGGACGGATAGTCCATTGATTACCTGATTTATATGCTCATATGTTATTTCTATTGTTGTTATAATCAATTTGATTACATGATTTTGATTTGCAAAGGATATGATTTTAAAAGGATATTAGTGAGGGGAAATCCATTCCGCTAAGTGGCATGATCTCACTTAATATCAGTAAACCGAGATGTGATAGAATTATTCACACCAGGTTTTATGTCTGACTCAAAGTTTGTGTTTTCCCATTAAACTCTCGGATGCTCAAAATTTAATTTGAGTAGATTGAGATTTAAGGTATTTCAGGTTTTAGTAGGTGACGAATAAAGCTTCCGAAGATGTGCAGGTGATAAGGATTAGCTATTTAGGAGTCTATCCATTATTGTTCCGTTGTGATGTATTTATTGACTGATGTGTCTATTTAGTACTCTGATCACCCAAGGTGGCATCTACATATATCGCTCTTGGCATATTTTGTAATAATTATATTTATCTAACCCTGGGAATCATTTTGGGATTATTTAATTGAATATGAAATATTGATTTGAAATGTAATTAGAAAAGCTGTTTTAAAATCTGTGGTGACTTTATTTTATATTCATGTGCTTCTGATATTATGGATACCATTAGTATTACCGCATTTTGTCACTGGAAGTTAATACTATAGATGACTGCAACATTTGTAGTGGTTAGCTTCGGGCCTTAAAATAGGGGATGTTACAACTTGACTATCAAAAGAGCTTATGCAATAAAGTTGTTAGTGTTATGGTCCATATAGCAATAGTCGCTATATGAGCACTTTGTGATTCTTGTTTTTACTTTACATTCTACTTGTGTTTTACTATTCATATATGTTGTATGTATGATTTCCATACTTCTTTGTGATATGATATGAACTTGAGAATTATATGTGTGTATGTGGTTGAATGATGTTCGAATATTGAATGTAATATGGAAGTGTCCATATAGCGGTAGTTGCTATAAATGCACTTTGAATCCATCTCTTCTATCTTCCTTTTAAAAAAATCTATCTTTTAAATATTTTTTAATGAAATGTTTTCTATACTTATAGTAGTATAAAAGATAGTACGAAATAGAATTTAAGAAATTTTACTTATTAAACTAAGCTACAAAAGTTATGATCCATATAGCAGTAATCTTTATGGATGCACTTTGGAAAAATATGTTTTTAGTAAAGTTTAAAATGTTATTGCTTTGGATATTTTGTGAAATATTTTCAAAGGAGTTTTGAAAAATGAATATAATTATTTTTAAAGGAAGTCTGAAGTTTAAATATATTTTAAAAGAATTTGTTTTTAATTTTTAAAGTAAAGGTTTTTCTTATTATATATACAAAACTTGTCTATTTTGTCAAATTAATAAAAGTTTTCATATCAATATTAAGTAACTATTTTCAAAGTAATATTCACTATGACTATTTATAACTTATTTATGGGTACTTTAAAAGGTATTTTATTTATATATAACTTATCAAAAATAGTTCAATATTTTACTAAAGTATGAAGGGTTTTTGTTTTACTTCTCTTCTTTAAAGCTTATTTTAATTTCTATTAAATATAGTAACTTTATAAATAACCTATTATACACACACACACACACACACATATATATATATATATATCATTTTAAAAAAAATTCTAAATTATTTTACAAAACTATCAAATTGGAAGAAGGGATGAGAAATTACATTATGTAAAATGGATCGTGTAGTTTATTTGCATATGGAATGATTGTATTACTATACTTAACACAAAAGGCCGAGCGAGGACTTCTCTATTTATGAGAGTCAAGACTGATGTTCGAGTAGGGATGAGTAATAGCACTCCAACCTACTGGCTTCCCTTTTGATCGAGGAATAGTTAAGTTGGAATGTCGGAAATGTGTTAAGTATACGAACCTTAATTTCTATAAACAATCATTTTTGGAACTAGATAATCGATTAGCCAACTATAATAACTTGATTTAATAATATAAGAAAATAGTTTTGGGTTGTAGTAAACAACATTTAAATAACATTTGTTTTTAAACCTAATTAACTATAATTAGGATTATAATTAGAATTATAACTAGGATTATAATTAAGACTATAATTAGGAATGTAATTAAAACTTTAATAAGAAATACTTTAAAAGTAATTATAAATTTTTTGGGGCTTGTAAACAATTTTTTAGTAAAATTTGTACTTAAACCCTTGAATTATATTTAAAGTGGAAAAATACATTAAATGATTATGTATATACTTAGATCTTTAATAAGGGAAATTTAAAGATAATAATAGGTATGGAATCTTTTTGAATAAAGATAGAAAAAGTATACGTTTAAAATATAAAAGAGAAAAGAGGTTTATAGCAATAGTGTTTAAGTAACATTCGTTTTTAACCTCTTTGATTTTAGTTTAAAGTAAGCAAACTTTGTTAAGTGATTTGTGAATATACTTATGCCGTTTTGATAAGTATATGAATACTTTTTGAAGTGTTGAAAATAGTATAAGTGAATAGTTAAATAGTAGAATACAAGTATATATCTTTTATAAAGAGAAATTAAATATACATACAAGTATATGAAGGAAAATTTAATTAATAAAGGAGTATTAATTAAAGGAAGTGGAAGAAGTTTTATTAGATAAAAATAAGTTTTACTAATAAAAAGAGTTTTTAATTAATAAAGGATAAATTAACTAAAAATGGATTAAAAGTCATTTAGGTGACTTGATCGTGCTTTGTATGAATTGATAGTGCTTTTATGTTTACTTGCTTAGGGAAAGTAAACGGGACTTAGTTTCCTTATGCGATCATTCTCATTGTTATTGAAATTGACCAAATATTAACTTAGGAAATATCTAAAAGGAACACAAGATAATGCTATACCCTACGTATAAACTCGTTTTGCCTTTTAAAACAAATGATAAGGAAATCCATCCGGATAGGAAAGGATCTACACCCTTATGTATTATCTGTTTATTTCTGAAAGAACCGGGGTTGAGTTCACCGAAAATCTATCGATTGGTTTTAGAGCGCTCGGTAAGCGGGAGAGCGTACTTATATGAGATGACTGAAAAGCGTAACCACTTCAAAACCATATACGTGTTTTATGTTTTGGAAGAGTTTTGTGATCTGTTTGAAATGCTAGAATCCATATAGAGATTCGTGATCTGCTCGAGATGCTGGAATCCATTTAGGGATACGAGTAGACTCCATTCTAGAGATACTTAAAGATATGCATGCGGGAGTGATACACTCGGTTTTACGTTGTGGGGACCATCTATATATTTCCTATGCTACATTTACTAAATATGTGTGGTGCTCGGAAGAATATCTCTGATTCTTGTGCAGGAGATCCGCCTTGTTGAAACAAGGGTATCTCCATGGAAATCCTACACGATTTAATGAACGCGCCTTACCCTTTTTGATGGTATAAATATTATTGCTGTGGTGTACACTTCACGAACCATAGCTATTTTCCTTACCTATATTCTACACCCTAGACATTATTATAATATCACTAGATTTTCTTATGAAATGGTTTGGTTATCGTAAGCTAAAAATCCATCCATGTTTATTTGTTGTATGGTTGTATGAGTTATCTTGATTTTTAAAGGGTTTTATAAATATAAAAATACATATGATTGAGTTTTTCATGCTGGTTTACCAGACTGAACTGGTTGTTATTTTCTTATAATGCTAGGGTCAGCTCCGTTTATATTTCCAGTTTTAGCTATTGATGCTTTAGAGCTTATGGAGAGGCGCTGGATCTTTACCTATCGCGGTTTTTATTTCCACTGCATTACTTTATGTATATATATCGAAAATTGTGAAGACATGCTGCTATAACAGTCCATGCTGATGATCGTACTTAGGTTAGTAACTCTTACATGCTAAGTATTTTAGAGTAACATAGTGTATTATCTTTTGATATCATATGTTATCATTCCACTTTGAGATTCTGATGTTTTTGTTCTCCTCTTTCTTGTTCATTTTTTTCTTCCTTTTCTTTTACCCTAACATTCCGTCTTTCTCGCACTTGAGTCCTAAGTATGTGAATACCGTGGATGTATTAGTGTTAATATTCAGGGGTCGAAAACGCGATCGTTACAACTTGGTATCAAAGCGTGAGTTTAAGCGAGAACCTTGGCTTTCATAGGTATAACTCATTAAGAGATAGGATAATGGAATACCCTATTACAAGTAAAGTGTATTTTACATACAAGAGCGCGTATTTGTTAATGATATAAAAATGTTTTATATTCTGTTAATTGGTCTGTTGAGTGATATATGAATTCTGGTCTATACATGGGACGCCATGGTATCGATAGGGATTTCTAAATACTTAAAACAAGGCAAACCAACATAGTATTATTTTTGAAATTAGTAAAGGAAATAATTTTACCTAGGATTATATTTTATATATAAAAGAATAATTTTCGAATTTGATATTCTTATTTATGATGTGTTTGTTTGTTAGGAAATGATAATATTCAATTATTATCATTTATTATTGACTAGTTGTGCTCGGCCAGTCTATAAGCATTGACTATTGTTTGTTGATTTTTTGAATTATGCTTAACTAGTTTATGAGAAGTTTTACATTTTCACTACATGGGTTGGGTAGAGAGTAATTGTGTGAACATTGAAATAAACACCTTATGAATTAATTTTCAAAGTTTGACTATAAGGTATTCGATGATAATGTTGGGTTAAAATTTTAGTTTTAATAAAAATTGTTTACTATAATTTAAAGAAAAGCATGATATTTTGGAATAAATATTTGTGAAATGAATAAATATTTGTGAAATGATTTTATATAAGAAAGTGACATAAAAATGATTTATATAATAAGATTAACAAATAAAAAGGATCTAAATTGAAAATTTGAGAACTTAAATCCCGGTGTTTTTGAAAATTGTTTTTTTAAGGTTTTAGGGAAAATAATAATAGTATTGTTTGTAAGTATTTATGAATAGAAATATTTTAAAAATGGTTTTAAAAGAGATAGAAAGTACCGAACTCACTTCTGTCGCTAGAAAATAATTCGAGTGATGATTGCAGCATCATCACCGTTTATTTTCGAGTTTCAAAGTAAGGGATGCTAGTATAGTAGTTATCTACAAGTTGTTTTGATAAAACGGATTTTGATTTAAATACCAAAAGTATGATTTGAAGTACCAAAATTATATGTATATATTATTTCAAAAAGGATCTGAAATAAAACTAGATGTTTAGTTCTAAAGTTTTTATGTTAAGTTATATTATTGATGCATGTATTATATGCATTATGGTAGTTTGGTTGTGCATTTTATATGATATGTTGTTTGGTATTTTTTCATTAGTTGAAATAAAATGGAATTTTCAATGATTTTGGATAGTCGGAAACTTCTGAATAAATATAGAAATTTAAGCTAAGTGTTTTTGTAAAAATATTAAGGATAAGTTTATGTAACCCTTAAATAGAGAAGATAGTATGTTAAATCAAGTTTTAATTTTGTAGAACATCTTGGTTAAATAGAGTAAGTATGAATATATTGTATACACTCTTAGGATGTAGTGGAATATTATACGAGTAATGAACTTAAGTACCAAAATGTTTTATAAATAAGATAAGTCTTTATAAAATGCTTAAAAACTTAAGTAATGTTTTATGAAATGATTAATAAATGATTTTAATATTAAATGAGAATATTATTTATGAGGAAATAAATGTGAATTAAACGGTAATTGGTGTAGTTAAGAAACCAATGGAACAAAGTACGTAAGTTGTACGTAGATCACATTATAGCTCTCGATCTTAGATTCGAATACAGAACTTCGAGGTGGTTTACACCGGTCCGGACAAGGATTTTTCACTAAATTCTCGATGGTGAACACTTGGTACAGATTTTTAATATGATCCCTATGTTTTCTATCACAGTTACTATGTTAGGAGAACAAAGGTGTCTAATCAAGGAACCAATCAGAGTCTGCATTAGAGAGGTCAAGTGATTTATACTAGTTTGGAAGTGGGACTTATGTGATCGAACGAGTGATCAGGTTTGATATTGTGTACGGATGGTCCATATGCATCGTACAAGCTTTGGTATATTTATGTGCTATGTTTGTTTAGCTTATGAGGAGTTTGGAAAATGACTCTTCGAATTGTCTAAGGTAGTATAAATAATCGACTAAGTAATAACCTGAGGTTGTCGAGCGTAAGATACACTTAGTAGTTTATTTATCATCCTTGTGTGATGAGAAGGTTTCTGAACCAGAGCAAGCCATAAGCTATGTTTGCTAGTGACTGTGTTACTGTTAAGTATTAATGTGAGTTGCTTATTTGATTGCCTGTATCGAAATTTCGAGGATGAAATATTCAAATATGAGAGAATGAATTAGCCCATAATTTCTAACATTTCATTTTCGAATATACCAAACTTTGAAATTTGGTTAAGTATTAAAAATGTGATTTTATAATTGTGTTAAACACTTTTTAATTACTAAATAATGATAGAAAACCTATTTTGGGAATGTGTTTATAAAAATATACAATTTTAAGAAATACTGAAAATATGACTGAAAAATGTTTTATTTAAAAATCAGCTTTTTATTCAACAAAAGTTGTATACATATTTAGAACTTGAATAGTAATACATGAAGACATACCTTCATGTTTAAAACAAATTTAATCATCTCTTATTAATGAAGAATTAAATAGAAACCAAGTGGAGATCAAAACTACTAAAGGACCCCTAAATCAATGCCTAAATCAAGGAAAGTATGGTGTGTAAGAGGCATGGGTTTAGTGTAAGGTTATGGCTAATCATATGAGGGTAGGAGAGGTCATTAGCCACTTTTATAACTTCTATAAAAGAGAACCCAAAGATCTCTTAAACGGTTGCACATTTATTTACAAAATGTCACAACTCTTTCACTCTTTTCCCTTCATAAAACTTCTTAAAATTAAAGCAACTCTAGGTAAGTGTATACTTCTTCAAATACTATCTAAAATCATTAAAAGGCATTACAAATCATTCCACCATCTTGGATCACAAAGTTTTGGAGCTTTCCCCTTCTTCCTCCTTGGCCATGTGGAAAAAGGAAATAATTTGCCTTGGCCGTGCATTTTTTGAAGCCATCTAGGCTTGCACATGGGGTGTTTGGGTTGACGGTAGGAGGTTGTGTGTTGTTGCTTGGTTGTGGTAGGAAGTGGTAGCTTCATCTTTGAATTAAAGGTGAGTTATCCTACCCTGAATGAATCTATATAAATCTAAATATATTGCTTGCTATAATTTATATTAATAAGTATATAAACTTGTTTGTTGGACTTTGGAAAGCGATATTGTTGTGTATGTTGTAGTGCTTTGCAAAGCACTTTGATTTGTTGATTTATTTGGCATGTGAAATGGCATATGAAATAGACTTGAAACTATGCAATATAAACTTGGACTTGTATTTTGAGCATACGTAATGGCATATAGGATAGAAGTGGGCTTGACTATTGAAAGAGCTTATGCAATAAAGTGGTTAGTGCTATGGTCTATATTACAATAGTCGCTATATGAGCACTTTGTGATTCTTGTTTTTACTTTACTTTCTACTTGTGTTTTATTGTTCATATATGCTGTATATATGATTTCCATTCTTCTTTGAGGTATGATATGAACTTGAGAATCATATATGTATATGTGGTTGAATGATGCTCGAATATTGAATGTAATATGGAATTGTCCATATAGATAGTCGCTATAAACGCTTTTTAAATCCCTCTCTTCTATCTTACTTTTTAAAAAAACTCTATTATTTGAATATTTTTGAATGGAATGTTCTCTAAACTTATAGTAGTATAAAAGATAGTAAGAAATAGAGTTTAATAGCTATTTTACTTATTAAACTAAGCAACAAAAGTTATGGTCCATATAACGATAGTCCCTATGAATGCACTTGGAAAAAACATGTTTTTAGTAAAGTTTAAAATGTTATTGCTTTGGATATTTTGTGAAATATTTTAAAAGGAGTTTTGCAAATGTTATATAAGTATTTTTAAAGGAAGTTTGGAATTTAAATATATTTTAAAAGAATTTATTTTGAATTTTTAAAGTAATGGTTTTACTTATTATATATACAAAGCTTATTTATTTTGTTATAGTAAAAGTTTTCAAATCAATATCAATTAACTATTTTCAAAGTAATATTTTCTATAACTATTTATAACTTATTTATAAGTATTTTAAAAGGTATTTAATTTATATATATAACTTATTAAAACTAGTTTAATATTTTACCAAAGTACAAAGGGTTTTTGTTTTACTTCTCTTCTTTAAAGCTTATTTTAATTTCTAATGAATATTGTAACTTTATAATAAACTATTATACACACATACAGATATATATATATATCATTTTAAACAAATTTCTAACTTATTTTACAAAACTATCAAAATGGAAGATGGGGTGAGAAGTTACATGTTGTAAATATGATCGTGTAGTTTATTTGCATATGGAATGATAGTATTACTATACTTAACACTAAAGCCAAATGAGGTAGACTTCTCTATTTGTGAGAGTCAAGGTTGATGGTCGAGTAGGGATGAGCAATAGTGCCTCAATCTATCGGCTTCCCTCTTGACCAAGGAATTGTTGAGTTGGAATGTCTGAAACGTGATAAATATACGAACCTTGATTTCTATAAGTAATCATTTTTTAAACTAAATAACCAATTAGCCAACTATAAGAACTTGACTTAATAACATAAGTAAATGGTTTTGGATTGTAAATAATGTTTAGATAACATTTGTTTTTAACCCTAATTAACTATAATTAGGATTATAACTAGGATTATAATTAAGACTGTAATTAAAACCTTAATAAGAAATACTTTAAAGGTAATTATAAATGTTTTGGGGTTTGTAGTAAATAATGTTTTAGTGAAATTTTTTTTATACACTTGAATTATATTTAAAGTGGAAAAATATTGATAAATGATTATGTATATACATAGATCTTTAATAAGGGAAATTTAAAGATAATAACAAGTATAGAATCTTTCTGAATAAAAATAGAAAAAGTATATGTCTAAAATATAAAAGAGAAAAGGGGTTTATAGTAATAGTGTTTAAGTAACATTCCTTTTTAACCTCTTTGATTTTTGTTTAAAGTAAGTAAACTTTATTAAGTGATTTGTGAACATACTTATACCATTGAAATAAGTATATGGATACTTTCTGAAGTATTGAAAAGAGTATAAGTAAATAGTGAAATACTAGAATACATACATATATGTATGTATGTATGTATGTATCTTTTATAAAGAGAAATTAAATATATATACAAATATATAAAGGAAATTTGAATTAATAAAGGAGTATTAATTAATAATAGAAGTTTTGATTAATGAAAGAAGTTTTATTAAATAAAAAGGGTTTTTACTAATAAAGAGGATTTTTAATCAATAAAGGATAGATTAATTAAAAAGGGATTAAAAGTCATTTAGGTGACTAGATCGTGCTTTGTATGAATTGATGGTGCTTGTATGTTTACTTACTTAGGGAAAGTAAACATGACTTGGTTTCCTTATGTGATTCTCATTTTTATTGAAGTGACCAAATATTAACTTAGGAAATATCTAGAAGGAACAATAGATGATGTTTTACCCTACTTATGAACTCCTCTTGCCTTCTAGGACAAATGATAAGGAAATCTATCTGGATAGGAGAGGATCTCCACCCTTATGTATTGTCTGTTTATTTCTGAAAGTACCAGGTTGAGTTAACTGGAAATCTATCGATTGGTTTTGGAGCATCCGGTAAGTGGGGGAGTGTACCTATATGAGATGACTTGAAACCGCAACCACTTCAAAACCATATGCGCGTTCTATGCTTTGGAAGATGTTTGTGATCTGTTTAAGATGTTGGAATTCATGTAGAGATTCAAGATCTATTTGAGATGCTGGAATCCATATGGGGATTCAGGTTCTATTCGAGAGATGAGACTCATGTATTGAAATGCTGAATGTGACTTCATCATCGATAATGATAGAAACCAAAGATAAGATGCATAGCCATTGGGATTTAGCTACCTAGAAGGGTGAAGTCGACTCCATTCTGGAAATACTTACAAATATGCATGCGGGAGTGATGCACTCAGTTTCACGTTGTAGGGACCAGCTATGTATTTCCTATGGTACATTCACCAGAGATGTATGTTGCTCGGGAGGATACCTTTGATCCTTATAGAGGAAATCCGCCTCGTTGAAAAGAGGGCATCTCTATGAAAATCCTACACAATCAGTGAATGCACCTTAGCGGTTTTGATTATATAAATATTATTATTGTGGTGTACACTTCACCCACCATAGCTATTTTTCTTACTTATATTCTACACCCCAGACATTACTATAATATCAGTAGATTTTCTTATGATATGATTTGGTTATCGTAAGGTAAAAACTCATCCGCATTTATTTGCGGCATGGTCTTTCGAGTTACCTTTATTTTTAAAGTGTTTTATAAATATAAAAATACATAAGGCTAAATTTCTCATGCTGGTTTATCAGACTAATCCAGGTGTTTATAATACTCAGGTCAGCCCCATGCATATTTCCCGTTTTAGCTATGGACGCTTTGGAGATTATGGAGAGGAGATGGATATTTATCTAGCATAGTTTTTATTTCCGCTATTTTACTTTATGTATATATATCAGCAGTTGTAAGGACGGTCTGTTAGAACTTTCCAGACTGATGATAGTACTTAAATTACTAACTCTGACATGCTACAAATATTAGAGTAACACCGTGTATTATCCTTTGATATTATATGTTATCATTCTGCTGTGAGATTCTGATGTTTTTGTTCTTCTCTTTCTTTTTCCTTTTCTTTTCTTATTTTTTCTTTTATCCTAATATTCGGTCTTTTCGACACTTGGGTGCTCGGCATGTGAATACCATGGATGTATTAATGTCAACATTCAAGAGTCAAAAAGGCGATCGTTACAAGTGATGAATTCTCTCTCCATTGAATGTTTTTTGATTTGGCAGACTGCTAATCCTTGAACTGTGGACCTTTGACTATTAGATAGTACTTGTTTTAAATTTAGTTGAGTTGGATTTGCTTAAGATCCTAGGGGATATAATCGGTCGGCAATAGAAGAGACAGTAGCAGCCAAAAAAACACTTTGCAATTAGGGCAGAGGTGTTTAAATAGTCGATAGAAGATAAAAAATAGTTGATCACATCTCATACCAGTTCTCCCTCAATCTTAGCCATTCAAAATTTAAAGCCTAAAACCTAATTTGAGTCGCCACATAGCCTTATTGCAGCTGAAATTTCTGCCCTATGATGAGCCTTAAAACCATTTTAAGCCTAAATAAATATTATATAATTAAATCTAATTTAATTGCTTGTCGATATTACATATCGATCGATATATTTATAACTATTACAAATATATACAATAATATTTATTCCTCAATTAATATTCAAAATTTTATAATTAATATTGATGTGTACGTAAAATTGTATATTTTTACTCTCATGTTTAATCTTCTTTTTATTTAAATAAATGAGCATATTAGAGTATTTTACATGTTTAAATCAAAATCTAAATTGTTTTTAAATCATCATTCATTCATTTTCATTTGAAGGCAAAATTGTAATTTTGTGTATGATTTAATATTGAGAATTTATTTGCACATTTTTATTTTTATTTGTAGGAAATTGAGTGCAAATTGGATGGAGCTTCGTGGATATATGCATGCACAAATGTTCAAGGCCAAGAGAATGTAGAAAATAAAAGAATTCATGCAATATAGAGGAGCTCACATGCCCACTAACTAGTGGTCCATAATTAAAATCACGTGCACATGTTAATGAAGACTTAAAGGCATGTTAGTAGGGATCAATTAATTTCCTAATGATTACTTGGAGGTTACACTATCTCAAGGGTATTTTTGGTAGTCCCCTAAAAATTATTAGAGTTTTAAGCATGTATAAATACCCCTTATGTTTCATGTAACCATCTTCTTCTTTTTTATGCAAAGTATTAGAACAAAATTAATGGTAAATAAAATATCTCTTTAGTGGCTTCTTAGCCTTGATCTTTACTTTTATGCAATTTTTATTTCATACTTTCTTTTATTGCTATTTTATTTTATGCTCTCTTATTAGTTTATGCTCTCTTATTTCATGTTAGTGGCATAAATTTAATTCTTGTGATTAGTTTAGTTTTATTTCATGCAAGTAGTTAGCTCTCTTTTCTTTTAATTATATCTCATTTTCCTCCTTTTTTATGTTGAAATCACTTTATGTTAATATGTATTAAAATATGTGAAGCTAAACCCCTTTAACTTAGAGGTGATGAAGCTCTCATGAAACATATTAAAGTAACATAATGATTTCATTTATGATCTCTCTTTTGTGCTTAATTGAAACTACGAATGATGGTAGTTTATGTTTCTTTTTAGTGAATTTGATAGTCTATGTTGACATCTCAAATAGGCTATGCTTGATCCAATATAAACATAAACTATTTAATCATTTGCCTAAGTGATTTTGATGATGAAAGTCAAACTAGAATTAAAATTTGACGATCTATGTTACTAGTTCATAGTAAATAGATCGTGCTTAAAATAGATTTTATTTTTAATTTCATGTCATTTTATGAGAATTAATAAGTGGTTTGAATGGTGTGTTAGAGTTTGATGGTTTAAGTTGTGCTAATTAGTAGCACAAATAAATTATACTTATAATAAACACATCAATCATTTCTACTTAAAATTAAAAGGAGAGATTATAGATAAATTTTATGTTGATTTATATGAATGATTGGAAGTAGATTTGCCTCTAAATTGCTCCTTAATCTCATAGTTTTGTTCACTTTTGCTATAGTTTTTTTTTCTACAATTTTATTAGTTTAAAACTACTTCAAAACTTTGGGCTAATTTGATTGAGTAATATTGGAATTTAATTCTTTCCCTGTGGATCGACCGAAGTCGCATACGTACTACGATTGTACGTCGTGCGCTTGCAGTATTTATAACGATTATATTTTTGGCGGTTTTCTAATCGATTGAAAATCCATTTTCAACCAAATATTTAATAGATATTAATTAATTTATAATAATTATAAACTAATTAAATCTTTTGGTCCAAATCAAATTCATCGTTTCGGTTGTGTGACTCGTTAGTTGCAAATTTAGTCAGCGATTAACATCGAACTATTGGAATGTTAATGTTCACACGTCACGTAGCAGGTGATGTGACAATTTGGTTAAATTTATCACTTATTTAGATTCGGTAAAATCCAATTTCACCTTATTAAGCGTTACCCGATTGTGACATTTATTGACCTAAGTTGATCGTGATACTAACCTCATATAACCAAGGAGACGATCCTCTCTTAAATAGTGCTTCATGTCCAATACTTCCACTCGACCCAACTATAGTCACTCGATGGACCCTGAGCCATGATTTGACTATAATCAAAGTGGAGCTTTCATATTAAAGATCCATAGTATTCTGAAATCGAGAGAATTTTGTAAATAAGTCACATCAATATTTTTATTTGACCTTAGTTATATTAACCAATAGAAAATTATCGAGCGAATCGTTCCATAGTTATCCAATAACTATCAATACGTAACCCCTGGGTGCCTCCAACAGTCATGAGTAATACATTGCCCAACATTTGAAGAGCGTTACGTACTCCAGTCCCAATGGATACATCGATATCCAATCTCGATGCATCGTGATTAGGAACATTTAAAATGGTATATTTGTTTTCATTGTGATAAATCACTCATGGTTACAACACTTTGCAACTACTATCAAAAAATGTACCATTTGTCGATTTTCTATTAAATATACTTTTAATTAAATTAATTAAATATTATAACACATTATATCAAGTATATAATAGAAAGAAAACACCTTTATTTCAAACAGGATTGGTCAACGAGTTAGATATATATAACAAATTACATAATTGCCCTCAACTCTATCAAGACTAAACAAGAGCTACTGGGAAAGAAGTCCCTCAGGTAGGTTACATGGCAGTGAGGACTTAGGGCCCAGAGAGGAGAGCGAGAGAGTGGCCTTCATTATACGAGCACGTACTCTCGGACGACCAGCTCTCTTATTGAGAGAAATATACGGTCAGTTCATTATCTAAGGTTATTTAGTCACTGGGCATTGTGGTCTTCCATGGGCTACACACGTGGCTATAAAGAGTATAGGCCGACTATGGTGTGGCTGAGGCCATACCAATGAGATGAAAGCACATGGAACTAGCGGGTCGACTTGTCTAAAACTTTACGAGAAAAACGAGCAATAATAATTCTTCATGAATTTTTCTTTCTTTGTGGTCAATATCATTTAACATTATTATTCTTCTACTCATTTTAGGAAAAAAATTAATTTTGAATTTAGTGGACGCTTCTCTTGTGTGTCATGATAAGATAAGCGCTAAAGCCTCTTCCTCTTAGAAAATGTGACGACCGCCATACACTTTTGGTGCCTAATATAACCTATAGAGTTCACTGCTATGATGCTCGACTGATGCAGGACGATTATTATGGGTAAATAGTAAAGTAAAGGCAAATATATCCATACATAATTTGTCATAATCTCACAGAGCAAGGATAAAATAAAATAATCAATATATATAGAACATGCGAGACAGTACTAACTAAAATGAACCACATATTCAGAGTGCAACATGTTCATCATAGTCATATATATAGATCACATAGTTTATACATCAAATAATAGACAAAAATGTACCGTTCCTTGATAAAAATAAAGCATTGATAAAGCTCGATAGTGCTGCATAGCAGAATATAAGTAATAGTTAGGCCAAAAGTAGATAAAAGAAAGCGTAGCCTCCTGCTAGTCCATCTGCACAATGCCATATGCTATCCCATATCTGGTATCTAATCTACTCAGTTAAGAGTGCCTGAGATAATAAGAAGCAAAGCATAAAACATCAAGTCATAAACAATCCAGTATAAGCGATCTGCAATCCCAAAATACTATAAAGGTTGATATAGTAAAATATAGGATAGGGTATGAAGAATCATACTTGACTTGTCCCTTCTTCCAAAGAGATAGCACATAATAGTATATGTTAATCTACTATCATTATAATCATATGGGTGCACTACAAGTCGAAGTACAATGTCGGGTGTCTAGGCATCTAAGTCAATAATACCTACGTAATGTGACATCTATAGAATAACAGAGCAACCATAGCTTCCATAACAACCATCAAACGATCCTCACATCACTCGCTCAAGTGCATGGGATATATAATAACCCATATGGCCCTGTCAGACAGCTAGAGACTACTCAATTTCTTGGTTTCTCAGTGCTCGATTCCATGCCAATTCATAAGACTAGGACTAGACTAGACATCAAATAAGTCCAAGGTAAGAAAGATCACATCAAACGATCTGGGATCAACATCAAGAATCCAGGTGAGCATCCTCACATACTCATACTTTATGAGCACGCTCGAAACCGCTGAATTATGAACCATCCTTTTGCATATGTCTTCATAGTAAAACACATCAGCGTTCTATTTTGTTCATTTCACAGTAGAATACATTATCGCTCAACCCAAAAGTTCCCATCATCGAACTAGTCCTTATGGATCATCATCACAACTCCCATCATCAAATCATCATTATTCATGACATCTCCACACACCCATCATAAGTCGTAGTGTCCCCTCATCAAAGTCCTGAAGTTGCTAAGTCAAAGCATCGCTTCACTAGTAAAAACCGCTCGTCGTTGAGCCATAACTTCAAAACTAAGCATTCAATGAATATGCAAACAGCTGTGGAACGTCCTCTAAACTCCCCTTGGAATCCCTAAATTTTCTAGCACTAATAATTGTGGTCGGTACCGACCACTTCAGAATGGTCGATGCTAACCAATTTGGTCTAGTACTTAGCCTATTTTGCCTAAGAACTAGCCATAGCTAAAACCTCTTCGTCCCTTTTATTTTGCTAAAACACATTTCGATCTGACCCGAAGTTTTGACATGCCAAGCCCGGAGTCAAACCACTCATCTTCAGTGTGCTCGGGATGGATCGGAACTAGTCGATGGTAACATTGCTTACATTCTATACATCCAAGACCCAAATCCTCTTATTACAAAACCCGATGAAAACAGTACTGCACCACCAAGTCATCAAATCACGTCTCAAAAACTGCTTGGGGTCCAACACCGATCACCTTTCCCTTGTCTCAAAACTCCATCATTTCAACTCCTAACTTCATGTGACCAAAATCATAGTGTCCCCAGGCCTTCACGAACACTCACATACGATCAAATCATGTTTTGAATAATTTTGCTCCTCAATTCACTCAAATAGCTACTGATCACAAATTACAGTTAAACAAATCATACTACATACAAGCATTACATAACATCTAAACATCATTTCTAAGCAATAAAAAAAAATCCAAACATATATGTTATCTGGCATTTTAACCCGGTTATATTAAACTAATTGCACGAGTTAGATTTGGTTGCAATTAAGGCCGATGACTCCGGAGTGATGATTGTGGGGCCTAGAAGTCAAGTGCAGATGATAATACGAAGTCAAGTATGAATGGAATTGATAGATATGCAAGGTAGAATGTTCGACATATGAAATATGGTTCAACACACAGGAGGGATCGACATAAAATTAGCTTCAATAAGAGGGATCAGTATGTTTCAAGGTGTGGAAGCATTCTTGTAGAAAACAGTTAATATCTTAAGATCCACAAGTCCAATGCATATGAAATTTGGTGAGCAAAACATGAAGACCCTATAGAGCTTACCCTAGGGATTGCACCTTATGGGAATGAAGTTGGATGAATCAGTTTCCCTTAGAAGGGATCGGTCGAAAGGAGCATGCAAACCATATTGAAGCAAAGATCTAGAAATAGCTCGAGCTCCACTGATCCAGTTGGCATGAAATTTGGAGGGTAAGCATATTTTAGCATGAGGAAGCCACCTTAGGGATCGCACCCTAAAATTTAACAAAAGAAGGGGTTAGTACCGATCCCTCTTCTTTGGGAATTGGCCACGCGACCCCTCCTGTGAGCCCATATGTTTTTGAGGATCCTTTTGCCGAGTTTTCAAAGAGATATTTGGCCATCTTCATCTATAAATACCGGCTTGGTTGTTCATTTTTGGGACTTTACACTGCTATTTGCTTTATATTCTTTCATAACTAAGGATTTTAATCTGATCCATCTTGTAGTCAGATTTTAAAGTTATCAATAAAACAATCTATTTAAAGTGGATGTAGGAAAACAATGTCGAACCACTATAAATCATTGTGTGGGTGTTTTTCTTTCAACTAATTTCTATTTCTTTATCATTATCCACTTTTTCCATTTTATTCTTCATTTAGTTCTCTTCAAAAAATTTCTATTGGGTGTTTGTGCCAATTTTGATACAAACATTTTGGTGCTTTCACTGAGAGCTTTGATTCTCAACTGATTAGGATCCCTTTATGGCTATTGGATTTCATAAATCCCCTAAAGGAGATCTATAGTTATCTTCAAGAAGTTCGCTCATACTATTTATATCTGCAAAAATCTAAGCAAAGCTATCAACAATGGTGAGGAACACTACATCTACTTCTCAGAACGTGGAATGAAATGAAAATGTTAGTGTCCAGCAAGGAGGCCCGGGTAATCGACCAATGGATGTGAATGCTGAATTAGTTGAAGTCTAGAATCCAACTGATTCTATTACGAGAACTGAATTCTAGAATATGATGAGAGTGCAAATGGATAACCGTCGATAATTAAATCAGCAGATTCATACTAATATCAACCTAATGAACCAACTCACTCAGCAACAGCGAGGAAAAGCTAGGAGGGACCCTACCCCTTACTTAGCATCAGAGAGTTCTAGTTCATTAGACAAGTATCACAGACATAGGTACCGTAGAACAGAAGGATATCGCGTAGAAACTTCGAGATGTTAACAGGCAGACCATCGTGGTCTGCCAAGATTGATCGGTGTCGATCCCTTCTCCAGAGGAGGGAACTTACCTATGCGCACTGGGATGCAAGCTAGAGCTGCTGCGGTTGATTTGGATGATGGAGTTCAGTTAAATGTTGGCCAAGTGCTTCCCCGAAATGACGATGAAGTCAATTTACGAGATACACATTAGGAAGATGTTGAACCAAGAAGGCATGGAACGACCCGTAGACATTGACCGGACCATTAATGTGAGGTAGAACACGACCACCACTTCGACCCAGCTATCCAAACGCCGGATTTGTCGGTTATGGTCAAACAATTAGTGAGAGAGAGTCAAGGCTTGACTAATGATGACTGGGGAATCTCGAAAAGCCATGCCCCGTTCACTAATAATGTCCTACATCTAAAGTATCCAAGGAGGTTCAACATGCCATCGATGCCTGCCTACAAGTGAAAAACCAACCCCAGGCAGAATATCATGAGATATGAATGGCTGATGGATTCCGAACAAGAAGATGATGTAACCAAGTGTAGATGTTTTCCCATAACTCTCTCTGGAATAGCAACGATATGGTTTACAAGACTACCCCCACAGTCGATCTCTCGATTTGATGATCTGGCAACAAGGTTTGTGGAGCAGTTCTGAATGCATGCAGCTCGCCCCAAGGTTGTAATGTCCCTATCCAGCATGATCCAAGCTCCAGGAGAATCATTGAAAGATTAGTTGGAGAGATCCCATACAGTGTTACAAAAATCAGTAATCCAAATGACCATTCAAGATCGATGGCCGTGATAAGAAGAATTAATCCAGAATTTGATTTTGGCGATTGGTTAGCTGGAAAACCACCCGCAATGTTGGAATGCTTTTATGCAAAGGCAGCTCAATATTTGAGGAAGGAGGAAGCCAGATCCTCCAGGAAGAGGAATGTTGTAGGACCAAATGGAGAGGGAGTACAGAGTAATATTGCTGTAAAGCAATCTGATGAAAGTTCTAGAAAAGTTCAAGTGAATGTCCAAAACAAACCAAATCAACAAAAGAAAGGCGGAGAAAGGAGCCAAAAATAAAAGAGGGATTCTGGAAGAGGGAAGCCTAGGATTTCGATGTACAATACATACACGCCACTAAATACGTCCCTGGAGAATATCTATTTGTCTACCTTTAAATACCATGCAGTACAAGAAGCTGCCTCCAAAAGAATTAATAGAGAAGCAGAAACAAACCGGGAAACATTATCGATTTCACGAATGCTATGGGCATAACACAAATGAATGCAGGCATCTTTAGGATATTATCGAAAAGCTGATTCGAGAAAGGAAGTTACAGCAGTTTGTGAAAACCACTCAGGATGGCGGGTAGGGGACATTTAACCCCAACCGAGGACAAGCACCGCACGGGACTGAGGAGCCTACATGGATTGGTGGAAGACTGGTGATCAATTAAATAGTCAGAGGACCTCATCCGGCTGATAAGAGTTGGCATGAAATGGAGCGCTATACTAGCACAATCAAGCACGTGGATTCTGAATGCCGTTCAAACATGGAAGATGGAGCTTCGGCAAAATAGCAGCATACAATGGCAGATGATATCCTGTTTAGAAATAGAGATGCAGACAAAGTGGAGGCACCAACGATCGACCCAATGGTCATTTCGGCCACGATCGGCCTCGCTTTACTGAGAAGGATATTGGTTAACTGTAAAGTTTTGTAAATATAATTTTCAAAAAAGCTTCTGATCAGATGGAGATGGAGGCCAAGAACTTAAAACCTTCTAAAGCCCGCATTTATGGCTTTAACGGTGCTACAACTGAAGCTGTTGGTTGTGTTGAATTACCTGTAAAGTTGGGAGAAGGTGAACTTAAGAGAGTACGGTTTTGCCTTTTGTTATTTTGGATGTTGACTCTCCACACAACGTTTTCTGGGCCGACCGGTCCTAGCTGAGTTCCAGGCAGCTCTTGCCCGATGGTGCTTGACTTTGAAGTTCCCGACAGATGATGGAGTCGGAGTTGTTCATGGTGATCAGGTAGATGGATGTGCATGTTATATAGCTAAATTGAGGGATGCTCAACGGAAGGAGAAAGGTAAGGGTATGGACAAGTCAGTCTGCATCCAAGCCACTAAAGATTAACAACTAGCGGCCGAGCCTTGGTTCGGGTGCCACGGTCGGCTCTATAGAGATATAGATCCGAGAGATGACGAGGAGGAACCCAAAGAGACCAAGGCTGCACCGACTGAGCTCATGATTGATATCACAGTCAGCCACGATGACCCATCAAGGGTCCTAAAGATCAGATCGCAGCTCAGCCTCCTAATGGTGAAAGAACTTGCTGGATTTATCAAAGAAAATCTCGGCGTGTTCGATTGGACTCGCTCCGTTATGTGTGGAATCTTGCCTGCCATTGCGAGCCATGCATTGAATATCGACTCGAGGCATGTCCCGGTGAAACAAAAATGATGTGGCATGGATCCGGAGTGATCTTCCGCTCTTAAAGAGAAGGCGGGTAGACTTAAAGACAATGGGTTTATTTGCAACACCCTCTACCCTAAGCGGGTATCTAATCATATACTTGTGAGAAAGACGAATGGGAAAAGACGGACGTGCGTTGATTACTCGAACTTGAATAAGGCATGCCCAAAAGACAAATTTACCCTTCCAAAGGTTGACCAGTTGGTAGATTCCACCGCCGGACACGAATTGTTATCTTTCATTAATGTGTACTTAGGATATAACCAAATCCCAATGCACATTCCCGACAAGAGCACACCAGCTTCATTACTGATGTTGGATTATATTGCTATGTGGTGATGCCATTTGTACTAAAGAATGCAGGAGCGACCTACCAATGCCTAGTTAACAGAATGTTTCAAGATCAAATCGGAAAAACGATGAAGGTATCTGTGGATGATATGCTCATGAAGTCATGACAGTCTAGGGACCACATTAGAGAATTGGTAGAAATGTTCGACATCCTCCGACATTATAAAATGAAGATTAATTCTCTAAAATGTTCCTTTGGCATTGCATCCAGTAAGTTCTTGGGTTTCATTGTTAATGCCCGTGTAATCGAAGTTAATCCCAAGAAGATCCAAGCTATTCGCAATATCTAAGCGCCAAAGACTATTAAACAAGCACAAAGTCTGAATGAGGAGGTTGCTGCCTTAAGCCGATTCATTTCCAGAGCTACCGATAAATGCATTCTTTTCTTTGACTTGATTAGGAGAGGAAAAATGAATTTTGAATGGACAAAAGATTTTAAAGATGCATTCCAAGCTTTGGTGAATCACTTAGAGAAAACCCCTATCTTATTGAAGCCAGTGGATCATTAAGATTTATATATCTACTTAGCCGTGTTGGTACATGCTATAAGTGTTGCGTTGCTTCACGAGGAGAATCTAATCCAGAGACCAGTCTATTATGTTAGTAAGCGATTGACAGAAGCTGAAAGGAATTATCCAAACTAGCATACTATTTGCTTGCATCACAAAAGCTCTGCCCTTACTTCCTGGCGCAGCCCATCAATGTTTATACCGACCAGCCGTTATGACAGGTCCTGCAATGACCTGAGACGTCTGGCAGGTTACCCAAGTGGAATATTGAGCTCGGCTAATTCGACATCACTTATCTTCCCCGGAAGGCTATCCACGATCAGGCATTGGAAGATTTTATAGTAGAATTTACTTCGCAGGATGATTTCCCAGATAGCAGTGAAACCCCTACCATACAATGGAAGTTGTATACATATAGAGCATCCAACGATCGTTGCTCTGGAGCTGGGATTGTGCTTGTAACTCCCGAAGATCGATCGATTTTCTATGCTTTAAAGCTTGATTTCCCTATAAAAAACAATGAAGCCGAGTATGAGGCTTTGATTGCTGGACTTAAACTCACCAAAGAACTAGGAATAAAGTCTCTTGAAATCTTTTGTGACTCTCAATTGGTAGTATGCCAAGTCAGGGGAGATTACCAAGCTAAAGGACAATGGCTTGCTTCATACATGTCCAAGAGTTGCTCACCGATATTGAGTGCTATGACATTACACATATTCCTCGAGATTAAAACAGAGAGGCTGATTCACTGGCAAAGTTTGCTAGCACCGAGGACGCACAATAGATGGGCTTGGTTCCAGTCGAAGTATTGAATGCCCGAGTATAAACCTGATAGGAATCGACCGGGTAATAGAGATGGAGCCTTAGAGGGAATCGTGGATGACTCCGATTAAAAACTATTTGCTATAGGGAGTCCTTCCTGAACAAAGGAATTAAAAGCAACAAGTTCTTCGTAAAGCTTCATGATATATCATATAGGAAGGAGTTATGCACAGAAAGGGTTTTTCCATTCCTCTGCTCTGGTGTATCGCTCATGGTGAGATAAAACGAGTCCTAAAAGAAATTCAGGAAGGAGAATATGGCGATCACACTGAGGGCAAACTCTAGCAAAGAAAATAATCCGTTATGGGTATTATTGGCCAACTATCAATTGAGATATTGCTGATTATGTAAGGCAAGTGCCAGATATATGCAAAAGTCCAAAGAGCTTCGCCGACAGAAATAAAAAAATGGACAGTCCTTGGCCGTTTGCCATATGTGGCATAGATATTATTGGTTCTTTACCGATCTCTAAAGGTGGTGCAAAGTACACCATCGTCGCAGTTGATTACTTCACCAAATGGGCCGAAGCAGAACCATTAGTTACGATCACAACGAAGAAATAATCAACTTCATTGTCCGGAACATCATCTGTCGTTTTGGTCTTCCACAAACTATTATAACAGACAACGGAACTCAATTTGACAATGCTGAGTTCAAAGACTTCTGCCGTCCACATCGTATTGAAAAAAGATTTGCGGCAGTCGCTCACCCTCAAGCAAATGGGCAAGTTGAAGCTGTGAAAAAAATCATAAAATCCATTCTGAAGAAGCGTTTGGAAAAGGCTAGAAGCAAGTGGGTGGGTGAACTCACAATAGCATTGCGGGCTTATAGGACCACCCATAAGTCCGCAACTGGCCATGCTCCATTCGCTCTTGCTTATGGTTCCAAAGCTGTTATTCCTGTTGAGCTTGAAGTTCCTTCCCATCGAGTGACTTAATATGATCCCAGAAGAAATAAAGATCTCCTCTTGGAATCTTTAGACTTTATAGATGAGAAGCGCGAGGAAGCTGATTTGAGGGCAGTTGCCCACCAACACCGAGTCGCCCGATACTACAATACTAAAGTCCGACCTAGAACCTTTGAAATCGACGATCTCATCTTGAAATGGCTTTTTCCTGCCCCATTGCATATGAATCCAACTTGGGAAGGACTTTATGTCATTGAGCAGAGGCTTGGAGAGGGAACTTTCAAGCTAGCAACTGTTGATGGCATCACACTCCCAATGGTGTGGAATAGCGAGCATTTACGACACTATTTCACTTAGTTTATTTCTTTTTCATTCAGTTGTATATACTTTCAAAATTTGCTTTAGAGTTTGATTTTTCGGATATGTAATAAGACAAATTATGGCATTTCCTTCCGTTTAGCAAATAAAGTTTTGAACTTCCTTTATATTTGTGTTTGCTGTAGCATTACATGTTAGTTACATTACGAAACTGACTGATGTCGGTATGCCTGAATAGGTTCCCAGAATTTGGAACCAACCGATTACGCTAGTTCTTGATTGAATTAAACAAGATGAGCATGGTCCGACCGTTCATTTGATAACTCTTGTTCATAACCCGATGGACGGAATACAGAATGAGGAATGGATGTGACTCGACTATCCGATGACCGAATAAATCCGGCCGAATGATGGGACTGAAATAAATCAAAAGTGATCGATCGCTCGCACAATTAAACCCCAAATCTCAGGGATAAGTTGATCAATTAAGAATAGTACGATTCGACTATTCTTCGAACTAACTCTAAGTTCCCAGAGTGCAGACTGGAGTATAAATATAAATCAAGTATGAATTGACTATGCACGACCTAACTCAAAGTTCCCAGAGTGCGCACTGGAGTGTAAATACAAGCCGGTTGTGATTCGACCGCCCACTAACTAGCTCTTATCCCCAGAGTGAGGATATGGGTATAAACAAATAGAAGAGTGTGGTTCGATCGATCTATTCCACAAACTCCGGCCTCAAATCAACAGGAGGAGTATAAACTCATTAAGGATAGAGCTCGGCAATCCACCGTCTAACTCCGCTAACCCGAAACCGAAGGCAGGAGCATAATCACTCAAACCGTTGAATCCGACAATGTAACATTCAGGCTCGAGTCCCGTGTTTGGTACAACTCAAGGCCACAAATGCATGGAAGCCTTGGAATAGAGTTAGTGGATTGTTATCCGAATCGACAAGCAACAAATTATAAGTACACTGAATAGAAAGTAATAGCTCAACTACTTAGATAACAATTCACACGAGGGTTCAACAGAAAATAATAAACCTTTATTCACATAATAAGTTTCAAAATTGTGATGCAAGTTTATTCAGAAAATGGGGGCCCTACACGTACAATCATTGCCAATAAAGAGAAAAACAGCTATACAAGCTATGTGCAAACAGGGCCGAAATGATGACTATTTCTTTTGCCTTCTCTCCTTTTTGGATTTTTCAGGAGTGGCGCCACCCGAACTTCCGCCTGTCTGCTTCCTCGATCCTTTACTGCCTTTGGCAGGGGAGCCTTCAAAAGTAGGAGGGAGTTTTTCAGAAATTGACCCGCTAGGTGGGATGACTTGTAATGGGATGAGATTTGGATCATCAATATCTGCATCAATGGGTTCAGACTTGGCTTGTTTCTTCAACAACTCCTCCCTCTCAACGCGCTCCTTTAGGCTGAGCTCATCGGTGTATTTAGTGGCGATGGTGATCACAACATCATCAAATTTGTCCAGCGGCAGTGGACCTTCAACCTTGTCTTCATCAAGTGCTCCAATGACTTGAGCATCGGGCCTTGGAGCATCGGTGGCTGGCAGGATCTCAGTTGATGTCGATTGTTGCTCTATGGCGGCACCACTTTTTGGAGTTTGGTCAGGACCTGGAAGACCTGTAGATTCGCAGAAACAAGAAGATAAGCCTATGACTATTGGACATGAAGAAAGAAATCAATCGAAAAGTGGAAGATAGGTGGAATACTTGCATTCAGTTGACTTTCATTGTCGCCGGGGTCCCCTCCTATAGAATGGGGGTTAATGTTTTAGATTGATAACCATGTTTTTTCGGATCGTAGCTTAGATCCTATCCCGAATCGAAAGAAATTGATGCTTCAGATGCTTGAAAAGAAGAAGGGCCCTTGGGATCAGACTCCGAAGATTCTGCGATATTTTTCCCTTTATCCAAAGATGTTAAAATGTCGAAGTATCAAAGTTTCACGGTGGTAAGGTCTAGGGATTCATTTCTGCGAAGGATCTCCCACACTAATTTCACTTCATCTAAATCGGTTTTGCCAAGGTCTCTCCATTTCATTTCAAGAATATACTCCCAGGCCTCGACGAGCGACTCCAGATAAACCACCCCAAGAGAGCTCATATCACGGTGACTTTAGCATTGTATTCGATGATCAGGGTATCAGACATGTCCTTGATTTCATTCCGACCGGCTTCCTTGGCATCCTCTACATAGGCCTCAAGCTATTCTTTCATCTCATTGTGGCCTGCTTCCTTCGCCTCTTCTTTGAGGACTTAAATATGAGAAAGTTGCTCATCAAATTTAATCTTTAAAGTCGGGGCCTCAACAGCCTCTACGATTCTTCCTGAGCTTTGATCTTCTCTTACCTCTCTTTCTTCTGAAGCTCTTCAAGCTCCTCGACACGGCGGGCCAAGATGTATTTCTCCTTTTGCAAGGAATCTTTTTCCAAGGCGAGTGCACCACTATGGTTGAGGGCGACGTTAAGTTTCTTTTTATGGGCAGCTTTCGAATGACTCGCTGCCTCAAATGTTTCCTTGTCACTCTTTTCCGCTTTAGTTAGTTTTGTTCTCAACTCCAAGATCTCATTATCGTGGTGCTTAACCATATCTTTATCATGTTTCGCCTCTAGCTTGAGACGATCTATCTCATGATGTCGCTCAATAGACACCTCAAAGATTTTTTTTTTGCTAAGTGCTGGAACGAATGTTGTACAAAAACATCATTGACGCATGCGAGAGAGCTTGCTTTGACAGTCTCTGGGATTGTATGGTTGGAGGGGAGGAACATAAGCCCGTCAAAGCAAATCTTTGGGAAAATGACCTTAAGTTCGGCCAATTTCTCTGTTGTGGAAGCTTCAGGAGCAGCGGTCGGCAAAGATAGATCAAAAGCAACGATTGGACATTTGCTCGACCTCGGTCATGGACTGCTTGGAGCTAGATGAATCAGAATATTGCTCGGGTGGTACGAAAGCTGGAGGAACGTGAAAAGAGGTCTGATCGCCATTATTGACAGGAAGATTAGGTTGCACTTCTTGATGGGACGACCGAGATTGAGATTTATGTTTTGAAGATGAAGATTCCCTAGAACGACGACTTCTTTCTCGGTCATCATCTCTCTCTATGCCTACCCAACTTTGAATCATGTCTGGATCCATATTGCATTGAGGAGCTCCATAAGTGATCAAAAGCTCGGGATTGAAACATCGAACCTGTAAAAAACCAAATACCGGAGTATAAGTGACAGTTGCACAAAAGATAGATGGAAATTTTGTGGTGAAGTGCACGTGATTGTGAGTGTCCTAGTGTCCTCCCCCAATGGACCGATTGCTGCAGCCTTGCTCATGGGAGTTTTCTCTCCTTCGCCGGTAGGAAGAATGCCGTCACCACTTCTGGTAGGAGAATTGAGCCCATCGATGTTGATGTTAGGGAAGTCAAAATGCATAATGTCATCAGGAATTTGGAGATTTGAAAACCCTTTCATCGGACTTTCTAAATGTTGGGAAGATGACTCTTCATCGATAGAAGTGATAACGAACTCCGGATCCTTAGCAGTTTTTCTCTTGCAAAGATTATATGAAAGCTTCTTTTTAGCAAGCATGTAGGGTTGCGCGCCCTGTGATGGTTCGACCACAAGCGTCTTCCCTGGACCTGCATCTGCGTCGCCGGGGTCATTGATATTGGTACCCCTAATTTTACCTTCTTCAACGTTATCCTTAGCCCCCAGATTGTGGGCACGACAGGGTTATTGATATCCCTTTCTTGTTCGATAGTGGTTCTTGGTAATGCAGCACTTCCAGGAAGCCCAATGTTATGGCCTTCTTCTAGTAGCCCAAATAGAGATAATAACTCATCGGTGACGAGGAGTCTAATGTCTCTGTCTTCGAGAGGGGTAGCACGAATTGTGGAGATCACTCTTGAAAAACTATTGCCCTCTGGACATGGACGGACACATGTAGATATTCAGAATGTTAGTTAATTCAGAATATGACTTAGATTAGAGAATTTGAAAATAAAGTCAAGATGACACTTACGTCCTTCCGACCACTATCTTGCAAAGCCAAGCGGACATCGAACGTAGAACCATTCGTGTTTGAAAAGTGTAAGTTTGTTCCAAGCACTCGTTAAGGCTTGACAGTTGGGTGAAGGCTCGAGAAAAACATATGAAGGACCTCCTGATCATCGTTTAAAGTTATAAATGAACCTTATGTCCTTAAGAGTTGGCAGGTGGGACACAATGCTCATGAATAGTAAAAAAGTTTCATGGAAAAAGGCGTAGCTGTTCGGGTGAAGTTGAGTGGGGGCTATTCCAAGATATCTTAACATTTTCTGAATAAAAGAATTGAAGGGCGGCACGCATCCAGCCCAGCACATAAATTTGTTGCATGTTGTGTACTCTTCCGAGGGCAAGTGAGTCTTGTCATTGATCGAAGGAGCCAGGACATCTTCAAATAGAATTCCATGTCTAGAACAAATCTGTGAAGGGTGGCCTCGCCAATTCTAGAGGCTTGAGAATCTGTTGGATTATCTAAGAGTAATGCGCATTCTACATCATTGGGCGCAGGACTTACATCTTCTGTCGAAAGGATGGGAACATCAGAAAAAAGGTTGGTTGGAGGGCCGGAAACTTCCATTTGTTCAGTTTGATGACCAGGGGAAAGCTTGCCAGATATGGTCGTGGAACTCGACTCAGCTTTGGGATTGCTATGTTGCAAGGCTAGTCTAGAAGACATTGCAACTAGACGCTCTGAACGTCTGATGTCCATGTCAGCTACACTTAGTAGATAATCGAGATTAGAAAATTTTACCTGTCCCTCCATGCTAAGTGTGAGCTAGTGTAGTGCAGTGTGGTGTAGTGTGACGTGTTACAAAAATAAGCAGCTTAAAATAAGAAAGTAAAGTGAAATGCCAAGACTTTGAATTCCGACCGAAGTGACCGTCATCACCGACCGTCTCAATTATCGAAGAGATTGATCTGTTGTGAAAGCTTTGGGATTGACTATAGGCATATCAAAGTGTGAAATCTGCTATTTAAGTCCATATGCTAAGTTTTAGTGCATGTTCAAAGTTCCCAAGGATTTGATCGTTCAATTTCGAGTACAATAATGAATATGCAAGTCCTATTGTTCATCGTCATCATATTTTCAAGTTCATTGAGATGGGATTAGTTGTAATTGCTCAAATAAGTGATTATGGATTAGATTTTGAGTTCTATTCAATGTACATATATGCCGATCTCAAAATGCCGATCCATATTTTGCTGATGCCTATCCCAAAGCAGCTCAACCGATCCCTCTCTCCAAACAGAAGGTGATGACCCCTTTTCTAAGACAAAATTTACCGATCCTACCATGCTATCCATTTTCACTGATCTCTACTTTCCTTCCAAAGATCATACCGATCCCACCGTGTTATTCGACTACACTGATCCCTCTCCTACTTAGCCGGTCCTACTAACCCTTCCACTCCACTAATTTTAACATACCTCCCATCAAGCTTCCACATCGATCCCTCTCTCACTTCATCAAATGAGGGATTGGTATATCCACACCAGTCAACAAATCCCAACCGACCCCTCCTATACTCTCCCTTCTTCTTCCTCCTTACCTATTCTTTCGAACCCATTTCACACACTATGACTCGCCTCCTCCAGGCCACTTCAACCACCGTTTCATCATGGCATCAAGCACCATCGTAATCGGCGATGGCATGGAATCCATTATCTCATCATGATATCGAAAGTTATAAGTAAAGACCTACCTACGTGAATGAATGAGTTAGAGTTATGGGCGAATGGTTTAGAGATGTTTGAAATGGAAGGTGAGAGGAAGTGGGTTCGTGAGGCAGGTTGAATTGCAGAAGAATTTCGTTTTGAAGCTAAGGGAGGAAAGGAAGGAGAATTCAGTTTTGATAGAAGAATGAGAGGGTTCGGTGCTTCGAAGGATGGTAGAAAAATGAAGTAAGTAAGGTTGGAAAGAAGGGATATTGGTTTATATAAGACAGTGAAGGGGTCGGCCCATATTTTCAAGCAAGAGAAAAGGGATCGACATAAAAGGTACCGATCCTGAGCACAAGGAATGGAAACGAGGGGTCGGCTAAACATATGCCGATCCCTACAAACATTTTTTTTAAAAAGAAAGGAAAGAGTGAGGGATCAGCCATGAATATATACGCAAATATATATAAGCATGGAAATTATTAAAAGCATGAACATACAAAATGCAATGAAAATTGGCGACGACCCATGAACGTACGAACATGACCGGGAGCCAACAACAAAGAATGTGTATATGAACGTGCACGTGCATGACCCCAAAAAGTTCAATTTTTCAAATCGATAGTAATTGAAATCGAACCGGAAGCCCTCAAGTACGAGGCTAGACCAGATAACCAAAACTTGTTAATCTTATAGAACTGGACATATATATATCAACCGATGGAGTATAGCCCTAGATTTATACTATTGGAAATCGACCAAGCGTCATGACGATCAATGAGAAATACAACACCTTGGAAAAATAATTCGACAAAGAGATAGCAACTATTCAGGAAGCTGGATGGATTTCATTCTGATGACTCTAACTTACTTCGATTCAAAGCACGTCATGTTCATCACAAGACATACTTTAGGGGGCAAGTGTTATTCGGCATTTTAACCCAGCTATATTGAACTAATTGCACGAGTTAGATTCGATTGCCATTAAGGCTGACGGCTCCGGAGTGATGATTGTGGGGCCAAGATGTCAAGTGCAGATGATAATACAAAGTCAAGGTTAAATGGAATTGATAGATATGAAAGATAGAATGTTCGACGTATGAAATATGGTTCAACACATAGGAGGGATCGGCATAAAATTAGCTCCTATAAGAGGGATCGGCATGTTTCAAGGTGTGGAAGCATTCTTGTAGAAAACAATTAATATCTTACGATCCACAAGTCCAATGCATATGAAATTTGGTGAGCAAGAGATGGGGACCCTAGAGAGCCTACCCTAGGGATCGTGCCTCAAGGGGATGAAGTTGGAGGGATCAGTATACTTCCCTTGGAAGGGAACAGTAGAAAGCAGCATGCAAACCATATTGAAGCAAAGATCAAGCAATAACTTGAGCTCCACTGATCTAATTGGCATGAAATTTGGAGGCTAAGCATATTTTAGCATGAGGAAGCCACTATAGGGATCGCACCCTAAATTTCAACCAAAGAAGGGATCGGTACCGATCCCTATTCTTTGGGAATTAGGCTATGCGACCCCTCATGTGGGCCCATATTGTTTTGAGGGTCCTTTTGCCGAGTTTTCAAAGAGATATTTGGCCATCTTCATCTATAAATACAAGCTTGGTTGTTCACTAATATGTCTAAAAACCATCTAACTTCAAATCTCCATATCTCATAGATGGTAATCCCAAAAGCTATTGTAACTGCACTATGGAAAGAGAAAGCATAATATCTTTCATTTGGAAGTGATTTCAAACCCTAATTCGGCTCCTATCAGAAGTTATTGGCCTTACAAGCTTTCAGTATCAACACTGTCTAATAAAACTTTTGAGGATAAAATAGTACTTAACAGTTACCAAAACTATAGACTCATATGACCTAATTTGAAGTTAAAAACATTATTTTAAGATTTTTAATATATAAAATATGGATAGTTACAGAAAACATCTTCGAACCTCAAATCCACTTGGAAACAATTACGCAGATGTCTTAAAGGACGTTATGCAGAAGAAACGGCATGGAAAAGAGACTTTTAAAAGTAGTACATCGATTGACGTTGCCACTTCTCCTAAAAGAAGGTAAACTGATGATATTGTTTCTTTGATCGAAGAAGAGACCAATCTCAACAATCAAACCATCATTTCTTAGGTTGCCTTGGGATCCTTCTCTAGTACTTCAAATATAAACACTATGCCTTCCCAATAGGATCTGCCTAATATTAAACTATATAAAGAGGTAGGTATGTCTCTATCCAACACACCCTTTAGCATTCCCAATGGTAATGTCATGTCTATTGCTCTGAAATTCTCTGCCTCCATTAAGGTAACCAATGAAGATTACTCTCCTAGTTTTAATGATTATCTAGTGAACATTCTTTGTTTGGCTAGCCTTGATTCCTCTAAAAGTCCCCCCATACCAACTTCTTTCCCACAAGATCTTCTTGATGACTTTTCGAAAAATCTTATTGCGGTGAGTTTCTTTTTTTGGTTTTTTAAGTAAGTTTTTTCATCTTTACCATGCTCAATTGGATCATGAAACAATCTTAAGCATTAATTACTTTCACAATTTTGAATTAACAAATTTAAATTGCATTAAATCTGCCTTTAAGAAGTGATTATGTCGTTGGGTGCTTATATAGCCTTGTAGTCGCACTTTAACTATTTGTTCAAATGTTGAAATGTTATTTTTGTAAGAGAATTGTTATTCGCGATCAAGTATCATACAAACAAATGAGAAGAAATGAAAGTAAAAGTCACAGAAAATTTTACGTTGTTCAGATTATTATTAATCCTACATCCATGGGATAATTCTCTATATCTTTGTTGTTTGGGTATAAGTGATTGAAATTACCCAAAGCATACAACATTCCTATTTTTTATTTTTCCATTTCTTTTTGGGAGAAGAAGAAGACCCCCCCCCCCAGTTGTCTTTAGTGCCTTCTTTTATAGTGTAAAGATATGCACCGTTGATTGCCTTATTTTCCCTTTATCCATTGCTTCAGTCTCCACCATCAGATCCTGCCATTTGCCATTCATCTACAATGTCTGTTTGTTGTGCATATATTGGTGATCTATCTTTAGTGGGAAACCATGGCATTGGTGGGAATCTTGCAAATTTGAAGCGGGATGCTTGAAAATTTAGGTGGAAAGTCCAAGCCTGTATGGATTGGTCTCTTCTCTCTTAGAATGGTAGATGTTTTAAGAGGAGTGGTGGGGACCACTTTAAGGCTTTGGGATATTGTTGATGTATGTGAAGAGATGTAGTGATGAATGTTGATTAGTGCTCAGGTCGTACTGCCTTGCTGACATCTCTAAGAGTTGACTTGACATATGCTTGGAATATATTTGAGGCTAGCTATGCTCTGAGCTAGTTTCAATTTGAGTTAGCATCCTTACAAATATGCTCGGGTTGCTGATGAGAGAGAGAAGGGAAGCTTCATATCTTTGTCATTTACCTATAAGTATGGTCCTGCATTGAAGCATATCCTGAATGGCCCTGTATACAACCCTTTAGAGTGCTTTTGACCCTTTATGGTACTGCCTAGATTGCCTCTGGTATATGCTAGTGTAGACATGTTCTTGTAGGTATTGACAAAGTGTGAGCTTTGAAGATGCGGTCAACTCAACATAGCGCGTACTGCTTCTTGTGCCTTGGTGCAGTATTCCTATTCTGCTTTTGATTTTATGTATCATCATTGTCGCCTGCCTATGTTTCCCAATACATGCAGTATTTGTCTCTTGCCGCAGTTCCCTTTATTGCAGGGTTTGGGTCGGGTTAGGTGTTGTGACTTCAAATTGGTTCCCTATGTAGTACGAGTTTGATTAATTCGGTGCCTTTTCCTCTCTATCTAACTTTCTTAACACGAGGGTAACTTTCCTAACCTTACGTCCTACCCCATTTTCCTTCACTGTAGTTTATGGTAAGAATGGTTGTAACACTTGCCCCCATGTCTATAGTGACCAAAGGTCGGGGTAGACTTGTTATCTTAAGCACCCGATCTGTATGTCTAGTCAGTTCTGTCTAATCTATCTTTTAGGTAATGGGAAAAAGTCTTTTCAGCTACACTCGCATTTAATGCTCTTATGCATATGCCATCCCCTTATTGGTCTGTTTTCAAACTGCTGTTCAATCTGGCTTTTTGTTTCTCTAAGCAGATTTTTATCACTCTTTGCACTTATTATTTTAGCAACCAATCAACGTTTCACAAAAATCCTTGGTTACTTCAATCCTGCGGCCATTATTCAAATTAAGGTACATATATTCTTTCTTCATCTTTTCTAAATTTTCTTTTATCTTTGCGCTTGAAAAGAACTGTTATTGTGTTAATTTCCAAATTTAAGGGTATTTCGATAGATTGAAAATAGGACTTGTCTAAAAATTTGTTTGATCCTTCTTTAAACTCTGACATGGATTCCTCTTTGTCTCCCTCTATGCTTCTTCATTCTAAAATCACTCGGCTGGAAGATACCATCGGTATTCTTAGGCAATTTGTGTTTTTTGGTTATGAAGCTAGGATTCCCGAATCCCATGAACATATTAACATGCCAACAAAGGGTTATATCTCCATCACTCCCATACACATCCGATGTGGTCTTTATCTTCCTATGCATCTGACTATTCGTCAGTGGTTTGCTTCCCTTGGTATCGCTCCTGTCCAACTTTCCCCTCATTCCTGTACTCTTACCTTAGCCACCTTCATTCGTTATGCTGAATATGGCCTCAATCTCACCAGCGAAGAGCTTTGGTTTCATTTTGAAGTTAAGAAGAATTCTTTAGAGGGGAGTGATGGCTTCTTTTACATTTTGGCTAGGGAATTGGTTTTTCTTAATGTTCCTCGAAAAATTGAAAAATGGGCCGAGTTTTATTTCTTCATTTCGAACTTGAACAACTATCCTCATTTCTCAAATCACTATTCTATCCGCACCATCTCCTCAGAGGAAAATAAACAATTATTCTCATAGACGACAGATTTTAAGATTGGTGATAGAGTACAGAAAAATAGATAAGTTTTTTAATTGACCAAAACTGAAAGAGCATCATCCACTATGTCCTCATTATACATTTTATTATGGCAGATTTAAGCCCGCTTCCTCCCCAACTGAATCTGGGGTATAAGTTGCTCGCAGTAGAATTTGGGAACTATCCTTCTTATGGTTTTCATCTTATCGTTTCCTTTCTTTTGTAGGTACAATGGATACTAAAACCAGTGCTAAGATCCATAAGGCTATAAAGAAAACCCAAGCCCCAGAGAAGCCACATAAGAGATCTGATGGTCCTTCCCCTTCTTCCAAAAGGTTGAACACAGCTTCTACTTTCTTATATCAGACATTCCGTCCCTTTCTACTATGGATATTCCTCCCTTTCCTATTTCCACACCAACTGGACAAACCATTTCTTCTTCATAGAGTGATCCTACCCTCGGGGTGGGCTGCTCGACTATGCCTGAAATGACTATATCTGCTCTCATAGAGAAAGTGGAAATAAATGCACAAGGTCCCTCTTTCCTTCCTAACATGGCTCTTGAGATGATCCTACCCTCGGTGCGGGCTGGTCGATTATGCCTAATATAACTATATCTGCTCTTATAGAGAAAGTGGAAAGAATTGCGCAAGTTTCCTCTTTCCTTCCCAATGTGGCTCTTGATATGTCTTCTTTCAAATTTCTATCTAAATTGGAGAAGGTTTGGTCTAATGTGAGTGATCTTCTTTCTCTCCTTCTCTTATTTTAGTTGCTTGTCTGTTACTTATGCTTATCGAACTTTACTTTCTTATAGCTTACGGCCTTGATTGTGAAGGCACATGAGAGAGATAGCACATGCCTCGCTTCTTGATCGGGTCACTAAACTTGAAGCTGATCTTACTTTATCTAATACTAAGAAGGCTGCACTAGCTTCTGCTAATGCCGAAGCCAAAGAAGAGCTTAGGATGTTCCGAGAGAGGACTGATAGGGAGGCTAAAGCTGCAGAGGATGCTCAATCTTCAAAAGAGTGTGAGCTGAGGGAGAGGGAGGAGGCACTGGCCAAGGTGGAAAAGGAGCTAGAAGCAGTAAAGGAGGAGTTGACCCAATGAAAAAATAAGCTTGATACCGTTACTTCTGATGTGACGTATGGTTTTTATGCTTCAGCCAAGCGTAATTATGGGATAGATTTTAAGCTCGACTTCCTAGGGGATGAGTCCTTAGTTTCCTTGGTCTATGAATATTGCTGGGATAGGTGGAACAAGGAAGAGGTTGCGAAGCAAAATGTTGCCCTTGGTCATTCTAAGCATTCCACTAAAAGGGAGGCGGTAGATGTCAACCTTGGGAACCTGTAATCTAAGGGAAGGCATAAAACATCTGCAAACAAAGTTAATTCCAATTCTCCAATAGATATAGATGATTAATCCCAAATTTCTTTTGATTCTCTTTTTATGAAATTTTCTTTAGTATGTGTAAGAGAATATGGTTTTTGTTTTATTATATTATGAATGGTCGCATTCTCCTTATTGTTTTATTTTGTATTCTAGGGAGAATGTGTTCACAAAATTATTGAGAGAGACCGAGGCTAAGCTTGAAAAACAAACCCTAGATCACTTTGGTTTAAGCATTGTGGCTTTATACAGGCGTGAAATGTAATTAAACAAGTCTTACATAGAGTTTAAGATAAGACTCGGGAATTATTTTCCAGGATAGATCAGGTAGTTCAAGAAAAGGAGGCTCTTAGTGATTTTGTGTTGCGCCGATGGCAATACACGTTAGAGAATGGTTCGTTTCCCCTTAATAGACTCCCATTTAGAGTGGTTTAGGCTTAATCTTAGAACCTTGATTAATGAATGAGCTCTCTGTATCCTTTTTATTTTACACATGATCATATGGTACGTGGGCAAGTAAAGATAATGTAATAAGTAATGGATGTTTAATACTAAAACTTATTATGTTATGTCTTGATTATGTAACCAAGTTTTATCTTATTAGTGATTAAGTTGGTTCTCTCCGAGCTCTGTTCAATACTAACTATGCCCGCCATAGGATGCTCTTGCATCCACTATTGTTCCTGACCATAAAGATTCTGATCTGGTTGAGGCGGATGATGATCCTGAAGATGAGGTCACTCAATTTAGGTACGAGAATGAGAGGCTTTAAACAAAGATGAAGTTTGCTCATGAAGAGCTAAAAAATGTTAAGGATGCACTTGGGCATCAATATGAGTGTAATAATAAACTACGTGCATAGTCAGGGGGTGCCGAGTCAGAGTTGGAAGGGATAAAAAAGACATTAGAGGAGGGTGATGAGCTTTATGGTATCGTTTATAAAGATGAGACTGCACAATACAAGAAACAAGTGGAGGAGATATCTACAGAAATATCTAGACTGCTTAGTGAGAAAGAGGCCGCTAAACAAGGGAGAATGATCATGGTGTCTTACTCAAGCATTGTTCCTTTCCTTCCTATAGGTTTGTGGCCTTCTCATCTTCGTAACGATGAATGGAAAACTGCCGCCCGCAAGTTAGTTGGTGACTTTACGAGGTGGTCCAAAATGACGAGACCTCAACTAATTGACGCTCTAGATGATACAAGGAAAAAAGCTGTGTTAATGATACGTGAGGTTGAGGAATCATTACAAGTTGCTTGGGGCAGAACAGTCTCATATTCAGATTAATTTAAGCAAGAGGAGACTAAAAGTAAGAGGGCAGAGGCATTATTACAACGATTCCAAGATGTCTTAGAATTCTTTTACCCTAGGCTAGGCCAGAACTTTCTGAATAACAGAGAGGACTTCGAAGTGACGGCTGAACACCTTATGGATCAGTAGGCACGAGCATGCTATGACCCCTGTAGGACCTTTCTTGCTAGCATAGCCATGCCTTTTCTCGATATTTTCTAGACATTATTTTAGTGCCTAAATTTTAAGACCTTAGGATAAGGAATACTTTTTGTGTAACTTGATAATACTTGATACAATTTTAGAGTTTGTTTACTAATTATATTTCTTTATGAAGTTTGTAAACTTCTAGCATTCTTACCTAGCTTATTTACATTATTATGAACTATTTAATTTTCTCGGTTGGCTCCTCTCAATTAGGGTTCGGAGGTAGCCGTACTCAAAGGGAATTAGCTTCTACTTTAACCAGAGTAGCAGAATTTAAGGACCTTTTAAAATATGCCAAGAGCATATATAGGGCCATATATAGAGATGAGATTAAAATGTCGAGGCAACAGATTGTGGAGATGTCCAAAGAGATTGCACTGCGCATGAGCGCAGAAAGTGATCCTCCGAAGACTTCAGCTACCAGTGCTATTTTCAAGTCAAATGCAACTCATGTACCTCCTTCTGGGACTGACCCGGATGAGGTCCTCAAATGGAAGAATGACATAAAGGATTATTATGAGGCTAAGATTAAAAAGTAGAGGATTATTTTAAGGGGGAGCTGGGAACGCCAAATACTTGGGTTTTAACCTTCTCTTACTAAGGATGAGCCCTTTGGTCCCTTCTCTAGGAACACCGAAAAAACAAAGGAGCACCTCTTTGGTGAAATCAAGAGAACTAGGAAGGTGGCTATATGGTGGGTAAATGCCTTAAAAACAAAATATTTTAACTTGGAACGTGAAGGCCCATTAGATTCCATTAAAGTTTCCTATGGTGGGATGGATAGGGCATCTCTATTGGAAGAGCTACATAAAGAGAAGGTGAAGAAGACAATAGCAGAAATTGGCGGACAACCTGATATTGAGGTTTTTAGATGTTTCTGGCCTGGACTTGATTTGTCCTTCTTGTAAAACCGGACCAATTATTAGTGTAGGTCACAGGATTTTGAGAATGTATGGACTGATGCCAACTATGATCCCCGTGTTGCTTACTACGGTTCTACTCATGGTATGGCTACCCGTACCCGATCATCATCGTTATTAATGGGCAGGAAGACCAGCTTTCCACTCTTTAATTAGAAGGTGGTTCTCCCTAGCCTTCGTCATCGCGTCCTTGTAGGTCATATCGATACAGAGCAGTTATAACTAGTTCGTCTTCTAATTGTGAGTCAAATTCTTAACTAAGTTTTTATTATGGGGTGTCATGATTTGATCCATACTGTATTCTTTTGTAAACCATGTACATATATTTAAGACTGATAATTTCTTTATGGTAGGTATGCAAAAAGCTAACTAAGTATTGGTAACTAGGTTTTTTTGACATATACCTAGCAGTCTTTGAGTAGTGTATGGATTTGTACATGATTGATAGTTTGCAGCACATTCCATGAATTGCGCTTGCTTACTATGCTTAGAAAAAGCTTCCAAGATAGCTTATACCCCCATGGTCTTGACCCTTAGGCTGTAGTTTTTTTCTTGCACATTTGGCATGACCTGACCCCTTGTCTGGGTGTGGGTCCTGTGCTAGATGGGATGTGTGTTTGGTATGCCCTGCCTTCTTGTTGGGGGAGTAATGTCATACATATGCTTAGCCATACACTTTGTGTGACCTACCCACTTGCTTGAGGGCGTAAGCCTTTGGCCGTATGCTTAGTATGAAATGCCCCCTTGTTTAGGGACATAATGTCATATGTGTGTTTGGCCGCATCTTTGTCTAGCATCACCGTTCTCATTTATGAGATTGTTGTTGTCGGTCGTATGTTGCATTGCAACTACGGAACGATGGCGATGAGCTATGAAAAATTTGTTCATGTGCTTGGCACGGTCCCCCCTCCCTCGGCTGTTTGGGGGGGACTAAAAGAAGATTTGACTATGAAGTCAGGTCGTGTATATATAACTATTTTGCATGTGCATGGTTTTTTTGTATTGGTTCTGGCTATCTAATTTCCGTACGTCTAGTGTACTATGTTGAATTAGCTAACATAGAGGGTTTTTTATACTTCTTCAGGCCGTCCAATAACCTTATGATCAGTTTGACTATGATATGATTGATATCACAGAAATATTTATACTGGTGCAGGGCAGTCTAATATCCTCATATCCAATGTAGTAATTTGGCTGAAGAGCCGGATTACATTGATTCAATTCCAAGTGTGTAGGTCCAGTTTCACCGTTCTCAATGTTGAGAGTGCCATTTTTATCTTCCGACCTTGCGTTATGCTTAATCAGCGAATATTGGCGATGACCTATGAATGTGTATTTAACCTTTTAAAGAGAAATAATACAAACAAAAATTATACTGGCTTGGTCTGTCTAATATCCCTATGACCAGTTTAGTACATCAATACATATATACATCATATTTTTTAACAATGTTTGTCACATAGGCAGTGCAAGATGTTCAGCTCTCTGCCTTGGCTCTTCGATGCAATACTGGATGCTTGTCTTTGCAGTCGATGCTCCGACCTTAGCTCTTCCCTCGGATTTGAATCCATTATGCTCTCGATCTCTACTATCTAACCGACGCGACTACTCCCTCTTGTTAGGGAAAGAAGCATAAAAGATACATGCGTGGACACCTGGATTCGGTTCTAGTGGGGAGGGGGTAGTAGTTAATCTTTCAAATCAGTGTGAATCTCAATCACTTTAGCTTGCTGCAAGCCAAAATGATTGAGGTGTGTGCTGTGGGGCATGGCAGTGGAATTCCTATGTCGTTGTGATTAGAGTTCGTGGATTCCGGTTTTTGGTTTCATGCCACGATTCAAATCACTGTCCAAATTGATAAATACCAACGTGTCTTCACCCAACTTGTAGTCATTGATTGACAGAGAGGCGAAGAGCAGCTAGTAGATGCCGTTGAACTTGATTCCATGCACCACCAATTGTTGAGTCTTTCTATAAAGTAGTTTGTGGCCGACCTAACCGTTCTTATTTTTGAGAGTGTCGTTATCACTCACCTGCCCTGGAACTAATGGAGTGGTGAGTGATGGCAATGAGCGCGAGTGATAGAGGTATTATCGACTAGAGAAAGATAGTCTTGTTAAGATCAGTGGGGTCCTTGAGAAACCACCTTTGAGCATAGGGAATGAGTGGGCCAATGAGCTTCATAGTTGATGGGGGAAAAGCCTGTAGCATTTGCTGGAAGCTGAGAAACGGAGATTATGCTGGTTCGCCAGAATTGAAAAAAAACGAATAGGTCCGAGCCTCCTTTTAGCACCAAAAATATTAGTGAAGTTTTTAGTCTTCACCACACTCAACTGGATCGTGAAGCAATCTTAAGCATCAATTACTTTCATGGTTTTGAATCAACAGATTTAAATTGCATTAAATCTACCTTTAAGAAGTGACTATATCGTTGGGCGCTTACATAGCCTTATAGTCGCACTCCAACTATTTGTTAAAATAGCGAAATGTTTTTTGTAAGAGAATTTTTGTTCACGATTAGGTTTCATACAAATAGATGAGAAGAAATGAAGGTAAAAGACATAGAAATTTTTACGTGGTTCAGATTATTGTTAATCCTACGTCCATGGGATAATTCACTATATCTTTGTTGTTTTGGTACAAGTAATTACAATTGCCCAGAGGCATACTATGTTCCTATTTTTTATTTTACCTTTTCTTTTTGGGAAGAAGAAGAAGGTCCCCTCTATTGTCCTTTAGTGCCTTCTTTTATAGTGTGAAGAAATGCACCATCGATTGCCTTATTTTCCCTTTATTCTTTGCTTCAATCTCCATCGTCAGACCTCGCCATTTGTCATTCATCAACAGTTTCTATTTGTCGTGCTTAGATTGGTGATGTGACTTTCACAGGAAACCATGGCATTGGCGAGAATATTGGAAATTTGAAGCTGGATGCCTAAAAAATTAGGTGGGAAGTCCAAGCCTATATGGATCGATCTCTTCTCTCTTGGAATGGAAGATGTCTTAATTGGAGTGGTGAAGGACCACCTTGAGGCTTTGGGATATTGTTGGTGTATGTGAAGGGATGTAGTGATGAATGTTGCTTGGTTCTCAAGTCGTACTACCTTGATGACATCTCTGAGAGTTGACTTGACATGTGCTTGGAATGTATTTGAGGCAAGTTGTGCTCTGAGCTGGTTGCAATTTAAGTTGCCCTCCTCACAAATATGCTCGAGTTGCTGATGAGAGGGAGAGGGAGGCTTCATTTTTTTGTCGTTTACCTGTAAGTATGGTCCTACATTGAAGCGTATCCTGAATGACCCTGTATGCAGCCCTTTAGAGTGCTTTTGATTCTTTATGGTACCGCTTAGGTTGCTCCCGATATGTGATGGTGCAGACCTATTCTTATAGTATTGAAAAAGTGTGAGCTTTGGAGATGCGGTCAAATAAGCATTGTGCATGTTACTTCCTGTGCCTCAGCGTAGTATTCCTATTCTACTTTTGATTTTATGTATCGTCATTGTGACTTGTCCCTGTTTCCCAATACGTGCTGTATTTTCCCTCACCGTAGTTCCATTGGTTGTAGGGTTTGGGTCAAGTTAGGTGTTGTAACGACCCGCAAATTTATCAGTCTGATAAGTTTTATTTATTTTTAAAATATTCAAATATAATATTTTTTTTAACATATATTATGATGTTGTGAACAATAAATAATAATGGTAATCTTATTTTGAATAGACATTTACAAAAATATATACTTTGGGAAAAATATCGACAAAATGACCGAAAACCGTTTTATTGATAAACAGGTCTATAATCGTAAGAAATCATGCATGGAGCTGGATATGTACACTTATCTATATATTTAAATAAGAATATGAAATAAAATTATTTATTTTATTTTTAGGAAATAAAATATATTTATGACATCATCAATAATATCATTATATTTAATAATTAATTTTTAAATTAAAATTGAGATCTAATGATTTAATTATTATTATTATAATTATTCAAATAATTGTTTTAAAATTATAATAATTCATTTTAATTAGTTATACAATGATAATAAATTACTTATAATAGTTTTATAAAATATATGCTTGATTTGAGAATATAAAGGAAAATTGATATCGCTTTATCGATATAATAGCACTATCTGTAAACAATTATTTAATATGGACTTTTATGGTTTTATAATTCAAATGATATTATTTTAATTAATTCATAACAATGAGAAATTAGATTTCAAATTTTGTTTCAAATATATGTACGTTAACTAAGAAGTAAAAATATGGCCGGAGATCGGAATCGAAATTTGTGACGATTTAACGAATAGAAGTTGTTTTAAGTAATTGCAACTTTATAAGATAAATATGCAGACATATATGCATACATATACATGTCATACATGCACATACACATACAAATAAACATACATACATACATGTATATGAATGAAACAAATATCATTATATTTCTCTTATACTTCACCCTTAAGCATCCTTAAAGTCAATGCACATGCCATAAAGTGAAGTGAGGTGATGGAGGCACATGGCGGGGGGGTCAATGTGAAAAATGATAGGAAAGAAGGGGAGTGGGTTGGCACATGGTGTAGGAGGTGATGGAAGATATTTTCCAAGTTTTTCCCTATAAATACACCTCCATACGCTCTCATTTCCTCACGCTTTCTACTTTTTCTCCTCCATTACAAGCTATTTTAATGGCTTCCTAAGTCATGGAAAAGCTATGCCAAAATATCTTCAAAAGAAATAAAATTAAATACACATATATACAAGGTCGAATCACCTTAAAACACTAGCAAATCACCTCGTCCACCCTTTTACAACTCACAACCATCCTCCATCACCAACTAAGGCCGAGCACCACCACTCCAAAAGTCAAGTCCGAGAGCATCAAAGAAGAAGGAGTAAGTTCGAGGAGCTTCGGAGTAAGGAAAAGAGGAGGAAGTGCCTCCAATTTGATTTAGAAAGCTACGGGAAAAGTTTGGTGGAGTGGATATAAATCGTGAGTACACAATGTTTATTAAATGATAAATAATCTCTATAACTATTTTTAAGTATGATAATATGACCATTTAATCTCTTAATGCAATCTATGAATGTTTGATAACTTGGTTGATTAAATGGATGATTATATGGCAGATTATATGGTTGATAACTTAGTTGTAATAAATTATGAGAAATCATAACATAAATGGTTAAGTAATTAACCATGGTTAATTAATGAAAAACAAATCCATATTTATGGGTATATGGATTTTATTTAGCCTCTTAGTGATTTTTGAACAAACAAAAAGGTTGATTATGAAATAGTTTAAAAGTGAATATGAGATTTAATACGGAAAATATTAGTTTAAATGATTTAGTATGGTTTATAAATGTTTGATAAACACTAAAATCCGACTTGGTGAAGTTTTGACAAGTAATGAAAACTGAGTCAAAAATAGGCGCGTCGCGTAACAGGAATTCGCGATTTCACACCGTAAAATTTTAAATCCATTTATAGAATGGAATCGGAACATGGATTCTTTGGAATACGAATTTTTCGAACTCTTATAATCATAGTTTTCAAACAAAAGAAAACGATCGAGATTTTGTTTAGTAGATTGTGAAATCTGAGCAAATCAAGTTTTCAAAATAGTCGCACTTTGGCAGTTCGGAAACCAAAGCGATAAATTCTTTGAAATAGATATTTTTAGTTATTTAAAAATATGGAACAACACTTTTTAATAAATTTTTAAATATGGCTTTAAACTTAAGTATTCTTTCCCAAATCTTTTATAAATGTTATCAAATAAATAATTATGTATTTTAAAGATGATTTGGAAGTTTTTAAATTACTTTAAAATGAGTTTAAATAAATGGCTAAAAGAAAAGTCGTTATAAATAAATGATTTAATCTTGGCTCAAAAGCCTATGAGTAGACTGGATTTTTCTAATCGTGAGATCCGAAAATGAGGTTCTTAAGCTAAGGAGATTTTTAGGAGCAACCAGTGCTCTGGCTTACCTGGCCTCTTTCTTGGGCGAGGAATAGATAAGGTCGAAATGTCAGAAGCGAGACAAGTATAAAAGATCCAAATTTACAAATTTAATTTCATACAACTTAGATTGTATAGAAATAATCTTCTTATACTTGGTATTAAATTTTGAGAAGGGAACCCATGCTATCCATGTAAATTTAAAAGGTGATTTCACCGTTACTCGGTGGATAGTAAAGGTTGAATACATAAATTGATATCGAGTAGAATTAGTATAATTTCTATGGATCCTTTTCTACTCAATACTAATTGATTTGGGTTTATAGTAAATGATGTCTTAATTAACATTGTTTTTGACCGAAGTTATGATTTGAAATTAAGAAATCTTTGTTAAGATTTGAATAAATGATTTGGAAATGTTTCTCCCAAGTAAAAGGTGAGATGGTTTAGAAATTTTTCCAAGATTAAAAAGGTTTAATTAACCAGAGGATTTGATTAATGAGGCTTACTGATTCCGTATACATTGAGAAGATAAATGGAATAGTTTAAAAGAATATATCTCTGAAAGATATTTAAGATTAATGAAAAGTTAAATTAATTGGATGATGATTGATAATCACCTATATGCCTAACATCTTTTTATCGATGCTTGGTTCGGAGAAACTAAGGTCGGATTTGGGCGACTCCCATCTGAAAATCACTTTGAACCAATGTATATGTTCGGAAGTGAAGACATGTTGAAGACAAGGACTTTAAAGATGGAGATCTTCCTGCTAAAGGGCTTCTTGCCACTAGCTCCATGATTTCATATTATATATATATATATAGTGGTAGTAGTGCTCTATTATGACAATCTTCGATGCAAGGACTACTCGCTACTAATACTAGGCAAATTCCCGAAAGGACGTAGTAGGAGAAGTGCCTTCGATTTTTCCTATTCTTGGACAACTTGTACAGAAGAGTGTCTGATATTGCATTTCTAAAACCACTTACATTGATCTCTACAAACGTACATCTGTTTGGTGGTGTAGAAGGTAGCTTTCTTATACTTAACACCATTCTCTGAGACGTACGGGCTCAAAGGTTGTACATTTGTGGAAATCAATAAGTGTTGTTAGAAATGGCAATATGGCATTCTAAGTGGAATTTTCTTTGTGAAAAGCAAAGTGTGGCTTTGTGAAAAACAAAGCGTGGCTTTGTGGAAAGAGGAACATAGCCCCATAAGCCTTACATCCCAGGAATGATACGGGATACTATGTGGTCAGTTGGATATTTCGGCTATCAGTTTTATTGAGGAAAGGGCATCGGTTGCCTTATGGGCAAGTATTGGAGGCTCAACTGAGAAAGAGCAAAGCCACCAAAATACGCTTTCCATAGTAGTGTGACAATATTATACGGAGGCTTGCTTGAGATAGTGAATGGTCACCGGGAATTATTATGCATGGATTTCCTATCGAAGGAATGGCCATTAGTTCCCTATCATGTTGGAAATCCAATTCCAATACGAGCTTTACAGTTTTGGTTTTATTCCCAAAAGAGCTATAGTGCTTTGCAAACATTTCAGGTACCCTTTGTTATCATATACACCGTTTGACATTGTCCGGGTATTCGTACCTTCTTTATATATTTATTTGAAAAGTGTTTTCAAACCAATGTCATTAATGATAACCCAATTTGTTTTTGTATAAAGTATTTTGGTTATCATAAGGTAAAAATCTGTCTGTGTTTATGAGCGACGTGGTCTTACGAGATACCCTTCTTTTCTAAAGGTTTTGATTGACATCAATCTGATCTATACATTTATAATTCGAGTTTTCTCACGCTGGTTTATCAAGCCTTATCCGGGTATTTTTAATACTTGGGTCAGATCCGAGTAGTTTCAGGTTTAGCTGAGAATGCTTGGAGTTTCCAAAGGAGAGCTGAAGACCTTCATCAACGTATGGACATATTCTATTTTCCACTGCATTTGTTTTGTTGTTTTTTGTTTTTTTGTTTTTCAACAATTGTAAGGACATAGATTTATAACTGTCTAGGCTGAATATAGGTTAAGACTCTGATATATGTATGTAAAATTTCCACCTTAAAAGATTTTGTGATTACTAATATATGTTATTCCATTCGTGTGAGATTCTATTCTGTCTTTATTTTCTTTTTCCCATAACAATCGGTTTTTTGGGCACTTGGATGCTCGGCACACAATACAGGGGATGTATTAGTGTCAATTTCAAGGGTCAAAAATCGCATTCGTAACGTTTGATATCAGAGCTTGGGTTGAGCGAACACCTTGGCCTAGATAGGGTAAAACTCATTATGGATAGGGTTAGTAGTAGCCTTGAATGAGTGACTCATCAGAGATGGGGTTAGTAACACCCTATAGTGAGTTGAGAGTATATATATGAGTGTGTATTCGTTAGTGACTATAAATTGTTTTGTGTTGATTTATCTGCTAAGCGGTTTATGGATTATGGTCGATGCACCTGATTACCGTTATCGATAAGGATTCCTAAACACTTAAACAAGGCAAACCAACACACTGATTTTGAAAAATTTGGGTAAATGAAATAATTTTACCTAAGATTTTATTTTATATATGAAGAAAAAAACTTTCTAAACTTTGTATAGTTATTTATAGTGTATTAGTTTGTGATTTAGAAAATGATAATATTGTCATTTGCTGATTAAACAAACACTTTGTGAATTAAGTTTCACGATTTAACTATAAGATGTTTGATAATAATATAGGGTTAAGGTTAATGAATTTGTATAACATAAAATAGGCATGTAGTATAAAAATGTATTTTACACAAATAAAATAATTTTGAAAAAGATGGATAAGAAAGATATGTTATATAAGTTTTGAGAAACTAAATTTTGGGTATTTTGGAAAAGAATTAAGAAATTTTAAAAGAAATTAAGTTGATATAAGATGATTTTATAAACAAAATAATCACTAATGCATATTTTAAAAGAAATTTCAAATAAGGAATTTTGAAAAGTAAGAAAGTCTCAAATGATAACTAGCTTGAGTGGCTCAAAAATAACTAAAAATGGGCAAGAGATATGTTCGAATGGTAAACACTTCTCTTAGTATTACCCTTCTTGTTAAAGGGATATAGGATACTATTGTTAATACCCAATTTCTTGGTATTATTTTTGAGTTACTCGATCTATATAACTTTTCTTAAGTTAACAGGATAATTTTGAATTATTGTTAATAGGTTAATATCAAGGTTGGTTAAAAAGGAATATACTATAATGAGAGAAGTTGATTATAATTTTGGAAAATAAAAGGTAAATTATCTTTTAAATTGAGATGATTCCTTTGGGATGGAATGTTTTCCTTTAAGAATAATATTCAAAAATAAATATTTAGAGTGATTATATATAAAGAAGCATCATTAAAAGATAAAAGTTGTATGAAAAGTTTCCATAAAGATTTTTGAATGTACATATGGTATACGTAGATCATTTCGTCGTGCAATTTTGATCTAAGGTTCGAGTATGAAACTTTGAGGTGTTTACACTAGTCCGAAAGAGGATTTATCACTTGATTCTTAACGGCGAACATTGATGAGGATTTATGATTGGGTACTTGAGTTTTCTATCATAGTTAAGGGCTATGAAAAGAAGAAAAAAAGTTTTCTAATCAAGAAGCTTGATCAGAGTCTGCACTAGAGGATCAGAGGATTAATACTAGTTCGATAGTAAATTTGTGGATTCGAATAGTAGATCGAATCAGATTTGCGTATGGATGATCTGTAGACATCGTATGGGAGTAAATTTAAAAACATAATAAATATTTTAGGCAAACATCTTTGGGTTTTGCGTTGTAATTTCGAGGACGAAATTCTTTTAAGGTGGGAAGTATGTAACGATCCACAAATTTATCAATTTGATAAATTATATTTTTAAAAATATATTCAAATATAAGATTTTTTAACATAGATTATAATGTTGTGAACAATAAATAATAATGGTAATCTCATTTTGAATAGATATTTACAAAAATATATACCTTAGGAAAAATATCGATAAAATGACCGAAAACCGTTTTATCGATAAATAGCTCTATAATCATAACAAATCGCACATGGAGCTGCATATATACACTTATTTATATATTTAAACAAGAATATGAAATAAAATTATTTATTTTATTTTTGGTAAATAAAATGTATTTATGACATCGTCAATAATGTCATCATATTTCATAATTAATTTATGAATTTAAATTGAGATCTAATGATTTAATAATTATTATAATTATTCAAGTAATTGTTTTAAAATGATAACAATTCATTTTAATTAGTTATACAGTGATAATAAATTATTTATAATAGTTTTATAAAATATATACTTGATTTGAAAATATAAAGGAAAATTGATATCGCTTTATCGATATAATAGCACTTTTTGTAAATAGTTTTAATATGGATTTTTTTACTTTATAATTCAAGTGAGATCATTTTAATTAATTAATAACGATGATAAATTAGTTTTCAATTTTTTTTACAGATATATGTATGTTAACTAAGAAGTAAAAGTATGGTCGGAGATCGGAATTCGTAACGATTTAACAAATAGAAATTGTTTTAAGTCGTTGCAACTTTATAAGATAAATATGCAGACATATATGTATACATATGCATGTCATACATGCACATACACATACAAATAAACATACATACATACATACATACATGTATACAAATGAAACAAATATAGTGATATTTCTCTTATACTTCACCCTTAAGCATCATTAAAGTTAGTGCACATGCCATGAAGTAAGTGAGGTGATGAAGGCACATGGCGGGGGGTTATTATGAAAAATGATGGGAAGGAAGGGGAGTGGGTTGGCACATGGTGTAGGAGATGTGATGGAAGATATTTTCCAAGTTTTTTTCCTATAAATGCACATCCATACCCTCTCATTTCCTTACACTTTCTACTTCTTCTCCTCCATTCCAAGCTAGTTTAATGGCTTCCTAAGTCATGGAAAAATTATTCCAAAATATCCCCAAAATTAAATTAAATTACACACACATATATACAAGGTTGAATCACCTCATAACAATAGCCAATCACTTCCTCCACCCTTCTACAATTCACGGTCACCCTCCATCACTACCCAAGGCCGAGCACCACCACGCCAAAAGTCAAGGCCAAGACCATCAAAGAAGAAGGAGCAAGTTCGAGGAACTCTGGAGCAAGGAAAAGATGAGAAAGTGACGTCGAAGTGTTGCCGGTTCAATTTAGAAAGCTACGGGAAAAGTTTGGTGGAGTGGATATAAATCATGAGTACTCAATGTTTATTAAATTAATCTCTATAACTATTTTTAAGTATGATAATATGACCATTTAATCTCTTAATGATTTGTATGAATGTTTGATAACTTGGTTGATTAAATGGATAATTATATGGTTGATTATATGGTTGATAACTTGGTTGTAATAAATTATGAGAAATTATAATAGAAATGGTTAAGTAATTAACCATGGTTAATTAATGAAAAATAAATCCATATTTATATGTATATGGAGTTTATTTAACCTCTCAGTGATTTTTAATATATAAAAAGGTTTGAAATGAATATATAATAATATAATATTATGAAATGGTTTAAAAGTGAATATAAGATTTAATATGGATAATATTAGTTTAAATGATTTAATATGGTTTATAAATGTTTTATAAAAACAAAAACTCAATTTGGTGAAACTTTTACAAGTTATGAAAATTGAGTCAAAAATAGGCGCGTCGTGTAACGGCAGTTCGCGATTTTGCACCGAAAAAGTTCAAATCCATTTTAGAATGGAATCGGAGTCTAAATTCATTGGAATGATAATTTTCCGAACTCTTATATTCATAGATTTCAAACAAAAGAAAACAATCGAGATTTCGTTTAGTTGATTTTGAAATATGAGCAAATCAAGCTTCAAAATAGTCGCGCTTTGGTAGTTCGGAAATCAGACCGATAAATTCTTTAAAATGGATATTTTTAATTCTTTAAAAATATGGAATAAATTCTATAAATAGATTAAAATGTTTTAAAAGGGATTTGAGTTATAAAAATGGATTTCTAAATGAAAGAAAAGTTGTTTTGTTCAAAGAAGCTTTTAAAACACTATTTGCAGCACTTTTTAATAACTTTTGAAATAGGGCTATGACGACCCGCCATTTTGGATAATTTCAGTCGATAATAAACCACACATGTCTAGCTCAAACAGTCCAAAGATAGATAATTAATGGGGTTAATAAAGAAAATAAGAAGAAGAAAAACAATAATCAGAATCTCACAGCGGAATGACAAAATATAATAATAACATAAACAGTTCATGAAACTGTTTAAAATATACATTTGATTTTAATTTAAAACATAATCAGAGTACAATCAACAGACATACCAAATAATGCAGTGGAATAATAATAGTAAATACGGTCTACTACACTCCATCTTCATCTTCAAGGAATAATGTCTTCAAACATTGAAATACTCAACCCGACCCGAGCATATAAAAAAACAATACACTCGAATCAAAACTAAAAATTCTTATTAAGTTAAATCAATATCAAGCGAAATATGAGTGCAAATAATTTATGAGATGTTAAAAGATTTTCCATCTCCTAAGGATCCGTTAAACTATCTATATATAGTAAGATACGCTGTATATGTAGTGTGTAACGACCCTCGATTTCAATTAAATTTAAATTGATAATTAATTGAATTTTTGAATTAAAATTGTGAAATTAATTGATAAATTGATGCGAGTTTCCCCGAATTCAAATAAATTCTGTATAAATCATTTAAATTTAAAATATTGTATATATATGTGAATGTGTATATATATATATTTGGGCATATATGAGTAAATTTGAAATTATATATATATATATTTGATTTGAATTTAAATCGTAAATAAATGGTTTAAAAATAAAAATACAAATTATATAAGATAAAGTATAAAAATATAAAAGTAACCCATTAAATAAAATAGCTTAAGTATATATGTACATGAAGTATAAAAACAAACCTGGCAAAAGTAAATATGAATGTGAAGTAGTTATGAAGGCAAGTAAAATATATATGTATGCAGCCTGTACAGTTTTAAATGCAAGGCAAGAAAATACAAAGTGAAAAGATAAAATATCTTTGAACACAAACATAAGAAAATGGATAAGCATGAGACATAAAGTACATTAGCATTTAATGCCATCATCTTAGCAACATTTTTTTGTCAATTCGAATTGTTTTCAAAATCAATTCAGCCAACTAAAATCTCTGATCCAAGATATATAAAAAAAGATCAATGTATCAGTAAAATGCAAAACCAGTAAACACCTGCCCATGTAAATCTTTTCCTTCTATATATTTACATCTTTCCAGCTTTGTTCGTTCATCAAAATATAAAAAACTAGAGGATAAGGAAGCATTTTTTTTTTACAAACTTAATCAACAACTAGAAGATTGAAGAAATGATTTTAAAGCAAGCAAAGTTCAAGCCTCATTCATACAGCAACTCTGTTCTTTCTTCTGGAAACCACTGTGAGTATACCTAAATTTATAAACCGTTTTTAATCCTCGACTTTACTTTGATATGTGTATGGAATGATGTGTTGGTCTGAGTATATGAATGAAAATAGTTGTATGCATGGATGTCAGTGTTTGTATTTCTTTGATATAGCCTCTATTTGATTTCAGGATGCTACTTCCAAATAAATTTATTATCTCAGTATTGAGTCACTGTTAGTTGTGGAATTGTAAATGAAAAGTATTCGAAATCATATAGCATCACACCTAAAAATAATTTCTGGAATTGAAACCAGGTATTTAGCTCGAAATTTCAAATTTTACAGTGGAAGTTGCATTTGAGTCAAATTTTTATCAACTAAATTTTAAGATCTGATTTCAGAATTGGATTCACTATAGATAATCATGATTTTTGATGTACATAATATGATTTTTTAATTGGAAATCAGTGAGTGTTCTTAAGATGGCTGTTTTGGGTAAAACGATCGATTGTCGATGATCGGCACAGTAAGTGGAGGCTGGGTCTTAATCGGAGGTGGCTAGGAGATTACCGAGGGTGGGAAAAATGCTTTGGTATTTTTCTAATGGCCGAGGTGATCGGAATCGAGTGTAGTAGGGTTTCGACTCGTGGTTGGCATAGCTAAAAAAATTTGATTGCCGCAACTTCATCTGAGCATCGGAATTGTTCGCATGGTGATGGGCCGATGCGTCACGATATGGTGAAGATTTGGACATGGTGGCATGAGTTCAGGCGAACTCTGGTGGCAGCACTTGAAGTTTGTTTGTCGACCAGGCTGTGATTGGGGTGTTGCTCGAATTATCAAATTCGATTTTCAGGTGAGATTCGTCGAACTGGGTGGTTGAGCTCGTCGATGAGGTCGAGAGTGACTGGTGGGTGGTCGTGATGTTGGTCGAAGAATGTTCTGATGATCGTGCACGTACACCCATGTATGTGTGTATCAGCTGCTGTTCGAAGTTTTGGGGAAGAAGGCAAACGCCTCGGGTTCGAATGCGTGAGAACAAGGAGCAGACTTGAAGTAGTTGAAATTGTGGTGAGGGCCAAAGTTTGACTCGGGGTAACTAGCGGATTGGCCCGGGTTTGAGAATTTTGTGCAAAACAGTTTTTAAGTTAAAAATTTAATCAAGTTTATAAAGTTAAATTTAGTTTTAATGAATTTCGTAAACAAATTCTCTTATACATTTCGTGTTTGTTTTTGTATCAATGGAAGGTTTTAAATATAAATTATTTTAAAATTTATTAAGTTTGATAAGTGTTTTAAATATATTTAAAAATAATCTTTAATATTTAAAGAAACAGATTTAAGATGAAGGAATTGTCTTTGATTTGATTAAAGTCTTAAGTGATTACTTAATTTAAGATAATTGCTTAATATAAGAAATTGTAAGCGTAATTACTTAATCATAGATTGATTAAAGTTAATTAATTTCATAATTAAGAATAATTAATTAATTAGAAGATTAATTAGAAGTAATTAATTACTTACAGATAATTACTTAGTTAAAAGTAATTAATTAATAATTAAAGCTAATTAAGTAATTTGGGATAATTACCTATTATAATTAATTAGGATTAATAAATTAAATGATAATAAATTAAGGGTTAATTAATTAAGAATAATTAATTAAGGTTAATTAGTAAATTAAGGTTAGTTCTTAATAACTAAAAGTTAATTAATTCATTAATTAAAGTTAATTAATGAATAATTAAAGGATAATTAATTAACACAAAATTGAAATTAACTAATGTTAATCAACCAGAATTAGTGAGTGATTAATCTGATTTCGATTAATCAGATGACCAATTAACCTTATTTATGGATGTTTGAATTGTATTGGATGTTGGATTGTTTGATATCCCTGATATGAGATGCTTTGTGATACATACTGATTTGTGTTATGATCTGTAGTGTGATTTATTTATCAGGGATAAATGTATTTAATTATCTGTGATGTAATTCATTATATGTGATATACATATCTGTGATCTGTATATGAAAGATAAGCGTTATAGTTTATACCGTTTATCAACTATATTTCTGTATTTTGAGTCTGTGGTGATTGAATGTTGTTGCACTATTGTGTGAGTAAAACCCCTGGACCACACCATACACACACAAATATGGATTTCACGAGGAAATCGGTTAAGTCACGGATGATTTAAATTTAATGTTTTCGAAATTGAAATTGAAATTTTAATTGATTTTGGAAATGGATTTGGGTTAAATGTTAAAGCTTTTGAAAAGGAGTTTTTAAGATAAAAGTTATTTTGAATAACTTGATAAAGTTTTTCAATTTAAATAATTTAATTTGAATTTGAATTCAAAATTTTGGAATTGAATTCCATGGTTGGAAATTATGGTTAAGATGTTATGAATGTGTTTATATGAATTTAAACCATTTTAAAAGTATGGTTTTGACAATTTGAATTTAACCCAAGGACTTTAACTCGTAGAAATGAATCAGATTTTCCGAAATGAAAACTATTTGTTTTCAAATAATAGAAGCTTTCATATAAGGAATGAATTTCCAATTTGTGTCAAAGGAATTTCAAGTTTGAAATGAAAATGGTTTTCCGAGTTATGAACAAATCTTTGTGAAAGATTGTTGAACTTTGTTTTGAAATTGGAAAGGTGTACCTGTTGTATAAAAGGTTGAATTGGAATTGTTTTGAAAGCTATCAGTTAAATCTTTGTTTTAAAGATTGGACGAGTTAATCCAATTGAAATGGAAATTGATTGGAAAAATCTATGAATAGATCTTTGTGAAATTGGGTGAACTTTGTGAGATAAATCTTTTTGTGTAAAATATTAAAATGGTAATGTGTTTAAACCATTTGAAAGAAAGTTTTGGATAATAAGTTGTGACTTAATTGAAATTCCATTATCCATATGTTTTTAAATATTGCGCTCACTATTCGGTTTAGCCGGGAGAGGACTTTGTGTCATATAACCCATTTCGAATAAAGAAACGATGTATATGGATTGCATTTGAAGACCGGTGGTGAAGACCAGGTATTTTCGAAAACGAAAGGATAACCCGTCGATTGTCTCTGCACTGAGTCGCGCCGGTATAGAGATTTCCTAAGTGATAGGAAGTCCGATCGGGATTGTGAATACCCGGATTGCAAGGGCTTCTTAGGAAGTGCCTTCGGTTCTATTCGAACCCGGAACAGACTTGTATGGTTGTATGTCTGACATTACACTTTGAGATATAAAGCTGATTTCTTTCAAATACATTTCTGTTTGGTGGCGGAGAATTTATTCTCTTAGCTTAACACCCTTCTCTGAGATGTACGAGCTCATAGGTTATGTAGTTGAAGGTTATCAGTGATATACTCCCAATTTGGTAGTGTGGCATGCTAACTGTTGCTGTGTGTTGCTGATCATTTGTTGATCAAAGCATGGCTTTCATGTAAAGCGTAGCTTTGTGGACCTCACACCCCGGAAATGGTCGAAACAGGAAGATGCGGCAAGGTTTCAGGGGTAGCTCCCCTAGGGTATGTCCATTCCTTCTGGAAAAAGGTGGTATCATGGTATGGAGCCCAGATATTTACCTGTGTGGTTGCTCTAATCTCATTTACTGTGTGATTGTTGCTTTATGCTCGAGGGCCCTCGGATAAAGGTCGCAAACGACCGGGGGTGGCATATCTCAGGTTTACTACCCGGGAAGGGGGGAACCGGCATTGTGTTGGCAGCGAGCAGTTGTCTCTCGGGGCGTCCCTCCAGAGGCGTTCCTACGTGGCATAGGAAGTTCCTTAGCCTGACCATTTGTTGGAAAATCCAAAGAAACAATACGAAGCCTGTATGGTTTTAGTTGTAGAACCTGCCATTTAAAATGGTAGCTATAGTAGGCATAGTATAATGGTACCTATGCTGGCTAAGATTTATATTATATTTTCGAAATGTTTCCACACTATGCACTAGTAATAATATCGAATGATTTTGCGTAGTAAGCATATTTGACTATCATAAGGAGAAATCTCCCCCATGTGTGCGATTGCATTGTGTGTGTGTCGGGAGGCCTTATGGTAGTTTCATTTTCCAAAAGCATTGCGAAATTCTTTTATCTTCTTTGTGAAAATAACTGTTTTTGTTACTCACACCAGTCCCATGACTAATCCAGAGTTTATAGTTCCCTTCCTAAACTCTGGGTGCCCACAATTTTCCACACGGGCAGTCTAGAGTTGGGTTTTTTAGATAGTCAGGTTTAGTAGATTATCGGGAGCTAGTTCAGTGTTCGGAGTTCACGGACGACGACTGCTCTTGCTTCTCTTAGTGAAACGTGAAGATGGTTGAGCCTGATGTTGGAGTTATTGGTCTCATTCTCTTTGTCGGATCACTTGGAGTATCACTTCTGTTTTCCGCTGTAGCATTATTATTTGTCTCTGATATTGTTGTATCATATTGATATCATTGTTGTATATCATTCTGGATATTGTATTCATTGGAGTTGTATATGATATCATTCATTTCTTTCTTCTGCTGTGTTGTTATACTTACTGTGTTATAAGCTCCGGGGAGCCAGATTCGGCGTTTGAATCTACGGCATTTGAGTACAAGTGAAGTACGGGTGCCGATTTTCGAAGGCCGAGTTCAGGATCTTCACATAGTGTCTATCAGTAAAGTAAAGTATTAAAATAGCGTTAAGGCTTTACATTGACCCCCTTAACACATTTTTAAGCAGGTAGCCTATTCATGTCCTGTAACACAACCAGTAACGTTGGTAGCCAGTGAGTCCCCTATAGGTACCACACCAAAACAAAATCGTAGTGGGCTCGTATAAGGATAATCATATGACAAGACACGTGAGGCAATGCCCAAGGTAGGATTCAACCAGTTTATCTTATTTGGCCGATCATAACACATCGCTGCAACGAATGCCGACCGAGTTCATCACCCCCAAAATCAAATCAAGGTGCACCGATCAAGTCAAAATCAATATAGTAATACGGAGGGGTGACGGCCCCTAAAGGTAGCTAACCCCTTGGCCAGACATAGGCTCATGTTTTAGTCATTTCAAATTGACACAAGTGTCAACGTCATCCATCATCGTTCTCTTTCTTCATTCCAGTAAACGCCGCCAATTCAACCTCTACATTCTGGATAACATCCACTCTGTACACGGTTATTAAAGTGGTTCCGGTAAAATAACAAAGAGTATGCCATTCATCCATCCCCGGTCTCTTTAATAACCAATCTTTCATTTTACACACCGTTTTATCATTTTAAATTTCAATAAAACATATCATATTTCATATCACAAATAGGTTCAAATCAGATTTAAATTTCAAATTTTATATTTCATATCACAAATATCATTATTTAAATTCAATCCTTTACACTTAGAACAGTTTCGGATTTAACAGCTTTGAATTTAAAAATAGTTTGAATTAGAAAACATTTTAATGTAAAAATATTTTGATTTAAATAGTTTTGAATTTAAAATAGTTTTAATTGAAAATAGTTTAAATTAAAATAGTTTTAACAAAAAATAGTTGGACTCAAAATTAGTTTGAAATAAATAGTTTTAATTGAAAATAGTTTTGAATGAAAATAGTTTTAAATTTGAAATGATATCTTTTCTTGTAAACCATTTAACCCAATTCCAAATTTCCAATTTCACTTTAACAACTTGTCAATTTAAGACAATTTCTCATTTCAAACTTCAACTTAAACCAATTCAAATTTCAATTTTTAATTCAAAATCAACTATAATTTAAATGATATCAAATTTCAAATAATTCAATTTTGATAAATTTAAGTTTCAACTAATTCAATATTTGACGCTTTATAATAATTCAATTTCATTAAATTCACATAAAACTTCACAATCAGCCATTACAATTTAAAATTCATAAATTCAAGTTAAATCCTTTAAAACAATTTCATTTAACAAATTAAAATTCAAAAATTTGAAACCATTTCATTTAACCAAATTCGGTGTCTGTGTATAATTTTCTACCCTATGGCCAAGTGATCATTTTATTTTAAATTTCAATTATATGGGTATATATCATTTCAGCCCATAATTAGGTGCCATAGGTGTATATCATTTCAACCTACTTCTTAGTCCAATTATTAAATGTTTAAATGATCTCGATGACAATTTATACAGTTCAATAATTTACAGGGTGATAATAGAGATATCCAAAATTAATAATATCATCAAAAATTAATCATATCATCCAACTAAACAAACACATCATCCATAATCAATTTATAACATACACATGCAATTTATATTCAAATCAATCAACTAAACATATATCACAAAAATTATTAATTATCAATATCGGGGTGTTCAACTAGCAGTGGTATTCAGTTTTCAATGTCAATTTAATTACTTAAACAGCAATCAAAATAGCCTGTCGCATCAAGATTTTTAATTTAACTTGTAGAATAAATTTTAATATTGCGTGAGTGGGTTTAATAACCCACCTGTATACGAATTTGAAAATAATAGACTTCTAATCAATAGATCCTGCCTAGGTTTCCTTATTCTCCTTCTTGATTACCAGCTTTGTTCCTAAATTTTACTTTTAGTTTGATTTATTTAATTTGCCTCCTTGTTATATTAACATGTGTGTGTGTGTGTTTAGAAGATTTGAAAAAAGGAAGAAGAATTGAAAAAGAAAAGGATTAAAACAAGAAGAATAAAAATGAAAGAGAAGATCAAGATTTGAAAAGGAAGAAGAAAGTTTGAAAAAGGAGAAATTTGAAGAAGATTTGAAGAAGAAGAAGAAAAATGAGAGAGAAGAAGAAGATTTGAAGAAGAGAAAGAAAAGGAAAAAAAGAAGAAGATTAGAATGGAGGCTAGGGTTTCATTTGCATCATATCTTATTTATAAGATTAGAGTTAGGTTCAGGGCCATTGGAATTTGAAAAGAGAGGTTGCTATTAATTAGAAATAAATGAAATGAGGCTTCAGAAAATGAAGTTGAAAAATGAACGAAAAGGTAATAAAGTAAATATGAACAAACTAGGTATTGAAATAAAGTACATATAAACAGCATTTTTAAAAGTGGCAGGTATTAAAAAGAGGTGAAGGAAAGAATTAAAAATATGAAAGTAGTTCACGCTTTCGAAATGGAAAAGCTTCAGACAATGTAAATGGAATAGAGTAATGGAACAAATAAGGAAACAATGAAAAGAGTGTGGCAATTATTAATTAGAAAGGGAATGAACGAACCAACTCTGCACTGCCAACAAACCTTTGGAATTCAAATTTCAAACTTATGTCTCCTTTTTATTTCTTTCCTTAACTTCCATAAATTTATAGTTACACCCATTTAATTTTACATTAACACACAATAAATGAAAATAAATTCTCTATGTAAATTTGCGTAATTATTTAAGGGAATATACAGCATTAAGAACCTTTCATTTCTCTCTCTCTCTGATTTGATTGGGAATTTAAACAAACATGTTAACATTTCGATTGAATGTTTTACTAGGAATGCATTAACATACATTCAAAAATATGACAGCATAAATAAGGTAATATAAACAGGTGTATAAATATATATATATATGTGTACATCTTTACCTCCACTTATAGTTTTCATTCATAAATAAAAGGTATGAAAATAATCAACATAAGGTGGCAATGAATGTAAGAGTAAATTAGAAGAGTGAAGATGTAAAGGTAAATTATGTTGCAATTAAAATCTAATCAAGTCTAAGTGAAAAGGAAATAGTCAAGTGTAAATCTATTTTACCCACTTTACAAACACCTATTAAACAATTAATTTAATACCGTATGAGATTTCAAACCTAATTAATTCATTTTTTAATGATATAATTGGATCTGAAACATAAGTTTAGATTTAGGTGTAAACATATATGCAGTAAACTAAAATTAAATTTTGAAACATGGACTGAATTAATTGGAAATAAAACACCCAATTTAAATTTATTTCAATATATGTTTGCAAGTAACGTCTTTCCTCTTTTTAATTGAAAGATTCCAATCACATTAATTGCCATTGATTTCTAAGTTAAATTTCTTATTAAATAATTGATTTCTTATTCCTGTAACCAATCTTCCAGCTACCAAACATTTCAAATAAATAAACATATGATTTCTTCATTAATAAGGAATCATATATTATTCTTTATTAACATTTATTATTCCAATCGATTGGAAATTTACATTCAGTCAGTCATTTATTTCATTCAAACCAATGTCATTAAAATATACACTAACATATGTTATCATTCTTACCTTATTACAAACATATGTCATTAATAGAAATTGTTTGCAACAATACCAAGCTCATAACTTATATTATAATTTAATTTGTATCAATACCATCTTAGATTTTGTTTGTAACAATTTTATTCAAAAATCTTCTTTAATTTAATATTTTTAAATGGTTAAAAATGCGGGTCGTTACAAGGGCTTTAAACTTAAGTATTCTTTCCTAAATCTTTTATAAATGTTTTTAAATAAATAATTAAGTATTTTAAAGATGATTTGGAAATTTTAAAATTACTTTTAAAGGAGTTTAAATAAATGGTTAAAAGAAAACCTGTTATAAATAAATGATTTAATCTTGGCTCTAAAAGCCAGATGAGTAGACTGGATTTTTCTAAGCATGAGATCTGGATGTGAGATGCTTAAACTAAGGAGATGTTCAGGAGCAACCAATGCCCTGGCTCGCCTGGCCTCTTTCCTATGCAAGGAATATATAAGGTCGAAATATCGAAAACGAGACAAGTATAAAAGATCCAAATTTACAAATTATTTCATACAACTTAGATTGTATAGAAATAATCTTCTTATACTTGGTTTTAAATTCTGAGGATGGAACCCATACTATCAGTGTGAATTTAAAAGGTGATTTCACCGTTATTCGACGGATAGTAAAGGTTGAATATGAAAATTGATATCGAGTGGAATTAGTATAATTTCTATGGATCCTTTTCTGCTCAATACTAATTGGTTTGGGTTTATAGTAAATGATGCCTTAAATAACATTTTTTGATCCATTTATAAATTATGATTTGAAATTAAGAAACTTTTGTTAAGATTTCAATAAATGATTTTGAAATATTTCTCCTAATAAAAGGTTAGATGATTTGGAAATTTTTCCAAGATTAAAAAGGTTTAATTAACTAGAGGATTTGACTAATGAGGCTTGATGATTCCATATACTTTTTGAGAAGATAAATGGAATAGTTTAAAAGAATATATCTTTGAAAGATATTTTAAGTGAATGAAAAGTTAGATTAATTGGATGATGATTGATAATCACCTATATAACTGACATCTTTTTATCGACGACTGGTTCGGAGAAACCGGGTTGGATTTGGGTGATTCCTAACCGAAAACTACTTCGAACCAATGTATATGTTCGGAAGTGAAGACATGTTGAAGACATGTTGAAGACAATGACTTTGAAGACGGAGATCTTTCCGATGAAGGGCTTCTTGCCACTAGCCCCGCGATTTCATATTATATATATATATATATGTATGGTGGCAATAGTGCTCTGTTATGACCATCTTTGATGCAAGGACTACTCGCTACTAATTCTAGGCAAATTCCCGACAGAACATAGTAGGAGAAGTGCCTTCGGTTTGTCCTATTCTTGGACAACTTGTATGGACGATTGTCTGATATTGCATTTCTAAAACCACGTACATTGATCTCTACAAACGTATATATGTTTGGCGGTGTAGAAGGTAACTCTCTTATACTTAACACCCTTCTCAGAGACGTACGAGCTCAAAGGTTGTACATTTATGGAAATCAATAAGTGTTGTTAGAAATGGCAATATGGCATTCTAAGTGGAATTTGTTTTGTGAAAAGCAAAGCGTGGCTTTGTGGAAAGAGGAGCGTAGCCTCATAAGCCTCACATCCAAGGAATGATACGGGATATTATATGGTCAGTTGGATATTTCGGCTATCGGTTTTATTGAGGAAAGGGCATTTGTTGCCTTATGGGAAAGTATTGGAGGCTCGACTGAGAAAGAGCAAATCCACCGAAATACGCTTTCCATAGTAGTGTGAAAATATTATACGGAGGCTTGCTTGAGATAGTGAATAGTCGCTGGGAATTATTATGCATGGACATCCAGTCGGAGAAATAGCCATTAGTTCCCTATCATGTTGGAAATTCAATTCCAATACGAGCTTTACGGTTTTGGTTTTTTTCCCAAAAGAGATATAGTGCTTTGCAAACATTTCAGATACCCCTTGTTATCATATACACCGTTTGACATTGTTTGGGTATTGGTACCTTCTTTATATATTTATTTGAAAAGTGTTTTCAAACCAATGTCATTAATGATAATACCCAATTTGTTTTGGTATAAAGTATTTTAGTTATCATAAGGTAAAAACCCGTCCGTGTTTATGAGCGGCATGGTCTTACTTGATACCCTTCTTTTCTAAAGGTTTTGATTGACATCAATCCGACCTATACATTTATAATTTGAATTTTCTCACGCTGGTTTATCAAGCCTAATCTGTGTATTTTTAATATTCGAGTCAAATCCGAGTAGTTTCAGGTTTAGCTGAGAACGCTTGGGGTTTCCAGAGGAGCGCTAGAGATCTTCATCAACGTATGGACGTATTCTATTTTCCGCTACATTTGTTTTGTTGTTTTTCAGCAATTGTAAGGACATAGATTTATAACTGCATAGGCTGAATATATGTTAGACTCTGATATATTTATGTAAAATTTCAACTGTAAAAGAATTTGTGATTAATAATGTTATTCCGTTCGTGTGAGATCCTATATTTCTTTTTTTTTCTTTTTCCCCTAACAATCGGTTTTTTCGGCACTTGGATGCTCGGCACGCAATATGGTGGACGTACTAGTGTCGATTTTCGAGAGTTGAAAATCTCATTCATTGCAGGTGTTGTGGCTTCAAATTGGTTCCCTATGTCGTATGAGTTTGATTGATTCACTCCTCTTTTCCTCTTTATCTAAATTTCTTTACATGACTATAACTTTCCCGACCTTACGTCATACCCCATTTTCCTTCACTACAGTTCGTGGTAAGAACAGGTGTAACAATTTTACTCCTATATTAAGACCAACTTATGATTTTCAACATATGATTCTTCTTTTTACATTAATCATAATTTACTTCTAGTTTTGCATCTAGTCTTTAAAGCTTCTCGTCAAGCCCATACACTTTAAACAATGAATATAGATTTAACCATTAAAGTTCTATCCCTTGAATGCAAAAACCAACATCTTGGAGATGACAATTGCAAGCTCGAAATTGAGAATCGATGTCTTCAAGATCTAATAATCTCCATGATTAATAAGAAAGGCTCTATTGAAACACATCTTGGAGGTCAAACATCTTGGACGGAGGTAGAAAATGAGGGAAATTGTGAATTTGAGGGAAAGGTAGAAATCGTAAAGCAAGTTCTATCCTTGTCTCAACATGACAATCCTGAAGTCCATCATCATTTGTCTATTTATGAAATGAAAAAAATTTCATCTCAAGAAGAAACTTCTTCGTAAGAGTGCTTCTTTTGCAAAGATCAAGAACATAATTTCTACTTTTATCAATGATGTCCTTCCAACGAGGGAAAATATATATAGGTGTATTAACCCTTTTCATTGCCTATAAGCATAATATTGACACTTATCCTAGTTTATCCTTCTTATCCATTGTTGTAGACCATGATCGACTATAAAAATAAATTCAATGTCATTCTCAATTCCAACTCGGTTGAGGCATTTGGAACTAATGAGGAAGATGGTGAAGAGAAATTGGATATCAAAAATGCTTTTCCCATCAGTGACCTTTCTTCTAATGCTAACAATGATGACAACGGTGGTAATTATGATAATGATAATGATGACGACCATAATGATAGGAATGATTATAACTAGAATGATGACTTTGGCAATGTAGATGATGATTCCACTAGCAATGGAGGTTGTAATGGGATTGATAAACACCGTCCTGATTTTCTTTCTCATCATTAGGATGAGAACACAGTGAAGACTACACTTCCCAAAAAGGTTCGTCGGTTGGTTTCTCCAAACAGAGCAGAGGACCTACACCTCTTGCCCTTAGAGCTACCTGTTTATACCAAAATTGGGCACAACACTCTTCGGATATGTTTAAAGAGATAAAATAAAGAAAATAAATGTAAAATGAGGCAGATCTAACAAACACACCAATCAGCCGATAAGAAAAAATGCAGAAACACACAAATTTAGAGTGGTTTGGCGTATTGCCTACATCCACTATGAAATGATTAATGTTTATTGAATTTCACTTGCTGATTACAAGAGATTACAACAGTACAACTGAAGTATAGTAATGATTTCGGCAGAGTATCAGCGTAGAGAAGCCAAAAGGTCCCTTTTCTGTAGGTCCAGGGTCACTTTTTTATAGGCGTAGGCAGCAAATATCTTACCCAGATCTCAAAGGACTTCTTCTCTCACGTGAGTGGGCCCACGGGATCGAGTTCAGGTGATTTTGACTCGATATCAAAGTGATACGAATGGAAATCGTATCGATCAAGAACTAATCCTTTTTGGATGAAATTGATCTGGTACATTCTTGAGGTTATAGGCAAGCTCCTGTGAAAATTTGGTGGCATTTGGACTTGTAGATTGTGAGATATGATCGATGCAAGTTTGGATTTATAGTGTGCTGTCGAACTCGTATCGCTTCCATTCGTATCAATCGCGTTCGGGTCGCTTCTACGCATGTGATGGTCAATGACGTAGCGCTATCTTCCAGGATCGATCCACTTTAATGCCGATAGACCAAATCTTCCTCCCTTTTAGCCTTCGTTTGTATCGACCTGTGCATCCCTTTCGTATCCATGCCCCTAACTTCATTTCGTACCGATGCTTAAGGCCGCTTCGTATCGATGACTTAGGGAATGTTTTTTATCGATGGAAGATGGAAGTTCGTATCGATCGCCTGGTGACCCATTCATATTGATTGTTGGTAGATCGATACGAATAGTGCAATTGGAATCGATACGATTTAGCTTCAGTTGATGGATACAAAGCAGATTAATGTGAGGGATACGAAATGGAGTAGGCACGATGGATACGAGATAGCACTGACAAGGTGGATACGAAATGGAGTGGATGTGATGGATATGAAATAGCACTGACGAGGTGGATACGAAATGGAGTGGATGTGATGGATACGAACCGAGGCTTTCTTCATGGATACAGACGAGGCCGCAGCTTCCCATGGACACAAGTCACTTGTATGCCTAGATGGATACGAACTTGTAGGTGACTTCCTTGGTTTTGATCAACCAATATCTTGTGCATACGAACCCCGATTGACTTGCAATTTGGAACGCTGACTTTCATAGCTTTGCTTGTCATATCATATCGATTGTAGCTCGATCCGGACTCAGACAATATTCACCAGTATCCATAGTAGACCTACGCATAACCGACCTTCGAGACAGTCTGTCATTGGTTTCCAGTCAAGTTGTTGGTGTCACGGCCTTGCCAAAAGGTGGGATAACATTTGCCCCCCAAAGTATGTCTTGTGTGAACATAACATGCTTTGAAAAGCTGCAACCTTCTGTCTGAAAAGTTCTATCTGATTTGATGTATAGTTGTTGTCATTTCGTCAAGAGATGTAACCTTTGATTGTTTTTTAGTAATTTAAATTCTGAATCTATGACTGCTAATGATAGTATTGTGCATCGTTGTAATAGAGTGTTGATAGCAAGAGATCTGTTGTTCATCGTTATGATTATCGCTAGGTGAGCGCTTAATTCTTGCGAATTTTTAAAAATTGAATGTTAATCCATCACATACATAAATGCATGTTAACCTGACTCCCGTTAACGTTCATACGTTCACGAGTCGTTGTCAGTTTTCTTGTATCGAATTCCATATCAATCCTCTCCTGAATCGATGTGAAATTCTTGTTGCAACAATGCTTGACAGTTGTTTTGGAGTTTCTTTTCGTATCGACCCTCTCCTGGATCGATGTGAAAAGTTGAAAAATTGTTTTCGTATTGATGTCGATCGACACGAATTTGGTTGTTGTTTTAATGTGGTTTGTGTCGACGGATACGAGATCTTAGGGTCTTCGAATATAAGGATACGAAATTGGCACTTCGTGTCGATGGAGTTGAGCAGTTCAAATGAGATTTCGTTGTATCTTTCGTATCGATGCACTTTTAAATGGATTCGATCAATTCAGAAAAACCTATATTTTGCACTTCGTATCGGTTGCCATATGGGTTCGAACAAGCGTTGCTTTGATTAGATGGCATGTTGATATGAACGGTGGCTTTCGTGTCGGTCCGAGGGAACCTGTTTTAATAGGTCAAAACGACCGGGAGACGAAGGGACACCTTCCTACTATAAATGATTTGACACTTAGAATTTTTTCACGTTCGCATACTTCTTTCTTTTGTTTTCGTATCGCTCCTAGCCAAAGAAAATCTACATCGTCCTCGCTTTTGAACCGAACTAAGCTCCAAACCCTTTTAATCACCTGTTGAACTTAGGTAATTACACCATAAATCTTGTGTTCGAACGATTAGACTTGGAATATCTGACCACCCCTTCCGATTCCACGATCAACTTCGGTGGTGATGGTAGAGATGATGCTTGAATGGATTTGGAGAAGAAAGGGTACTAAGGGATACGGATGAGTTGGAGTGAGAATATCTCAGCCTCGGCTTTGTATTGGTGATGGAGGGAGGAGATTCGTATTGGTTTGGACAGGTAGTAATTCATATCGAATGAGAGGAATGCTTCATACCGATTGGTGATAAACCTTTCGTATCGATAGGCTAACGACATCGCTCGTACGGAATGCCATAAATAGCATTCGCACAGATGTGCCTCGACCGATACAAACTTTGAGACTAGAAACAAAATAATCTGATCGATACGACTTAGTAGCTTGCCGATCGATACGAGGAGGTCTTCTCTGGATGGGTACGAAGTAGGTAATTTAGCATCGATACAAACTGCAGTCTCCTAATCAATACGAATTATAACCCCATCACCGATACGAATTGACGCTTCCTGGATCGAGACAAAGTGAGCTTTGGAGGCCGATTCGAGTTTAAATTTTTCATTGATACGAATTGCATTCTCGAATACTTGACTCCGATGAGCTTCTGCCTTGCATAATTGGACCTTATCATTTCATCGTATATTTGACTGCCCTTCGAAGCTCATCGATGGAACTGAAACTTGACAAAATTTGATGAACTACAACTTGGATTGGTCTCCGAAGCCTGGGTGGCACGGTTGTGATGGTCAACGATGACGGTCGCTCCGGTCGAATTCTGAAGTTTCGTCGTTCGAATACTTTGTTAATCTTAGTAGAATCCTCTTAAGTAACTCACATCACTGCATTGCATAACACATTCATGCATTTCACACTGGAGAACACACGGGATTATTGTCACCTAACGATGGTTTTTGATGAGTTGATTAGCTATGGAACCCGGGAGTTCACAGCAACAGGAGGCTCAAAGTCCACCTCTTCCAATAATAGAGATGTCGGCCATCGCAGCCGAAGTCATAAATCCAGCTCCGGATGAGCTACCAGGAGCAACCTTCATTGGGAATCTGCAAGATTCCGTTCCATCCAATGTTTCCAAAGACATGCTAGGGAGAATTTGTTTGAGACATGGGCTATCGTTGAATGATGTCCTGCTACCAGGGCCGAGCGATATGCCGCATACTCCTCTAGAAGGGTACACCGCTTTTAATAGATTTTCCTACACAGTCGGGACACTCCCACCATTCAATCAATATATCCGAGAGGTGTTATCTTATTTGGGGATTGCCCCGTCACAGTTGCATCCGAATGGGTATGCTCTGCTGAACAGCTTATTCATCGTTTTCATGAAGCACCTTTTCCAGCCCCCGACTCCAGTGGAAGTCAGATTCTTGTTCAATGTAAAGAATCAGGGAGATAATCCCTCATTCACATTCTTAGAAGGGGTTAGAAACTGCCAAATTATGATTGGGACTTGGATCAAACTCAGCTACTTCAAAATCGAGTGGTTCTATGTTCGGTGCCCGCCGGGTTTCGCTATACGATGGCTAGACAGACGTAAGTGTTCCAATTCCTCCGGTGACTATCTGGTTAATATCCATTGATACTGAGCTCAATGTCTCTTTCTTTTACAGCCTCAATTCCACGACCCGAAGGTGCTCAATTTAGGGAAATCGTTAGGATCCCCCAGGAGGTGCTGGGTGAGTTTAGAGAGATCGAAGTGGTACTTACGGATGAAAATCTGAGGGCCGTTGGGCTGATCTATGGAGATCAGAGCATAAGGCTTGAAGGATCTCTCAGGGTAGTTCCAGTAAGACATGTTAGACGAAGAGTGCCCGGAATTGTAATCGTTGAGCAGGGTGCAAAGAGGATGTGCCTACTGAAGATGAACCCATAGTCGGGCCTTCAGATATCCCTCGACATCCAGAAAGGATAAGGAAAGGCAAAGCGGTTGCTCGTAAACTCCGCAGATCTACGAGACGGAAATCCGTGATTGTGTCTCTGCCAGCTGTCGGTGTTGTAATCTTGGAGGCCCCCTCCTCACTCATAGACAACCCTTTTAAAGGACTTGCGGATATTCCAATCACGGACTATGTGTCACTCCAACAAGATACCGGATTGGAAGGGCTCCAAAGCGCTTTAGATTTAGGCGAGTCCACTCCTTTGAGTACGGCCGACATGATCGATTTGTCAGGGGGCTAACACATACATGCATACACTTCACGACATCACACAATCATTATTCACGAGTTGTCCAATCTCCGAAGATAAATAACTTTGTCTTTCTTTTAATTTTTCAAATCTGATGTCAAAGAAATCGTCTATGCTCGGTAGCCTCCGCACAGCACGTGAATCCTCCAGTTCTTACAAGGAATCTCGTAGGCGTGACTCTGACTATGAACGCTGCCACTCTATCCAAGAGAGGGAATACTATGATAGAGATAGAGCCAAGGAAAGGGAGAGGGAACGAGAAAGAGAAAAGGAGAGGCGAGATAGACGCCGTTCCCGATCACGCTCCCCTCCACCCAAGATTCCGTTGCCACCTCCTAGTTCGGGGACACAAGCCGTTGTGACTTCGCGCCAACCGGTGCCTCCGGTAATTCCAAGACCTAGCGAGCATTGCCGTATGATCGGGGCGGACACCTCTGTTGCAGCTACTTCGGCGGTTACAGAGTCGACATGTGAAGGAGCCGCTCGGATAGCTCAATTGAAGAGAGATTTTCCGAACATATGCTTTGACGACTTCCATTTTCCTCCAAATTTGATGGTACTTCCAGATGGAGCAGAAAAAATCGTCCATGATCATGTCTTTCACGCTTTTGGCCAATACAAGAAGTGGAATAGGGCTACCGAGAAAGTTTCAGCTGTGGTGTTTGAGCGGACGAAGAAAATTGTAGAGCTCCAAGAAACCAACACCCAAAAGGATCGGATCGTCATAGTGCTTACTAGAGAGAATGATACTTCAAGGAATTCTGAAATGGAGGCCCTGAAAAAGGTTGACGAGGCCAACAGGGAGTTGGAGCGGATGAGGCAAGAGCATCTAAAGTTAGTAGATGATATAGGCCACAGGAATGCCGTAGTCACTGCTGAAAAAGATAAAGCATTCCAAGATATGGCGGAGCTTAAAGCTAAATACGACGAAGTCGTTAAGGAAAAAGATGAAGCTAGCAAGATCGCTCAGAAAGCCTGTGACCAAACTGTGGAGGCTCGGACGAGCAGGATGCGGCAAAGTTGAAAGCTCAGGAGGCCGAGGCTAAGGTTGAGGTTGAGGTCAGGGCAGCGGAAGCCAGACTTGAGAGTGACATTGAAGATCTCTTAGTTACCTACAATGCGAAAGTTCTGAGATACCGTGATTTGAGCTGGCTCAGCGACTACCCAACTCACTTACATAGTGCCTGGCGTCGTTTCTTGGCCAATGAGAAGGCAGAGCACCATACTAAATCCCTCGATGAATTTGATTTGGAAAACCGAGTGTTGAATGAGGAAGAGAGGAGAATTCTTCATGACGCAGCTGTCGCATTAGAGAAAGAGAAGCTCGCCACTCAACACTCGGAGGTTGGAGAGGGCTCTGGCGTTGGGCATCACGATACAAGCTCTGAGATCCCTGCATCAACCCAACCTGAATCCGCTCCTGCGGTTGATCCTTTACCTGTGCCTGCCTATGATCCAGATCAGCCACAGCTATCTCCAGCTCGCGAGCACATGCCAGGAGAAACTCCGGCCCCCGCCGCGAGCCAACTTGAGGAAGGTATTCCAAACACTTCTCAAACTCATTCAAAGTCTGGAGTACTATCAAAGGAGATTTCTAATATTTTCTCATATCTCCATTCAGTTATAGAAGCAGCACCGACCATGCCCCTGCAACCCAGGAACAAAATCAAGAGCAGGAGGCTATCATAACAGAGGCTACGACGACCACCACTACCGCTATGACCGGGGGAGTTGATGTGAGAGCTTTCCCCTTTAACGAGAAAATGATGGACGAGCTTCTAGGCACTCACAGCGATCCGCTTTCTAACTTGCCATTTGTTATGAGTGGAAGTGCATTCGTGGCCAGCTCTTCGGCTCCGACTACCAGCGTTCCGCCCGATACTCAAGCAGCTCACGACGATGCAATAATGGCGGAAATTAACGTTGAGATGGAAGGCGCAACAATGGGTAGCACCACAGAAGGTGGAATGGAAGGACCCGGCCCAGCCCCTTTACTCATGATCTCTCCGAGTGGCACGATTATTGTTACTGGGGTTCCCCCTGTATCTTCTCACATGGAAAGTGCTCCCATCCCTCTGACCACGCACTCTGAAAGCATCCCAATTCCTGTGAGTTCGGAGGAGGAGACCACGATACTTCCCCCAGTCGGGGACAAGCCTAGTAAAGGCAAGAGCTCGAAGCGGCATCATAGTGGCAGCTCCGGTGGGTCGACTCCAAAGGAGTAGCATAAGACGAAGAAGAAGACCAAGGAGTAGGGATGAATCTTGGCATCCCTTTTCTAGTAGATAGTTAGGAACTTTCTTTTCGTTCTTATAGACCGTGTATAGATGCGGGTTCGGCCCCTGCTAGTAGGATTTTTGGCATAGACTCATTGTATCTATTTTGTTTTTAGAGGATAAATAAAATAGAATTTAATTTCATTATTTGCATAGCTCTGAGTTTATTTGTTTAAGGGTTGCATCACTCGAGATTTCTCTCGACACACTTGCGAAGCATTAGCCTCTGAATCAGACTTGTGCTCGGTTGTTAAGCTCCAGAGTCATGGCTTCGGGTCGTAACCCAACGTCAAGTCGCTCTTCAACGGCGTACTGTCTCGATTAGTAGTTGGTGCTGGAGTCATGCACCCAGTCCCGGGGATGAGTCAAAGTGGTCGGATGGTGGTTGCTTTCCACCTCCGACATTTCTTAACTTCACTCAGTCGGAACTAAGTGGTAGATAGATGAGTTCGAGTGGTCGAGTTACATTCTCTCACTTATTGACAATCGCATTCACACTCTGGGGACTGAACTCGCATGCAGACGGTCGATCATACCTGCTTAATCTTTAAAGTTATGTCCACACTCTAGGGACTTAAGTTGTTTTTCGGGCGGTCAGTCACACCCAGTCGAAGTTTATACCCCAGTCTACGCTCCGGGGACTTAAAGTTAGTTGTGGGTGGTCAGTCACACCTAGTTGAAGTTTATACTCTAGTCCACGCTCTGGGGACTTAGAGTTAGTTGACAGACAGTCGATTACATCTGTTTTGAGTCTTAGAATTTTGTTCGCACTCTGGGAATGGTAAATTCATCAGCATCGTGGACGATCGGGTCACATCCATCCTGAGTTAACAAGCGAGGTCGTTAGATGGATGGATCCATCCTCCTCCGGCTTAGATTAAACACGGGCGAAGTCGTTAGGTGGACGGATCCACCCTCTTCGAGCCCATATTTGTAAGTTTATACTCCAGCTTGCACTTTGGGAGCCGGAGTTAGTTAGAAGATTTTTCTATATCAATCCTTTTTGGCTTCAGTGTGATAGCTTGCCCCCGAGTTCGGGTTTCACTTAGCGAGTGACCGGTCGTATCACAATCACTCCTTAATTGAATAAGTCCCACCGTAGGATGGAACTTAGCTCTCCGTGCATTGTGATGGTCGTATGACGCATTTTAAGAATCACTGCTCTGGTTCGAAGAGATTGCATTTTATTGCTGAAATAAGAAAGTATGGCAAAGTCAATTGCCTTATTACAAATTCAAATTTCGAAATGCATAAACAAATTGCAAATGAATGGCAGACTAAATGAATAAACAAAGCATGTCATGTGTAGTAGCGACGAAGACTTTCGCTGTTCCAAGCTCTCGGCAAAGTGAGACCATCGACGATTGATAATTTGAATGTCCCATCTCTGCGCCTTCGTTCAATAACATACAGTCCTTCCCACGTTGGTTTTATATGCGAAGGGACCAGGTAAATCCACTTGAGGACGAGATCGCCAAGTTCAAAGGTTCGGGGTCGGACTTTAGCATTGTAAAATCGGGCGACTCGACTTCGGTGCGTGGCTGCCCTCAAATCAACCTCTTCACGCTTTTCATCTAATAAGTCCAGAGATTTGGCAAGTAATATAGCATTTATCTTCATATCATAGTAAGTCACACGATGAGAAGGTACTTCCAACTCGACTGGAATAACAACTTCTAAGCCGTAGGAAAGTGAAAATGGAGTGTGACCGGTTGCCGACTTGTGGGTTGTTCGATATGCCCATAGGGCCATAGGAAGTTCAGCGACCCACTTGCCCCCCTGCTTTTTCCAATCGTTTCTTTAGAATGGACTTTATAACTTTGTTAACAGCTTTGACCTATCCATTCACTTGAGGGTGTGCAACTGCAGAGAACTTCTTTTGGATATGGAATCGCTGGCAGAAATTCTTGAACTCGACACTATCGAATTGGGATCCGTTGTCAGTGATGATGATATGTGGGAGACCAAATCGACAAATAATGTTGTGTACCACAAAGTTGATCACTTTCTTCGTTGTGATAGTAGCAAGGGGTTCTGCTTCCACCCATTTGGTAAAGTAATCAACTGCAACCATGGCGTACTTCTTGCCACCTTTAGCTAGAGGTAGAGACCCAATAATATCGATGCCCCATATTGTGAATGGCTATGGACTGACCATTTGAGTTATTTCGGTAGGCAGAGCTCTTGGAATCCGAGCATGCTTCTGACATCTGTCACATTTCCTGACATAATCTGATGTGTCGTAATTCACAGTCGGCCAATAATAACCGTATCAGAGTACTTTCTTAGCGAGAGCTTGCCCCTCGGTGTGATCGCCACATTCTCCTTCGTGCACATCATGTAACACTCGTTTGATTTCATCGTGGGCGATACAGCGGAGTAAAGGAACAGAATACCCTCTTCTATACATGACTCCTTTCTGAATAGTGAACCGCGAACCTTTCGTAGAACTTGTCTTTTCTCGCTTCTGCACTCTGGCAAGGTCCCATGCTCGAGGTAGTTCCTTAATGGAGTTATCCATGATTCCTTATCGTGCACGGCTTCAAGTACCCAGTTGGTCTCCATTTGATCAATACTCGGGGAAGATAGTGTCTCAACAGGAACGAGCCCCATTTGATGTGCCTCACCAGTGCTGGCTAACTTTACCAAGGAATCGGCTTTCTGATTGTGTTCCTAGGGTAGGCAATAGATGGCATAATAATCGAACTGATTAAATATTTCCTGGGCCGAAGCAAGATAAGCAACTAATCTCCGGTCTTTGGCCTGGTATTCCCCCCGAACTTAGCACACGATCGATTGTGAATCGCAGTAAATCTCCACAGCAATAATTCTTAAATCTCTAGCAAGCTTTAGTCCGACGAGCAGGGCTTCGTATTCGGCCTCGTTGTTGGTTGCACGGAAATCTATTGTATCTATTTTGTTTTTAGAGGATAAATAAAATAGAATTTCATTTCATTATTTGCATAGCTCTGAGTTTATTTGTTTAAGTGTTGCATCACTCGAGATTTCTCTCGACACACTTGCGAAGCATTAGCCTCTGAATCAGACTTGTGCTCGGTTGTTAAGCTTCGGAGTCATGGCTTCGGGTCGTAACCCAACGTCAAGTCGCTCTTCAACGGCGTACTGTCTCGATTAGTAGTTGGTGTTGGAGTCATGCACCCAGTCCCGGGGATGAGTCAAAGTGGTTGGATGGTGGTTGCTTTCCACCTCCGACATTTCTTAACTTCACTCAGTCGGAACTAAGTGGTAGATAGATGAGTTCGAGTGGTCGAGTTACATTCTCTCACTTATTGACAATCGCATTCACACTCTGGGGACTGAACTCGCATGCAGACGGTCGATCATACCTGCTTAATCTTTAAAGTTATGTCCACACTCTGGGAACTTAAGTTGTTTTTCGGGCGGTCAGTCACACCCAGTCGAAGTTTATACCCCAGTCTACGCTCCGGGGACTTAAAGTTAGTTGTGGGTGGTCAGTCACACCTAGTTGAAGTTTATACTCTAGTCCACGCTCTGGGGACTTAGAGTTAGTTGACAGACAGTCGATTACATCTGTTTTGAGTCTTAGAATTTTGTTCGCACTCTGGGAATGGTAAATTCATCAGCATCGTGGACAATCGGGTCACATCCATCCTGAGTTAACAAGCGAGGTCGTTAGATGGATGGATCCATCCTCCTCCGGCTTAGATTAAACACGGGCGAAGTCGTTAGGTGGATGGATCCACCCTCTTCGAGCCCATATTTGTAAGTTTATACTCCAGCTTGCACTTTGGGAGCCGGAGTTAGTTAGAAGATTTTTCTATATCAATCCTTTTTGGCTTCAGTGTGATAGCTTGCCCCCGAGCTCGGGTTTCACTTAGCGAGTGACCGGTCGTATCACAATCACTCCTTAATTGAATAAGTCCCACCATAGGATGGAACTTAGCTCTCCGTGCATTGTGATGGTCGTATGACGCATTTTAAGAATCACTGCTCTGGTTCGAAGAGATTGCATTTTATTGCTGAAATAAGAAAGTATGGCAAAGTCAATTGCCTTATTACAAATTCAAATTTCGAAATGCATAAACAAATTGCAAATGAATGGCAGACTAAATGAATAAACAAAGCATGTCATGTGTAGTAGCGACGAAGACTTTCGCTGTTCCAAGCTCTCGGCAAAGTGAGACCATCGACGATTGATAATTTGAATGTCCCATCTCTGCGCCTTCGTTCAATAACATACAGTCCTTCCCACGTTGGTTTTATATGCGAAGGGACCAGGTAAATCCACTTGAGGACGAGATCGCCAAGTTCAAAGGTTCGGGGTCGGACTTTAGCATTGTACAATCGGGCGACCCGACTTCGGTGCGTGGCTGCCCTCAAATCAACCTCTTCACGCTTTTCATCTAATAAGTCCAGAGATTTGGCAAGTAATATAGCATTTATCTTCATATCATAGTAAGTCACACGATGAGAAGGTACTTCCAACTCGACTGGAATAACAACTTCTGAGCCGTAGGAAAGTGAAAATGGAGTGTGACCGGTTGCCGACTTGTGGGTTGTTCGATATGCCCATAGGGCCATAGGAAGTTCAGCGACCCACTTGCCCCCCTGCTTTTTCCAATCGTTTCTTTAGAATGGACTTTATAACTTTGTTAACAGCTTTGACCTATCCATTCACTTGAGGGTGTGCAACTGCAGAGAACTTCTTTTGGATATGGAATCGCTGGCAGAAATTCTTGAACTCGACACTATCGAATTGGGATCCGTTGTCAGTGATGATGATATGTGGGAGACCAAATCGACAGATAATGTTGTGTACCACAAAGTTGATCACTTTCTTCGTTGTGATAGTAGCAAGGGGTTCTGCTTCCACCCATTTGGTAAAGTAATCAACTGCAACCATGGCGTACTTCTTGCCACCTTTAGCTAGAGGTAGAGACCCAATAATATCGATGCCCCATATTGTGAATGGCTATGGACTGACCATTTGAGTTATTTCGGTAGGCAGAGCTCTTGGAATCCGAGCATGCTTCTGACATCTGTCACATTTCCTGACATAATCTGATGTGTCGTAATTCACAGTCGGCCAATAATAACCGTATCAGAGTACTTTCTTAGCGAGAGCTTGCCCCTCGGTGTGATCGCCACATTCTCCTTCGTGCACATCATGTAACACTCGTTTGATTTCATCGTGGGCGATACAGCGGAGTAAAGGAACAGAATACCCTCTTCTATACATGACTCCTTTCTGAATAGTGAACCGCGAACCTTTCGTAGAACTTGTCTTTTCTCGCTTCTGCACTCTGGCAAGGTCCCATGCTCGAGGTAGTTCCTTAATGGAGTTATCCATGATTCCTTATCGTGCACGGCTTCAAGTACCCAGTTGGTCTCCATTTGATCAATACTCGGGGAAGATAGTGTCTCAACAGGAACGAGCCCCATTTGATGTGCCTCACCAGTGCTGGCTAACTTTACCAAGGAATCGGCTTTCTGATTGTGTTCCTAGGGTAGGCAATAGATGGCATAATAATCGAACTGATTCAATATTTCCTGGGCCGAAGCAAGATAAGCAGCTAATCTCCGGTCTTTGGCCTGGTATTCCCCCCGAACTTAGCACACGATCGATTGTGAATCGCAGTAAATCTCCACATCAATAATTCTTAAATCTCTAGCAAGCTTTAGTCCGACGAGCAGGGCTTCGTATTCGGCCTCGTTGTTGGTTGCACGGAAATCTAACTTCAAAGCATAGCATATAGATCGGCCTTCAAGAGTTTCGAGTACAACCCCAGCGCCTGAGTAGCGGTCATTTGATGCACCATTATTATGTAGCTTCCAAACATATTTGGGAGATCCACTGGTTTCGGATAAGTCCTCCAGGATATTGAATTCGGTGATGAAGTCGGCTAGTACTTGTCCTTGAATAGCTTGCCTCGGTGTGTAAGTGATGTCGAACTGACTCAGCTCGATATTCCACTTGAGTAACCTACCAGACTTCTCAGACCGCGTAAGGACCTGTCATAACGGTTGGTCGGTGTAGATAGTGATAGGATAAGCCTGAAAATACAGGCGGAGCTTCCTCGAGGCAATGACAAGACAGTAAGCTAACCTCTCCAACTTCGGATACTTTCTCTCCGCTCCGGTCAGTCATTTGCTGATGTAATTGACTGGCCAATGTATCTGTTCCTCCTCCCGATTCAAAGCAGCACTGATTGCGTTTTCTACACCGCCAAGTAGATATACAATCTCTCATGATCAACAGGCTTCGACAGAATAGGTGGTGTGGATAAGTGTTGAACCAGTGCTCGAAATGCGCCCTCACACTCAGTAGTCCATTCAAAGTTCTGTTTCCCTTTTCTGATTAGATCGAAGAAAGGAATGCATACATCGGTGGATTTTGAAATGAACCTGCTCAGCGCTACTACCTTCCTGTTGAGGGTTTGAACTTGCTTTATGGTTCTTGGAGTCTTAAGATTTCTAAATGCCCAGATCTTTTCGGGGTTGGCTTCGATTCCCCGAGCATTGACGATGAATCCAAAGAACTTTCCGGATGCGACCCCAAAGCGACACTTCAACGAGTTAAGCTTCATTCTATACTCTCGAAGAGTGTTAAACATCGTTTCCAGGTCTTTGATAAGACTGGTAGAGAATCGTGACTTTACAATCATGTCATCCACATATACCTCCATAGCCTTTCCAATCTGGTTAGCAAACATTCGATTAACTAGCCGTTGGTAAGTCGCTCCGTCATTTTTGAGTCCAAATGGCATGACTTTGTAGTAGTAAAGTCCCAGATTGGTGATGAAGCTGGTGTGCTCTTGATCGGGCAGGTGCATGGGAATTTGATTGTAGTTGGAATATGCATCCATACAAGACAAGAGCTCATGTCCAACCGTTGAGTCTACAAGCTGATTAATCCGGGGAAGTGGAAAACTATCTTTAAGGCAAGCTTTATTCAAGTCTAAGTAGTCAACACAAGTTCTCCATTTCCCATTAGGTTTTCTGACAAGTACAGGGTTGGACACCCATTCTGGATATAGCACATCTCGGATAAACCCGTTCGACTTGAGTTTATCTACCTCTTCCTTTAGGGCGGCAGATCTCTCTGGATCCATACCACGCCTTTTTTGCTTGACCGGGACATGCCGTGGGTCAATATTCAGGGTGTGGCTCGCGATGCCTGATGAGATCCCACACATGTCAGAGAGCGTCCAGGAAAAAAAGTCGAGGTTTGCCCAGAGAAATTCAACCAAATCCTCTTTCATCTGTTGGCTTAGCTGAGATCCAATCTTTATCATTCTAGAATTGTCATTATTATCAATTGGAACATCGATCGTCAGCTCTGCCAGAGAAGCATGACTATCTTTCATCTTGGGTCTAGATCTCTCGGGAATTGGTTGTGGTGCCCGGGCCTAGGCCCAGGCATTAGCTGTCAATTATTTGCAAAGCGGACGCAGAGAGATTTCTGTACGCCCTGTCCCTTCTCTTTTCGTTGTGCCTCCCGCAGCTTAGCAACATAACAGGCCCATCTAGCAGCCTGGTCTCCCTGAAAAACTCTGACTCCATTGTCGGTAGGGAATTTCAAAGTCAGACACCAAGGGGCGATAGCAGCCCTAAATTCAACTAGGGCCAGTAGGCCCAAGAAAGCGTTATACGATGAATCGATATCCAATACAAAGAACTGCAACATCCGGACTCTCCAGCGTTCTCCAACCCCAATTCTACTAGTAGCTCCACCATCCCAGTGGGTATAGTCGCACTTCCGTTGAAGCCATGAATAAGAGACTGACAAGGCTTTAAATCTTTTGCTTCCATCTTCATTTGATCGTAAGCTCGTTTAAAGAGTATATGCACTGAACTTTCACTGTCCACTAAGATCCTCTTCATCCAAGCAGGACCTATCTGAGCTGAAATGACCAGTGGATCAATGGTAGGGGCTTCAATTCTGTCGGCATCCATGTCTCGAAATACGATGTCGTCTATCATCGTTTCTGTTGTTTGGCCGGAGCCCCGTCTTCAAAATTACTACAACATTCGAAGCTCGCGTGCCTAATATAGCTGGCATACGACTCCATTTCCCTCCAGCTCTGTTCCGCTAGATGACGACCACCACTAACCTCCCGCCGGTACGTGCGGGTTCCTCCGATCTAACCTGATTTGGTATTTGATTTTGATTTGCTAGGCCCGCACCTCCAGACTGCGGCGCCCGAACGAACTGCTCCAATTTTCTTTCTCAGATCAACTTCTCGATAATATCCTATAGATGATGACACTCGTTCGTGTTGTGGCCATAACTATCGTGAAATCTACAAAACTTCCCAATTTGAATCTGTCTCTCTGACGATTGCTTCGGAGCAGGTTTCTTATACTGGATAGTATTACAAGTTTGCAAGTACACATTCTCCAGGGATGTATTTAAAGGAGTATAAGTGTCAAACATGGGAGCTCTATGCCGCGGTCCGCTATTTTGATCCCGCTTCTTACCCTGGTTTCCATCGACTTTCTACTGATTCTGCTTATTCTGTATGTTTAACTGCACCTTTCCGAAATTCTCCCTGGTTTGTTTCACAGCGACATTGCTTTGGATGCCTTCCACACTGGGCCCTGCGTCATCCTTTTTCCTAGACTATTTCACATCCTCCTTTCTCAAGAACTGAGCTGCCTTGGAATAGAAACGGTCCAACGACGCAGGGGGTTTTCTAGCCAACCAGTTGCCAAATTCGGAATCGGGATCGATTCCCTTAGTCAGTGCCATCAGAATGGAATTGTCTTTAGGGTTACTAATCTCAGCGCATGCAGCATGGAACCTCTCCAGGTAACGTCTGAGTGTCTCTCCGGGAGCTTGATTGACACTAGACAAGGCATTAACATCTTTGGGCCTTGTGACATGCATGCGAAACTGTTCAACAAACTTCGTTGCCAACTGGTCGAAACATGAAATAGATCAGGGTGGTAAGCGAGTAAACCACATAGTCGCAATGCCCCCAAGGTGATTGGGAAACTTCGGCATTTGACCGCATCATCAGCCCATGCGGCGTTCATCAACCATTCATACTTTAAAATGTGCTAGTTAGGGTCAGAGCTCCCTTCATAAACAGGTAGAGTTGGCATTCTGAATCGCCAAGGCGGTTCAGCCTAGAGGATGTCGTCGGTGAAAGGGGTATGACTCTGGGAGATTCCCCAGTCGTTGTTGGTGAGGCCTTGGCTCTCATGGATCATCTGGCGGATCATTGTCGGGATGTCTGTCATTTGGACATTCTGGGCATGCTGGGCCAAGGTGTGGTCGGGTTCCACAATACAAGGATGGGCCGGGCGTGGTCGACGGTCCATACCTCGCCTCCTTAGCTTAAGGTCCTCGAGAACATAAGGCTTAGGAGTATAATCACGTTGACGAAGGTTCGGATCCGTTCGGTTCCGAGTGTCAGCTTCCAAATCGGTGGCAGTGGCAGCAACGCGGTTATCAGTAGTGTGATAGGAACTGTCCCTCCTCGAGAGGAGGGTCCGGTTTGATGGCTGGTTGATGGACCAACTCTCGCTTGTTCAATAGTTAAAGTGCGCTGATGTCCGGTAGCATATGCATAGCTTCCATCCAGCCGTAGTCGCATGGATCTACGATTGTAATCAGAAGAAGCTGAACTTTCAGTGGATGAGTAGGAAGCCTGATCCCTTCTGGATCTCCTTCGTCTTTCATGGTTCAACCGGTTGGTTAACTCCGCATTGGCATGGAGCTGATGGGTAAGCTGTTGGCGGCTTTGAGTCAGCTCTTGCATCAGTAGTTGGAACTAATCCCTAGTGACAAGGCCTTGTGGATCCGAAGGTCCGGCAGCATTCTGGTCTGCAGAGGGAAGTTGTGCGGGGTTATGCCTATCCCGTCCTTTCGGATCTGCAGCGGTTGTGGTAGTCCTGGTGGCGACCATGGTGAATAGTGAAGTTCTCTCCTAGACTTGGTGCAAATTTGAATAGGATGGAAGAACTTCTAGGCTTGAGATCTGGATCTTCCCCTGAGATTCTCGCAATCCAATATCGGTAGTAGATCCAATGAGCAGGAGAAAAGCTGGGTTTTCTCAGTGAAAGCACCAAAGTGTTTGTACCAAAATTGGGCACAACACTCTTTAGAGAGGTTCGGCGTATTGCCTACGTCCTCTACGAAATGATTGATATTTTTTGAATTTCACTTGCTGATTACAAGAGATTAAAATAGTACAACTAAAGTATAGTAATGATTTCGGCAGAGTATCAGCATAGAGAAGCCAAAAGGTCGCTTTTCTATAGGTCCAGGGTCACTATTTATAGCCGTAGGCAGAAAATATCTTGCCCAGATCTCGGAGGACTTCCTCTCACGTGAGTGGGCCCACGGGATTGAGTTCAAGTGATTTCGACTCGATATCAGAGCGATACAAATGGAATTCGTATCGATCAAGAACTGATCCTTTTTGGCTGAAATTGATCTGGTACATTCTTGAGGTTATAGGCAAGCTCCGATGAAAATTTGGTGGCATTTGGACTTGTAGATTGTGAGATATGATCGATGCAAGTTTGGATTTACAGTGTGCTGTCGAACTCGTATCGCTTCTGTTCGTATCGATCGCGTTCGGGTCGCTTCTAGGCACGTGATAGTCAATGACGTGGCGCTATCTTCTAGGATCGATCCACTTTTAATGCCGATAGACTGAACCTACCTCCCTTTTAGGCTTTATTTGTATCGACCTGGTGCATCCCTTTCGTATCCATACCCCTAACTTCATTTCGTACCGATGCTTAAGGCCACTTCGTATCAATGACTTAGGGGATGTTTTGTATCGATGGAAGATGGAAGTTCGTATCGATCGCTTGGTGACCCATTCATATCGATTGTTGGCGGATCGATACGAATAGTGCAATTGGAATCGATACGATTTAGCTTCAGCTGATGGATACGAAGCAGATTAATGTGTGGGATATGAAATGGAGTAGGCACGATGGATACAAGATAGCACTGACAAGGTGGATACGAAATGTAGTGGATGTGATGGATACGAAATAGCACTGACAAGGTGGATACGAAATGGAGTGGATGTGATGGATACGAACCGAGGCTTTCTTCATGGATACGGACGAGGCTGTGGCTTCCCATGGACACAAATCACTTGTATGCCTAGATGGATATGAACTTGTAGGTGTCTTCCTTGGTTTTGATCAACCAATATCTTGTGCACACGAACATCGATTGACTTGAAATTTGGAACGTTGACTTTCATAGCTTTGCTTGTCATATCATATCGATTGTAACTCGATCCGGACTCGGGCAAAATTCACTAGTATCCATAGTAGACCTGCACATAACCGACCTTCGAGAAAGACTGTCCTTGGTTTTCAGTCAAGTTCTTGGTGTCACGGCCTTGCCAAAAGGTGGAATAACACTACCTATAGTTGAGAAGTTCTTGAGAGTACCTATTTTGAAGTAAATCGTTCTATAAATCTTTCCAAAAGTAAAATAGTTTTTGGTCTTGTCCGTAGATCCTTCATTTCTTCCAAAGATTCTCCTACGGTAATTCTCTATCAACCTTCTTGATCTACCATGCCTTTTTATGAATAACTAGTGTCCTATATCATGTTTTATTATTTATAATTCAAGAAAATACTCATTTTATATAAGAAGCCAAGGAAAAAAGGAAACTACTTCGAAATTTTACTAGATAAAAGTAAAATTGAAATTCTCAATCCCAACTAGAAAGGCAAAAGACATTTCCAGGATCTTAACACCTCAAATGACAAGTATGTAAATCTTTTCAAATGATTGAAAATTCTCGAAGACTTTCATAACAAAGAGTTTGCCCCCACACTTCATAAATCCTAAACCATCTAGACAATATAAAAGAAAGATAATGAAGAGCTTACTACTCATTTCAAGTCACTAGAAGGCTTCATAGGAGATAAGTAGACCAATATGGTTCTAACCCTTACCTAGTGAATGTTGGAATTTACCCCATTCTAGCATCACTCCTATCCGGATTGTGCATTTCCCTCATACAAAATAAAGTATAGCAGGGACAAATTTATTTTCGAATACATCAAAATATCTTACTCAAATTAACCACTTTAGTTGTAATTATTCCATTGGATGTATTATTTTGTGAATTTTGTTGTAAAATTCCAGCTACAACTTTTCTTATGTGTTTAATTCATTATATATATGAAGGGCCTTGAAAATAGTTTCGAAATTGGATCCTTATCCTTTTTAATAAGCCTTTTAAGAAAATATGTTAGATTAAAAAGGAATTTTAGAGAAACTGATGCAATAAATGAAAAATCACCTTTATAATCTATACTATACTATTATTAGTGAGTTGAGTTCTAAGCTCACACAACCACTCTGAAATTTGGCAACTGAAACGTCGCCTATTCTTTTTATTCTATTACTCTCCCATTTCCGTCCGTTCTCTTTTCTTCCATGAGTTTCCTTTTCCCAAACCTAAATCAATTTTTCTCTAACCTAAATCGCATTCTTCAATTTTACAACCACAACCACCTAATCTCGATGAAGAAGATTTTGTTGCTTGAGGTGAAGCTTGGATCTGCCTTCATGCCGTAAACCCTTTGTTTGATATCTAGGGTTTCATCTTTTCCCTTCCTCAGCAAAATGGGAACGATGTCGAAAATTCTAACTTTCCTACCAACACCAACGTTTCCTAACCTCCTCTACCGACACTCCTCCTCCCACTTCGTCCACCTATCCCGCTGGCCCCCACACTATTCTCTCATCTACTAATAGTTTTTGAATTTCCCATTCTTCTCCTCACAGAATACCTCTGTTTAGATCATCATCGTGGCTTTATTCTCAGTCTAGCTCCTCAAATTCCGACGTGTCTGGTACTGGCAGTTGTTTTTGCGAGGGGATTCTCCATTCGTGAGCGAGATTTTGAAGCTGGTGGAAGGGTTGAGACTTTGAGTAATCGTAAAGAAGGGTCCTTTGGATATTATTGTCAAAGTGGTTTGAGAATACAAGAGATTGAGCTTTTAGTGAATAAAGAAGCGGCTGGGAGTGATTTTTTAAAGGCATTTGATGTGTGTTTGAAGATTTGTTTTGGACTCTATTTCCATCGACTTGATTTACCTGGTACATGTAATTCTTATGAAATTATGTGAATTTTTTACTTTTACATTCTTCTCTAGATTAGTTGTGTCAACTGAATATAATGTATGTTTTGAATCATGTCAGTTCTGATTGTCTGCTTTGGCTTTTAATATGTAGTTTAGCAACTCTTGCTGATAAGACATGTAACAAGCATTGTTATGCTTCATGATCTAACTACATAAACAATACCGATATTTTTTTTATGACAAACAGTATAATATTGTTCAGTCTTAAAAAGGTTTCTTCATGTTATGTTGATTATTTAACAGTGCTTTATAAGTTGAACACCGAATTTTTGTGTGTTGTTTGGTTTACGTATTCAACCTAACTTTGCTACACATGTACATATATATCTATTTTTCTTTTTTCTTTATTCCTGCTTATTCTTCATGAACAACACTAACTGCTAAATATACTTTGAGAAATCAATTTTGTTCGATGTGTAATATTTTTTTCATGCATAGTTTTGTATCTTACAATTGGATGAGATAAGTTCATACTTCTTTGTACTAATGCACGACCTGCTATTTTGCACCAAAATGTGTATTATATGTGAGTAATTTCCCATAGTGCTTAGGTTACAGAAAACTAATTGTTGTCTTCTAAACTTTATTTTTTGCAAGAGGATTCTCCTTTGATGTGTATGCAAATATATAGAGTGTTAATGATTTTACGATAATCTGGTATATTTCAACATGTATAATGGCTTTACTAGTTTTTTCCTAATTATTACAATAGCAATATATGTTTTTCATAACGTATTAGGTTTACCTGAATCCATCAGCGAACTGTTGTGAATACCTTCTTTTTCTTGATATTCCATTTTATTACTCCTATATTTTTAAGAGCTCGATTTGGAACCGCAAAGAATCTATTGCCAATTTAAGATTTGGTACTTTGTTTTCAATTTTCATGGTTTGCTTTAGCTGATTATGAAAAGGTACTTATTTGGATTGGTTTGATTAATCTGATTTAAATTTTATTGGTCATAGTCTTTACTTTGATTGATGGTCGAATATAGAATTTTTGATTGGTTTTCATCATTAATTTATTAGCTAATTTAATTTTCCATCTTATATCACTATGAGATAAGCCAGAAAGTGTTTGAGGTAATTTGTAATCACACATATCATGGTTTTGGTGTTTAATAGATAGAAATTCATATCTACATGAAACTATTCAAATATTGTTGGTTTTCTCTTATTGCCAAATCTACTTATTATTTATACCTAGATAATTTCAATAGTAAAACAAACTGCGGAAAGTGATAGGGGTAATGATGCTAATACTAAATCTTTGAATGTTTTTCTAGGTAGCAAGCTTTTATCCCATGTGTTTCTGAACCAACAGCACTCTAGAACTTAGCAGCATCCAATGAGAATGCTAGACAACTGATTCAGATTTTGGATAACATAATAAATCCTAGACATCTATCAAAGCCATACGGAGGAATCACTGTTTGCTTTCTACAGACAGTCAAGGGTGAGCAGTTTGGGTCTTTATCGAAGGGATTCACTGATAATATCATCACTTACTCCCCAGCAAAGCTATATTACAAGGCCTGTTTAAATAGGGAATGTGAAAAAATTTCGTGGTATAGCCAAAATCTTGATTGCAGTAGGTAGTATCGGTAGATACTTTCATCCTTTGACGTCAAGACCTTATTCTTATTTGTATACGAATTGATATTATTTTTTGTTTTGGGTTTATTAAACTTTAAAATGTTCTTTGTTAACGCAGCTCACTCCACCAAGCAATCAGAGTTCTAATTTGGAGTTGGAATTGAATAGGGCTAATAAAAGTTTGTAATCTAGAATAGATGTCAAAGGAAAGAAAAAGATTAATCAGGTTTAGCGTACAATCTCTTGCGCAGCTTCCGTCTCATTGCTCACAATATTATCATTATAACACTGTATTTGTTCACCAAGAGGATGAATACCTCTTCGACCCTGCAGAATGTATGGCTAGCCAAGTTCACCTTAAGAAGGAATAGAAGAGAGGGATCGTCATTTAGGTAAGGGCACTAGATGTTTTTTCTAACAATATTATTCATCTTTTATGTGTAAATTATATGAAAAATTAGATCTCTTTCAGCTACAAATATGGTTAAAAAAATATGGTTAGATTTCGAAAGCAATTACTGTTCTAGAATGGTTATAAACTTATTTTTAAAATGATGCTGATTTTGCCTTCGGAACTATAACTTTTTCGCGAAGGGGTTGTTGGAGAAGGCAAGTATCTATCCATAGATTGTTGTCCCTTCACTAAAAAATACAAAATAATGGCAAAAGAATACTACTTTTTATGAGTATTTACATATCGATTTATCCCAAGGTTCATATGTACTTTGACTATCACTCATATATATAATGATTTCGTTTTCTTTCCAAATTTAAAGAATAAAAATTGAGTTTGAGTAAATAACTTACGTTGCAAGAAGTCGGAATTATTATTATATTAATTTCATATACACACTTTACTGATTCAATATAACGAATATTCATACATAAATTAGATAAAAAAAATACAACTCATTGTTTTCTTTGTTTATTGTTTTAGGGAAAGCAGTACAAATGTTTTTGTAGAGAAAATGAATTTCATTGTTGCTATGTAGGTATTGCTATTACGATTTGATGCATGATCATGTACTCATTTGGTGTGGCTACTTATGAAGGAGCCGAAGTAACTTCCCAGTTACAACTTATTTCTTATCAACTTTACAAAAGATTACAGGTAATCTTCACATGTTTTGGATTAGGGATGGATTTAGTATAAAACAACAATTATAGGTCACAAATGATTCAATCACAAAGCATTCCACTTTAACTTCTATGTAGTTACGTGGACCATGAAGATGGAATTCATGGTTATTAGCTGATGCTAATTCTAATAAGAAACCACACAAATAAGCTGATTTAATAGTGCTTTCCCCTTGCCAAAACCTTTCTTGGCAGTGTGCATATACATATTTAGTATTCCGACTTTTTGTGGCATCATTCTTCATATTTTAGTAGCGACCCAGAAGAATAGTTATCTCCTTTTTTCTTATGCATAATCAGTATAAATAACGACTAGAGAAAGTTTATTCCTACTGATCCTTATTATTTGTTTGTTATTCTGAATTGCTAAGCCAAATTCATTCTTGATTAAATTTATAATCCGCTTTTATTTGTGAAATCATGCTGTCAAATCATGGGAGCATGCATTGGTTACTTTTGCTTCTTCCCAACAAATGCAAGTGTTTTGTGTTCAATTTCTTTAATTTGATTGTAATATTAAGTAAGTAATCTTATCGACGGGTAACATAAGAATATTTATCAATTATATAGATCCTGGTAGGGTTCATATTAGAGACAACTGAGAGTAATTTATCAAATAAGTAAGCAATTTATAAATGAATATAATTTAACGATATTCATATTAGATGGAAATTAAGAGTAAATATAATGTTTTCGAATGGTCATCCTGACCATTTTATAAAAATGTGATCAGTGTTTAACTTTAGGATCTATTTTAGACTAATGTTTTAAGCCATGAGTGCACGATCTATTAGGTGTTTAAGTTTGCTTATTTTCATTATAATCATGTCATTATGATTTTCTCTTACACACATTCATCAATTGACACTGAATTTCATATTGAAATGAATGAATAAAAATCAAACATTCTAATAAATAACTTTTAACACGAATACCATGTCCATTATCGCAATTTTATAACCCCAATTTATTTTCAGCCATCGCGACAACTAACAGCTGCTCTACAACGATCTAGGAATGAAAAAAAAGGCTTCAACTATTGGAAAGACCAGGCTCCCAAAAGGTATGGCATGCACACCAACATAATTCATCGTAGCTTCACCGTGCATCGACCCACATTACAAACAAACTTTCCTACATTATCACCTAGGATTGGAAATTCTCCTGAAAAAAAATAATTGAAGCAGAAAATAAAATCATTGGACAACAACATTCCTTACCAAAGGGCGCAATTGTGCAACTGCGTCAACTAGGTAAGCAACTTCACAACGTATACCATTATCATCTTACATTTACTAAGTAAGCATATCCTTGCATCTAAATAGGTAACCGTACGTGTTAACGATTCCGTTGGAGGTGTGTGCATTACTAGCAAAGATTTACTCAATGTGCTGAGGTCACACAAATTCAAGGACTGATCATCCTCTAACAGCCTAGGTTTGCAGGCACCGTGTTCATAAAACAGGTGCAATCAAATATTTACTTTAACCTAAAAAAGGGCCATGTTTATAATTAAGCAAGCTGGAATAGACGTTGCTTTTATCCTTCAATTCCTTCCACTACAACGAGAGACTATACATTTTCGCTCATCATCTATAATATTCAGTATACATCAGATCCATCTTTATAACATGTAGATTATGAAACTTGAAAACGGTTATAAAATTAAAAATAGAATCAACTCCTTTACCATCACCTAATTATTACAGAGACATAACTTGAAAACCAAGTTCCTAAAATCAAGTCTTACCTTAATTGCAAAGATTTAATTTATAGCCAATAAAATAATGAAAGAAAACTTCAACATAACTTGCATATTAATAAGATTAAGCACATTTAAAGAAGATTAAATGCAAATTCAGCCACACTTTAGGCTTTCTTTTATCCATCTGTTATTTTTGTTCCAATGTCTTGCTTTGAGGACTGGATAAATTCCCCGAAGTTACACTTAATGTATCCGAATTGTATACAACAATGACCTGGTCATACTTAAGAATGCAGTTCAAGCTAATTCTCTCTCTACAATTCATCCTCTAAACCGTTTAAGATCAACCCATATTTCATCTGTACAATAGAAGACACTACAATAAAGAAAGAACACGCTACCTTCTTTAAAGTGGGTGTAACAGTTGTATCAATTAGATTTAATTTCTAAATCAGAGACATTATTTTGTTTAAATCAAATAAACCATTCATCCAGATATGTCGTACATTGAGTGTAAAAGCTGTATAAATTACTTTTTTATGTCCTTGATTTTTATGACCTACTATAGCAATAGTATTAAATGTTTCATCTATAGACTATATGTTGTATTCGATCACATTGCATTCTCAGTTTCTTCTTAATAGTGTGAAATATCTGTTTCGAATAACAAAAAATATACAGATTCCTTAGATTGCATTCCATTATTTAAATTCGTGTCGTGCCTATCACCGTCAGGAAAATGGCCACGTGCCATGTATTTTCATACGATTCTTTGAGAATATATTGTTTCCCACTTTCTGTTTCCTTTACTCTATGCAATAACCTCAACTGTGGCATTCCAGAAGATATTTAAATTTGTTTTCTATTCTTCCTTTCAACCGGTCCACTGGTGCTACAATGGTATACTAATTTATTTCAACCTTTACTTTGAAACTGTATTCATGGTAAACCAATTAATGTATAATCTATTTTCATCCCGCCTTTATTAACTGAACTATATAAGCATGAAAGTGAAATTATTAACAGGCAATTTTGTTAATCTTTCAGGTTGTTGTTGCTATTTTGCAAAAATATTACCAAAATGTATGGAATAAAGCTAATGGTTAAACTTCATGTGCTTTTCGCGCAACTCCATCACAATTATTTCTGTTATCATTTAACTCCTTTTGGTATTTCATCAATAAAAATAACCTATGCAGCTATATTTTGTATGCATATTATGCTGTTGTACTTGAGAGTTTCTGTTTCATAAACTGATGTTTTGCACCTTTTGTCTGTATGTTGAAGTTTCTGATATTCAGATTTCACTGCACATTCTTATATTGGATATATTGGTTTATAAACATTTATACCATTTACAAATGTATTATTATATTGCTAATTGTTCCACTGTTTGTCCATGATTTACTAATTTTTTATTCACATAACTTATACTAATGATAAAATGTAGCCCATGTTTGTATTACAACCTCTGAGGAAGAGACGAATACAATATGATAAGGCTTCTTATATACATGGCAAGGACTGTTTTCATCTATTTATTCTTCTTACTTTTCTTTTATATATGTGTATGGATTTGTGCTGAATAGATAATAGAAAGTTAAGCCCAAAGCAGTATTTACAACGGTGATGGGTTGTAATTACATTTTATTTACACCATTTTCAATTAAACAGTGTGCGATTTTCTATACCAATTTTAAACGATCTTCAGCAATCGCCTTTTTTCATGGCTTTTTCCAAGCTACATTTGAACTTCTATGTGTTATGAAACAATATTTATGTACCTCTGTTAATGTGCGAATTGAATTTTATTGCAAAAGGACATTGTAATTGTAGCTATTCTAAGCATACATATTTGTAGCTTTTGCACTGTCCCTCTTGACAGCAACCGACTGTAATAACATATTGCTATACTATTAGTATTCAGCACCGATTTGCTGCAACTATTATTACTTCCACTTTCTATTTATTCCTGCTACAGGGTATAATTTATATTGATGTTACAGTACTATTTATTATTCAATTCAATTTTACTGTAACATTTGTTACTTGCACTTCCAACTGTGTAACTATATAAAATTGGGAATGATACTAAGGTAGGACTGCAAAAGAAAAGGCAGAGGAAACACTGATGGGGAGAAATTATGAAGGCTGCAATTTTACTTCTTCAAATGCATTCATATAACAGGTAGACGCATTCACTTTCAAACAGCGGAAAACAAACCATTTACACCTGAAAGACAATATCATTCCTTGGGCTAAATAGCTACTCTACTTAATAAACAATGAAATAAACAACTTCAAACTTATCCACTTTGTAAATCTAAAGCTCTGTTCCTATACATACCAATTTTTTTAAACATTGTAGCAATTTGTAACTTTAATACGCTGCATCTCAAAACAGTTTCAGCATACTGTTCTGAAATGCGTATGTTTTTAATTTGTTAATTTTTCTACCTATCCTAGACACTACAACTGCATACATGTATGGGAGTGGACTTAACCATCTACATGTTACTTTGTATACTGAGTGATTTTCTGTACTTATATTTTTTTTTATATAGGTATGAAAACAGAATAGATACTGATATCATTGGCCTTGCTGTCTCCTTTCGGCAATAGCCTAAGCTAACCACACAGTTATACATTTGTATGCAGCCAATGTTTGCATCTTAAAAAGTCTATTAGCTGCGTATCATCCTTATATAGGGCATGCAAAAAAATTTAGTAACTAACCCTAAAAGTTGCGTACGGTTCAATTCAATCATTTTTTCATTCAAAAACCTTTTTCTTTGCATCTAATAATATTGTGCATACAACTATTGTGTTATTCGTTATAACAAGTTTGTTAAAATAATCCGTGTGCGTAGCACGGGTTCACACTAGTAATAGATAAATAGTTGATGTGGGACCAAAGCCCAACTCAACATAATTATGAATGAAGAAAAGATAGTCAACCATAACATGATACCAAATTCTATAATAAATTTGAAACAAAAAAAATCAACTAATAACACCAATTTGATTTTAAAAAAAATCAACTAAAAACACGGTAAAAGTAGTGAAATTTTAATAGAATGCGATTAACTAAATCTAATACGTAATTTCTCATTAGACGGTTTAGCTTTGAAATAATGTACTTTTGTTGACATCCCCATTTAATTAAATTAAAATACCATAATCAATAATGTATTTAATTCTAGATATTATTCATTTGTAAATTTTAAATCACGTCTTCCGACATTAAGTAAATGAATAATGTATTTGATATTAGTTTTGAAAGATTTATAAACACCCATTTATTAGACATGCAGACATACGTTGATTTTTTTTATTGTAATATGATACCTTGTAATAAAATAGAGATAAGTTACCAAAAATTGAAAAATCGCTTGAAATAATCCTTTAATTCTATGAATTATCGATTACACGAACCCTACAACAATTTAAAAACAAATAATAAAGTCAATCAATAATAATGAAACGAACAAAAATTATTTAAAAATTTTTAATATTGTTATACAATATCTTGTAATAAAAAATAGAGATAAGTTAACCTAAAATTGATAAATAAAAGGAAAAAATACTTTAATTATCCAAATTATGCATCAGTTTAGTCCAAAACCTACAACAATAAACAGAATAGTCAATCCCAAATTGAAAATAAACAAAATTAGTTAATAATGAGTCAATAACCATTCCCTAATCATTATTTTTTGAATCAGAAACTCAAATCACGATGAGAAAAACAAATGGAAGGTGGTTACGTGATTTTGTTAATAATTTCACATGAAAAGAAATCAAAAGATTGATTTCAACAAATTGTAAAATGGATGTAAGAAAGAAGCAAACTAAATTACCTAATTGATTTAGATAAACTAAAAAACTATTATTTGCAAAAGAAGAAATTTTGATTTAAGAAAATGAATAAGTAATCAAGGAGGAGTGAATCATAATTTCTAAGGTAAGGATATCAGTATGAGAAGAAAATAAGTTAAAAATGAAAACAAATGCTAGAATCGGAGCACCTAACTGTAAAGATGTTTTGTTTAATGCATTAATTTATAAGAATTAACGTGTCACATAATTAAGCAAATGGGAGCATCTAACTGCAAAATTAACCAAAATTTAAGGAGAACTAAGGTTAAGAGTTTGATAATTTTTATGAAAATACCATCAATAAAAGAAAGTGGAAATTAGGTTGAAGGGCTTCTCATTCCAGGGTAATAAGTTTTAAGGACAACACTTCTGAATAATTAGTTTCAAGGACAATTTACAGGAAAATGATAAATTCATTTATCTTTTAAAGTTATATAGGAGAATGATATCATTTATCATGATTTTTGTATAACTGAAAATGATTACTTCGTTTATTTTTTCCTATAAATTGTCCTTAAAACTAATTTTTCAGAAGTGCCACCCTTAAAACTTATTACCCTACACAAAGAAGACCTTTGAGTGAAAATCCCCTAAAAGAAATATATTGAGACCATGCCGCAATTAAGATAGTTTGATAGAACAACATAGCTTCCAACATACACTATGCCATAAAAGTCAATTTCTCCATCTAACAATCATAAAAAGAACTATTTGTTATACACTGCTAATTAAGGAAATAAATATCTATCAAATTGCTGATTTATGAATGATGTTATAAGGGAGTATTAAAGAATTTGAACACATTACGAATTTGAAGAGGTTTAAAAATAAACATTTTTTGAAAGAATGGTTCAAAATAAGCATGGTTGCGGACATTAATGGTATCATCAATCTTTAGATCCATACTCTACGTATTAATAACATTATTAATATTTGAAATATATGAAAATGAAATTATAAAGGCATAAACGTTGATTAATTTCATTAATTAAGGATAAAAAAATTAAACAAAATCACAAGTTTCTTTTTCAGAGAAGTAAAGTAAAAGCATAATTAGTAATGTATTAAATTCTAAATAACACTTATTTGTAAAGTGTGAATCATGCATTCCTATTGTATTTCATATCAATTCTAAAAGGTTATAAACTCCCATTCATTACGCACACACGCGCATATGCATGCACACACAAAAACATATACACACACATATAGGTATATTAGGTATGTATACACACACACACACCACGGATATTGATATTGATTTTGATGACAACAATCATATAAATATAAGCACCGATGATTTTCTAAGTTGTACAGAGTAATTTGCAGGATATTATAGAAGTTTATACAAGTATAAGATAATCAATTTTGAAGACTGATCAGTATAAAGACTAGAGATCAAGATTCAGAGATGAGCAAAGTATTTGAAGATTTATGAGTTTAAAGACAAAGACACAAAGAGTTCGAGACTATAGATCATAGGAAATAACATTAGGATAATTCGTCAAAGTCCTTGGATAGCAATCATCTGTTCTTTGGATACTTTTTTATCAAAATATTACTTTATATATATTACACTTTTTAAAGTATAATTTTACAAATAATTTTTTTAAGGAAAATGAGTGATCCTATATGGATAAAGGAGAGCACTCTTGTAATTTTATTCTAAAATTTGAAAATGAAGTTGTCAATATGTCTGTCAGATAGCAATACCCCCCCTCCCCCAATACAATAAAAAAAAAAAACCCAAACTTGGAGAGCCAAAGTCCAAAATAGAAATACAATAGAAAACCATAAAATGAGAAAGATGCTCTCGTCCACAAAATCAGATGAATCTATCCAATACAGTAAGCATACCTGAATCTTCTATGAACCTAAACAGAAAGAATAAGTATATATATGTATGTATGTATATATATAATTATATATTTATATATATGTATATATATATATAATTATATAGTTATATACATATATACATATATATACAAAATAAAATATATTAATCTAAAAATAAAAACCATAGGCTTGCAACAATTATGATTAATACTATGCAAGGACCAATAAAGAGAATAAATCAACTATATTATGAAATATCCTATTAAAATCCAATGTCCTAATTAAGTGAAACAATCAACTCTATATAAACAATCGACTTCATACAAACACTAATAGTGGAGGTCCAATATACCACGAAAGACATCCCTATGTGAACAATCCAAGAGCTGCAATCCTGAGTGAGAAATGAATATATAACAAAAGTGAAAAGTAGAGCAATGAATATATAACAAAAGTGAAAAGGTAGCAAGAATAGTCACTAATATATTAGCATATAAAATTTTATTAGATAGGATGTTGGATTTTTTTGTATAACAGAAACATGAGCCAAAATATCATTTAATACACCGTAACTTTGAATTACTACTTTACTAAGGATCTAATGTCGATTGTAAAATGATGAACATAAAGCAAGCAATTAGAAACTCTCAAGAAATCTCACAGCCACGCAAACGAGGATACAATATAAAAGAAGAGCCTATTTATCAAAAAGATCATAAACATCTTTCTTATTGCATAACGCAGGTACAGTCCAGTATCAAACCATCAAAATAAAAATATGAGGGTTCTGTAAGAATTAATGGTTGTCTCTTCTCATTAATTTTGAACGTAAATATATAAGTGTTCATTGCCAATCTTATGGCTACAAATTAGGCTAATAATCAGGGAAGATCTTTGACATTACAATCTAATAATAACTAACCATTTAAAAGATATACAAGATCTTTTATAAATTAATAATCAGGGAAGATCTTTGACGTTACAATCTAATAATAACTAACCATTTATAAAAGATGTACATGATCTTTTATAAATTAATAGAATAATTTACATATTCTATCACACCCCGCAGTTGAAGCGGGAGGATCCCGTACGCTGAGACTATCCCTGAAATCATCAAAGAGAACGCACAGAAGACCTTTAGTAAAAATATCGGCTATTTGATATCGGGATGGGACATGAAGGACATGTACTTGTCCTTTAGCAACCTTTTCATGTACAAAGTGTATATATCCGTTTAAATATGCTTAGTACGTTGGTGTTGAACAGGATTACCCGAGATATATGTCGCACTAACATTGTCACAGTAAACCAAAGTATCCTTGTTGATCGGACAGTGAAGCTCTAAGAGAAGGTTATGAATCCAACAAGACTCAGAAACAACATTAGCTATGCCCTTGTATACAGCCTCTACACTATAGCGGGACAAAGTGGGTTGTCGTTTAGACGACCAAGAGATGAGGTTATCATCAAGAAAAACACATTAGCTTGTTGTAGATCGTCTAGTGTCCGGGCATCCACCCCAATCTGCATAAGTATAAGAGACAAGACCAAAAACAGATGACTTATACAGATGTAGGCCAAAAGAAAGAGTTCCCTGAATATACCGAACAATGCGTTTTAGTGCATGCATGTGTTCATCCCGAGGATCATGCATATGTAAACAGACCTGTTGAACAGCAAAAGAGATATCTAGTCCCGTAAAAGTGAGATATTGTAGGGCACCTAAGAGACTGTGATACTTTTTAGGATCCTTATACTGAGACCCATAAGATGCACTCAGTTTAGAATTAGTATCAATAGGAGCAGGAGCCGGTGCATAAGATGACATAGCTGCTCTCTCAATGATCTCTTCGGCATACTTGCATTGCGAAAGAAATAGGCCATTTGGATATTGAGTTACAACAATGCCCAAAAAATAACTGAGAGGAACTAAATCTTTCATAGCAAATTCTGAACTGAGAAGAGCCATGATGCGGCGACGTAAATCATCAGAGGAAGTAGTAAGAATAATGTCGTCAACAAAAAGCAATATATAAGCAGTCTCTGTGATATCCCGGAATTTTTGGGCAATATCAATTTAATAATCTGTTTAAATAATTAAATTGATTTGATAATCCTTATTAAAAATGTTTAAATTGGTTTAATAATCTTCTTCAATGAATATTTAATTGTTTCAAACAATATTAATAATATGTTGTTTTTGTATAGATATAATAGATTTTTAAGAGAATAGAATTGTTGTTTTCAAAATTAATGTGTTGTTATATAGGTATATATATAACTTGAGTTTAAATTGGATTTTTAAATATATGGATAAGCTTTTATTTATATACATAATTGGTTTTATTTTCTTTAAAATACTTTATATATATATATAGATAAGCATTTATAAATTAAGTAGAGGCTTTTATTTATATTTAAATATATGCAAATTACTTAAAATACAAGTGTTATCATATTAAGACTCAAAATAATATGTGTAAATTTATGAACTAAGATATATGACAAGTGTTGAATCCTAAAACAAGTGGCATTTTTAGATTAAATTTTCTTTTATTTTTATTAAATGATTTTCAGCCTAAATACATATACTTTTCTCTATCTATTCTTTGGCAACATTTAAAAGCTAAGAGGAAATAAAAATCTGAAGTATGAAACTTTCAGCCTGTAACCATTCTTCAAAATCTGTAACAAAATTCTCCTCATAAACAAATTAGTAATCAAACATTCCTCTCAACCAAAATCTGTAATCAATCCTCTAAAAATCTTCTTCTTCAAACCAGTAAAAACATTTTCCAAATCAAAACAAAAGTATGCAATACTTTTTCAAAATCTGGAACTCCAATCTGCATTTGTTTAAAACCTGGAATGAAAGCCTGTAACCTCTCTTCAATCTGAAAACAAAGCCTGCATTTTTCAAAATCTGGAAGCATGTTCAAAAGCAAGTTTAAAATCAAGATTTGAGCAACATCTCAATAAAGCAAGATTTTGGCATGCATGCAAGTTTTCTAGCAAGCAACTCAAGTTTTAAATCGAAGGAGAAAAAGGCAATTCAAGTTTTTAATCAAAAGCAATTGCCAGATCAAAATTTAAAGCCTGGGAAATTTCTCTGTTCTTAAAATTAGGTGAGTAACATCTTTATTTAAAATAAACTTAAGTAATTATGGTTGCTTGAATTGTTTCCTGAGATAACCTTGATTTGTGTATGGATGAATATGATGAAATAGTTTGTATATATGTATGGGTTTTGAATGCATGTTTGCTGTTGCTTTATTCTTCCCTGTTCTAGATTCCAAACTTAAAGATCTGATTCAAACTTCATGAACTCATGATCTAATCCATGTTTAGATGCAAATTGCAAACAAAACGTGTTAGTGTATCATAAATTAAAGTCTAAAATTTTATTTAGGTTAATAAACTTGTAAATGACTTTGGGATGGAATAAATAACAGAGGAACTTTATATAAGTAAAATTTTAAAAATCCTGAATTCGTGAATTAGGAGTATAAATCGATTACTTAAACAAGAACTTAAATTTTAAAACTAAAATTAGAATTTTTAGTTTAGAATTAGAAGAGCATTTCTGGTTTGTCTAGAATTGGAGTTTTGGGTTGGAACTGTCAACCTAGCAGGTCGGGGTGGCCATGGTTTTCTCTGATGATGGAATGGTGATGGTAGAATCATGGAAAAATGGTGAGAAGTGAATCAAAGCAGTGTGGCATTGGAAATTTTGAATTAAAGATTATAACCCTAGTTTTGATTTGGTCGGGAAAATGGTCATCGCGGTGTCGAGAGTGCATCGGAAATAGTAAAGGGTAGTGGGATCGAAGCTATAATCGGTGGCGCTGCTCTGGGTGGGATTGCGTGGTCTCAGATGAACGTTGGCGGCGGCACGAGGTGATTCCAGTTTGGTCGAGTCTGTGTTTCAGTCGAATCTCTATGCTCGATTTTTGATTTTTGTCCTATTGTTGGATTTGGGTGATCGGAAGGTTGGAAGGGGTCGGCGGCGACTCAGAGGTGTCGGCGATGGTGGCTGGAATGTCTCCGATGTCACGTGCACGTGCACGGTGTACGTCCTGTGCATCTGGAAGTATGCTAGTTGGGGAAGAAAGCTTGAACTTGGGTTGATCTCGAGTAGTTGCCGAGTGTGACTCGAAGGGAAAAGGAAGGGGGGGGAAACTCGAAGTTGAACTCAGGGATTTCCAGTTTTTACTCGGGAAATTTGATGTTGGGCTCGGGTAACTTTGTGAGTGCAGTTTTAAATCTGACAGGGTTTAAAATTTAAAATTTGAGTTCAAAATGAAGAGTAGGATTTAAAACAAAGTTTAAATCAAATTGTAAAGTAAGGATTCGAATTTAATTTGTATCACTAGTTTGAAATAAATAAGTTTATAACAATGTAAATGTTTTAAACAAATCTAAAATGTTAAAAGTATATTTTTTTTAAAGGCTTGATTTTAAATAAATTGGTTTAAAAATCTTGTAAATTTCTTTTATAAATGTTAAGTGTTCTTAACATTTGATTTAAAAAGATTTTGTATATTTGATTTAAATATTGGTTAAAGTTAAATTGTAATCTATTTTAAATCTTTTAATTTAAAATGAATTAAAAGAAAGATTTTAAAGTAAAATGTTTTAAAGACTTTTGTTAATAATAACTAAAGTAGTTAAAGGTTAATACTTTAGTTCAGAAAGTAATTAAGATTTAACTATATAGGAGTAATTAAATTAATAAGGTAATTAAAGAATAATTGATAATTTAATTAATTAATTGGTAATTAAGAGTTTATCAAGTTGTTTTAAATAAATAATTGATTAAAGATTAATTACCTAAAGAAATAATTAAAGAATTGATAAAAATTAATGAGGGATCATTAATTAAGGATTATTAAATAATTAATTAATATGATTAATTTTGATAATCAATTAGATTAATTAATTTATATGAAATTGGTTAAGTAGAATTACTTAATGGAAGTAATTAAAGGAATTAATTACTTAAGGTAATTAATTAAATAAATTTGATTAAGTTAAATTAATTAATTAAATTAATTTAAGATAATCATTTAGAGATGTGATAAATATAACTACTTAAATGTAATTAGTGAAGAGTAATTACTTAGGAAAGTAATTAAAGTTAATTAGAGGATGTAATTAACTAAAGAAGATTTTTAATAATAAAAGTAATTTTAGTTTAATTACTTTTGTATAATTAATCAAGGGATTAATTAAAGGATAATTAATTTTAGAGAAATTAATTTATGGAAGAGTAATTAAGGGTAGTTAATTACTAAATGTTATTAATCAAAGGTGATTAATAAATGTGGTTTAATTAAGAATTAATTATTAAATATAATTAATTTAAATGATGTAATTAAGGATTGGTTAATTAAGATTAATTAATAAATAATTAGTGATTAAAGTAATTAATTAATTGTAATTAATTAAGGATTAATGTAATCAAGTATAGTTAATTAACTAATGAAGTAATTAAAGATTAATTACTGAATGGTTTAAGATAATTAATTTGTGAAATTAATTAAGTATTAATTACTTAAAGTAATTAAAGGGTAATTAATCAGGAATGATTAATGTAGATGGATACTTAGAGTAATGATTAATTAATTGGTTTAATTAATAATTAATTAAGCAGGATTTATAGGATGAAGTAATTAATTTAATTCACTTTAAATTAATTAGAGATGATAAATCATTACTTAAGAATGGATGAATGATATTGAATGCTTTGCGTTGTTGATATCTCTGATAAGAGATGTGCTGATCTATGATATAGATGTTTGGTTGGATTGAAATGATAATATGAATTATCTGTTTGGATGATAATATGGATTATCTATTGTAAATTATCTATCTGTGTGTAGTATAGATAAGAATTGAATTGTTTTAACCTTGAAACAACTTGGCCCTTAAAAGATACGTTTTGGATTTCGATGAGACCGGGATCGGGTTTCCGTATACCGGAATTCCAGGTCTGGAGACCCGAATACCACATCGATCCAAATTTACGATAGGTCGTGAATCTCAAGTGAAGATGAAGATTCAGAGTGCAAGGGTTATTGTCGTTAACTCTGAGGGTGATTCCAAAACGAGTGTAACGAGATAATGCCTTCGGTTTCGTTCGAACCCGGAACGAACTTGTATGGATTGAATGCTTTCAGCACATCGTCAGGCGGACGATGAGCATTCTAAGTGATATGTTCTGATTAAAGGTAATCGTAACCTCAAGCCTCATCAACCGGGAATGGCTAAAACAGGGGAGGTGCAGCAAGGCTTCGTGGGTAGCACCCACTGAGAGCAAGATAGATCCCTATCTAGAGGTCCCTTTTCTTTTTATTCGGCTTAGTGTGTGGTTGGTCGCGCCAACTACGGGGTTATCTTGTTCGGAATTATCCAGTAAGGGATGGTTCCGGCTTTGTGTTGCAGGGGAGCGGGCGTACTCCTCGGTACGGTGATCTAGGCCACGTACTGTGACGGGCGGTACCCCAGTAGCCCTGCCATTGTATGGAAACTCATTCTTCCTACGTGCCCTTACGGTTTTGATTGTATAACCCACTTTGTGGCTAGTATGCTGGAATTTAATAATGTAACAATTTCAGCTATTTCATATTTATTTGAAAACCCTAGACCCTATTATAATATAACTGGATTTCCTATCAAATGTTTTGGTTAGCGTAAGGTAAAAACTTACCCATGTTTATTTGTGGGGAGTCTTACGTGATACCTTTTCTTTCTAAAGGTTTTGAAGTTAAGCAAGTTTAACCTGTTACTCACACCAGACCCATGTCTGACCCAAGTGTTTATTTCTGTTTTATAAACTCTTGGGTACTCAAATTTTTACGAGTAGCCAAGGGATTCAGGTTTAGCTTTGACGAATATTCTGGAGGAGCAATGGAGCAGGAGGCTTCGGCGTTCGTAGATATAGTATTCCGCTGTGTTGATATCTGTGATAGTGTGTGTATTGTATTGAGTTGTAATAACTAGATAGATGTTTATAACTGTCTAGTATGTGATGTGTATCTGTGTAACTCTGATAATTGTTATATACTATGTAATAGTTTATGTTATTAATATAATTTATTCATTCCGCTGTGAGATCGTTGTTGTTGTTTCTTTCTTTCTTCTCTTCTTTCTCTTTTCTATCCCTTTCTTTCGTCATAATGATGCGACTTTCTGGGCATAGGAAGTCGGGTCGTGACAGTCTCATTGCCATGATGATAGATAAACTAAGAGTGATCAGATTTGTTGTGAGAAAAACCAATAGTCGAAACATAATCAGCAAACCTTTGGTACCATGCCCGTGGAGCTTGTTTAAGACGGTATAGAGACTTTATTAGCAAACAAACATAATTTGGGTGAGAGCAGTCCCTGAATCCCATCGGTTGATGCATATAAACAGTTTCATGCAAATTCCCATGTGGAAAAGCATTTTTAACATTCAGCTGATGGATAGGCCATGATTTAGATAAGGCAATACTGAGTACAGATCGAATGGTAGCAGGCTTAACCACGGGGTTGAAAGTTTCATCATAATCCACTCCAACCTGTTGAGATTTTCCATCACCTACAAGACGGGCTTTATGCTGCTCAAAAGAACCGTCAGATTTATGTTTTTGACGAAAAATCCATAAAGACCGAATAACATTAACATCAACAGGGCATGGTACCAACTCCCACGTCTTATTTTTAATAAGAGCATTATACTCATCTAACATGGCCTCTTTCCAATTCGGGTCAGACAAAGCCGCTTTCAGGTTACGTGGAATAGGAGAAGGAGTAAATGAAGTTTGCAGATTTAAAGGACGTTTGGGCTTGAAGATCCCATGTTGGGAACGAGTAGCCATGGAGTGAGTGGGCTGCATGGGACGAGTAGTGTGGACTGGTTGGATTGATGCTAGAATATGGGTTGGCTGGGTTGTGGAAGCCACATAAGGTGGACTTGAAAATGGAGTGGGTTGGGTTGGTAAATTGTAACGACCCACTATTTTGGACCATTCAAATCGACAATAAATCCACACATGTCGGACTTGAATAATTCAAAACAATGGATTGTAAATAAAATTTGGCAAAACTCAGCATATACAGTAAATAAAATAATCACAGACACAGAGTAATATAACAACAATGCAGCAGAAACAGAAGAATAGTAGTTCATGAAGCTACTATATATATATAACAGAGTTAAACAAGATACAACAGAAGTCTCGAATACAATAGTCAAATACAAGATCAGAATACATCACTAGAATCAACTGAATATCTGAAAGCTGGATAGATAGTTGGATCTCCAAGCGAACCTCCAACTCCAAAAGTGAGTCTCGAATACTGGTACACCCAGTCTGACCCGAGCGTAAAGCAAAACACAAAACACTCGAGTCAGGATTAACATTCTTATATCAATAAATCCAACTCAAGTGAAATAACAACTGAAATTACAAGTAACTCAAAGGATGTTTGGGATAACCATCCTCTAAGGATCCGTTAAACTATCTACTATGTAGTAGTGTACGCTAAGTAGATAATGCCTATCAGTAATATAAAGTATCAAAATAGCATTAAGGCGTTACCATTATCCCCCTTAACACATTTTATATAAGCATCATAGTCTATACAACACTGTAAACTCCACCGTAAACTAGTGGGCTATCAAGGAGTACTCCATAGGTATAACACAAAACAAATCGTAGTGGTCGCGCATAGGGATACAAGTATGACAAGGCACATAAGGCAATACCCATGGTAGTGAAACTACCATTTGCCTGATCCGGACTGGTGAGAACGCATCGCCGCAACGATCGCAACACCGCGAAACAACACTCCCAATTCAAGGGGGCGCACCAATCAATAACAAGTAATGAGTAGTTTACGAAGAAGTGTGTCTTCTAGAGGTAGCTAACCTCACTGGCCCGGCACGGCTCCTGTTTAAGTCATTTCAAATTTGACACAGGTGTCAAGGCTATCCATTATCGTTCTCTTTCTTCAAATCCAGCAACGTCATCATTCCGACCACTTCATTCTGGATCACACTCCGCGTATAATAGGTATTAAAATGGTTTTCGGTTTAGACACAGAGTATGTCCCTAATCGATCCTGGACTCTTCAATAACTACGTAATTATTACACCGATTGGTCATTTAATAAACTTTCGAAATAGTTTATATTTCAAAACCGAAATATCATTGCCATTTTAAAACCATATCCATACGATATCATTTTCACTTCAAATAAATCCATTTCCAAAATCATATCACTTTCCAAAGTTATATCGCTTTCGAAATCGTAAGTCTTTTAAAATCAAAACACTCTGGAAATCAAAAACTTGAAATTCATAACACTTTGAAACTATAGTTTGAAATCATAACATTTTGGAATTCATAACACTTTCCTCTTAAACAGTTTAGATATTAAAATTAGTGTATAAACTAAGATAGTTTATAAAATAAAAATAGTTATAAGTTAAAATAGTTTGTAATAAGATAATATATATTGAAATGATTTATATAAAATAGTTTGTATTAAAATAATTTATAAAGTAAAATATAAATAGTTGTAGATATAGTTTAAAAATACTTTATAAAATAAAATAGCTTCCACATATTCACAAATCGATTCAAATTAAATCGACTTCCAAATTCAACTTAATTCAATCTCAATACATAAATTTCAACTCAATTCAATTTCTCAATAAATTATTTCGAATTATAACGATTTCAAATACAGATTTGGAACACAAAATAAACCATTAAATTTCAATATGTTTCAAAGCTTTAAATATTCCACATTTCAAAAACAAAATTTGATAATTCCATTTATATCTCAATTTATTTTCATTACATTTAGTTTCTGAGATATTTCTTTAATCGTTTCGATACATCTAAATACAACTTTAATTTACAAATTTGTATAAACAAAATATCCCATTTAAATTTATATAAGTTTGAAATATTCATTTAAGCCACTTTTTAATCAAATTCAAGTTATAAAACATATCTTAAAATTTCGAGTTTAATAGATCTCAAATCAAACTTATTTAAGGATAATTCTTAAATAATTACGAATTCCAAATCAATTTCAAATTTATCTTTCAACCTGAAACAATATAAACTCTATATTTGAAAATATAAATTTTACATAAATACTTAAACATATTTTATATTGATTCAAATCAAATTTATTAAATCAACTTTAATAAATCTTCAAAATCAATATTTATTAAAACCATATATTTCTTTCAAAACCGTTGAAATCATTTTTTCAAAATATTTATATATATATAGACCAACGGTGTCTGTATAAAATTTTCTACCCTATGGTCAAGTGATACAGATATTTATCATTTCAATCCGTAGTTTATATATATACGGGTATATATCTTTTCAACCCGCAATCCCAAATTCAATTCAATGAAAATCGCTTGGGTTTTTCATTTCAACCCATAACGATTTTCTCCTATTCTACAGATCGTTCGGGTATGTATCTTTTCAACCCATAGTGAATTCTATACTAACAGGTAACAGATAACGGTGTCAGGTGTCATAGGTGAACAGATACAGATAATGGCGTATATATATAGCAATATAAATAACAAATTATGGTGTCAGATGTCACAGGTGAACAGATACAGATGATGGCATATATATAGCAATATAAATAACAGATAATGGTGTCAGATGTCACAGGTGAACAGATACAGATAATGACATATATATATAACAAATATAAATAACTAACAGCAGCATATTTCAATTGTCGTTTCAATTGAAATCAAATTTAATAAATATAAGAATATTAATCGTGAGTGATTGCACACCTTTCGAGGCTAGAGGGAATAGGTAATGAAATGAGTAACGAATCCAAGCACGAATTTCGAAGCAAAGCACGATGAAACCAAGTTTGACGAACAGAGCTGATAAATTGGAAACCAAGAGCCAAAATCAGTTTGATATTACCGAAATGGAATGAATATTATATTATTTTCCCTAAACCCAATATTTAACTTAAATACATATACATTTTCTCAATATTAAATCTAAACATATAGATATTGTAATCAAATATATGTATATTTAAAAATCATAACATAACTTATATATATATTTACTCATTAAAGTTATATTGTCAACATATAGTAGATATAGTATATATATTTAACTAATATATAACTAACCAAAAAATCATATAATATACAAACCCATCATATCAAGTCTACTTATTTACACAAACCGAATATAATAAAGAATATATATATACACACATAAACGTGCTGCTAAAATATGTAAATAAACTCAAAAGCTCAGTATAAAGCTAAGATAGTTTAACAGATCATATAAATAGCATATATACATTAAATGAACAGAGAACTTAAGTCAGCAACAACATTTTAACAAATACATTTAGTTACTAAATGGTATATACTTCCTATATATCATATACAGCAACACATAATGAAATACTTATACATATACACACACGTATTTGAACAAAATAAATCCTTGTTTTACCTTCAAAAATCAAATTGATATGTATATGCAACTATATAACTTTATATATACAAACTTAATATAACTTATACATATTAAACTAAAATAAAGCAGCATATATATAAGACGAACTACAACAATATTTGTATGTTTACATATATTCACTGACATTAAGCTATTATATAATAATAATAAAACAAAACCAGGTGTAAATTTATATTATATGAATACAAAAGCACAGATCTACAAACAAGCAAATTTTGACACAAGCAGCCTAATACAACCGCACATTAACTATTAAAAGTTATATGCATATAAACTTCTTTAGTTACAAACTCACCCAGGTTGTATATAAGCTAATATATATAAAACTATATTTTCATGAAATAACTAACCTATGTATAATTTTATATAGATAAACAAAACATCTGAACAACAATACTAGACTTATGTTTTTTTCACTTTTTTTCAAAATTTATCATAAACAATACAAACACACTAATTATTATATTTACACCATAACTAAATCATACATAACTTGATATTATAACTAACACAAAAAACTTGTGTACAGGCAACATATGTACGAATTCATATATACTTATCTCTATATATAACAAATATGCAGACTTCATTTGTAAACAAATACACATGGAACAGACTTTAAATAGTCATATGCAAACAAATATATATCTTACTCAAATTATAAACAAGACATATGCAGACAATTATATATATATATATAACAAATATATTTAAGCAACAAAATATACATAAATGGTTACACAAAACACAGAAAATATATGTGTATAACTAAATATATTATTATATACTATATAAATACATACAACCTACATATTATTTCCAGATCTAAAATATATATACGAAATACCTTAAAGATGATGCTGTAAAGATAATATGAACTGAGCTCGGCAGAGGAAGGGTGGCGGGACGTGGGAGAGTGAAATGGCGGGTGATGGTCGGAGGCTTTCAGGGTGGCGATGTGAAGGCATAGGTGGGTCGGGTTCTGGCTGCATGTGTTTGGCCATTGGATGCGGGTTTGGGTTTGTTGGCGAGGTCATGGATGTCAGGAAGGTGCTCTGCGAGTAGATAAAGGAGGAGAGGTCAGCAAGGCAGGGCGCGATGGCTGGTTCAAGGAATAGGAGGCGGTGAAGCTGGTGGCGAGCTAGCTGCTCTCGGCTGGGAAGGTGATGAGATCAGGATGGCTGGGCTTGCAGGCGTGGAAGAGAAGAGGAGCACGAGGCGAAGTCAGGGAACAGCGCGAATTGACAGAGGTTACTCGGCCTCGAAATGATTGGGAGGAGGCTCGGATCTTGGAGGAAGAAGACGCGGCGGTGTGCTCGGCCGAGTCTGGTGGCTTTGGGAGCGGAACGAGCAGAGTTATGAGGAGGAGCAAAACTGTGAAAATATGAAGTGCGTGAAAATGATGAAAGGAAATCATGAGGAAGATGAAACAGAGTTGCTAGCGTGATAAAATTGAAGAAGTGAGGCACGGGTGATACATGAAGGGAGAAGAAAGAGCAGACAAAAATTTTTGGAAGTGTAAACGAATCAAATTGCAGACAAAACTTTTATTAAAACATGGAGAATAGTGAAGGTCAATAGCTACAGTAATAAATGTTGATGGCTTCTCGAATAAAGCAATAACAAACGGCTATTTAGTTTTACTAAGAAAAGTTGAATGGCCAATGAATTCAAATGGTCATAAAACCAAACGTCACAAAACCGGTACCGATATGGTAACCGTTTCTGTGGATTTCGCTGCGAATCGGGTTTCAAAACACAGAATTGAATATACTATAGAGATCAGCATGACGAGATGATCAAAACGGTATATGGATATCAGTGGTATGATTGAATTATAAAAATTCGAATTTTCTACTAGCGGAAAATGCAGCAAAAACGCAGAAAAATAAGATCGATGGAGCTAAAGAAGTCCGAATTTGGAAAAATGAAAAATGATGTCTTAGTCAGAAGATGAATTAGAATTTTTCTATGTAAAAATATTCAGGTTTGGAAAACATTTTATCATCATCAATTTTAACTGATATAAATTGGAATAAAATTACACTAGAAAATAAACTTCCAAATTATCTGATGTAAATTTACCAGTTGATATGATTAATTAGACGCATTCCAAATATCAAATTTTTATTTCAAAATTTTATCGTTTAAAATTTCACAAAATTTCAACTAATTACGTTATTAAAACAGTTAAAATTTACGGGTCGTTACACTCTCCCCCACTCAAAACTTTTCGTCCCCGAAAAGGAAGGAGGTAGGAGAATAGAAACAACTAGAAAGAAAATAGATTGGAATACAAGTAAAACAATTAATTTAAACCATATAAATTTCAATTTAAATTAACTAATATATGACAATTTGGTTAAATCACTTTGAGTTCACTTAAGTTAAATCAATCTATCTATTTCTAAATTCATTATCTTATTATCTAGTCATCCTCAATTAACAATTTCTAAATCATCAATTTGTATAATCATTTATTGTACTCATATTTTATTCAACAAATTTAATTCTTTTATTCCAAATTATTATTAAGTTTATTCCACTTAATATATCTTATTACATATATTTAAACCATATAAATTTCAATTTAAATTAATTTATATTCAATAATTAGTTTAAATTTAAGGTATTTCCATAAGTTGATCTAATTTCAATTTGTTAATTCTTTCAGAACAAAATTTATTATATTCATCTCATTCAATTAACTTATTATTCTATCATCTTTATTAGCATTTTGTTATAATTAAAATCTAAGTGTATAACATTTATTATAAACACTCAAATTTTATTTATAAAATCATTTTATATTGTATATTATCCAATTACATTTTAACTTCTGAATAATTTAGGTAAGTTATATTGAAATGCAATTTAGTACTATACAAATAAAATTTTCAAATTCGATTATTTCAAGTTTAAATATTTATCCAAAAATTTTGACTTCAGTTTATAATTGAAATCATCTTTAAATCATAAACTTAAGAATTTAAATCTATAATGTACTTCAAACAATTTTGAGATAAATATATATATAGTATATATCAGATCAAAATTAAACCTTTATATATATAATAAATCAGGTCATACCATAGAAATTCAAATCAAATTAAATTTCCAAACAAAGTGTAGCAAAGCTACTGAATGGTCTCTTCAATTCGAAACTCGAAAAATGAATGTCGATGATGCAACCGCCATCCCCGAAATTATTTTTCGACGACAAAAGAGAAGACTATTGATTTAAACATTAAAATTCTTTGAAAATCATTTATATTCGAAAATACTTTATATAATATACATTTAAAATTTTAAAACCAGAGTTTGGAATCATCGAAAATTAAATTCTCAAATTCCTGATTTTAAATTCATTTAAATTCCCAAACCAATTTATAAGCCATATTTTATAAATTCATTTATTTATGTGTTGGGAGAATCAATGGTTTACAAAACAATAAATGAAAATCAATTATTATCATTTACAACAATCAATTTATTTAACTTTTTAAATTCCAGAAAATTTTACTTATATATATATAATATAATCATACAAATTTATTTCATTTACCAAATTTGAAAATAATATTGTGTCAGTTTGTTCTGTTCAAGTGTTTTGGAAATCCTATCGATAGCGTTGATCAGACGAATCGATCGAAAACCCAAATCGACATTAACAACTCAAACAACACAATATATAAATTAATTTAATGTTAATTACAAATACACTCCTTCACTCGATGATTCAATGGGATTTCAAAACAAAGATAGGGATTTAAATCCAAGGGAACCCGAATCATAAGAATTCAAATTCGAATATAGGCTCGAAACGAATATAAGATAATAAAATTTCAAACAGGAAGATGGATAAACTTGTATAAATCGCGGGCAACCTTAACCGGGTTTACCGTGACTTCATAGATAAGATCGATGCAGAATTCTGGGGCAAATCGACATCCGATCGCCAGAGATAGAATTCGGGTATAACAAAAGATAACAGCATCGTAAACCGACAATACAAAATCTTCGGTGAACCAATGCTTATTGTAAAGGAGTTTCACTCCTTTATAAATTATTTAGATATTGGCGAGACCGCCGATTTATTATAGAGATCATTCGAAGTGGGGTTATGGGATACTCCAGAATTAAAAAGACATGAATAGGGGAGACACGAATGCACTTTGGAACCGAAGGGAACGTTCCAAGATTCAAAGAAACCGAGTCAAAGAAGAAGGAATTCAAGCTCGAACGAACGTGATTCTGTAATTGAATTTACTCTATATGCTGAGTTTTGCCTAAAACCAGAGCTCTGATACCAACTGTAACAACCCACTATTTTGGACCATTCAAATCGACAATAAATCCACACATGTCGGACTTGAATAATTCAAAACAATGGATTGTAAATAAAATTTGGCAAAACTCAACATATACAGTAAATAAAATAATCACAGATCACAGACACAGAGTAATATAACAACAATGCAGCGGAAACAGAAGAATAGTAGTTCATGAAGCTACTATATATATAACAGAGTTAAACAAGATACAACAGAAGTCTCGAATACAATAGTCAAATACAAGATCAGAATACATCACTGGAATCAACTGAATATCTGAAAGCTGGATAGATAAATGGATCTCCAAGCGAAGCTCCAACTCCAAAAGTGAGTCTTGAATACTGGTACACTCAGTCTGACCCGAGCATAAAGCAAAACACAAAACACTCGAGTCAGGATTAACATTCTTATATCAATAAATCCAACTCAAGTGAAATAACAACTGAAATTACAAGTAACTCAAAGGATGTTTGGGATAACCATCCTCTAAGGATCCGTTAAACTATCTACTATGTAGTAGTATACGCTAAGTAGATAATGCCTATCAGTAATATAAAGTATCAAAATAGCGTTAAGGCGTTACCATTATCCCCCTTAACACATTTTATATAAGCATCATAGTCTATACAGCACTGTAAACTCCACCGTAAACTAGGGGGCTATCAGGGAGTACTCCATAGGTATAACACAAAACAAATCGTAGTGGTCGCGCATAGGGATACAAGTATGACAAGGCACATGAGGCAATACCCAAGGTAGTGAAACTACCGTTTGCCTGATCCGGATTGGTGAGAACGCATCGCCGCAACGATCGCAACACCGCAAAACAACACTCCTAATTCAAGGGTGCGCACCAATCAATAACAAGTAATGAGTAGTTTACGAAGAAGTGTATCCGCTAGAGGTAGCTAACCTCACTGGCCCGACACGGCTCCTGTTTAAGTCATTTCAAATTTGACACAGGTGTCAAGGCTATCCATTATCGTTCTCTTTCTTCAAATCCAGCAACGTCATCATTCCAACCACTTCATTCTGGATCACACTCCGCGTATAATAGTTATTAAAGTGGTTTTCGGTTTAGACAGAGAGTATGTCCCAAACCGATCTTGGACTCTTCAATAACTACGTAATTATTACACCGATTGGTCATTTAATAAACTTCCAAAATAGTTTATATTTCAAAACCGAAATATTATTGCCATTTAAAAACCATATCCATACGATATCATTTTCACTTCAAATAAATCCATTTCCAAAATCATATCACTTTCCAAAGTTATATCGCTTTCGAGATTGTAAGTCTTTTAAAATCAAAACACTTTGGAAATCAAAAACTTGAAATTCATAACACTTTGAAACTATAGTTTGAAATCATAACATTTTGGAATTCATAACACTTTCCTCTTAAACAGTTTAGATATTAAAATTAGTGTATAAAATAAGATAGTTTATAAAATAAAAATAGTTATAAGTTAAAATAGTTTGTAATAAGATAATATATATTGAAATGATTTATATAAAATAGTTTATATTAAAATAATTTATTAAGTAAAATATAAATAGTTGTAGATATAGTTTAAAAATACTTTATAAAATAAAATAGCTTCCACATATTCACAAATCGATTCAAATTAACTCGACTTCCAAATTCAACTTAATTCAATCTCAATGCATAAATTTCATCTCAATTTAATTTCTCAATAAATCATTTCGAATTATAACAATTTCAAATACAGATTTGGAACACAAAATAAACCATTAAATTTCAATATGTTTCAAAGCTTTAAATATTCCACATTTCAAAAACTAAATTTGATAATTCCATTTATATCTTGTTATTTGTATTAGAAAGAAGATCAAAGCAGAAGAGAAAGAAATCAGTCGCCATTATTATTCATCTTATTCCATATCTCAAATATTACATACTTATATATCCGTGAATGTAATTTAGGAAATAAACTAAGCTTAGGAAATAAACTAAACAGATCTGAAGTAATTGGGCTGAGCAAACTAAATGGGCTGCCGAAGTAAAATAAACTATATCGGGCTTCCTATAATCATACTTCCAACATCACTTATCTTCAATATCTGATTACACTCCCCCTCAAGTTGGAGAATATATGTTCTTCATTCCCAACTTGCTACATAAATACTCAACTCGATTACCATTCAAAGCTTTAGTGAATATATCTGCTAGCTGCTCTCCAGTCCTTACAAACTTTGTTTCAATCACTCCTTGTTGAATCTTTTCTCTAATAAAATGACAATCCACTTCTATATGTTTAGTTCTCTCATAGAATACAGGGTTGGATGCTATGTGGATTGCTGCTTGGTTATCACACCACAACCTTGCTGGCAGACTCAGTTTTAGCCTAAATTCAGTCATTAAGTGTTTTATCCACATGATTTCACACACATTGTTTGCCATTGCCCTATATTCAGATTCTGCACTTGATCGAGAAACAACTGTTTGCTTCTTACTCTTCCATGCTACCAGATTTCCTCCAACAAACACACAGTATCCAGAAGTTGATCTCCTATCCATTTTAGAGCATGCCCAGTCAGCATCAGAGAAACTTTCTATATTCATATGACCATGATTTGCATAAACCAGTCCTTGTCCAACTGTCCCTTTTAAATAGCATAGGATTTGTTCAAGTGCTGCCCAGTGATGAGTTGTAGGTGATGCCATGAACTGGCTGATGACACTAACTGAGTATGCAATGTTAGGTCTTGTAACGGTTAGATAATTGAGCTTCCCTATCAATCTTCTATACCTTTCTGGATTGTTAAACAATTCTCCATCTCCACTCAAATTGTAGTTAGGGACCATAGGAGTGTTGCAAGGTTTTGCTGCAAGCTTTCCAGTTTCCCTTAAAAGGTCAAGTGTGTATTTTCTTTGATTCAGAGATATCTCCTTGCCATTTCTTATAATTTCAATACCTAGAAAGTATTTGAGTTCCCCTAAGTCCTTGGTATGAAATTATGATTGAATAAATTGTTTTAGGGCATGAATACCAGTCTCATCACTCCCAGTGATCACTATATCATCAACATAAACTACTAACAGTATTATCCCTTTATCATTGTTTCTGTAAAAAACTGAGTGATCAGATTTACTCCTGATTATACCAAATTTCTCAATTGCCATGCTAAACTTACCAAACCAGGCTCTTGGACTCTTCTTCAAGCCATATAAAGTTTTCCTGAGTAGACACACACGTCTGATGATCTCCCCCTGAGCAACAAAGCCAGGTGGTTTCTCCATGTACACCTCCTCAGAGAGATCACCATGTAAAAACGCATTTTTGATGTCAAGTTGATGAAGTTTCCAGTTAAATATTGCTGCTAAAGAGATAAAGAGCCTAATAGAAGTCATTTTAGCAACAGGTGAAAAAGTCTCAGAATAATCTATGCCATAGGTCTTAGCATAGCCTTTAGCAACCAGTCGAGCTTTCAATCTTGAAACAGTTCCATCTGCATTCATCTTGATAGAGAAGACCCACTTGCATCCTATTGCTTTTTTATTTGGTGGAAGTTGAACTAGATCCCATGTACCACTTTGTTCTAGGGCATTCATTTCTTCTTTCATTGCTTCACACCACTTTGGTGAAGCCAGAGCTTCATTAACAGTTTTAGGGAGTGTAATAGTGTCTAAAGAAGAAACTAAAGTATGTGAAGAAGGGGACAGTCTGCTATAGGATACAAAAGATGAGATAGGGTAGGTACATTGCCTTTTTCCTTTTCGAAGTGCAATGGGTAGCTCAAGGCTTGGATCAGTTTCAGCAGTTTGGTGGACAGTGTTTGTGTCATCTGCTTGGTGGACAGTGTTTGTGTCACTGGGTAAGGTAGAGTAAACAAGAAACTCTTCATTGTCTTCTTGTATACTTGGGTATGTAGAATGATTAGTGGACTGATAAAATGGTTCTTCTTCCATAAAATTAACATCAATTGAAACAACATATTTCCGTAAACTTGGACAAAAGCATCTATATCCTTTTTGAAGTCGAGAGTATCCAACAAATATACATTTTAAGGATTTATGATCAAGTTTACTCAATTGTGGGTTGACATTCCTAATAAAGCAGGTACAACCAAAGATCTTAGGCTTGACAGGATACAATTGTTTGTTAGGATGTAATACCTGGTAAGGAATCTTATTGTTGAGCACTGTTGATGGCATCCTATTGATGAGGAAGCATGCTGTGGAGACAGCGTCTGCCCAAAACATTTTTGGGACATTCATTTGAAATAATAGTGCTCGAGTAGTTTCTAACAAGTGTCGGTTTTTTCTTTCAGCAACTCCATTTTGAGATGGAGTGTCTACACATGAGGTTTCATGGAGGATACCATTTTGAGAAAGATAGGTATTAAATTCAGTGGACACATATTCCTTGGCATTTCACTTCGTAAAGTTTGCATAGATGTGTTGAACTGTGTTTTGATTTCAGCATGAAATTTACAAAATATAGAAAACAATTCAGAACGAGATTTCATTAGAAACAGCCATGTTACACGTGAGTAATCATCAACAAAAGTTACAAAATATCTAAAACCAGGTTTAGATGGACTTGATGATGGTCCCCAAATATCTGAGTGTACTAATTCAAATGGCTTACTTGCACGTTTATTTATTCTAGGGTAAGAGCTGATACGATGATGCTTGGCATACTGGCATGATTCACAATTTATTGTAGACAAAGAGCTAAATTGAGGGCAGAGTTGCTTGAAGAGCGAGAGAGATGGATGGCCTAATTGACAGTGAGCTTTGAAGGCAGAATTTATAGTTGAGCAGACAATTTTGTTTGTTGGAGAGATATCAAGCGTATATAGGCCACCAGACTCACTCCCTCTACCAATAGTCTGATTCGTCGTAAGATCCTGGAATACACAATGACTTGGATAGAAAGTAACACTACAGTTGAGGTTATGAGAAATCTTACTAATGGATAATAAATTGAATGATAATGAAGGCAGATATAAAACAGAATTTAGTGGTAGAGATGAGTTAGTCATAACTTCTCCTATTCCATGAACTGATGACTGGGATCCATCTGCTAATGTGACGGTATGGGATGCCTTATTACTTGTTAGAATTGTAAATTACTCATTGTTACCTGCCATGTGATCAGTTGCCCCAGAATCAATTATCCACTTGTGTGTTGGTTTGCCAGTGTTTTCTATTGTAGTGATAGAGGATGATGAAGGTTCAGATACAGTATTGTGAGGAGAATTTTGGAAGCTTGAGTACTTGTCATATTCTTCTGAAGTCATGAGAACAGTTTTAGTGCCTGAATTTATATTATTTTGTTGAGTTTTGTATTGTAGCTTTCTACATTCAGATACCACATGTCATGTTTTTTTGCAATACTTGCAGACTTTATTTGGATTTGATGGTGGTCTCCAAGCAGGTCTTTGTGGTCTACAGGCTGGTGAGGGTGGTCTCCATGGTTGTGCATTAGCAGGTGGTCTCTAGGCTTGTGCATGAATTTGTGCATGTGCTTGTGCATTTGGTCTCCATGTTTCAGTTCTCTGATCAGTATCATATGGTGCATAGTTGTCTTTGTTACTCATTAGTGCACTATCATGTGATGTTGGTGCAACAGATTCAGTTTCAGTGCGAAGAATACGACTAAACACCTCTTGCAGTGATGTTATATCTGGATTGGCTAATATCTGAGCTTTTGCAGTTTCAAATTCAGGTGACAATCCAGCTAGAAAACTCATCACTGCCATTTGCTCTCGTTGTTGCTGTTGTATCTGTATATCAGTGCTCATTGGCAAAAGCAGATTAAACTCTTCATAAGTTCGTTTAAATGTCATGAAATAATTTGTAAGATTTTGATCCTTTTTTTCAGCTCGATAGAAAGATTTACAAACATCATACATTTTTGTCAAATTTCCTTTTCCTGAATATAAAAACTCCAAATATTCCATTAACTCCTTCACTGTTTCACAATGATTAATTAAGCCAATTACTTCATCATCTACCGAGTTTCGTATTTGTAAAAACAGGCGAGCATCATCTCTAATCCAATTTTGATCTTCTTTGTCTTTAGAATCAAATTTAGGTGGTTGATCACTCAGATGATTATTTTTGTCCATGCTTCGAAGATAGAGACGAATTGTTTTATTCCAATCTAGATAGTTAGATCCATTCAATTTGCGATCTGTGATTTTAGGCATCATCGATACAACATCTACAACTTTCTCCGTCATGATTCCTGGATTTGATAGAAGAATACGTATTCGGATTGACAACAGAATCCCTAAATTGTTCGCTCTTAGATTTAATCCCTAGATTGAAGATTTCATGGTTCTGATACCATGTTATTTGTATTAGAAAGAAGATCAAAGCAGAAGAGAAAGAAATCAGTCGCCATTATTATTCATCTTATTCCATATCTCAAATATTACATACTTATATATCCGTGAATGTAATTTAGGAAATAAACTAAGCTTAGGAAATAAACTAAATAGATTTGAAGTAATTGGGCTGAGCAAACTAAATGGGCTGCCGAAGTAAAATAAACTATATCGGGCTTCATATAATCATACTTCCAACATCACTCATCTTCAATATTTAATTACATATCTTAATTTAATTTCATTACATTTAGTTTCTGAGATATTTCTTTAATCATTTCGATACATCTAAATACAACTTCAATTTACAAATTTATATAAACAAAATATCCCATTTAAATTTATATAAGTTTGAAATATTCATTTAAGCCACTTTTTAATCAAATTCAAGTTATAAAACATATCTTAAAATTTCGAGTTTAATAGATCTCAAATCAAACTTATTTAAGTATAATTCTTAAATAATTATGAATTCCAAATCAATTTCAAATTTATCTTTCAACCTGAAACATTATAAACTCTATATTTGAAAATATGAATTTTACATAAATACTTAAACATATTTTATATTGATTCAAATCAACTTTAATAAACCTTCAAAATCAATATTTATTAAAACCATATATTTCTTTCAAAACCATAGAAATCATTTTTTCAAAATATTTATATATATAGACCAATGGTGTCTGTATAAAATTTTCTACCCTATGGTCAAGTGATACGGATATTTATCATTTCAATCTGTAGTTTATATATATAGGGGTATATACCTTTTCAACCCGCAATCCCAAATTCAATTCAATGAAAATCGCTTGGGTTTATCATTTCAACCCATAATGATTTTCTCCTATTCTATAGATCGTTCGGGTATGTATCTTTTCAACCCATAGTGAATTCTATACTAACAGGGAACTTGTAGAGTGATAACAGATATGATAATAATATAACAAACATATATCATCAATATAAATAACAGATAATGGTGTCAGGTGTCATAGGTGAACAGATACAGATAATGGCATATATATATATAGCAATATAAATAACAGATAATGGTGTCAGATGTCACAGGTGAACAGATATAGATGATGGCATATATATAGCAATATAAATAACAGATAATGGTGTCAGATGTCATAGGTGAATAGATACAGATAATGACATATATATAACAAATGTAAATAACTAATAGCAGCATATTTCAATTGTCGTTTCAATTGAAATCAAATTTAATAAATATAAGAATATTAATCGTGAGTGATTGCTCACCTTTCGAGGCTAGAGGGAATAGGTAATGAAATGAGTAATGAATCCAAGCACGAATTTCGAAGCAAAGCACGATGAAACCAAGTTTGACGAACAGAGCTGATAATTGGAAACCAAGAGCCAAAATCAGTTTGATATTACCGAAATGGAATGAATATTATATTATTTTCCCTAAATCCAATATTTAACTTAAATACATATACATTTTCTCAATATTAAATCTAAACATATAGATATTGTAATCAAATATATGTATATTTAAAAATCATAACATAACTTATATATATATTTACTCATTAAAGTTATATTATCAACATATAGTAGATATAGTATATATATTTTACTAATATATAACTAACCAAAAACTCATATAATATACAAACCCATCAGACCAAGTCTACTTATTTACACAAACCGAATATAATAAAGAATATATATATACACATAAACGTGCCGCTAAAATATGTAAATAAACTCAAAAGCTCAGTATAAAGCTAATATAGTTTAACAGATCATATAAATAGCATATATACATTAAATGAACAGAGAACTTAAGTCAGCAACAACATTTTAACAAATACATTTAGTTACTAAATGGTATATACTTCCTATATATCATATACAGCAACACATAATGAAATACTTATACATATATACACACGTATTTGAACAAAATAAATCCTTGTTTTACCTTCAAAAATCAAATTGATATGTATATGCAACTATATAACTTTATATATACAAACTTAATATAACTTATACATATTACACTAAAATAAAGCAACATATATATAAGACGAACTACAACAATATTTGTATGTTTACATATATTCACTGACATTAAGCTATTATATAATAATAATAAAACGAAACCAGGTGTAAATTTATATTATATGAATACTAAAGCACAGTTCTACAAACAAGCAAATTTTGACACAAGCAGCCTAATACAACCGCACATTAACTATTAAAACTTATATTCATATAAACTTCTTTAGTTACAAACTCACCCAGGTTGTATATAAGCTAATATATATAAAACTATATTTTCATGAAATAACTAACCTATGTATAATTTTATATAGAAAAACAAAACATCTGAACAACAATACTAGACTTATGTTTTTTTCACTTTTTTTCAAAATTTATCATAAACAATACAAACACACTAATTATTATATTTACACCTTAACTAAATCATACATAACTTGATATTATAACTAACACAAAAATCTTGTGCACAGGCAACATATGTACGAATTCATATATACTTATCTCTATATATAACAAATATGCAGACTTCATTTGTAAACAAATACACATGGAACAGACTTTAAATAGTCATATGCAAACAAATATATATCTTACTCAAATTATAAACAAGACATATGCAGACAATTATATATATATATAACAAATATATTTAAGCAACAAAATATACATATATGGTTACACAAAACACAGAAAATATATGTGTATAACAAAATATATTATTATATACTATATAAATACATACAACCTACATATTATTTCCAAATCTAAAATATATATACGAAATACCTTAAAGATGATGTTGTAAAGATAATATGAACTGAGCTTGGCAGAGGAAGGGTGGCGGGACGTGGGAGAGTGAAATGGCGGGTGATGGTCGAAGGCTTTCAGAGTGGCGATGTGAAGGCATAGGTGGGTCGGGTTCTGGCTGCATGTGCTTGGCCATTGGATGCGGGTTTGGGTTTGCTGGCGAGGTCATGGATGTCGGGAAGGTGCTCGGCGAATAGATAAAGGAGGAGAGGTCATCAAGGCAGGGCACGATGGTTGGTTCAAGGAATAGGAGGCGGTGAAGCGGGTGGCGAGCTAGCTGCTCTCGGCTGGGAAGGTGATGAGATCAGGATGGCTGCGGCTTGCAGGCGTGGAAGAGAAGAGGAGCACGAGGCGAAGTCAGGGAACAGCGCGAATTGACAGAGGTTACTCGGCCTTGGAATGATTGGGAGGAGGCTCGGATCTTAGAGGAAGAAGACGCGGCGGTGTGCTCGGCCGAGTCTGGTGGCTTTGGGAGCGGAACGAGCAGAGTTGTGAGGAGGAGCAAAACTGTGCAAATATGAAGTTCGTGAAAATGATGAAAGGTAATCATGAGGAAGATGAAACAGAGTTGCTAACGTGATAAAATTGAAGAAGTGAGGCATGGGTGATACATGAAGGGAGAAGAACGAAATATGAGCAGATAAAAATTTTTGGAAGTGTAAACGAATCAATTTGCAAACAAAACTTTTATTAAAACATGGAGAATAGTGAAGGTCAATAGCTACGGTAATAAATGTTGATGGCTTCTCGAATAAAGTAATAACAAACGGCTATTTAGTTTTACTAAGAAAAGTTGAATGGACAATGAATTCAAATGGTCATAAAACCAAATGTCACAAAACCGGTACCGATACGGTAACCGTTTCTGTGGATTTCGCTGCGAATCGGGTTTCAAAACACAGAATTGAATATACCGTAGAGATCAGCATGACGAGACGATCAAAATGGTATATGGATATCAGTGGTATGATTGAATTATAAAAATTCGAATTTTCTACTAGCGGAAAATGCAGCAAAAACGCAGAAAAATAAGATCGACGGAATTATCTGCAACTATTGGATATAGTTGCAGAAATTTATGCAACTATACGGTATAGTTGCAGAAATATCTGCAACTATTGCATATAGTTGCAGACATTTCTGCAACTATTGCATATAGTTGCAGAAATGCAACTATTGCAAATAGTTGCAGAAATGTCTGCAACTATTGCGTATAGTTGCAGAAATTTCTGCAACTATTGCGCATAGTTGCAGAAATATCTGCAACTACACTACAAGAAAATGTGCTTTTCTCAGCACTAATTGTCAGCGTTTCTCCCGTAATTGATGACAATAGTGTTTTGAAAAATAAAAATGAAAGTGCGAACGCTGTTTAAAATAACCCGCTTCATTTTCAGATTTATTTCATTACGCGGTTACTTTGCCTCCCTTCCTTTCTTCCTTATCACCTTCTCTTCACGCAAAATGAGAAGTCACCAGGATCTCAAATCCTCGCTAATTTCACCCGCACCCCAAATCTTATATCCTCCCCTAATTTAAACCTAATTAAAATTTGAAATATACATCAAATGTTCATGAAATCTATCATGAATTTTGTTTGTCCCCTTCACCTACAGTATCCAATTCAATTGAGCCCTAAGACCCCTTAAATCCGTCCTTGGCAAACATTAGAACATGGCCCTAATTTCTCGTTCACTCAATAACTAAAAGCGTCTATCACTGAAGAATTCCTGGTTGATTGCCTTTAAAAACCCAATGTGAGGTAATTTATTTAACCTTTAGATGCATCATTTGAAATTACTGTTTTTTTGTTATTATTATGTAAGTCATTGTGTTTTAATTGCAATCAATATATTTATGCTATGATACCTACTATGATAAATGATTTATTTTAGGTAATTTATTTCAGGTAATTGAGATATCTGTTAAGATAAATTGAGATATCCACTAAGCTATATGACTCAATTTAGTTAATTATATCTACCAACTGTTACATAATAATCTGCCCATGGAATGAACCTACTGTAGGTTAAATGACCATGGAAAAGAAAAAGAAAATCCTAGAGTACGTGTTTGTTTTAATTTGGAAGTATACTTATGCATCAAATGGAATTTTGTTTGTGCATATTTAATAATTTGAATAGGTGTTATGTGTGTTTAAATTACAGTTGCAAATATTACACCAAGCGAAATGATCCAAAATATGGGGGAAAATAGGACAAATTATCATCCCCCTCCACTTTCTGTATTCTGTGCTAATTAAGTATGTAAACAAAAAAAAATGAAAAAAAAAATATGTCTGTAATGCATGATTAACTTGGTAATTTACTCCAACTTATAGTGCAAAAGTTAAATTATAAGTATTTATAGTCATTATGTTCCTTCCAATTAGTACACAAAGACACACTTCAGAACTATGGCGATTCTAGAGTTTTCTTAATCTTTATTCATAGCACAACATAAAAGTAGAAATAAGGTCTAGTTTAGGGTTATATTAGCATCATTCACTCCCTTTTGAACCATTGTTCTAATGGAAATTAATGAGCGCATAGGCTAAGGAATAGGTGGGTTGATTGCTGATGCATGGACCCTTGTGGAAGATGCATGTGTTGAAACTCAGGTGCTCTTAGATTTTTAGGAAATGGCAATGACATTCAGTTTTCCTACTTGTGTTACTCATTGACTTTGAAATTGTATTTTATCAGAATCACAGGTTTATATGGTGAACATGTGACAGTGGAGCCTAAAACACAAGTTCTATCTGATCTTGCTCTTCGATTTGGAAAAGCTGATGAAGAATCAATGGTAATTACTACTACATTTTTATTTTTAAACATTTTTCTTTGCAATATAAATAGTGCTATAGAATATCAAAATGCGCACATGCACACATAGTGTGTGTATATTCACTAGCGATTCAAATTACATGCATTTGTGTGTGCTAGTAATAACTTGAATGTTCTCTTCTGAACCACAACACCTTTTCTAATTATTATGATCTCTTACACAGTCCAACCTTTTGGAGTTTCACTTTTGATTGCTGGTCATGATGAAAATGGACCAAGTTTGTAAGTTTATCTCTTTCTTTTTTGTTTTTTTTGTCTTCTTTATTTTTATGTTTATAAAGTTATGCCATTCTGACTATAATGTACTCATAAGACTTCTATCATTCATATATAATAAATAAATAAAGCTGAAAGCAATATTCAAAAGTTGGTTTCTTGGTCTTTAATGATCATTGTGTTCTAAAAAAAATGAAACATAAGATGTCTCTAATTCTACCTGTAATACAGTGAACTTCTTGCTATATAGGATAGCTGATTTATTTGTTCAACTTTATCTTTTTTGTATGATGGGTAATCTCTCTTTTTTACTATGGTTGTCTTTTTATGTTTGTATATGTTTGATGGTCCTTTCTTCTATTATGCATAGGTGGTTTCTGTGTTGCTTTTCTTGTTGGCTTTTTTGATGCTTTTATGAGACTGTATATGATTCAGTACAAAAACATATGCAATCTCTAGGGTCATTGTGCTGCTATTCTACTTTGTATTCATTAAAACTTTCAGTTCTATCCTTGCTAACTGAGTTTTGGGTGATAATCCGATATATTATTACTATTAGGGAAATTGTTCTAATGAGATGTTTTGAACTCTAAACAATGATAATCTTTAACATCCTAATCAATGTAACATTATTTTTAAGGAAAAGAAAATCCATGTAATGTTGTCAGGTTAATTACTAACGTATAATGCACGTTATATGACACACAAACAAAATTTCTAACATTACAAAATTTTGAATTGTTTCGGGAACTTTTAATTGTTTAAAATTACATTCAAATCGATGATTAAAATGGAAGAGGGAAGAAAATCAGCACCTTTTTTAGTTTGTGATTATAAGAAGATTAAAAGTTTGAATAATTCAAAACTTTCTGTAGATGATACATAACATATAAAGAAAAAACTATCATGTTCAAAAAATTAAAGTAAAAAGAAGAAGAGATCGAAGAAAATATACTTAGTATTTAAAATATAGTTTTAAAGGAGTTAGCATTTCTGAATTTAACTAAAGATTTATGAAATTAACCTATATGATAAGAACATTATATCTACAAAAAATTAGCAAACTTTGAGATTTAAAAACAAACATTATATTATGAATATTATGTAATTTATACAAATAAAGAACACAAAATGTTAGGTGTTCAAAATAAGATACATTTATGTAGTTTTGGTGATCTTCTCTACCTGGTATTTTCAACATTGTGAAACGTCTGATAGATTTTTGTTGTACTTGATTTGAGGGATTTTGATTCAAATTTTTGATCACGTTATCAATTTTTTATGTTGATGTGATTTTATTATTTGTTATATTTTATAATCCAAATTTTATTTATTATCTGGAAGGCTACATTTATAATATATAAAAGGCTTCAAATTCAGATAAGAATAATAGGATGTAGTACATAATAACGTCATTTTTTTTACAGAAATAAAACACAGGAATAGTTTAGATAATTGGAAACATATAGAAAACATAAAACAAAGTAATAATACATATACATGATGAAACTTACCTTCTTACCCCTATCAAATACAAAGAACAAATTTTAATAAAAGAGCATACCTGTTTTTAAACAAAATATCTTTTTATGTAATAATAATGTCTTATCTTGATATGTATTAAATGAACCTCGGGTGTTTAATGGACACAGCGTATTAAATGAGATAGAAGATGTGGGTCTAGCACAGCGTATTAAGGCAGAAAACTTACGACATAAACATGGTGAAGTAGAGGTCAGAATCCGTGGAGCTGAGAGATTTAGGCCAATGCTCTGTTAGTTAAAGCTTGAAAAATCAGGGGGTCTGAAGCCATCGACAGAGATCACAACATGTTAGCTGAAGCTTGTCGGCTTGGCTACAGTTTCTAAGCAATATTTGAGTATAACCATGGCAAAACAGTGTTGATGCATAGAGATATAAAGCAAAAGTATGGAACAGAGGGAGAAACTAGGATTATCAAGTTAGAAGCAAAAGTAGACAGTATAAAGAAACTACTTTTGCAATGGATAAAGGTAAGGTATTTTTTATGTTATTAACATTTTATAACTTTTAAATGGCACAAAAACATTTGCATATGTTAGTTTTGAAATTATGTCGTGTTATCATTATTGTAGATTGAGATGGAAAAACAAGATGTTGGGCATGATGATTTGAGCGGCATTTTAGGGTAGCTTAAGGGCATGACTGTCTACATGGGTGCTGAAATTGGCAGGTTTTAACTTTTACTTACTATCTTTTCATTATTCATTATATTTATTGTTTACTCCAGCTGATATGTTAAAGCAAATGGTAGATATATGCATGCAAATTTCGCATGTCAATACTCTGGTATGTTATAAAAGCAACTTCCCATGCTGGTATATTAGTTCTATTTCTATTGTTTTGACAGTCAGACTAAGTAAATAATTTTTTTTATTTGAAGAAACCACAACATCGTCATCAAAACTAGGTTCTTTAAACAAAACATAACACCGCCAAATAGTACATATATTATTTATGTTCTCTCCCAAATCCTCATCAGTAGATGACCCAACTCCATATAAGAACACCCATATTATCATAAAGCTTCTCTTCAACCTTTTGTTTCTTTAGATTCCTTTACCACCTTCACTACGGGTGGATGCAACACAATAGCACCATATGCTCCAACTCTGCAAAGAAGTACACCATATGCTCCAACTGTTTATCAGACATTACAGCCTTAATGAAGCGGACAAGAAACACATACGGCGTCGAGACAGTTAAAGTCCATTCATGTTTGTTTAGAATCAATTTCTCCATGCCTAGAATCTGCTCTTGGTTGTAAGCTCGATCGGATATGGTAATGATATCCTCAACCTGAGGAGCCCAAATCTTCTCATACTCGGAAGCAATTAGCATTGAGCTAATACCTACAAGCTGTAGTTCTCTTCTAATAACCTTCACCATTGATAGATACTTATCGATGATGTAAAAAGTGAGATAGAGTGTCTCTAGCATCAGTCCAAACTTCCAATGCACTTCTATTAACCAATCTCCCAATATCGCCCTCATCTTCTCATTGATCTCGACTCGTGTGTCCATGTAGTGGCAAGGCATGAATGCATTCTTTGCATGCTTGTAAAAATTGTAAAGATCCTAAACATAGTCCACAACATCCAATTGATCCCCTACATCTGATGCATCAATGCTAGTGTTGTTCCTCCTACTCGATTTCTTTCTCCCGATGGACGACGCTGGACTCAGACTCTGTGTACGTTTATATTCAGTTATGGTTCCAGATTACTGTATGGGTTTATAGCTAAAATAGTACACTTTTATTGCAGTGACATGGAAGATAAGCTGTTCTTTTTCGCAGTTTAGGGCATCATCTAGGCCTAGCTGCTGCGTTTCGCTATCGACATTTTACAATGAGACGATTGTACCGTGTCCTACTTGTAGTTGTGCATGTCAAGATACTTCACACTGTCCTAGGTAGTTTTTCTTTGTTGTGGTAAACAAAAAAGAAAAAAAAATAAAAATAAATCTTAACTGTGTACTTATTGTGTTTTCCTTTTACAGTGCTGATCAAGTGCCAAGTTCACTACAAACGTTTAGTGATTATGAAGGAACAAACCCATTTATTACATGCACACAACACATGTGTCCTACAAAAATACACTGGCATGTGAAAACAAGCTATAAGGGTTATTGGAGGGTGAAAGTGACTATTTCAAACTATAACATGGTTAGGAACTACAGTGACTGGAATCTGGTGATACAACACCCTAACTTGAGGAGTATTATAACTGTTTTTAGTTTTAATTATAAGTCAATTAATCCTTATGGTCATATCAGTAAGTAGTCTACTTCTTCATATTCATATATACAGTACTCTACTTTAGCAATGGAAATAAATTTATTTTATTGTTATATTTTGATGCTTCAGATGATACAGGGATGTTTTGGGGAGTAAAGTATTACAACGATATGTTGCTTCAAGCAGGAGAATTTGGCAATGTGCAAAGTGAGTTTTTGTTGCACAAAGATGCAGGTATGTTCACGTTTGAAGGAGGATGGGCTTTTCCCAGAAGTATATTATTCATATGGTGAGTACAGAGTTAACTATTCATGCCGTCGTCTTGAAGGTTATGTGCCCACGTCGACGTCTCATTTGCAGTGTTGTTTTCCAGGTCCAAAGGTTGAGAAAAAGTGACCATGAGTTGAGGCTGTTTACAGAAATATACAAACGTGAATCAACTGATTCCAGGTATTGCTATCACATTATTTCTGAAATATATAGTTATTCATCCTATACGTTTTGATGAAAAATAATAATTCGATCATAACTCTCATAGATGGGTTACATTTTGTGGTGTTATTGTTTTGTATGAGACTATAAATGTTTTTATCAAGAAATGTTGCATTACTGCCTTAGCTCCTTAGAGAGTGTGTGTGTAGTTATCACCAAAGTTTTCATTATCATTACCTATACACACAATATAACTGTTATAGCTAATATGTTGTGGAAATCCTAGCCTCGGTACTCCCAGTAAGAGCACTAAAATAGCCGTGGAAACAAAATACATTATTTATTGTAAAAGTACATGAAGGAAACTTCCCCTTACCTTATCAATCGATGTAAATAAAAATGATTAATTTATCAATCATGTATGTATTTTTAACTTGCTTGCAATTTCATTCCAATTTAATAACCAAATTAATTTATTTTTATAATAACTAATAAGTTTATAAAAGTTAACTAAGTCATGAAAATAAACTAAGTTAACTAAGTCTATAATAACTAAGTAAATTCATAAAAATTAATTAAGTTCAACCATAAAACATGACTGTTAGATATAGAAGTTCAACATGTATTTATTCTCATTTGAGTTTGCACTACAAGAATAATTGTTGTTAATTGCATGGGGTTACAGCGTGGTATTACAACCTATTGTTGTTATTCTTATGAATCATAGGACTATACGAGCAAAACGAAATATAGACGTTGTGAATAAAAATAATAACACAAAGTATTGGATTGGCAGTGTGAAGGCAGCAATTTGATGGCAAGGAAAAACCGCAATTGTGTGTATTGTTTGTAGCAATTGAAAGTATTGGAAGTGTGCGGGGTGATGAAGTTTGTATGTATTGTTTGTGCACGGTGGTTGTTTTGTTTTGTTGGAGGAATAGTGATGTATGGTTATGAACTTGGGAGATGACAGTGATATGGTTCAGGGTATTCAGGCAGTGATGATGAATGGGCAGTGATGTAATGGAAATGTGGAATTGATCTGTTGTGGGTTGTGGGATGTATTGTGTTTGAAGTTTTTGTGCACTGAAGTTATATGTACTAAAGTATTGAAGCAATATTATGAGTATTATGAGTTATGCGCATTGAAGTTTGTAGGGCAGTGGGCAAGTGAAACAGTGGTTGGACTGGGTAGACAGTCCGGTGAATGGACTTAAGGAGGGCGGTGAAGTGATGAATGTCATAGTGCTTAACAGTGGATGATGATAGTGTAACAGTGAAGAGATTGGCTGTTGAGTGTTAACAGTGGAAATGGTATGTCAGTGGGAGGTTAGAGTCAGTTTGTATAGGTTGACGATGAAGGAAGGATGTGCAGTTTGGGGTGAATTGTGTATGTGGATGTGCAGAAGCAGATGAAGGTGTGGTGGTTGGAGATGGTAACAGAAGACAGTTTGATGGAGTGGTGGAAAATGAGTTTATAGTGGCGGAAATGTGTTTGTGTTAAAGGCAAGTATAAAGATGTGCAGAAATGGTTTCTGGATCTATGTATGCATAGAGGAGAAGTATGTATGCACTAGGATTTGATGTTGATCAGGAGGTGTGTGCAAATGTAAGTGATGTAATGGCTGAAGGGTGGTGGTTGAGATGTTTTGTGAAGGGTAATTTGGGTGGTTACTGTAAGTATGTATGCAGTGATAACTTTGTTGCGGCAGTGGGAGTATGGAGATGAGTTGTAGTTATATGGGAGATGGATATGTTGTGAAGTTTAATATGTTGATGTATGTTGACAGGTTAATGGAATTGGTAGATGTGCAGTTGGTTGTCTTGTGAAGTTTGGGTAGGATGTAGGGAGACTGTGACTGTGTGTATGGTTGTGAAGGCAGTTAGAAGTGTGGTATGAGGTGAGGTGGTTTGTTTGTGCAACAAAGGATGGTTTAGCATAGTTATGTAATAGCATTGATAATGGGGATGTAGTGTGGTAGCAGTGGGGTATATAGATAGAGAGGGTTGATGTTGTATGAGGTGCAGTTTGATGGTGGGGTTGTAACTGCTTTGTGCAGTTGTGTGCAGTGCATTAGAAGAAGAGTATTAGGATGATGTTTGAGTGGGTTAGGTGACAGAGTAAGGCAGAAAAATGTGGTATGTGGTAAGGCAGAAGTAAGACAGAAGGCTGAAAAATGTAAATTTGTAAACAGACCACTTCATACGCCGATAATATGAAGCTTGATTTTACTCCAAGTAAATTACCGAGTTTGTTTATTATTTTTTACTCTACTTCACTTGTAAATGCTACTTGATTTTATGGCATGTTGTATACTTTGTATTAGTCAAATCGCCTACTGAAATAGTGTGATGAATATTTAGTGTTTGCATTATGAATCTGATTTAACTTTGTGTACACTTTTTTGATGAATTGATTCTCAAGCATTACTTTTGCTTTACAGGTAGATAGATGACTAAGATGACTAAGATTCTCAAGCATTACTTTGTGCACGTTTTGTTGTTGGCATTTGGTACGGACTTACTTTATTGATATTATATTTTTGTTTAACATATACCTTATCTTTGTTTAACAATATTATGATAACTTGGTCTACTGTGTTATTTTTGTTTATGGATATTATTGAAATTTGATTTATAGATGTTTTTTGTATATTAATATTGTTTTAGCTAGTTTATTTAACAGATTATTATTCATTAGAACATGTTATATATACCGGTTTCTTGATTATACTCAAAATGTAGTTCTAGAATATGCAAATATAGTGGAATGTTAATGCTGTAAAAATCATATAAATAGAAGACAGCATCTATTTTAATGCTATCAATGAAGAAACAACAGCGTTTAATTCGTGTTGTAATTATCATTAAATAGTGAGTAACAACGTTTATTAAACGCTGTTGTAAACTGTAGTAAAACATCATCCCAACTGTAAAAACATAACACAGCATGCATTAAACGCTGTAATAAAAATATTAACAGCCAAAATAAAACGCTGTCAAAAGAATAATTTCCACAACGTTTAAAATTAAGCTGTTGTAAGTTCTCTTTATACGAAAGCTTGTCATTATACAACGTTTGTTCTAACGTTGTTGTGTCATATAACAGCGTTTAATAAACGCTGTGGTATCAAATTTTTTACAGCATTTTCTATTTTGCTGTTAAAACTTTTGCATCTACGACAGCATGTCGTTATACAGCGTTTATAATAACGCTGTCGTATCATATAACAGCGTTTTTGAAACGCTGTCAAAAGCTGTTTCTGGTGTAGTGCTATTGTACATAGTTGCAAACATTTCTGCAACTATTGCATATAGTTGCAGAAATGCAACTATTGCAAATAGTTGCAAAAATGTCTGCAACTATTGCGTATAGTTGCAGAAATATCTGCAACTATTGCATATAGTTGCAGAAATGCAACTATTGCTAATAGTTGCAGAAATGCAACTATTGCTAATAGTTGCAGAAATGTCTGCAACTATTGCGTATAGTTTCAGACATTTCTACAACTATTGCTTGTAGTTGCAGAAATGTCTGCAACTATTGCGTATAGTTGCAGAAATTTCTGCAACTATTGCACATATATTTGTAGAAATTTGTTGCGATCATTCATACCTGCAAATATTAAGAATATCATATTTCATAAAAAAAATTGATTCGTCTTTATTTTAATTGCAGTTTTCCATTTAAATCGAAAAATAAGAAGAAGAATCAGCTCAACAACAAAGCGCAAGGGTAATTTGGGAAAAAAATTGGCGGAAACAGAAACAGGGATGTAGAAACTATATATTTTAGCACAGGGATCCGCTTTGAATTAAGTTTCGTTTTAAGGATGTGTGCCTAATTTTCACTAAAACTTACGGGTCGTTACATAAATTATGTGCCACATGAGGTGGACTTGAAAGAGGAGAAAACGCTAGACCAAAAAGGTAGGCTGGAGAGGTGGACGGCTAGCTGGGCTGCTAGCTTGTTGGGCAAGCCTTGTTGGGCTGATTTGAGCAGTGGGTTTGTTCCTTAAGTTGGGAGATTTAGGAACATTTTGAGGAGGTAATGAAGGAGCCACATGAGGTGGACTTCGAGGAGGAGTTTGGGTCGCATGTGTTTGGGATTGTTGGGGCTGGACCGGAGTGAGAGAATTTGGAGCAAATCCAAAATTTAGAAAATCAGGGGTGGTAGGAGTTGGAGTATGTATTGAAGAGAATGGAAATGTCAACTCATCAAAAATAACATGCCTACATATTATGATTTTTCCACTCGAAAGATCGTAGCATTTGTAGCCCCTATGATTTCGAGGATAACCCAAGAAGACGCATGGTGCAGATCGAGATTGAAGCTTATTTATTTTAATAGAAGGATGCAAAGGAAAACATAAACACCCAAAGACACGAATATGAGAAAAACATGATCATTTTGGTAAAAAAAATTGTGGGTGATTTGTTTTTCAAAAGCTTGCTTGGTAAAATATTAAGTAAGTATGTTGCCATTTGTAGAGCATGATGCCAAAAAGTAGGGCTGTTAATTTTGTACGAGTGCCTGATGTCCGTCCGAGTTCGTGGCCGAAATACGTCCGTCCGAGTTCGTTCAATTTTCAATTAGGACACGAGCTAGGACAACAAAATTTGTACGCGCAAAAATCTCGTCCGATCTGTATTCGTTCGAATTCGTCCCGAGTTTCTTATAATTCAGTATATCCTTTATGTTTCTCAAAACATATATGACAACTATTTGGTCGGTTAATTTAGTAAGGATTCATAAAATGCTTATACTTCAATACACACTGATAAAAATAATATAGCTGATGGAAATTTTATTAAACAACATAAAATTTGATGCAAATAGCAATCTCCGTCCGTGTCCGTTCGAGTCCGTGTCCAAAAAACGTATGTACGTGTCCGTCCAATTTCATTTAGGACACGAGCTAGGACGACAAAAATTGTACGAATATAAATCTCATATGGTCTGTGTCCCGTCCGATCTTATTAAGGACTGAAACTGAACACGCCTCCGTCCGGTCCGGTCCGACTGATTTACACCCTTACCAAAAAAATGGAGGCATGGAGGAATGAGCTAGGAGGGTTTTAATTAAGTTATTTATTGAACGGATTTTACGCTCGGCTTTTCCATTTTGTGGTGAGGTATGCGGACAAGAGAAATGGAAAACCATTCCATTTTTTGCACAAAATAACTTAAATGGATCATTAACATATTCCCTTCCATTATCATGTTGAAAACATTTGATAGTTCGCTCAAATTGAGTTCGGATGTAAGCACTAAATTTCAGAAAAGTGGAGTAAACTTGTAATTTAGCACCTAGGGGAAATGTCCACAAGAAATTAGTGAAAACATCCAAAAACAAAATATAATACTTGTGACCTGCTGTATTTAAGACAGATGAAGTCCATAAGTCACTATGGAAAATATCAAATGGCAAGCAAGTATGAGAAACAGAATCATAGAAAGGCAATTTAACATGTTTACCAAAAACACAAGACTGACAAAGGATGATGATGGTGCCGAGAAGATCACCTGAAATCGTTCCATAAATCCATTGAAGCGCCATTGCATCCAATCACCTCCATTCCTCCAATTTTTCGTCATTCTTTTCCTTGACTTCGGTGCCTTCCTTGGTGGAGGAGGAGGAATAATGTGATCGATCACCCGATGCACACGACAATGGATCTTGAAGAGTTCTGCCTAGTTAGAGTAATGACCCTTTTCCATCTCTAGAACAATGGGTAGTGCAAACTTGATGTTTGTGAAAGTTGTTGGGGGGTGGTTCTTATTAGCCATGGCAAAGAGGAGGGATAAAGGAGAAAGGAGGAGGATAAAGAATATAAGGAAGACGGAGAAGGAGAATGGCAGAACTAGGGTTTAGAAGAGATTGGCTCTGATACCATGTAAGAATTGATGGTTGCCTCTTCTCATTGATTTTGAATGTAAATATATAAGTGTCCATTGTCAATCTTATGGCTACAAATTAGGCTAATAATCATGGAACATCTTTGCCATTACAATCTAATAATAACTAACCATTTATAAAAGATATACAAGATCTTTTATAAATTAATAATCAGGAAAGGTCTTTGACATTACAATCTAATAATAACTAACCATTTATAAAAGATATACATGATCTTTTATAAATTAATAGAATAATTCACATATTCTATCAAACGCGTTATATCCTACTAAAGAGAGTACATTAAACTTGATACAAGCAAATTAATGAAGAAATTAACCACACTACTAATTTCCTAATAAATACAAAGCACTAAATGTATCCCTAGTTTGATTATCCAAGGAAACTAAACTTAGATTTATATTATTGTTCCTATTATTTTGAATATTTTTGTTTTTAGTATGGGATTTTGTTTTTTAGGATACTCTGTAGAATATAAATTTTTATTTAATTTATAATTGTGTTTGAAATCCAATTAAAACCAAATAAAAAATTACATATATTAAATTATTCAATCCTAAAATAATATTATTAAAACTCGTTGGTTCCTTTCAAACAAAATATACCAACATGTAATTATATAAATAGTGTCTAATAAAAATCCATTGTGACACTTATAGTAATATCTAATATTATTCCAATATAGCTCACAGTTAATATGTGTAAAATTTATATTAAAATCAAATAAATTAAGAATTTTTACAAGGATAAATCTAGTGATATTACGTCCAAAATATAAGTGTACAATATTTTCCATTTTATTATTACAACAATAACATTTTTTATCATCAAATATTTTTTGCTTTTTAAAAGTTCTATTGTATTCAATTTCTCATGTAGATTTAACCACATGCGCACCTTAGCTTTAGGTGGATCATTAACTTTCCACATATATTTAAAATATTTTCAACTTAATTCCTAAAAAATTTATGAAGTTATAAAATGAATGAGATGTGTATTTCTTACTAATATCTCAACACCATGTTCATTATCAATAGTAAATAATTTTAATTAGCACACTATAAAGCATTCCCGTTAATGAACGACTAAAACTAAATTTCCAAGGAAAAATTAAATTAGGCCTATAAATGTCAGAAAGTAGCACATATTTGAAATTCCATATTTCATATAACTCTTTAAGTTCCACTTTAAGTGGAATGACAAAATGCAGCATTTATGCCAAAATGAAGTATTATTACCAGAACGTACAACATTATTAATATCAAAATTGTATATATCAAAATTTAATATAATCGATCTCCAAAATGAGATATATTATTTATATTATTAGTAGTAATGTGGCATAAATTAAAAGTCCCTCCATACCATTGATTTGATATTAGTTCTTTCCATAGAAAGTTTTCATTATTGCCTTTGAACTTCCATAACCATTTTCCTAATAATGATATATTTAAGTTATGTAAATTTATAATTCCAAACCTCTTCCCCTCATTTTTAGACTAAAAACCAATTCTCACTTAATTAGACACTTAGAGTTACTATTTGGATTATCTTCACTACCTGAAAAGTCTCTTCTAATTTCATCTATCTTATCTATTAGCCATTTAAGAAAAAGATAAAATGATATCTAATAAATGGGTAATGCAGATAAAGTTGAATAATAAGAACAATCCTAACTGTTCTCGATAAGTATTTACCATTCCATTTGGACAATCTTTTATTAACTTTATCTATTATATTAATCCAATCATCATGTTTGTAACGACCCAATATTTTGGACCATTCAAATCGACAATAATCCACACATGTCTGACTTGAATAATTCAAAATAACAGATTGTAATAAAATTTGGAGCAAATAAAATCAAACACAGAATCATAGACACAGAAAATCAGAATAACTTACAGCGGAAATAAATACCACAGTAGTTCATGAAGCTACTATATACAACTCTCAAAACATATATAAAATATCATAGTTTAAAAATGGATACAATAGAAGTCAGGATACATAAATCACTGATACAGAAGCAATACCGAATAGTAAATAACTGGATTAGAAGATAAGAAATAACAGATGGACAGATAAGCTCCAGCAAATCTCTAGCTCCAGAAGATAGATTCCAAAGCTGTGATTCTCAGGCTGACCAGAGCGTAAAGTAAAACACAAAACACTCGAGTAAGGACATATATACTTATACAATGTAAACCAACTCAAGTGAACTGTAATAGCAATGCATAATAACTTAGAGGATGCTTGGGATCGCCCATCCTTTAAGGATCCATAAAACCATCAATTAAACAGTAATATCAATATCACAGAAATGTCCATATCGAAATAAACCATGCAACTAACAGTGTTAATGTACATCACAGCCATCATCAGGAAATCAAATGACATACAGAGAAGTATACCCGTGGTTATAGTATTTCAAAATAATATTTTATATTTCAAAAATTTAATATCATTTCAAATCCAAATCTTTATCAAAATAAAGATTTAATCATTTACAAACCATTTCAATATATTACAATGTCATATCCTTTCAAAATTTCCTTTCAAATCATTATTTGAATTCAAATTCAGTTATCAAATTTAATACCCTTTAAAATTCCAAAATATCATTCATTTATTATCTTATCAAATCACCCTTTAAATAGTTTTCCATTTAAACCATTTAAAAGTGAAATTGTTATTCTTTCAAGTCAAGTATTTAATTTCCAAAGTTTCAAATCATTCTGAGTTCATTTACTAGGTCAAAATCCATAAACATTGAAAATTTCAGCCTTTCACAGCATTTAGAAAAAGCTGTTATAAGTTATATTTGAAAACATTTTATTTCAGCAAAGACAGAACTTTAGAACTGCTGTTATATCTCATTTTAGTTGAAATTTAGTTTAAAACAGCAAAGTCAGCATTTCCAGAAATGCTGTAATAGCTCAGGTTCAAAAACAAGGGTTTTACTTAATTTCAGCAAAGACAGCAGGCAGCTACAGCAGTTTATAGAACTGATGTAATAGCCCTTTATTAAGTTCTTTAGCCTTTACATTTACTACAGCATTTCAGAAATGCTGTAATAGCCTCTTTTTACTAAGTTTTAGTTCAATTCTGAAATCATAGCATTTCTGAATGCTATTAAAAGTATTTTTCAGATTTTAGTGTATTTCCAGCCAATAATAAAATTCATTTTAAACCCTTTTTACATTATTAAAATCATGTTTTAACATTTAAAAATGTTTATATAATATATCATTTAACACATGATTTTTATTAAATAAATCTGTTATAGTTAAATCAACTTTCAATGAATTATTTAACAAATTCAAGTGTAAAATTCTTTTCTTCACATTTTTAATAAATAAACTTAACACTTAAATTTTATTTCCATTCTCCAATAAATTTCAAATTTCCATTTTTATTTATATAACTTATTTTCTCATTTTAACCGAAATTCCAAAATTTTCTAACTTAAGTTATATTTTCAAAAATTCCATTTCTATTCATTTTCAACATTTTTAACTTATAGAAAATTCCTAATTTCACTATTTAAACTTATAAGAATTCAATTTAAATCAAATTTTCATATTTTTACACATTTTAAAAATTATTTAAACATTTTTCAAAACCTTAAAAATAACCACGGGCCTGTATATAGTTTTCTAGCCTAATTGAAGTGATACGGATAATATATCATTTCAATCCATAATATACAAAAGAATCCGGGTTTTATCATTTCAAACCCGCAATCCCAAGTAAAATAAATAATTTGAAAATCACCCAGGCTTATCATTTCAGCCCGTAATGATTTTCCCCTATTCTAAAGTCCATTTGGGTATGTATCATTTCAACCCACAGTGATTCTAATCTACAGGGAACTTGTAGTCTGATTAACAGATAAAAATGAACAGTTAACAATATATAACAGTAACAGATGAGATGACAGGTAAATTATCAGATTTAACATTATATAAATAAATAATCACAGACAGTTATAACATATCATAATATTATACACATTCAGTTGTTGTTGTTTCACATTAGTATAAGTATAAAATGTCGTGTGAGATTTACTCACCTCTTTTGCTGGAGATGCAAGTTCAAATGACACAACACAAACCAGAACACAATGACAAAGCTATGAACTTGAGTGGAGAGCGAGATCCAAGTTATAGATCTTGTGTTACAACCCAAAACAAAACCAAAATAATAGTTAAAAATCAATGCGATTGAATTTGAATAACTTTGAAACAAAAAGCAGTTTGAATACGAAACTTTTTGCCTTACTTTCTCTACTTGTTTGCATGGCCTAGGGGATTAATTAGGTCAGGTTTGTACTTGGTTTGGATCAGGTATGGGTCTGGAAAAGGTAAGGCTACAAGGTAGAACATGATGGAGGAAGTTACAACATAGGGTAAGTGAAGGGTTTCTAGGGAAATAGGTGGAAAATAATCCAAACTAAGGCTCGGCCATGGGCAATTTGGTTCGGCCATAGGGTGTACATCTCAAGTCAGTAGCTGGAGTGATGAGGTAGGGTCTGGACAAGGTGGTGGTGGCGGCCAAAGGTGGTGGTGGTGGTGGAAAATGAAGGGTATGGTCAAGGGGAGCTCGGCTAGCATTGTTTACATTTTGGTGGAGTTTCAACTTTGGGATGGCCATGGCCTGGTAGGTCAGAGGAGATGGAGGTGTTTGCAGCTGAGAATGATGGTGGTGGAGGTGGTGGTGGTGGAGGAGCAAGTGGCTGAGCTATATAGGTGAAGTAAATGCAAATAGAATAAGAAAACAAGGAAGAAATTGAGTAGAAAAAGAAGAAAATGATTACCAAACTTTGCTTCAGAAATGGAGACCGAAGTTTTTGAGGATGAGAAACATTTTCTTACATGAAAAATGAGAAGAGAACGGCTGAAAGAAAGGAGATAGGGTCGGCTCAAAATGAATGCAAGAGTTAGGAAATGAAAAGGTGAGAAAACAAAGAGTCTTAAGCAAATAAAAGGTCACAAACCTTTCAAATTTCTATTATTTCTTTTTGCAAATTTAAATACATGTAAAATACTGATAAATGAAGATAAAACTTAGAAATTAAAATAAATGTATAAAATAAATAATTAAATTTTAATTAAATAGAATTAAATTAAGAAAATAGCTAAAAAAATGCAAACTAGGCTTTAAAAATTTGAAATAAATTCCATAAGCTTTGGAAAAATTTTATAATCACTTTAAAAATATTTAAAAGGCAAAATAAATATAATATAACATACATATACAAATTAGAATAAGATATGTCAAATAAAAATATCATTTATATAAATTAAAATAAATAATATTGCTAAATAACTCAATATACACACAATATTGAAAACAGTATAACTTTCACAATTTAATCCAATTTCAACGAAACGAAAAGCACTATTCTTGAAATTAAATCTATTTTCATAATAAAAGATAAAATTAAAGAATTCAAATATTTAAATTTAAATTTAAAAGTCAAAGTTTGACCATATTGACCAAAATTCAAAGTTCTGGAAAATACTCTATTTATTTATGTTTGGAATTATAATTCACATACAAATCAAATTTATATTTAAAATAACAAAAATTATCCATTTTAATAAATAAAATAAAGTTTCTAAATCAGGAAATTCAATTCAAAATAATTAAAATACACAATTAAAATAATCACAAAATACAGGGTTGTTACACTCTCCCCCACTCAAATCTTTTCGTCCTCGAAAAGGAATGACGTAGGGAAAACACAGAAAAAATAGAATGGAATAGGATTAAGACAAGATGACAAGATGATTAAAATTATACCTGATAACTGTTGTTACAGGTAAGTTTAACAAGGTGGAGAATAGGAATAGCTAGAAGGGAAAATAAGAAGAAAGACAAGGATGAGCCATTAATTAAAATTGTTGGTTAAAGAGGTAAACAATATTTAAAACCCTTTAAAATCCTTTAGAAAGGAAAATAACTGATCAAAATATCCTTTATATAATATTTTATCAAAATACTTTTATAACTTGATGTCTTAACAAGTTTATCCTCGTTCCTGCAGACTCTGACAGTGCGTTGATCAGGCGCAAAGCTAGAATTCTCCAGGTACTTAGTAGACTTGTTTCAACACCCAGTAAAAATACTGGAAAACTTTTAAAAACAGATATGGAAAGTACAATCCAAAAAAAACAAAACATGTCGATCCTGGATCGCGGATACACAATGGTTACGCCTGGATCTCCCAGGAAACATCCGTACCCGTAGGCCGCCCCCCAACCTTGCGATTACGCCATGAAGACTGGTAGTACAGCAGATACACAATGGTTACGCTTGGATCTCCCAGGAAACATCCATACCCTAGGCTCTCGCAGCCCCTGCTGATTATGCTACCAAGCAACCCAATAGATCGCAGATACACAATGGTTACGCCTGGATCTCCCAGGAAACATCTGTACCCGTAGGACGCCCCCCAACCCTGCGATTACGCTATGAAGTTGCGCTCGTAAGACCATGGAGATTGCCATGGAATTCGATGGAAACTCGAGTATCATATCCGGAAATCCAAAAATCAGAGAAATATCGATAGAATGAATCCACAATGTGGCCACAAAGCGGATATCAAGCAGAAGGCACTTTCCATATCTTTACTTCGAAAATATGTATCATATAGTACCTTTTCAAATCACTTTCAAATATCATACTTATATAAAGTCCATTATATATAAGATTTCATTTTCAAATCAAATACATTCCAAAATCAATAGTATATCAAATCACACTTATATAGACTTCAATTATATAAGATTTCACTTTTCAAATTGAGTACCTTTTCAAATCCATAGTTTTCGAATCAACATCATACTTATACAAACCAAATTTTATATAAGTTCGATAACTCCCAAATCAAGTATTTAGTAACATAAGGTTCTCAAATTTCAATTTGTTTCAATATCAATATAATTTTCAAAATCATATACGCTTTCACCAAATTATCCTCCCAAATCAAATATCTTCAGTTCCAAAGTTTCCAAAATAATAAATTTAGAAAATAAATCCAAATTTCCAAATCAATATAGTTTAAGTCAAACAATTCATTTCCAAAATCATCTTGTATTTACATAAAGTCCATCTTATATAAGGATCAAAATTTTCAAAAATAAATTTCGCTGTACGAAGAGCTATATGGGATTGAACATCTTTGCTTACTAAAAGGTTTTGAGTTTAGAATAGTTTTGTATACAAATTAGTTTGTGAAATAGTTTTGTACATAAAATAGTTTTGTAAAATAGTTTTGTATATAAAATAGAATAAAATAGTTTGTTTAAGAAAATAAAAGAAAATAGTTTTAAAAAAACGGTTTTACATTGATAGTAGTTTTTCATAAAGGAAAAATTCCAATTAAATTACAAAGATATCCAACCCAACAACTTCCAATTTCAGCGTCAAGTATATCAATGATATTAGAATATAAGATGTACATATGTCATCATTTCGCAAAGTCACATTCGATCGCTCGCTCGATCACACAAGTTCGCTTTCAAGCTAGTATTGTCCATTCAACTTCCCTAATGCAGATTTCGATATGGTTTCTCGACTAGAAACACTCAGTCTCCTTACATAGCCATATACTATGATAGAGAATTCTAGAATCAAGCCCAAAATCCACATCAAATATTCACCATCAAGAATCAAATGAAAAATCCTAACAGGAAATGGTGTAATTCACCTTGAACTTGTGTACTCAAACTTGGATCAATTTAATCATGCGAATAAAACAACATACGTACAACTTATGTATCTATTCCAACTTGTTCAATATATAGTTTCATAAAGATGTTACTAAGTTAAATATTTAAACTAAATTATTATTATTTTTCAAATATTTGAAGACCAATTTTTTTTTCAAACATTTCAAATCTAAATTTCATATTAGAAAATTCAAAATAGCCTTATTCGTTTACTTAACAAAACAGTTTCAACTTATTTAAATCAGATTACTACATACTTTAAACATACATCCCAAACTTATATACTTTATACTTCAAAATTTCTTAGCTTTTGAAAAGTTAACCTTGATTTGGAAGTGCTTGAACCTTCAAAATAGTCGAAGAAATCATATTTCAATCCAAGAGTTGGAAATCACCAACAAATCAGTAAATCAATTCCAAAAGATAGGGTTATATCAAATCAGATCCAAAACTCAAGGACTGAACACCGACTTATTTCAACTTGTTCAAATATATATACATATATCTTTCGAATATCACATCACACTTCGGAATTTGAAATCAAAATTAGTTTCACAAATCAATCGCATAGCAAAGCTACCGAAGTGGCCTCTCCCCACTCTGAAACTCGAAAATCCATGTCGATGATGCATGCATTCATCACCGAAATTATTTTCCATTGACATAAATGGGTTCTGGACTTCTATTTTCTCAAACTTCTTTTGAAATTTCTTCAAAATCATTTGAAACTCATTAAAATCATTTGAAACATTTCATATTCGGAAAAATATTTTCAAATCATATTATTTATTATTTCAAAATCTTAAAACCAATTCCAAAATGCCGGAGTTCAATCACTCAAATTCAGATTCAAAACCTTTAATTATAAATTATTTTATATGAAACCATTCCTTATATAACTTTCAAATTTTCAAATCCTTTCGAACTTCAAATTTTCATTTAAAAAGGTATATAATCCTTATCGAAAACATTTCATTCTTATATATAAAATATGGTCATCCTTATCAAAATAACAACTACGATGAATACAAAAATTTAAAAAGACAATCAACCACAAATTTTCCAATGGATGATTCAAGGATGGATTTCAAAACAAAACAGAGATTCGAATTTAGAGGAACTCTAATCAAATAGAATTTTGATTCAAAGATAAGCTCAAACGAAGATAAGATAATTAAATTACCAAATAGAAGATGGATAAGCTCATGTAAATCGCGGGCGACCTTAACCGGTCAACCGTGACTTCAGGAATATAATCGATGCGAAAATCTAAGGCAAATCGACCTTCGATCGCCAGAGATAGAATCTAAATATAGCAGAAGATAGAAAACATCGTAAACCGAGGATACAGAAATCTCCGGTGAATCAATGCTAATTATAAGGGAGTTTCACCCTTTTACAAATCATTCAAAGATTGGCGGAATCGCCACCCTATAAAGGTCATTCAATGTGGAGTTACGGAATGCTCCATAGATCAAAGGAATACAAATAGGGAAGACAGGAATAGATTTCAGAACAAGTGGGAGAATTCCAAAGTTCAAAGGAATCCTAATCGAAGAAATTACTAACAAGGTGGATACGAAAGGAATGAAGTTTAGAAAATTTTACTTTCAAAGCAAGAAAATTTTATATCAAAATAATCTTTGAAAATTCTTTAAAAATCATTTGAAAATCATTTTATACTTCGAAAATACGTCCTCTCACAAAGAAATGATTCTGAGATTGATTTCACTCATTCTAGGGTATTTCTACCCTATCTCTAATGAGTTTTTGCTTCGCGGGCTAAGGTTTGCCTAAAACCAAAGCTCTGATACCAACTGTAACGACCCACTATTTTGGACCATTCAAATCGACAATAATCCACACATGTCTGACTTGAATAATTCAAAATAACATATTGTAATAAAATTTGGAGCAAATAAAATCAAACATAGAATCACAGACACAGAAAATCAAAATAACTTGCAGCGGAAATAAATACCATAGTAGTTCATGAAGCTACTATATACAACTCTCAAAACATATATAAAATATCATAGTTTAAAAATGGATACAACAGAAGTCAGGATACATAAATCACTGATACAGAAGCAATACCGAATAGTAAATAACTGGATTAGAAGATAAGAAATAACAGATGGACAGATAAGCTCCAGCAAATCTCTAGCTCCAGAAGATAGATTCCAAAGCTGTGATTCTCAGGCTGAACCGAGCGTAAAGTAAAACACAAAACACTCGAGTCGGGACATATATACTTATACAATGTAAACCAACTCAAGTGAACTGTAATAGCAATGCATAATAACTTAGAGGATGCTTGGGATCGCCCATCCTTTAAGGATCCATAAAACCATCAATTAAACAGTAATATCAATATCATAGAAATGTCCATATCGAAATAAACCAGGCAACTAACAGTGTTAATGTACATCACAGCCATCATCAGGAAATCAAATGACATACAGAGAAGTATACCCGTGGTTATAGTATTTCAAAATAATATTTTATATTTCAAAAATTTAATATCATTTCAAATCCAAATCTTTATCAAAATAAAGATTTAATCATTTACAAACCATTTCAATATATTACAATATCGTATCCTTTCAAAATTTCCTTTCAAATCATTATTTGAATTCAAATTCAATTATCAAATTTAGTACCCTTTAAAATTCCAAAATATCATTCATTTATTATCTTATCAAATCACCATTTAAATAGTTTTCCATTTAAACCATTTAAAAGTGAAATTATTATTCTGTCAAGTCAAGTGTTCAATTTCCAAAGTTTCAAATCATTCTGAGTTCATTTACTAGGTCAAAATCCATAAACATTGAAAATTTCATCCTTTCACAGCATTTAGAAAAAGCTGTTGTAAGTTATATTTGAAAACATTTTATTTCAGCAAAGACAACACTTTAGAACTGCTGTTATATATCATTTTAGTTGAAATTTAGTTTAAAACAGCAAAGACAGCATTTCCAGAAATGCTGTAATAGCTCAGGTTCAAAAACAAGGGTTTTACTTAATTTCAGCAAAGACAGCAGGCAGCTACATCAGTTTACAGAACTGCTATAATAGCCCTTTATTAAGTTCTTTAGCCTTTACATTTACTACAGCATTTCAGAAATGCTGTAATAGCCTCTTTTTACTAAGTTTTAGTTCAATTCTGAAATCATAGCATTTCTAAATGCTATTAAAAGTATTTTTCAGATTTTAGTGTATTTCCAGCCAATAATAAAATTCATTTTAAACCCTTTTTACATTATAAAAATCATGTTTTAACATTTAAAAATGTTTATATAATATATCATTTAACACATGATTTTTATAAAATAAATCCGTTATAGTTAAATCAACTTTCAATGAATTATTTAACAAATTCAAGTGTAAATTTCTTTTCTTCACATTTTTAATAAATAAACTTAACACTTAAATTTTATTTCCATTCTCCAATAAATTTCAAATTTCCATTTTTATTTATATAACTTATTTTCTCATTTTAACCGAAATTCCAAAATTTTCTACCTTAAGTTATATTTTCAAAAATTCCATTTCTATTCAATTTCAACATTTTCAACTTATAGAACATTCCTAATTTCACTATTTAAACTTATAAGAATTCAATTTAAATCAAATTTTCATATTTTCACTTTTTAAAAATTATTTAAACATTTTTCAAAACCTTAAAAATAACCACGGGCCTGTATATAGTTTTCTAGCCTAATTCAAGTGATACGGATAATATATCATTTCAATCCATAATATACAAAAAAATCCGGGTTTTACCATTTCAAACTCGCAATCCCAAGTAAAATAAATAATTTGAAAATCACCCAGGCTTATCATTTCAGCCCGTAATGATTTTCCCATATTCTAAAGTCCATTTGGGTATGTATCATTTCAACCCACAGTGATTCTAATCTACAGGGAACTTGTAGTGTGATTAACAGATAAAAATGAACAGTTAACAATATATAACAATAACAGATGAGATGACAGGTAAATTATCATGTTTAACATTATATAAATAAATAATCACAGGCAGTTATAACATATCATAATATTCTACACATTCAGTTGTTGTTGTTTCACATTAGTATAAGTATAAAATGTCGTGTGAGATTTACTCACCTCTTTTACTGGAGATGCAAGTTCAAATGACACAACACAAACCAGAACACAATTACAAAGCTATGAACTTGAGTGGAGAGTGAGATCCAAGTTATAGATCTTGTGTTACAACCCAAAACAAAACCAAAATAATAGTTAAAAATCAATGCGATTGAATTTGAATAACTTTGAAACAAAAAGCAGTTTGAATACGAAACTTTTTTCCTTGCTTTCTCTACTTGTTTGCATGGCCTAGGGGATCAATTAGGTCAGGTTTGTACTTGGTTTGGATCAGGTATGGGTCTGGAAAAGGTAAGGCTACAAGGTAGAACATGATGGAGGAAGTTACAACATAGGGTAAGTGAAGGGTTTCTAGGCAAATAGGTGGAAAATGATCCAAACTAAGGCTCGGCCATGGGCAATTTGGTTCGGCTAGAGGGTGTGCATCTTAGGTCAGTATCTGGAGTGATGAGGTAGGGTTTGGACAAGGTGGCGGTGGCGGCCAAAGGTGGTGGTGGTGGTGGAAAATGAAGGGTATGGTCAAGGGGAGCTCGGCTAGCATTGTTTTTAAGGCATTGTTTGCATTTTGGTGGAGTTTCAACTTTGGGATGGCCATGGCCTGGTAGGTCAGAGGAGATGGAGGCGTTTGCAGCTGAGAATGATGGTGGTGGAGGTGGTGGTGGTGGAGGAGCCAGTGGCTGAGCTATATAGGTGAAGCAAATGCAAATAGAATAAGAAAACAAGGAAGAAATTGAGTAGAAAAAGAAGAAAATGATTACCAAACTTTGCTTCAGAAGTGGAGACCAAAGTTTTTGAGGATGAGAAACATTTTCTTACGTGAAAAATGAGAAGAGAACGGCTGAAAGAAAGGAGATAGGGTCGGCTCAAAATGAATGCAAGAGTTAGGAAATGAAAAGGTGAGAAAACAAAGAGTCTTAAGCAAATAAAAGGTCACAGACCTTTCAAATTTCTATTATTTCTTTTTGCAAATTTAAATACATGTAAAATACTAATATATAAAGATAAAACTCAGAAATAAAAATAAATGTATAAAATAAATAATTAAATTTTAATTAAATAGAATTAAATTAAGAAAATAGCTAAAAAAATGCAAACTAGGCTTTAAAATTTTGAAATAAATTCCATAAGCTTTGGAAAAATTTTATAATCACTTTAAAAATATTTAAAAGGAAAAATAAATATAATATAACATACATATACAAATTAGAATAAGATATGTCAAATAAAAATATCATTTATATAAATTAAAATAAATAATATTGTTAAATAACTCAATATACACACAATATTGAAAACAGTATAACTTTCACAATTTAAATCCAATTTCAACGAAATGAAAAGCAGTATTCTTGAAATTAAATCTATTTTCATAATAAAAGATAAAATTCAAGAATTCAAATATTTAAATTTAAAAGTCAAAATTTGACCATATTGACCAAAATTCAAAGTTCTGGAAAATACTCTATTTATTTATGTTTGGAATTATAATTCACATACAAATCAAAATTTATATTTAAAATAACTAAAATTATCCATTTTAATAAATAAAATAAAGTTTCTAAATCAGGAAATTCAATTTAAAATAATTAAAATACACAATTAAAATAATCACAAAATACAGGGTTGTTACAATGTTTTAGTTTTTGAGGTCTAATTAAAAATCCTAAAGATTCTATAGGGAATTTCATCATTTTACAATTCAATGTGTTAGCAATTTGATTTTCTATATTATCTATGTTATTTAGCACTAGTATCGAGCCTTTATCAAAATTAATTTTTAAACTGGAAAGCAGTTCAAAATTATATAAAATAAATTTAAGTGCAATAATATGCTTGGGCAAACGTATAAATCATGTATCATCTGCAAATTGAAGGACGGAAAGACATTACTAGTGATCTCATTTCCTATAATGCCTAATATCCTATTATTAGTGGCCAATTTTATAATTCAAGAAAACACATCAGCTACTACAATGGATCACCTTGTCTAAGCCCACATTTCGATTGCATTTTATTTCCTAGAATACCATTAACCATAAAAACAGAATTATTGGTTTTAAGTAAGGACATAATCCATCCCACCCATCGCTCAAATTGAAAAGGTGTTCGCTCAACCTAAGCTCAAATGAGTCAACCCCACCAAAGCATAGGTGTTCGCTCAACCTAAGCTCTGATACCAACTGTAATGACCCACTTTTCCATACAGTTTAAGCTGACAATAAACCACACATGTCCAACCCAAATTAAACGGAAAGATGGAGTTAGGGAAAAAGAAAGAAGACAAGAAGAAACTAAACAGCATAGAATCTTATAGCGAAACGAATAATCTATAACATATAACAAACCTTTACATAAAAACAAAACTGTAATATATGTATATTCAAACATCAATCAGAGTATATTAACCTATTTCAGCCCGGACGGTTATAACAACATGTCCTCAAAATTGCTGATAAATACAACAACGAATGCAATGGAAAAATAACCATGTACGTGAATACATCTCTGGGCCTCCAACTCATCTCTTGAAGCTCCAAAACATCCAACTAAACCTAGAAATATGCTCGGCCCGACCCGAGCATTATAGGAAAACAACGCCCGGGTCAGTCTGGTAAAACCAGCATGAGAAATATAATCAAATGGATTCCTAAATTTTAAATAAGCCCTTTGGAAACAAAGGTATTTCGTAAGACCACGCCGCATATAAACAGGGATGAGTTTTTATCTTACGATAACCAAAACCTTTTATATCATAAATCCAGTGGTATTATAATAATGTCTAAGGGCGAAAATAATAATAATCAAGTAGTTGTGATGCTCGTGAGTGTACATCATAACAATACCAGATATATAATCAAAAATCGATAAGGCGCGTTCGCTAATTTGTAGGATTTCCATGGAAGTGCCCTCAGTACTTCGAGGAACGGTCCTCCTACACAAGGATCAGATATATCCTTCCGAAGCAGCATACATCCTTAGTGATGTACCATAGGAAAAACATTGCTGGTCTTGCTAAGACCGAGTGAATCGCACCATGCATGCATAACAACTGTAAGCGACGTCTGGGAGGAGCGGACTACACCCTGTGGGTTTGCCAACCCTACTAGCCATGCCTTCTATCTTTTGTTTTAGTCATTTCCACTGATGAGGCTACGTCTGGCATTCCAACTTATGGATCACCACCAGATCACGGAATCCCACATGGATTCCAATACCCCAACGGGTCTCGGAATCACACATAGATTCTCATATCTCAAATATATCTTGAAATCACATGTGGATTCCCATACCCCAACGGGTCACGGAACCGTACATGGATTCCGGAGTGGTTACCGGTTCGAGTCATCTCTTACAAGCACACTCTTCCGCATCCCGGGTGCTCCACAAATCAAAAGCCAATTTTCCGGAATGCTCAATACTTGTTCTTTAAGAAATAACTAGATAATACATAAGAGCGGGGATCACCCCCTAACCGTTTAAGTGGACGTATCTCCTAGATATTTCCAGAGTTAAAATCCTTCGGTGTTATAGCACCACTGATGGTAACCGAACCATATAATCCCCGTGTTTCCCCTAGATATTTCTAGAGTTAAAATCCTTCAGTGTTAAGTAGGGGATTGACTCCCTTCAACCAAAATTAAGAAGGATTACATATTTAGACCAAGATTCGATATTCGGTTATTTAACTATCAAATAAAAAAATATTCAGAAAAAAGATTACATTTCCCATAGAAATCACTAAGCCTCTCCAAAATTAATCTTTCATTTCTTAAAATCACCTTTCAAATACTTGGAAATCACATCCATATACTTATCTCAACAGGATAAGTATATTCACAAAACATTATATTTCGATACTTAGAAAATACAACCATATACTTATCTCAACGGTATAAGTATATTTAACCATTTCACTTTCAAAACTTGGAAACTTTTCCATATACTTATACAATGATATAAATATATTCACCAAACACTTAAAAAGATTTTCTATTTTGAAATCATATTTAAATGATCAAACCCAAATGTCATTTAAAACGAAGAAACCCAAAACACCAATCCCTTCCATAAATCTCCTTTATTTTATAAATAAATATCTCCATTATAAATTTTCAATTCTATTTATAAAATATTCTTTACGAATCTCAAAACCATTTATAAAACTTCTCAGATCTTTAAAACTCACTTATAATCTTTTTATAAATATCCATAACCATTTATAAAACTCTTCCCATATTTAAACAAATTTATTTAATAAATTCCTAGAGTCTTTAAGGTTCCCTTAATAACCCATATATTATTTAAAATAAATTTAAATAATAAGTTATTATTTAAACATCCTTCTATTTCATTTTAAATTAAATCTCTTTTAAAATAATAACTTTAGAATCTCATTAATATATTAAATTAATTTAAGTGCTAATATTGTATCAATAAATTAATTTCAAAACAATATTAATGTAATAAATTAATTAATTAACTTTAAAGCGTTATTAATACTATAATTAATTAAATTTTAAATAATATTAATATGATAATTAATTAACTGATAATATAATTAAATAACTTAAATTAAAAATTAAAGTATGGTTAAATCACTTTTAATATTCTCTCAATCTACTAACTGATTTGACGGTATTTTCTTATCAATTCAAAGATCAAAGTGCTATTAAAAGAACTATACGATATTCTGAATCCAAAATATAACTATTTGTAATTGGAATCAATAACTTTCTACTATTATTTGTTTGGGTATGCTTGTTGCCCGTTCAAATCAAGTGGGTGTGCTTGTTGCCAATTCAAATCAGATGGGTGTGCTTATTGCCCGGTTAAATCAAGAGAGTCTAACCTGAACTCGTAAATTGAGAGGGTGTATCTCGTTGCCTTCAAATCGAGACTATATTCTAATTTTCTTGCTAACTATTTAAAGTAAGCATTGGAAAACATACACTGTACAGGACTGGACGTAGGATTGGTTAATCCGAACCAGTATAGAAACTCCTGATGCCATCTCTCTTACTTTTACTTTACTTTTACTGCATTTATACATATCCATGATTTCATGTTAGTGTATATCTGTGATTGATTATTTGTGTTTGATTTAAATCTTTAAATAATTTAGATAAGTCGATATAAGTTATAAAATACTATTCACCCCCCTCCCATCTAGTGTTAAAATAGCCTTAAGATTCATTGACAATAGTACTATAGCATTTCCCACATTTTGTATCAGAGCATTAGATTTTCAAGAACTCGTTATTTGATTTTTGAAAAGTATAAATAGCCAGTAACACTGGTAGTACACTTTTTAACACTTTTGTAGAAAGACGATCAACTGCTAGGCCTCCAACATTTAATAGTAGTAATTATACTTACTGGTTATGTAGGATGAAAATTTATTTACAATCTAATGGTTTAGATATTTGGAATATTGCATAGAATGGGTACACTGAACCTAAACTGAATACTCAACATGGATACCAGACCAAAAGACATAAACACTCGATAACTCTAAAGCCATTAATATTTTATTTTGTTCCTTAGATAAAAATGAATTTAATTAAGTTTCTATTTGTAAGACTGCTTATGAAATTTGGAAGACTTTGCAAGTTACACACGAGGGTCTAGTAAAGTTAAAAAACTAAAATTTTGATGTTAACTAACCAGTTTCAACTTTTTAAAATGAAACCAAATGATTCTATTTTTGATTTGTATTCTAGATTTCAAGATATTATTTATTCATTAGTATCATTAGGTAACAATTTCTTAGAAAAAGATCAATTTAGAAAAATCCTTAATTCACTCTCTTCTGAATGGGATCAAAAGACATTAGCAATAGAAGAAGTATGATATTAGTTTGTTGAAAATTAAAAAATTAATTGGTAATCTAATTTTCGATGAAGCACAGTTGTAGGGTAAAGGGAAAATAAAGCAATTTAAATGAAATCAATTTCTTTCGGTGCTACAATTGACGATCTGGATTCAGATGAGGATGATAATGATGAGGAGATTGCTCTTGTGATTCGAAATTTCAAAAAATTCCTAAAGTACGGAAAGATGAACAACTTTTCGTAAAACTGAAAACAAAAATTATGAAAATATAAAGGTTTTAAGTGTTACACTGATCATCTAAGAAGAGATTGTCATAGCAAAAGAAAACACCAAACACCGATTCATTCAAAAAGAGAGAAAACTTACAACACAACTTTAGACGATTCTGATACAACATTCAGTGACAATAAAGAAGACACTGAATATATCAACATGTGTTTCATGGTATTGGAAGATTAATCAGAAGAGACTAAGGAAACGGCAAAATCGATACCTTTTACATTTCACATTTTATTCATTTTTTTAAAATTACTAATTATAGGATTGGAATAAAATAATAGCAATTATATACGAATATAAGTATATATTAGTATACATAAATATATATGTATGTATGTATATAATATATATTTTATTTTTCAAACTTTGAAATTTTGGCCTATATGTCGACACATGTCACATGGGTATGTCAACATACCTGAAAAATTTTGAGAATCTTTTCAAATTTTGAACTTTTCAAATTCCCTCTCTTTTGCATTAATTTCAAAATTGAAAAGTCACTTTTTCACCTATCACATGACTATTCATTCTCTATTTATTCACTCTCTTATCTCATCTTCTACACACACTTAATTTCAAAATTAAAACTTATTCTTCACTCACTTTCCTCTAAAACAAATCAAAATTGTCTTCCTTAAACCAAACTTCCTCATCCAAAACCACTAGAATTACCAAAAAGATGAAAAGTCAACTTCATAATGATTAAGAGTCCATTGAAACTTATATTGAGTATGCTACTTATGGAAAAGTATTTTCGAGAAGGTTTGCAGATTTTAATGAATTTTCTTTATATGGTTTATAAGATCTAGCTTTAGAAAATAGTATTTTCTTTTTAACTGATTTATCTCAAAATGATTTTGATTGCTATCCCGATTTGGTTAAAATGTTTTATGCTAATTTGAATGAAAAGTTTTTTCAAGGAGAAGAAAGTAAAATTTGGAGTAGTGTAAAAGACACTGCTATTGTTTTAGATTATGAAATTCTTGGTCAAATTTTTTGCTGTAAAAATAGTGGAAATGACTTCTCCACTTTTGAAATTGATTATGGTAATAGTGAAGTTATGCACGATTTATTTTTTAGTGATGAAGAGTATGGTTTTAAAGGCGAAAATCTTGTGTCTAAAGCAAGACTAATGAGTCTTATTTTACAATAAAGTATTACACCAAGGACGGGGAATTACAACAATCCCACTTAAAAAAATTTCAAAGCTCCTTTTGCTATTTTTAGAAAATATGATATAAATTGGGCGCAAGTGATTTTGGATGACTTTGTTCAAAAGAAAATTTCTAGGCATGAGAACACACTTTACTATGGAATGTAACTTACTAGAAATTTCAATTATTTTGGTATCGATCTAAGAGCTGAAAACATTTTGTCTCACAAAGTTTTCGACAAAACCAACCTCTCACTTATGCACATTCCTCTTAAATTCGAACCCTATGAATCTCTTTTCAAAAAGAAAGAGAGACTGGCATGTAAGAATAGCAAGAGATTCTAGAAGAAGAAGAAAAAGAAAGTGATGGAGTGTAAATTAAAAAGGAGGAAGAGCAAGAAGTAAAAGAGGAGGAAATAGACACTTTCCTAGGAAGCTTTGACAAACTATCTCGCTATTCCAACAAAGAGAGTCTCAAGAACCAATAAAGCTTCTCAACAAACATAAGAATCTTAGTCGTTCATTTAGTAAAAAGTTCACTTTTCTCTCGAAAAAAGTGGACAAATACTTTGGGAAGATCATTAGGACACTTGGTGGAAACTCATCTCCATCATCTTTTTATATCTTTTATCTACTTTTGTATCTCTTAATTGTATTTTTTCTAGTTTTATCTCATGTTTATTTTCTATAATGTTCATGTACTTCTCTTTTATGTTAATGAAAATCACTTAAAATTTTAATTTTGTTGTTTAATAGTATTCTTATATTCTCTGGAATTCAAAAATTAAGATAGTATAAAATATAAACTAAAACTAAAACAATAACAAGAAATAGGCAAACTTCTGCATATATGTCGACATATATGACATAAGTATGTCGACATATACACGTAGGTATGTCGAAGTATACCTGACAGTTTTTTTTATTTTTGAAATTTCAAAATGTTAGTTAATTTTTGGATGGATTAGTTACAAATCTGACCTTTCACTTCTATAAAAGCATATTTCTTTCAAAAAAACTCAGAAATTAATTCATCTTCTTATTCTATTCCTTTCCACTCATCTATTTTCATAAAAATGGACTCAAGCATAAATTTTTAAAGTCAAAAACTTAGTGAAAATCTAAAGAGACTCTTTTATCATTCAAACATGTTGTTTGCTTCAATCTACGCAATCAACGACACGTGGAGTTGAGCCAAATACAAATGATCAAAGAATAGGAAAAAAATTCAATTATCTTTGACTTTTATTTCTAGTTTCGCCAAACAAGTTCAAAGCAACACTCATGAATGCTCGAACTCTAAAGCAAGAGTGGATGATGAAGATTGGAAAGTTATCAACACCAATCCCATCTTTGGATCCGAAGGGTGGGTCGATGTTCCTAAGAATATCTATGTTTTATTTTTAATTTGCATTTTTGTATTAATTTGTACTTGTTTGTTTTAGTCATATTTGTATGATTAACTCTAGTAATATTTGTACTTTTCATATAATTAATGAATAAATGTAAATTTTGTGATGAATGGTTAAAACAATTGTAAATTATGATAGTTATGTCTTTATTATTGATTTTGATTCCATATACACCATTATCACATATATATGGAATATTTAGGGGGGAGTTTGTTTTCTTCCATCCATTTTTGTTGATGACAAAGGGAGAGAAAAATATAAAATATAATATATGCATGTACTAAGGGAGAGTTATACAAAATAAGGGGAGTTACATTATATTTTATAATAAATATATTTACATAGTTATCATCATCAAATAAGGAGAGATTGTTTGTAACACAAATATTGATTTTAATGACAATAACCATATAAATATAAGCACTGACGATTTTCAATATAGAGTATTTTGCAGCATATTATACAGGTTTATACAAGTACAGGACAATCGAGTTTGGAGACTGATCGGTAAAAAGGCTAGAGATCAAGATTTAGAGATGATTAAGATATTTGAAGACTCATGAGTTTAAAGAAAAGGACATGAAGAGTTTAAGACTATAGATCATAGGACATAAACATTAGACTAATTTGTTAAAGTTGGTAGATGGCAACCATAAGTTATTTGAATACTTTCTTATCAAATTATTTACTTTAGATATATTATATTATTAAAGTATAATTTTACAAATATTCTTTAAAGAGTTTTATATATTAAAACTATTTAAAAACTATGTTTAAAAGTTTTACAGATTATTTCTAACAACCCGATATTTTGGACCATTCGCATCCGCACATGTCGGACTTGAATAATTCAAAATACCGAGTTGTTAATTTAAATTTGGCAAAACTGAACATATACAGTAAATAAATAATCACAGATCACAGACACAGAGTAATAAGTGCAGCGGAAATAAAAGATATAGTAGTTCATGAAGCTACTATATAAATATATAAGTTACATCAGAGTAAAACCAGATACAACGGAAGAGTAACATGATACATCAGATACAAATTAGAATACATCACTGGAATCATTGAATACTGAAAGTAGAATAGATGGCTGGATCTTCAAGCAAAGCTCCAACTCCAAAGGTGAGTCTCGAATACTGATACACTCAGTCTGACCGAGCGTAAAGCAAAACACAAAACACTCAAGTCGGGATTAGCATTCTTATATCAATAAATCCAACTCAAGTGAAATAGCAATTGAAATACAAGTAACTCAAAGGATGTTTGGAATAACCATCCTTTAAGGATCCGTTAAACTATCTACTATGTAGTATTGTACGGTAAATAGATAATGTCTATCAGTAATATAAAGTCTCAAGATAGTGTTAAGGCGTTACCATTATCCCACTTAACACATTTTATATAAGCGTTATAGTCTATACAGCACTGTAAACTCCACCGTAAACTGGTGGGCTATCAGGGAGTACTCCATAGGTATAACACAAAACAAATCGTAGTGGTCGCGTATATAGGAATACAAGTATGACAAGGCACATGAGGCAATACCCAAGGTAGTGAAACTACCGTTTGCCTGATCCGGACTGGTGAGAACGCATCGCCGCAGCGATCGCAACACCGCGAAACAACACTCCCAAAATCAAGGGTGCACCAATCGACAACAAGTAATGAGTAGTTTTCGAAGAAGTGTGTTCGCTCGAGGTAGCTAGCCCCTATTTGGCCCAGCACGACCCCTATTTTAGTCATTTCCAATTTGACACAAGTGTCAAGGCTATCCATTATCGTTCTCTTTCTTCAGTCATCACGTACATCATTCCAACCACTTCATTCTGGATCACACTCCGCGTATAGTTATTAAAGTGGTTTTCGGTTTAGACAGAGAGTATGTCCCTAACCGATTCCGGTCTCTTTAATAACTTCCGTGATTATTACACCGATTGGTCGTTTATTTATTTCAAAACCAAATCAATTTCAATTTCAATTAGAATTTGTAAACCAACATTTCATTTGTCTTTCAAAACCAATTTCCAAAACTTTACGTTTCAAAACATCCAAATTACCATTTCGAAATCTTCTAATTGAATTCCAATTTCTATTTAAAACAATTCAAATATTGATTCAAGTTCGTATATAGTTTCATGCCGAAATCATTTAAATTAATTTAATTTAACATTCAAATCAATTTCGTTACATTTCAAGTCTTTCATTAATTTCAATAAAACACATTTTATTTCTTATTAGAGAAATTCAATTTCACTTATTAATTTACTTAGTTACAATTTCAAAACTCAATTAATAAAGAAACTTAATTTCACTTATTCAAGAAGTTCAGTTTCACTTAATAAAGAATTCAATTTTATTTAATTTTTAAATAATTCAATCTTATTTAATTATTAAACAATTTCAACTTTAATTATTAACTAATTTCAAACTTAATTATTAATAATTCCAAATTTAATTATTAAATAATTAATTTTAAAACAACATTCTTTCAACAACTACTATGTTAATATTCGATTCAGATTATTAAATATTAACATTTTCCTTCATAAAAATTCAATTTCCAACTTCATTTCAAAAAACTTATCATTTATTCAAATAAAATCTTTATTTTATTTTTAAATCAAATTATTGACCAATCGGGTTTTATTTAATTCTCTATCCTAGGTCAAAGTTTAATTTGGGTATTTATCATTTCAACCCGATTCCATTTCAATTCAAAAATTAAAGCATAACAAAGGGAACTTGCAGTGTGATAACTGGGATGGTGTCAAAGTAAATAAACAAGCAATAACAACAATCAATAACAATCCAATAATTAATTCAAATAATCCCGAAATAATCGTATTAATTTACATTGTTGTTTGTGCAAATTAATATAATTATTTCTAGAATCTACACTATCATTTCGTGTAGATTAAAGATTATTATACTAATTATTATATGCAATTCTACACTTGGCATCAATTATTAAATTTCATACTTCATCAATTAATACAACATAAATTCAAATGGTTCAAGGATAATTAACCATTCTTCTACGTGTCAAATAATTAAACATTTAAGGGGTCATATTGTACAAATTTAACTAATCAAATTCAACACATATGTCAATTCAAAATTTTAACTATCCTACGTCAAATTCAATTGCATACTATTTATCACTTTATACATTACAATTTTAACGTCTAATTGTAAACATCAAACAATCAATTATTTAACAACCAAACTGGATTATCATTGCATATATAACAGATAATGGTGTCAGATGTCACAGGTGAACTGATACAGGTAATAACAGTGTAAATATCTAACAGCAGCATATTTCAATTGTCGTTTCAATTGAAATCAAATTTAATAAATAAAAGAACGTTAATCGTGAGTGATTGCTCACCTTTCGAGGCACGATAATTGATTGACGAATCCGAGCACGAATTCCACAACAAAGCTAGATGGACATGAGTTTGACGGATAAAGCTGATACGAGAATTTATGGAGCAATTAGAATTAGTCGATATAAATTTTACTAAATATATATATTAATTTCTTTTCTTAAGATCAATATGTTAATTTACGAAAATAAAATAAAAATAAACATATAAAATCATCCCTTTAAATTAAAACCCATATCTTACAAATCAAACATATCCAATAGACTTCTATACAGTTGACTCGTATCTCATTAGCATACTTTATAAACACTGTACACACTTATATGTATAAAATTTAGAAAAATCTGCATTTAAACTTATAGAACCGAGTATACATACATAGTATTGTTATAAAATACTGACATACGTAAGCTGTCATATACAAAATAAAAATTTTATACAAACAACACCAACAAAATCTTGCTCAGCTAATAACCAAGATATTCTGTATACAGTTTGGCTATTTATATTTTAATATCAAACATAAGTACACATAAACATCCTCCAAACCAATATACAGTATCAAATATGTGGTACTTATATATAAAATAACCTATCACATAGGAAAGAGAATCTCAGGCTTTAAACAACAGTCTGATTAGATAAGATTTTAACTAGCAGTATACATAAAGATCGTACCCAACAAAGCCTCTATTTTTAAACTCACCTTTATAAACTTTATAACTTACATAACCCAAAATCTTATAACTCATAAACTTTATATTATATATATACTGTGCTTATCAATATAAGCTAGATATCCAAACCACCCAAGCCGACTGTATATAAATTATAACTGTTATAAGCTTATGCATACATATAATCTTGTAAACACATACTATATAAATACCCCTATACAACTTACGAGAAAAAAAAACGCACAACTGTTAAGTATATGTATATGTTACTTTTATATATGAATAAAACAACAACTTATATAACTAACCTATATATGCAAGAAGGTGGAACCGAGGAGAAGACATGCTAGGTGAATGCTAGCGAACGAAGCGAACTCGAGGTGGCTAGTGGTGGAAGCTGGCTTCGGCCGTGGAGGAAAAGGCAAAGGTCGGGCTGATGGAAAAGAGGCAGCACTCGAAGTTGTCAAGCCGTGCGCTTGGGTTGTGGCGAAGTGACGTACATGGCAAAGGGAGGCCGAGAGTGGAGAACCGGCGTCGGGTTGTTGGCCGCTGCCATGGGTTTGGCGTGATATAGGGGACGGCTGTTCAGGAGAGGGGATGGAGGCTGGACGGTGGTTGGGTGATGGTGCTATGGCGGGTTTGAGGTAGCGACTGCTCTTCGGCGGAGAGTGGGAGGACACGGTAGCGGATCTAAGGTGTTGGGTGTGTGATCCAGGCGGTGGGAAATGAGGTAATAGTGTGGCAGTGGTTTGCCTGGGTGCGAGGCGAGGAGATCGTGGAGGTGTGTGAGTTGTCAAGCTCGGCTACGGTTTGAAGGCCGGAGGAGGCACGTTGTAGTTGGCTCGTGGTGGAGTTTGAGGCGGTGGAGATCTAGCTGCGGCTATGGGTAGAGAGGTTGATGGGCGGACACGACAGTGGATATTGGCGGTGAGTAAAAGAAGGCGGTCGGTGGGTCTTTGATAGGGAGGAGGAGTTGCAAATCTCAAGGAAGAGGCTGATAAAATTTTATATAGATATTAATGAGAAAAAAAGTCTGTTCATATGCAAATAAAGATGACAAAACGAATAGCTAGCTTCAAAACTGAATATAGGGAATGATAAAGGCTAGTTTGTTGAATTCATTTATGAACGACTATTGACCATTGGTTTTAGACATTAGAAAATGAATGGTCACCAGACAACAATAACGTAAAGATTTGAATACCGATCCGGTCATCCGTTTCACGGATTCCGCTCTGAACCGGACTTCAAAACATAGGAACGACTATACTGCGGAGCCCAGCACGACGAGACGATCAAAACGGTATACAGATATCAGTGGTATGATCGAATTATAAAAATTCGAATTTTCTAATAGCGGAAAATGCAAGAAAAACGCTGAAAAATAAGATCGACGGAGCCAAAGATGTCCGAATTTGGAAAAACGACAAACTGACATCTTGCTCAGAAGATGGTTTAGAATTTTTTCTATGTAAAAATATTTAAGTTTCGGAAACATTTTATTTTCATCGCTTTTTAACTGATTAAATTGAAGTAAATTTATGCACGAAATAAACTTCCATATTTTCGGACGAAAATTTACCAGTTGCTATGTTTAACTAGACGCATTCCATATATTAAATTTATATTTCAAAATTTTATCGTTTAAAGTTTCACCAAATTTAATTTAATAACGTTATTAAAAAAACCGGTTAAATTTACGGGTTGTTACACTCTCCCCCACTCAAAACTTTTCGTCCCCGAAAAGGAACGAGATAGGAGAATAGAAACAACCGAAAAAATAGATTTGAAAAATAACAATTAATATAAACCATATAAATTCAAATTTAAATTAATTGATATTAAATAATTGATTTAATCCATTTGATTTCATTGAAATCAATCTCAACTATTTCTAAATTCATTATCTTATTATCCAATTATCTTAAATTTACAATTTCTAAAACCATAAATTTGAATAGTCTTTTATTATAATCATATTTTTTTCAGCAATTTAAATTCTTCTTTATTCCAAATTATTGTTAAATTTATTCTACTTAATATATCTTATCACAAATATTTAACCCACATAAATTAATTTAAACCATAAAAGTTTCGATTTAAATTAATTTATATTCACTAATTGCTTTTAAATTCAAGGTATTTTCATAAGTTGATCAAATTTCAATTTATTAATTCTTTCAAAACAAATTTATTTGTCTCATCTATTATTCAATTACTTATTATCCTATCATCTTTATTAGCATTTTTTATAATTAAAATCTAAGTGCATAACATTTATTATAAACACTCCAATTTTATTTATAAAATTATTTTATATTGTATATTATCCAATTACATTTTAACTTCTGAATAATTTAGGTAAGTTATATTGAAATGCAATTTAGTGCTATACAAATAAAATTTCCCAATTCGATTATTTCAAGTTTAAATATTTATCCAAAATTTAGTTTTATTTATAATTGAAAACATCTTTTAACATGATTTTTTTAAGAATTAAATTTCTGTTTAATTTAAAACCCTTTAGAAATAATTACGTATATACTATATATATTAAATCAAATTTAATTTAAAATAATATACCCATATATATATATATATATAAATCCAGTCATATTTAAGAAATTCAAATCAAAATATATTTTTTTTTTCAAACAAAACCGTAGCAAAGCCACAGAATGGTTTCTCCACTTCGAAACTCGAAAATGAATGTCGATGATGCGGCCGCCATCACCGAAATTATTTTCCAGCGACAAAGAGAAGAGCACTGGTTTCAACATTTTTAAAATTCTTTGAAAACGATTTATATTCGAAAATATTTTAAATACTATACACTTTAAAACTTTCAAACCAAAGTTTGCACCAGAAATTAAATTCTCAAATTCTTTATTTAAATTCCTTTCAAATCCCAAATCAAATTATAACCAAGTTTCATAAATTCGTTTATTTATATTATGCAATAATCAATGGTTTACAAAACAATAAATGAAAATCAAATATTATTATTTCTGACAACAAATTCATTAACAATTTAATTTCAGAAAACTTATATTTATATATAATATAATCATACAAAACTATTTTATTTACTAAATTTGAAAACAATGTTGTGTCAGTTTGCTCTGCTCGAGTTTTTTGGAGATCCTATCGATAGCGCTGATCAGACGAATCGATCAGAAACCCAAATCACATCAACAACTCAAACAACACAATATATAAAACATTTAATATTAATTTACAAATACATTTCTTTGCTCGACGATACAGGGATGAATTTTCAAAATAAGGATAGGGTTTCAAATTTGATGGACTCAAGTTAAAGAGAATTCTGATTTGAATACAAGTTCGAAAGAAAAGATAAGATAATTCAATTAACAGAATCGGAAGATGGATAAGCTTATTTAATTTACGGGCAACCTTAACCGGGCCGACCGTGGCTTAAAGAATAAGATCGATGCAGAATTCCGAGGCAAATCCACATTCGATCTCAAGAAATAGAATTCAGGTATAGCAGGAAATAGATAGCATCGTAAACCGAGGATACAGAAATCTCTAGTAATTCAATGCCTATTGTAAAGGAGTTTCACCCCTTAACAAAATTCGAAGTTTGGCGAGACCGCCGATTTATTATAGATATCATTTGAAGTGGAGTTATGGGATGCTCCAACGTTGAAAGAAGAAGAATAGTGAGGGACACGAATGAAATTTGGAACCGCAGGGGACGTTCCAAAATTCAAAGGAATCGAGTCAAAAGGAAGAGATTGAAACCCGAATGAGAGTGATTCTGTAAATACATTTACCCTATATGTTGAGTTTTGCCTAGAGCTACCAAAGCTCTGATACCAACTATAACAACCCGATATTTTGGACCATTCGCATCCGCACATGTCGGACTTGAATAATTCAAAATACCGCGTTGTTAATTTAAATTTGGCAAAACTGAACATATACAGTAAATAAATAATCACAGATCACAAACACAGAGTAATAAGTGCAGTGGAAATAAAAGAGATAGTAGTTCATGAAGCTACTATATAAATATATAAGTTACATCAGAGTAAAACCAGATACAACGGAAGAGTAACATGATACATCAGATACAAATCAGAATACATCACTGGAATCATTGAATACTGAAAGCAGAATAGATGGCTGGATCTTCAAGCAAAGCTCCAACTCCAAAGGTGAGTCTCGAATACTGGTACACTCAGTCTGACCCGAGCGTAAAGCAAAACACAAAACACTCGAGTTAGGATTAACATTCTTATATCAATAAATCCAACTCAAGTGAAATAGCAATTGAAATACAAGTAACTCAAAGGATGTTTGGAATAACCATCCTTTAAGGATCCGTTAAACTATCTACTATGTAGTAGTGTACGGTAAATAGATAATGTCTATCAGTAATATAAAGTATCAAGATAGTGTTAAGGCGTTATCATTATCCCCCTTAACACATTTTATATAAGCGTTATAGTCTATACAACACTGTAAACTCCACCGTAAACTGGTGGGCTATCAGGGAGTACTCCATAGGTATAACACAAAACAAATCGTAGTGGTCGTGTATATAGGGATACAAGTATGACAAGGCACATGAGGCAATACCCAAGGTAGTGAAACTACCGTTTGCCTGATCCGAACTGGTGAGAACGCATCGCCGCAGCGATCGCAACACCGCGAAACAACACTCCCAAAATCAAGGGTGCACCAATCGACAACAAGTAATGAGTAGTTTTCGAAGAAGTGTGTTTGCTCGAGGTAGCTAGCCCCCATTTGGCCCGGCACGGCTCCTATTTTAGTCATTTCCAATTTGACACAAGTGTCAAGGCTATCCATTATCGTTCTCTTTCTTCAGTCATCACGTACATCATTCCAACCACTTCATTCTGGATCACACTCCGCGTATAGTTATTAAAGTGGTTTTCGGTTTAGATAGAGAATATGTCCCTAACCGATTCCGGTCTCTTTAATAACTTCCGTGATTATTACACCGATTGGTCGTTTATTTATTTCAAAACCAAATCAATTTCAATTTCAATTAGAATTTGTAAACCAACATTTCATTTGTCTTTCAAAACCAATTTCCAAAACTTTACGTTTCAAAACATCCAAATTACCATTTCGAAATCTTCTAATTGAATTCCAATTTCTATTTAAAACAATTCAAATATTGATTCAAGTTTGTATATAGTTTCATGCCGAAATCATTTAAATTAATTTAATTTAACATTCAAATCAATTTCGTTACATTTCAAGTCTTTCATTAATTTCAATAAAACACATTTTATTTCTTATTAGAGAAATTCAATTTCACTTATTAATTTACTTAGTTACAATTTCAAAACTCAATTAATAAAGAAACTTAATTTCACTTATTCAAGAAGTTCAGTTTCACTTAATAAAGAATTCAATTTTATTTAATTTTTAAATAATTCAATCTTATTTAATTATTAAACAATTTCAACTTTAATTATTAACTAATTTCAAACTTAATTATTAATAATTCCAAATTTAATTATTAAATAATTAATTTTAAAACAACATTCTTTCAACAACTACTATGTTAATATTCGATTCAGATTATTAAATATTAACATTTTCCTTCATAAAAATTCAATTTCCAACTTCATTTCAAAAAACTTATCATTTATTCAAATAAAATCTTTATTTTATTTTTAAATCAAATTATTGACCAATCGGGTTTTATTTAATTCTCTATCCTAGGTCAAAGTTTAATTTGGGTATTTATCATTTCAACCCGATTCCATTTCAATTCAAAAATCAAAGCATAACAAAGGGAACTTGCAGTGTGATAACTGGGATGGTGTCAAAGTAAATAAACAAGCAATAACAACAATCAATAACAATCCAATAATTAATTCAAATAATCCCGAAATAATCGTATTAATTTACATTGTTGTTTGTGCAAATTAATATAATTATTTCTAGAATCTACACTATCATTTCGTGTAGATTAAAGATTATTATACTAATTATTATATGCAATTCTACACTTGACATCAATTATTAAATTTCATACTTCATCAATTAATACAACATAAATTCAAATGGTTCAAGGATAATTAACCATTCTTCTACGTGTCAAATAATTAAACATTTAAGGGGTCATATTGTACAAATTTAACTAATCAAATTCAACACATATGTCAATTCAAATTTTTAACTATCCTACGTCAAATTCAATTGCATACTATTTATCACTTTATACATTACAATTTTAACGTCTAATTGTAAACATCAAACAATCAATTATTTAACAACCAAACTGGATTATCATTGCATATATAACAGATAATGGTGTCAGATGTCACAGGTGAACTGATACAGGTAATAACAGTGTAAATATCTAACAGCAGCATATTTCAATTGTCGTTTCAATTGAAATCAAATTTAATAAATAAAAGAACGTTAATCGTGAGTGATTGCTCACCTTTCGAGGCACGATAATTGATTGACGAATCCAAGCACGAATTCCACAACAAAGCTAGATGGACATGAGTTTGACGGATAAAGCTGATACGAGAATTTATAGAGCAATTAGAATTAGTCGATATAAATTTTACTAAATATATATATTAATTTCTTTTCTTAAGATCAATATGTTAATTTAAGAAAATAAAATAAAAATAAACATATAAAATCATCCCTTTAAATTAAAGTGAATATTAGGCTTAGGTCCCTAATAAGTTTCAAAATACAGAAAAACCCCAGTAAAAAAAGGTACGTAAATTAGGTCCCTGGAATTAAGTCACTAAGTAATTGCATACAGTTATGCAATTATTCACCGAATAATTGCAGATATTTATGTAATTATATCCAAAAGTTGCATAAATTTATGCAATTTTATTGGTGAATAATTGCGGAAATTTCCGCAATTTTTCAGTGAATAATTGCGGGAATGTCTGCAATTTTTTGATATAATTGCATAAATGTCTGCAATTATTTATTGAATAATTGCATAAGTGTATGCCATTATTCAGTAACTTAATTCTAGGGACCAAATTTACAAACTTTTTTTTACTGGGGTTTTTGTGTATTTTGAAACTTGTTAGGGACCTGTGCCAAACTGTCCCTAAATTAAAACCCATATCTTACAAATCAAACATATCCAATAGACTTCTATACAGTTGACTCGTATCTCATTAGCATACTTTATAAACACTGTACACACTTATATGTATAAAATTTAGAAAAATCTGCATTTAAACTTATAGAACCGAGTATACATACATAGTATTGTTATAAAATACCGACATACGTAAGCTGTCATATACAAAATAAAAATTTTATACAAACAACACCAACAAAATATTGCTCAGCTAATAACCAAGATATTCTGTATACAGTTTGGCTATTTATATTTTAATATCAAACATAAGTACACATAAACATCCTCCAAACCAATATACAGTATCAAATATGTGGTACTTATATATAAAATAACCTAGCACATAGGAAAGAGAATCTCAGGCTTTAAACAACAGTCTGATTAGATAAGATTTTAACTAGCAGTATACATAAAGACCGTACCCAACAAAGCCTCTATTTTTAAACTCACCTTTATAAACTTTATAACTTACATAACCCAAAATCTTATAACTCATAAACTTTATATTATATATATACTGTGCTTATCAATATAAGCTAGATATCCAAACCACCCAAGCCGACTGTATATAAATTATAACCGTTATAAGCTTATGCATACATATAATCTTGTAAACACATACTATATAAATACCCCTATACAACTTACGAAAAAAAGAAAAAAAACCGCACAATTGTTAAGTATATGTATATGTTACTTTTATATATGAATAAAACAACAACTTATATAACTAACCTATATATGCAAGAAGGTGGAACCGAGGAGAAGACATGCTAGGTGAATGCTAGCGAACGAAGCGAACTCGAGGTGGCTAGTGGTGGAAGATGGCTTCGACCGTGGAGGAAAAGGCAAAGGTCGGGTTGATGGAAAAGAGGCAGCACTCGAAGCTGTCAAGCCGTGCGCTTGGGTTGTGGCGAAGTGACGTACATGGCAAAGGGAGGCCGAGAGTGGAGAACCGGCGTCGGGTTGTTGGCCGCTGCCATGGGTTTGGCGTGATATAGGGGACGGCTGTTCAGGAGAGGGGATGGATGCCGGACGGTGGTTGGGTGATGGTGCTATGGCGGGTTTGAGGTAGCGACTACTCTTCGGCGGAGAGTGGGAGGACACGGTAGCGGATCTAAGGTGTTGGGTGTGTGATCCAGGCGGTGGGAAATGAGGTAATAGTGTGGCAGTGGTTTGCCTGGGTGCGAGGCGAGGAGATCGTGGAGGTGTGTGAGTTGTCAAGCTCGGCTACGGTTTGAAGGCCGGAGGAGGCACGTTGTAGTTGGCTCATGGTGGAGTTTGAGGCGGTGGAGATCTAGCTGCGGCTATGGGTAGAGAGGTTGATGGGCGGACACGACAGTGGAGATTGGCGGTGAGTAAAAGAAGGCGGTCGGTGGGTCTTTGATAGGGAGGAGGAGTTGCAAATCTCAAGGAAGAGGCTGATAAAATTTTATATAGAATTAATGAGAAAAAAAGTCTGTTCATATGCAAATAAAGATGACAAAACGAATAGCTAGCTTCAAAACTGAATATAGGGAATGATAAAGGCTAGTTTGTTGAATTCATTTATGAACGACTATTGACCATTGGTTTTAGACATTGGAAAATGAATGGTCACCAGACAACAAAAAGGTAAAGATTTGAATACCGATCCGGTCATCCGTTTCACGGATTCCGCTCTGAACCGGACTTCAAAACACAGGAACGACTATACTGCGGAGACCAGCACGACGAGACGATCAAAACGGTATACAGATATCAGTGGTATGATCGAATTATAAAAATTCGAATTTTCTAATAGCGGAAAATGCAAGAAAAATGCTGAAAAATAAGATCGACGGAGCCAAAGATGTCCGAATTTGGAAAAATGACAAACTGACATCTTGCTCAGAAGATGGTTTAGAATTTTTTCTATGCAAAAATATTTAGGTTTCGGAACATATTATTTTCATCGTTTTTTAACTGATTAAATTGAAGTAAATTTATGCACGAAAGAAACTTCCATATTTTCGAACAAAAATTTACCAGTTGCTATGTTTAACTAGACGCATTCCATATATTAAATTTATATTTCAAAATTTTATCGTTTAAAGTTTCACCAAATTTAATTTAATAACGTTATTAAAAAAACCGGTTAAATTTACGGGTTGTTACATTATTAGGATTTTATAAACACTTTAAAAGAATTATTGATTTTCAAAATCAACAAGGGTATGTCGACATACCCTACCTATGTATGTCAATATATAGATGTTGGAGAGATGCCTTTTAAATTTTGAATAGTTGTAATTTTGGTTACATCTCTTCACGAATAGACACATCCTTCAAGCACTATATAAAAGGGACTGAAAAACCAATTTTATTAACTACTTTCTCAACTTTCTTCTTACTCCAAATTCTTATTATATATTTCACAAAATCCACCTTCTATACTCTTCAAATTCATTCAAATTCAATCTCTTTACTACATTCATTCTCTCAATTTACTCACTGATTTGAAGATATTCTCTCATCAATTTAAAGATTAAAGTGCTATCAAAAGGGCTATAGGATATTCTGTATCCAAAGTGCAACTGTTCATATTTGGAATCAACAATTCTCTATTATTATTTGTTTGGTTGTGCTTATTGCCTGTTCAAATCAAGTGGGTGTGCTTGTTGCATGTTCAAATCAAGTAGGTGTGCTTGTTGCCCGATCAAATTAAGTGGGTGATCTTATTACCCGATTAAATCAAGAGAGTCTACTCTGAACTCATAAATCAAAAGCGTGTATCTCGTTGCCTTAAAATCGAGGCTGTATTCAAGTTTGTTTGCTATCTGTTTAAAGTAGACGTTGGAAAAGAAATCTGTACATACACTGCATAGGACTGGACTTAGGATTGGTTAATCCGAACGAGTATAAAAACTCATGGTGTCGTCTTTTTTTACTTTTATAGTATATATTTATATACATCTGTAATTGCCTGTTAGTATATATATGCGGTTGATTATCTATGTTTGATTTAAATCTTGAAATAATTCAGAAAAATTCAATACAATATATATATGTATGTATGTATGTATGTATGTATGTATGTATGTATGTATGTATAGTAGTAAAAAAATAAAGATAAGTTACCACAAATTGAAAAATCACTTAAAAATTATGGGTTTAGATATCATGTTTCCTAAGGGAACATGTTTGTAATAATTGTTTTAAGCTAAAAGACAAAAAAAAACTAATTTAAATAACTATTTTATCTTTACACAAAAGTAGATATGTGGAATTCAAAGGGGCTACATGGGTAAATTTACAATCCTGATACATGCCTTTAGGGCACATATTAACATTTCCCAAAAATTAATCCTTTATCTATTTAATTATCGATTACATGAACTCCGTCTATACCATGCAACAATATAAATACATATAATAACGTCATTCCAAAAAAATGAATTGTTTGAATTATTTTAATATAATAATTTGTAATAGTAAAGAGATAAGCTATCACAAAACTAAAAAATACCTGAGAATCAATCCTTCAATTATTTAAATTATCACTTTCATTATCTTACTCTTTACCATAGTAATTTGAGTACGAACTAAAAAGTCAATCTCGAATCTTTAATAATAGTTGTAATAGCTTTGGTGTCACATATTTTTGGTATTAATGTAAACTTTCCAAAGTACCCTTTAGATTCAAATTACATCTAATTATATGAAAATATTTTCCCATCTTACTCAAAGTTCAAAATTTTATATTCTATTACTTGATCAATCATTCTTATCTATTAACTAAAACCGCCCATACCTTAATTAAAATGCGATTTTATCATCTACTAAAACTAAGTCAATCGATTTTATCTCAACTAAATTTAAAATTAATTTGCTCTTACCTTAATTAAAATGTAAATTTACTTGTACTAAAACGGGTTCAATCGGTTTTATACCTAAAACCGCCCATGTCATATTTAAAATGCAAAATTTCTGTTAATTAAAATGCTAATTTTTCATATACTATACCTATATCAATCAATTAATTTTCATTAAATTTTAAATTATATCTTAGTATGACACACTTGTATAAGAAAAAAATATCCATATGCGAAGTGCATGCTATCATCACGCGCGAATCGCATGCCATAGAGCTCATAAAGAATAAACAAAATTAGCTGACAATGAGCCAGAAATTATTTTTTAATTTATTTATTTTAGAATGGAGGGTTGTTACATGAAACTAATGATATACTACATGCATTAATGGTATCACTAATACTTGAGGTGTATGAAAATTAAATTATAAGATGTAAATGTTAAGAGTAAATTCAATATGAGAATTACTGTGGATAGATTATATATATTCACTGTTATCTATAATAGAATAGAAGATATAACAAAATTTATTGTTAATGGGTTTGATAAATACAATTTATAAATAAATTGATTACTTGGTCCAAATAGGTAAAGATAAAGACATAACCATATATTATATGACAAACACTTCCAAATTGTATTTACAGCCACAATATGACTACCATTACCAATTCATTACTTAGAAGTGTAGATTTAAATTCATCAATTCTCTGATAATGCTGATAATGCTGATATTCGAAAATGCTATAAAAACCTTTAACAGCGTTTTTAACTACGCTGTATATAAACATGCCATTATAGGTCAGTCATATACCATAGCAAGACAGAAAACGCTGTAAAATCCACGTATCTATGGCGTTTTTTTGATGTCATTAATACGTTTTATAGCGTTTTCTGAAATGCTTGGGTCCTATTTTATAGCGTTTCTATAACGTTTCGAAAATGCTGTTAAAACTTTCTAAGCGTTTCGAAAATGTTGTTTAATCTTTTCTATAGCGATTTAGAAACGTTGTTAAATATTTTCTATAGCGATTTAGCCGGTTCCAATTCTATATGCAGCCAAAATTTATGTATAACACAATTATACAAACACATATATTTCATAACAAACATATATTATATTAATTGCACATTTTATAATCGGCATATTATATTAATCACACGTCTTACAATTAACATGAAACATTACATAATAAACATACGCAATATTCTTACAACAAAATAGATAATAAGTTCATAATATTTCAATGTAAAGCAAGCAGCAACTAGTAACCAAAAGTAGTAATACATACAATAATACAAACCAAAATGTTGTTATGTCATCAAAAGTAACTTCGAATCCATAACTTGCTGCGGTATGTTACTATTTTTTTCCATCAAATATATCTAACCACCTGCAAAGGAAAAGTTCTTTATTATACGTAATGTATATAATTCAATGTGTATTGTTTTATTAGTTATCCATTATACCACTAATGTGATTTTAGAGTCTTAGACTCTGCATTAGTATCTAGTATATAAATGTGTTTCTAACCATTATTTGCATTATTATTTGTTGCATACTAAAAGAATAGAGAAAGCATACCGGCTCCTTCCTTCTAACACATGAACTAGCAAACATCTATGCTACCTTTTTGTAACGACCCACTATTTTGGACCATTCAAATTGACAATAAATCCACACATGTCAGACTTGAATAATTCAAAACAATAGATTGTAAATAAAATTTGGCAAAACTCAGAATATATTGTAAATAAATCACAGATCACAGACACAAAGTAATATAACAATGCAGCGGAAGCAAAGAAATAGTAGTTCATGAAGCTACTATAAAAATATACATCAGAGTTAAACAAGATACCACAGAAGTGACAAGATACAATAGAAGTAACAAGATACAAATCTGAATACATCACCGGAATCAACTGGATAACTGAAAGCGAAATAGATAGTTGGATCTTCAAGCAAAGCTCCAACTTCGAAGGTGAGTCTCAAATGCCGTATCACTCAGTCTGACCCGAGCGTAAAGCAAAACACAAAACACTCGAGTCAGGACACACATACTTATACAATGTAAACCAACTCAAGTGAACTGTAATATAAAGGTACAAGTAACTTAAAGAATGCTTGGGATTGCCCATTCTTTAAGGATCCGTTAAACTATCTACTATGTAGTAATATTCGCTATTATAATAATGTCTATAATAACATAAACTTACTTTTAAATAGAGTTAAGGAGTGACCCAATATTCCCCTTAACACATAATAGTGCCAATAGTCTATACAGTACCTGCATACCTCGAGAGGCTACGAGAAGATACTCCATAGGTACGACAAAAATAGAAACTCGTAGTAAAGCTCGGTATGGTAGGTGACACGGCACAACTAGGCAATTCCAAGGTAGATATACCAATCACGCACACGGGCTGGTGGAAACGCATAGCAGCCACTACCGCCCACCTCGGAACACACTCCCAAATCAAAAATCGAAGGGTGGCCACCAAATCAATCACAAGGTAATAAAATAGTATCGAAGAAATGCATCCGATCAGAGGTGCTACCTCATTGGCTCGATGATCGCTCCTGTTTTAGCCACCTTAAGCCAACTCATGGGAGTCGGGTCCACGTTCATACCTCAATAGGAATCATCACCACCATCCTACTTCGTTATGGAATCTATACCGCGTACACAGTTGTTAAAGTGGTTTTCGGTATCGACGGAGAGTATGCCCATATCCGATCCCGGTCTCTTTAACAACCAATCGTTATTATAACCCATGGATATTTATTTCAAAATAATTTATACTTCAAAACCAAATATCATGTTCATTTCAAACTAGTTTGTACTTCAAAACCAAAATATCATATCCATTTCAAAACTAGTTTATACTCCAAAACCAAAATATCATTTGAACAAACCCAAATTGTAACGACCTATAATTTAATCACTTTGAACTTGAAAAGTTAATATGTTTTTAAATGATTAAATAATGGATTGTATATCTAGAATACAAATTTGGATAAAACATCTCGAATGGATTTTTTTAAACTGATGTAAAATGTTAGTTTAAAGATGGTTCGAGTTATAAGGCGGTTTGGGGTACCAATTTATTTAAGAATAAGTTTGCCTAATAAAACAGAATAGTATAATTACTTGCCTAATAAAACAAGAGAGAATTATTAACCTTTCCTAATAAAACGAAAGAGTATAATTACTTGCCTAATAAAACAGAACAGTATAATTACTTGCCTAATGAAAAAAATAGTATAATGATTATTATATTCCACGCGGATGGTTGCCATTGGACCAAAATCTAGTCGAATTAGGTTCTGCCATGCGGATGGTTGCCATTGGACCAAAATCTGCTCGAATCATGTTATGTCATAGTTGATAAGGAGGATTCCTATTGGACCAAAATATGGTCGAATCAAATTAAGCCATCAAGATGTTTTCTATTGGACCAAAATGTGGTCGAATCAAATTAGGCCATAAGGCTGGTTTCTACTGGACCAAAATCTGGTCGAATCTGGTTAGGCTGTAGGAAATGACTAAAGTACCCTTCTCTTCACCTATAAATAGCCAAGTCCATATCTCATTTTAATTGATTCACAAACAAAAGAAAAGAACTAAAATTCATTATCAAAGGTGAAGTATTCCAAGTCTCCATCAAAGCAAATAGGATGTGAGTATATTGCTTGTTTTCATAGTTTAATGGTATAACTTATTCTGTGAGTATATTTCTTGTTTTCATAGTTTAGTGGGTATAACTTATTCTGTGAGTATATTCCTTATTTTCATAGTTTAGTGGGTATAACTTATTCTGTGAGTATATTCCTTGTTTTCATAGTTTAGTGGGTATAACTTATTCTATGAGTATTATTTAATTATTTTACAGTGAGTGCAATCTTAATCTCGTTCCTTTTACTCATTCACATTTTAATAAATGTTGTGTTAACCATTGATTGTAAATTGTTAATAATAATGAGTCTGTTATTATTCTTATTATTATTCTTGTTTGGTTGTTTGATTTGTGCTCGGCCAGTTTATGAGCAATAACTTTGATGTTTAGTTAAAGGGAACTTACACCACCTTTTAACTTAAGATTGACATTTACTGATTTTTTGGTTAAAAGGAAATAACACCCCTTTTAGCTATCTTATTTGATTAAGAGGGAGCTTCACCCCTCTTGGTCGTATTCTCCTTTAAAGATGATGGGTTTAAGTTATGATTTGAATGGAAGTTTTAAATCTTTATTTAAAGTATTTTAAAGGAGCTTCAAAATTTATATAATGATTTCAATGGTTATTTATGGAAATTAAGTAATTCTATACTTGGCACTAAAAGCCGATGAGTAGATTGATCCTCTATCTGTGAGATCTGGAACTGAAGTGTCTAGGCAAGGCTAGGAGCAACCAGTGCCCTGACTTACCTGGCTTTGTTTCTGGGCGAGGGGTAGAGTAAGTCGAGAATATCGGAAACGTGACAAGTGTAGGAGATTTGATTTCCATAAATGATCTTTATAATTATAATGGAAAACATTCTCATTTCTTATAGATAATTGTTTTCGACCCATCAAAGTATGCTTTTGAAATATGAAATCCTCCCAAATGTTTTATGAATATACTTATATCGATGAGATATGTATGCGGATATTTTCCAAGCATTGAAAAAGTATAACATTTAATTCCACATACGATCGTTTTGTTATCTCCGATAGTTGATATCTTGACTATCAATTTCGATACCCTTCTTCCTTTTGTTATTGTTTTGTCAATCTAAGATGATTTGTTACTCATTTAGAGCATTGATATCCTTTATCGGAAATGACTAAATAAAGATCGAGTGGGGGCCAAGCTATCTGGGGTTGCTCCCATTAGGGTATTTTCACATCTACTCTAGATTGGTTTCGGTTGTATGCGCACGGAGATGTGAAATACTCGGATACTCGGTAAGGCTGGCGGGGTCCGGCTTGGAGGTTTCCGAGAGTCATCGTAGTTCTCAAGTATATTTTCTAGAGGTATACATTCGATAAGGGGGGCGCACCCTCCTAGTCATTGTTGGAAAAATTCCTTTTCCTTATTTTTGATTCAAATCTTTAGATTGATTCTTTCTTAATTGCATCGGGAAGCGTCTTACGCTCTTCGCGGTGTTTAATTATTTGTGTCCATTCTTTTATGCTTGGATGTTGTCCTTGTGAAGGGAAACCCGTTCTACATTTTTGCGACGTGGTCTCACAGGTTATTTTGTGTGTTCTATTTTTTTTATTTGGAGTTTACTCATACCAGACTTATTGTCTGACCCGAATTGTTTGTTTTCCCTAAACCCTCGGGTACTCATTTATATTTGAGTAGTCCAAAAATGATAGTTATTTTTGGGCTCTTTTGAAGATGGTGGACGAGCAGGAGGCTCCTTATCTATCTAGATATTTATTTCCGCTGTTATGAGATGTTGGCTCTATGTATGTATATTTAAAGGCAGGTTGTTATAACTACCTAGACTGATAGTAGTACTTTTGTTGTAACTTTGATAACTCCATGTTGGGAGTAACCTTATGTACTGTCTTATTTTATGTTATATATTTAACCATTTCGTTGTGAGATTATTGTTCTGTTCTTATATTTTACTCCATGTCAACTCGTCTTTCAGGTATTTGGGCAACGGCACATGAATACCATGGATGTATTAAGTGTCGTTCTCAGGGGTCAGAAAGGTGGGTCGTCACACAAATTTCTAATCACTGAATATTTCTTTCAATTTATTTAAATTTGAAATATTCCTTTTTAAATCATCTTAAACCAAAACCACTTTATATAGCCATATTCTTAAATCTTAAATTGCAAATCAATATATTCAAAACAATTCTAAATTAAATATTATTTGAAATAGATTCATTTCCAAAATCATAGTACTTTCAAAGTTATAATGCCTTTGTAACCAAACACTTTGAAACCATAATACCTTAAAACCATATCAATTTTAAAATGTTATCATTTGGAAATCATAATATTTAGAAAAATCATGACACCCTTAAAAATAATATTAATTACCAAAGATATAGCATTATTAAGTCCATTCGTTCATTTATACCAATTTCGAAAACATTGTATTAACTTATAAATTTCAAAAATGGTTTATATTTCACCTCAAAACACATTCATTTGAACCATTTAAATTCAATGTCAAAATCTTCCAAAATATATTCATTTCCAAATTTCATTGTAATTTCAACCACAACAGCACTTATAAAGTGTTACGGTAAATATATTAACATTTCAAAAACATTGTCAAATTCAAAGCAGCAGCACTTATAAAGTGCTACAGTAGGTATTAGTATTTCAAAACAGTTTAGTTTCAGAAACAGCAGCAGTTATAAACTGCTGTAGTAAGTATTTTAGTATTTCAAAGACCTAGTTTAATTTCAGAAACAGCAGCACTTTGGAAATGCTGCCAATACAATTCCAAATTTATTATAACATTTCAGAAACATTAAAACTTCAATTTTAGCCATTTTTTTACTCATAAAAATCATATTTCATGCTTCAAAAACATTCATTTGGATATCATTTAAGTTATGATTTAATAAAATAAAATTTTATAGATAAATATCCAATTTAAACCATAATTCATTTATTAAGTCAAAATACACTATTTTACTTAACCTTTATTTTTAAACGCTAACCTAACACTTTATTTTAAAATACCCATTTCATAAATAAAACTAAATTTCTATTTATTTACTTATCTTAAAATTTCCATTTGAAAAACCAAATTTCCAGTTATCAAGTTAGGTCATAATTAAAGTTACATTTTTCCATTTAAAAATCATAACTATTTATTTTACAAAACATAACATTTCACAAAAGAATATTTTATCATAGTTAATATAACAATCAATTTTTTTCTTTTAGATCAATTCATTTAGACATCAATTAACCATGATTTTCTAGTTAAATAAATTTTATTACAAAATGTCCAATTAAAACTGTATTCCATTTTATCAGTTCAAAATACATTATTTATTACACAAAACATGTCCGTTTCATAAAGTAAAATTCATAACAATTACTAGGTTAGATTTAAAACTTTCATATTAAGTCAAATTCAATTATTATGTTATTTAACATCAACAAATGTCTTTAAATTCTATTTAAACCAATATATTTTTATAATTTCAATTAAAGCCACTTATAGACTTATAAAATTTTAACTTACAGAAAACCAATATCTTCTTATATTTTAAATCATTAAATAAAATCTTTAAGCTCAAATTTCATACATTTAAAATTCAACATACTTAATAATTTTTAGGAAATATTATTTAAAAATATAACCATGGGCCTGTATAATATTTTCTAACCTAGGTCAAGTGATACGGATCTGTATCATTTCAATCCGTAATTTAAAAAGAAACATCCGGGTTCTGTCATTTCAAACCCGCAATCCCAAGTCAAATAAAATAAAATAAAAATACAATAAAAATCACTCGAGCCTATCATTTCAGCCCATAATGATTTTTCCTTATTCTAATATCTGTTCGGGTATGTACCATTTCAACCCATAGTGATAGGGAACTTGTAGTGTGAGATACAGTAATTAAAATGAACAGTATAACATATAATAACATATCAGGTAATGTAACAGGTATATAAATAGCATTTAACATCATATAATATATCACAGGCATGTATGAGTAACATATCAATTTATACAGATTCACTTGTCATCATTTCACAATAATATAAGTATGGATGTCGAGAGTGATAAACTCACCTTTAGAGCTAGAGAGAAAAACGACGGGATGAGTTACGGATCCAAGCACGGATTTCGAAGCGAAGCACGATGGACTCGAGTTTGACGAACAAAGCTGATAAATAGAAATTGACGAATCAAATCTGGGCGGGATCGATGAGGATAAATAGAAATTGATGAGAAAGGATCAAATCAACTTGATATAACAGAATATATATATATATATATGTATACACACACACATACGCATATATGAAAAAAATGAACTAAAAATAATTATAACTAATATAAATTTAGAACTGTTATATACTCGCATCATAAATTTCGACAATAGACTAACTAATGTATTCTATAACTGACATAAAACTACATATATATAAACTAACAAAAACTAAATTATACAAACAGCTAAATATAAATGTATACTCACGTAACATATAAATTACTGGTTTAAACAAATATAAACTTTTATATACATTAAAACTAAATATACTAAAATAACATAAAACTTTTATATTTGAAAACTAGATATATAAACTACACCGTCACACTTATATACATTGTTTTTTTATATAGTCTGAACAACTTAATGCATAGACAACTCATTTTATAACTTGTTCCGACTTTATATATATAACAACAGACCTTACCTTATATAAATCTATATGATCCAACCTTAAAACAAGTATGCAGATTCCATATATATGAAATTCTATACTTATAAAATATATACTTACATTTTATCAACAGCAAACTATTGTAGGAAATAAAACTATATATATAAACTGACCCTTTATCTCTCAAAACCAAAACACACGTATGCAAGTATGCTTTACACATAAATATTATTATAATACATATATATAGATTTAAATTTTGTAAATTTATATATATATATAAACATTATTTATATAACTAACCTGAAAAATGGAGAGCTCGGCAAGCGGTTTGCACGATGGGAAGGAGCACGAGATGAGGACTTGGAGATGGCTTTGGGTTGCGTGACTGGGAGAGATGGAGAGGAGCTCGGCTGTGGCAAGGCGCTCGAGTGAGTATGGGTGTGGAGTTTGAGGCGGATGCATGGGTGATGGATGTGGAAAAACATGCGGCAGAGGGAGGGGAGACATGTGCGTGAAGTTGGAGATGAAGGCGTGCGGGTTGATGGTCGGTTGGAGGCTGGCAAGAGGATGAATGAGAGAGAAAGAGAGGAGCGGATGGGATAAGGAGGAAAGAATAGTGGAGATGGGAAAGGACGTGCTTGGCAATGGGAGATGCAGGGATAGAGGGCTTCAGGAGAAAACGAAAAATCGAAGATGAACAGTACCAGAAAAATGTGCTAAATATATCAACCTATATATGTTACTATAATATCTCGGAATAAAGTGAGGAAACAAGTAAAGTAGATAGCCAACAAAGATATGATAAATTGTACGTTGGGAATGGTAAAGGCCAGGTACAAGAATTTAGGACTAATAATGTCCAATGACTGTTTGCTTTCAATAGTAAGATAAATGAAAGGACAGGAAGCCCAAAAGATTGAAATTGTATACCGGTATGATTAATCGTTTCACAGATTACGTCGTACATCAGACATCGAAATTGACAACTGAATATACCATAGAGATCAGTACGATGAGACGGTCAAAACGGTATACAGATATTGGTGGTAGGATCATCCGATCAAAAGTCGGAAATCGGTACCGAAAATGCTGCTAATTTTCCAGAATTTAAGTAAACGGAGCAATAGAAGTCCAAATTTGGAGAAACAAAATATGACTTCTCACTTAGAAGATGATTTGCAATTTTTCTATAGAAAAATATTCGGGTTTTGAAAAATAATTTATTATCATCAATTTTAACTGATTTAAATTGAAATAGAATTACATAAGAAAATAAACTTCCATATTTTCTGATGAAAATTTACCAGTTGCTATGTTTAACTAGACGCATCCCAAATATTAAATTTTTATTTCAAAATTTTATTGTTTACAATTTCTCAAAATTTCAATTAAATATATTAATAAAACAAATAAAAATTATTAAAATTTTCCGGGTCGTTACACTTTTCAAGCAGCTCCCTTTCTTCATTTGCAGCACACTCCTTTTAAATGCATAAAACATATAATCATCAGAGGAAATAGACAAGACCGTAATGCTGCAGGCCAATAAAATATTTAATCAGCAATGAGATATACCTCAAACTTCTCAAGATCATAAAGTTGTTGGTCTTGTACATTTTGTGTTTCTTTCAATATATTACTCTACTAATCAACTTAGATACATGACTATCCAGAGTGCAGAAAAATTGGTTGTGATCTTTAAAATTGTTCAACTTGTCTCTACAGCTCGTAAGTGCCTTTTAATGGTTAGCCAATTTAATAAATTTGTTGGGAATAACAAAAGGAATAAAACTGAATTTCAAACCAGTGGTCTGGAATCAACCTCATGCTGCTGGTTTGCAAATAAAGTCATTTTATCCTTTTGGTTGAAGAGACTTCTTTGCAGATCATTAAGCAAATGATCAGCCTCCAACGCAATTGATTTAAAACGCCATGATGGAAAAGAAAGTAGAATTAACACCAATACTCAAAATTGTATCAAATAAACTTTTTCCATATATGGTACACTACATCATGCAATGAAATAATTAGTTAGGGTCTTCCAATGTTGCATAACTGCATCACAAAACTGATAGACAAAGAGAATCATACTGCTAAGACGTAACTCACATCCTCAAGCGTAGTATTGAATTTTTGTTAGAAACAACTACTCAGTTTATTTGTTCTGCTTCTTCAGTTTTCCCTTTTCCTTTTTTTTCTTCTTGAATTTTTTTTTTAATATTTTTTTAGATATTACAAATCTTTTATCCGTAAATGACAATTAATTCATAGCTTTAAAGTAAATATTGATATTACAAATCTTTTTTCTATAAATGACAGCTAATTCGTAGCTTTAAAGTAAATATTAGCTAAAGCTAAATGCCTATATAGAACTAAACATTATCTTATAATCACAGTTCTGTTTTTTCTTGAAAGTGATTAGGAATTTTTTTGAAATGTTATTGTTTAGTCATGCCACTAAATATTACCACGTCATTAAGTTGTATGATTTCTGAGTAAAAAGGTATAGCCAAATCATTCAATGTTGTATCGTGTATGTGTGTGTGTTGCTTTTTTGAGCAGTATGAAAGTGATGTAGGCTAAGTTTCAAGTTAGCATGGAAACAATGATTAATAGTTGTTATCACTTGAAGATTAAATTCAAGTTATTCAACCTCTGCATATTTCATTTCAAAACGGTTATATTTTTCTGGGTTTCAATCATCTTTAACTAGAAAAAGCCATATTAAAAATATATAGATATTTTCTTATCAAACTCCTTCAATTTTATAAAATTTTAATATAATTCATTTTAAATTCTTTTGTTCTCGGAGGCATAACTATTAAACGGAGGTAGAATACTAACATCAGTATTGGTATCATCGCTAAATAAGTTATTTCCAAAACTGTCGAATGATAATGCAAAACTGTCATCAATGTCGAAAAAAAATAATAAAAAAATGACCAATGATGGTTATGCAAAATTTGAAGACTCGGATGCTCAAACAATATGTAGCATTTACCACATTCAAAGCTCATTACATTGTACTTTGAACTCCATCTTTGTATTTAATTAATCCATATGGTACAAAATAATATAAACTTATTTAATATTTATAAATCATACTTAGTTAAATTTTTATAATACTTAGTTAATTTTTATAAACGTTTAATATTTATAAATCTTAGTTAACTTATTATTATTATTATAAATCTTAGTTAAGTATTATTATATAAATCTTAGTTAACTTATTATTATTATAAATCTTAGTTACTTATTATTATTATAGAAGATTAAGTTATATTTTATATTTTTACATACTTAGTTAATTTTTGTAAAACTCAACTAACTTAGTTAATTTTTATAAACTTATTTAATATTTATAAATCTTAATTAACTTATTGTTATTATTACAAATCTTAGTTTATTATTATTATTATAGAAGATTCGGTTATACTTTATATTTTATATTTTTATAAACTAAACTTGTTAATGTTATAAAACTTAGTTAAATTTTTATAATATTTAGTTAATTTTATATACTTATTTAATATTTATAAATCTTAATTAACTTATTATTACAGTAAATCTTAGTTAATAATAATAATAATTGTTATTATTATTATAATAGAAGATTTAGCTATATTTTATCTTTTTATATACTTAGTTAATTTTTATAAATTAAACTTGTTACTTTTTATAAAACTTAGTTAACTTAGTTAAATTTTTATAAACTTGTTTAATATTTATAAATTTTAGTTAACTTATTATTATTATTATGAATCTTAGTTTATTATTATTACTATTGTTATTATTATTACTATTATAGATTATAGAAGATTTAGTTATATTTTTATATACTTAGTTAACTTAGTTAAATTTTATAATACTTTTAATTTTTATAAATCTTAGTAGTTTATTATTATTATTATAGAAGATTTAGTTATATTTTACATTTTTATATACTTAGTTAATTTTTGTAAACTAAACTCGTTATTTTTTATAAAACTTAGTTAACTTAGTTAAATTTTATAATACTTGGTTAATTTTTATAAATCTTAGTAGTTTATTATTGTTGTCGTTGTTGTTGTAGTAGAAGATTCTGTTAATTTATATTTTTATATACTTAGTCGAGTTTGTTAAATCTTTATAAAACTTAATTAATGTTAGAAACTTGGTTTTATAATAAAACTTAGTTAACTTAGTTAAAAATTTATAAAATTTAGTCAATTTTTATAAACTTGTTTAATTTTTATAAAACAAAGTTAACTTAGTTAACATAAAACTTATGCACATGCAACCTACATAAAAAGAAAATGATGCTAACAAGCATTAGTAGTGCTGTCAAACCTAGTCAAGGAATTCTTGACTAGAAGGAACAAATTCACATACTTCCTCGAAAGATTCTAGTGCCTCTGCAACAACAAATACCCAAAAAAAATCCAAACAGACAAAGAAATAAGGACTGCAAATGAGTGTAAGAAACAAGCATTCAACTAACAAGCAAAAAAATTACAAACAGACAAAGAAATAAGGACCGCAAATGGCTACTCCCAATCATTATTTGTGTTAGCAAGATTTTATATATGTATGATAATCATATTAACATGTTAGTCATGTGATTGATTATAAATATGGTTTAAAATTTAAGTTTTAGTTAATTAAATAGTTAAATTTTGAATTTTAAATTTTTTAGTTGATTGAAATAGTTAAATTTAAGTTTTGCTAAATAAAGTAGTTAAATAAAAAATTTAAGTAGTTATATAAATTATAAAATATGATTTAAAATTTAACTAATAAAATAGATTAATAAAATATTTAAGTAGTTGAATGAATTATAAGTAGTTAAAATTAGAATTTTAGTTAATAAAATATTTGAATATTTATAAATAGTTGAATGGATTATAATTTTAGTTATTAAGCTAAATAAAATATTTAAATGGTTGAATGACTTAGAAAGAGTAGAAATTGAAGTATCAAAGTCAGCTCAAATGTTATATGAACTATGAACAATTAAAAAAGGAAAATTTATATCCAAATTCAAGTTAAGTAGTATCCGCACACTAAAACAACAAATAGAAACTACTCGATAGAAATATTGGTAGCATGTTGATAAAATGCAGTCGATTTTATAAATTACCTGAAATGCCAGCATGTTGATAATTAGCCACTTCATTTAAGGCTCTATCACGCATCCAGTGCAATGATATGCTAGCTTGTTATCTTTCCTAGATCTGCCTGCTCCAGAGTTGTCATGCCTGTCAGGTGCTGCATCCTCCCAAGCTTCTATCAATTTGAGGGGCGTATCCAATTTTTGGCTACTTGTTCATTATCTTTCAGCTATATCACCTGTTCAGCGCATCCACATCTCTATTCTTTTCAACCTCAACAGCACAAGCATCTTCTTACATTCCATGACCAGCAATTTTTGCAACTTATCTAAGCTTTCCATTCTGGCATCAGCTATGATTCATTGCAACTGTGCAGCTCTGTATCAGCATCTCATTCAGTTAAGAATCTCCTCAATTCAGGTTCTGCACCCATATCAGGAACCATTACGTCTTCATTTGGTTACTTATCAGTTCAGCATCCCCTCAACCATGAACTCCAATAGCTCGAGCAACTGCTTGGTCACACTTCTATGAGCTACGTATAGTCTTTATGGAAATGATTAAGGCACTTTTCAATACAAAATAGAGCCTAATGTCAAAATCTAAACAATTTAATATAGTATCAATGAAGAAGATCTATAAAATGTGAATCACTTGAGTAGAATGTAGTACTAAATTTTTAGTCTTTTTTTGTCAGACAAATGACTAAAAGTGCTACATTATATTCTAACCAAAAATGCAGATATCTTTGTTGTACCTCGCAGAATCACCAACATCACTCCTTTGACTACAAGAAAAAGTTTCCCAACAGTTAAAAAGAAACTTACTGATCCTTAGTGGAAGGTAAGAAATTTTAAAAAGTTGAATGACATCATTAGCATGCACATCTCTAACCTATATTTTTGCAGCTTCCTGGTCATGGGAATACCATTACTAACAGCGCTTTCTAAGTTATAACAGCACATACAGGGTTGTGTTTTTATTTGTTTGACCTAACAGAAGAAATCTCAGCTAAATGGCATCTTATATATACTTTAAACCAAGAGGTTGTCCCATTATACCATGCTAATGTCAAATGTCATTTATTAAACACATAGAAAGTAACATATATGCTTCAAAGAAATTCACTTGCACATGAGCCTGCCAGATAAGTATTATCTTTTTGCTAGCTTTGATTTTTTCTTTTACCTCATCATTAACCTTTGATTGATATATAAGTAAAACTCAAGTATTTGCTTATGCTGGTGCTTAGTTTATACTTTATATACATTAGATTCTCTTTTGACTCATTTTTCTTACTAAAAAAATTAATTTAACAAATTGAAAATAATACAAATTGTGGTATAGTTTTTTGTTTCTTTCTTTTACTTTTTTATGAACCTCTTTTCTTTTATATCCATCACAAAGTGAATACAATCATTTGATTTAACTGTTTTCGTACAGATTTTCTAAATAAGATGAATTTAAGTTTATTGAATTTAAAAAAGACTTGATTTTGCACTTGATTTCTATATCTATATGAAAAAGTGATCAGCTATTGCATAGGATTCAAAATCATTAATGTTTTGTTGATTTTTTGTGATAAAAACCCAAATTTTCTTTTCCTTTTTCAGTATTGAAAGATTGTTCGAATTCCATAAATTATAGAATCGGTAAACCTCTAAGGTAAGTAAGGAAAAATGTAGCTGTTGGCAATGTGAGCTGCACCACTGTGAAAAAAAAACATGTTTGACAAATTGACAACAAACAGGAATAGCAAGATGGTCTGAAATCATGTTAGAACAAAATTTAACATCATAGATTGAAAATTATATGTTATATAAAATGCATAAGTAATCATATAATATTACTTCCTCTCGTTTACTCCCCACTGTCCATGTAATAAAAGAAACACTATTTCCCTAAGTCTTTAGAGAAACATGTTTACTGGAACTTTATTGCTAAACCTTTAGTATTCTTTTGTATTGTACTAGCCATTTTAAAAAACATAGAAATAAGTTGGTGTTATCAACAGGTAAATATAAAATTCTATAAATATTGAACTGGATGTAATCATAGTAGAACCAAAGGTTACCTAAATAGCAAACGGTTGGCATTTTTCCCAAATAAGAAGAAGAGCAGCAACAGAGAACCAAAGCGCCAATTATGAAAAGCCTGAACATAGGAAGAGAACAAAAACAAAACAAATGAGCATGAAAAAAATGCATATTGTATAATAGTAATGTGAATTCTTACAAAAGAAACGTCAGTAATTAATCTTGATGTGCACTAAAAATTTAACCTTGATGGAAAAAATTGATGCAAACTTTCTATCTCAATATACCTACCATTTGTGCAAGTGTTATGTTAAAACTCATTTGAGGAGTGTTAGCAAATCGTGTTCAATTCTCGATACCAACATATTGCATATAGCAATTACGTGGCAGTAGAGATATATAATAAACATATGATTAGATTTGATTTCTTCCTGTTGAAAGGTTAAAATGCTCGGAGAAAGATTTGCGACTTTAAGAGAAAAATGTATGTTTATGATAATTGCCAATGATTATGCTAATATAGGAGCACAATTCATGGAATCTAACAATTAACCTGCAACCTAAAGATTAAACATAAGCAGTCAATGTTGGGCATGTTGAAAAAGGTTTGCTTGGGTCCCCATGAAAAACACAAGTAAATATATACAGTGATTACCATTAAAAAGAAAGAATACTCCTTACTTTCAGGTTATAGCAATATTACTAAACTCACTAAACATTGTCCTTGACTTAATGGTTTAAATTGAAGTGTTGTTTCATATATAGTTTTTTTCCTTTGATACATGCATATAGCATATCCAGCTTCAAGAGGTAGTATTTTCACATGTTACATAACTAGTTCACTACTCAGTTACAATATACAACCATTATAGTGTTATATATTGATTTAGATTCATCTTAGTGTGGTATTTCTGAATACTAGCTCACCATGCCTCACAATCAAAATCCATCTTATCATTTGAAAAGCTAAAATACAAATATAAAGATGAATCCAGATCATGAGGCATGGAGGGTAGTATTCAAAAATACAGTCTGATTATCTAGATAGAATCCAAACTTGATTCATGAAGAATAAGGTTTAAATAATGATGATGATTTATATTTGCCTTATGTGTTGCGTACCTGTGTTGACATCAGGAGCCAAATTTAGTTGTGCACTTTGAAACAAGTCAGGTTAGGAAATAATTTAAGCAAGTCTTCTCGGCTCCTTCTCTAAAGAACATACAAATGAATAACAACAGTAGAATTATCCACCTCATATTATGTGTGCAAAACATAAAAGTACATTTGTCAGCTTAACCAATACCTTAATGTCGGTGCATCCATTTACATCAAGAGTTGTAAGTGTTTTTTAGCAGAATTTAGAGAGCGCCTCAAGACATTTATCAGTTACCCCAATGATTCCAAACAAGCTGCAATATAAGATTTAACAACTTCAGTATAATTATATACATAAGCACCGTATACTTCCAAATAAATTCGAAACAAAATTTTTTTGCAAGTGTCTAGCATGTACATAAATAAAAAATATCTGGATATACAAACAATTAAAGATTACAAACAAGGTAATTTGACATTTATCAATGAGAATTTTTGAAACACTCTCATTACTTATCATAATGGGAAAAAAATTCCTTCTTACTTTACATATTACAAATTAAGCTCCGAAATTTAGAAAATAAAATCACGTACTAATTCATTATAACACAAAATTAGTAATCTAAATCTAAACTCCAAATCAAAAATCTTGAAATCAGATGCAAAAACAACGAATCGAGTAGCTTGTATGGTTTAAAACGCGGCGTTTGATGCAACAAATAAAAGGGCAAACATAATAGAATTTGAATATATAATATGTTTATATCATTTAATTTTATGAGATATAACATTTTAAAACTATAATTTAAGTTATTTTAGCAAAAACATACAAATTTAAAATCATTACGCACATTGTACTATGATAATGCAATAAAATAAAGTACTGACATATTGTTGCACTGTAAGCAATGTAACATACAGTAAAAACAATTAAATTGCACGTAAACACATTGTTATGAACACTATGTTATTAATAACATTTATTTTTATTTTAAATGTTATTTTACTTACGTAACTCAATATATTTTAATGTTGCATTATAAATAATGCTTAAAACGAGGATTTTCTAACTTGAAAATGCTAAAAACTTTTTTGTAGTATTACCAAAAAACTAGTGTGTAACCCGTGCGTTGCACATGGTAATATTGTAAAATATGGTATTTATACTTTTAATGTTAAAATGATAGCTTTGTTATGAAATGTATGATGAATTCAGAAAAATAAATGAACTATAAATTAAAATTGTTATCGTTGTTTATGTGTAACTTATGTTGTGTAGCTTGTTTAAGAAATAAAATAATTTTTTTGTTTTTGTTAATATTAATATAATATACATGTTGACATATGTTAGTGATTTATTAGATGAATTAATAAATACTATTTAATGTAATTTGTTTATATAAGTTAAGTTTAAAATTATGTAATTAGTTTAAACATATGGACTTAAAGGTAAATAGTGGAAAGAATTTTGTAAAATATTATATAAATTTGATATAGAGTTGCTGAAGTTAAAAACAGAATTTTTTTTTATTATGATGTAGGATAAACCTTTGATATAAACTAATTATAACTGATTTACAAATTATCTTTGTTATTATTGTTTATGTACATAATTTATGTTATGTGATTTATATATCTTTATAGCTGAATGGAAAAAATAGTTTAACCATCTCTCTACATATGCGTGTGTGTTTATTTAGGATTTATTAATAGAATTAGGGCTATCATGGGAATGGTCCATCACCAAGTAATTGGTAACCGATATTGAGGAACATCGATATACCAATGTTATCGGTGTGGTAACGATAAATTTGTTATTGTTATATTAAATATAGCAGTAAAGAAACGTAAACCAATGATAATGGAAAATTTACCAGTCATATTTTTCATTATTTAATTTAATCCTAATCACAAACAATTTTGACATTATACCAATTTTAAAAAGATGTTTCTAGTATTGTTTATGATGATATTTTTTTCACTTTTATTAGGTTCAAAGTCTAAGATTAGCGAAGTTATTGTTTCATATTGTTTTAGATAATTTGTGATTAATTAAGAAATTATTCCATGTCAACTAAAATAAATCCAAATGATAGCAATATTAATGAAGTTAGAATAAGAAATAAAATGTTTACTTTTTTATGATTATCAAGCTTTTTATGCAATAAAATTTTAATGTTTTATGTACTGGTAAATTAACCATTGCTAGTGAAAGGTTCACTAGTTTATCGGTATACCAACGATCATTTTATCAGTGATAATTGTAAAGTATTGATAGTCATTTTTTACTTACCAATGGTATCAGTAAAGACAACAGTTTTCTCGTATCGATAAAGGTTATCATTACCATAACAACCCCAAGAAGAATAGACTAAATATTCGTTGAAATTATTTAAATAACTAATTTAAATTTGCGATTTCATAATTAGTTTAAATATAGGGATAGTTTGGCTCACATCCCTAACAAGTTTTAAAATAGATAAAACATCCTTCACAACCAACATTTACGTTTCCGCTCCCTATTTTCAAATTCACGCACGCAAAAATACACAAATACCCTTTATGTTTTAAACTTTTCAAACGTGTATAACTTTATTTACAAAAACCTGATCAACATACCGTTTTCATCAAAAAATCACAAATTTTATGATCTTTAAAATGAGATCCATTGTTGATACCAAAAATTTATATTTGTATTAAAGGTGCAATTATTTCAAATATTTGCAGACAATTCAGCAAATATTTAACAGTTCGATTTTTTTTCAAATTTATAAAAATTGCACAAAATTGCAGATATTTCTGCAACTATATGGTATAGTTGCAGAAATATCTGCAACTATTGGGTATAGTTGTAGAAATTTATGCAACTATATTGTATAGTTGCAGAAATATTTACAACTATTGCATATAGTTGCAGACATTAATGCAACTATTGCAAATAGTTGCAGAAATGCAACTATTGCAAATAGTTGCAGAAATGTCTGCAACTATTGCGTATAGTTGCAGAAATTTCTGCAACTATTTCTTATAGTTGCAGAAATAACTGCAACTATTGCGAATAGTTGCAGAAATGTCTGCAACTATTGCGTATAGTTGCAGAAATTTCTGCAACTATTGCTTATAGATGCAGAAATAACTGCAACTATTGCGTATAGTTGCAGACATTTCTGCAACTATTGCAAATAGTTGCAGAAATGCAACTATTGCAAATAATTGCAGAATTATCTGCAACTATTTGCAATAGTTGTAGAAATTTATGCAACTATTGCGTATAGTTGCAGACATTTCTGCAACTATTGTGTATAGTTGCACAAATGCAACTATTGCGTATAGTTGCAGAAATGTCTGCAACTATTGCGTATAGTTGCAGAAATTTCTGCAACTATCGTATATATTTGCAGAAATTTGTTGCGATTATTTATAACTGCAAATATTAAGAATATCATATTTCATAAAAAAAACTTGATTCGTCTTCAATTTAATTGCAGTTTTTCATTTAAATCGAAAAATAAGAAGAAGAATTTGAGCTCGCAGTGAAACGCAGGGGTAATTTGGGGAATAAATTAGCGAAAAACAGAAACGGGGACGTATAATATATATTCTTTATGACAGGGACCCGCTTTGAAATTAAGTTCCGTTTTAAGGATGCGTGACTAATTTTCACTTAAATATATGGATATAAATATAAAATATTAGGATAGAATTGAAATTAAAGGGATTTAGTAAATACTTGTAGAAATGTTAAAATGTAACTATTTGAAGCTGACAAGCACCATTGTCCAAGTGGTTAAGTGATTCGGCTTTGGTGCGAGAGGTCACAAGTTCGAAACTTGCGTAGCGTGATTCGAACGTTTATTGACATGTGATACGTTGTCCTAATGACATATTGTATATAAAGTACCATTTCAAAAAAAACTATTTGAAGCTAAAAATAGAATTTTTCAATGCAATATATGTTAAAATGTAGTTATTTTACTTACATAACTCAACATATTTTAATGTTGCATTTTAAATAATGCTTAAAAATGAGGGTATTCGAAAAGGCTAAAGAACTATTTTTGTTGTATTACTAAAAAAATCCGAGGTTGAAAACATAATTTCCACATTACCGATTACCATCTTTCAGTAAAGTTTCAAGCTTTTTGTTGATACAATATATGCATGGTTGAATTTACTATAGAAAATTTTGATATTAAAAAGGTAAAATAAGGATAAGCAGTTACAAGTTAAAATATTAAATTGTAAATACTGGGGTATAAATTCGAATTTTCATTTACAAGTACTGCATACACGTTTTTATCTTTATCAAGATGCAATATAACCATTTCATTAAAGTAATATTTCTATTTTACTCGTAGATAATTATTAAAGAAAGCCTAGGGGTGAGCCAAAGAATTGCCTTCGTGTATTAATTCAAAGTAGTAGATAAACTAGTTTTAGGTAGAACTATATTACACTTTGAAATTTATTTTGTACAGAAAGGCTGATAAAATATGTTAGTTATATGAAATTTAGGCATTTAATTATTCAAAACTGTGAGATGCCAGATAGAATGTTCTTGCTCATTTATTGGCCAATAGACTATAAATGATAATTTCCCTTTTCGAAGCAAGTATTTTTTTTCCTATGAAGAAACACCTGAGAAATTGAAGGGACTTGCAACTTTGAGCAATGGCCTCCATTCCCATATCAGTTATACGTAGTACGTACACATCTGAAATAATCACATCAGAATTCTGAAGCTTTATTTCTTCTATCTGATAAATATACAAATATAAATTACCATGTCAAATTCAGTGATAACAAATTCTTGCATATGGATATAGAAGAAAGACCATGATCTGAAAGATTCTGAGAAATATATCAGCTTATCTAGATATGTCAACCATTACAAACATGATGAAATAGGAAATCACTGGACAGATGGATAAACACCTGAGCACCACACAAATCTAGAAACTTCAGATGCACTAAACATGCAATATTATTATAGGCCTTATCTGTGAAACTACGTAAAAACAAAGAAAATTGTTTAGAAGCAATAATTATGATAAACGATGTGATTAACTAGAACAGCATTGCATAAGAATATCAACCTCGAAAGAGCGTACAAGTTTAAAGTTTGCAGACGAGAGCACTTGAGAAGTATGTGGCTTAATCCAGCGTCTGTAAATTTAATACACCTGTTTCAAAGATTATAATATAAACAAAAGGTTTCGATAGCAAAAGTAAATCCACTAATTTAGCTTTGTAAGTGTTGCTAACAAATTCCTATTTCTATCATTCTGTTTTAATTTCTATTATAAACATTTGACCCTATAATGACTAAAACACTTCTAGATCAGATTACCAGATGACAAAATGAATCATATATTATACTTAGTGATGCTCTCAAAACCCTATAGGTTATCAAACTAACGAATTGGGTAAACTCATGAGCATATGCAATTTGCAAACAGAATATCGCTGAAAAGATCATCACATGCTGGCATCCACCTAGTGATATTTAACGCCTCGAGCTCTTGATAATTATCAGCAATCAGTGACAAATTTTGATTTGATAAACTCTACAATGTTGATCAAATGTATCATCTATTGCTTTGATCAGGTTGTAGAAATATGCTTATTAGTCCGACATCCTCCAGTAACAGACTAAGGAAATCATCTATCATTGTTCTATAAAACACAATATGTTTCCCAAATAGATGCATAAACACAGTATAATGCTTTTGAGACAAATATATAATCGAGATTTTATTCACACTTTTTTTACCAGCTTATATGAAACTGTTGTTTTACCAGCTTCATTAAGACCAACCATCAAAAACGTAGTTCTTCCCATCGAGCTAGTAAACCCTAATATTCAATTAAAAATCAAGTAACTTTTTATGTTAACACAAAAAGTCAAAATAAGGAATTCAAAATCCCCAAATCAACAAGGAAGGGAGGAAATTCAAAATGGAACTTGAATTAGTTCAAATTGGAATGAATTTCAAATGCGCATTTTTTCAAATCAGAAGGAATTTCAAATCAATTTTTTCTTTTTGAAATCAAAGGTGGAGATTCTTACCAGGAGCAGGCGATAAGGAGCTATTTAGGAGGAAGAGGCAGAGATCAATTGGTGACTAGCTATTCACGTGGCCTTATAGTGTGAAGGCAGAGGATGAAAGTTGCTTTGAAGAGACAAGAGAAAAGAAGGAGAAATTTGTTTAGGGTTTTGTTTCGTTCTTCTTTGAGAAGAAGCGGGATGAAAACAAAAGCGGGATGAAAAATGGAGCAGCCGAAATGAGGGTAGACAACGTTTCCTATTTCTTTATTTATTTTTATTTAACAAAGGACGACATATGGGTTAAAAACGCTGAAACAATTTGCTATTATATCCAACTTTTCTTGTGGTGCACCCGAGTCAGTCTGGTAAACCAGCATGAGAAAACATACCCAATTGAATTCTTAAAGTTATCAAACTCTTTTCAAAATAAAGGTATCTCTAAGACCACGTCGCACATAAACACGGACGGATTTTTATCTTACGATAATCATACCATTTCATATGAAATTCTCTGATATTATAAGTGTCCAAGATACAAATACTTAATAATCATAGTTGAAATTGTTACATTAATTAAATTATAGCATAATAGGTATACAACTAAAACCGTAAGGCTCGTATTGGAGAATGGATTCCATACAATGATTGGGCTACTATGGTACCGTCCGTCATGGTGCATCTCTAGATAAAATAACACCGAGGACCTCACCGGGATTCCTTGCCCACACAGAACCGGCCTACCACTTGACTGGTAGTACCGAATATGATCACCCCTCCGTTAATGGGCCCGAAGTCATACCCTACTTGGAAGCTATCCACTTAGCCCTACTGCATCTTTCATGTTTTAGTCATTCTCGATTGATGAGGCTTGAGGCTGTGTTTTACCTTTTATATAGCACTTCCCACTTGGAATGCTAACACTGCCCTCCAGGCAACAATGCAATATCAGCATTCATCCATAGAAGTTCATTCTAGGACTGAATGAAACGCTTGAGAGCTCCGTCTTCAATTCCATAATTTCCAAGATGTCTTCACTTTGAAACACATGAGTTGGATCAAACTGGTTTTCGGATAACATATCCGATCTCGGTCTCTTCGAAACAACATTCGATAGTTTTCGAAAAACTCAACCCCGATTCTTGAGGAAATAAACAGTCAAAGATAAGAGCAGAGATCATCTCTTAACCGTTAGTGGACGGATTTCCTTATCGTTTTTCCTAAGAGAACGAAACGAGATTTATATGCACAGTATAGCATCCTCGGATATGACTGTGCCATATTACTCACGTGTTTCTCTAAGATGTTTCCAAAGTTACGTTTAGGCCCTTATTTGATAGTCGGTTATTTAGCTATCAAATAACAAACATTCAATCAGGGATTTATTTCAAACGGGAAAACCAACATTAGTTAAGCACTTAAGCAACCACTAGCCTTCTTTTAATTGAACTTTTCATTAGTTAAAAGTCACTTGTAAATTACTTGCATAAAAATACTTTTATAAAGATATATTTCAATACTTGAAAAAATATCCATATACTTACCTCAACAGTATAAGTATATTCACAAAATGGAGGAAGATTTCCTTTTTACCTAATTATAAAATTATTTATAACTCCTTTATAAATTTCTAAACCTATTTATAAGCTATCTTATAAATCCCTAAAAACCATTTAAAAAATATCTCTAAATCGTTGTCCAAATCATTCATAAATTCTTCATAAATCCGTAAAATCCTTTATAAAACTCCATTTATAAATCTATATACCCATTTCTAATGTTCGTTTATAAATATCTAAATCTATTTATAAAACTCTTTTACCATGTAAATAATCTTCCTTTATGTCTCTAAAACATCCTATAAAACTCCTCTTCTAAAACCCAAATCTGTTATAAAACTCTATCTATAAATCTCGAACATTTATAAATAAATAATAATCATATACTTCAAACACTATTAAATAGTAATAGTTACTAATAATAAACATTATGAATAATAAATAGTAATTCGTAACCTTAAAACATCTTAAAATAATAATTAATAATTTCAAAGACAATATTAATAAAACACTAATAATAAATTTCAACCTTATTATAAATAATAATAACAGGAAATTATTCTCAAGGACAAAATTTCTCAGCGTTTTAGCCTCAAGGACATACCTTCAGTATTTTAGCCTGAATGACAACTTTCTTTAGGTACCGGTTTTTAGTTATTGATAGCAGTTTTTAGGTATCAGTGTGTAGTTATTGGTAGCAGTTTTTAGGTATCAGTTTTTAGTTCGGTAGTAGTTTTGGAAAAATGTTTGTCCTTATGAATAATTTTGGAAGAATGTTTGTCCTTATGAATAATTTTTAGAAGAATGTTTGTCATTGTGCTTAAAATATTGAGGTCGTGTCCTTGAGGCTAAAAATATACAAATTTTTGTCCTTTAAATTAATTCCCCCTAATAATAAATAATTTTTAAAACAGTATAAGTAAATCATTATTATTAATATCAACCCATATTAATTATTCAAATAATTAATCTTCGAAATATTAACATATTGATAAATAACCTTACAAATAATATTAATTACAAATAAATAACTTTAAAACAATATTAAATATAAATAAATAACTTTTTTAAATAATATTAAATATAAATTACATTTCAAAGCAATATTAAACCTAAATAACATTTTAAAACAATATTGAACATAAATAAATAACTTAGAAAAAGATAGATTAAAAGGTGGGGAAAATATAGAAATTAAATCATTTAGAACAAAATATTTCTGAAACCCAATTTCGGATTTAAAATCATTTCCTGTCTCAAAAACAAAATCCAATTCAAATGGAAATTTATAGAAATACTAATTTAAGACCAATAGCTACCAAACGCTCAACCAATATTGGTATTGATTCCCTACTACTACTACTGGGTTTTAGTTTTTGAACATAAACAATGTCATAACCAATAGTGTTCATAAATCAGGTTTCAAATCCAATAATTCATATAACATGAATTTTATTGAAAATAAATCAACAATATCGAGGAATCCTGTTAGATCGCTCCAACCTGCCCCCCTACATCACAACTTATATATATAATCGTATAATATGGGTCATCCACTCTGGGGGCAGGAATAAATTTAAACCAATTGATAAAACAATAAATCATCGAACATCCAATCAATAATTTTTATCAACTATATAATATTACTGGTTAGCCAAAAAGTTGAGATTAACTCACAATTATTCCAATTGTCGCTGAGGTGTTCCGGTTTAGAACTAAAATCGAACGACGTCCGATTTTAGTCCAAATTTCAACTGTCTTCAAATTCATTCAAACCAGTTTCATCGCGAAGCTGACGTCATCATGAGCGCAATGCAAAAATCCGCACCTTGATTGGACCTCGTATGAGAGAGTTATTGATTAAACAAGATTTTGATTTAAATAATATAATAATAAATCACTATTACAACATTAATTACTAATCCACCTTTAATTCTTCTTCCCCTTCCTTAACCTCTCCCTGTACATGCACAAAGAACCCAAAAACATGCACACTTTCAATCGATCATTGCTCCATCAACTCTCCATGAAATTCAAATCCGTCTTCGTCGACGCTTCGTTCTACGCGAGAGCAACCATCCGGACACCTTGAATTCGAAGTCGCACCTCCCCTGTTTATCGCGACCGCTGCCAACTCTCCTCACCGTAGAAATGTCGCCCCCCATTCCAATGAACCGCAACCCTCCAAACACTACCCTAGGTGCTCTACAACACCCTAAGTCCGAATCCAATATCCATTTTGCAATTCGATGAGCATGATTTCCAAAAGCTTAACTCTAGTCTACTATGTATCGGCAATGGCTAGCCGAGCTCCACAACACAAAGTCGAACACCCAAAACACGCATAGAAATGAAGACATCGGTCACACGATTCCAACGAGTCAAGTTTCATGATTTTTAGTTTTGAATTTGATTTGATTTTAATTTTGAAAAGAAGGCCTTTGATTTTATTTTATTTTGCTCACTGGAATGAATATGAAAAGAGGAATGGATGGAAAATTGAAATGATGGGGTAAGATTTTAAAAATGTGGGGGGTATGGGCATGAACATGAAAGGGTAGGGTGGGATATGTTTTATATTATTTTAATAAGAAAATATCTAGCTTTAAACGTTCGAAGGAGACAGTGCCCCGGAAGGCTATTCTCACACGTTAATTAAAACGAATTTTTATTAAACCAAATAGGTCGCTTTTAAATCTAAATTTTAAAAGTTTATTATTACATCTTATTTATTCTAAATTTAAATAAAATTTCGAAACCATTTTTATTCGTATAAAATTCAAGATTTAATTATTTAAACAATTCCAAATATTAAATTTAACAATTTAATTATCAAATAATCAATATATTTGAAATTCAAGTTATTTAACTTATAAAATTAACTTTTCAATATTTAAAATCAATTAAATATCCCAACTCAAATGACTGAAATTCTGGGTCGTAACATTTAGACATTATTGCTTTAATTTTTTCTTTAAAAAAATAAAAATAAAGTAAATTATGTAAATGCAAAATTACCTCTAAACAAATGATAATCGAATATTGAACTGAAAATAAATGTGGGAAAAGAACAATGGCAGTCAAATATTCGGCTTATTATATAATAGATATAATAAAAGATATATAAATATATAAAATAGATAGGAAAGAGTAAATGAGAATCAGAGAAAATAAAAATGAGTTTAGATATGCATGAAAAGGGGGAAGAAAATATCTAAAGAATTAATTATTAATACGGATCCAAAACATATACATCTTAGGCTGAAAATAAGGGAAATGTTAGATAATATTTTCAAATGAAAATGAATAAAACAAGATAATCATTCCAATAATAGAAAAGATGGAATAAATTGGCACAACATTATCAAATCTCAATGCAAATATACAAAAGAAATTCTAGCGCCATTTCAATTTCAAAACAAATTTGTTTTGGCCAAATTCAAAAAAAAATTCAATTTCAATAGGCACAATCTCAAGCACATGCAATACAAATGTCATCCAGCAAATGATGTTCACCTTCATCAACAAAATCCAAAACATCACCCAACAGACATATTCTTCCGAACAAACGTCTCAAATCAAAGCATTCAAAAAGAAGATGACCTTAACAATCAAATACATCCAGGAAATTAAAGAAATTACAACATAGATTGAAATTGTTTTTGCACAACATACCAGCATCTTGGAAACATGGCTTAGTTGATATAAATCATCACATAAGCAAAAACATTAACGAAGTTAGGAAGAGTATCACCCGATAACCATAACAAACTTATCAGTACAGAGAAAATCTAGACCAAGTTGTATCTATTTTGAGCCTCGAAATAGGGAATGTTATAGTGGAGCTCTTATCTAACCATGCATGGCTTTGTGGGTGGGTTTGTACCAATCCCCAAGGGTCAACCTATATTGATCGATAAGGCTAGTTCTGGACCAAGTTATACTAAAGGGTCCTTCTCATGCCCCTGGTCACTTATTTCTAGTTGTTGACCTTCTTTGGCCTTGATCTCCAACTTCTTAAATTTTCCCAAGTTACTTCATTCACTGATAAAAGCTGTTTAAAATCTCCTCAAGTCGGGCTAATAGCATCTTCTTCATATTTGTCATCATTCCTTCAATCTTTTCTGTAGTCATAAAGTTTGAAGATTGGATTAAACTTAAGGATACTTTTTGGTTGCCCTCATGCTCTAATTGGTTTGCTCTAGCTGTTGTTTTCCTGGTAGTTGGCCTTTTAAACTGCCAATTAAATATAAGTTGTTTTTAGTGAAAACACCAAAAATATTGGTCCATAAAATGGCCCAATATTCAAAATATCGATATCCAAGGGAGCTCAATTCACTGGATGTGATTTCGAACTTGTGTTCTTATGGATCTTCCATTTTATGGAGGATCATACTAGTGATGATATGATATTGATGGATAATAGCATATAAACACCGAGAAAACAATATCTATCGATATCACAACAAATCATGCAAAGTAGAGAATAAAACAAGAAAAATATAGAAGAAACAACACAACGTTTATAATGATTCCACAAATCTTTAGTCTACGTCCACTTTGATCTTTTATTATTGAGATTCTATTAAAATAATAAGAGGTATAATGATATTAAGAATGATTTGTTTTTTTTTTGGTATAATCTGGTGAACAAATGGAGCTTTGGCAGTGTTTTGAAATGGAGGGAATCGATCTCCTTTTCTGGTGATGTCCTATGTATTTATAGATGTAGAAGGAGTTCTTTTGAGCCTTATTTCGCTCTCAGTATCCCCAGAAATCATCTAAGAAATATTTATTCAAGATGCACAAAACAGACTAAAGAATAAGTAAAATGTTTAATCAGCCCTATGGATTGGTATATATCCATCCCTATGGATAGGTGGTGATCCAGCCCTATAGATCGATGGTGGTCCTCCCTATGGATTAGTAGTGACTAATCCTTATGGATCGGTAAGATGGATCAGGGTTGATCCATCCCTATGGATCGATTTGATTCATCGGAAACTAGGGAGAAAAGGGATGATCAATGCATAACTCATTCAGTTTAAGTCGAATTCTTCCTATATTTGAACCATTCATATTATATCATCGTGTAGAACACTCCAAAACTCCTCATTACTTCATTCGATGATCGTCTAAGGTACTTGTCCGATGTGGCATACTTATCAATTAGGGTTGATCGATAAGAACGAATTAGGGAGAGAAAGGAAGATCCATACATAACTTCATCATAACAAGTCGGGTTCGTATGTGATTTGAACCGTACATATTCGATCATCACATAGAACATCTCGAATGCTTTGTTGCCTTATCTTCTGAATACCTAAGGGGCTTCTCTAATGGAGGCCGGAAAAATAGACGATCTATCATCAAACCACGATATCTTAGTCATAGTAACTCAGATTTGAATGCAGTTTTGACCCGCATCCATCATTTTCTACAGTGGATATTTTGCCATTGATTTTAGTCAATTCTGAAACTGCGAAAATTCACTGGTAACATAGACTATTTGTAAAATAGCTTCTGTACATATCAGTTTAGTCGAATGATATTGGTATTTGCGTATGAAACTTTTTCTTTTGCTCAAGTTTTCTTAATTTGTCCTTTTTGAGTTTTCTTATATACAGTGGAGTATTGTTTGGTAACTATAATAAAACTTACTATAACTCAAAAGTTATATCAGCTCAACTACCTAAACTTTTGCATTTTGTACTAATTAGAAACCTTTTCCACTTATGCAATGTTTATTTAATGTAATTGATTTGTTTGAGAATCATACATAAAAATAAAGTATACATAAAAATAAAGTGATAAAATTATCTTTCATGCAACTCTTGGGCAATAACTTATGCATTCTAACTTTTAGATCTTGACTGGCTTGACGAATTGTCATGCTAATCTCAAGAAGCGGATGATAATTATCAGTTGCACGGGCCGTGCCATTGCACTTGGTTTCTACGATCAGTTGCAACATAACTACCATGTTTTCTTCTAAAAAAATCTATCACAAATATTCACAAACTATCTTTACAATGTTGCAAACGTGGATCGTCTCATGGTACCCATCATTTCACGTTACCTACCAATCAGAACATACTAAATTTTGTATTATTTCCATGTTAATGTGAACACGGTTTACAAATTCTACAACTCGACCAAGGGCACCTACATATTCACTTTAATAAAGAAAAGCAGACAGCCATAATTAAACCCCTAAACAACTGAAGTCCATCCACCAAAGCAAAAGAAAAAGCACAAGAAAAAAAAAGAGACCCTGAAACTAAAACAAATATACAAATCACACATCCTCCTCGTACACTCCTTCATATGGCGCTTCTTCTCATTTTAACCCTGATCGTCACAGCAACCAAAGCCTCAGCCCAACCCACCCTCTGCCGCACTAAATGCGGGCCCATCCCGATCTCCTACCCCTTAGGCATCGATCCGGGCTGCGGAAGCCCGTACTACCACAACCTCCTCACATGCGATGCCTCAACCAACCTCCTCCTCCTAAGAACGCCTTCCGGGTCGTACCCGGTTCACTTCATCTCCTACCCCGACCAACACATCATCGTCTCCGACCCCTCCATGTGGTCCTGCACCCGTTTCTCTCAACCCGTTAATGCCCCACCGTTCACACTCGACATCAGTACCCGACTCAAGCTCTCCACCAAAAACGACTTTCTCTTCTTCAACTGCAGCGATGATGCCGTCATCATCAGGCCTCGTCCACCGATCTGCGATCGGTACCCAGACCGCTGCGAGCCTGTCTGCGACTCCGCAGGTCAGTTCTCACCCATTCCATTAATTTTATAGCAGTACCTATAGTAGTGGTCATTGACATTTCTGAAATTCGAGCAGGGTACCTGTGCAGGAACCTGCCGAGCTGCGCGGAGAAGCTGAAGTACACGGAAACGAGGTGCTGCGTGTACTCACCGTCGGCTTCGGAGTCGGTGAGGACAATGATGAGGCACTGCGAAGGGTACACAAGTCTGTACTGGAAGACGGTTGGGTCGCACGTGCCGGCTGCGTACGATCAGGTTCCAGAATACGGACTGCGGGTCGATTTTGATGTTCCGGTTACTACCAAGTGTCAGCAGTGCAGAGAAAGAGGTGGCGGAGTCTGCGGATATGATGATGCAAGAAGGTTTATGTGCTTGTGTGCTGATGCCAATGTTACAAGCTACTGTGGAGGTCTGTGCATGAATTTTCCTTGTTTTTTAACTGATTAAGTTCTGATTTTTTAATTATTGTGCAGATAAATCATTAAATAGGACATCTGGAGGGATAATTGCAGGTGACTGATTTAGTAGTAGATAAAAGAGAGTTTCTTCTTCTCTTATTCTTTTTTTTTTCAAACATTAACATACATGTCCAAGCATACGCATTGTTTGATGTAATGTTATGCAGGAATGGTGGTGGTAGTTTTAGTAGCTGGCTTGGCAAGTGGAGGAGTTCTCATTTGGTTTTTGAAAAAGATGAGATCAAATAAAGTGGTTACTTGTGGAGTTCAAACCACTGAAAATAGGCTTTTTTGAATATGTTTGTTATTTTTTTCTTTGGATGTATCAAGTTTTGCTTTGCATTATACATTTTACCATTGTTGTTTAATTATGATCTTCTCCATTCTGAACATTCTGAAATTATAGGTATAAATTGAAGTATTGTAGATAATAAGAATATGAGGGCCTGTTGTTTAAATTGGTTTAGACCAAAACATTAGCTATTCTGGCTTCTGTTATTTTATGCAGAGGGAATTAGATTCTCCACCGTATATTAATTCTTATATAATCTGTACACTGAATGACACTTCTTTTCTTTTTTGCCTTTTTCTTTTCTCCTGTTGATTCTTTGATTTATTCTTAAGCAACACGGACGAGGATTGCATATAATTTGGCATTTGCCTATTGCATATTATTATTTTATATTTAAGCAAAATAGTAATAGTATTAGTATTGTCATATTGTGGCACTGCATACGTATTTTGTGCTTTGTATAGATGTTTGGTTTAGACCAGTCAAATCCCAGAATTTTGATTTGGGTTCTTCTAAAATTTAAACAGATAAACTGAGTATGGATATTCAAGGATCAGATCAACAATCAGTTGGATATTTAAGCATAACAATAAGAACAAGCAATTCCACTCATGAAAGTGCAACAGTTTCAACTAAACGTTCCGAAAACTAGCTACCATTAGTGTTATCCATGCTCTATAAAATTTCATAAGCAATGGTACAAAACTTCAAAATTAAGAAATGTCCATTGCATGCAACTATGCCTGACCAAAAGCATCATTGAAGAAATAGGCGTATATTATGTCACGAATTTGACAAGAGTTTTGTTATCATCATCATAATCAGTTACCTCAATTATATGAACTCTTCCACAAATTCAACAATAAAATTTCACAATGAGTTAGAGTAGTTTTATGTCAAACCTCTATAGAGATCCAACTTGATGTAGGCCAAGTACTAGGTCGTGACCGACCTAACAAACTCGTAAGTCGTTCGAAAATGATAGGTCGTATACGACCTAAGAACTTTGAAGATAACAAGAGAGGGATACAAAATGAAGTCCTAGGTCGTGACCGATCTAACGAAGCCCTAGGTCGTGACCGACCTAATAATGCCCTTAAGTCGCTCCAGCGACTTAGTGAAGCTCGCCAACGACCTAGCGGGAATGCACACGCTAAAGAGATAGGTGTTATTGAAACGTTACAGAAGTGTTACAAATCTGATATTAGTAACAGTACAAAAGCGTTTCAAAAATAGTGCTATAAAAGCGTTGCAAATCTGTGTTGCAAAAGCGGTGGTAATCTGTAGCAAATACGTTGCTAATCTGTTGCAACTGAATTAAATATTAGAATATAATCAGTAAATAGATTACCAATATGTTTGTCCGAGTGCAGCGGTGGCTGTTTCCTTGAAACAATATTGCTCCCTATATGCACCAAAGGATATGAGCAATTTGATTTCCCAGGATGAAACGGACGAACTCCGCGGTGCGGTGCTTGCAGGCGGAGCGACGGCGAACCAAAGAGAATACAGTAAAAGAACAGAGATGTTGGGGAAGAAGTTTGACAGAAAAGTAAGTGCATACTTCGTTTTCTGTCTGCCTATTTATAGGCTCGGGAAGATGCTTGAAACGGATGTGACTGTTGGAAAGGTTGCGACCCTTTACCAACAGACGCGACCGTTTTATAGCCGTTATAATTTGAACGGACAAAAATAAAACTGCTCTGATCGGAACAACCAACCAAGCCAAGCCAACCGCCAATTGCAAAGTGCTAAGTGCCTCTAATACGCCTCAAACGCCCATTCGCCCACGCCGCGGATGCGGATGCGGATGCGGGTGCGGGTGCGGGTTCGGGCTCGGGCTCGGGCTCGGGCACGGGCACGGGCTCGGGCACGGGCACGGGCGCGGACGCGCGCGTGCGGGGTGGTGCGTTGCACCACCCGCTAAGATGGCTAAGCTTTCAAGTCTTTCTTGTCTCATTGTAACTATAATAGTGTCCACATCTTAGTATATAAACACCAAATGTTTATTATATTTTAAGATGTGGGACTATTCATAGTCACACTTCCCAATGCATAATAATTGCATTTCTCTTTCTTCAATAAATGCTTCTTTCTCATTCATTATTTCCAACAATAGGTCGCTGCACCGGGTTACGACCTAAGCTGGGTCGCGTGAAGAAGTCCTGAAGCTGGTTCTTAAGTCGCCGCCGACCTATGATAAGTCGTAGGTTGCTTCATCTCAGATTAGGTCGCACGAAACTGGTTGTCTGTTATGTCGCTGAAGGATATTGTGATGAGTCGTTTGCCTTTTTAGGTCGCTGCCGACCTATGTTGCGTCGTTTCTGTTAAGTCGTTGATATGTTGTAACTGATATTGTGTTATGTCGTTGGGCCTGCTAAGTCGTAGGTCGTTCTTTTATACCTCGTGAGTCGTCATGTGTTGTACATATTTGAGTCGCTATTGTGTTGTAACAATCTGATAGGTCGTTAACGACCTATACTAAGTCGTAGGTCGCGTGTGTTGTTGTAGTTCGTAGGTCGTTGTTCTGCTAGGTCGGAAACGACCTAAGTGTTGTACAGTTTTGTGTTGTGAGTTGTAAGCCTATAAATAGGCGGGTGGTCTCATTTGTAATAGTTAAGTTGATTTGAATAAAAACTTTTGTTTTGTTAGCTTTGTGCTTTCACTAAATTGGTAGTTGAGTGTAATCTCCTATCTCCTCTTTCGGCATTCGAGTGCGCTCGAATCAATGATCGTAGAAGCCAATTCACGGAATCAAGTGCGCTTGATCAACGTCTGAAGAATTGCAGATCTTTTTTCACGGTATCGTGCGCGATCAACGTGACGAAGATAGCTAGAATTCGGTATCTTCGGATCAACGAATTTGGGCCATTCAGTATTCTTCATTCCATCGATTGCTACTTTCACAAAATCATCATTTTGTTATTCCGCTGCTGCATCATTTGGTATCAGAGCTAGACTTAGCCAATCATAGCTAAGCCGAGTCTTGGAGCCAATTTATTCGAAAAGTTTGAGAAGTTAATTGAAGCCGAACATCATTTGTAGAAGTTGGTTGTTCATCGTGTTCGTCGCAAGTTGCAACAAGTTTGGAGTTTTCGATCCGTATCATTTTGGATCAAAGGGTTGCGAGGTGTTTGAATTTTGTGTGGAAGCTTTGCGCACCAAAATTGGAAGTAGAAGGCCGTGCATCATTTGGTATATTGAAGTGTTTGAAATTTTGAATCATGCCGCCAAGAAGAGCTAATCGACATCAAAATATTGAAGCTTTGTATAAAAGAGAAGAAGCTGATGAGATGGAGCAAAGAATTAATGAAAACTTTAGTGAGAAGCTTAATGAAGGGATTGGTCGATTAGAGAAGATGATGTTGAAGATGAATCAAAATCGGAGAAGGGTTTCACCTGAATCTAACCATGGAGGAAGTAGAGTCTCACCACATTCCAATCGAGAGAGAAGTGTTGATAATGGTCATAGAAGTATAAGTCGAGATTGTTATAGAAATGATGATGATCAAAGACGTGATAGGAATGTGAATGATCGTGAATGGAGGAATGTAGATAGAAGGGATGTTGGTGGAAGACGGGATGGTAGTAGAGATGTTGGTGGTCAGGATCGACATCGATATACATCAGATTTCGAGGAGGAGTTTGATGGTGGTAGTGTTCATGGACGAGGACGAGGACAAAGAAGGAATCAGTCGGAGTATGATCACAAGTGGGAATCTGGGATGAAGACTGAAATACCAGAATTCAAGGGTGGTATGCAAGCTGAGGAATTTCTTGATTGGTTAGCATATGTTGAGGAAATATTTGACTTCAAGGAGGTTCCGGAGGATCGTAAAGTAAAGTTGGTTGCTACTAGGTTGAGGGGGAGAGCTATGGCATGGTGGCAGCAAACCAAACTTACTAGAGAACGGATGGGGAAGTCAAGGATTGTAGCTTGGGAAAAGATGAAGAAATTGATGAAGGCTACTTTCTTACCTTACAATTACCAATCACTAATGTATCAGAGACTGCAAAACCTGAGGCAAGGGACGAAGGCTGTTACTGATTATGCAGATGAGTTCTACCAGTTGATTGCTCGAAATGACATTATGGAGACAGAAGAACAATTGACCGCTAGATTTGTGGGAGGACTTAGAACACAGATCCAGGATATGGTGTACATGTTCGACCCTAGATCTGTGGCAGAAGCACATCAAAAGGCGTTGGCTTGGGAGAAACAAGGAAGATGTTGGGGAAGTGTGTTTCCAAGTTTTACAGGGCAGAACAAAGGAGCGGGTAGTAGTTCTAATGTTCCTAAGGCATCGAATAAGCCGGTTGTTCATGAAGTAGCTAAACCGAAAGTCAATACCAATTTCAAATGCTATAATTGCCAGGAAGTGGGTCACAAGAGCAACGAATGTCCGAAACCGAAGAAGCGAACGATGATTGCTGAGGTAGAGGAAGATGAGGATGTAGAGGCTGAATGTTCTAATTCATTACATGATGAGGAGGAAGAAAATGTGTCGGGAGACGAAGGGTATTCATTGATGATGAAGAGGTCGTGTTTGACACCAAAGCAAGAGGAAGAAACTAGCTGGTTGAGGAGTAACATCTTTCAATCAACATGTACTATCTTGGGAAGGGTTTGCAAGTTTGTCATCGATGCGGGAAGCTGTGATAATATTATCTCTACAGAAGCTGTGAAGAAATTATCATTGAAAACAGAGAAGCATCCAAAACCTTACAAGTTAGCTTGGTTGAGGAAAGGTGGGGGGGTGAAAGTTGGAAGAAGAGCTTGTGTTAATTTTTCAATTGGGAAGAAATACAAGGATGAAATTTGGTGTGATGTTGTGGACATGGACGTATGTCATCTATTGCTGGGGAGACCGTGGCAATATGATAGGGTTGTGCAACATGATGGTCGTACTAACAGTTATAGTTTCATGTTTGAGGGTACAAAGATTACTTTAATTCCTAAGAAGCGACAACCCGAAGAAAACAAGTTGGAGGAGATTGAAGAATTGAAAACTTTGTTATCTTTGAAGGAGTTTGTTAAGGAGGTAGAAGAGGAGCCTGAAGTATTCTTGCTGATTGGACGTGAGAGTCATGAAGTGGTTGAGATTCCTGAAGAAGTAAAGCCAGTGCTGGGAGAGTTTGACGATGTATTTCCTGAAGAGCTACCAACGGAGTTACCGCCGTTGAGAGACATTCAACATCAAATTGATCTTGTTCCAGGTGTTGTGTTGCCACATAGACTACACTACAGAATGAGTCCAAAGGAACATGAAGAGTTGAGAAGACAAGTGGAAGAATTGCTTGATCAGGGGCGTGTGCAGGAAAGTCTAAGTTCATGTGCTGTGCCAGCATTGTTAGTACCGAAGAAGGATGGAACGTGGAGGATGTGCACTGATAGTCGGGCACTGAACAAGATTACTGTCAGATACAGATTTCCGATGCCGAGGCTTGATGATTTGTTGGATCAGTTGAGCGGGGCTACTATCTTTTCGAAGATTGATTTGAAGAGTGGTTATCATCAAATTCGAATCAGACCAGGGGATGAATGGAAAACAGCATTCAAGATGAGAGAAGGGTTGTACGAATGGCTGGTTATGCCGTTTGGTCTTTCGAATGCACCGAGTACTTTTATGCGGGTGATGAATCAGATTTTTAGACCATTCATTGGGAAATTCGTGGTGGTGTATTTTGATGATATACTGATATATAGTGGAAGTCCAAAAGAACACTTGCAACATCTGAGAGAAGTGTTGATGGTACTGCGACAGGAACAATTTTATGCTGCAATGAAGAAATGCGTGTTCATGACGCATAGTGTTTTATTTTTGGGGTATGTTATATCGGGAGGAGGTATACAGGTGGATCAGAATAAAGTTGAAGCAATCAGAAATTGGCCACAACCCAGGACGATTACAGAAGTTAGAAGCTTTCATGGTTTGGCGTCATTCTACCGAAGGTTTATTCCACACTTCAGTAGCGTAATGGCTCCAGTTACTGATTGTATGAAGGGGAAACAATTTTTATGGTCAGAGGAAGCAGGATTTGCTTTTGAAAGAATCAAGAAGCTTTTGACGACAGCACCGATTCTAGTGTTGCCGGATTTTCAGTTATTGTTTGAATTACATACTGATGCATCAAAGGTTGGAATTGGAGGGGTGTTAAGTGAGAAAGATGTCCTATTGCATATTTCAGTGAGAAGTTATCAAGAGCAAAGATGAGATATAATACTTACGATGTGGAATTTTATGCTATCGTGCAAGTTGTGAAACATTGGAGACATTATTTGTTTCATAAAGAATTTGTGTTATATACTGATCATGAGGCATTGAAGCATATTCAGGGTCGACAAGACAAGATTGCGGCAAGTCATGCTTCGTGGATTGCATACCTACAACAATTTACATTTGTGGTGAAGCATAAATCGGGAATTACGAATAAAGTGGCGGATGCATTAAGTCGAAGAAATCATTTGCTGACTACAATGAAGATTGAAGTAACGGGGTTTGATGTGTTGCCAGATATGTTTGTTGATGATCCTTACTTTGCGAAGTGTGTAGATAAAGTCAAGGAGGGAAAGACGGATGAGTTTGTATTGGTGGATGGTTTTATTTTTAAGGGCAATCGATTGTGCATACCAGAGTGCAGCTTACGCATGAAGATTGTAAAGGAGTTGCATGAGGAAGGTCATGTGGGCCGAGATCGTACTTTGCAATTGATTTCTCAATCTTATTATTGGCCTTCGTTGAAACGGGAAGTTGGGAGGTTTGTGGAGAGATGTCATATTTGCCAAATTTCCAAAGGGACAGCGACAAATGCGGGATTGTATATGCCGTTACCCGTGCCGATTAGACCATGGGTTGATATCAGTATGGATTTTGTTTTGGGATTACCGAGAACTCAGAGGGGAAATGATTCGATATATGTTGTAGTAGACAGGTTTTCGAAGATGGCACATTTCATCGCTTGTAAGAAGACAGCTGATGCCGTCCGTGTTGCTGAGTTATTCTTTAAAGAAGTATATCGCTTACATGGTTTACCAGAATCCATTGTTTCCGATCGGGATACTAGATTTCTAAGTCATTTTTGGCTGAGTTTGTGGAAGATGGTGGGAACAAAGCTAAATTTCAGTAGTGCTTACCATCCGCAGTCCGATGGACAGACTGAAGTTGTTAACAGATCTTTGGGAAATTTATTACGGTGCCTTGTGCAAGATAATCTGAAGAGTTGGGATATGAAGTTATGTCAAGCAGAGTTTGCTCACAATCATGCTATAAACCGTAGTACGAGTTTCAGCCCATTTCAGATTGTATATTCAAGCTTACCAAAGGGGCCGTTGGATTTGACGATAGTACCACAACCAAAGAAAACCATTAAACGGGCTGTTGATTTTGTTGAAGGATTGAAAGAGTGTCATAGAATCGTTCAAGAACGATTGGGAAAGGCGAATGAGAAGTACAAACAATCTGCAGATCTGAAGCGAAGGAGTGTTGAATTTAATGAAGGTGATTGGGTTTATGCAGTGTTAACAAAGGATCGTTTTCCGGTGGGAACGTACAATAAATTGAAAGCGCGGAAGATTGGTCCAGTAAAATTTTTGAAGAAAATCAATGAGAACGCGTATCAATTGAAATTGCCGGATAATGTTCATACTTCTGATGTGTTTAACGTCAAATACTTAGTTCCGTATCATGGGGATGAGTGTGTTGCGGAGGAGGAAGGTGCAAATTCGAGGACGAATTTCTCTCAACCAGGGGAGGATGATGCAGGCCAAGTACTAGGTCGTGACCGACCTAACAAACTCGTAAGTCGTTCGGAAATGATAGGTCGTATACGATCTAAGAACTTTGAAGATAACAAGAGAGGGATACAAAATGAAGTCCTAGGTCGTGACCGATCTAACGAAGCCCTAGGTCGTGACCGACCTAATAATGCCCTTAAGTCGCTCCAGCGACTTAGTGAAGCTCGCCAACGACCTAGCGGGAATGCACACGCTAAAGAGATAGGTCGCTGCACTGGGTTACGACCTAAGCTGGGTCGCGTGAAGAAGTCCTGAAGCTGGTTCTTAAGTCGCCGTCGATCTATGATAAGTCGTAGGTTGCTTCATCTCAGATTAGGTCGCACGAAACTGGTTGTCTGTTATGTCGCTGAAGGATATTGTGATGAGTCGTTTGCCTTTTTAGGTCGCTGCCGACCTATGTTGCGTTGTTTCTGTTAAGTCGTTGATATGTTGTAACTGATATTGTGTTAGGTCGTTGGGCCTGCTAAGTCATAGGTCGTTCTTTTATACCTCGTGAGTCGTCATGTGTTGTACATATTTTAGTCGCTATTGTGTTGTAACAATCTGATAGGTCGTTAACGACCTATACTAAGTCGTAGGTCGCGTGTGTTGTTGTAGTTCGTAAGTCGCTGGTCTGCTAGGTCGGAAACGACCTAAGTGTTGTACAGTTTTGTGTTGTGAGTTGTAAGCCTATAAATAGGCAGGTGGTCTCATTTGTAATAGTTAAGTTGATTTGAATAAAAACTTTTGTTTTGTTAGCTTTGTGCTTTCACTAAATTGGTAGTTGAGTGTAATCTCCTATCTCCTCTTTCGGCATTCGAGTGCGCTCGAATCAACGATCGTAGAAGCCAATTCACGAAATCAAGTGCGCTTGATCAACGTCTGAAGAATTACAGATCTTCTTTCACGGTATCGTGCGCGATCAACATGACGAAGATAGCTAGAATTCGATATCTTCGGATCAACGAATTTGGGCCATTTAGTATTCTTCATTCCATCGATTGCTACTTTCACAGAATCATCATTTTGTTATTCCGCTGCTGCATCATTTGGTATCAGAGCTAGACTTAGCCAATCATAGCTAAGCCGAGTCTTGGAGCCAATTTATTCGAAGAGTTTGAGAAGTTAATTGAAGCCGAACATCATTTGGAGAAGTTGGTTGTTCATCGTGTTCGTCGCAAGTTGCAACAAGTTTGGAGTTTTCGATCCGTATCATTTTGGATCAAAGGGTTGCGAGGTGTTTGAATTTTGTGTGGAAGCTTTGCGCGCCAAAATTGGAAGTAGAAGGCCGTGCATCATTTGGTATATTGAAGTGTTTGAAATTTTGAATCATGCCGCCAAGAATAGCTAATCGACATCAAAATATTGAAGCTTTGTATAGAAGAGAAGAAGCTGATGAGATGGAGCAAAGAATTAATGAAAACTTTAGTGAGAAGCTTAATGAAGGGATTGGTCGATTAGAGAAGATGATGTTGGAGATGAATCAAAATCGGAGAAGGGTTTCATCTGAATCTAACCATGGAGGAAGTAGAGTCTCACCATATTCCAATCGAGAGAGAAGTGTTGATAATGGTCATAGAAGTATAAGTCGAGATTGTTATAGAAATGATGATGATCAAAGACGTTTCTTAAGGGGATACGGATTAGAAGAGTACATTCTTGGACTGCACCTACCCCTGCAAGATACATCACCATCAGTGAAGGATAATTAGTTGACAACAAGGAGTATATAATACATCAACGACAAGACAGTCTCTTAAGTGCATGGTTATTGTCATCGATTAGTGCAAATTTACTGCCTCAAATCATATGCTGCAACACGGCACACGAAATCTGAAGTATGGTTGAACAGATATTCAACACACAATCATCAGCAAGAGTGATGCATTACAAAAGGCAGATGCAAAATTTAAGAAAAGATAATATGTCCATGAGAGAGTACTTAACCAAAATGAAGTCATTGTGTGATTTACTAGGTTTTGCAGGTCATAAAGTGACAGAAACAGAATAAAAACTGGCTATTCTCAATGGTTTAGATGAGGAATACGAGTCAGTTGTAGCAACCATCTCATCGAAAGAAACACTTCCAAGTTTACAATATATTCATTCCACTTTATTGGCATATGAAGGAAGATTAGAACAAAGGAAAACAACAAGTTCAAATTTAAGTATTAACTATGTCTCAAGTGTAGTAATTTTAAAGGCAAAAATCAAGCAAGAAATGCAAATTCAAGAAATGAACAAGGCAATCAAAGAAGCAATCAAACTTACAGAGGCAGATGGAGTAATAACATAGAATATGATGTCAAAATTGTGAAAAGTATGGTCACACAGCAAGTAGATGTTATTTCAGATTTGATCAGAACTACATACCAAATTAACAAGGCAATTCCAATCAAAGAAATTACCATCCCAAATGTCAATTTAGCTCACACAAACCAAGATTCCAAGAATCAAGGAAACAATTCAAGAACCCAAAGTGATGTGGAAATCTTAACTGGGCCAGAAGATATACTGAATGAAGGTTGGTACCCCAACTCAGGTGCAGCTAATCACATTACTAATAATCTGCAAAATCTGAATTTGAACAACAAAGAATACAAAGGTACGCATTCTATTTTTATGGGTAATGGTAAATCAATACAAATCACTCATACTGGAAAAGCAATTATCAAGGGCAAGAAAGAGTTACATCACGATAATTTATTGAGAGTTTCACAAATTAAAAAGAATCTAATGAGTGTATCTCAGTTTACCAATGATAATCAAGTTTGCTTTGAATCCTACCCAAAATTTTGTGTAGTTATAGATTACTAAGTAGGGAAATTTTACTACAGGGTAGAGTTTACATTGGCCTCTATATTTTCAACTTAATGAAGAATCATAAGAATGTTGATGACAAGAAATGGTGTAACTACTCTAGTAGTAATAACAATGTAAATAACAAGAGTGACAGGGACGCGGAAGATGATCTTAAGGCTATTTAACACTAGAGGGGGGGTGAATGGTATTTTAAGAATTTCTTTAAAACTTCTTTGATTTAAATTGATTTAACTATCTTAATGCAAATACACAATCACAGATCAAATCACAGAATCACAAACAGATGCAAATATAAATAAAAAGCAAGTAAAGGAAAGAACACACCAGGAATTTTATACTGGTTCGGTGTTACCCTACATCCAGTCCCGCACAACTCGTACGGCTTTCTATTCAATAATAATCTAGATTACAATCCCTCGATTCCAAGGCAACGAGGTACACCCTCCAGATTCTCAGGTCTCTGGGTAGAACCACTTGATTCACAGGACACAAGTTCACCCGATCGATTTCCAAGGACACGATCACACCTTTATAACCATAAACAAGTTTCTTTGAGTACAAATGTATCTATAACTCTGATAAGCACTGAGATTCTTTGAAGAGAGTGGCAGAGAATCAAACTAGAGATATTCTGGATTGATTCACTTAAGATTTTGGCAGAATATGGATAGGATGATTAGAAAATAAGATAAGAGAGTAAAGAGGAGAGAAAATAAAGAAAGTAGTTACTGGAAAACGTCCATAACAGTCTCTATTTATAGAGAATGAATGGATGTGTCCATTCAAAGAGATTTAAACGAATAGACACTTCTTTTGAAAAACAACCTTTGCTATAACGGGAAGCATGTCGACATGACGAGTAACTATGATGTCGACATGGTCTAGTAAAAATGATGATTTGCTTTTCTTTGAAAATGATGATTTAAAACATATGCAACTTTATTCAAATGGACTCTATGTATTTGTAGAAGGTATTTAGAAGTAGAAATACTTATGAATATATATATGTATATATACTAAAATATATTTAAAATCAAGGTAAATAAACTAAAGTAAATATAATATTAAAATAGATTTTGAGGCTAAAATATCAAGGACAATTTTGAAATCAAAATATAACAAAATGATAAATATGATTTTGAGGCTAAAACATTTTTGGAAATACGAACGAAGGTTTTTCTTTTGAAAAGGAATATTTGAAAATCATTTTATGAAACAAGATATAATTTTGAAAATCATTTTGAATCAAAATTAGTGGATAACAAAATAGGGCTACTATCCGTTCCACTAGATATTTCGTGAGTTCCATCTCACTAGGGTTCCATCCCTTTAACAAGAACGAAGTGGATTCCATTCCACGAGTAAATTGGATAAAAAAGAATGATAGTGCTTTCAAGGAGTTTTAACAAATATCTAACCTAACTATATTATTTGTCTTGAACTCTTGAATATCTTGAATCTCATGAGTCTTCAATCTTGAACTCTTGATCTTTGTCTTCTTTACTGTACAGTCTTCTTTTGTTGATACCTGCATATAGATTTCCTACACATATATATTTTATAACACTTCTATAGTTGTTGTCATCAAAACCACTATCCTATGGACTAACATTCTCCCCCTTTTTGATGATGACAACCTTTGTTTATAAAATATTTATATTCTCCTTATAACTCCCCCTAAATCTAATAACTCCCCCTTAATCTATGCCTAACTAACCTATTTTATACTTCTCCCCCTTTGTCATCAACAAAAAAAATGACACTAACTCCCCCTAAATCTATGATATTAATGATAGTGTTATCATTAATGATACTGAAACTAGATATAACAATGCTAAATATTTTATTCATATCACTATATACATAACTGTTAAATGAAAAGAAAATGCATACAATAAGTAGACAAATCAATCAAACATAAGCACACCTATTTATGTCTTATTACATAATCAATATAGTAAGTTATCATAAATCAACCATGTTTAAAACCAAATCAAGTATTTCAAATCAAATCAATTTTAAACCAAATCAAACAAGTTAAATGTTACGTGGAACTTCAACCCATCCCTCTTTTCCAAAGATGGGATCCGCTTTGATTACTTCCCAATCTTCATCGTCCTGGAGCAATGTCTTCGGTGGATTTACTTGGAGATCCTCTTTGTTGAGAGGGGAGATCATCCATCGTAGTGCATCGAAATGCCTTTCTTGTTCCTTTATCATCTGCATTTGACTCAGTTCTAAGTGCCTCTGATTTCGTAGAATAAAAGTAAGAATGTCTTTGAAGGATTTGAGAGTCTCTTCAAGATTATCACTTAGATTTGAAGAGGATGAAGCCATTTTGACGATAAGTAAGAAGGAAATAAGTAGATAAGAGTAGAGAGAAGTTATGAGAAGTTTTCTGGAAGAAAACAGGACTTAAATAGACAGGAAAGTCGTTTGAAATGAATAGACATAAGGAGTTATTTTGAATTTCAAATTGAAATGTCCATTCAGAATATTACCAGTATATGTCGACATGACCTCTATACAGTATGTCGACATACATAGCAGATTTTGCACATCTTATTTTTGAATTTTCAGTGTATATACATATGATTTATATATATATTACTTGATATAAATAAGAGTGACAGTAAGATAAACAGAGAATAAGCTTCATTTCATACTAGAACAGAGAAGTACATGAATCTCATAGAGAAAACATAAAGATACAACTTTCAATATACCAAATTTCATTGATATACAAAAAGTAAACTCTAGAAACTAGTAGATGAGGATGAAGATGATGAGATATTAAGCTTCTTGTTGACTTTGGAGAAGAACTTGTTCATAGTATTGGACATTTTGTCCAATTTTTTGTTTACGGAGTGTTTGAGAGCTTTTTGATTTTTTACAATTACTCGTTGATTGTGAAGGAGAATTTTGTTTGATGGTCGTGTGGGAAAATCAATACTCTCTAAGGAAGTTTCTTCACTTTCTTCCTCTTCTTCTTCCTCACCTTCTTCTTCTTCACCTTCTTCTTCCTCCTCTTCCTCTTCTTCTTCTTCCTCCTCATCTTCTTGCATTTCCTCATACCCCAATCGTGCTTCTTTTTCTGTTAGTGTTTCGTATGGTTGAAACACGTGCGGAATTTTCATAAGTGAAATATTGGAATGATTAAAAACCTTTCTTGGAAAGAATTCTTCACCTCTCATATCCACTCCAAAGTAATTAAAAATTCTAGTGAGGTATATTCCATGATATAATGCATTCTCTCCCGAATCCAAGTTTTTGTGACGAAATTCATCCAAGATAACTTGTGCCCAATTAATATTATAATTTCCAAAAATTGCAAAAAGAGCCTTACACACTTTTTGAGTCGGGTTATTGTAATTTCCCGATCTCGGAGTAATAGTGCGTTGAAGGAGAAGATTAACAATACGAGATTTTGGTCGAAAAAATTTGTTTTTGAAATCCATTTCTTCCTCAAAAATATTGTGAAAAGTTTCACGATCGGTTTCCTCGATTTCAAAAGAAGAAAGATTGGAACCGGTACTTTTACACTCAAGTATGGTTCCTAAAACATCGGTATCCAAAACAATTTGTGTCCCCTTGACACTACTCCACACTTCATCATCCCTTCCATTATAAAAACCACGATTTAAATTTGCATAAAACATTTTGACAAGGTTTGGATAGCAAACAAAATCATTTTGGTTATTGTCAACCAAGCTTAGAATACCATTGTTTTGAAAGAGAGCATCAATTTCATAAGAAGCGAAGTCATTAAAAATAGCAAAACTACCCGAATGAGCTTTTCAATAAGTTGCATAATTAATGTATGCAAGTATGGCATCTTTATTATTGTAGAGATGATCTTTGGTGGCTTTTGACAGCCTCATTCCGGCTACGTTGCTAGTGGATGCCATTTTTGAAGAGATAAGAGTGTTTGAAGATAAAAGTTGTTTTGAATTTGAATTGAAGATGGAGATAAGTGTTGATAGAAGATAGATATAAAGAGGTTGAATAGGTGGATTCTCTGGTCAAAGAGTCATAACTATTCAGAACATAGGAGTTAGTGAAAAGGTGGAGGGAAATTTGAATTTTGAATTCAAATTTAGAAATCTGATTTGCTACAGGTATGTCGACATTACCAATAAGTGCCATGTCGACATGCACATCAGATTTTGCAAAAATGATTTCAAGCATGTACAAGATTTATATATATATATACTTATATATATTATGACTATTGTCTGAATATATTTTGAAAATATATTATACAGAAAATATATAAAAATAATATTTTATAAATTTTTAAAAGATATTTGAAAAATTTTAAGTTAATAAAATAAATTATATACTTAATTAATAAACTATTCTAAGCAACCAATTTTCAACCAATTAAAATAGTAAACGTGTACCTTGTTTGAGTTCCATATCATCCTGATTATCTGAATTCTGAGTTGTCATAAAACACATATTTGCCAATTCTGTTTTCTGTTCATCATCACTTGAGGACGTATCTGAATCATCCAGTGTTGCTGCAAATGCTTTCTTTCTTTTCTTTGAATATTCTTTGTTTGATTGAGGAGTTTGCTTTTCTTGATGTGGACAGTCTCTTTGATAATGACCAAACTCATTGCAATTGAAGCATTTGATGTTGTTGAGTGATTCAGTGTTATTTCCAAAACTTTTTCTCTTGTGATTATTCATTTTTCTATACTTCAAGAATTTTCGAAAGTTTCTTGTCATGAAGGCTATTTCTTCATCATCATCACTAGAGTCTGATTCACCAGTTAGTGCATTAAAGGCAATGGACTTTTTTTCTGATGACTTATTCTCCCTTCTTTCCTGAATTTGAACTTCATATGACATCAGATTTCCAATTAATTCATCAATCTTTAAGGTACTGATGTTATTTGCTTCTTCAATCGCCAGTGTCTTCAGATCCCATTCTGGAGTGAGTGAATTCAGAATTTTCCTGACTTGATCTTCTTCGGAGATTGCTTTTCCCAGAGATACTAGTGAATGAACAATATCCTGAAAACGACTATACATATCTGGAATAGATTCACTAGGCAACATCTTAAATAATTGAAATTGATTAGTAAGAATAGAAATTTTGGTCTGTTTAACTTTGCTTGTTCATTCATGAGTAACTTGCAGAGTTTTCCAGATTTCATATGCAGTTTTACAAACAGATACCCTATTAAATTCATTTCTATCTAGTGAACAAAATAAAATATTCATGGCTTTTGAATTGTTTTGAGCCACTTCTCTTTGAACGGTCGTCCATTGAGCAAAATCAGTTGTGGGCTCAGTGTATTCAGTTTGTGTCATATTCCATGTTTCTAAACTAATGGATTGTAAATATATCTTCATTCTACATGCCCAATATGCATAGTTACTTCCATTGAAAAGTGGTGGTCTGGCAGTGGACTGACCCTCTATAAATGAACTAGAAATACCAGTGTTGGTAGCCATTGTTACTTTTCAAAAATCAGGTTATGAATACTTTGAAAAACTTGCTCTGATACCAAATGACAGGGACGCGGAAGATGATCTTAAGGCTATTTAACACTAGAGGGGGGTGAATAGTGTTTTAAGAATTTCTTTAAAACTTCTTTGATTTAAATTGATTTAACTATCTTAATGCAAATACACAATCACAGATCAAATCACAGAATCACAAACAGATGCAAATATAAATAAAAAGCAAGTAAAGGAAAGAACACACCAGGAATTTTATACTGGTTCGGTGTTACCCTACATCCAGTCCCGCACAACTCGTACGGCTTTCTATTCAATAATAATCTAGATTACAATCCCTCGATTCCAAGGCAACGAGGTACACCCTCCAGATTCTCAGGTCTCTGGGTAGAACCACTTGATTCACAGGACACAAGTTCACCCGATCGATTTCCAAGGACACGATCACACCTTTATAACCCTAAACAAGTTTCTTTGAGTACAAATGTATATATAACTCTGATAAGCACTGAGATTCTTTGAAGAGAGTGGCAGAGAATCAAACTAGAGATATTCTGGATTGATTCACTTAAGATTTTGGCAGAATATGGATAGGATGATTAGAAAATAAGATAAGAGAGTAAAGAGAAGAGAAAATAAAGAAAGTAGTTACTGGAAAACGTCCATAACAGTCTCTATTTATAGAGAATGAATGGATGTGTCCATTCAAAGAGATTTAAACGAATAGACACTTCTTTTGAAAAACAACCTTTGCTATAACGGGAAGCATGTCGACATGACGAGTAACTATGATGTCGACATGGTCTAGTAAAAATGATGATTTGCTTTTCTTTGAAAATGATGATTTAAAACATATGCAACTTTATTCAAATGGACTCTATGTATTTGTAGAAGGTATTTAGAAGTAGAAATACTTATGAATATATATATGTATATATACTAAAATATATTTAAAATCAAGGTAAATAAACTAAAGTAAATATAATATTAAAATAGATTTTGAGGCTAAAATATCAAGGACAATTTTGAAATCAAAATATAACAAAATGATAAATATGATTTTGAGGCTAAAATATTTTTGGAAATACGAACGAAGGTTTTTCTTTTGAAAAGGAATATTTGAAAATCATTTTATGAAACAAGAGATAATTTTGAAAATCATTTTGAATCAAAATTAGTGGATAACAAAATAGGGCTACTATCCGTTCCACTAGATATTTCGTGAGTTCCATCTCACTAGGGTTCCATCCCTTTAACAAGAACGAAATGGATTCCATTCCACGAGTAAATTGGATAAAAAAGAATGATAGTGCTTTCAAGGAGTTTTAACAAATATCTAACCTAACTATATTATTTGTCTTGAACTCTTGAATATCTTGAATCTCATGAGTCTTCAATCTTGAACTCTTGATCTTTGTCTTCTTTACTGTACAGTCTTCTTTTGTTAATACCTGCATATAGATTTCCTGCACATATATATTTTATAACACTTCTATAGTTGTTGTCATCAAAACCACTATCCTATGGACTAACAAAGAGTACTTTTGATTTCTGTCACTTTAAATTGGGACACCCAAGTGCCAATATTGTAAGACATGTATTGAGAAATAACAATATCAATTTTGAGGATATACCACTGCCATATATGTGTACTTATTATCAAATATGAAAAAGTCACAAGTTACCATTTTCTAATTCCATAACTGAATATTATAAACCATTGCAATTGGTGGCTGCTTATTTATGGGGACCAGCACCAATAAATTCATACTATGGTTATAATTACTACTTGTCATTTATTGATGCATATTCTAGATTCACTTGGATCTATTTTCTTAAGTCAAAAGCAGAAACAAGCATGGCAGTTTTTCAGTTTATTAATGAAGCTGAAAAGCAAACCAACCAATAGCTAAAGGTTATACAAATAGATGGTGGGGCTGAATTCAAGCCACTAAAGGAATACTTAACTTTTTTAACTTCCATTAACCAGGATGATTCTCCCTTTATCAAATACCAAAATTTTCGCCTATTCCACCAAAATTTTAAACTAATGTACTTTGAAATGAGGTAACTTTTATTCATATCCACGGTTTCTTCCAGTTGATCCACAATATAATTTTATTAAGTTAACACCAAAATTATTTGTAACTAATGTGGATAAACTGACAGAATATGTCATTCCAACTTTTGTTCATTTCTTTGCATTTTTACTTTACTATGTATTCTCATACTTGTGGAATACAAAATCTATACATTAGATTACACGCTTATTGCATATATAAAAACTAAAATACATACTCTATCTAATGTGACTACAATAAAATTAGAAAATTCAGGTTTATCTACATATCCTTGTAAGCTTGAATCATTTTCAGATTTGAACTCTCATAAAATATCAAAAGAAACAAAAGATCTAGGATCATCTGCATCTCTTAATCAAGCAGATATGTAAACAATGTTAACATGTTCATATGGTGTCTACCCTCTGTTAGTCTAGCATAAAAAACAAATAGCATGAAAGTGACAACAACAAAATGAATAATGAGTTGGACAATATTTTTTATGTCTATTATTAGTATTGATTATTAATTTAAATCAAAGATTGGAGACACGCCTGATGGCACAAAAGTATCTCATGTGATTCGATAGAGTGATTGAAGTATAATTACTTGGAGAAGTAAATTTGATTTACCTTTACTGTTGTAGTAGAAAAGAAATGGTGGTGTATAATATAAAAGATGAGAAGAAAGAAACATACGTGGTGGATAAACTAATCGTTTTTTTTAAATTATGTAAAAGGTCAAGCTGTTATTTTTATGGGTGTATTAGGAAACTAAAATGTGGATTCATATAAAACTTACCTTGAAATGAACAAAAAAGAAAAGAAAGGATAATTATTTTAAGAGTCAAAAACTTAAATGTACGTTTCATATTGTCATGATTTATACCTTTAAGAATCTGATACAACCACAGTCTGATCACGATTTATCTTGGATCTCGAGGTATTGCGGTTTGGAAAAACATATGACCATGCATGAATCAATAGTTTAACCCTTAAATCGTGAAAACCCTTTACATTTTAATGATACTTTCCTTTTAACATGATATCCGTGGAATAGGTGCATATTATGAGATTTCTCGAAAGAGTGAGGATGTTCCACAGTGATTAAATTGTGATGGTGATTAAATACATGTTGATGGTTAGAGGATTATGAGGTCTTATTGATTATAATGTTCTTAGTGGATCTATTGTTATGATCAAATTAGGGGTGGAGGTAATGTTTGCTTAGGTAAGGCACAAGCCCTTCCTCAATTTTTGTACATCTTTTATGACAAAAGATATTTTAACTAAATTTTTTCTTTTTCCACAAAAAACAATTACTCCGCTCTATCTAAACGTATCACTGAGTCATACATACAATCTTTCTAAACATATCATTGAGCCATACTTACAACCTTGCCCTATCTGAATGCATTATAACTAAATTTTTGTATATTCGGTGACTAGCTCCACTCAGAAAATTTTGTTATATGTCTAGTATACCAAAACAGAGAATAATCAAATATAAACTCGTCGCACAAGTTTATAACTCAGATTTCCACTACACTGGAATTCTGTATTAATTATAATAACAATATGAATGTTGTAAATAAATTACAACAACAGCGTTATACTATTTTGAATAAATAGTATACAAAATTAAAGGGTAGAATGTAGAATAAATGTTCTAACCCGATTTTGTCTGAGGCTCGTCGTAACGATTTCCTTAAGAATTTTATTTCAAAATTCTCCCAAGATACAACAGACGTAATCTGCACGAGATTGTGATGTGTATGATCTTCTGTGTGATAGGACTGAATATGATTTAAGAGATGAAGAGATAGAAGAGATAATTCGGTTTGAAAAATGAGTGAGGAAAGTGATCAGGTTTCCTCCTTATTTATAGCCGAATTCCCAACGGCTGCATCCGTTGAGAAAAGTCGCACCTCTTCGTCAAAAAAGCGTTACTGTTCGCAACAGTCACTTCCTTTCATTTGCAACGCTCCAGAACTGTTGCTGTTTGCAACAGTCGTGTCCGTTCAGTTGCAACGCTCCAGAACTGTTGCTGTTTGCAACAGTCGCGTCCGTTCAGTTGCAACACTCCAGAACCGTTGCTATTTGCAACGGTCGCGTCCGTTCAGTTGCAACGCTCCAGAACCGTTGCTGTTTAAAACGTCGCGTCTCTTCATCGCATCTATTCATATTCAAACAGTAAAACTGTTCACTTTTATTTACCAAAAATATAACCGGGCATATTTTTGGTGATGTGGGATATATCTCATTCACCATCTAAAAGGAATTCCAACAATCCCCCACATGAATGATGATATATCTCTCCCCTACACAAAGTGTAATATCACACAGTTCATATGAAAATAATGCTATATCGAGGATAAGTAGATATTTCACTTTGAACTTTCCCTAGTTAAAACTTATCGGATATACTTGGCTAATCGGTGAATTATTTCATCTTGAACCGTCAGCCGTTATTGTATAACCAGACAATAAGCTTTACAAAGCATTATTTCCCTTCACATCCAATCTCTTGGTTGTGTTCATTTTGGTCCTGAACAATTTTTGGTTCTGCGAGTGTTTTTAGAGAATAAAAGCCTTTTAATATTCTCATAGAGCCGACCCAGCTCACACTAACATAGGTGATCGCAACCATTAAGAGTATCCTACATATACCCCACTTGTTATTTCCAAGATATGGTCATCATTAAAAACATAGTTTTAACCTTTAAATACTTCTGTAGGCATGCATTTATATTGTGCACCATAGGAATGGAGTTGGACTATGTCCACGCAAATACATTACGTCTTGAGTTATTCAGAACTGGTTTGCCTATTGATCCTAGTCCGTGGGATCTCCAGTCGCTAGGATAGGTTTCCGTATAAGATAACTCTTTTTTGTTTAGACTTTTAAACTCATTCCCCTCGATGCGCAGTCAATTTTTTCTCTTGATAAACCTTTAGTAAATGGATCCGCTAGGTTATCATTTGTTCTCACATAATCTATGGAAATAGTTCCATTTGAGAGTAACTGCTTAACTGTGTTATGGCGTCGACGAATATGTCGTGACTTTCCATTATACACAAAGTTGTGCGCTCTGCTTAGCGCAGCTTGGTTATCACAGGGTATGCATATGGCCGGTACAGGTTTAGGCCAAAATGGAATATCTTCTAAAAAGTGACGAAGTCATTCTGCTTCTTCGCCTGCTTTATCTAAAGCGATGAACTCTGATTCCATAGTGGATCGAGCTATGCATGTTTGTTTAGTAGATTTCCATGACACTGCTGCCCCTGCTAAGGTAAAGACATAACCACTTGTTGATTTTGATTCCTCTGAATCAGCAATCCAATTTGCATCACTATATCCTTCTAAGACGGCAGGATATTTTCCATAATGTAAGGAATAATTTGTGGTATTTTTTAAATATACAAGCACTCTCATTAGTGCTTTCCAGTGTTCCTTTCCTGGATTGCTTGTATACCTGCTCAGTCGACTTACTTCATAAGCTATATCTGGTCTTGTGCAATTCATGAGATACATGAGACATCCTATTACACGAGAGTATTCCAGTTGCATTACACTCTCATTAGTGTTTTTATGCAGTACTTCTGATGGATTAAAAGGTGTTCTCACTCCTTTAATTCCATAGTCTTGGAATTTTTCAATCACTTTGTCTACATAGTGTGACTGAGACAATTCAATTCCATTAGGAGTTCTTATTATTTTGATTCCCAAAATAACGTCTGCAACTCCTAAATCTTTCATATCGAAATTGCTAGTTAACATCTTCTTTATGGTCTCTATTACCTGAGTATTTGGACCAAATATTAACATATCGTCTACATATAAACAAATCATCACATATGATTGTCCAATTTGTTTATAATAAACACACTTATCGCATTCATTTATACGAAAACCATTTCTCATCATGACACTATCAAATTTTGCGTGCCATTGTTTTGGAGCTTGTTTTAGTCCGTATAATGATTTTACTAATCTACAGACTTTATTTTCATTTCCTTTGGAAATAAAACCTTCAGGTTGCTTCATGTAGATCTCCTTATCGAGATCTCCATTTAAGAATGTCGTCTTTACATCCATTTGATGAGTTTCTAGACCATAAATTGATGCAATTTCTATTAGCATTCTTATAGAGGTTATTTGTGTTACTGGCGAATATGTATCAAAGAAGTCTACTCCTTCTTTTTGACGATATCCTTTGGCTACTAATCTGGCTTTATACTTGTCGATAGAGCCATCTGCTTTCATTTTCTTCTTGAAAATCCATTTGCAGCCAATAGGTTTTATTCCTGGTGGAATATCAACAATTTCCCAAGTTTTATTACTTAGAATTGAATCAATCTCACTTTGGATTGCTTCTTTCCAACATGAAGATTCAGAAGATGACATTGCTTCCTTGTACGTTTCAGGTTCATGTTCTAACACATATGTGAAAAAATCCGAACCAAATGTCTTGGAAGTCCTAGCCCTTACGCTTCTTCTTGGTTCAACTTCCTCAATCTCATGATGAGTTTCATCTTCATGTGAATTACTTGATTCTTCTCTTGTCCTTTTAGGGACATTATTCCCTTTATTCCTTTTGTGCGGAAACACGTCTTCAAAGAATGAGGCATCTCTAGATTCCATGATTGTATTTACATGAATATCAGTTATATCAGACTTGAATACCAAAAATCTATAGGCACTACTATTTTGGGCTGGCCCTAAATAGTAACAATCTACTGTTTTTGGTTCAAGTTTGACTTTCTTGGAAGGCGGAACTGGAACTTTTGCCAAGCACCCCCACACTTTGAGGTATTTAAAACTTGGTTTGTGTCCTTTCCATATCTCATATGGAATTGTTCCTGTTTTATTATGAGGGACTTTGTTTAATATGTGATTAGACATATTTAAGGCTTCCCCCCACAAGTTCGTCGGTAGACCAGAGGTTAAAAGCATGGCGGTAATCATGTCTTTTAACGTTCTGTTTTTCCTTTCGGCTACACCATTTTGTTGTGGTGAATATGGAGCTGTTGTTTGATGAATTATACCATTTTCGGCACAGAACTGTTCAAATGGTGATTCATATTCTCCACCTCGATCAGATCTCAATATCTTGGTCTTTTTATTTAACTTATTTTCTACCTCAGCTTTGTACTTTATAAATGATGTAATTACTTCATCTTTGCTATTCAAAAGATATACATAGCTATATCGCGTATAATCGTCAATAAACGTGATAAAGTACTTTTTCCCACCTCTTGTAGGTAATGATTTAAAATCACATAAATCTGTATGAACCAAACCTAGTGGTTCGGTGCTTCTATCAACAGATTGAAATGATTTTTTAACCATTTTTGCTTCTACATATGTCTCACATTTGTAGTTCTTATCTACTTGGAATTTTGGAATTAATCCCAAGTTTGATAATATTTTCATTTTTCGGAAATTTATGTGTCCTAATCTATCATGCCATAGTAAAATTTCGTGCGCAAGCAAGTAAGAAACTTCAATTTTATTAATAGCACAATCAGAATACATTGTTTTATTGCCGATAACGACCACATTTGCCTTAAATAGGTCATCACATAAATATCCCCTTCCGATATACATTCCAGCTTTGGACAGAACCATCTTGTCTGACTTGAACACCATTCTGAATCTTTTCTTTGATAATACTGCACCAGAGATGAGATTCTTGCGTATGTCTGGAACGTGGAGCACGTCATTCAATTTGACAGTTTTTCCAGAAGTAAACTTGAGGATAACTGTGCCACTGCCTTCGATCATTGATACTGCAGAATTACCCATGTAGAGTTTTTCTTCGTGATCGAATTTCTGGTATGTAGAAAACTCGTCTACTTCTATGTTATCCACTATATTTGCCTCTTTATTGTGTTCCTTCTTGAGTCTGCAATCTCTAGCAGCATGTCCAACCTTTCCACAAACCCAACATTCACCATTAAACTTTTTGGTTCGTTTGTTGTCTTTTGGTTTGTTGTCCGGAGCTTTCCTTTTCTTCAGGAAATTCTTCTTTTTGTTTTTGGTCTTTGAATCTTCAGCCACAAATGCCTCCTCGCTTTGTTTTGTAATTCCACGGTTATCTGCCTCAATTTTCAATCGGACTATGAGATCCTGTAAAGAGATTTCCTTCTTTTTATGCTTTAGATAATTGCGGTAATCTCTCCACGACGGTGGCAGTTTTCCCGTGATGGCTTCAACCAAAAACGATTCCCCAACCTTATGACCTTCCGCTTCGAGTTCATGAATAATGATTTGTAGTTCATGCAGTTGAGCAGTCACCGGTTTGGAGTCGACCATCTTGTAGTCCATGAATTTGTCTACAATGAATTTCTTAAGACTGATATTCTGCGTCTTATACTTCGTGGCAAGTGCATTCTAGAGTGCTTTTGCTGTCTTTAGAGGTTGATATACTTTGTATAGCACCTTGTCGAGACAATTCAGAATATAGTTTCTGCATAGGAAATCGGAATGTTTCCATGTAGCAACATCTGCTTCCTTGCCTGGTGAAGAAATCGGTTCCTCCTCCTCGAGATACCGTTGCAGACCGAGTGTGGTGAGGTAAAATAACATCTGATTCTGCCATGTTAAAAAATCGTCACCATCTCCCTTGAACGGTTCAGGTCTGTTATGAGTAGTAATCTTTGAAAATTCTACTGTTGTCATCTCTGTTTTAGTAAGAAAACAGATAAAATTCTTAAGATGTTATATGTCTAGTATACCAAAACAGAGAATAATCAAATATAAACTCGTCGCATAAGTTTATAACTCAGATTTCCACTACATTGGAATTCTGTATTAATTATAATAACAATATGAATGTTGTAAATAAATTACAACAACAGCGTTATACTATTTTGAATAAATAGTATAACAAAATTAAAGGGTAGAATGTAGAATAAATGTTCTAACCCGATTTTGTCTGAGGCTCGTCGTAACGATTTCCTTAAGAATTTTATTTCAAAATTCTCCCAAGATACAACAGACGTAATCTGCACGAGATTGTGATGTGTATGATCTTCTGTGTGATAGGACTGAATATGATTTAAGAGATGAAGAGATAGAAGAGATAATTCGGTTTGAAAAATGAATGAGGAAAGTGATCAGGTTTCCTCCTTATTTATAGCCGAATTCCCAACGGCTGCATCCGTTGAGAAAAGTCGCACCTCTTCGTCAAAAAAGCGTTACTGTTCGCAACAGTCACTTCCTTTCATTTGCAACGCTTCAGAACTGTTGCTGTTTGCAACAGCCGCGTCCGTTCAGTTGCAACGCTCCAGAACTATTGCAGGCGTCCGTTCAGTTGCAACACTCCAGAACCGTTGCTGTTTGCAACAGTCGCGTCCGTTCAGTTGCAATGCTCCAGAACTGTTGCTGTTTAAAACGTTGCGTCTCTTCATCGCATCTATTCATATTCAAACAGTAAAACTGTTCACTTTTATTTACCAAAAATATAACCGGGCATATTTTTGGTGATGTGGGATATATCTCATTCACCATCTAAAAGGAATTCCAACAAATTTATGTACAAGCCACCTTATCATACGACTTTTCATATTATTCTTGATCATATGATCATGTACCATATCAATATATATTCTCCCCTCACAAGCTAGTCTGTCAGTATATGTTTGTATTGTAAACATATAAAGATCATTACATGCATGAATGCAAGGTTAATCGAAGTTATTTGTTGCCACAACTCAATTTAACACATGTAAACACACAAACCAAAGAAATATCTATATTAACTGCCTTTTACAAGTTTCTAACCCTAGCTTAAGGGTAAAGGGACACTTTGCTGACCAACCCAAGCGCCAAACACTTTAATTATGCACCTAAAGACAGATTTTCTAGTATATGGAGTTGCAAACAATTGGTTTTCAAAAAAAGTTGCCCCACCCAGTAGGTTACTATAACCAATGGATTTAGGTTCTTCTAGATCGGTCCTACAAGAACACATGTGTAGAAGGTTGACAAATCATCACTGCTTGGTTTTCTTCATTATCAGAAGAAGAAGAAAAATACCAATTCAAACCCAAACAAAAACAAATAAAAATAAAGCGAGGTTATTAAGATATAATTTATGACAATGAATTTCAATTGTAGAATCTTCAGTAAATTTTAAATACAAATAAAACATAGTAAAATTTAACGATCAAAATTTATCTTACCACAATATTTGAATCTCAATAGATTTTCTCATAAATAAAATAAACATTGTAAAACACTTTAAATGATGGGAAAATCTATTGAAAAATAGAATGATGACATAATTGGTGATACAATGAATCTCAACCATTGAATTTCTCTTTGATTTCAACCTCATATGTAAACATAATAAGACCCGATGAATCTATTGTGTCTAAATGGCATGCCCTTACAAAATTGAATATTGGATTGCACTTACATAAAACCCACGTTCTCGGTACACATACAAAGTACTCTTAAACACAAAACATCTACATTTTAATGATGCAAACAATTATTAAATGAAAATTGTAACGTAATATCAGGATAGAACTCTTAAACGGACAACATTTCATCGATTTTTTCTGTTTGATGACTTTGATCTTAGTTATAATAATCAACAAAAAACTATCGAGTGGATCATTCCATAGTTATCCAATAACTATCAGTACGTTACCCCTTGGTCCCCCAGCAGTCATAAGTAATATACTGTCCAACATTTAGACAGCGTTACGTACTCTGGTTTCAATGGATACATCGATATCCAATCTCGATACATCTTGACTAGGAACCTTTAAAATGATATATTTGTTTTTCATTGTGATAAATTACTCATGGTTACAACACTTTGTAACTACTATCACAAAACATATCATTTATGGATTTTCTATTAAATATACGTATAATTAAATCAGTTAATTAATATAACACGTTATATCAAGTATATATAATAGAAAGAAAACACCTTTTATTTCAAAAAAAATTGGTTATCGAGCTAGATAATGTAACAAATGACATAATTGCCGATAGAGCATACCTCTAACTCTATCAGATTTAAGGCCAGAGAGGAAACAATTTAAAATTGCATCGGGTGGGAGGTTTGTGATTCAGTTTCATATGCTTCAAAGGCAGATTGGTATTCTTCGATGGAGTTTGTTTGGCGTAGTTTAAAAAGTGTTGATTGTGGTTTGATGAAGTAGGAAGGTCTGAAGCGTTGTTCGAGGGCTTTGGTAAGGTGTAGCCAAGAGTAAAGTTGATGGTTTCTATGCATCCACTGGAATCAAGTGAGAGCTTGGCCGGACATGTAGAAACTTGCAAGGTTGATTCATTGCTCATCGGGTGTGTAATGATATGCAAAGAACCGTTCGGCTTGAAAAATCAAATCCAAGAGGTTAGAGCCATTGAATGTAGTAAGATTGCATTTAGGAGGTCATGGGAGGGTGAAAGCATGAGTTGGAAGTAGTGGTTGTGGTTGGGTGTGTTGGTTGTTCGAAGTTAAGAATGATGGATGTGATGGAGATGGAGGGGTGTTGTTTGTGGATTTTGTGGTGAGTGGTTCAGCAAGAGATTGTTGGATTTGTTGTAGAGTAGTTTTGATTTCGGTAACGTCGTTTTGTTGAGTTTGGAGCATGGTTGCATGGAAGGATTGGGTGGTTTGGATAGATTCCATGGTTTGTTGGTGGATGGCTTGTTGGTTGAGGGCTTCGTCGGAGTGGCGAGTCATGGTTCAAAACCGTGTGAAAGCACCAAAATGATAGGTCTAGTGCCTTGTTTTTGTTATTAACGGCAAAAAATAGAGGTTTGATGAAGGAGAGTTGAAGAAAGAGGAGAAGAAGCAGCTGTAGAGTGGAGAGAATTTTTTATCAGCCAATGCAATACTCATTTCATTCATTACTAAATGTAACTCATTGCATACAGCAACGCTTACATTTAGCAAATTCTAGAATAGCCACGTGTACACATTACATAAGCTACTTTTGTAAAGCAATACAAAATAAATTCTGGTACCTTGCGGGTAGATCAAACTCTCCGACCCCTTCTGTCTATCCCATGTGCCACAGCGATCTAAGCAATCAAACATCACAATCAAGAGCATCTCCAATAAAAGATCGAAAACTACAAAATGTAAGGTCTCAAAACTCGCTTCAACGGTTATTATATTTTGTAATCGATTACATATTTAGATAAAATGGTTATAAATCTGTAATTGTATTGGACGCTTGTTCAACAGTCGTTCTATTGTCAGACACATGTCGAACAAACGTCTGACATCAGATGCATGTTGAACAAACGGTCGTTGATTAGGCACGTGCCTAATAATTGAACATGGACGCTTGTTCAACCGGCGGCTGAAACTTAAACGCTTGTTAAACAAGCGTCTATCACTTATCCAGATGTATGCGCTATTTGAACAAGCGCTTCAAATAGCGCTTGTTTCCATTTCTATTGGAATATGAAAATGTAATTTTTAATCTCAAAATGGTTGGTAACGTTGAGGCGTGTTTTTATGCAATTTATACGGTTTTTCAAAAAATAAAACCAAGACATACATCCCACTACATCAAAATAGATTGGATACTTCAATACAATAGCAAAAACTAAATACGTGTCTAACAGGAATTGAATGAACAAGTTTTAGTCATATGAGGCATGAGAAGAGGAGATCATACTGCTTTGGGCGAAATTTCAAGCGCAGCATCTTTAATACGAGGCAAATGCTAGTGATATGAGGCATAAGAAGAGAAACTCCGTTGCCCTTACAAGTTCCTGAAGGAAAATTTTGAAGCATATTAGACTGTGCTCTTCCTTCTATAGCTTCCTATCAAATTCATTAAACGTAACAATACAGGTTCCAAGAAGGGCATTTAACAAGAGCAAGAGGAGAGGAAATGAGAGGAAGCTGGATCGGCGGTGGAGCAGGCACCTGCCAAGGCGGCGATTCCGGGCAGCAGCGAAGGAGTAGAGGTCAGACGAGTGGTCACAGCAGTAGGTCGACTGAAGAGAGAGGAATGGAAGATGGATAAATCCAAGGGATTCCCTGAGGTGGCGTCGGAGGGGGAAGGGTGGCAGTCTTATTTGGCAGTAGGCGATGGATGAGCTCGGTCCACCTAGAAGAGATGTAAATCTGGTCTCAAAAAAAGTTACTTTGCACTTTGATTATAGAAAATACAAAGTAATCTGTAGTTTTTCTAATTTTGAATTTTTTTTGAAATTTTTGAAAAACGCAAGTTAAGTTGCAATTTTTATCATTAAACTGCAAACTAACTTGTGCGTTCCGATTTAGAAATAAAACAGTGACCTAATTTACATGTTAATCGCTACAGTGACTTTTCTTATAACATCAAAAATAAGGATCTTCGGCATAAAACCTCAAATTTTAATGGTTAGAATTTTGACATGGGCACGGGTCAAAGAGCCTCATATATAAGTCCCGTCGCCTTGGGATGACGGTTGAGTCATGCTATGAAGTTTGAAAATGGATAAGTCAATTTGAAGGGTTCATACCGAAATCCAGGGAATTATTCATATGAAATATTTGATTTAACATCAACAAATAGATTAAGTTCGAGCATAAATTCTGATCACCATCGGGCCTTCTAACCTTGTTGGTATTTGGTTATGCCGAATTAACCGATCAAATCAGTTCAATACGATTAGTTCGGTTCGACTATAAAATAAAATCGGTTTGTACATTAATTTTGTTCAGTTATAGATTTAACAGAATTATTAAACTTTTATACCAAAATTAGTGATATTACAATAACTTTTACAGTTGGTTTCATAATAATAAAACACACATTACTTGTAAAAAAATTAGTTAACTTTCCTTGTAAATATCAACAAATGCTCAATAACTACTCTTGAAACAAAAGTTTATGTTTATCTTCGGGTAAACTAAACATTTGACATATGATGATTTCTCTTATCTGTCTTTTTAGTTCGGTTAAATCGATTACCGATTGAATTAACTGAATTAATTCGATTCGGTTCGGTTTTCAATTTTTTCGGTTCCAGTTCGTTTATACTTTTTACCTCAAAACCAATCGAACCAACTGAATGCTCACCCTTAAGGTTGTGCATTTATTGGTTTGAATCAAATAAACCAACCAAACCAAATAAGTTTGGTCGATTCGGTTCGATTTTGTTAGTTATTTGGTTAAATTTTGTTTTTGTTTTTTGAATTTTGTTCCGTTCGTATTCAGTTTCAGATTTTAGTATTTGAAAATTGAACCAACTAATCAAGCTAAATATAAAATTTTAATTATTGCAAAAGACCATGGTTATCAATATCTATATTATTCTAATATTGTTAACAAAATTATTTTTCTTTCTATTTATGTCGATCTGTTTATAAGAGAAACAATTAGTTTCTAAAAGTTAAAGCATTGTTATATATTCAAACAGTATAAACTTAACCAATTTGTTTCAATCTAATATTAATTTACCAACTACATAATCTAGGGTATTTAGTCACAAACCAACCAAATTGAGCCAATTATTTCAATTCGATTGGTTTTCGTTTCAAAATTATTGGTTTGGTTCGGTTTTTATTTGCCAAACGATTAATTTGGTTTTAATATCTTTTGTCTGTTTTGAAACCGAGCCAATCATATGCTCGGTCACAGTTAAAATTCTCTAATCACTTTTTAATATAAGTTCTTTCCAATAGTACCTCTCGCGCTTTAAAATACGTTATCTCATCTTTAAAGATAAAATATCACGCATCAACCATTTATAAATAAAAAATCATAGTTTTCATTTCTTTGTCATCGCTGTTACTTTTCATTGTGCGACTCCCGCTTCCATTAGGTCGATCTCCTCTTTACCATCTTTGCTCTATCTTGTCAAAATCCAAAACTCTAGATCACGCATAAACTAACTTCAATCAATTTGATTTTAATATGCACAAAACCGAAAATGTTAATGTTGGAGTTTCATCATTTGAAGAACATGGTTATAATTTTTGTTTTCGATCAATTTAACTTAACTTGAATCAATTCTTTAAAGTATGTATTATTGTAGAAATTATATGAAGTTATTTTGAAAAAATATAGAAATTGATGTTAATTATATAAAAGAAGATTGAGAGGATGACGATTGATATGAAGAGTTATATGGAGATTGAGATAGATCCCCTCCATGACCTTTTTTTTAAGTAATATTGTGGATTAGGATTAAGGGTTTGAAGATGAAGAGACTAGATGGGAAAGAAAGATTTGTAAGATGAAGAGAGAGAAAAACTAAAATTGTGGGGATGTTAAATTGATAATTTTTCTTTTGTTTTTACAAGGAGAAAATCACTAATTTTGATTTTCCTATGAACAAAAAAAAATTAATTGAAAAGTTAGCTTTTTTTAACTTCCATTAACCAAGATGATTCTCCCTTTATCAAATCCCAAAATTTTCATTTATTCCACCAAAATTTTAAACTAATGTACTTTGAAATGAAAAAAGAAAAGAAAGGACAATTATTTTAAGTGTCAAAACTTAAATGTACGTTTCATATTGTCATGATTTATACCTTTAAAGATCTGATACAACCACTGTCAACCTTGAATCTCGAGGTATTCGGTTTGGAGAAACATATGACCATGCACAAATCGACAGTTTAATCCTAAAACCGTAAAAACCACTTACATTTTATTGATGCTTTGCTTTAAACATGATATCCATGGAATATGTGCATATTATGAGATTTCTCGAAAGAGTGAGGTTATTTCCACGACGATGGTGATTAAATACATGTTGATGGTTAAAGGATTATGAGGTCTTATTGATTATCATGTTCTTAGTGGACCTATTGTTATGATCGAATTAGGGGCGGAGGCAATGTTTGCTTAGGTAAGGCACAAGCTCTACCTCAATTTTTGTACATCTTTTATGAAAAGTTATATTTTAACTCAATTTTATCTTTTTTTCAGAAAAAACGTATCACTAAGGGTGTGTTCTTTTTTTAAAATGAAAGGGGTAAATGAAAAGGGCAAACGAAAGGGGCTGGGAAAGAGGTAAGTTCGCGAAAAAGGAATGCGCTCTTTTCACGAAAGAGGCAACGGGAAAGAGGTAAAATTATTATTTTATTTGTGTTAATTATTTTTATATAAAATAGATATGTACCGAATGCATAGTTAAGAATTCAAAATGCGAAATACAAAGCAAAATCTACAAATACAAACTACATAATGAAGAATGCGTAATAAAAAATACATATAATTCTTAACGTAACCCAGCAGTAACTAGTTCATTTCGTATGGTATCTCGAACTAATGTCATAGCAGTTGTTGTTGCAGTTCTTTGAACTTGTTCACGATCATTATTTCCACGGTTCTGAATGCTATAATACTCTTCCAGATATTCTTCGGGCACCAGATCCGGATTATCGTCAGATACCATACTCGAATGGTAGTAGTTGAAAACTTCATTTTTCGACTTTGGTTCATTCTGTGTATCATTGAAATCTGGAATATGGTATCTTAAACAGCGATAAGGAGGTAAATATCCTTCCATTAGTGGATACCCTAAATCCACTAAATAATATTGTTCTCTTGGCGGATGCAAAAAATTCAAACTTGAAGTATTTACAACTTCACGAAAGATTATAGTATCATGGACAGTTCCTTCCCACCCTGTCCTTACGAACGTAAATGTTAAGTCAAAGGCGCATGCAACCATTATATTATGTGTAGGAACACCTTTACGTTCTACAGATCGTTGCATATCCGCTTGAGGAACATGAGCCATTACATGTACAATTTCTAAAGAATGGGTAATATCGTGGTAATGAACTGATTTGTTCTGGAATTCTATTAAATTAAGGATCTATCGACCTAATAATATCCACAGACATTAACAAAACAAAATCCAAAACTTTATGAAAATAACGGCTAACCGTGTTAAGTGATCGTTGAAATCTTTCAGCAACCTACCGTACAGGAATAGCCAAAGCGATTGTATATAGAAAATTGACTACCATTTCTCTAACTGTAATGTGCGTCGCCGGCTGCAAACCATAACTTTTCAACCGCTCACACAGCGACATAAAACAAAGCCTCTTCATTCGGAAATTTCGTTGACAACGTTCTGCATGGCCTGTAAGCATATCATTAACCCAATAAATACCGGTAACTTCAGAATCGAGTATCTGGCTCGTTTGAGGTCCACATGTGGCATAATATAGTCTAAGAAACTATATATCTTGCAAATCTTCAAAATCAGAATCATCACTTTTTTCATTTGGATCTGCCATTAGGGATGAAGAAAGTAGAAGAGAAGAGAGTAGAATAAAATGATGAAGAAGCGGAAGAAAGTAGGAAATATATAGGAGAGGTAGTTCGGGTGAACCGTTGTGGGGAGCCGTTCGCGTCGGACGCGTCGGACGCAAACGGCTCCCCAACAACGGTTCACCCGAACTGAGCAAACTGGTGGATCTCACGTTCGCTGCGTCCGACGCGTCCGACGCAGACGCCAACTTCACATGACCATTTCAGCAAAAGCACGGTACCTAAGTCATACCTACAACCTTTCTAAACGTATCAGTGAGCCATACCTACAACCTTGCCCTATCCGAATGCATTTTAGCTAAATTTTTATACATTCGGTGACTACCTGCACTCTGAAAATTTATGTACAAGTCACCTTATCATATGACTTTTCATATATTCCGGATAGTATGATCATATACTATACCAGTATGTATTTTCCCCTCACTGGTCGGTCGGCATATGTTTGTATTGTAAACATATAAAGATCGTTACATGCATGAATGCAAGGTTTGTCGAAGTTATTTGTTGCCACAACTCAAATTAACACAAGTAAACACTACACAGCGAATAAATATCTATACTAACTGCCTTTTACATGTTTCCAACCCTAGCCAAAGGGTGAAGAACATTTCGCTAACCAACCCAACTGTCAAACACTTTAATTATGCACCTAAAGTCAGATTTCCTAATATATGTAGTTGTAAATAATTGGTTTTCAAAAAAGTTACCCAGCCCAACCCAGTAAGTTGCTCTAACCAATGGATTTAGGTTCTTCTGGATCGGTCCTACAAGAACATGTGTAGGCTCACACCAAAATCCAAAATGGGATCCTGAAGGTTGACAAATCCTCACTGCTTGGTTTCCTTCATTATCAGAGGAAGAAGAAATACCACTTTAAATCCAAACAAAAACACGTATAAATAAAGAGAGGCTATTAAGACATAATTTATGACAATGAATTTGAATTGTTGAATCTTCATTAAATTTTAAATACAAATAAAGCATGGTAAAATTTAAAGGTTGAAATTTATCATACCACAAATTGCCTCTATTTGAATCTCAATATATTTTCTCATAAATAAAATAAACATTGTAATACACTTTAAAAAATTGAATATCATATTGCAGTTACAAAAAACCCATGTTCTCTGTACACGTTCAAAGTAAATTCAAACACAAAATATGCAGTAATCTGCACTTTTCCTGATGCAAACAATTATTAAAAGAGGATTATGATACAATATCTACACACACTAGACCCAAACGCACAATCACGGCACCTGCACGATATAGAGAATAAAGACGTGTGCACCAAGAAATGGCTCAACTAATTAAAGCACTACAAGACAAGAGAATCTTCTTTATTTTTCTGCAATTACAAATTATGTATGCAATTAGTTACAATGTTTCTAGAAAGTGTAGCCACTTGGCACTATCCTATCCAATAGTTTGTAACCACTCTACCTATATATCAGTAGGTAATGATGAATGAAAGGTATGAGATGAATATATAACTCAAATTTCTCTCCTCAATTCTCTTATCCTTCCCTCCTTCTCCTTCCCTTACTCTCCTTCTCCTTCCAACCTGCATCATTTGGTGCTTTCACTGAGCCAACTCCAACTCCCTCTTAACCTTCAACCATGACCCGACAAACCGATGAACTCCTCCAACAACTACGCGACTCCTCCACAAACCAACAACAAACCGTTGATTCTCTCCAAGCTTCGTTTGCATCCCATGACACCTTACTCCAAAAACAACAACAACAAATCACCGATATCCAATCATCCCTCATCCAGATCACTCAAACTCTTGCCAATATCAACTCCAAACTTCCCACCACCCCACCACCATCACCACAACCTACACTCAGCTCCCAAAACAGTACAAACATTCCACCTTCCCACTACCGACCTCCACCCCCACCTCCTCTTCTCACAACGCCTATCACAACACGAACTCCAAAATGTGAGCTAACGCAATTCGATGGCACAAACGCCTTGGACTGGATTTTTCAATCCGAACGATTTTTCACATACCACTCCACTCCGCAAGAGCAACGAGTTGAACTAGCAAGTTTCTACATGAAGGGGCAAGCCCTCACATGGTTCCAATGGATGTACCGCAATAATCAACTCACCTCTTGGCCCAATCTCACCAAAGCAATGGAACAACGATTCGGACCATCTTCCTTCATCAACCCGCAAGCCACGCTGTTCAAACTTCGCCAAACCGGATCTATCGAAGAGTATCAATCCTCCTTCGAAACCATTAGTAACCGTATCACCACCCTACCAACCGACTCACTTCTCCATTGTTTCATCTCCGGCCTCAAAACCCACATCAAACACGAGCTACTCATCCTCAAACCCGCCTCCCTTTCCGACGCCATCGACCTCGCCAAGCTTATTGACAGCAAATCATTCGAATCTCGCTCTTCATTTTACAAACAGCCCCTCAAACATTCACAACCTCCACTCTTGACATTACCTCCTATTCCACCACCCAAAAGTATACAAAACAACTCGTCCAACACAACCCCATTCAAAAAGCTTACCGTCGCCGAGATGCACCAAAAGCGCGCGCAAGGGTTATGTTATCACTGCGACAAACGATACGAACCAGGGCACCGCTGTCAAAACCCCATCGCGCTGTTGCTCCTTCCCGACGATGATTCGGCAGCAAACCCGCACAAATCTGAACAAATTCCAGCAGAAATCAACCCAGATCCGCCCTTGGTTGATTTGGGATCGCCATTCGAGGAGGGATTCCTCCACGCGCTGGTCGGCACAGCAAATCCCAAGGCCTTGCGTCTCCAAATCGCCATACTCCAGCAACAGCTATCCGCGTTGATCGACACAGGCAGCACACATAATTATATACATCCGCGTGTGGCTCGGTTTTTGAAGCTTCCCATCGACGATTCCACTCAATTCGCGGTAATGGTTGGGAACGGGGAGAAGCTTAAAAGTTTGGGAGTATGCCGTAATGTACAGATGGTTATTGGGGACTGTAAGTTTTCTTTAGACTTACATTTATTGGAATTTATGGGTGCGGATATAGTATTGGGCATTCAATGGTTGGAAACACTTGGTCCAATCACCATAGACCACAAAGCCTTGACTATTTCTTTTCTTTATAATCGAAAACCAATAACCTTTTCCGGCCTCTACAACTCCACTAATCCAACGGAAATCTCCCTTCTCCAATTAAAACGACTCGACTCAACAAACTCCATAGCTCATTATTTCCACATTCAACTAGACACACCCAGTCCACTTCCATCCCTCTTCAATTCCAACTTACCACCACCAATTCAAAACATTTTAGCCAATCACAAAAACCTCTTTAATACTCCCGTCGACCCTCCACCTCACCGTCATCTCGATCACCATATTAATCTTCAACCCAATCATGCTCCCATCAACATTAAACCATATCGTTACCCTCACTTCCAAAAATCCGAAATCGAAAAACAAATACAAGAAATGTTGGCCACCAAAATCATACGTCCTTCTACTAGCCCGTTCTCCTCTCCCGTACTTTTGGTTCGAAAGAAAGATGGCACTTGGCGTTTTTGTGTGGATTATCGAGCCCTTAATGCAATCACTATAAAAGATCGCTTTCCCATTCCGACCGTCGATGAGCTCTTGGATGAGCTACACGGTGCGTCTCATTTTACCAAACTGGATCTACGAAGCGGTTATTTTCAAGTCCGCGTTCACCCACCCGATATTCACAAAACGGCATTTCGCACCCATGAAGGACATTATGAATTCATCGTCATGCCCTTCGGTCTCACTAATGCACCCTCCACATTCCAAGCCACAATGAACAAAATCTTTCAACCACACCTTCGTCGTTTTATTCTCGTTTTCTTCGACGACATACTTATCTTTAGCCCATCATTAACCACTCATCTCACCCACCTTGAAACCACACTCCACATACTCTCCCAACACAAATTTTTTATTAACCTCTCCAAATGTTCATTTGCACTTACCGAAATTGCATATTTGGGCCACATCATTTCGGGTCAAGGCGTTAAAGTAGATCCATCCAAAATTCAAGCTATGGTTGATTGGCCAACTCCTACTACCATAACGGAGCTTCGTGGATTTCTCGGCCTCACGGGATATTACCGTCGTTTTATTCAACATTATGCCCGAATAGCCAACCCACTCACCAATCTTCTAAAACAAAATGCATTCTTATGGGACCTCACCGCCACAAACGCGTTCCAACAACTCAAAGTTGCCGTCACAACTACACCTACACTCGCCCTTCCCAATTTCAACCAACACTTCACAATACATACCGATGCTTCCATCACCGCCATTGGAGCCGTCCTCTCCCAAAACAAACACCCCATCTCCTTCTTTAGCAAAACACTTCCCAACCTCCTTCAACGGGCCTCTACATATAGCCGAGAGATGTATGCTATCACATCCGCCGTTAAACGTTGGCGTCACTATCTTCTAGGCCACCAATTCACCATTGTTACCGACCACCAAAGTCTCCGTCAACTACTGACTCAAACTATTCAAACACCCGAACAACAACGTTGGCTCACAAAATTATTGGGTTTCGATTTCACCATCCAATACCAACCCGGACCTTCCAACACGGTTGCCGACGCTTTATCCCGTTGGACAACCGAAGCACTTACCCCCCTACAACCACTCAATACAACACAATCACCGCTTCCGCATTCACCATATATCACAACCGGGACTGTTCTGCCAGGAACTGCACCTGATCCTATCAGCCAACAACCCAATGGCCAACTCCACAGCCTAACTTATCCAACCTGCCCCATCCCCACACAGCAGACCACACCCAGCAAACCATCCACCCAACCTACCCGCCTACCACTCCCTCCCAATGCAGCAGAACCCAGCCCAGTTGCAACCCTCACAAATCCGCACCCCCCTCCACTTCACAATGCCCTCTCTAGACCCAACTTCCACCTACTCACTGCCATAAAAGCGGCCCTCCAGCAAGACCCGACCAGCCAGCACCTCTTCCGCCAAGCTTCCACAACTAACGGACCACCACACCTCCAAATCCGAGATGGATTACTACTGTTTCACAATAAAGTCTTTGTTCCTGGGATCGATGGACTACGCGAACAAATAATGGCGACATTTCACGCTTCCGCTCTTGGTGGCCACTCAGGTATTCAAGCAACGATAGCTCGCATTTCCGCTAATTTTTATTGGCCTAACATGACAGGGATGATCAAAGACTTCATTCGGCAATGCTCCATTTGTTTACAATCCAAACCTGAGAACTCAAACCCCAAAGGCTTGCTTCAACCCCTACCCATTCCTACCCGCATTTGGGAAGACATCTCTATGGACTTCATCACCCACCTTCCACCATCATCGGGCAAGACAACGATATGCGTTATTGTCGATCGCCTCTCCAAGTATGCTCATTTCATTGCCCTACCCACCTCATTTTCCGCTGCGCAACTCGCTACACACTTTATCCAAGACTATGTGCGCCTTCATGGATTTCCACGCACCATTGTTTCCGACCGTGATCGCCTCTTCATTAGTCACTTTTGGAAAGAGTTATTTCGCCTTCATGACACACAGTTGAAAATGAGTAGTGCGTATCATCCCCAAACGGACGGACAAACCGAAGTAGTTAATCGTTGTCTTGAAACCTACCTACGCACAATAACCGGCGACTCCCCTTCCAAATGGACTACTTTCTTACCATGGGCCGAATGGTGGTACAACACTAACCATCACTCTTCCCTCGGCATGTCACCATTCCAAGCGGTATACGGTAGACCTCCGCCCATTCTTTCCGATTATTGCCAGGGGGATACCAACATTAATGAACTTGACAAATGTCTTGTTGATAGAGATGCTCTTCTCCAACGGCTCAAAGAAAACCTCTCCAAAGCACAACTTCGCATGAGGAACCTTGCCAACCAACACCGCACGGATAAGGAATTCACTATCGGTACATGGGTCTTCGTCCGTCTCCAACCTTATCGTCAACTCACCTTGGGAAACACACATCACAAACTTGCAAAAAAATATTTTGGACCCTATGAAATCATTGAACGAATTGGTTCAGTTGCCTATAGGCTCCACCTACCCCATGACTCCAAAGTCCACCCCGTCTTCCACATCTCCATGCTCAAGTACTGTCCCAACCCACACTCCACTCTTCCGATCCCACTTCCCACACTTAACCATGATGGCCAACCACTTTACCAACCTTACAAAGTGCTCGCTCACCGACATCCCACACCCAACAACCATCAGGTTCTCCTCCAATGGCAAGGACTCGATCCCAAAGAAGCAACATGGGAGGATCTCTCACAAGTCAAACAGAGTTTCCCACACCTTGACCTTGAGGACAAGGTCACTCTCGGAGCGGGGAGTAATGATACAATATCTACACACACTAGACCCAAACGCACAATCACGGCACCTGCACGATATAGAGAATAAAGACGTGTGCACCAAGAAATGGCTCAACTAATTAAAGCACTACAAGACAAGAGAATCTTCTTTATTTTTCTGCAATTACAAATTATGTATGCAATTAGTTACAATGTTTCTAGAAAGTGTAGCCACTTGGCACTATCCTATCCAATAGTTTGTAACCACTCTACCTATATATCAGTAGGTAATGATGAATGAAAGGTATGAGATGAATATATAACTCAAATTTCTCTCCTCAATTCTCTTATCCTTCCCTCCTTCTCCTTCCCTTACTCTCCTTCTCCTTCCAACCTGCATCAGATTAAAACGTAATTTCAGGATAGAGCTCTTAAACAGACAACCTTTCATCATCATATCATCAGAACTTTTGGAAAGTTACAAAGAAAATACACAAAAATACAACTACTTCATTTTGCATAAACTATCCACAAAAATGAGTTTGAAAGCCATGTTACCATGTCAGTTTTCACAATCCAAAAATCCTAATCTATTCACACTTACTCAAATTACAAGCACCACTATTACATATCAACATCAAAACACCAAATAAGAATGCAGTTGAGAAAACAACCATTCAACCGTGAAAGAGTAATGGCCCCTAGAACAATACAAACATGGAAGCAATCATCGTGTAAATTACATATACAAAAGGCACGACTGATAGACTGTAAACTATATATAGGCAGCAACTAATCTATATATATAATATTGTAAAGGAAGAATATTTGATGCTATCCTGCAAACGCTGCTCTGGGAATGCGGATGGTAAGTTCATCCATTGCTGGTGTATCATGGAGGCTCAAGTTGTGTTCATTTGCCAAGTGTAGGAGACATATGAAGAACAAATGTGGAGAAATATCGCCATGAGAAGTAGCATTTTCACACGACTTGCTCCAGAATTGATGCAGTACCTGCCTTAGCGATACAGTAGCCTCCTTCTCCTGCTTTCATACAAATATACATAATAATAGAAAGGACCATATATCGATATTTTGCTCCTCGAAGGATTTGAAAACATAATGTATAAAGGTGGGCAAATTAAACTAGGATAATCCATCGATGGTCGCAGTCCGTAAATGACATTTTAGAGGACATAACTAAATGTTGAGATCCTTAAAACAATGTTCTTGAACAGAAATATAATCAACCAGTACCTAAAGGTCAGATCAAATCAGATAGAAACTACTACTATTCTAACTTTTTCTTTACAACAAAACCAGAATTCAAAACAAAATCATTTAAAACAAGTAATTACATTATTAAGTTGATAATAAAAATTAGACAAGAAGGATGTTCTTTGTGGGACAATGATATGTCTCAAGACCTTCTATCTACAGGTGGTAGGATTGAATCTCATTGCCATAAATTAACCATGTTCAAACTAATAATAATAATAATAATAATAAAACAAATAATATAATATTTTCGTTTCCAACTGTACGTGGGTCGTATGTGGCGTCGGGATCGCAATTGGTTATCGACAAGTGGAATGGCGATAATGATTTTGAAAAATGGCAATGGAAGATGAAAGCGGTTCTAAGGAGGAATCGGGTACATCGAGTGGTGTTTGATACACATTTGTTGTCGGCGGACATCTCGGATGTCGAGAGAGAGGAAATGGAAGAGTGGGCATTTACTACACTTCAACTTGCTATGGGAGAGAATGTGATCTCCGAAATTAGTGGTGAGACCACCGCTAAGGGAATTTGGGACAAGTTGGAAGAATTGTATATGAAGAAGTCTCTAACTAATCGTTTGATCTTGTTGCGAACATTTTTCACGTATAAGATGAAAGAGGGGAGTTCGCTTCAGGCACACTTGAATGTGTTTGATGATTTGCTAATGAAGATGAAGGCGGTAGATTTGAAGATTGAGGAAGAGCAAAAGGCGATGATATTGTTATGTTCGTTGCTGGACCGTTATACGGGTTTCTCGAATAGTTTGATCTATAGCCGGGATACATTGACGTTAGATGATGTCAAAACGGGTCTTCTTAGTGAGGAGTTGAGAGATCAAATGAAGGAGTTGAGTGTTGGTGGTAGTAGTGCCGGAAATGGTCGAGGTTTGTTTGTGGAGAAGGAGAGATATGCGAAGAAGGAGAATCGGGGGCGTTCCAAATCTAGGAATCCCGATTGGAGAGGAAAGTTGAAGGAAAAGAAAGACAAGTGCTACATTTGTAAGAAACACGGTCATTGGAAGAATGAGTGTCCGGACAAGGAGAAGGCCAAGAAGGAAGTAGCATCTTCATCGGTCGCGGTGGAGAGAGGCGTTGGTGAGGGAGGCATGGATGTATTGACGGCGGTAGCATCAAATGTTTCGGGTAGCGAATGGGTTCTCGATTCGGAGGCGTCTTATCATATGACGCCGAATAGGAATTGTTTTTCTTCTTTCGAAGCTAGAGAGGGAAATTCGATTGTTATGGGAAATGGTGCTATTTGTAAGTCGAAGGGCATTGGTTCCATGCAAATTAGAATGTTTGACGGAGTAGTTCGTACTCTCACTAATGTGCGGTATGTTCTGGGACTTAGGAAGTCCCTTATCTCTTTGGGACAATTAGACTCTTTGGGATGCAAGATCACTATTGAAAGAGATGGTTTGAGGGTTTCGAAGGGGGCGCTTGTGGTTATGAAAGATGCTAGGGCTCATGGTATATATTTGCTTCAAGGTGTGACCATAGAAGATGAAGCTAGCATTGGGGTTGATAGTTCTCGCGACTTAGATGCAACTAGATTGTGGCATTTGAGGTTAGGACATGTCTCGGAGAGGAGTTTGGATATTCTTCGGAAAAGGGAGATGATTGGTGGTGAGAGTTTCAACAAGCTAGAGTTTTGCGAAGAGTGTGTCATGGAGAAGCAAACAAAGGTTTCATTCGGTGAAGGAAAACATGATTCAAGAAGCGTTCTTGAGTATGTGCATACGGATGTTTGGGGACCGGCACCGGTTGCTTCTTTAGGTGGAGCAAGGTATTATATTTCTTTTATTGATGATTTTTCTCGGAAAGTTTGGGTGTATGTAATGAAGGCTAAGTCGGAGGCATTTGCTAAGTTCAAAGTATGGAAGGCTCTTGTTGAGAATGAGAGTGGTAAGTCTTTGAAGGTTCTTAGGTCCGACAATGGCAGAGAGTATGTTTCCGGAGAATTCTTAGAGTTTTGCAAGCATCATGGGATTCGGAGACATTTTACTACACCGGGAGATCCGCAATCAAATGGAGTTGCGGAAAGGATGAATCGTACTCTACTAGAGAAAGCTCGATGTTTGAGATTGACATCGGGTTTGTCTAAGGGATTTTGGGCCGAAGCTTTGTCAACCGCGGTGCATATCATTAATCGAATTCCGTGCTCGGCTATTGATAACAAAATTCTGGAGGAAGTGTGGAAGGGCAAGAGTATTGACTTGAGCTATCTTCGTGTCTTTGGAAATCCGGTTTATGTGCATGATCCGGGTAATGATAAGCTTGAACCTAGAGCTTTCAAGGGGATTTTGCTTGGCTATACGGATGGAGTGAAAGGCTATCAGATTTGGAATCCAAAAACGAAGAAAGTAATCAACTCTCGTCATGTTACTTTTGATGAGTCGGCTATGTTCAAGGAAAATGAAAGCTCATCGGATATTCCGGTCTTGGTTCGTGATGAATCGAAGGGGAAGGAAGTTATTACCACATTTTGTCCAAGTAGTAGAGAGAGTAGATTAGTTGAAGATGCTTGTGAGGAGAAAGCGGTTGATGTTACATCACATAGTCCACAGGGTATCTCTAGTAGTGTTGGTGATGTACACGAGCCTAGAGAAGTATCGGTTCAAGGTGGAGCCGAAAGGAGTTTGGGTGATAATATTGCTACTCGGGTTGGTCGTCGTGCTATAAGGCCACCCGAAAGATATGGTGATTGGAACTATCTTAGCTTTTGTGATAGGTTGGACTATGCTCTCAATGTAGTCCAAGATGAGCCTATGGACCTTGAAGACGTCATGAATTCGAGTGATAGCTCGAAGTGGATTTGTGCCATGGAGGAAGAGATGCAATCATTGATGAAGAATCAAACTTGGAGTTTGGTTCCACTTCCTAAAGGAAACCGTGCTATTGGGTGCAAATGGATTTACAAGGTGAAGGACGATGGAAGATACAAAGCTAGGTTAGTGGCTAAGGGGTTTGCACAAAGGAAAGAAAATGAGTATGATGAGATATTCGCACCGGTTGTGCGCCATACTTCTATCCGGATATTACTTGCCATAGTTGATATTCACAACTTGGAGTTGGAGCAACTTGATGTGAAGACCGCCTTCTTGCATGGTGACTTGGATGAAGACATTTACATGGAGCAACCGCAAGGGTTTATTGTAAATGGTAAGTCAAATATGGTGTGCAAGTTGAAGAAATCGCTATATGGGTTGAAGCAATCACCTAGGCAATGGTACAAGAGATTTGATCATTTTATGCTTGAAAGTGGCTTTGATAGGAGCATCAAAGATGCTTGTGTTTATTTCAAGAAGTTGGAAAATGATTGTTGGGTGTACTTGCTCTTGTATGTGGACGACATGCTCATTGCTTCGAAGAACAAGAATGAAATCAACAAGTTGAAATTGAAATTAAAGTCGGAATTCGAAATGAAAGACCTTGGAGAAGCAAAGAGGATATTGGGCATGGAGATTGAAAGGGACCGAAAGCGTTTTGAGTTGAAATTGACTCAAAAGGAGTACACAAAGAAGGTGCTTTGCCGGTTTAGCATGGAGAATGCAAAGGTGTCAAATACACCATTACCTTTGCATGTGAAGCTTTCGAGTAAGGATTCACCTATCTTGGAGAAAGACAAGGCTTATATGGCAAAGGTGCCATATGCAGGTACGGTTGGTAGTTTGATGTATGCTATGGTGTGTACAAGGCCCAATATAGCAAATGTCGTCGGGGTGGTTAGTCGTTTTATGTCTAACCCGGGAAAATCGCATTGGAAAGCCGTGAAGCTTATATTGAGATACCTTAGGGGTACGTCATCTCATGGTCTTGTTTTTGGCGGTAGCGGGAAAAGGAGCTGCAACTTAGTTGGTTATTGTGATTCAGACTACGCCGGTGATAGAGATAGAAGAAAATCAACTTCTGGATATGTCTTCACACTAGGTGGTACGGCCATAAGTTGGAGATCGAGATTGCAAACCGTAGTAGCTTTATCCACTACGGAAGCGGAGTTGATAGCCGCGGTGGAGGCGGCTAAGGAGACACTCTATTTGAAGCGTTTGTTGTATGACTTGGGGATTGGACACGATAGCATCGATGTTCAATGTGATAGCCAAAGTGCTATTCACTTGGCGGAAAATTTGGCATTTAGCTCACGGACTAAGCACATTGAAGTGAGGGAGTCATTCTTGGTAGCCATGGATGAGGATAAGCAAGTAAGTCTTCGGAAAGTGCACACAAAGGATAATGCGGCGGATATATTCACGAAGACATTGCCGTTTGGGAAGTTCGAGCATTGCTCGAACTTGATTCGCTTGGAGAAGTGCTAGGTGCCACTAGGTGGCACGCGTGTGAGAGAGTAGCTTGGTTGTAGATGTGGAAGAGTCTGGGTATGAGTTTGTGGTTCTATCTATTGGTGAGCACTAGTTTACACTCCTATGTGTTCAAGTCTTTGGTAAGACGGTTTTGGATTTGGATGTTTTCAACACTTTGTTGGCGGGTGGAGGCGTAGTCTGAACTCGTTGATGAAGTGCAATGGGCGGTGGCTTTGCCGGAGCTCATTGGGAAAGCATTCATGTTTGGTTGAAGGTAGAAGAAGTGATAGTTGGTGATATCGGTTGTTGTTGATGGTATGGTACCATTAGATTTGGAGATGGATATAGTGTCGAGGTGGAGTGTTAAATTTTGGCGACACTATATGCGGATTTGTAGAGGTCGGAAGTAGCTTCGTAACGGAGGAAACGGTTCGCAAATCGGTGTCCGGAGGTGGAAGTTATAAGAGAAAAGGCGGAGAGGGCTGTTTGGAGACAGCAGCTAATTTCAGACGTCTGAAATTAGCTTCAGACGTCTGAAAATTTCTGGAGTGGTTCCAGAGCACTTTTTCAGACGTCTGACCAAGTGGGTCAGACGTCTGATCTGGAGCCAGTCACTCCAGTGACTTATGTCAGACGTCTGACCCCTAGACCAGACGTCTGGAACGACGTTTTCTTGTTTTTCTGGGTCGAGTCATTGTGATTTGTTGAAGGGGCAAAGTAGTCTTTCGCCGGGGGTTTTCTCCAGAGTATATATTCTCTTGTTCAGGTTTAGAAGGTAGAGCTGATCATTCATCTAATCAAGGGTTTAGTCCTCCATTATTAGGGTTTTAGGCAAAACTCTATTTCTTCAATTCTAATCTCCACAAAATTATATTCTTTCTAGAATATTGTGATCATTGTTAACAATCTCTTGTACTCTTCTATTGGTGATATAATAAAAGCTCTCTCAAGTGGATGTACACTAACACAACGTTAGTGGAACCACTATAAAATCGTGTGTGATTTACTTATTGTTATTGCATTCATATATTGTTTGTATTGGTGTTGTGATCTTGTGTTGGGCTATTTGTCATTGGTCGCAATTGGTTGAGTTAGATAATCGGTTGTTTCACACTAGCTATCACGATTTGGCTTTTCCGCGTTGCGCGTTGCGATTGTATTCGAGTGGTCTTGGGTGTAGTCGTAATAACATCATGATAATCAATACCATGCCTTTGGTAAAAACATTTCACAACAAGTCGAGCTTTATATCGTGAAATGCCACCATCAGGATTTTTTTATTCGGAATACCCATCTACACCCAACTATATTTTGAATTGGTGTAGGAAAACCAAGCTCCCAAGTTCCATTTTTTAAAAGAGCATTAAATTCATCGAACATAGCTTCACGCCATTTAGAATCTCTCATAGCTGAGATACACAATTTGGTTCTGAAGTCGGAAATATATGCTTGGCTGTAGCATATGCCTTTTCGGATTTGAATATATTGTTTTGAGATCTAGTAGTCATGGAATGAGTACCTAACGGATTATCTGTTGAAGTTTGGGTTGTATTTGGGTATGATAGTTCAATTTGAGGAAAGATTGACATTTCTTGTGATTGATCGAGCGATGAATCCACGTCGATTGGTTGAATTCTTTAAGGGCTAATGGTTTCAACCACAGATTGTGTGTGTGAGTTTATTTCAACCACTTTCATTGAAGAAGTATCTATAGTGAAATAAGGTGAACCAAGAATAGATAGCGAAGGATGTAACCAAGAGAATTAGAAGAGCAATCTTGTAGCTGAAATAAAGATAAAGAACGAGAAGGAAACTTTTCTTTATTGAATATGACATGACGAGAGGAATAAATTTTTCATATGCTTGGCTCATAACATAAGTAAGCACTTTAATTTTTTGAGTAACCAAGAAATTTGCATGGTTAGACTTCACATCCAACTTGTGTTGGCAATAAGGTTTGAGCCAAGGATAACACAAACATCCAAATACTCTAAGTTTATCATAGTTTGATTTTATTTTGAGAAGAGCTGCACAAGGTGATCGGTAAGAAAGAATTTCATCTGGAAAACGATTGATTAAGTATACAGCAGTCTGAACTGCAAAGTACCAAAAGGAGGTAGGAAGAAAGACATCATGCAACATGGTCAAACTAGTTTCTACTATATGTCGGTGACGCCTTTCAAAAACACCATTATGTTGTGGTGTATGCGATGGAGTTTGCAAATGTGTGATACCCACAGAGAAACGATTTTTAAATTTTGTATACTCACCTCTGTCATCTAAATAAATAGATGTTATTTTTATATCAAAATAGTTTTCAACTAATGTCCGAACTTGTGGAAATATGGTTGATACATCAGATTTATATTACAAAGGATAAAACCAAATACGTTTTGTGTAATGATCGACAAAAATATCATAATATGCATAACCATCAATGAATTGTAAAAGAGCCGGACCTCATACATCAGTATAAATGAGTTTAAGTGGGCGAGTAGAAGACAAACTTGATGAACCAAAAGGAAGTCGATGGTTTTTATTACATTAACAAGAATTGCAAAGACATTAAGTGAAGTTTTAAATGATAAAGATAATGATCTAAATATAATTAACTGAATATGAGAAGAAGGATGACCAGGGCGTTTGTACCAATTTGAATAAGATTTATGAGTAGTTGCATGAGCTTGAGGTTGAGCGCAAGCTTTATTTGTTGTGTATGGCATTTCATAGACATCATTTTTGCTTAGTCCTTTCATGAGAACTGCCCCATGCGTAGATCATTCTCCAAAAAATAATCACTAAAAAATTTAACAGAAACATTATTATTTTTGCAAAATTTGGAAACTGAAATTAAAATTTTCTGAACAGGACTACAAAAAATGTCTAATAAATGGATTGATGATTTAGGGTAAGAAAATGTTTTAGAGCCAACATGAGTAATTTTCATACCTGATCTGTCATCAATAATCATCTCATCAAATCCATCGAAATCAGAATAAAGAGAAAGATTTCTAATATCAGAGGTGATGGTGAGAAGCTACAGAGACCATTAGCCAACCTTGATCAAAAACAGAAGCTAGTGTGTAATTAGCAACTGACGTAACGCCAAAAAAATTCTTTGCTTGATAGCACTTCTTAGTTGAGTGTTCATTAATTCTCACACATTTGACACACTATTTTTTTTTATGGTGGAATGTCCTTCGTGTATTCCACCACTGCTAGGATGATCTTGAGAGGTATGTAATTGATGATTATTATATTTCTTTGACTGTGTAATATCGCCAAAAGAATTCCTTGTGTAATAAGAAGTTGGTATTGTTAGAATGATACATGAATTCCAATTCGCAATTTGAAGGAGCAAGACCATTGGAGAAGCATTGACGAGGAAGGAGGGAGCCCTAACCCTAGAAGCGGAAGCAATCTCCAGGAAGAATTGCCGAACCACTATTTTGGTTTGGTGGAGCTGGAGCGGTGTAGGGTGGAGACCGAACGAGCTACTTCGTTCGGTGGTTGGCTAATGGTTGGAGCGGCAGTGAAAATCTGATTCAGTGATGGAAGTTTTTGTTTAGAGCGGAAGTAAATGCCGAACCAGAGCTCGTTCGGTAGTTGACGCCGCTCCAATGCTATGCCGCTCCAAATAGAAGTGCTAGTGCCGAACCAGAAGATGCTGCTCCAAAGTTGTTGTGATGCCGAACGAAATATCTCGTTCGGTATTTGGGCATGCCGGTCCAAACTGAAGTGGTGATGCCGGTCCAAAAGTTGTGTGCCGCTCCAGATGTTTGGTTCGTGAATTGGGATTTGCTAGTCCAGATGATGCCGAACCAAAACCCAGGACCGCTATATAGCAGCTACCCCTCCTCGTTTCTTCACTCTATAAATAGTGAAACTTCTGGACAACAATGGCAGCCCTCCTAGAGAGCTAAAACTCTGCATAATTTTGTCTGTATTGTTAATTCTTCTTATGTATAGCCTCTAAAAATGAATTAATCTTGTAACTATAATCTTTCAGTGATTAATAAAATCTCCTCTCCCCAAGTGGACGTACACTGCCTCGCGGTAGTGGAACCGCTATAAATACTGGTGTTATTTATTTTTCTACATTGCATAGATCTGTGACTGTCTGTTCTGATGTTTATCTCTATTTGTTTTGTCTCACCACAATCACGATCCAGCTGTTTTCCGCTGCGTTGGGTTTTTTTATTCCCTTAGACTGATCATCTGAAGGGATTCTCCCCAACAGTCAATAGGTGTGGTTCGCATTGTAAATGGAGTAGGTACGTGGATTGAATGGGTTAAAGTCTCACATCGCATGATATTTGAAATAATCGTGGTATATATATGGAATTGGTGACACGTAACATTGGAGATTTCTTTTGTTACAATGTGTTGCCAAGACCAGATTATATGCACAATGGAAGGCGATAGAGGGATGTTCAATCGGGATGCCGGCATGGGAGACTTCGACCGTTGATGGCACTAGACACGGTGAAGCGAACGCGTACGGAACGTGGGAATGCCGAAACTCAACATGATACCAGAGCTCCATGGTTCGAGGGACCGGTATGATGCAGCGTGATCGAAGCATGGTTTCTAAGGGGCTTGAGCATGGGATGCTCGTCAAGGTGGAGATATGGTTAAGCAGCCGTCCTCCCTGCTTATGAGAACTTGGAGTAGCAGCCTGATCCCACTGCGAAGAGGACTCGGTATAACTCCAAAGTGACTTGAGCAATGCTCGCCAAAGTGGAGATTATTAGGTGTGGCCCGCACTGTAAATGGAGTGGGTGCGTGGATTGAATAGGTTAAAGTCCCACATCGCAGAATATTTGGAATAATCGTAGTATATATATGGGATTGGTGGCACGTAACATTGGATGACTTCGACCATTGATGGCACTAGACATGGTGAAGCGGACGCGTACGGAACGCGAGAATGCCGAAACTCAACAGGTATTGTATCGAGTGTGTTTGACCCATCTCTTTTGAGAGAATGCTCAAACTCCAAAAGTTTGTCACAAAGCTCTTCAAATGTTATAGGAGATTCGCGAACTCGAATTGTTGTAGAAATTTCTTTGAATTTGGGCCATAGACCATTCAAACTATACAACACCAAATAATCATCGTCGATAGGAGAATTAATAATTGCAAGTTCATTAGAAATATTTTTAATCATTTGAAGATATTCTTCAATTGAGCGTGTATTACGTTTTGTAAGAGTAAGACGCTCTTTAAGAATCATGATTCGAGATCGGGTTTCATTTGCATACAATCGACAAATTTTATCCCAAACTTTCTTGGAATTTTTTGCAGAAGCCAAATGATATGATAGTTTCAAAGGTTGAAAAAAGAATGACATGCAAAATCAATTGATCTTGGTGATGCCAACGACTGTGTGATTGATCGGTTTGTAACGGTCGTTTTATGGTGCCATCAATATAGCCCATCAGATAATAACCAATAAGAAGAGAATTTAGTTGAGCTCTCCATGAAAGAAAATCAAAGTAAGTAAGCTTAAGGGGATCTGAGAAGCAACATTGATTGATACAAGATTATTTCTTTAAGGTGAATGGGTATTAGAAGAATTTGTAATTTGTTCATCCATGAATATGGATAATTAAGAGAAATGAAGAAAATTTATGGTTAAGAAGGAAGCTTTGATACCATGAAGAACAGAAAAATTAGACACATGAAACTAATCCCTTATTCACATATATATTTATAGTGAGGACTACAATTTGAAAATACTAAATTATTGGAATACAAGAAGAAATATCCAATCAAATTAATGAACAAATTAATGAACACTAAATGTGAACATTAATTTTAAATGATGACAAACATTATTTGTTGCTTAAATTAACAGATACTAATTGTGGACATTAATTATTCCATTAACTGCATTTATTGTTAACTGACCAATGTATTGGAAAGTATTATTTCATTATCTGTATTTATTGTTGATTGCCCAATGTATTGTTGATATAACCAACGTGAAAGTTTATTTTGTGGTTAAGTAATAATTATTACTGGGATAGTATCATTCATGAAATTTTATTCATTAATCAAATTAAATTTGTTTTCAATTTCAAATTGAAGATTGTTTACCACGTACTCCTTAGACTAATGATATAATACACTTCTCTTGGTTGGTGGATATTGTGGAACTAACTTATTTGGCTACCCATAACAAGTGTCATGCAAGAAAACAATCTGTATATGTTTATTTTCTTTCGTCATATGTTATGGCGAAGATCAGCGATTATATGATAATTTCTTCAATTCGAAGGGGTTCAACGACACACCTTGTCCTATCTCCTTTGCTCTTTATTGTATAGGGTTGAGTTTTGATCATAACTAGGCCTATATCTCACTCAATGTATATTTATGTCATTTATTAAACATAATCTTAGTTGTGAACTTATGATACATTTTGTTAACAGGATTGGTTTTTACATAGAAAAAGTATATCTTAATTCCCTTCCCAAACAACTCAAATGGGAGTTTGCTATTATTGATATGGTTAAGCACTAAAGATCTAAGGAGTCAGAGCAAGGTGTATCATCGAAATCTTTCGAATCTGAACAATTATCACACTAATCGTTGATCTTCGTCATATTATATGAGCAACAAAAAATAAATATGCATGGATCGCTTTTTAGTATGAAACTTATTTTATGTCCGGTGAAATAAGTAGTTCCATTATTGCAACTAACCAAGAGAAATGTATCATATCACTCCTTCAGGGAGTATTTAGCGAGCATCCTTCAACATAAAATTACAAACCCATTTAATTTGATCTATGAATATAATTTCATGAATGGTACTATCTCGATGGTATTTATTACTTTAGCGCAAAATAAACTTCATCTTGGTTATATATTATAATTTGACTTATTTATACTTGTTGTCAAGAAAGGGAATTCATTTCACATAATTCAACTTCAACTGTCTTCTTGAAACGATACAATAACAAACCAGAAACATTAATATAGTAAAATAGAAAAAATAACCAACATAAGCTGCTTAAAATATTGAAATGATGCTAAAAGGTATCGAAAAAATATTAACCAATGCTAACCAGGTTTTCAACCCATCAGAATTCAATAGGAGTTAGAACATTCAAACTAAACCAAAACAACTCAAGACTCAACCAAAAGGACCAGAGAAATAGGCCAAGAGGGACTTAAGAAGAATTACCCAAAAATCAACTAAGGGGATGGATCTCTAGCGATCCAACACCTATGGATCGTTGGCGATCCATGAGGAAGCTTCATGGGTCGTTCAAGCCTCTTGCATCATGAATCAATATCTTTTCTAGGGTTGTTTGTCAAGTTTCATAGCATTCCAAACAACCTAGCTCGAGAAGTAAAGACTCGTCTGATCCAAGTCGTTTGACAAAAACAACTAACTTAAAACGGACTTATAGAACTCATATAGAGTCGGATTGACTTGTAATTTTGAAAAAACACTTAGAATAAAAGAAGGCACTCATCAAAAATGGACTTGAGTGGGTAAGGCTAGATGGATCACTAACGACCTAACTAGATGGATCGCTAGTGATCCATGTAGATTAGGCCCTACCGTCTGAAATTTTTAAGGTAGGTTTCAGACACCCTCTAGAGTGTACCTGCAAAGTTTCGTCTGATTTCGTTAAGTTTTGAACGAGTTATGGATGATTCTTCTGCACTAAATGACCCATGAAGGCGGATGATCAAACAAACTCCAAACGACTTGATATTTGGACAAGGCATTCAAATAGATGAAAGGAAGACAACCCAAAAGGGTAGACTCAAAAATAGTTTAAGGGCTAGGATCCATCACCCATGAATCGCTAGTGATCCATCATGTTACCTCAAGTCGCCTTAAGTTTTTTTGGACTTCTTGCTAGCATTGAGTAGAGGCTTCTGACAAATCGGCCTTGGCCCAATTGCTCTCCTACCCATATAAATACAATCCTACCTGCAACACAAAGAGGATCTTCTGGACTGGCTTTAGGAACTCTGCAGAAATTATTTTTCACTCTTCTCCTCGTACACAATAGTCATCTAGGGGTTCATTTGATTCTCTAGTGAACTCTTGTACTTCTGACTTGATCTAACCTAGAAGATTTAATCATATTGTAATCTGATTCAACTTGTAATAGCAGTCAGTTAATAAGAAAAATTATGAAGTGGGCATAGGTTTCCTTAGCAGCCGAACCACTATAAAAATCTTCTTGTCTCTTTTTACATTTATTTTCTATATTATTGTTTTGTAAGAACAAAACTAGTGCTTTCATCCTTAATACAGGATGTTAATCCATTTTTTGAGTTAACGTTTTGGTGCTTTCATTGAGAACCTTGAACGAATCTGAAGAATTGAAATTTGATTCTAAGATTGAGAGAAGATGAGTGTGCATAATACTAGATCTAGCGTTGTAGCAAGTCAACCGAAGCCTAAGAGCAGCCCAGGAGGTGTCCTCAAATTATCATCAACCCAACTATGTGATTAGAGGGGAGATGGAAAGGATGATGAAAGAGATGTAGGATGGGATCTTAGCTAGACAATAGAAGATGATGGAGGGCTTCTTCCAGAGGATGGAACAGCAAAGGATGGCTAGATCTGCAGGGAATAGGAATCAAACTATAGAGAACAACGCAGGAGCTGCCAGAGTTGGATTAGAACATGATGGAGTCTTGCCCCCACGTCCAGAGCAACTGATACTTGGGAGCAACGCTGAAATCAACATGGGAATCAATCCCAATGCCGGAATGACTGTTGAAACACTAGGAACTGGTGGTACGGGAACTAATCCAAATACTATAATGCAACTGACAGAATAATATGTACCAGAACTTCCTTAAAGGAACGCAAGTCAGAATGAAGCTAGAGTTATGAATCAAAACACAGGCATGCGTCCGGAAGAGTACATCTCGGGATACCCCCACTGGAACGGGGGCAAAATATTGCTTTAGGACGGAGACCTCCATTGGACGATAAGAATCGAATTGCTGAATTGGTACGAAGGTTCATTAGAGGAGGATCCCCAGATCAGGGTCTAGAAGACGTGAACGGGAATTCGTTTACTGCTAATATCCGGAATGCGAGAAATCCTCCAGATTGCAAGCTTCCAACGCTGGAAATGTACGACGGAAAGACAAATCCGATGATTCATATGATGAGATACATCCAACATATGGAGGTGTTGGGTGCTTCTAAGGAGGTTATAGGGCAGGACTTCCCATTATACTTATCGGATTTGGCTGCAATGTGGTTCAGACAGTTGAAAAATGGGTCAATAAGCACATGGACCAACTTGGTGAGCAAGTTCTTGAGACAGTTTAGAGTTCATGTCTCACAACCGAGGAATGTACTTACGCTCTCAAACATAAAACAAAGGCATGTAGAGTCCTTAAGGAGTTATTTAACAAGATTCAATGCGGCGGCGGCTGCGGTCAACAAACCGGATACATCATTTATCCTAATGGCAGCAGTATTTGGAGTCGCGAGTAAGACTGATTTTAAAACTGCATTGAAAAGGGATTCATCGATGGATCTTGCGAAATCTACTACGAAGTTGAGAGATATTTGTGTCAGGAAGACGCTGAAGCCGAGGATGAAGATGTGGATGCTGAAATAAATGTCGTGGAGGACAGTGGACCGTCCAGAGCTGGAATTGAAAAGGACAAAGGGAAAATGAAAACCGATGACGATTTCGGAAAGCCGAAACAACAAAGAAAGGAGCCGAGATTCTCTTCATACACTGACCTGATTGAAACCCCAAAGAGGATATACTTGGATATTATGGGGCAGAACCTCTACTGAAGGCCACCAAGGAGGGAGCCCACTGATCGAGAGAAAAAATCCGGAAAGTTTTGCATCTTGCATGAGTTGAATGGGCATGAAACAAATGAGTGCCGACACATTAGTGATCTGATAGAAGAACTGATTCGGAACAACCAGCTGCCACAGTACGTGAGGAACAAAAGTGCTATAGAATTGCAATAACCACCAACCACGGTAAATGCATCAAGAAACGTCTAGGATTTGAGCCAAGACAAATTATCCCATGATCGAGGTAGATGGGAGTCGGACCCGGCTTCCATGCTCTGCTTTTTCGTTTCTTTTTCCGCACTTTTCTTTTGGTATTTCGACAATAATGACCTTAGGTCGCTTACACGTGTACGGGATCCCGAATGGCCCATAGACACGCTCTGAGTCGGATGCCTGAAATGACTATTTAGGAAAACAATAACCTCGGACCACTTACACGTGTACGAGACTCAGATTGGTCTTTAGGCATGCTCTGAGTCGAATCTTCAAGGTAAACATTTAGGATTTCTGCTTGTTTGATTTCTACTTATTTGTTTTGATTTGAATATTTGAATTTTGAAAAATCCACATTAATTGTGATGACGGATAATGATCGCCTTAGAGTCCTGCCACGGGACCAGAGTGCAAGGTGCAAATCCCCTTGCCAGAGAGCGGGTGAATGAACTTGTACAATATTGATCGTCTTAGAGTCCCGACCAGAGAGACGGGACCGAAGTGCAAGAAGTAAGTCCCATCATCGAAGAGTGAGCAAATGAGCTTACTTAATCCCTCTTAACTTAACAAATAAACAATCCGAAGAGATCGTCCCCTTAACTTAAAACTTAAACGATCAGAAGAGATCGAGCCTTAAAACAAATTTGATTTAATAAAAGAATTTGAATGCCTTATAAATAGAATAAAACTCATAAATCCTGGATGAACACAGAATGATTTCGATATATGATGTGAGTCTTATATATGATGTGATTTTGATATATAATGTGATTTTGATATATGATGTGAACTCTGAATAAGAAGCAAAATGATAATGTTTTAATTTTCGAATGAACATGGGACAATTAAAGATATGTGATGTAATTGGAGATATGTGATGTGATAACTCCGTATGAAATCGGAATGCTTGTGATGTATAGATTACACTTAGGCAGAGTTTAGAGTCTTAGGCTGTAACAGGTTTGGAACGACTTATGAGTGGCAAGAGAATCCGAAGAAACTGGACGATTCACCAAGGCTAAAGCAGCTGGAAAGCTCAATTATCGAAAACTGAAGACAAGAACTTGTTCTTAAGTAAAGCACACATTTCATTCAAAAGACGTACTTTGGGGGCAAGTGTTAACCGGGTTTTTAACCCATCAGAATTCAATAGGAGTTAGAACATTCCGACTAAGCCAAAACAACTTAAGACTCAACCAAAAGGATCAGAGGAATAGGCCAAGAGGGACTCAAGAAGAATTATCCAAAAAACAATACCATTACTCTTTCAATCTTAAATTACTCAATCTCTATCAATACTTTAAAAATTACAACATAAATAATATTGCACATTAAAAAAGTTAGTATAGTAAAATATCATTCAATAACCAATATAAGATATTCAAAAATTATTGGAATTATAATAAAAGATGCCAAAATGATATTAACTAGAATAAGCAAATTATAAGCACTCTTAATCCATGTAAAAATGAATAAATAATGAAATTATTTTATCATATAATTAACCGCGTGATACTTACATGGGTAGATAATATATGCAATTAGCATCATTAATAACATGTAAAAAAATTATAAAGTAGAAATTTGGTTCCGCGTTATTTCCAAATTTACTACGTGAAAAGCATTTTTCCAAAACATGTTTTAAATTATATTCTTATTTTAGTTTCGATAAAAAATATTTCTTTTTTCAGAAATTAAATCTGAACACTAATCACATGTTTCTATCATTAAAACAATTTTTTTAATTTATTTTGAAAATTGCAAATATGTAGAGTTCTCTGCAAATATTTGCAGTCCATAAATTTTAAAATTTTGCAGATTTCTCTGCAAATATTTGTTGAATTTTTCGCAAATATCCTAAAATTTAAATATAGTGGTTTTTTTATAGCATGTTTTTTAGAAGAGGCGGCTGTGTGTTTTGAAACTTAAGGTGGATGATTTTACGAAAGTTCCCTTTAATAAAAGTGTCGTTGTAAGAATTGGATTTGAATCACATGAGCCTTCCCATTTAGATTCAAAATGAGAAAAGTATAGGTTAAAATATAGGGAAATGGGTAAATTTTCTAGTGGTGTGTAGAATGTTTTTTTACGCACAACAAACAAACCGTTTATAATGTTATAAAACGTAACATGTACAATCATAGATTCAGATGTGTATAACATAAGTCTTAGCTTAGTGTGTTAAGACCATGGTACGAGGTTTCGGTCGAAACCACGAGATCTCGACCATCTCGTTTCGGTTTCGGTCGAAGCCGGTACGAGATTTGAGCAGAAATCCGGTTTCGGTCCAACAACAGCAAAAAAACAAAAAAAATAGCAGAAAAATAGAAAACAAGGAGCAATGGCTGAAAAGAAAAAGTAGCAAATCACATACCTGAATCGAGCGGTGCAACAAAATTTCATTTTATGCGAAGCGATCCAATCCCAAGCCCTAATTTTCTTTTGAGCTGGAAACCCTAGTTTCTGCCATTTGCATACGTAAGTTTCACAATCGAGCCTTGCTTCTTCAAGTCGATTCAAGGGAGAGATTTTTTTTCCTTAATACTGTTGCTTTTATTTAATTTTTTTGGTTGCCCTAGTTTAATCGATATTTTGGAGGAGTGAACAGAAGGAGGGAAATGATCTGAGTTGGGTTGCTTATGTACAGGGTTAGGCCAGGATGGGTTGGTTTGGTTTTTCTTTATTTTTCATTAATAAATGTTGTGGTTAATTTAATAGTTGGGTGTTTTATGTTCTGGGTTAGGGTAGGCTGGATGGGTGGACTGGTATTGTTTATTATTAATTAATAAAGTTTGTGGTTAACTTAATTAGAGTTTAAGGTTTCATATGGTTGACGGCATTGTTTTATATTGTTTAGTTTAATTAATTATGATTTTAGGCTTTGTTCGACAATAAATATATAACTTAACTAAACGTAGTTTAATTTGATAAGGTTAATTACAAAGGTCATTATTTTTTTACAAATTATGTTTTATATTTTATATCTACAAAGATCATTATCATATTTTCATTAACAAACCATCGAAAACCGAAACTGGACCGAAACCAAAACTGAAACCACCGAAATTTCGAAATCGTCCGAAACTAAGGAATTCTCAAATGACCGAAACCGAGTTCTCGAACTTTGGTTAAGACCATGTGCACGAGAAAACCACATGCGCTAAGATATTCAAGATATGCATGTGTGCATGAAAAACACACCCGCGGCGCACACAAGCTTCAAATCGACAAGCTAAGATATCCAAATGTTATACCTCATCCAATTTATATTCAAGTTGTTATATATTTGTTAATAAAATATAATAGAGTAGATTTTCACATAGAAAAATAAATCTTAACACCCTTCACAGATGTTATCAATGAGGTTTAGTTATTATTGACATTAAGCATTGAAAATCCAAGAAGTTAAATAATGTTTATTATCTTTTGGATCCAAAAAAACGCTATCATATTAGTTGTATATTATATCAAAAGAGAATTCAGATCAGATACTAGCAATAATGCGTATTTCCTCTATTTTGTCATTTCAAAGTTATAAAAAAAGTATATTATATCAAAAGAAAGAGAAGAAAAAGGAGAATTCAGATCTATATCCATTAAGAGAATCGATGAGTGGATCTCTCATTCAATTCCTTATATATGGTCTGTTTTGTGTATTCTCTTTTTACTAGTTTACTTGGCTTTATACTTGAAATGCAATTGGTAGAAACTTTGTTTTATTTTGTTGATTTTGCAAATAATGTAAATTAAAATTTATTACTTTAAGGTTCTATTCACTAACATTAGTGTAAGAAAATCAGTTTAGACCATAATATATACTCTAAGATATTTCCGAAATGAATTTTAAGATCCGAGATGTAAGTCCGAAAAGGACATCTGAAATGCACTCATCTTGCCTGAGATTCCCTCCGACATGAGAGCGAATCTTTAGAGTCTCTAAGGCGAGACGTGATCGAAATCCTAGATTTAAAACCTTGGCTATAAGGATGTGTTCAGTATTCATGATTTTTTATTTTTTTATTGTTGACTCATTAACGTTCAAGGCACATCAATGTGTACTTGTTCACTGTACGTATAAAATAAAATATCAATGATACATCATGGGATCAAGAGAAAGAAACAATGTAGTGAATTAACTTGATTTGAGTTTGTTTTCGAACCACTCTTTCCATCCAGAACAAAACTTGATTTATTATAGATTTAGTTGCAAATTTTGAAGAGTGATGTTTATTTAAGCAAACAAAAAGTTATCCAATGAAAAATTGTACATAAAAAATTAATGAATTAGTAGTTTAATCAATCTTATATTTAAAGAGATATTTTATTGAATTCATTTACTTCGCTTTTCATCTAAAGATTGCAATATAGGAGCTAGTTTCAATGCACCCCATTTACACCCCAATTAAGTTCATTAATTTAAGTGATCAGTGGTTACTCTTTGTTATTAAAAATGAAGGGTTAATTTTCTAACTGATTCAAACTCTCAAAGTCGCATTAATAAAAATTATTTTTTCTCATGCTATCTCAAAGTATCCATTCATTATATACTCCTCTGCCTTCATTTCCAGTTTTCGTAAACAAGCCCAATCAATTTCAAGTTTCTCAATGACACACCTATACGTAACATCAAGAAAATGTGAAAAATCATGTGAAACGACGATTTAAGCAATCAAAGAACGCAAAACCAATTTACACCTATTATCTTACACCACTTCGTTTTTGTAAAATATTTTTACCTCAAGTTGCATTATTTCAACATTTTTGGCATTGGTTGATCTTTTTAATCAATAACTTTGTGTATGCGACTTAAATTAAAGTACATTGTATTATTTTATAATGTTGGCACTTAAACTCGTATATTACTGTATTTGGATTGGTTGTTGTAGTTTATAGATGATAAATAATTGTTTACACGGATATAACTTGGTTGCACCTTGACCAACAATGATTACATAGATAAGAGTGACATGATTATCTTGCAAACCCTGATTTTAAATAATTCCCAATATCAATTTCCTCAGAACGACTGTTGAGACCACAGTCTAAAATATAAACCCTAGTTTCAACCCATTAAGCCGTTTCTGCAATTATACTTCGATCATGCATGCATCATATTATGACCCATTGAACCATGGTATCATGTTGTGCATAGTTATGAAAGGCACATCATAGCATGTGCCATGCCCCAAAATGCACCAAACCAATTGCGCCTTTCGGTGTTATGGTGTGTCATACATCATAAGATGCACTAAATGATGCACATGGCGCACAGGGGGAACATGGGCACACAAGGCGTACATTGCGCTTTTTTGCTAACTTTCTTTTTGAAAAAAAATATTCCTTTTTCATGATCCTAAAATGCATAAAAATCAATATTCATCGTATCATTGTTTTTGCAAATCAATTTGTTTTTTAACATGGCAAAAACATAATATAAGAGCATGATGCCAAACGGTACAAATTAAATTTCAATAATGTATATAATCAATGTAGAATATGAACTACATTTATCAATTAAGAACCAACAATAACCACGCAACCAAACTACTCAATCGCATATATAATGAATGCAATAATAAAGAGGACACCGATTAACATGGTTCAATCAAACCAGTATGCATTCACATATCCAACAATCTTATTACTTTCAGTATGAGAGATATACAAGAGATACAAGATTCGTATAAGTTTATTAAATCGGTATGTCAAGCAATTATGATAAAACTGATTGCAAAAATAGGCCCGACGAAGGATTTTACATTCGCACTTTTAAAATGTGCATGTACAAAAGGCTAACCTAGTGAAAATCATGTCGATTATTGCAATAAGTTTTCAAGGGAGTTTATTTTTGTAGTAAATATTTTTGACGAACCTGTATCTAAAATTTGTTATTGATACTACTGTCTTATCAGTTTTCTAAAGCCAACATGACATGTTGACATGGCATAGTACACAATTTTATGTTTATAAAACTTGTTTTCCAATGCACTTTCTGTATCAAGATTAGAAGAAACCGTCAAGTGAAATGTCCAGTTCTACTTTACTCACCGTGTGGATGGCTAGAACAATATTTTGTATGTTACTCCAAAGTAAGTCTTTTAAGGCATGAACATCTACTTGTCTTGATGTCTTGTCATACTTAACTTCAGCTTTAGGTACCTAATATTACAAACATAAATTAGTATAAAATAACTTATATGCTCGCACTATGTATTCTTGCATACATCAATGTAGGCCTAGAATAAAGTTATCAACATACATGAATTAAAATAAGCATCAAGTATATAAAGCATGTAACCTCCTACTAGGGATGAACAAAAGGTTGGTTCAGTTTGGAAAAATTAGAAAATTCTCAAATCAGAATAACCACTTAAGAAACAAGAACCACACCAAACCAAACCGATCTATTTCAAAACCAACCAACTAAACCAGTAGTAATTGGTTCAATTTGATTGGTTTAACTTATTGGTCCATAAATGAGCTAGACTTTCTTGTTTATAACATAATATAAGGTTAAAAGACTTAATGCATCAATGTTTGAATAAAGCAACAAAGCTATGACTTCTAGCAATACATTTTCAGAAAATATTAGCAAGAACAAACAGAACAATATTGTTCTAACAACTATATAAATGATAATATTGATATTGGTAATTATTTTCTCTTAAGCTAATGTAAGTTTCATTTTTGGTATAGTTGGTCGATCCGGTTTAAAATGCTGAAAACCGAAATGGTCGAAAAACCAAATCTGAAAATAGAAACCAAAACCAACCAACTGAAGAATGAAACCAAACAAAACCAACCAAACCTATTTGGTTTGAACGGTAAATGCTCACCCATACCTCCTATTATGGCATAAACGTTCCTGATTCAGTAGAATGTATGTTAAAAGTAGACATGCACTCCGCAAAGTTTGAGCATACATCTGTTTTTGAGCTTACAAATTGTTTTTATTTTATTTTTTTAGGAAAAAATGAAGAAAACATTCTTTTTCTTTGGAAAAGGGTTGTGTCAAAAAAAATGTTAAAAGTGAGAACATTCAGAACGAGAATTATGTTGAACATCCCAAGACCTTACATCAATCTGTTAGGCCCTGCTAGTAATTAATTATACCTATTATATTTTACAGAGCATATATAAACTCAACCAATTCAAGCACAAAAATAGAAGAATTTGATAAAAGAACAGAGTAACAAACAGAATCCAAAGTTTCAGAGTGATTGTCAGTCTTTAAAAAAACACCAATTATCCAAAATTAGTCAGAGGATTTATTTCAAGGGATGCTTGTTTAGGCCTACTTTTGGAAACTAATAGGTCTATTAATTTTTTACTTTATAGATTGATTTTTTTCCTTTAAAGATTAAACTGTCTTCCATATTTATTCCAAAAGGTACAAATTACCCGATTAATCAATTTCAAAAATTGTCAACTCAAGAATCTCAACATGACATCGTCATTATAATTCAAACTTCAATAATTGTTGAAAACTGAATTGAAGATCTGATTTTACTACTAAAATTCCAATTGTTGGTTACTTCCAACAAGACATATATGTCATTATAAGCAATCAGTCGAAGCATACGTGTAATTATTCATATTCCCGAGTATAAATTGTTTGCGCTCCATAAAAGTGCAATATCTTTGCAATTCATATAAACAAATACAAATATTTTGCAACCACTGTTATTGCAAAGATTTTTTATTCATTGTTTCTCATTCACGTTTCATTTTATGCATTATAAATATTTTGAATTTATTGCAATATTATACATTATTTTCATTTAATGTGGAACATTTACATTTATATTTAGCACTCACTATTTTAACACAATTTCACATAGTGCAATTTACTCGGTACAATTGGGAAAATATTTTGCACACATTATTATTATAAATATTTATATTCATTGCAATAACATTATTACTTCAAAGTAATCATCATTCTTGTACAAGGCTCCCACTTGAGCAGGTTTCGAATAGGAAAATTGTACGCAATCTCACCATCGTTACTGGAGAAACCGTTTCTAAGACTACTAAACCAAGTGTCCACTGAAACCGAATCTGGCGATGTGTGCATAAAGCTCACATAGGCTTACATATTTAGAATAGACTATGTCGCATATAACATGTATTTTACTATCTGCTAAAGTGAGACACCCAACTAAATAATGTGGATTAGACATTAAACACCGAGACATGTCATTGTTTCAAATTACACAGTGCAAATATTTTATGCTTACTAGTGTTAACTATTGTTCAATACAAGTCATTTGCATTTCATATTATACAAATGCAAATAATTTTGCATTTAATGTTATTACAGTTTACAAACACACACACACTCATTTCGTGCAAAACATTTGCACTTCGTATTACTCAGTACAAATATTTTGCATTATTGTTATTGCACGCGCTTTCATCTGCTATGACACAATGAAAGCCATAAATATTTTGTAAATATACATAATCTAGCCATTTGATACTTCACGCTAGTGCAAAATCCATGCATCGGCCACGATTTATATTTGATGCGGAGCAAATTATTGTAGATTAATACCTTAAATAAAATTATAAGATAAATTGAACAAGAATATATTATCAACTGATATACTATTTTTCCATATTGTAGAAATATAAAAAAATGCTTGATATTAGTAGATGCAAGAATACAAGCTCAAAATTTGTTATTTAAGACATTTTGGTTTAAGTTTGATACTAAAAAGTTATGATAAAAAATGTTTATACTGAAACTTAAATTATAATATAGTAAGATGTTTGGAATATTGTTACTAAAATAATTCTAATTTATATTATATACCAAAATTTAATTAAAAGGATGTGTTTTCAAATATAAATTGAGTGTAGAAAAATATAAAGTGATTAAAAGAACAGTTTTCTGAAAGCATAATAAGAAAGTAAACTAAAAATCAAAGTTCTTAAAAATGTATATTGTTGTATTAAAAATATAATAAATGAAAAGGATGAAAACTTAAATTAAAAAGAACAATATGTAAAAAAAAATGAGGAAATTAAAGAAAACTCAAATATTTCGGATTAGTAAGAGTTTAGAATGTTACATTACATCATTATGTGTGACTACTACTTTATAATTAAGTAATTGATTGCATGAAAATTGCTATTTATACGATTCTTGATTTTAGTTCAGCACTGTAATAATATTCAGAAAATATGAGATTCAATTATTCAAGAGAAATTAGAATTCAAAATATGAGTTTCAAAAGCCATTGTTTCTTTCTTCTTTTCTGCATAAAAACAGGGAAAAGAGATACACTGATATATATAAAGCATGTACACATATTAGGCAAGTATAAACTGGACTCAAGTTTTGGGCTTCGGGCTTGGTGCACTTGGACTTGAATACGCACTAATCTTCAGCTAGAGCCAGGTTCAGATTTCAACCATGAACAGCAGTACAAACCAAGCAACATATAACCAATAACCATGAATTTCAAAATTATTCACAACACTCCTCCTCAAGTTGGGTTGTATATGTCTAGTAAACCCAACTTGCTTCCTAAATATCTAATTCTATTCCCATTCAATGCTTTGGTAAGCATATCAGCTGGTTGTTCTTCAGTCTGAATGTAATGAGTAGTAATTTCACCATCTTGTATTTTATCGCGAATGAAGTGACAATCAACTTCTATATGCTTCGTTCTCTCATGAAATACAGGATTTGATGCAATGTGAATAGCTGCCTTATTATCACACCAGAGTTTTGATGGTTGTTCAAACTCTAATTTACATTCTTTTAAAAGATGTTTAATCCACATTACTTCACAAATTGCTTTAGACATTGCTCGGTATTCAGACTCTGCGCTTGATCGTGATACTATATGTTGCTTTTTGCTTTTCCAAGATACTAAATTTCCTTCAACATATACACAAAAACCAGTAGTTGATCTTCTATCATTTTTGGATCCAGCCCAATCTGCATCAGCAAAGCTTTCCACTCTCATATGCCCATGATTTGCATACATGATGCCTTGTCCAGAAGTACCTTTCAAGTATCCTAGAATATGTTCAAGTATAGACCAATGTTGCTTAGTGGGTGAAGCCATGTATTGACTCACTAAACTGACAGCAAATGACACATCCGGTCTTGTTATAGTTAAGTAATTAAGTTTACCAACCAGTCTTCTATACTTCTCAGGATCACATAATGTTTCTCCTTCTGATGTCAGATTGATGTTTGGGATGATGGGTGAACTCTGAGGCTTAACACCTAGCTTACCAGTCTCTGTTAGTAAATCCAATATATACTTTCTCTGGCACATAAAAATGCCTTTATTGCTTCGTATAACTTCCACACCTAAGAAGTATTTTAATTCTCCTAGATCTTTTGTTTGAAAATGATCATGAATAAAGGTTTTGAGAGCAGCAATACCCTTGTCATCATTACCAGTAATTATTATATCATCTACGTATACCACCAACAGAATAATACCTTGTTCAGATGATTTGTGAAAGACTGATTGATCACTTTTACATTTTTCTATCCCAAATTTCTCAAGTGTGGCTAAATTTCCCGAACCAGGCCCTTGGACTTTGCTTTAGACCATATAGAGTTTTTCTGAGCTTGCATACTAATCCACTCTCCTCTTGTGCAATGAAACCAGGGGGTTGAGTCATATATATCTCTTCATTGAGGTCACCATGGAGAAATGCATTCTTTATATCTAATTGATGAAGCTTCCAATTAAATCTAGCTGCTAAAGCAATACATAATCTGATTGATGTCATCTTGGCAACTGGAGAAAAGGTTTCTGAATAGTCCATACCATATACTTGTGCATATCCCTTAGCTACCAATCTAGCTTTAAATCTGGCCACAGTTCCATTTGGATTCATCTTAACAGAATATACCCATCTACATCCAATGGCTTTCTTATCATTTGGTAGCTTGACTAGGATCAAAAGTGCAGACATTAATTGAGTCTAGTGCAGCAACTGTTCTAGGGATATTAATTGAGTCTAGTGATATTAATTGAGTCTAGTGCAGACATTAAATATAGGGCTTCAGCAACTTTAAATATAGGGCTTCAGCAACTGTTCTAGGGATATTAATTGAGTCTAGTGCAGACATAAAGGAACATGTAGAGTCAGACACATTCTTATATGACACATAGTTAGAAATAGGGTAAGTGCACTGTCTCCTTTCTTTGCGGAGAGCAATTGGAAAATCAAGACTAGGATCAAAAGTGGACCTTGCTTCAGTGCTTCTAGGTGATTCTACTTCTTCTTAAGGTGATGCAGTAGAATAAATTAAAAATTCATCATTCTCTTCCTGACTTTGTTCGTGAGATAAAACCTCATTATTCTCCTCCTAAATTGGTACATGAGATTTTTGATAGAATGGTTTTTCTTCCATAAAATTCACATCTATAGATACCATATATTTATTTAGGCTAGGACAAAAACATTTATATCCTTTCTGCAATCTTGAATAACCCATAAATATACATTTCAAGGATTTGGGATCTAGCTTGCTCAACTGAGGATTTACATCTCTAACAAAACATGTACACCCAAAAATTCTAGGTTTAACTGGATATAGTTGTTTGTCAGGACATAAGACTTTGTATGGGATATTAAAGTTAAGGATTGTAGATGGCATTCGATTAATCAGAAAGCATGCAGTTAAAACAGCATCTGCCCAAAACACTTTTGGGACATTCATTTGGAATAGCAATGCTCTTGTGATTTCTAAAAGATGTCTATTCTTCCTCTCTGCAACTCCATTTTGGGGGGCTGTGTCCACACACGAAGTTTCATGCAAGATGCCATGTTGGCTTAAGTAAGAGCTGAAGATATGAGAGGTATATTCCTTAGCATTATCGCTCCTTAGGGTTTGAATGGATGTTTTGAACTGATTTTGAATTTCAGCATGAAAGCCACAAAAAATAGAAAACAACTCAGATCTGTTTTTCATTAGGAATAGCCAAGTAACTCGAGAATAATCATCTACAAACGTTACAAAGTATTTATAACCAAATTTAGAAACAACAGAAGAAGGTCCACATATATCAGAGTGTACAATTTCAAATGGTGCACTCGCACGTTTATTTATTCTTGGCTTTAAACTACTACGATGAAGTTTAGCATATTGACATGCTTCACAGTCAAGAGTAGTAATGTGATTAAATTGTGGACAAAGTTTTTTAAAAAGAGTAAGAGAGGGATGACCGAGTTGTTGATGAACTTTGATTGCTGACTCTATACTAGAACAAGCCACTGGTAAAGTTTCCAGAATATAAAGACCCCCAGATTCATAGCCTTTACCAATAATCTCCTTCGTTGTAAGATCCTGGAAAATACAAGCTTTAGGAGAGAAAGACACACTGCAACTCAAGTGTTTGGTAAGTTGACTGACAGACAAAAGATTATATGATAAGGATGGTATAAATAATGCAGACTTTAGTAGTGGTGAAGTATTTATGTTACCAGATCCTTGAATGTTGGATCGTGTCCCATCTGCTAAAGTGACAGTTCGACTATGGTCATGTATTTTAAGATCTGTAAACAATTTAGGGTTACCTGACATGTGATCAGTAGCCCCCGAGTCAATAATCCATTTTGATGCTTGCTTTTCTATATTGGCCATGGTAGATATAAATGATGATGGGTTATTAGCTGAGTTTTGTAAGGATTCTTGATACTTTTTGTATTTGTCAAACTCTTCTGTAGTCATCAACACAGTCTTATTGGAAGTATTAGAAGCTCCTTGATTTTTGTTTTGATTATTATATTGAAGTTTTCTACATTCAGAAATCAAGTGTCCAGGCTTCTTACAATATGAACATATTTTATTGCTTGGTCTCCATGCAGTCCTTTGTGGTCTTAAGGATGGTAATGATGGTGGTCTCCAAGAATTAGATGGTTGTGATTGGTTCCATGGTGGTTTAAAGTCAGTTGGTGGTCTCCATGTATTAGTATATGAAGTCTGGTTATTATTAGTACTCATCATGCTGCTGTTAACATGAGATGAAGCAGTTGAATTCTCAGTTCTAAGAACACGACTAAACACTTCTTGTAGTGAAGTTATTGATGATCCAGACAGAACTTGAGCTTTAGCTGCATCAAACTCTGATGATAATCCGGCCAGAAAACTCATGATTGCCATTTTCTCTCTCTGATCTTGTTGAACCTTCATATTTATACTCATAGGCAACAAAACATTAAACTCTTCGTATGTTCTTTTAAAATTCATAAAGTATGTAGTGAGAGATTGATCTTGTTTCTCTGCTCTGTAAAACGACTTGCACACATCAAACATCCTGGTTAGATTGCCCTTTCCAGAATATAAAAACTCGAGATATTCCATCAATTCTTTCACGAATTCACAGTGGTTGATCAGATTGATAACCTCATTATCAATTGAATTTCGTATTTGCAAGAATAGTCGTGCATCTTCTCTCAACCAGATCTGATCTTCTTGCCCTGTTGATGTTGGTGGATCTTTGACTAAGTGATCATCCTTATCTATGCTTCTGAGATACAATCGAATCGTTTTACTCCACTCTAGATAATTTGTGCCTGTTAATTTTCGATCTGTTATTTTAGGCATCATCGGCATCACATCCATCATCGACGAATTTTTGCTTTCAGCCATTGTTTCTTGCAGAGAGGATAGATCTGAATCTTGATTTGAATTGAAACCCTAGATCGATGCGCTACGCTCTGATACCATGTAATAATATTCAGAAAATATGAGATTCAATTATTCAAGAGAAATTAGAATTCTAAATATGAGTTTCAGAAGCCATTGTTTCTTTCTTCTTTTCTGCATAAAAACAGGGAAAAGAGATACACTGGTATATATAAAGCATGTACACATATTAGGCAAGTATAAACTGGACTCAAGTTTTGGGCTTCGGGCTTGGTGCACTTGGACTTGAATACGCACTAATCTTCAGCTAGAGCCAGGTTCAGATTTCAACCATGAACAGCAGTACAAACCAAGCAACATATAACCAATAACCATGAATTTCAGAATTATTCACAACCCAAGAAAATTTCGATGAATAATGATTAAGGTATATCGACTATCTATTATAACAGTAAGATGGTTGAAAATTTGTTATAAAATAATTTTCAAATTCAATTTATATTAAAAATTGATCAACGAACATGTTTTAAAATGTAGATTGTTGAGCACCACTATCTCAAAAGTTAGGCGTCCGACTTTAGTTCGAGAGGAAATAGATTCAAAACTTGCGTAACATGATTCGGACCGCTGGACATAAATTGACATATAGTGTATTATATAGTATATACTACCTAAGACTTTATTACTATGTACCACTTAAGTACCCAATTTTTTTTATATAAAAAAAAGTAGATTAAATGTAAAAGTACAAAAAAGAAAGTATAAAAAAAATTAAATGTTTTTTTAAATGGCATTATGTTTTATCAAAAAATATAAAGGTAGTATAAAATGAGAGAATCGAGGAGAACAGGAAAGTTTGAAATACTGAAATTCTTAAATGTCACATCATTATGTGAACTCCTGCTTTGTACTATAAATATTTTGCACCAATTGTTAATGTAAATATTTCTATTTAATCCAAAATATTTACACTTTGTATTACATACTGCTAATATTTTGCACTCATATGTGTTGCACTTATTGTTATCAAAGAAACATGTAAACAATAAGACTGCAGCATCAAATTTGACCGAACTGCAAAAACATTATATCTTGTCAAACCATTCAAAATGGCAAAATATCTAAATTTAAAAGTTGAACAACTCGCACTACAGTGGGAAAGAGGGAGAAAGTTAAAATATATTTATCAAATTTAACTCTTTTTATCTCAAAATATTTAGACATGCTCATAATTCGCTTCACCATGCATTCATAGTTCAAAATGTTCTACTTATGGAGAGTAGATTAAAAAACAAGAGGGAAAGAGATGATGCTTACTGAGTGCTAATAATACCACTTAAAAGTTTGTTACTCCACTTATGAAATTATTGGCGATGACGAAGTGGATTAATGGCAATGAAAATTCAATTTCCAGAATGACATTCCTATAAAAATACTAAAAGTACCGACGGATAGGTGTCTGGAATGGCAATGGTACAAGACAAATATTCCAAAATTCAAGGGAAGCTACAATTTTCTATGTAGTATAAAATGCAGCCGGATTTGCATGATGTTGGTGGCAATGACCAGAGGTGGAAAAGGGAGAACTGATCTTGGAAAAATGAAATCAATCAAATGGAGAAAAAGAAACAAAAATACATGAGCCGCATTTTTTTGAAAGAAAAAAAGATGCGTTATATTTTGATAAGTAAAGAAAAAGGAGTTTTCACCTAATAAGTTTGAAAATAAAGACTTTACCCAATAACAACTTATTTAAAAGTGCATTGACAATATAGCACAAAACTAATTTGGTTGACAAACAGCATCAATACTTCACACATCAATTAATATTTGTAATTAAAAAAAGGGGATTAATACCTTTTAAAAAAAGGAGTAAGAACCACTTCTAGACAGCCTAGGCTCACAAGTTAAACATAAAAATTAAGTGGGAATAACTTTAGTCCTTTTTTTGTAAAAACTTTGTTTGTGATATTAGACCTTGCAATATCAATATTACTGTACTGTTCTTGACACATTTGGTAGTTCAATTTTCAATGTACAAGAAACAAAAAGATAAAGGGAGACTGTTTTTATTAGGGATCACTTGGTCACATACTCATAACAATATTCCTTTCAAAACATCATCATCGTTATTATAAAACAAATGCATTGAATTTTTCTTTCAAAATGAGTATAGAGAAAACCTGTCGTCGTGGGCGAACAAGAGTTCCAGGTTCCTCTGCAACATTATTACTGTTAAAAATTGGATAATCAAAATGATCGTCAATGATGTTGTCATGGTCCCATGATGGAGACATATCATAATCATCCATATGTCTTGATTCCCCTGTAAAAAAAAGGGTATAAAAAATAAGATTGCTCACATGGATTGTATAGGTGAAATACAAGTATACAACGTGTAACAACAATAAAACGCTTCAATTTTCACATGATTAGTCAACAACAAGAAAAACATGTCAGAATTTCAGTATTTAGCAAGTATAATTCCAATAGCGTGCGCACACACGCACGCGCATAAACGCACATTGGACAATTGGAAACAATGTCAAATGAGCACATGGTAACATGTAATTCTAACTTGCAGCACTCTTTTGGAACGTGGATATTTCATTTCAACTTTTAAATATAATTTTGGGCTTACATTATTTGTTTTCTTTAATAAACTTTATTGCATGGTAACATAAACCTTGTAGGTTTATTAGAATATGAAACTTACGGAAACGATTTATTTTTAAATGCAGTATTACTAGTTTGTTACCAGCATCATGACTACAATAATGGAAATTGAAGCTTACCAGAACATTTCCTTGCTTTTCTTCCAAAGCACTGCAAAGAATTTTGAGCAATTATACTAGCTCTTAGCAATAAAGGAATATGAAAAGAGTACCAGAATGTATTATACCGTAACTTCAGGGAGTAAAAACAGCTTAACAAGACTTTCAGGCATGTAGTGACAATCTTCTGGAAGTGTGATATTGCACGGACCTCTATTTACTTTGCACAGAGATTTTGGGTTTTTTGGGACAGCAAAACCAGTGGGGAACTCCGTGTCCAAAAATTTTGCAAAACTGAGGTCGGATACTTCTTTTTTAGCCTTCTGCTTCTTAAGTTGATGTTCAGTTTCACTATTTAAACAAGGATTCCCTGGAACAAGTACAAAAAAGTCTGAAACGTTAAAAAACAAAACAAATAGATTTCACTTCACCTATACCTGTAACTTTTTGAAACTTCCAGTGATCTGGACCTGCCCAAGCATTTGTCCTAGAAGTAAATTGTAAGCCTAGAGACAAGAAATCAATTAGTTTTTCAAGTTTTAGGTCAATATTGATATCCTGGATTGTACATTCACCATTCACCTACACCAACAAGAACATGAATTGTTTGTGAATTGTTAGAGGGGAAAAAGATAAATGAATTGTGCATGACACATACATTAGGATGCTCTGTGTAATTTGCTTCTTTACTAGTACAGTTATCACCATGAGTTTCATAACCAAAACATTCTAGGTCATATTGATCAAAGTTCAGTGACTGGAAATTGTCAAATGCATCATCTTCAACTTCAGAATGGATAACGTTGTCTGTGGTTTCTTCACCCAGTTCGTCACTTTTAACAAAAAACTCTGATGGCCTATAGTTATCTTCATCAAATTGATGCAAAATATCGCTCAAGGTTGGAGAGATGTCATGACTTACAGGCACATGAATCATCATCTGATCAATGATATCTTTGAACAAAAATAAAAATGTAAGAACAAGGAAGGAAGAAACCTTTCAGAATATTTAATTGATTATTTTACATATTTATACCCTTAATAAATGAAAGGTCTATTACTTCAGCATCATCAATAGGTGGTTGAGACAAAATATTATTTTCAGGAAACTCGGATGAATCAAAAAGTACGGAACAACCGCCATATACACCAAGATTGTATAATAATAAACCTTTAGCTCCACCTTCATCAAACTGAGCAGACATTTGATGGTAAAGAGGATCCACAGTAAATGCAACTGAAATATGTTATAACTTTAAGAATACACTATAGATCGAAATATAATTGAAAAATGATTTTGTAAAGCTATAAAGAAGAATTATACCATCATATTTCTTTATATTAAGTGCCTCGTATGAAGATTCCAGTGTACTTAAAGGGGACAGCTGTATGTAATATACAACTGTTACAAAAGCAAATTATATGTGAATTTTGATATGCAACTGAAGACAAACCTTTCGATCCAAATCTTTTTTTGAACTCTCCTCTGCTCGCATTGTTTTCACACGATCACCAACTTTTATATTTCCTGAAGCTAAAAAAGGTTATGTAAGAATATCGATGGAGCAATTTCATGATCATTTAGCGCTGTTGAAATGACATGATGGAAGTGAGTATCAATTCACATTTCTATGACATAAATTATGTTTCAAACTTTTAAGTAATGAGCAACAAGTGCATGTCAAGGATTACAACTGTTGTTTTATTGCAAAACTGAACAATGGTGTTATAACTATGGACTACTATTTTGCATTGCGAGTTTAATAACAGTGTGACCTATATAAATATTATGAAACCACTATTCACATGGTTAATTGGTATTATGTTGATATATAAATAGTTTCACAATACTGCTATTTTGTAAATACCCACATAAATCGAACGCTACCTGTAAACTCATGAAGAAATATGCATTGATCTCACAATACATCTAACAGTAATTGGCTAAGAGATTTTAAACCGTCGTTGAGAAACGATCCTTGCATCTCTTCATGACATCTCAATGCTTGACATGCGATTGTTCTCTAATATTTTATCACGTTTAAGCTTAATTTGTGTGTATTTGACTGCTACACATGCTCTGCATCATTCAACGTTTACTTTGGCTTGAGATGTGTCACATGTGGAAAAAATTGAGAGTTCTCTACAATGAAAGCTTGACAAAACAGTATGATAAAGTCATATTTATATAATTAATTAGTTTTACGATTATAAGTGGTTTTCTAAAAATAACACAATTAGTTAGTATATATTACATGAATATTTCTATGGGTGCGTTCGCGGACAAATTGAATTAGAGGTTAGAGGTTAGATGTTAAAGTGTTCGCGGGTAACTTTTTTGATTAGAGGTTGGTAGAGGTTGTGTAGGATGTAAAAATTATTTGTATTTTCTCATGTGAAGATAAATTTATTTTATTTTGTAATACTACTAATTAATATTTAATAATTTATCAAATACAAATGATAGATTGAAATACAACGGTATATAGAACTTTAATCAAAATACAACATTAAAACAATACATATATCAACGTCGTCCTGCAGCAATCAAAGCATCTTTAAGTTCATCATGTGTTGCAACAATCTGTTATGTATTTGATGAACTTGCACCAATAACAATAAAACCTATAAACGCCAGCAATTCTTCTTTACCAACCCTCGCAGGAATATGTGTTCCGTCTATAATTCCAATAGCATTTTGAAAAAAAAGATAGTAGCATGTATCATACCTAATTTCATCAGGAATCTCATTGAAATCCACCGGTTTAATATTATCTCTGGCCAACAGTAAGGCAATGTGCAAAATCTTAGAAACACATAAACTAATTATGCCAATGGATCGATTAAAATTTTCACCTATTAACCTTTGCGATGCTTCATGATTTATCGTGTAACATAACTTTCCAATCATTTCGGAATTGAGAATTTTTTGAGTTGAAATTAAGTCATACTCATTAACTAGAACGTCACAAAGATGTCAAAGTACCACTTTTCATTCGAAAAAGATCTTGACTTCTGTTTTCATGAATATTAAGAACATCATCAACCCACATTCGACCAGTGTAAGAAGAAATATGATGTGGAGTAGGCAATAACTGTGTATGATTTACCATCATTCCAACAATAGAAGCGAAATCATGATCATACCCATCTGAATCATCGGAATAAGATATATCGTCACTTTTAATTGAGTTATCCGAGTTTTCCGAATCATTTTCTGGATTATTATACGCAAAATCGTATCTAAATATTGTTGAAAATAATGTAAGGAAGAAGGAATGAGAATGTTTTGAAACGGGTATAAGATGTTGGAGTTTATATAGGGGATTTCTCAGACGTAAATTTTACGCCCGACTTATTGTATTTACATCAGATGTAAAATTTATGTTCGAAAAATCCTCTCCATTTTAAAGCGGCAAATCTCTCAGTGGAGAACCGTTGACGTAATATTTACATCCGACGTAACAGTAACACCGACGTCTGCGGTAACACTGACGTAATATTAGTTGAGTTACCGTTACGTCGGATGTAAATATTCGCGAAAGCTGTCCGCCCAGCCAACCTCTTATCCACGAACGCACCCTATGTTTTTTATTGGTTAGCTAGTGCAAGAAATTAAAAAATATTAATGTGCGTGCTATTTTTAGTACTATTTTACAAAAATTCAAATACGTAAAAAAAAATGTTGCCAAGTTTTGCATTATCTTAATGTTTGTAGACTTCTGTAGATTTCAACTTTTATGGTTACAATAACAAAGAGCTACGCATTCCTTACGGATTCTTTTCGGTGCAAGCTAGTGAATTCAGCTTCAATACTGATTTAGGGATAGCATATCATATAGAAATTCTATTAATTAAATATAGCCTACCAGACTGTGGATAAGTTGATCTGATCTCACAAGTCACATTGATTAGCAAAATTAATTATCAAAATAGGCTAAGGTAATTGGATCTATTGCAAGGTGAACAGATTTATGAACTGTGGTTGCGGCATGGTGCATCAATGATCTGATTCAATGTGAAATGTAATAACTAATTGTACATATTTTTGGAATACTTAAATTTAGTTGAAAAAAATTTTGGGTATCCTATATCGTCACTATCTAGGGGTTTTTATTTATTTATTATTACTTCCTTTTTTTTCTACTTTGCATATTAAGCTATTTTGTTCTATAGTCTGCCATAATTTCTTCTTTTGGCGTGCATTAACTAGACTTTTTTCTATGACATTCATCTGGGTAAATTCAAGGATGGCAAATTCTATTTCAACCCGAGTATCTACTTAATAGCCCTCAAAAATTAAAAAAGTTTATAAACCCAAAAAATAACTTAGTAGCCCCTACCATTTCCAGAACTACTCTTCCCATCACGAACAAAAAACAAAATGAACTACCACGCAAGGTGACTCTGTGGTTCGTGTCATTCTCCTCTTCAAAATCCATCAGCTAGTAGTGAAATTTTTTTTTTCTTCACTGATTTATAAATTAGGGTTTTGAAGAAGCGGTGGTTTAGACAGTAAGAAACTGACGTAAGAAGATAATGGATATCTGCTTCTAGTCCATTACGTTAAATAATTAATATAGAAAAATAGGCACAGGGAAGAAGTTGCAAAAAAAATTAGTCTCATGGACAACAAGTTTGCTTTTTAGTCTGAAAAACACTTTTTAGTATAAACTATCATTCTGTGATTTACACTAAAAAGTGTCCTTCAGTCTAAAAAACAAACTTCTCTCTCTAAAACTAAATTTTTCTTCAACTTTTTCCTTGAGCCTAAAAACCCCAAATTAATAATTGATGTATTTAATTAATATTTACAGAGTACAAGTAAAAAACAAATAAAAAGGTCAACATACAAACAATATATTTATATGCTATATATTAGCAACTAATGTAACCATTAACAAACAAATGAGATCACAAATAAATGTGGAAAACACAAATACGAACCGTCATCAACTTGACAAGCAGCCCGATTAATCCCTCCAAGAACTTTATATGCTTCAGAATGCACTGAATCCACTCTCAGTGAATAAATTTTAACACCAGCTTCCAAAGTGCAACTAGCCTAACATTATTGTAATACTTTATTGACCATTATCTCAAAATCACTTTAACAAGACCAACATGAATTAGATAAAAGCCTACCTTTTGGAAATTAGTCTCGTTATCTTCATCCTTTGAACTAACCCTGACAATTTCACTCAAATGATCAATCAACCCCAACTCCCAGGTATTTTTCTGATTTATCTTCTGAAGAAGTCATAAGAATCTCACTTTAAAACAAGAAATTTGGAAGAAAAAAAAGGTGGATTTTTTCCCAAAGGACGCAAAGATATTAAGCGGTAGATGTTTACATTTTCACTGACAAGCTTGATGCAGTTCTGAAAGAGATCCATAATCTGATCATGGTTCAAAAAGGACTTGTCTTTATCAATTGGACGGTGGTGATTTAACGGCCGAGGGGAAAGTAGGGTCGACCGCCGGCGAATGGAGGCAGCACGTGCGGCACGAGCTTGGGTCCGCTCGAGTTCGTCGTTGTTTGCGACAAAAGTTGGCGACTGAAGACGTGCGGACGCCATATGAGCAAAGCATAAACGGAGATGAATTGTAATTTCAACTTTTAGGGTTCACTTAATTGAAAAATATTCAAAATGGGAATCCTTTTCCCTCCAAATTGTACTGCATATCAGTTAGGAGGACCAACCACAATTACAAGTGCATCCATTTAAATCCGAATAAAGGGGTCCATCAAAATCCGCATAAAGGAACTAAAGGGTGCGGATTTCAAAGCACTCATAAACCCTCAACCTATCGCCGTACATTTTTTAATAAAAATTATCTATTTGTTAATTTATTAAATTTATTAAATAATAGTAGAGCAGACGAAATTCTAATTCTCATGATAATTCTAGCATTTTTCTCGATTCTCCTTAATTTGTTTTAGATATTTATTAATATTTTATTTTAAAGACCCGATACAATTTATTATTTTTGAATTGTTTATAATATTTTATTAATTTTACACTATCGTTTTACATTCAAAAACCTAAACTTTCTGTTTTGTACTATCATTTTCAATGAAAATTTCTCAATTTTCATGCACAATTTACATTTAAGTCTGTATATTTAAATTAATTAAATAATTTAACTATAAACTGTTTAAACAAAATTAATTAACCATTATTTATTGATTTGTCTAATGAATTACAGATAACAATTTCAACAAGTATATCATGCTCATTGTAACAAAATTGTATAAACTAAATTTTCGTTCGGATGTAAAAAAATATGAATCGCAAAAAAGACAATAAGTAAAACTTTAATGTATAATTATCTATTTTAATAAATTATCAGTTAAATAATAGAAACAAGAAATTGTTGTCAAGGACAAAATTTCTCAGCGTTTTAGCCTCAAGGACAGTCCTTCAGTATTTTAGTCTAAAGGACAACTTTTTTTAGGTATCAGTTTTTAGTTATTGATAGCAGTTTTAGGCATCTGTAGCGCTTAGCTTCAGGTCTCCAGATAAGGGATGTTACAACTTGGTATCAGAGCCTAAGTTTATGAAAAACTTTAACTAGAAATGATTTTTGTAAATATAATCCTAAGGAATTAGAGTAAGATCGGGGTATGGGATAACGCTATAGTAACGTACTTGTATTTGATATATATAAGTATACGCTATATCTCTGTTCTCCTATCTCTCTTAGGTTATTCTTTTGTATCTCACGAAGCTTGAATACAGATATGAACGTTGGAAGTGGAAGAGTGAATCTTGGAGGAAGCACCACTACAAATGGAAATGCCATATTGAATACTAGAAGGAGCCAAGGTCAGGCTCAAGCTGAAAACGTTGGTGCTGGAGTCCCACAAGTGGATATAGGAGCTATGTATCAGTTTTTCGTGAATATGATGCAAGCTGGAATTGCTGCAGGAGTGGTTGAAGGAAATGCTGGAGTAGGAGTTCAGAAAGCTCTGGTGGTCAACCATTATGCTAATTTGAGTAGAGATTATGCTAGGCTTGGAGGGAAGCCATTTATTGGAACTTAAGATGATATTGAGGTGGAGAACTGGTTGCTGCAAAAGGATATTTGCTGACTTAGGGCTCAATGATGAGCAGAAGAGAAGGCTCGCTTCGAGACAGCTTCAGGGAGCAGCTTTATTCTGGTGGAATAGTGTGACAGTTGGTGTGGATGAGGAAACGATGACATGGGCAGAATTTAAGAGGAGGTTCCAGGAGAGATTTATTTCTGTGATGGCGCAATCTGCTTTGCTCAGAAAGTTTGTTGAGTTGGAGCAAGGGAAGATGTCTGTTTTGGAGTATGATAAGAGGTTTGAAGAGTTGGCTAGGTATGGGTATGCTACCGTGGACATAGTGATGAAGAGGAACGAGGAGTTCATCAGGGGGTTGAAGCCTGAGTTGGCCAGGGCTACATTACCTCATCTTAGGGATCCTTGTGATGTGTAGTATAGATGGCATTGAGACACGAGGAGATGTCGTCTTCTCTAGAGAAGAGTAAGACAAAGGGGGTCCAGGTGGGGCAGAGTCAGAAAAGGAAGTTCTTTCATAAGAAGGGTGCTCAGAAGGGTGGAGCCGCAAAGAAAGGGAAGTCAGAGGTTGTTTGCTATAAATGCGGTAAGAAGAGACATTTTGCCAATGAGTGTCGTACTGGAAAGGCAAAGGAAGTGATCGGGAAGAAGAATATCAGGTGCTTCAATTGCGATCAGATTGGTCACTATAAGAACCAGTGCAAAGAGCCTGCTAAGGAAGGGGCAAAGTACTTGCATTGGAGCCTGCTCTACTTCGAAGCCAATTGCATAGGAGAAAGGGAAGGCAGTGTTGGGAGATACGCTTCATATCCATGGTATGTCTGTTAGCGTTCTATTCGATACTGGTGCATCGCATTCTTTTATATCTCGATGTTTGGTAGATAAGTTTAACCTAGAACCATCATGTTTAGTTACTTCCTTAAGTGTTATAAATCCAATAGGAGGGTATGCGACACTTGGGATGAAGTGTGACCGCCTAGAGTTTGATTTGTTAGGTCATACCTTTGTTTGCAGTTTGCATATATTTGACTTTGTAGGGCTTGGAATTATTTTGGGTATGGACTGGTTAAGTAAATATGATGCTAGGATATTTTGCCATGATAGAAAAATATTACTTAGACACCCTGACTGTAGTGACCGGATTGTATATACCATAAAAAACCCTAAATGTGAGGTGAATGCTTTGTTGGGTGTAGTGGAGTTAGAAGATGAGTTGAATCGTGTTTTCATGGTTAAAGAATTCGTAGATATTTTCGAACTGGTAGTAGAATTGCCACCGAAACGAGCCATTGCGTTTTGGATAGATTTGGTGCCTGGAGCAAAACCGGTGAGTAGACCGGCAAGCAGGATGACACCTACCAAGATGAGGGAGTTGAAAGAGCAGTTGGTGGAGTTGGAAGGTAAGAGTTTTATTAGACCAAGCAGTTCGCCTTGGGGAGCAGCCGTAGTGTTTGCTAAGAAACCGGTTGGGTTGTTGAGGTTATGTATCGATTATCGTAAGTTGAATGAGAAAACGATAAAGAATCGATATCCGTTGTCTAGATTTGACAATTTGTTCGATCAGTTGAGTGGAGCCAAGGTATTTTCTTAGTTGGATTTAGCAATGGTTTCCATCGGCTTAGAGTAGCAGAGGATAGTATTCCATTGATGGTGTTTAGAACTAGGTATGGATCATACGAATGGTTAGTTATGCCGTTCGGACTAACTAATGCGCCGGCATTCTTTGTGGATTTGATGAACCAAATTTTTCGAGAGCACTTGGATAGGTTTGTATTAGTGTTCATAGATGATATGTTGATATATTCTAGAGATGAAAGGGAGCATGAAGTTCATCTTAGAATTGTGCTTGAGATGCTGAGGCAGAATCAGCTAAAGGCGAAATTTTCGAAGTGTCATTTCTGGAAGAAAGAAGTGAAGTTTCTTGGTTATGTAGTCTCAGAGAAAGGGTTGTCTGTAGATCCGATTAAGATTGAAGCGGTAAATAATTAGAAGAGACCCGAGACAGTGATTGGGATAAAGAGTTTTTTGGGATTGGCTGGATATTATCGGAGGTTCATTAATAATTTTTCGCGGATAGCAGCACCGATGACCAAGCTAACGCAAAAGGATATGAAGTTTGTGTGGACCGATAAGTGTGAGGAATCATTCCAAAGCTTGAAACACTTATTGACTCATGCACCTGTGTTAGTTGTTCCAGAAGGGAATCTAGACTTAGTAGTTTATACAGATGCGTGTGGAACAGGATTATGAGCTGTGCTAATGTAGAGAGGTAAAGTGATTGTCTATGCTTCTCGATGGCTTAGACCGCATGAGGTTAGATATCCAACACATGGTTTGGAGTTAGCTGCAATGATATTTGCATTGAAGTTGTGGAGACATTATCTTTTGGGGGAAAAGTTTGAGCTATATACAGATCATAAGTCGTTGAAGTATTTATTCTCACAGAAGGAGTTGAACATGAGACAGCAAAGATGGTTAGTTTATTGTTGCTTATGATTTTGGAATTAAGTACACACCAGGGAAAGTTAATAAGATTGCAAATGTGCTTAGAAGAAAGCATCAGAATGTAGTGTTGGCAATGATAACAATGTAAAGATTTGGAAGCGTTGTCGACTTGCAGAGTGCAATGGAGATCTGAAGCTGGGTCTTATGGAGGAACTGTTGTGTTGTCTTGTTTAGGAGTTTGACCGTTGATGATTGAAAAGATTGCTTCTAAACAGGAGGAGGATCCAGTATTGTTTAAACGGATCAGGAAGTTAAAGGAAGGAACGGAGAGCGATGACTTAAAGGATTTTAGTCTTGACCAGAATGGGTGGTTGAGAAAGAAAGGTAAGTTATGTGTTCCAAGTGTGGGAGACATAAGGAAGGAAGTTTTGTAGGAATGTCATCGTTCGAAGTTCACTATTCATCTAGAAGGAACAAAGATGTATCAGGACATGAAGAGAAGTTTCTTCTAGGAAGGTATAAAGAGGGATGTAGGCTTATGGGTGATGCAATGTTTGAACTGTCAATAGGTGAAAGCTGAACATCAGAAGCCAAGTGGGTTGCTTCAGCCATTGGATATTCCGGTATGGAAGTGAGATTCTATTTCTATGGATTTTATTGATGGGTTGCCGAGATCTAATAGAGGAAATGAAAGTATATGGATCATAGTAGACAGATTAACCAAGAGTTCCTATTTCATTCTGGTTAAGTCAACTAGGACAGCACCTGTTCTAGCTAAATTATTTATGAAGACTGTGGTTAGACTGCACGAAATTCCTAGCAGTGTTGTTAGTGATAGAGATTCCTTGTTTACTGGTGAGTTCTGGAAGAGTCTACAAGTGATTTTAGGAACCAAGCTCAAGATGAGTATTGCTTACCATTCACAGACTTATGGGCAAACAGAAAGAGTTAACAAAGTCTTGGTAAGAGCTTGTGCATTAGATTTTAGAGGATCATGGGAAGACCATCTACACTCAGTCGATTTTTCGTATAACAACGGTTATCAGACTAGTATAGGGATGGCACCGTTTGAAGTTTTGTATGGAAGGCCATGCAAATCTCCAGTTTTTTGGTTAGAAACCGGGGATAGTTTGGTTCTTGGTCCAAATTTGGTTAGAGAAGCTGTAGAGAAGATTGAGTTAATTCGGGCTAGGATGAAGGAAGCTCAATCTAGGTAGAAAAGTTATGCAGATAGAAGACGGAAAGACTTAGAGTTCTCTATTGAAGATCATGCATTTATTAAAGTATCACCGATGAAGGGTGTGATTAGATTCGGGAAATCAGGGAAGTTGGCACCGAGATTCGTAAGACCTTTTCCTATTGTAGAGAGGATCAGAAAGCTCGCATATAGAGTAGAGTTACCGAATAGATTGGCAGGAGTCCAAGATGGTTTTCATGTTTCTCATCTAAGAAGGTGTATTAAAGATCCTGGGACTACTATAGCACCGACTGTATTAGATGACTTGGTAGTAGAACCAGACTTGACTATAGTTTGAAAGCCAGTTCGGATAGTTGCAAGTGATGAGAAGAGGCTTAGGAACAAGACAGTCGATTAGTTAAAGTCCAGTGGAGCGACGATGAGAGAGACTGTACTTGGGAGACTGAGAGTAGGATTAGAGACGCTTATCATGATTTGTTAGATGGTATGTTTTACCTTTTTGATTGATTTGTTGTGTACCTTATCGTAATTTCGAGGACGAAATTCTTTAAGGATGGAGGATTGTAACACCCCATATTTTTAGTAACGTTATTTAGGACATTTAATTAGCTAAATTAAATAAAATAATGTGATGATTAGGGGATTGAGATTTGTGATTAATAGGGGTAGTCGTGCCATGTTAATGAATAAATTAAAATGAGCTAACATGAATTAAAATATATAAGGGTAATAGGTGAGGGCAAAGTTGGAATAAGAATACCAATCACAATTAGACACGTAAGGCATGTTAGATGAAAAGAACTATTTGCTACAAGTTTTTCACTATTTTGACACCGTCGGCACCTGGTTTCGCCTCCTCATCTTCACTTCCGACACAGTGGAAACCAATGGTTATGGTATCAGGCAACTGGTACGTAATGAATTGGATGATAGTAGAAGGCAGGGAGTCAAAACTAGGGGTTTTGAAGGGGTCGAGGCAATCCTTTGTTTTTAAATAAAAGAAATACACCTGCTTGCTTTCGACTAAAAGACTTTCGACTAAGTAGCTTTCGACCTATTCAAATGATTTAAAGGAAATGGTTTCGATTGAGTTGCACCTCTATTTTTAAATAATTGCTTTCGACTAAGTCGAAATCTTGTTGCTGCCGCCTTTCTACCTTTCGACCCAGATGTTTTCTAAAACCCGGTCACCTCTCCAATGCTTTTGAAGGGATAGTTTCGACACCATCACTTCATTACTGAGGAAATTGTTTCAAAGCAGTTGCTTTCGACTTAAATGTTTTAAGACCTTTTTCTATAAGTAAAGTAAAACCCAATTGGTTTCAAAAGAGATAGTTTTAAATGGTTTTGAAACTAATGCTTTTGACTTTAATGAGTTTCTGATCCTTTTTCTCTACTTGAAGGCAGAATCCAAATGGTTTCGACCAAGACGTTTTTGTTGCGAATATTTCTTTGATTGTTGTTCTTTTTCATTGTGCTTTTCCTTTATTTCTTTTGCTGTGTTGTTGCGTTTGTTATTTTCTCTCTTTGCTTAATTTAGTTTGGGCCTTAGTCTATTGGGCCGTTTATTGTTCAGCTATATAAGCTGATTTGTACCGAATGTTTCATTTGAGAGATTTAAATAAAGTAAAGTTTGATTTCCCTCTTTCAAGTTTCAACATGGTATCAGAGCACCTCGATCTATAATCTCTCGTTTTCATTTTTCCCTCCTGTTTCCTGATCAATCTTCATCATGGCGGAAGGCAAGTCGATCATGGATGTCATGACAGTAATGTCAAGAATTACTGAGCATAAATTGGGGGAATCGAATTATTTTGATTGGAGCAAGACTATTCGGCTTTATCTCTAGAGTATTGAGAAAGATGATCATCTTCGTAAAGACCCTCCTACTGAAGACTCGGATGCTAAAGAGGATCAGGTATGGCTTAGGGATGATGCTAGGCTATTTCTTCGGATTAGAAATACTATTGACGGCAATATTATTAGCTTGATTAATCATTGTGAGTTTGTGAAAGAGTTGATGGATTATTTGGAATTTCTGTATTCTGGAAAAGGGAATCTAAGTAGGATGTATGATGTATGTAAGTCATTTTATCGTGTTGAGAAGCAGGATCAGACATTAATGAATTATTTCATGAATTTTAAAAAGATTTATGAAGAATTTAATCTGCTATTACCTACAAGTCCGGATGTGAAAATTCAACAACAACAAAGGGAGCAAATGGCGATTATGAGCTTCCTTGGAGGTTTACCATCTGAATTTGAGTCAGCTAAAGCGCAAGTATTATCTGGATCTGATGTTAAATCTTTACAAGAGGTATTTAGCCGAATTTTAAGAGCAGATAGTTCAAGTAACCAAACTCCGGCTGCATCTAACAATAGTGCTCTAATTAGTCAAAGAAATTCTGGATGTGAAAATAGAGCTTTGAATTCCTCAAACTCATGTTCTTATTGTAAGAAGATTGGACATAGATATCAAAATTGCTGGAAACTTGCTAGACAGAGGCAGAATAATGGAAATAGTGGATCAAATAATAATAAGTGGCAAAACTCATCAAATCAGACTGCTAATGTTGTTTAGAAGGCTGAGGATGGTTCTGTGTTAGTTAATGCAGAAGAATACATGAAATTCACTGAGTACAAAGAAGGGCTGAAGAGTGTATCAAATTCTGTGTCAACAGTGGCTAAATCTAACAAGTGGATAATTGACTCAGGGGCAACGAGTCATATGTCAGGTAACTCACATTTATTCACTGAATTTCAAGAGAATAATAGATCTGCTCAATGTATTACTTTAGCTGATGGCTCAGTAGCAAACACAAGTGGATCTGGGTTTGTTACCCTTACTCCACAATTGTCTTTAACCCCAGTTCTACATACTCCAAAATTAGCCTTTAATCTGTTATCTGTTAGTCAGTTAACCAGGAAGATGAACTGCTGCATATCCTTTTACCCCAATCATTGTGTATTCCAGGAGTTAAAGAGCATGAAGATTATTGGTAGAGGTCATGAGCAAAATGGATTATATGTGCTGAAGGAAGATCAATCTATTGCTGCAACTTGTATAAATAAAGATGAAGCACTCAAGGTTCATTGTCAATTGGGTCACCCATCTTTACTTAATTTCAGAAAATTATGCCCTAAATATAATTCACTACAAGTTCTAGATTGTGATTCATGTCAATATGCTAAACATCATAGATTGTCTTCAAATCCAAGAATAAATAGAAGAAGTAACACTATGTTTGAGCTTGTTCATACTGATATATGGGGACCTTCTGCTGTCATTTCTAAACCTGGTTTTAAATATTTTGTCACATTTGTGGATGATTATACACGTACAACATGGCTGTTTCTTATGAAGAGTAGATCTGAATTATATTCTGTGTTTTGCAAATTTTATGCTAAAGTAGAAAACCAGTTTAATACTGTGATTAAAACTCTAAGGAGTGATAATGCTAAGGAGTATACATCTGAATTGTTTCAAAAATTTCTGAGTGATAGAGGCATAATTCATGAGACTTCATGTGTATATACTGCTTCTCAAAATGGTGTTGCAGAACGTAAAAACAGACACCTATTGGAAATAGCAAGAGCTTTAATGTTTCAAACAAATATGCCAAAGTATTTTTGGGCTGATGTTGTTTCCACTGCTTGCTTCCTCATAAATAGAATGCCATCTTCTGTGCTAAATGGTGAGATACCGTATAAGCTTTTGCTTCCAGATAAACCATTGTATCCAGTTAAACCCAGAGTATTTGGGTGCACTTGTTTTGCTAGAGATGTTAGACCAAACTTGTCTAAACTTGACCCTAAATCTGTTAAGTGTGTATTTGTGGGATATTCACGTGTTCAAAAGGGATATAGATGTTACTGTCCAAGCCTTGGAAAGTATCTTGTGTCCATTGATGTAACGTTTCATGAAGACATACCTTATTTTCAAGCACCACAGAATTCAGTAGAAAATGTTCTGCAGAAGGATGATGAGGTTGATGACTTTCTTATATATACTTTGAGTGATAGCACAGAAGAAGAAATAACTGTTGCTCAACCAGAAATTCCTATTCATGAACCAATTCCTACGAGTGATCCTGAACTAAATCTTCCTATTGCCCTAAGGAAAGGTAGAAGACAATGTACATACCCTATAGCATCATATGTGGCATATGATCATTTACCATCTCAAACATGTTTACTTCTCAAATCTCTTGATAATGTAACTACACCAAAGGGTATTTCTGAAGCTTTATCTGATATCAGATGGTATGGTGCTATGGTGGAAGAAATGAATGCTTTGAAGGCAAACAAAACATGGGATTTGGTTAAATTACCTCAAGATAAGGAAGCTATTGGGTGTAAATGGGTTTATTCTGTCAAGGTCAATCCAGATGGAAGTATTGCAAGGTACAAAGCTAGACTTGTGGCAAAGGGTTATGCACAAGTATATGGAGTAGACTATTTGGAGACATTTTCTCCAGTGGCTAAGGTAACTTCAATCAGATTATTCATTTCTCTAGCAACCATAAACAACTGGAAATTACACCAATTAGACATCAAAAATGCCTTCTTACATGGTGACTTACAAGAAGAAATGTACATGTGTCAACCTCCTGGTTTTCAAGTTGAAGCTGGAAATGGATTGGTGTGCAGGCTGAACAAGACCTTATATGGACTTAAACAGAGTCCAAGAGCATGGTTTGGGAAGTTTAGTAGTGTAGTGGAGTCATTTGGCATTATCAAAAGCAAGTTTGATCATTCTGTTTTCTATAAGAAGTCTGGTGCAGGTATTATACTCTTAGTTGTTTATGTTGATGACATTGTTATTACAGGGAGTGATGAAGCAGGTATTCGTTCTCTGAAACAGTTTATTCATGAGCACTTTCATACTAAAGAATTGGGAGAATTGAGATATTTTCTGGGTGTTGAGGTTATCAGAAATGAGAAAGGAATATTTTTATCTCAAAGGAAGTATATTTTGGACTTGTTGAATGAAACAGGAAAACTTGGAATGAAACCATGCAAAGTTCCAATGGCACCAAATGTTGATCTTTCTGTAGAAGGAGAAGTATTCAAACCGCTCTTTGTTCCTCCGACGATAGACTGAACCTGAAAGATATAGGAGGTTGGTTGGAAAGTTAAATTACCTTTCTGTAACCAGACCAGATTTGGCTTATGCTATTAGCATTGTGAGTCAATATATGAATAAACCAACTGTGCAACAATGGAGAGCTGTTGAGCAGATTCTAGGGTATTTGAAGGGGACTGTTGGATATGGTCTTATGTATTTGAACATGGACATATGGAGGTAGAGTGTTTCTCTGATGCAGATTGGGCTGGCTCTAAAGTTGATAGGAAATCCACAACAGGTTTTTGTGTGTTTGTAGGAGGAAATCTAATATCATGGAAGAGCAAGAAACAAAATGTTGTGGCTCGTTCTAGTGCCGAGTCTGAATACAGGGCTATGGCAAAAGTAGTGTGTGAGATTATGTGGGTAGATCACTTAATGTCAGAAATTGGGTTTGAAGTGAAGAAGCCGATTGCTTTAGGATGTGATAACCAAGCTGCTGTGTACATTGCCTTAAATCCTGTTTTTCACGAGAGGACCAAACATATAGAAGTGGATTGTCATTTTGTACGAGAAAAGATGCAGCAAGGTTTGGTGTGTGCTAAGCATATTGGAACAAAGGAGCAAACTGCTGATGTGTTTACCAAGGCGATTGATGGAAAGAAGCTGGAGTACTTGAGAAGCAAGTTGCGCATGGTAGATTTACATGCATCAACTTGAGGGGGTGTGTTGCGAATATTTCTTTGATTGTTGTTCTTTTTCATTGTGCTTTTCCTTTATTTCTTTTGCTGTGTTGTTGCGTTTGTTATTTTCTCTCTTTGCTTAATTTAGTTTGGGCCTTAGTCTATTGGGCCGTTTATTGTTCAGCTATATAAGCTGATTTGTACCGAATGTTTCATTTGAGAGATTTAAATAAAGTAAAGTTTGATTTCCCTCTTTCAAGTTTCAACAGTTTTCAAAGGGTTTTGAAGGAGTTAACTTTGAATGGTCTCGAAAGGTTTCTACATGTTTTAAATTGAACCTAAAGTGCTTTCGAAAGGATTGAGTTTTGACTGTTTCGAAAGGTTTTAATGAATGGTTTCGAAAGGGGTGGTTCCTCAGGGTTTCGACCAAGTTGAAAAGGAAGGTTTTTCCTAGGTTTTTGAAAGGCAAGGTTTAAAGGTTTTAAAGAAGATGTCTAATGTTTTAAAGCTTCCAAACGAAGGACTTTTATTGGTTTCGAAAGAGTTGTTTTCAATGGTTTCGAAGGGGTTACCTTCAAGGGTTTCGAAAGGGTTGTTTAAAGGTTTTAAACAAAGGTTTCGAATGTATTGAATATGCAATATAGCCTAAGTATTCAAGTTAAAAAGGACTTTAACTTATTTAGGAAGGATAGTTAATCCTCATTAAAATTCATCAATATTATTTTGAGTAAAGTATATATAACATGGAAAAATGGCTTAGAATAAAGCTAAAGATATATTTTCCTTGTGTATATATATATGATTTGTAGGAATAAATCATTTTGAAAGGATTTTCAAGGAAAATTTAAAGGGTAGTAAACCATAAGAAAATCATTCGGATAGTTAGTCCATTTTGCAGGCAGTTAGCCTAGATTTCGAACAGTTAGTCCAGTTTGCGGGCAGTCAGCCCAGTTGTATGGATAGGTAGTCCATTTGTAGCATAACGGACCTTGCTATTATGTGTGGGCAAGTAGTTCACATATTACCTATTTTACGGACAGATAGTCCATTTATTAGCATAAAGGATATTCCTATTTTGATATAATCAGTTTGATTAACCAATTTGGGTGCAGAAAAGAATTTGCAAAATATATGTTTTGAAGAGGATATTAGTAAGGGGATTTCATGCGCTGTCTATTTATTGCTTATCTACTGATATTTCACTTACTTGCCTGTCCACTATGTTCGTTTATATACATGATTTTTTTAGCCCAAGTGACCCCCCAACTTTGCTAAGTAAACCCATAGATTTAGGCATGTATGCACAATATAGCAAATAAGTAAGAGAAAAAGAGCAAAGAACAAGTTACAAAACAATAGACTTATCTTTTTACTAAGGCGAGCAGCCCCCACTAGTACGTCTAGGCGAGCACGAGTTGATGATGGGGCGCCCTTTAGTGGTTACCAAGCACTCATGTTAGCCTTCTCTTCACTTGTAGGTTGTTGGAAGGGCCTAACTTTGCTTTGATAAGGGCATCTTGGTTGCTTTAGGCGACCAATGCTATGTATGCTAGATTCGTGGTTATAGTGTGGGTAACTGCGCTCATCTTTGCGCCAATCTCTTGCCACGCTTGGGGAATGGGTAGCATCTTGGGTGAATGAATCAGGACCACGTCATAAGTGATCGCGCCAACTGTTTGTCGATGCCTCTGTGTAACAACGCGTATTTTATGTATCGAAGGATCGTAAAATATTATTATTTAATTTATATGTGGTCGTATAACTCTAAATTTTTTAGGAAAGGACTATTAGGGACATTTTGCACCATTAGATTTTTTATTGGACTTTTCGGATCTAGAAATTATTGTAAGGCTATATTGTTGATATATATTGAATTAGGGTATAAAACCACGTCCACTAGATCAGGCATGTGGTTTCTCTTTCCGTAAAATGGTTATAATAGGAAAACGAACTTACAGTTTAGGAGGTATAGCAATTTTAAATTATGCTTGCTGTTGGATAGATTAGTGGGCAATTAAACTAAGCCTATACTTAGGCCCACTAATTATTTCGGAAATTGTGCCTAATTGGCGGAGTCGGGACAGAACCAAATCATTTCCCACTTTTCCAAAACAATTCTAAATCTCCATTAGCCCTAATTTAATCAAAAAGCTCATCTTTACCTCACTAATGTTAGCCAAATCCATCATTAGAGGGGTAATTAGTTTAGAGGATCATAAATTCATCATTTTGTTACTTGGGAATTCATGCTCTTATTTGTTCACAACATATTTGGGGATTTAAAGTGGTAATTTGGGTATTGGGTGAGCACTTCTTGATCTCTCACTATTCTATGCTTGTCCATATGGTTAATAATGATGTTTTTTATATCATTTTCATGGTAAAAAGATTTTTAAACTTTGAATTAAGATCCAAAAATGTTTACGCTCGAATTTGAAAAGATAGAAATGGATTTTGTATGGTTTTGTAACCCCTTTTGATCATATTATCATTTTGGTGAAAAATTAAATCTATGCTAACTCTTGTATGTTTATCATGTTTGAAATGATTGTATAGTTTGATGAATGCTTATGAATGATATGTATGTTTGAATGAATTACTTTGATATGGTTTATTAATGTTTTAGTGAAGTTAGGAAAGAGGTCGTTGAATTAGGTAAATGAAGGCAAAAGTGATCGGAAATGGATGAAACTTGGAGAAGGGGCTTTGGAGGATGTAGGGAGATTGTACTTTAGGTCGTAGGTGATTTAGGTAGAGGAATTCAATTCGGTAACGACCTAAATTCAGGTCGATGGAGTTGCTTCGGCTCAAGGTTAAACACTTCGGGTTGAGCATCGGGCAAAGTGCTGGGATTCCTGGAGTGTGCTTTCGGCCAAAAATGGGAAGGTGTTTAGATGGAGGTAAAGGAAAATGTAGATCAGGGTGAGGAATTACTTTGGGCTAGAAGGGGTGAAGCTACGGAAGTGCTTCGGGGACTTGATGGAGTGAAGTGTTGGAAGTGGAAATCCAAAAATTGGCTAAGTACAGAGCTCGGTACTTATCACTTCAAATCGGTACTGAACTCTTTTCCTGGCAATAGGAAGGGTCTAGAGACTTAGGGATTGAGTATTAAAGGTAGAGGACCTAAAGAAAGTACTAGGATCTAAAGTGGTTCAAGTATTCAGAGGGGTACTGATCACTTCAGATCGGTATCAATCTGAATTTGTAGGTCCAATTGAGGCCGAACTTCTAAAGGATGCTTCAAGGGCTCTACATGTCGTGATGAAGGTGTTTGTTTGCTCGCTTAGGGTTTTATGGTGATGTAGTAGCACGATGAAGAATGATATCTTCGAGACTCCAATGATGGTAACACAATGGTGATGGATTCGGGTTCTATGATGGCAGCTTGATGTTGAAAGGAGCCGTAAGAGTGACTAACCATAAAAAGTTGGGTTCTAGGGAGGGCAGCCCATGGATAGAATGTTGAATGGTTCTACCTTGGAAATGAAGGAAAGTTGAATGATTTCTTAAGTATTATGGAAGCTAGATGGAGTAAGAAAAAGGCTTAGGTATGTATGTTAAGGGATCACTGATACTCGGAGTGTATTCTTATGTACTCGAAAGTAAGGGTATTGTGAGAACGCTTATTGGGTACTCGAAATGGCTATCCCGGATCAGTGGAATGGATAGGTATACCCTAGACCAATGGAATGGGTTTAGTGTCAGCTTTGGGCTATGAGAAAGTACCCTGAAAACTGGAATTTACCTTTTAATCTCTGATGGAGGAATGGTCATACAAGTTATCATATATCCAAGGCACATCGAGTGATAGCGAGGACTGTTTGATGGATGTTATGTTTGTTTTGGTTGTTTCTCCTGTAGTCTATCACTCTAGGGATGTTACTTGAGGTAAGTATTGTGGGTAGGGATACCTGTACACCCATTATTGTGCTTAGGTTGCAATACACTTTTATGATATTTGTAGGGTAGCATATTATGTTCATTATGTGCTAACTCTTTAGTTGCAAGGGTAGGTCAAGTATGCTTCTTATACCCTTGTTCTTATTACATCGACTTGTGTAGTATTATGATTCATTTATCGCTCACACGAGACTATTGTCTGACTCAAGGTTTTATCCTTTACTTCTTATTATCTCGGGTACTCTTAAATGAACAGACTACATAGCAGGTCCAGGTGACACGCAGTGGATGTGCAGAGGATGAATTGGATGGAACTTTCTCATATTATATATGGATATACAATTGCTTATTCCACTATGCAACACTGTGGAGCCTAGGCAGTGTTTGCTTTACTATCGAGACAATTTATTTAAGTTTATTTGCGCTTGTATAAACTCCATTATTATGTTGTATAAATCTGTGGATCCATGCTCTAATATTTGGTTTACTTAGTTATTACTGTCTCTCCTGTTTTATATCTGTGATGACTGTTATATTTTTATTTGAAGCGTGAGATATCGACAGGTTCTGTGATGTTTTTATTTCTTTTCAACCCATAACTATCATTCTACATCAGCCGAGCACCACACTATCTAGTTATGTTGAGTGCCGATAGTGTAGGGCGGTCGTCACATTTGGTATCCGAGCTTAGGTTATACGATTAACCTGAACTGATAGCATGGTCTAGTAGAGATAGGGAAGGAGTTATCACCCTTGACAGATCAACGGTGTGTGTGTGTGTATTAGAGAGAGAGAGCGTACTTTTTATATATTTTGGTTTTCAAAATTATATATTAGTACCTATAGTATATAAGTTGCATGCTTACCCTAGTACCATTGATGCAGTTTTCTTTATGGGAGACTAATCATTCATGTTACAGATTAAGAATGAGCCAACATACAAGAAATGATGTGAGGAGCTCGGTCCTCATAGCTTATGAGGGAAGGAGCGAGTTCGAGGGATGTTGATCCTAATTTGCAGGCTAAGTTCAATACTATGATGGTGAACATGCTGCAAAATGCCCAAGTGGCCATTCCGAATGTTGCAGTTGGTGGCGGTGCACAAGTGCAGGTGCCCATAGTCGATTTTGCTAAACTGAATAAGGACTTTACCAGTCTTGGTGGCAAGCCATTCCAAGGAATGGAATCAGCTATGGAAATGCAGGATTGGTTGGATACCTGCGAGAGGATTTTTGTTGACTTAGAGTTGGATGATGCGATGAGGAGGAGATTGGCTTCTCGTCTACTTTTGGGAAGAGCAATGAACTGATGGAATGCTATCAAAGTTGTCACACCGGAGGACAACTTCACTTCGGACCAGTTTGATACCCGATTTGAGGAGAAGTTTATTCCAGCTGCTCGAAAGTAGGTGTTATTCAGCAAATTTGCTGATTTGAAGCAAAGGGACATGTCTGGCTCTGAGTATGTCATTTAGTTTGACACGTTTTCAAAATATGGGATGTCTTTCTTCAACACTCCCTTAAAGAATGAAAAGCTGATTATGGGATTGGTGATTACTTGGGTGAGAAGCTTGTAGGGCACATTGATGAACTGTTTGAGAAGATGGTGGAGAAAGCCCTTCAACTTGAGAGTTTGTACCCTAAGCCCAAGTCCGTTGTTGCTGCTAAGGAGGAGTTCATGCCGCAATAAGGAGATGGAGGCAAGAAGAAATGGAATGGTAAGATGAAGTAGTTCCAAGGAAAGAATGCTTACAAGACGGCAAAGTGGGATTCTGTCTGCTATGGTTGTGGAGATATGGGCTACTTGATTAGGGACTGCAAAGCTGATGGGAAAAGGTGTTATAACTGTGGTAAGTTTGGAAATATGCAGTACAATTTCCCAAAACCAGCACAACATAAGCAAGTGGTGAAGTCATATGCTTTGGATACTGTCTCGACTTCGTCGAGTGCTCCCTCGATGAAAGAAAGCAGAAGAGTAACACTATTCAAGGTATGTTTTCTAGTTATGGAGTTTCCATACGTGTTTTGTTTGATACTTGAGCTTCACATTCCTTTATATCTAGTGACTTGGTAGATAGAGTGGGCTTGAGACCTGAAATGGTTAACCGATCTTTAGTGGTGACGAACCCTATTGGAGGCCCCACTAGTCTTTGTATGGTTTGTCGAGGTTTGGACTTATCGAGTCATGGATGCTCTTTGTTTGTGATTGTTTTGTTTTGTATTTCATTGGGTTCGAGACTATCTTACGAATGGACTGGTTGAGGAAGTATGCGGTAGTGGTGGATTGCGAGAAACTATTGGTGACAAGTGGGGCTAAGGAGGGGTGGAAGTTAGTGATTGGCTACCTGCTAGAGGATTGCTTATGGTTAGCTTTCTTTATTCGCTTGAGGTCCCGTAGGATGAATTATCATCTGTGCCGATCATTAGAGAGTATCTGATCGTGTTCGAGGAGGTGATTGAATTATCGCAACACCAATAGATTGAATTTGCATAGACTTGGTGAAGGATACCATACCAATAGTAATGCCTTTGGGGCGTATGGTGCCCAGAGAACAGAAGGAGTTGGAGGTGCAAGTGAATGACCCGTTGAGGAGAGAGTTCATTCATAGGAGTATATTTGAATGAGGGCGCACCTGTAATATGCGCCACTAAGGCAGATGACTCTCTGAGGTTGTTTGTATATTATTATGGACTGAATAAGGTGACAAGGAAGAACAAGTACCCACTCCCATGTATTGAAGACTTGTTCGATCGGCTCCATGGTGCGAAGGTGTTCTCTCAGTTGGATCTTGCGATGGGATTTTATCAGTTGAGAGTAGCAAAGGAAAGTGTACCAATCACCAGTGGTTGGTTATGCCATTCGGGCTAACCAATGCTACGTCATACTTTGTTGATCTCATGAATCGTGTCTTCTGGGCTCATCTGAATAAGTCTGTGCTCGTGTTCATGGGTGATATTTTGGTCTACTATAGGACAGAAGAGGAACACAAGACACATTTGAGAATTATGCTTGAAGTGTTGAGAAAGCACAGGTTGAAAGCGAAGTTTTTGAAGTGTCACTTCTAGAGAAGGGAAGTGAGATTCTTAGGTCATGCCATCTCTGAGCAGGGCATTGCAGTAGATCCTATGAAAGCGGCAGCGGTTCAAGATTAGAACCAACCCAAGAACGCTACTGATGCAAGAAGCTTCCTAGGATTTAAGGGATATTATCGACGTTTTATCAAGGACTTCTTGAAGGTAGCGGCATAGTTGACAAATTTGATGAAGAAGAATCATACTTTCGTTTGGGACGCGAAGTGTGAGCATGCGTTCATGTGTTGAAAGGAGAGGTTGACGAGTGCAACGGTGCTGGCCATTCCGAGTGGGAGTGAGGAGATGACAGTATACATCGATGCTTGTGGTACCAGATTGGGCACATTACTGATGCAAGGAGGTAAGGTTGTCGCTTATGCCAAACGATAACTAAAACCACATAAGAGGAAGTACCTGACCTATGATATGGAGTTGGCGGCGATAGTGTTTTCCTTAAAGACTTGGAGGCATTACCTACTAGGAGAAATGTTCGAGCTGTTCATAGACCATAAATCCTTGAAGTACCTTTTCTCTTAGAAGAACCTTAACCTTTACCAGCAGCGATGGTTAGAGTTCCTAGCCTCCTACAACTTTGACATTTCTTATACGCCCGACAAAGGAAATGCAGTCGTTGGTGCACTAAGCAGAAGACACGCCAGATTATGGGCAATGTTCATTGAGTGGAAGCAGTTGGAATATATCACTGGATATGAGTTTAAACCACACTACAAGTTAGAGCCAGAGATGATGGTGAGTTTGATCATCAGACCTACTTTAATCGAGCAGATCAGTATTAGTCAAAGGCGAGATGCTAGACTAGTGGATATCCTAGCAAAAATAAAAGAGGGAACAAAGTCTGAGGGATGAAGTAGTATGGACTCAACCGACGAAGTTGGGTCCATAAGAATGGGAGATTGGTTGTTCCCATTGTAGATGGATTACTAGATGAGGTTATACGAGAGTGCCAGTACTCTAGATTGATTATTTATCCGGGCGGTAATAAGATGTACCGTGATATGAAGTAGATGTATTATTAGAAAGAGATGAAGAAGGATGTTGGGACATTTATCTCAAAGGGTATGAACTGCCAGTTGGTGAAGACAGTGTAGAAGAAGCCAAGTGGATTGCTGCAACCACTTAAAGTTCCCGAGTGGAAATGGTAACAAGTTTCGATAAGCTTCATCGATGGATTGTAGTGGATTAGAGGAGGGCACGACAACATTTGGGTCATAGTTGATAGATTGATGAAGAGTGCTCGATTCATACCCGTTAAGTCTAGTAGAACGACATCTGAATTGGCTTAGTTATTTGTGAAATGGATAGTGTGATTCCATGGTGTCCCGAAGAGCATTGTGAGTGACCGAGACCCTTTAATCGCTAGTGGATTTTGGAGGAGCCTACATGAGGCATTAGGGACCGAACTGCATCTTAGTACATCATATCACTCATAAACTGATGGGCATACCGAGAGAGTGAATCATATATTGGAGGATATCTTGCGAGCTTGCATTCTCAATTTTGGAGCCTCATGGACGATCACTTGCATTTGGTAGAATTTGCACACAACAATAATTATTAGTCTAATATCGGTATGGCACCGTACGTAGCATTGTATGGCCGACTATGTACTCCTTCATGTCAAATTGATACTTGGGCCAGATATGATCAGAGAGAACTTGAAGAAGATTAAGGTCATCCAAGAACAAATGAAAGCTGCTCAGGATGGGCAGAAGAGCAAAGATGATAAGAGAAGAAGAGATTTGGAGTTCTCTATCGATGATATGGTGTTCGTGAAGATTACTCCATTGAAGAATGTTATTTGATTTGGTAGCAAGGTGATATTGGCACCGAGATTCATAGGTCCTTTTCCGACAGTAGAGAGGATTTGGAACCTTGCGTATAGGGTTGACTTGCCTCAGAAGATGGCCGTCGTGAACAATGCCTTCCACGTCTCTCATTTGTGGAAATTTGTGCATGACTCAGGCATGACAATCATACCAGATCAGCTTGATGATATTGAGATTGGGCTAGAAGCTCCCAAGCCTCATAAGTCGCTTCGTATTGTCAGACCCGATGTGAATTTTCTTAAGAGGAAGAAGGTGGACTTAGTAAAGGTTTAATAGGGGCGAAAGTGAAAGCGATTGCACATAGGAAAGTGAGGAAAGCATGAGGGTTGCATATCTGAAAATCTTTGCATGGTAAGGCTTACTGTTTATCGTATTTACTTTCACATTTAGTATCGTATAGGACAATTTAGTATCTTGCATGCTAGGATAGGTTTATCTATACTATTTGTTGCATGGTTGCTTGTTCGATATGTTTTGTAACACCCTTGATTTTAGTTTAACATTATTTACGATATTTAATTAGATAGATTAAATAGGATAATGTAAATGGTTAAGGAAAATGAGATTTGAAAATTTATAAGGTCGAGCCAATATTAATAAACTAAATAAGATTGTTTTAAAATTAACATATAAGAGAATATATAAGGGGGACAAATTAAGTAGATCCAACTTTCACTCCTTAAACCCTCTCCTTCTCATTTCATTCTCACTTTACTCATTCACAAAACAATCACAAAAGCAAGAAAAGGAGACCGGCCATAACCTAAGGAAGAAATCACAAAATCAAGGGGATTCAAGGGGAATAAGCTTGGGGAAACTAAAGCAATATCAAATCTCAACTCCAACAATTAAATTAAAAGGAATAATGCTAAAACCATCTCTTTTATCTCTTGGTTGATTCGGTTATGGATAGTACCCGAATTCATCTTGTTTGTTTTGCCAAGTTATGATTGAAATACTATTCTTTGGATAGAATAATGGTCTATGAAATTTTTATAAAATTATTTAAGTGGGTTTTAAGAGCAAACCCTAAGTTTTTAATCTTCAAACGACTTGATTTTTGAATATGTGACGTAAAATGATATTTTGAAGACGGGTTTTTAATTTCATAATTTTCTATAACAACCCGAAATTCAAGCTATAATAATTAATTAACGAATTAATTAAATAATAAAATATGTCTATGAAATTATCAGAATTGAGCCACGGGAGTTGCACCATTGTATCTATGGTAATTTTTTGGTCAATTTCCATATATAGTTTGTCAAAATCCGAGCTAAAACGAAGAAGATACGAAATAAACAAGAAATGAAGCAAACGAAAAAAATATAAGGGTCAGGTCGACCCAAACTAAGGCCAGGTCGACCTTAGGGTCGACCCTCACCATAGCCAGGTCGACTTATAGGTCGACCCTCACAGAATATGGGTCGACCCGCCTTTGTGTTTTTGGACGTAGTTTTGTCCAGGTGCAAACAATGACGTGTTTTCCAATTTTCTTCTGATCTTGTACGTTCGTGCTTCCATCCGACGATTCCTAGTGAACCTTTGACGTGGTTGCACCAGATTTAATCTTCAAATCCAACTGTCTGAGATCCCTAAGCTACACTATAAATAAGACCTTAGGCCTAGTTATTTTTCTCATTTGGATTTTCTCCTATTTGGGTTCATTGCCGGAGGCTGGACCCTAAATAGAAAGTTTTTCTAAGGAGGAAATCTTTTTGATAAAAATATTCTACGCTCTAGAAGTGGATCAAGGAAGACCAAGGAATAGAGCTAAGGACCACAGGTGAGTGTTTTGTAATTATTTTAGATTTTTAAGTAATTTAAAATAATAAGGTTCTCAATAGTTATAGTTTTTCTGCAATTTTGAGACAATTTCTATATAAGTTATTTACAGCTAGTTTTTAAAGTTCTTTTCAGTCTATTTTATTCAGTTATTTTTATTCAGCTATTTTATTCAGTTATTTACTGTTATTTGCATCTATTTACATCTGTTTTACGTTAGAATTTAGCCTGTAAATTTTAGTTTCTTTTTATTCCTTTTTGCGTGAATAAAATATAAGAATATTAAAAAAAAGAATAATTTGCAAATATGGATTAAGAAAGAAAACACTAAATTTACAGAAATTAGATGTAAAATAAGAAGAATTGTAATAAAAAGAAGATAGACTGAAATAGGCAAATTTGAGACATTTGCAAGCATGTTTAAAACCAGTGGTTATAACTAAAAAGATAGAAAAGAAGAGTAACAATTATAACGTAGGTTATAATTAAGCAGAAAGAACAGAAAAAGCTTATTTTTAAACTTAGACTAAGTTAATAAGCAAATTATAACAGATTATAATTATAAATAATAGAAAAGGCTTATTTTAAGACTTATAATTAAGTTAATAAGCAAATATAGCAGAGATAACGGAAAAGACTTATTTTAAATACTTAGATTAAGTTAATAAGCAAATAGAGCATAAATAACAGAAGAGGCTTATTTTAAAACTTACACTAAGTTAATAAAGCAAAGATAGAAGCATGGCCCGTACCAACAACATTCCCTTTTGGACTAGGACTGATGGTCTCACAACAGATTAGGTGAGGCTGGGCAGGACCCTTTCAGACTAGGACTGATGGTCTCACAATAGCTAGGTGAGGCTGGGATATGCTAACTAGGGTAAATAAGTGGCCAATAGATAGAAGCTCAAATCGGGAGATTTAGGCAAGGGGCGCAACTAGATTTTGTTTGTTAGGACCCATACCGGCATCATTCCCTTTTAGGCTAGGACTGATGGTCTCATAAAATACTTAGGTGAGGCTGGGTAGGATCCTTTTAGACTAGGGATGATGGTCTGACAACAGATTAGGTGAAGCTGGGCACGCTTATGCTGATTAGGGTAAGTAAGAGGTCACAAGAGGGGGCGACAGTTAGCGTGTACCGGCGATGACCGTGCGTGCGACATTAATCAGGGTAGATAAGTTGCTATTGCATTCCAAGCGCTAAACATGTGTCTTTTATTGTGGGACCCACAGGATGTGACTAGCTCACAGTGACACAACAGAGATAGAAGGCCGATCAATGGGTAGAATCAGGATCCTGCCGAATTAAAATAGGATTAGGATTTCAGCCTAATCGTAGCAATCTAAGTCAAGTGCAAACAACACAATTAAAGCAAAAGGTTAAACGGTATTTATCCCAGTTTTATCCTTTCTCTATTTCCTTTTTATACTAGAACTATTGCTAAGTCTATTATCTTTATCTTGCTTAAAAATACTAGTAGTTACTTTCACTCACCAGACTTATAGTCCGACCCACTCCTCAATTTCCCCTTTTCCCCTTTCCCCCCATAGGCCAGCAGAGGCAAGGATAGTTGATTCAGATTTCTTGGAGATACATTCCCAGAGTTCTTCATGTATTCTTCTTCTTTTCAGTTTTCTTTTCATTTGGTTTTTGATGTACTGGTACTTATGAGAGGGATGATTATTTTATTATACTCCGATTTTATGAGACTGAGATGTATTTTTCATAAGACATGTGTATTTGGTATTTGAGACATGCGATGTTTTTCAGACTTATTTATGAAGTTTTATTTTGAATAATGAGTTACCATTTAAATGTTTCCGCTGTTTATATTTATTTGTCTTGTGAATCTTAGTCTCTCTGTAATGCTTTAGCTATACCAATAACGCACCATATCTTTTAGCGTCCCCTTTTTGGGTATACTAAGGGGTGTGGGGTGTTTCATTTTCCAAGTTGAAATAAATATTTTATGAATTTATCAATGAGGAAATTGGAGTATTTCGGGTTTTAATTGTTTAAAATAATTAAATATGGTTTTTGACTTCGAAACTTTTACATGATAAAGAGAAGGATACTCTCGAATTTCTTTGAATTTTGAGGTTTTTTCCAAGCGAATATGATTTATTATGAATTTAATATGCTAGATAAGCAATTACATTATTAATTAATTAAGGATATTAATAAACTAAAGTTGATAAATGTTTTGGAACTTGAAAAATTTATGTGGCAGAAATTTTGAAAAAAATTGTAAAAGATATTGTTTTATCCAACAGGAATTGGACAAGAAATTGGGTTTACTTTATTTAGTAAGAAATCAGTTTTTAATTTAATTATGTTAATGCCATGCCGCTTATATTCCCTCCGCGCTTATAGAATTGTCGCATTCATGAGTGTTGACATTGATGAGGATGGAAGCATAAGATAACTACTTAGGTAGTTATAGAATGACTCCTGCAACATCGAAGTTGACATCGTCGACAACCAATCATAGGCGGTATCGCATTCTTGTGATTTATTTATGAGTTTTAAATGACGCTGCATGATTATCATTTCGACTATTTGGACTTTGCTCATATACATATACTAAGCAGCATGGTAGCCGAAGTAATTAAGTAAATTCCTATATTAACGCTGCCGGTCTTGATGCCCCAACTCATCATTATCAGCGACCTTATGTATACCAAAGTTTTCTTTGAATAGGGTCGGCAATGATGCAACATAACTTCGACGTTGCACTTCTTCCTTTTTACACCGAAGAGGCTCATTTTTAAACTAAAGCTATTTTAAAGGGGCGAAGTGGCCTATGTTTGAGAGGGTCGATGACCCCACATTTTTGGTAGTAAGCCATTTGTTTTATAACATCCTAAAGTTTTAATTTCAAAGGTGGATAGTCTATATTATACAAGGGTCGATGACTCTATCTTCGATATAAAGTTTATACTTAAAAAATTTCAAGTTTGTCTTCGACTTTGTATAGAGGTCGACGGTGTTTTAAAACGGCATGTGTTATATTCTATTTTGTTAAGGGCGGTGAGCCTATTGTTTTATTATTTCAATTTTAAACATTGGGGATACAAATGCTATTTTGATTGTATATGTCGACACTATCATTGGGGACACTAAGTTTCGATAAACTAAATGTTTTATAATTGAGACTTTGTCATTGGGGATACCAATGCATTTTCTTAAACGAGTTCGACACCAATCATTGGGGATACCAATGTATCTTACTTTGAGAGGTTATATGTTTGAGGGATAAATAACCGAATTGGGGACAACAATAGACATAGGTTAAACATGTGGGTAACACGAATTAAATTGTTAAATGATGGGTTCGTAGTTATCCTAGAAAAACTATGGGATGTGAGATGGATAATCCAGATTATGTCGGAGAAGGATAGTCTCTATGACGTTAATGAAGGGTTTATAGTCATCTTAGGAAAACTATGAAATGTGTGATGGAATGTCCACATCATTTTAAATTAAATGGAATATGTGTGATGGGTAGTCCACATAATTTAAATGATTAAACCATATATGATGGGTAGTCAATATGGTAGGGGATGGGTATTCCAAGTGATAATTACATGTGAGATGGATAGTCCATATAATTTTGAATATGTTTACATGTGAGATGGGTAGTCCACATAATTATAAGATGGGTAGTCAGATTAAATAAGATAGATAGTCAGTTTAAATTATGATGGGTAGTCATTTGAAATTAAGATGGATAATCTAAGAAAATGGGATGGGTAATCCAGTATATATTGCATAACTATAAATGCTATTTTCTTGTTCTAATCATTGTAGATGCAGGAGCATGGTGTATGGTTAACATGTTTTGGTTAAGATACCAATGAGGGGAAAACCCGTTCCTTTTAGTGGTGTGGTCTCACCAGATATTTATTTGGTTCGAGATGGTAGGTTATTATTCACACCAGACTGTTGTCTAACCCGAAGTTTTTGTTTTCCCCTTAAACTCTCAAATACTCATTTGAGTATTTCGGGAGTAAGGGTTTTTAGGTCTCCAATTGGACAATGAGCTTCCGAAGATGTGTAGGAGGCAATCTAGCTATTAGGGGCTTTATCTAATTCTGCCGTGTAGTTTGGTTTTGTCTATTTGGATGTATTGGCGAAGTTGTATAATTGCCAAGCATTTGACTCTGATCAACCAAGGTGGCATCTTTATATGCTGCTCTTGGAGTATTTTATATAGTTATATTTTCTATGAATGTGGAATCACAAATGAGATTATGTAATTAATATGAAATCATATTTTGAAATGGAATGTAAAAGTTATTTCTGTGTTTGAAATGTTTTCGTATTTATGTGCTTTTGATTATTGATAAGATTAACATAACTGCATTTTATTGTCAAGAATTTATAATTATGGATGACTGCAGCATTCGTAGCGATTAGTTTTGGGCCTCAGAATGGGGGTTGTTACAAGTTGGTATCAGAGCATAGGTTTATAATTAAAAGAAATTTTAAACCTAAAGAGTTTTGAAAACATAATCCTAATGAATCAGCGAATAAGATTGGAGTATGGATAACGCTATAGTAACGTACTTGTGTTTGCTATATATAAGTATGTATTCTATCTCCATTCTCCCCTCCCTCTTAGAACATTCTTCTGTATCTTACTAAGGCTCGTATGCAGATTTACGAGAAATAAAGATATGAAAGCAGGAAATGAAAGAGTGAATCTAGGTGGTGGAAGCACCACAACCAATGGAAATGCTCGGCCCAACACCAGGAGCAACTAGGGTCGACAGGAAAATTCTAAGAAAAATGCAAATGCCAATGTAAGTGCTACGACCCCACCAATGGATATGAGGACTATGTATCAGTTCTTCATCAATCTGGTGCAAGTTGGAGCAGCTACTGGAGTAGCTGGAGGAAATGCTGCTAACGCGGGAGGAGTCAATTCCATAGCGCCAGTTGGTAATAATTATGCTAAGCTGAGTTAAGATTACACCAGTCTGGGTGGGAAGCCTTTTTCGAGGTCTGAGGATGCAATAGAAGTGGAGAACTGGTTGTTACACTGATCTTTGCAGATTCGGGTCCGAATGATCAACAGAAAAGGAGATTGGCTTCAAGACAGTTGCAAGGAGCTGCTTTGTTCCGATGGAATGGGGTGAGCATAGGGGTACCAGAAGAGGAATTGACTTGGGTAGGATTTCGATGGAGATTCAAGGAAAGGTTTTTGTTTGAAGTAGCCAAGTCGGTCTTGCTCAGGAAGTTTGTAGAGTTGGGAGTAGGGAGAAATGTCAGTTTTGGAATGCTCTACTAAATTTGATGAGTTGTCCAGATATGGTATGCCACTGTTGACACTGTTATCAAGAGGAATGAGAAGTTTATCTCGAGGTTGAGGCCAGAGATTTCTAAGGTGACCATGCCACATCTTCGAGATCCATTGAATGTAGTAATGGAGATGGCTATCAGGAATGAAGAAATGCTTTCGACCTTTGTGAAAGAGAAGTCGATGGAGAACCAAAATTCTCAGAATAAGAAAAGGAAACTCTTTAAGAAGAAGGGAGCTCGGAAAGATGGAGCTGCCAAAAAAGGGAAAGCTGATATAGTTTGTTACAAGTGTGACAAGAAGGGGCACTATGCTAGTGAGTGTCGATCTGGTGATGGCAAAGTGGTTGTAGGGAAGCAGAATGTAAAGTGCTTTAACTACCACCAGATGGGGCATTATAAGAATAAATGTCTAGAAGCAGGCAAGGCTAACAAGGGAAAGGCGTTTGCTTTGGAGCCATCTGCATCAAGACCAACGACAATTGAGAAGGGAAAGTCTGTGATGGAAGGTATGATTTTGATTTATAGCATACCTGTTAGGGTACTGTTTGATACAAATGCATCACATTCATTTATATCAATGTTTGGTAGATAACTGAGATTTAAGACCATCATACCTTGTTACTTCCTTAAGGGTAGCTAATCCGATAGGAAGGCATGCAACTCTAGGGATGAGATGTGACCATCTAGAATTTGAGTTATTAGATTATACTTTTGCCTGCAGTTTGTTTGTATTTGATTTTGTGGGTTTTGGATCATTTTGAGTATGAATTGGTTAGTTTGTTTGTATTTGATTTTATGGGTTTTGGATCATTTTGAGTATGAATTGGTTGAGCAAATACGATGTTAGGATATTTTGCTGGATAGGAAAGTATCAGTTAGACACACTGATGATAGTGATCGAATTATATACTCAGTAGATAACTCGAGTATGGATATTTGTACCTTGTTGGAAGCAATGGAAGTAGAAGACAAAGTGAATCGTGTTATGGTTGCAAGGGAATTTACAGATATTTTTAAGCTGGTTACGGGACTACCACTGAAATGAGCTATTGAGTTTCAAATAGACCTTGTACCCGGAGCTGAACCCATAAGTAAACCACTTAGTAGGATGACACCTACCGAGATGAAGGAGTTAAAGTTGCACCTAGTGGACTTAGAAGGAAGAGTTTTATTAGACCAAGAAGTTCGCCTTGGGGAGCAACCGCGGTGTTTGTGAAGAATCCGGATGGGTCGTTAAGATTGTGTATTGATTATCGTAAGTTGAATGAGAAAATGATAAATAATAGATATCTTTTATCGATAATTGATGATTTATTTGATCGGTTGAGTGGAGCCAAAGTAATTTCCCAGTTGCATTTGATGACAGTGTTCCATCAATTGAGGTCAGCAGAGGACAATATTCCTTTGACGGTGTTTCGAACGAGATATGATTCGTACGAGTGGCCAATGATGCCATTCGGATTAACTAATGCGCCAACTTTCTTTGTGGATTTGATGAACTGGATTTTTCAAGAGCACTTGGATAGGTTCGTATTGGTATTCGTTGATGACATTCTGATATATTCTAAGGATGAAAGAGATCATGAGATTCATCTTAGAATAGTGCTTGAGATGTTGAGGCAACATCACCTTAAAGCAAAGTTTTCGAAGTGTCATTTCTGTTAGAAGGAAGTGAAGTTTCTTGGTCATGTAGTTTCAGAGAAGGATTGTTAGTTGATATAGCTAAGTTTGAAGCTATAAATAATTGGAAGAGGACCAAGATGGTGACCGAGATAAGGAGTTTTCTTGGATTGGGTGGCTATTACCAAAGATTTATCAAGGATTTCTCGTGCATAGCAGTACCCTAACTAAACTAACCAAAAAGGACGTAAAGTTTATTTGGTCCGACAAATGTGAGGAAGCATTCCTTGAGTTAAAGCATTGGTTGACCAATGCGCTCGTAGTAGTTGTTCTAGATGGGAATCAGGAAGTGGTGTATATGGATTCGTGTGGAACAAGACTAGGAGTTGTATTGATGTAGAGGGGTAAAATGATTGCCTATGCTTCTTGGCAGCTCAGACCACATGAAGTTAAATATCCAACTCATGAGAGTTGACCGTTGATTTTCGCATTGAAAGTATGGAGACACTACCTCTTAGGAGAATGATTTGAGTTATACGAGGATCAAAGTCTTTGAGGTATTTATTCTCTTGGAAAGAGTTGAATACGAGACAACAACGGTGGCTGGCGTTTTTAGTAGCTTATGATTTTGGTATTGAGTATACACCGGAGAAAGGAAATAAAGTTGCAGATGCACTTAGCAGGAAACATCAGAATGCGGTGTTAGTTATGTTTGCTGAAAGGAAGGATTAAGAGGCTTTGACTACTTGTAGTATGTAGTTAAGATCGACTGCCAGTTCTAGCAAAGTACAACCATGTTATCTTGCTTGGAAGTTCGACCAATGTTAATCGAAAGGATTGCTCCTAAGCAGAGAGATGATCCATTGCTAACCGTAAGGATTAGAAGATTGCAAGATAGAACCGAGATCGACGATCTAAAGGATTTTAGTCTTGACTAGAGAGGATGGTTAAGAAAGAAGGGATGGCTATGTATTCCAGATGTTGGAAACCTAAGAAGGGAAGTTCTTAGGGAATGTCATTGATCGAAGTTTATAATTCATCCTAGGGAACCAAGATATATCGGGATATGAAGAGAAGTTTCTTCTAGGAAGGTATGAAGGGGGATGTAGGCTTATGGGTGAAGCAATGTGCAAATTGCCAGCAAGTGAAACCCAAATATCAGATCCAAGTGGATTGCTTTAGCCTTTAGACATACCAGTTTGGAAAGGGGATTCAATATCCATGGATTTTACTGACGGGTTTCCAAGGTCAAATAGGGGAAATTAAAGTATATGGGTCATAGTGGATAGAGTGACCAAGAGTTCACATTTCATTCCCGTTAAGTCAACAAGGACAGCACTTGTATTGGCTAAATTGTTTATGAAGAACATTGTTAGACTGCATGGGTTTCCTAATAGTATAGGTAGTGACAGAGATGCATTGTTTACTAGCAAGTTCTGGAAGAGTCTACAGGAAGTGTTAGGTACCAAGCTTAAAATGAGTACCGTTTTTCACCTATAGATGAATGAGCAGACAAAAAGAGTCAACTAGATACTCGAAGATTTATTGAGGGCTTGTGTACTAGATTTTGGCAGGTCATAGGAAGACCACTTGCACTTAGTTGAGCTTTCCCATAGTAATATTTATCAAACTAGTATAGTAATGGCACCTTGTGAAGCTTTATATGGAAGGCTGTGCAAATCACCAACATGTTGGTTAAAGACCGGAGTTAGATTGGTCCTTGGTCTAGATATGGTAAGATATGCCACATAAAAGATTGAGTTAATCCGAGGTAGGATGACAGAAGCTCAGTCTAGGCATAAAAGTTTTGCCGATAAAAGGCATAAAGATTTAGAAGTCTCGGTTGGATATTGTGTTATCATTTAGGTATCACTAATGAAGGGTGTGATAACAATTTAGAAAGTCAGGGAAACCGACATTGAGATACGTTGGACCGTTCCCTATTATAGAAAGGATCAGAAAACTTGTGTATCGAGTAGAGTTATTGAGTAGTTTGGCATGTGTCATAATGTGTTTCATGTTTCTCATCTTAGGAACTATGTGCATTATCCAGAGACTACTATTGCTCCGACTGCACTGGAAGATTTAGTGGTAGAACCAGATTTGACTTTTGTGAGACAACCAATTCGAGTTGTAGCGAGAGATGAGAAGAGATTAAGGAACAAGACAGTCAAGTTAGTGAAAGTCCAGTGAAGTGACAATGAGAAAGACTGTACTTGGAAGACAGAGTATGGGATTAGGGATATTTATCCTGAGCTATTATGATGGTATGTTCTATATTTGTTGTATACAGAATTTATAGCTGGTAGTATATACTAGCATTGTTGGCATGTTTGATATGTTTGTTTTATAGTCCTTACTGAATTTCGAGGATGAAATTCTTTAAGGAGGGGTGCTTGTAACACTCCTAATTTTAGTTTAACATTATTTAGGATATTTAATTGGATAGATTAAATAGAATAATATAAATGGTTACGAAAAATGAGATTTGAAAATTTGTAAGGTCGAGCCATATTAATAAACTAAGTAAGATTGTTTTAAAATTAACATATAAGAGAATATACGAGAGGGGCAAATTAGGTAGATCCAACTTTCACTCCTTAAACCCTCCTCCCCTCATTTCATTCTCACTTTACTCATTAACAAAACAATCAAAAAAGTAAGAAAACAAGGTTGGACATAACTTAAGAAAGAAATCATGAAATCGAGAGGATTCAAGAGGAAGAAGCTTGGGGAAACTAAAGCAATATCAAATCTCAACTCCAATAATTAAATTTAAAGTGAATAATGCTAAAACCATCTTTTATCTCTTGATTGATTCGGTTATGGATAGTACCTAAATTCATCTTGTTTGTTTTGTCAGGCTATGGTTGAAAAATCATTGTTTGGATCGAATAATGGTTTATGGAATTTGTATGAAATTATTTAAGTGAGTTTAGGGTAAAACCCAAGTTTTTAATCTTTAAAAGACTTGATTTTTGAATATGTGATGTAAAATGATATTTTGAAGATGGGTTTTTAATTTCATAATTTTTCAAGTAGAAATACATATTTTTTGAATCTATTAATGAGGAAATTGGAGTATTTTAGGTTTCAATTATTTAAAATAATTAAATATAGTTTTTCACTCTGAAACTTTTATATGGTAAAGAGAAGGTTGTTCTTGAATTTCTATGAATTTGTGAGATTTTTCCCAAGTGAATATGATTTATTATGAATTTAATATGCTAGATAAGCATTTAAATTAATAACTAATTAAGAATACTAATACTTAAAGTTGATAAATGTTTTGGAACTTGAAATTTTTATGCGGCAGAAATTCTGAAAAGATTTGTAAAGGATATTGTTTTATCCAATAAAAATTGGAAAAGAATTGGGTTTGGTGAATAGTATTACTTTATTTAGTAAGAAATTGATTTTAGGTTAACTACGTTGATGCCATGCCGCTTATGTTTTCTCCATGATGATAGAAGTGCCACATTCATGAGTGTCGACGTCGATGTGGATGGAAGCATATGGAACTACTTAAGTAGTTATGGAATGACTCCTGTAATGTCAAAGTCAACATCGTCGGCAACCAATCATAGGCGGTATCGCATTCTCGTGATTTATTTATGAGTTTTAAATGACGCCGCTTGATTATCATTTCGACCTTTTTGACTTTGTCCATATACATATACTAAGCGGCATGATAGCCGAAGTGATTAAGTATATTCCTATATTAACGCTGCCAGTCTTGATGCCGCAAATCATCATTGTCGGTGACCTTATGTATACCAAAGTTTTATAGTGAATAAGGTCGGCAACGATGCAGCATAGCATCGATGTCACACTTCTTCCTTTTTATGCCAAAGAGGCTTATATTTAAACTAAAGTTGTTTTAAAAGGGGCGAAATGGCCTATGTTTGAGAGGGCCGATGTCCCTATGTTTTCGGTAGTAAACCATTTGTTTTATAACATCCTAAAGTTTTGATTTCAAAGGTTGATAACCTATATTATATAAGGGTCGATGACCCTATCTTCGATATGAACTTTGTTTTAAAATAATTTTAAGTTTTTCTTCAACTTTGGATAGAGGTCGGCGTTGTTTTAAAATCGCGTGTGTTATATTCTATTTTGTTAAAGCCGACAAGCCTATTGTTTTATGACTTCAACTTTAAACATTGGGATGCCAATGCTAATTTGATTGTAGATGTTGACACTATCGTTGGGAACACCAAAGTAGATTAGTTTCGACAAACTAAATGTTTTAGAAATGAGACTTTATCGTTGGGGATACCAATGCATTTTCTTAAATGAGTTCGACACCAATCATCCAACTTTGAGTTGTTTTATGTATGAGGGGTAAATAATCGAATTGGGGACACCAATAGACATAGGTTAAACATGTAGGTAACATGAATTAAATTGTTAAATGATGGGTTCATAGTTATCCTAGGAAAACTATAGGATGTGTGACGACCCGCCATTTCGACCCCCGAAAATCGACATAAATACGCTCATTGTATAACATGCCGAACAATCGAGTGCCAGAAAGATGGATTGTTAAGGGGAAAGAAAGTAGGTAGAAGAAAAGGAAACCAAACAATAGAATCTCACAACGGGCTGAATAACATATAATATGAACAGTTCTTTACACAATCAAAACTGTAATGTACATATCTCACATCAGAGTACACAAATCAATAGTTACCAGCCCGGACAGTTATAACAACCTACCCTCACAATTGCTGATAACTTCAAAAAAACACTGCAGTGGGATAAGATCAAATACGAGTAATACGTCTTCGCCATCCTGCTCGTCTCTGAGCTCCATAGCGTCCGAACCTGAATCTGTAATACTCGGCCTGACCCGAGGATTATAATAAAATAACACCCGAGTCAGTCTGGAAAACCAGCGTGAGAAAAACACACTCAATTTGAATTATTAAAGTTTTCAAAATCCTTTGAAAATCAAAGCTATCTCGTAAGACCACGCCACACATAAACACGACGGGTTTTACCTCACGATAACCAAAACATTTCATATCAAAATCATCTGATATTATAATAGTGTCTAAGTACAAATACTTATTCAAATAGCTGAAATGCTTGCATCTCACGTTTCAGCATAGTTGAGCACAATCAAAACCGTACGACGCTTATTGGAGAACGGATTCCACCCGAATGACTAGGTACTGGGGTATCACCTATCACAGTACATGTCTAGAAACAATGTACCGAGGACCATGCCGTGATCCCCTGCCACACAAGACCGGACTATCCCTAACCTGGATAGACCGAATATGCTATCACCCCGGGTGTTCCCATCCTTTCCGAGCTCCTTCCATAAATCGTAGCAATAATATCCGAGAGTATCTAGAAAGGTGATAAACATAACCTAATTGGGTGCTACCCACTTAGCCTTGCTGCATCTCCCCTGCTTTTCAGTCATTCCTAGTTGATGAGGCTAGAGGCTACGATTACCTTTTTAAGGAATTTTCACTTAGAATGCTCATTGTCCTCCAATGACAATGTCCTGATAACATTCATCTATACAAGTCCGTTCCCGGTCCGAACGGAACTGAAGGCACTATTCCTACTACATCCATTTTGGAATCACCCTCAGGATTAGTAGCAATTAGCCCTTGCACTTCACTGCTCCATCTTCGACTCCATACTCTTGTTTCTCTATCGAAAACATACTCGTTGGATCAAAGTGGTTTTCGGATAACAAATCCGATCCAGGTCTCTTCGAAACAACGTTCGATATTTCCGGTAAACTCAACCCCGGTTCTTTAGGAAATAAACAGACGAAGTAAGATCAGAGATCACTTCCTAATCGTTAGTGGATGGATTTCCTTATCATCATCCTAGAAGAACAAAACGAGTTCATACGTATAGTATAACACCTCGAACGGTAACTGTACCATATAATCCCCGTACTTCTTCTAGATATTTCCAAAATTATATTTAGGGTCCAGATTTGATAGTCGGTTATTTATCTATCAAATAAAATAATCATTCAACCAAATATTCCATTTTCCACTGAAAACATTAAATCTCTTTTCAATTTAATTTATATTTCAATCACTTAAATCTCTTTATCCAAATATATGTACTTATCTTATCGAGTTCAGTATATTCACAAATTATCCTTTTCAAAAATATTTGAAAACCCTTTTAAAATAATATGGAAAGTACCACTACGGTATCAAACCATGGATTCACAGCTCAATGGTTACGTCTCTATCCTAGAGAAATCCAAGACATAACTGCAAGCACTCACTGCCTCCGATTACGCCATGCGAGTATACCATTTACTTCCCAAAAACTTTATTTAATAATTGCCTCAAAATAATGCTTATAAGTTTCTAAAATAATTTTCCAAGTTTACTATAGGCAAATACATTTAAATGAAAGTTATTATACAAAGCCATATTAATATTTAATAATTTATCTTTTAAAACAACAATGCTGACTAACTCTTACATAATAATATATAAATCTTTAACAATCATTATATGGTAACTAATTAATAATTAAATATGCTTTAAACAATTTAAAATAATTAAACGACTAATTTCTAGAATATTTTTAACAATTTTAAAGTTACTTAGCTAATAATTAAAAATCCCCTTTTTAAAAGCAAGAACCAATTTCTCGATTCTAATTTCACTTCGTAAATTTGGAAACCTTACTTGAACTCCAATATAACCAATTTTATACTTATTTTCGAATTCACTTCTATTCTTCTGATTTATTCAAAATCTCGATTTTAAAACCTCCTTTATTTTTAAACAAGTGCCACTTAAGAATTTATTATTTAAAAATCCTTTTATATAATTTATTCCAAAATCTCTATTTCCAATAACTCGAATTTGTTAAGTACAAATTCCAAAACCATTTATTTTATCCAACTAATTTATCCAAAACTCTATATAAATATTTTACTTCAAATTTCCTATTTAAAATTCTTTACAAATTCAAAACCATATTTTATTGGTATTTAAAAATACCAAAATCCAGGTCAAAACTGTCATAGCATTCAATCAATTTAAATCACACAATAACATATCATATATTATTCCAACAAAACATATATCACCATATATGAAATTACATTCAACATTTTTGAGGAATCCAGTTGGATCCCTCCAACCTGTTTCCCTGCATCCACAGATGTTAGCAAAACATAAAAATACCAGTCTCGCTTTAAGGCGGAATATCACGGTATAAAAGGTCATCCGCTATTATGCGGGGCGCATAGGGTCTCATCGGTTATATACATATGGGGGAATATCAATCACTCCAATATATACATATACTACTATATATAATATCACATCCAATTGATAATAATATATCAACTCTATAAATCAATCAACAATTAATTTTAACTATTTAAAATTAATTCCGGAAATCCAAAATTGAGTGAGATTAACTCACCTTGAGTTTTAATTTCACCAAACGCTCTAATTTTAAATTAAATCGAAAATGTTCGATTTAACCTAAATTTTAGCTCATTCTAATCGACTCAATATCTACTCCTGCACGTAGTATTCGTCGCTGCGATTCCAACGCCGCCTGTTTCGTCCGATTTCGTCCTCGTATGAGAAAGATATGCAATTTCAAAGTTTTGAATATAATTTATATAATATTTTTTTATATTACCCAAACAGATCTGGCCGTTAGATTTGCTTGAGGAAATCAAGGCCGCACACTCTCTTTCATGTTCGTTCCTTCCAAGAATCTCACACATGAAGAAACCCACCATGCCGCCTCGTTTCCTTGATCAGCGACACCTCCTCGATCGCCTAGGGAACGATCAGCCACCGTCATCGCATGCGCCGCCCCAGGCTCCACCATCGCCCAAGGTATTGTCGAACTCGGTGCCACACATCACCTGCAAATCGGCCACGAACGAACTACCTTCCCGAGCAATTTCTAGTGAATCCACAACACTATCGACGATCTCGACCGTTGAATACATAGTACTCGAGGAGCTTGACGTCTTCCTAGTTAGAAGTTTTGGCTAATAGCTTGTGGATGGAAAGAAAAATGAGGGGGAAGATCGTTGTATTTTGGCCATTGAAATGTAAAGGAGGCAGCGGCTACAAATGTCTAAGGTTTTACTGTGCTAACGTATATATACACGTATCTATATATTATTTTAATATTATTTCCAAAATTAACGTGTATTTTGAAACAAACTCCAAACGAAACATGCCGCCTGGCGTTTATAATGTTTTACCCTTATTCCGAACACAATGGAACATGTTTCGGGGCCTAACTCGATCGTATGTGGAAGATAGCTTTTTGAATCGAATTAAAATATTAAATTTTCGATATCTATTCCAGCGCGTTACTATCCCGCACGACCAAATGGTAACCACAAACGCTACGAAATTTAAAATCCGATAATAATAAACTATTACGGATCCAATGGAACTGGTTTCGTCGAATTTCGAGATTCCGAGTCTGTGTCCCGGAAGGCTATTTTAACTCTGTTGAATAGCAAGTATATGATTTTTCTTTGATGATAATAAACATACATATATATATATATATATTCATTTAAATGTATTTGTTATTGTACTATTTTATTTTCACATAATTAAATAAATATTTGGTGAATAAAATAAATAACACAGAATTTAAATTCAAACAGATGTTTTATTCAAACAAATATTTATTACGATTTTAAGTAGTACAAATTTGAGCTCTCACTATATATATACAAATTTCAATTACATTACAATTTCAATCACATCACATTTTTCACTATACATACATTTGCACCTCACTACATTTCACTCATTCACTCGTATTTGATCTTCAATTGTATTCCAGATTGAATCCAGGATCTGAGTTATCTGCAAAATATACACTGACGCAGTAAAATTGAAAAAGAAATTTTTTCTACAGTGTAAAATAAAATGTGTATTTTGAAAATATTATTTGCCTCAGTTATTTGGGTTGTTCGTCATCATTTAATTTTGAATTCATCAAACACGAACAACTTGTGACATGCATAGTGTATCACTGTACATGCCACAAGGCCGTGCACACCGATATACACTTGATAAAATTACAGGGACATGTGAGCACAAGGTCAAACCCAATCAAAAGCCGGGTTCAACTCAAGTGCAATACAAATAAAGTCAAGACACAAGCACAAGGTCAAACCCGAGCCATAAGTTGGATTCAACACAGGTGCAAATCCAAATGTACAAGTTCAATAAAATGGTCAAGACAACTAAAACAACTCGACCAGTCCAAAATCAAAAATGAACAAGTACAAAAAGTAGTGAACAATACAAAACCGAGGAGACTAGACAGTCCAACCAGATTCAAGTGGACCAGAGAAAACAATCAAAGTACAAATGCACATCAAACACAACACCAGATCACAAATCAATGTATCAAGACTCGAAGCATACTGCACAGTCAAACTGCAACAACACATGGAAATGGGTCAGGCAAAAAGAGCACATGTTCAACCAAGTGGCTCAACAACTCAAAGACATTTTTAAAAGACTACAAGCTCCAAACCAGACTTCAACATGTACAAAGGGTGATGTCAGGAAATGGGCAAAACAACCATACATATATACATGTGTGAAACAGCATGTATACATATAAGCATAATGAACACAAGTGACTCAAAACTTCTGAATGCAAAGCTTCAACCAAAACCAGACTACACAATGAACACATGAGTCGATGCTACAAAGATGAACCAAACAAGGCAAAGACACACAAAAATAATCAGGCATGGTGAAAATGGAATGCATCAGAGTAATGATATGTCCAAACCAGACTTAGAAATGACACTGCAGCTTCAAATGAAAATAGTGTCACCAACTTACATACAGTTCAAAAAGACTTCCATTTGAACCAGTACAAGTAGTTGACAGTGCACACAAAAGCACAATGCCAGAAAACCAAAAACAACGCCAGCTAAAATGGGATTAAGACAACCAGAGAAGCTCAACTGGCAACATGCACATGACTCATGACTGCAATATGTTCATGAACCCAGTCCAACAAACAAATGCTCCAGACCAGACCAACAGATAATGAACCAGATCAAAAGGCAAAATTGAAGACTACATGAAGTCAATGCAAATGCACATGTACACATATATAGGCAGTACACATGTAACCAGAACTAGTACTGTAACCAATGGAACCAGACTCAGGCCAATGTACACAGTAAAACAACAATGAACCAGTGTGACAACAGTGGTGAAGCAGCCTCAACAAGTATAGGCATGGATGTGATAAGCAGAAGTGACATAAAATACAACAGAGAATAACCTGACTACATAATGAATACAAGCTAACAGAATCAGGTAGACCAGAGAATAACACAATGTACAAGTTCAAAATCAAAGTAGCAGTTTTGAACCAAGGACAGTTTCAATCAAACAAGTATTTACTTGAGTCACGATACAACAGCAAATCAAGTCGCAAGTCAATCAAGGTAGAGTTCGATCAAGTTAGAGTCAAAAACAGAAAATAATAAAAATCAAAACTTCTATATTATCAGCAAATTCAAAGCCGCGATAACCAAGAAAACATCGTCAAAGCAATTCAAAGCCGTGATAATCAAGCAAGGCATTATACGAATTGAACAAGTCAGAGAAATCTCAAGCATTCATGTATAATCGAATGGCCGAGCAAAAAGTGACTGATGAATTCAAATGAAAAATTCGAACAAAAATTAAGGGGTTCGAACCCTATTTAAACCCATCTCATCATCGGCTACAAAATCATCGAGTTAAAGCAAAGCTAACCAGAAAAGCAAAAAGCATAAATCACATACCATTTTAATTGAACTCGAAGAATTGAAGCAGCCGTGTGCGAATCAAAGGAACGGTCGATTGACGAAGCAATCAACTCAATACAGTCATTCAATTGATCAACTAGTATCGGCGGTTTTCAATTCTCAGAAACCCTAAATCAGAAGGAGGAACGAAAGAAGAAAGACGCAGCCATATTTTTAACGCAAAGGATACAAGGCATGGCCGAACAATATAAAAGGAGAAAGGGATATTTTTTATCACTTAGTTATTTGGGCCGGTTTCATAATTTATATTGGGCTTTAAATTTTAATTTAGGGTTTCATTGTTTTTAAAATTGTTTTTACTTTGTATTTTCTTTAAACTTTTGTAATTTACTAGTCGTGTGACTAGGGGACGAACTACGGTGTGTAGTTCGAGAATTCACAACTCAATGGCTGAGTTTTGGCAGGGTTTTGAGAGTAGAGTTAGGTTAGTCGATAGCGGGTGCTGCGAGTTTACGTGTGTAAGCGTCTGACTACTTAATTTCTAGTAGAAACCTTGAGGGCAGCATGTAAGCAGGGTTTTTCCGAAGCTGGGTAAATCTATGTTGTTCTATTTCTGCTATTATCTGTGCTACTATTATTCTGCTATATCTATGTTGAAATTATTTTATATACTTCCTTATTAAATTTTTATAATTGATGGTATCACCCTATTCACCCCCCCTTAGGGTGAAATCGATCCTACAAGTGGTATCGGAGCTAGGAACAGAAGTCAATTGTTGTTTTAAAAATTTGTTTTTTCAAAAACCAACTTTTGTTTTAAAAATTTGAATTTTTAAAATGGCTTCTTTTAATAATGCTTTTGCTGAGGGTCGGTCCATAGTGAGACCACCAATGTTCAATGGTGAATACGCTTACTGGTAAAATAGAATGAATTTTTTTCTGAAAACCATTGATGCTTGGAATATAGTTGAGACAGGATATAGGACACTAACTATAGTGGTAAATAATCAGGAAATAGATAAACCGATGGATCAATGGACATATCTTGAAAATAGACTACAGAATGCTAATGCTAAAGCTATGAATTCTATTATTTGTTCATTGGATCAAATTGAATTTAATTGTGTCTCACATTGTCTAACTACGCAGGAAATATGGCACACACTTGAAGTGACTCACGAAGGAACATCTCAAGTCAAGGAATCTCGCCTTGCCAAGCTAAGTAGCGAATACAAGAATTTCACAATGGCCAAGGAAGAAAATGTCAAAGAGATGTACGGACGACTTTCCAATATCGTATACAAATCAAAAGCACTCGGGAAATCATACACAGAATTGGAAATAGTTTGAAAAATCCTCAGAGTCCTTCCACGAAATTTTGAAGCCAAAGTCACTGCTATTCAAGAATCAAAAGACTTGAAACAAATCAAAGTTAAAGAACTCATCAGAAATCTCACCACTTACGAGCTAGAAATGAAATTCAAAGAAGAACGCGAAGGAGGAGGTACTCGAAAGAAATCGATAGCTCTTAAAGGAACAACAGAAAGTGAAGATGACGATGATGAGGATGGATCAGCCAAGCTAGCACTGATAATAACAAAATTCAAAAGGTGGAATCGCAGATATGGAAATCCAGCTCTAAATCAACAACTGAAAAGCAGAATAGGTAAAGTTCTAGACAACCCAGAAGAGCGAGAGATCATCTATCATAAGTGTAATAAACCTGGCTACGTCAAGCCCAATTGTCCTTGAAATCGACTCGGCCAAGAAAAGAAATAAAAAAGGAGAAGTTTTGTAGCCACGTGGAATAAAAGTGACGATGATAATAAAAGCACTAGTAGTGAGAGTGAAAAGGTAGATCTGTGTCTTCGAGGTGATATAACTGATAGCGACGATGACGAGCCAAGCGAGGTATCAAAACTTACTCACTCAGAATTACTTATATATTTCCACAAAGTAAATGGCTGTTTTGAACGACTTAGGGAGAAATATGCCAAAATTGAATCACAAAGAGATACTTTGATTGATTTAAATAAAAAGCTTGATCAATTGGTTAAAAACTATCAAAGCAAGAGCCCTAAGCGTGATAAGTGTCATCACTCGAAGAAGAGATTAAAAAATCACAAATTATAATTAAATCACTTGAAAATGAAATTCTGATTTTGAAAGAGAATGAAAACACAAGGAGAGAAAATTCTATCAAAAAGTGCACTCAATCATTGAATGAAAATGAATCTCTCAAAACACAAGTCCAACAATTGTCTACAACCTTAGGGAAATTTTTCAAAAGTTAAAGATCGCTAAATATGCTATTAGGGAAACAAACTAATATTGTTAGACAAGGACTTGGGAAAACTGGACAATATGTGGAAAAACTGGACACAATCACAATATTTGTTGGTATAGACCCAAAAATGTGAAAACCATACCAATTTGGGTTCCCAAAGATACGAATTTAAAATCTCTCAAAGTCAAACAAATCTGGGTGCCAAAAGGAACAAATATAAATAGTTTTGGGTCTCCACAAACTTATTTTTCAAAATCTGTTGCCACTAACAACCATGGACCTATAAAAACAAATAGGTCACAAAAATCTTTTATCATGTAGGTGTGGTGGCAGGCTAAGAAACAACAATAGTGTTATCTGGATTCTGGCTGTTCCAAACACACAACGGACGACAAATCAAAGTTCCTTAGCCTAGTATAAAGGTGGCAGAATCACAATGGGCAATAACGAAAAATTATCGTAAAGGTAAAATAGGTAATGGTATCTATCTTGAACGATATATTAAACGTGATAATCTGCACCATAATCTGAATTTAAATCAGCCAGTTATGTGATAATAAATATTGATTATGATTCTGACTTATTAAAATTGTTGGCCAATTATATTTTTATGCCGAAAACACTATAAGTACATCTATAATCTCTGGACTAGTTCATATAAATTTGTTTGAACTAATAATGTTGTTTTATTGATTGATGATTAATCATGATACACATGGATATATTTTCTTATCTTACTTCTTCTGGATATGACACTATGGTCACTGTTTGTAAAGTTGCACGATTTAAATTCAAATTCAATTCAATTTCATTTAAAAGCTGTTAAAAATGTTTTCAAGATATTGTTGCACACATCATGGTCTGGTACATAATATCCAACTAATGATAATCTTGAGTCAAAGGGAAATTTGGATGCAGATAACACTGGTAATCTGGTTGATGGAAAAATTACTAGTGGAACGTGATTTATGTTGAGACGTTCATTAGCTGCATCACATTTTCAAAGAAAATATCTGCATATTTTTCATTTCAAATAATTTTCAATTAGCAGACATTTTTCTTTTATAAAACCCCTTCCAAAAAATCATTTTGTTGACCTTGTTTCAGATTAGTCAATTTAGGAAATTTGATTTTATAATTATTTTTGGATTTGATTTTAAATGACTACATTAACTAATCCGACTCCCTACTGATTATCGAAAAGATAATAGTGATTGAAACAGTGATGAGTGTTGATAAAAATTATATATTATAACTTGAGACAGTATAATTAGTACATTTCTTTAGAAATTTAAACAAGAGTTATAAAAACTTTTTGTTGGTAAAAATTCCATGACCATTTCTATTTCTATCATATTTCTATCATATTTCTATCGACCATCACTCATCAAAATCCAATATAGTATGTCAATATGTGGTATTTTAAATGGGAAATTATTATTTTTTTATGTGATTATATTTTTTTTAGCAATAAAAACATCCAAAGTATTCACTCTCATTTAAAAGTCCTCACGGTTATACATGGGTGAATTACTTGGAATATGTGCTTTCATGCTCATTTAAAAGTCCTCACGGTAATGCATGTATGGAACACATATCAAATTTGATTGATTAAATAGACAAGTTGAATCTAATCCCATTTAATGGTCCTCGCGGTTATGCGTGGTTAGAAGGTACTTGAATTCATTTTTTTAAAAAAAATTAAGAATACTACTAATCTCATTTAAAAGTTCTAACGGCTATGCATGGTTAGTAGATATTCAAATTCCTGATATATATACCACAAATAGACACAACTATATGGTTTTGTACACCGACATCATCCCTATCATTCTAAAGTGGAATATGCGCCAAACAGAGTATTTATGATTTTTGTTTGAAATTTCATATTTATACTCGATTGGGTATTAATATTGTATTAATGTCTATAACTTTATCTCTATTTTTCTAACACTATTACTCTTTTGCTGATAACAAAAGGGGGAGAGAAAAGTTAAGATTTGGGCAAATAAAGGTCAAATATTTTATTTTGTATTTTCTATTTGCATCTAGGCTCATTTGCATATTTTTATTTATTTTTCATGCATATATGAAGGGGGAGCTTTGTGTAGAGAGGAAGCATTCAAATAGGGGGAGCAAATTGAATGATCAAATACATTTAATAAATTCAAAATCTTAAATATATGTTTGTTATCATCAAAAGGGGGAGATTGTTGAATATGCAAGTATACGATTTTTGTTTGACGATAATAAACACACACACACACACACACACATATATATATATATATTCATTTAAATGTATTTGTTATTGTACTATTTTAAATAAATATTTGGTGAATAAAATAAATAACACAGAATTTAAATTCAAACAGATATTTTATTCAAACAAATATTTTTTACAATTTTGAATAGTATAAATTTTAGCTCTCACTATATATATATACACAAATTTCAATTACATTACAATTTCAATCACATCACATTTTTCACTATACATACATTTGCACCTCACTACATTTCACTCATTCACTCGTATTTGATCTTCAACTGTATTCCAGATTGAATCCAGCATCTGAGTTATCTGCAAAATACACACTGATGCAGTAAAATTGAAAAAGAAATATTTTCTGCAGTGTAAAATAAAATGTGTATTTTGAAAATATTATTTGCCTCGGTTATTTGGGTTGTTCGTCATCATTTAATTTTAAATTCATCAAACACGAACAACTTGTGACACGCACAGTGTATCATTGTACATGCCACAAGGCCGTGCACACCGATATACACTTGATAAAATTACAGGGACAGGTGAGCACAAGGTCAAACCCAATCAAAAGCCGGGTTTAACTCAAGTGCAATACGAATAAAGTCATGACACAAGCACAAGGTCAAACCCGAGCCATAAGTTGGATTCAACACAGGTGCAAATCCAAATGTACAAGTTCAATAAAATGTTCAAGACAACTAAAACAACTCGACCAGTTCAAAATCAAAAATGAAAAAGTACAAAAAGTAGTGAACAATACAAAACTGAGGAGACTAGACAGTCCAACCAGATTCAAGTGAACCAGAGAAAACAATCAAAGTACAAATGCACATCAAACATAACACCAGATCACAAATCAATGTATCAAGACTCCAAGTATACTGCACAGTCAAACTGCAACAACACATGGAAATGGGTCAGGCAAAAAGAGCACATGTTCAACCAAGTGGCTCAACAACTCAATGACAGTTTTAAAAGACTACAAGCTCCAAACCAGACTTCAACATGTACAAAGGGTGATGTCAGGAAATGGACATAACAACCATACATATATACATGTGTGAAACAGCATGTATACATATAAGCATAATGAACACAAGTGACTCAAAACTTCTGAATGCAAAGCTTCAACCAAAACCAGACTACACAATGAACACATGAGTCAATGCTACAAAGATGAACCAGACAAGGCAAAGACACACAAAAATAATCAGGCATGGTGAAAATGGAATGCATCAGAGTAATGATATGTCCAAACCAGACTTAGAAATGACACTGCAGCTTCAAATGAAAATAGTGTCACCAACTTACATACAGTCCAAAAAAACTTCCATTTGAACCAGTACAAGCAGTTGACAGTGCACACAAAAGCACAATGCCAGAAAACCAAAAACAACGTCAACTAAAATGGGATCAAGACAACTAGAGAAGCTCAACTAGCAACATGACTCATGACTTATGACTACAATATGTTCATGAACCCAGTCCAACAAACAAATGCTCCAGACCAGACCGACAGATAATAAACCAGATCCAAAGGCAAAAGTGAAGACTACATGAAGTCAATGCAAACGCACATGTACACATATATAGGCAGTACACATGTAACCAAAACTATTACTGTAACCAATGGAACCAGACTCAAGCAAATGTACACAGTAAAACAACAATGAAGTCAATAATGAACTAGTGTGACAACAGTGGTGAAGCAGCCTCAACAAGTATAGGCATGGATGTGATAAGCAGAAGTGACACAAAATGCAACGGAGAATAACCAGACTACATAATGAATACAAGCTAACTGAATCAGGTAGACCAGAGAATAACACAGTGTACAAGTTCAAAATCAAAGTAGCAGTTTTGAACCAAGGACGGTTTCAATCGAACAAGTATTTACTTGAGTCACGATACAGCAGCAAATCAAGTCGCAAGTCAATCAAGGTAGAGTTCGATCAAGTTAGAGTCAAAAACAGAAAATAATAAAAATCAAAACTTCCAGATTATCAGCAAATTCAGAGCCGTGATAACCAAGAAAACATCGTCAAAGCAATTCAAAGCCGTGATAATCAAGCAAGGCATTATATGAATTGAACAAGTCAGAGAAATCTCAAGCATTCATGTATAATCGAATGGCCGAGCAAAAAGTGACTAATGAATTCAAGTGAAAAAATCGAACGGAAATTAAGGGGTTCGAACCCTATTTAAACCCATCTCATCATCGACTACATAGTCATCGAGTTCAAGCAAAGCTAACCAGAAAAGCAAAAAACATAAATCACATACCATTTTAATCGAACTCGAAGAATTGAAGCAGCCGTGTGCGAATCAAAGGAACGATCGATTGACGAAGCAATCAACTCAAAACAATCATTCAATTGATCAACTAGTATCGGCGGTTTTCAATTCTCAGAAACCCTAAATCAGAAAGAGAAACGAAAGAAGAAAGACGCCGCCATATTTTTTAACGCAAAGGATACAAGGCCAGGCTGAATAATATAAAAGGAGAAAGGGATATTTTTTATCACTTAGTTATTTGAGCCGGTTTCATAATTTACATTGGGCTTTAAATTTTAATTTAGGGTTTCATTGTTTTTAAAATTGTTTTTACTTTGTATTTTTTTAAACTTTTGTAATTTACTAGTCGTGTGACTAGGGGATGAACTACGGTGTGTAGTTCGAGAATTCGCAACTCAATGGCTGAGTTGTGACAGGGTTTTGAGCGTAGAGTTAGGTTAGTCGATAGCAGGTGTCGCGAGTTTACATGTGTAAGCGTCTGACTACTTAATTTCTATTAGAAACCTTGGGGGCAACACGTAGGCAGGGTTTTGCCGAAGATGGGTAAATCTGTGTTGTTCTATTTCTGCTTTTTATTCTGCTATTATCTGTGCTACTATTATTCTGCTATATATATCTGTGTTGAAATTATTTTATATACTTCTGCATTAAATTTTTATAATTTATAGAATCACCCTATTCACCTCCCCTCTAGGGTGAAATCGATCCTACAAACTCGTCGATTTTGTCGAGTGATTTTCAAAATCGTCGAAATCGGCTAAAATTTCAATTTTTAAAACTTACTCCATTATAAATCACATGGAATTTATATTCATATTAAAAATCATTTCGATTCATATTAAATCAAAATTCAATTATTTACACTATTTCTATATATTAAATTCCACCATTAAATAAATATATAAATTTCAAACTTTTAAATTTATCGACTTCTAATTCCACTCAAAGACTATTACCATCACTCTACTTCAAACAGAGTTTAATATCAGCTTATACATCATTTCCATTTCCATTCAACTCTAGATTCCCATATTATCCCAATTTTCAATTATTAAATTATTATTCATCAAATCTAATTAATCGCTATATTTGAAATGTTAAACTACTTCACTGATTCTTTCATGTTCAAAATCAATTAATAATTCAAATTCAACATTTAAAAATAAATTAAATATTCAAAATTAAACGACCAAAATTCCGGGTTGTTACAGTCCTCCCCCTTTATAAAAATTTCGTCCTCGAAATTGCTAAGGAAGGAAAAATGCTCCTAAACCCATTAACTTATCCAAAACCCACCTAGTTAAATCTTACATTCACTTCTCTAAACCCTTTCAGTTTTATCCAAAATGATTAGCTTTCATTTCTATTTCCAAAAGCCTTGATTTCTAATACGATTCAAAAATCAACTTTTCTAGTTAACCAAAATTTTCCAAAACTTCTCAAAAAATTTCTAACACCTTAAATTTCCGAATTTTTTTGACAGAGTCTCCTTTGTACGGAGAGTCCTTTACAATATGACAAGAGAGATAAAAATATATACATCGACCCACACGGTCGGAAAAACAAAATATATATCAATATATAATCATTTCTTTATTTTATTGCGTAGGCGTACTTTTATTAGCATTTTTAAGCGAGCGGCTTATTTTATATGCATTTACGCAACCCAAAATCTATCCAACGGCTCCCTGTACCCGTACTTACTTAAAATAAGCACATAAGTTTCATAAACATGAAATTTTATAACATTCATCCCTTTAACTAGCTAAACACATAAACTTCATAGCCCGCACATGCCAATCATACATTATAAGCAATTTTAATGTTCCAACACTAATGTAATTTCCTTCTCATGGTCCATATATCATTTCATTCAATTCGAAATGATTTACAACCAAATTTTTATTGCATTCAATTCATATTTACAACAAAAAACTCATATCCATTTCAAATTTATTTATATGTGCCTTACTTGCATAAATTCACTTTTATTCAAGTTCAAATTGACTCACAATCAGTTTTATTTTCATTCCATTCATTTTTTACTTTCATTATATGCAAATCCATTTTATTAACCTCAATTTATTCCTTTTCTTTTAAATTGACTCTAAATCATTTTTTTCTAATTTCCATACCATTTATTCAATATTAACTTGATTCGAAATCCATTCGATTTCGTCCTATTCACATTCACACTTATTATATTCATATCCATCTTATTAAGCTTCAATTTATCCATTTAAATTGATTTTAAATCAATTCATCTATCTTCCATTGCAACTCAGTTCTAATTCATTTTAAATTGAATCCCATTCAATTTATTTGCTTTCATTTATTTAGTATATCCAATTTTATATTATCGCTTTGGAATCATTTCATATAGATCAACTCTTGAACAATTTATTATATTATAACATGGTTCATGCACTTGCATTCATATTAATTCCATTCTCAACTTGTATTACATTTTTTCTATTCACTTTCATTTAACTCATAGAGTGTTATCCACTTTATTCTATAGTGAACGATATTTTATTTCATGCTAATTTCATTTATAAACCACTTCATGAAATTATCTCTAAGGTTTATGGTAAACATTCCATATCGCCACTTAAGTTGTATTCAGCTTTATAACTTAAGTTCATACCCCAACTATACTCCAAAATCATATTTCAAAAACATATTCAATTTATTTGCTCTTAATTTGAATTCATTTCTTGTTATCCATTGCTTAACCATTTAACTTGGTCATACCTTTCCACTTTTCCAGTTTAATCAGTTATACAACTTATTTATTCACAATTTCCTGAACTTCCACTTAAGTTTATTCGCATTCAATATTTATAACATATAGTTATATAATCACTTCACCATTCATATTTATATTCAAATTACCAAATTCCAATTCACCCTCCATTAAGAATTCACTTTTTGAATTTCCATTCCTTTACCATAATATCAAACCATTTTCATTTAGCCTTTACCATTTCATTTAGGTTTTACTATTTTTTCTCAATTCATAAGTTTCAAAAACTTATTTACTTAAAATCTCATTTTACTTGAGTCCATTTACATCTTATAATCATAACTTTGGATTATATACATCACTTGATAGCTTAAGTATATCCATTTCATTCAATAATTATAACTTATAATTATATAATTATTCTACATTTCAACTTATTATCCAATTCAATTCAAATCCAATTTTCAATTTTATTTAACTTATCTTAAGTTAAATTCCAACCCATCTTATTCACTTTAATTTACTCAAGTTAAATTTTAATTCCAGGATTAAAATTCACACTTTCCTTTCTTATCTATACCAACCTCAATTTATAAGTTAAATTAACCAATTTCCCTGACTTTACAAGTCTTTTAGATGGAAATCCCATAATTCAATCACTCGGTTTTTATTTCAAATCATTTTGAAATCATAATATACATATATCACTTCGGTATATCAAATCATACTTTCGGATTTTCAAAACAACTTGGTTTAACCCAAAAACAATTTCCCTTTGGAATTTCTAAAACAAAACTTGTTTATCAAACAAGTCCAAAACAAATATCCATAGCCAATTGATATGGTAGTAATCTGTCACTTAGAAACTCGAAAATGAATACGGATGATGCGGCCGTCATCACCAGGATTATTTTCCAGCGACCAAGGTGAGTTCAGTGCTTCCTTACTTCCAAAATTCATTTTAAAATAATTTCTATTCCAAAAGTATCTCCAAATAATATCACCATTCTTCCTTTCAAACCACTTTGGAAGACATTTCCAAAAGCTCTAAGATTTAAAAATTCCCAAACATTCAGTTCAAACCCAATTTAAAACATTTTCCAAAATTCCCGGGATTTAAATTCTGGTTTGAATCCAATTTTAGTTATACTCCTTTGTATAAATCATTCTTATACAATTTCTATTTGGTTATATAAACCATTTCAAATTTTTATAATCTATTCTGATTATAATATTAACAACCAAACATTCCAAGCATATGTAGTATAATAATTTCAGAAAATCATTTCTTTTATATCAAAATTATCTTGGGTAAAATTATTTCATTTACCCACTTTTAAAACAATACTATGTCGGTTTTCCTTGTTTAAGAGTTTAGAAACTCCTATCGATACGGTTGTACTTCCCGTACCGACCAAAATTCATAAACACTCAACCGATAAGTCAACACGGTATAAAAACATTTTATATTCACTAACTATTACGCGCTCATATATATTAATACACTCAAACTCATTCTAGAGTACTTCTGACTCTATCTCTAATGAGTAATCCCCACTAAAGCCTAGGTATATCGCCAACCTAAGGTTTGATACTAACTGTAACGACCCACCCTTTCGACCCTCGAAAATCGACATAGATACGCTCATTGTATAACATGCCGAACGATCGAGTGCTGGAAAGACAGATTGTTGAGGGGAAAGAAAGTAGGTAGAAGAAAAAGAAACCAAACAACATAATCTCACAGCGGACTGAATAACATATAATATGAATAGATCTTTACACAATCAAAACTGTAAGATACATATCTCACATCAGAGTACACAAATCAATAGTTACCAGCCCGGACAGTTATAACAATCTGCCCTCACAATTGCTGATAACTTCAACAAAACACTGCATTGGAATAAGATCAAATACGAGTAATACGTCTTCGCCATCCAGCTCGTCTCCTGAGCTCCATAGCATCCTAAACAGAACCTGTAATACTCGGTCTGACCTGAGCATTATAATAAAATAACACCCTAGTCAGTCTGGAAAACCAACGTGAGAAAAACACACTCAATTTGAATTATTAAAGTTTTCAAAATCCTTTGAAAATCAAAGGTATCTCGTAAGACCACGCCACACATAAACACGACGGGTTTTTACCTTACGATAACCAAAACATTTCATATCAAAATCATCTGATATTATAATAGTGTCTAAGTACATATACTTATTCAAATAGCTGAAATGCTTGCATCTCACGTTTCAGCATAGTTGGGCACAATCAAAACCGTATGGCGCTTATTAGAAAATGGATTCCATCCGAATGACTAGATTCTGGGGTATCGCCTGTCACAGTACATGTCTAGAAACAATGTACCGAAGACCACGCCAGGATCCCCTGCCACACAAGACCGGACTATCACTAACCTGGATAGACCGAATATGCTATCACCTCGGGTGTTCCCACCCTTTTCGAGCTCCTACCATAAATCGTAGTAATAATATCCGAGGGTATCTAGAAAGGTGATAAACACACCCTAATTGGGTGCTACCCACTTAGCCTTGCCGCATCTCCCCTGCTTTTCAGTCATTCACGGTTGATGAGGCTAGAGGCTACGATTACCTTTTTAAGGAATTTTCACTTAGAATGCTCATTGTCCTCCAATGACAATGTTCTGATAGCATTCATCCTTACAAGTCCGTTCCCGGTCCGAACGGAACCGAAAGCACTATTCGTACTACATCCATTTTGGAATCACCCTTAGGATTAGTAGCGATTAGCCCTTGCACTTCACTGCTCCATCTTCGACTCCATGCTCTTGTTTCTCTATCGAAAACGTACTCGTTGGATTGAAGTGGTTTTCGGATAACAAATCTGAACCCGGTCTCTTCGAAACAACGTTAGATATTTCCGGTAAACTCAATCCCGGTTCTTTAGGAAATAAACAGATGAAGTAAGATCGAAGATCACCTCCTAATCGTTAGTGGACTGATTTCCTTATCACGTCCTAGAAGAACAAAACGAGTTCATACGTACACTATAGCACCTCGAACGGTAACTGTACCATATAATCCACGTGCTTCTTCTAGATATTTCCAAAGTTATATTTAGGGTCCAGATTTGATAGTCGGTTATTTATCTATCAAATAAAACAATCATTCAACCAAATATTCCATTTTCCACTGAAAACATTAAATCTCTTTTCAATTTAATTTATATTTCAATCACTTAAATCTCCTTATCCAAATATATGTACTTATCTTATCGAATTCAGTATATTCACAAATTATCCTTTTCAAAAATATTTGAAAATCCTTTTTAAAATAATATGGAAAGTACCACTATGGTATCGAACCATGGATTCATAGCTCAATGGTTACGTCTCCATCCCAGAAAAATCCAAGACTTAACTGCAGGCACCCACTGCCTCTGATTTTGCCATGCGAGTATACCATTTACTTCCCAAAAACTTTATTTAATAATTGTCTCAAAATAATGCTTATAAGTTTCTAAAATAATTTTCCAAGTTTTCTCTAGGCAAATACATTTAAATAAAAGTTATTATACAAAGCCATATCAATATTTAATAATTTATCTTTTAAAACAACAATGCTGACTCTTACATAATAATATATAAATCATTAACAATCATTATAAGGTAAATAATTAATAATTAAATATGCTTTAAATAATTTAAAATAATTAAACGACTAATTTCTAGAATATTTTTAAATTTTTTAAAGTTACTTAGCTAATAATTAAAAATCACCTTTTTAAAAGCAAGACCCAATTTCTCGATTCCAATTTCACTTCGTAGATTTGGAAACCTTACTTGAACTCCAGTATAACCAATTTATACTTATTTCCGAATTCACTTCTATTCTTCCGATTTATTCAAAATCTCAATTTTAAAACCTCCTTTATTTTTAAACAAGTGCCACTTAAGAATTTATTATTTAAAAATCCTTTCATATGCTTTATTCCAAAATCTCTATTTCCAGTACAAATTCCAAAACCATTTATTTTATCCAACTAATTTATCCAAAACTCTATATAAATATTTTACTTCGAATTTCCTATTTAAAATTCTTTACCAATTCAAAAGCATATTTTATTGGTATTTAAAAATACCAAATCCAGGTTAAAACTGTCATAGCATTCAATTAATTTAAATCACACAATAACCTGTCACATATTATTCCAACAAAACATATATCGCCATATATGAAATTACATTCAACATTTTTGAGGAATCCAGTTGGATCCCTCCAACCTGTTTCCCTGCATCCATAGATGTTAGCAAAACATAAAAATACCAATTCCACTTTGAGGCGGAATATCACGGTATAAAGGGTCATCCGCTATTATGCGGGGAGCATATGGTCTCATCCGCTATATATATATGCGTGAATATCAATCACTCCAATATATATACTACTATATATAATATCACATCCAATTGATAATAATATATCAACTCTACTAATCAATCAACCATTAATTTAACTATTTAAAATTAATTCTGGAAATCCAAAATTGAGTGAGATTAACTCACCTTGAGTTTTAATTTCGCCAAACACTCTAATTTTAAATTAAATCGAACACGTTCGATTTAACCTAAAATTTTAGCTTGTTCCAATTGACTCCATATCTACTCTAGCACGTAGTATTCGTCGTTGCGATTCCAACACCACCTGTTTCGTCCGATTTTGTCTTCGTATGAGAAAGATATGCAATTTCAAAGTTTTGAATATAATTTATAATAATAATTTTTTTTATATTACCCAAACAGATCCGGCCGTTAGATTTGCTTGAGGAAATCAAGGCCGCACACTCTCTTTCACGTTCATTCCTTCTAGGCATCTCACACACGAAGAAACCCACCACGCCGCCTCGTTTCCTTGATCAACGACACCTCCTCGATCGCCTAGGGAACGATCAGCCACCGCCATCGCATGCGCCGCCCTAGGCTCCACCATCGCCTAAGGTATTGTCGAACTCGGTGCCACCCATCGCCTGCAAATTGGCCACGAACGAACTACCTTCCCAAGCAATTTCTGGCGAATCCACAACACTATCGACGATCTCGACCGTTGAATACGTAGTACTCGAGGAGCTTGACGTCTTCCTAGTTAGAAGTTTTGGCTAATAGCTTGTGGATCGAAAGAAAAATGAGGGGGAAGATCGTTGTATTTCGGCCACTGAAATGTAAAGGAGGCAGCGACTACAAATGTCTAGGTTTTACCGTGCTAACGTATATATACACGTGTGTATATATATTATTTTAATATTATTTCCAAAATTAACGTGCTTTTTCAAACGAACACCAAACGAAACGTGTCGCCTGGCGTTCATAATTTTTTACCCCTATTCCGAACATAATGGAACATGTTTTGGGGCCTAACTTGATCATATGTGGAAGATAACTTTTTGAATCGAATTAAAATATTAAATTTTCGATATTTATTACAACGTGTTTCTATCCCGCATGACCAAATCGTAACTCCAAACGCTACGAAATTTGAAATCCAATAATAATAAACTATTACGGATCCAATGGAACTGGTTTCGTCAAATTTCGAGACTATGCCCTAGAAGGCTATTTTAACTCGTCGATTTTATCGAGCGATTTTCAAAATCGTCGAAATCGTCTAAAATTTAAAATTTTAAAACTTACCAACTCCATTATAAATCACATGGACTTTATATTCATATTAGAAATCATTTCGATTCATAATAAATCAAAATTCAATTATTTACACTATTTCTATATATTAAATTCCACCATTAAATAAATATATAAATTTCAAACTTTTAAATTTATCGAATTCTAGTTCCATTCAAAGACTATTATCATCACTCTACTTCAAACAGAGTTTAAAATCAGCTTATACATCATTTCCATTTCCATTCAACTTCAGATTCCCATATTATCCCAATTTTCAATTATTAAATTACTATTCATCAAATCCAATTAATCGCTATATTTTAAATGTTAAACTACGTCACTGATTCTTTTATATCAAAATCAATTAATCATTCAAATTCAACATTTAAAAATAAATTAAATGTTCAAAATTAAACGACCAAAATTTTGGGTCGTTACCGGATGTGAGATGGATAGTCCATATCATGCCAGAGATTGATAGTCTATATGAGGTTAATGAAGGGTGCATAGTCATCCTAGGAAAACTTTGGGATATGTGATGGATATTCCATATCATTTTAAATTAAATGGAATATGTATGATGGGTAGTCCACATAATTTAAACGATTGAAACATATGTGATGGGTAGTCAATATGGTAGGGGATGGGTAATCTAAATGATAATTACATATGGGATGGATGATAGAGTTAGGGGTATGCCCTAGAGGCAATCATGTAATTTGTTACATATATCTAACTCGTTAACCAATCTTGTTCGAAATAAAGGTATTTTATTTCTATTATACACTTGATATAATGTGGTTATATTAATTAATAAATTTAATTAAAAGTATATTTAATAGAAAATCCATAAATGGTACGTTTTGGTGATAGTGGTGACAAAATGTTGTAACCAGGAGTAATTTATCACAATGAAACAAATGTACCATTTTAAATGTTCCTAGTCAAGATGCATCGAGACTGGATATCGATGTATCCGTTGAGACTAAAGTACGTAACGCTCTCCAAATGTTGGGCAGTGTATTACTTGTAATTGCTGGGGGCACCAAGGGGTTACGTACTAATAGTTATTGGTTAACTATGGAACGACTCACTTGATAGTTTTCTGTTGGTTAATATAACTAAAGTCAAATAGAAAATATCGATGTAACTAATTTACACAATTCTTTCGACTTGAGAATACTGTCAACCTTCAATATGAAAAACTCTGCTTCGATTATAGTCAAATCATGGAACGACATCCATCAAGTGATTATAGTTGGGTCGAGTGGAAGTATTGGAAGGAAGACACTATTCAAGAGAGGATTCATCACTTCAGTTATATGAGGTTAGTATCATGGTCAACTCAGGTCAACCCAAAGTCAAAATATCTAGCCAGAGTAGTACGGTTAATAATAATTGTTATTATTGAACCAAGGATTTTTTTTGGACTATAGAGTTGAATATGGAAAATATTGGAATTTTGACCATTACCAAATTCCATAAATCCAAAGTGATACCGTTTTTGACGAAGAGAATTGGTGTATATAAATGTCACTAATGGGTAACGCTTATTAAATTAAATAAGATTTTACTGAAAATGAATAAGCGATAAATTTGGCCATAATGTCACACCACTTGCTAAGTGTCGTGTGAACGTTAACATTCGAATAGTTCGGTGTTAACTGCTAACCAAATTTACACCCAAGAGTTACACAACTGAAATGATGAATTCCCTTAAGACCGAATGATTTAATTAGTTCATAATTATTATAAATAAATTAAATAAATTAATATTTATGAAATATTAATTATAATAATTTGAATATGGTTTGAGAAATAAAAATTGTTATATATTTATAATAGTTATAAATGTACCAATCGATATACGATATCGATAAGCGATTAAATTTGATTTAATTGCATAGCATTTTGGGTTGGGCTTAAATGGTTTTAAAGCCCATAATTAGGGCTGCAAATTTCGGTTTTGACAAGTTATTGGAGGCGGCTAAAACTTAGGATTAGACCTAGAGATGGATGGCTAAGATTAAGAGAGAATAGGTAATGAGATTGTCCTAATATCTCTCTTGTACAAGGCTATATATATGGATCTCTAAACCCTTAATCAAAAACAAATTTTTGCTACCATAATTATCAAGTTTGCTGGCTGAAACTAATCTCCATATCAGTTCTAAGAATCTCAAATCAATTCAAGTTAAGTAAAAGCACTATTTGATAGAAAATGTCGACGATTCCAAACTTGCAATCTGACGGATCGAGCATAACTAGAGAAGGGAATTCATTGATTCAAGTGGACTCAAAGGCATCATCAATTGGTATTTTATTTATATATTACATTAATCATATCATATTTTATGATTTAATATTGATTAATCCGAAATATGTATATATATTAGTGTTGTATATCTAGTTAGGTGAGATTTTCGTAGGTATATGTAGTTGTCACAAATTAGTTTGGTTATGTGCATGGTTATATTTGTGTTATAATTTATGTATAAATAAATCTAATTTTCTATAAAAAATTAAGTTTTGTCGTTATTAATTATTTTATGTATATTTATATATTAAATTAAATATAGACTAATGTATATTTTAAACATATAATTACAAATATGTATATTATAATGTATAAACAGCTTAGAATTTTTCCTTACACCTATTTACACATAATATGAATTATCAAATTCGAAAATAATTTTTTTTTATATATAATAATTTTAAATTATCTTTTATTGATTATTTGAATTGTTTATTATATCTAAAATAATTATTTAATTGAAAATTCGGATTTATATTTTTTGAAATTACTACATCTATTTGGTAACGTACAGAAAAAATTTCAGAATTTTTTGTTAATATTTAATATTTTTAATAATTAAATTACTTCGGTTGAACATTTCTTTTATTTATTAAAAATAATATTTTATTTCAAAAAATCATGAAAAAATTTTGAACCTGTATTTTATGATCCTAAATTTTCATAAATTTTAAATTTTGATTTTTTAATATTTATTACTAATATTTTTAATTATTATGTTCAAAACTATTTATTATATATATATATATATATAATAATGATACAATTATAAAATTATTATTTTATGTTTGCTATGCTAATTTTGATCGGGAAATAATTTTAAAATATATATATTTATATTTAAAGAATTTGAATGTAATTAATTATTCATATATATATACATTTTATTTAACCTTATATATATATAATTTTAATTATTATATATATACATATGTATGTATAATTTTATATTTTTACTTATGTAAATATATGTATACAAATGTTTTAAATTATATATATATATATATTTAATTTTGAGACTTTTAGTTATAAAATATATATAAAATATATGTATACGTATTTATATAAATATACTTTGCATCATAGATTTATGCACATATTTAGACAACATACAATACATACGAAATGAGCTAATGTGTCCGTTGCGATGTAAATCCCAACATCTATATATGAGCATGTTATACCCTTCACGGATTATTAAGTTACACATGCACACACATATGTATATGTTACATGTACATATATCTAAATTAAATCATTCAATTAACTTTATATTACAAAATACTTAAATTTAAATAAAATACATGATTTTATTTAAAACAAATTTAGAATTGTTCTAAATGAATTAGACTTCATAGGCCCAATAAAGATCCAATAGGATAAATTTTTTTGAAATAAACCAACCACTGCCGGTGTGGGCTGGCCTAGTTTCAACAATGTTATTGGAGCCTAATAGCCTATGCGGTCTAAATTAGCCATGTTAGGGCTAACTTATTAAGTGTAACGACCCGTAAATTTCAACTGTGTTAATAACGTTATTAATTGAAATTTTGCGAAATTTTAAAACGATAAAATTTTGAAATATAAATTTGATATTTGGAATGCGTCTAGTTAAACATAGCAACTGGTAAATTTTCGTCCGAAAATATGAAAGTTTATTTCGTACGTAAATTCACTTCAATTTAATCAGTTAAAAAGCGATGAAAATAAAATATTTCCGAAACCTAAATATTTTTACATAGAAAAATTCTAAACCATCTTCCGAGCAAGATGTTAGTTTGTCGTTTTACCAAATTCGGACATCTTTGGCTCCGTCGATCTTATTTTTCAGTGTTTTTCTTGCACTTTCCGCTAATAGAAAATTCGAATTTTTATAATTCAATCGTACCACTGATATGGGTATACCGTTTTGATCGTCTCGTCGTGCTGATCTCCACAGTATATTTGTTGGTATGTTTTCGAAGTCCGGTACACAGTGGAATCCGCGAGAACGGTAATCGTATCGGTATCCGTTCGTGCCCTTTTGTGTTCTTATGTCTATTCGAATACTCACCTGGTAAAATTTGAATGGCCATCTGTTTGTATTCCCAAAAATATATTTTCCTAACTTGTTATATTTCCTAGTTAACCATTTGCCTTTTGAATTTCTTCGGTTCTAGTTTTGTTTATGGTTCACCATTTTCCCAGAGAATTTTATTTCTTCTTTCCCTACTCTTTCACGTTTCTTCCTCTCAACTTCGTTTTTGCTCTCCTCCCTCTGCTACTTTAAAGAACAAAACTTATACATTACAATCTGCATATTTTGTTTGTAAAGCTTGCTCCTCTCTGTGGTGTTCATTCATTTTCACAAATCTCGACTCTTCTCCTCTTCATGCGCCTCAAGCCTCGCAACCAACCTGCAACCCAGGTCGAACTCAGTTTCCACCGCCGTCAACCCTCCACTTTGGCCACTACTACCCTCCGCCCATCTCGCTGCCATCCTTCCAGCACTTCAACCTCAAGCCAGAGAACCCCACACCCCATCGCCAGCACTTATCTCACCGAACCATCACCAAATCTGCCGAATCATCGTCGCCCAATCCCCTCCTCCGCCCTGGCGACGACCATGCACCCCACCCCTTCGATCCGAGCCATGATCTCTTTTTTTCTTCCCTCTTGAACCAACCCGCGCCTCTTCTTTATATGCTCAGGTATGCTTAAGCATGCAAGGCTTATTCTTTGTTGTAGTGCATAGCCTATTAGAAATTGATTTATATTTTTCAGTATATAAAAGTATATATTATTTTATAAAAAGAAGTATCGTCTATGTGTTTATATGTATAAGTGCTGTTACATATAGGTTATAGATTTTGTACCAGCTTATAAAATTCGAAGTATGTTAGTTATATAAATTATATAATCTATTGTTTATAAGTTATAACACGTATGTATCTAAGTGTGGCTGCATAAGTTGAGCATCCTGCATATGTTTTGTTATGAACATAAAATTTGCATATATCTGTTTACAGTATGAATGTATATATTTTGATTGCATGTTTATCCAGGCATTTCTTTGGGTTCTTATACATGTTAAATTTTGATTTTATATAATAAGGATGTTTTACAGTATATATATTTGTAGAAAGATATTACAAAGTATATTATGAGATACCTATATTTATATTTGTTATACTTGTTTAGTTACAGTGTTATATAAGCTTATACCTAGACGTGTCGGTTATGCTTTGATTTAAAAAGTTTATAGATTTATTTGTGTCAGCCTACAAGGTGAAAGAATGTACAGATGAATACTTTGTTGTATATATTTTGGTCACAGCTTGTTTATAATTTATGTAGATTTCTACAACAGTTTCGTTCATGTTCAGTTATAATACATACATGCTTTATATTATTATTTAGTTCAGAAAGTTTATATCTTCTGTGGGTTTGAGGTTTAAGCCTATGATAGTCGATATTTTTAACCTAAGTGTATATATATATTTAGTAGCGAGTATGTGCGATGTCTGCATGATAGGTGGGAGTAGCCTGCGTGTTTGCATATATATATTCAACCTACATTTTTACCTATTAACATTATACGGTCTATATGTTTGGAGAAGCATACAAATCATTGGTTTCTTATATATGTAAAGTCCATATATACATTGTCCTTACTTTTTTTAGTCTGTATGAATATTTTGGATAGCGTGCATACTTGTGCTTTCATACACAGATATTGTCTGCATCTATACATATGAGTTTTAAGGGATAAGTTGTCTACTCTGTAGAGGTTGTACAGTTACCCAAATATGTTTATTTTACCTGCTTTTGTATTATTATATTTTTGGGTTATAATATAAATCACTTTATAAAGAAGTAGATATGTTTGTTTTATTCTATGTGTTATTTAAACCAATGATTTTGAAATACATACACATTTATTTTATATATGAGCTGTTATTCATAGAGATAGTGTATATGACTCAATTTTCATATTTGTAAAACTTATGAAGTTAAAATTATTTGTTCATATATATATATATTCATGTATACCATTTGTCATCATCGATCGGTTCTAATTTGATTTTGTCGATTCTTTATCTATCAGCTTTTGGTCTGTCGTGTCTGTTTTTCTTCATCGAATTTGTACCCATCTCACTTTGCGTTGGATCTGTAGCTCATTCCCGTGTCAAATTTATCTAGCCTCGAAAGGTGAGCAATCACTCACGATTAACGTTCTTTATTTATTAAATTTGATTTCAATTGAAACGACAATTGAAATTTACTGTTGTTAGTTAATTACACTGTTATATATGCTATTACCTGTATAAGTTCACCTGTGACATCTGACACCATTATCTGTTAATTATTTATGCGATGATAATACAGTTTGGCTGATAATTGATTGATTGTTGATGTTTATATTGGACGTTAAATTGTTAGTGTTAAATGATAAATAGTATGCCAAATTGAAATGGATATAGGATAGTTAACGATTTTAAAACTGATTTATATGTTAAATTTGATTAGTTGAATATGACCCCTTTTAATTGTTAAATTAATTGACATGTAGAATAGTGATAATTACACTTTGAACCATTGAACGTATATTTGATTAATTGTTGTAGTGTTAAAATTGAAATCGAATGACAATTGAAGAACCGTATAAATATTAGTGTAATAATCTTTAGTCTACATGAAATGATAGTGTAGATTCTAGAGATAATTATATTAATTCGTACAAATAACAATGCTAATTAATACGGTTATTTCGAGATTATTTGAATTGATTATTGGATTGATATTGATTGTTGTTATTGCTTGTTTATTTACCTTAACACCATCCCTGTTATCATACTGCAAGTTCCCTTTGCTATGTTTTGATTTTGAATTGAATTAGAATCGGGTTGAAATGATAAATACCCAAATTGAACTTTGACCTAGGATAGAGAGAGAAAAAACCCGATTGGTCAATAATTTGATTTAAAATAAAGCAAAGATTTTATTTGAATAAATAATATGGTTTTGAAATGAAGTTGAAAATTTGAATTTTTATTGAAAGGATAATGTTAATATTTAATAATCTGAAACAGAATATTAACAATGTAATTGATGAAAGAATGATGTTTAATCTGAGAAATGATTGAATTAAGTTTGAAATGATTTAATAATTAAGTTTGAAAATAAAATTAAGTTTGAAATTATTAAACTTTGAAATTATTTAATAATTAAACTTTGAAATTATTTAATAATTAAGTTTTGAATTATTTAATAATTAAATAAGATTGAATTATTTAATGATTAAATTAAATTGAATTTTTGAATAAGTGAATTTTACTTCGTAAATAATTTAAATTGAGTTTCTTTATTAATTAAGTTTGGAAAATCATTTAAGTAAGTAAATAAGTGAAATTGAATTTCTTTATCAAGAAATAAAATGTGATTTATTGAAATATATGTAAGACTTGAAATGTAAAGAATTTGATATGATGAATTAATTTAATGAAATTTGTAAGTTTGATATAATAGCGTTGAACTTAAGTAATTGTTTTAATGAATTGGAAATTAAATAGAAATTGTTTTAAATGAAAATTTACTTAACGAATATTGAATGAAATCGATAAATGGATTTAAATTGTTTTGAATGTTAAATTAAATTAATTTAAATGATTTCAAAATGAAACTTATATACGAATTTAAATCGATATTTGAATTGTTTTAAAAAAAATTGAAATTGTATGATAAGATTTTGAAATGATAATTTGGAAGTTTTGAAACGTAATTATGGAAATTGTTTTAGAAAGACAAATGAGATGTTGATTTACAAATTCTTATTGAAATTGAAATTGATTTGGTTTTGAAATATATTAAGTGACCAATCGGTGAAATAATTACGAAAGTTATTAAAGAGACCGGAATCGGTTAGGGACATACTCACTGTCTAAACCGAAAACCACTTTAATAACTATACGCGGAGTGTGATCCAGAATGAAGTGGTTGGAATGATGTACGTGATGACTGAAGAAAGAGAACGATAATGGATAGCCTTGACACTTGTGTCAAATTGGAAATGACTAAAACAGGAGCCGTGCCGGGCCAATGGAGGTCAGCTACCTCAAGCGAACACACTTCTTCGAAACTATTCATTACTTGTTGTCGATTGGTGCACCCTTGATTTTGGGAGTGTTGTTTCGCGGTGTTGCGGTCGCTGCGGCGATGCGTTCTCACCAATCCGGATCAGGCGAACGGTAGTTTCACTACCTTGGGTATTGCCTCATGTGCCTTGTCATACTTGTATCCCTATTCGCGACCACTACGATTTTGGTTTGTACCTTTAGTATATAGATTGCCCTCTGGTGACTTCCGGTTTTGGGGAAACTACGGTCTTGTATATGCTCTTGGGAATAAAAATGTGTTAAGGGGGATAATGGTAACGCCTTAACACTATTTTGATATCTTTATATTACTGATAGACATTATCTACTTATCGTACACTACTACCTAGTAGATAGTTTAACGGATCCTTAAAGGATGGTTATTCCAAACATCCTTTGAGTTACTTGTATTTCAATTGCTATTTCACTTGAGTTGGATTTATAAATATAAGAATGTTAATCCTGACTCGAGTGTTTTGTGTTTGCTTTACGCTCGGGTCAGACTGAGTGTACTAGTATTCGAGACTCACCTTTGAAGTTGGAGCTTTGCTTTAAGATCCAGCCATCTATTCAGCTTTCAGTATTTGATGATTCCAGTGATGTATTCTGATTTGTAACTGATGTATCGTATTACTCTTCCGTTGTATTTCGTTTAACTCTGATGTAACCCATATATTTATATAGTAGCTTCATAAACTACTATCTCTTTTATTTCCGTTGCACTTATTACTCAGTGTCTGTGATCTGTGATTATTTATTTACTGTATATGTTTAGTTTTGCCAAATTTAAATTAACAACGCGGTATTTTGAGCAATTCAATTCCGGCATGAGTGTCTACCTATACACTTATAATGGATGCGAATGGTCCAAAATGGCGGGTCGTTACAGTTGGTATCAGTGCTTTGGTAGCTCTAGGCAAAACTTAGCATATAGGGTAAATGTATTTACAGAATCACTCTCATTCGAGTTTCAATCTCTTCCTTTTGACTTGATTCCTTTGAATTTTGGAATGTTCCCTGCGGTTCCAAAAAAATTCATTCGTGTCCCTCACTATTCGTCTTCTTTCAGTTCTGGAGCACCCCATAACTCCATTTTGGATGATATTTATAATAGATCGGCGGTCTCGCCAATCTTCGAATGATTCGTAAAGGATTAAACTCCTTTATAATAGGCATTGATTTACCGGAGATTTCTGTATCCTCGGTTTACGATGCTATTTATTACCTGCTATACCTGAATTCCATCTCTTGAGATCGAGTGTTGATTTACCTCGGAATTCAGCATTGATCTTATTCTGAAGTTACGGACGACCCGGTTAAGGTTGCCCGTGAATTAAATAAACTCATCCATCTCCCGATTGTGATAATTGAATTATCTTATCTTCTGATTCAAACTTATTTTCGAATCAAAATTCTCTTTGATTTGAGCCCATCAAATTTGAAACCCTATCCTTATTTTGAAAATTCATTCCTGTATCGTCGAGCAAAGAAATGTATTTGTAAACTAATATATATAAATGTTTTAATATATGTTGTGTTGTTTGAGTTGTTGATGTTGATTTGGGTTTCCGATCGATACGTCCGATCAACGCTATCGATAGGATTTCCAAAACACTTGAACAGAGCAAACTGACACAATATTATTTTCAAATTTGGAAAATGGAATAAATTTGTATGAATATATTATAGATATATATAAGTAAATTTTTCTGAAATTTAATAAGTTAATTAAATTGGTTGTTGAAATGATAATAATTGATTATCACTTATTGTTCTATAAATGAATTTTAAACATGGGTTATAAACTGATTTGAAATTTAAATGAATTTAACATTTAGAATTTGGGAATTTAATTTCCTAAAATTTCAAGCTTTGGTTTTAAAATTTTAAAATGTATATTATTGATCGTGTTTTCAAATAGAAACCGTTTTCAAAGAATTTTAAAATATTGAAATCAGTGCTATTCTCTTTGTCGCTGGAAAATAATTTCGGTGATGGCGGCCGCATCATCGATATTCATTTTCGAGTTTCGAAGTGGAGAAACCATTCTGTATCTTTGCTACGGTTTTGTTTTGAGAAAAAAAAATATTTTGATTTGAATTTTTCAGTATATTTTGATTTACATATATATAGGTATCTTATTTTAAAACTTAATTTGATTTGATATAAATATATTATTTATATCTCTAAATTGTTTAAAGTTTATCGGAAATCTAATTCTTAAAAATCATGTTAAAAGATGTTTTCAATTATAAATAAAGCTAAATTTTGAATAAATATTTAAACTTGAAATAATTGAATTTGGAAATTTTATTTGTATAGTACTAAATTGCATTTCAATATAACTTACCTAAATTATTCAGAAGTCAATATGTAATTGGATAATATATAAGATAAATTGAATTTATAAATAAAATTTGAGTGTTTATAATAAATGTTACACACTAAATTTTGATTATAAAGATGTTAATAGAGTTAGATAGGATAATAAGTAAACTCAGTTAATAATGAAATGAATTTGTTTTGAAAGAATTAATAAATTGAAATTTGATCAACATATGAAAATACCTTGAATTTAAAAGAAATTAATAGATGTAAATTAATTTAAATCAAAACTTTTATATTTTAAATTAATTTATATGGGTTAAATATATGTGAGTAGATATATTAAGTAGAATAAATTTAACAGTAATTTGGAATAAAGAAGAATTTAAAATTATTGAAGAAAATATGATTATAATAAAAGACTATTCAAATTATGGTTTAGAAATTGTAAATTGAAGAAATGGGATAATAAGATAATGAATTTCGAAATAGTTGAGATTGATTTTAGTGAAATCAAATGGATTAAATCAATTATTGAATATCAATTAATTTAAATTTGAATTTATATGGTTTAAATTAATTGTTATTTTGTATTTCAAATCTGTTTTTCTTTCCGGTTGTTTCTATTCTCCTACCTTGTTCCTTTTCGGGGACGAAAAGTTTTGAGTGGGGGAGAGTGTAACGACCCGTAAATTTCAACGGTTTTAATAACGTTATTAATTGAAATTTTGCGAAATTTTAAAATGATAAAATTTTGAAATATAAATTTGATATTTGGAATGCGTCTAGTTAAATATAGCAACTGGTAAATTTTCGTCCGAAAATATGAAAGTTTATTTCGTACGTAAATTCACTTCAATTTAATTAGTTAAAAAGCGATGAAAATAAAATATTTCCGAAACCTAAATATTTTTACATAGAAAAATTCTAAACCATCTTCTGAGCAAGATGTTAGTTTGTCGTTTTTCCAAATTCGGACATCTTTGGCTCCGTCGATCTTATTTTTCAGTGTTTTTCTTGCACTTTCCGCTAATAGAAAATTTGAATTTTTATAATTCAATCGTACCACTGATATGGGTATACCGTTTTGATCGTCTCATCGTGCTGATCTCCACAGTATATTTGTTGGTATGTTTTCGAAGTCCGGTACACAGTGGAATCCGCGAGAACGGTAATCGTATCGGTATCCGTTCGAGCCGTTTTGTGTTCTTATGTCTATTCGAATACTCACCTGGTAAAATTTGAATGGCCATCTGTTTGTATTCCCAAAAATATATTTTCCTAACTTGTTATATTTCCTAGTTAACCATTTGCCTTTTGAATTTCTTCGGTTCTAGTTTTGATTATGGTTCACCATTTTCCCAGAGAATTTTATTTCTTCTTTCCCTACTCTTTCACGTTTCTTCCTCTCAACTTCGTTTTTGCTCACCTCCCTCTGCTACTTTAAAGAACAAAACTTATACATTACAATCTGCATATTTTGTTTGTAAAGCTTGCTCCTCTCTGTGGTGTTCATCCATTTTCACAAATCTCGACTCTTCTCCTCTTCATGCGCCTCAAGCCTCGCAACCAACCTGCAACCCAGGTCGAACTCAGTTTCCACCGCCGTCAACCCTCCACTTTGGCCACTACTACCCTCCGCCCATCTCGCTGCCATCCTTCCAACACTTCAACCTTAAGCCAGAGAACCCCACACCCCATCGCCAGCACTTATCTCACCGAACCATCACCAAATCTGCCGAATCTTCGTCGCCCAATCCCCTCCTCCGCCCTGGCGACGACCATGCACCCCACCCCTTCGATTCGAGCCATGATCTCTGGTTTTCTTCCCTCTTGAACCAACCCGCGCCTCTTCTTTATATGCTCAGGTATGCTTAAGCATGCAAGGCTTATTCTTTGTTGTAGTGCATAGCCTGTTAGAAATTGATTTATATTTTTCAGTATATAAAAGTATATATTATTTTATAAAAAGAAGTATCGTCTATGTGTTTATATGTATAAGTGCTGTTACATATAGGTTATAGATTTTGTACCAGCTTATAAAATTCGAAGTATGTTAGTTATATAAATTATATAATCTATTGTTTATAAGTTATAACACGTATGTATCTAAGTGTGGCTGCATAAGTTGAGCATCCTGCATATGTTTGGTTATGAACACAAAATTTGCATATATCTGTTTACAGTATGAATGTATATATTTTGATTGCATGTTTATCCAGGCATTTCTTTGGGTTCTTATACATGTTAAATTTTGATTTTATATAATAAGGATGTTTTACAGTATATATATTTGTAGAAAGATATTACAAAGTATATTATGAGTTATACCTATATTTATATTTGTTATACTTGTTTAGTTACAGTGTTATATAAGCTTATACCTAGACGTGTCGGTTATGCTTTGATTTAAAAAGTTTATAGATTTATTTGTGTCAGCCTACAAGGTGAGAGAATGTACAGATGAATACTTTGTTGTATATATTTTGGTCACAGCTTGTTTATAATTTATGTAGATTTCTACAACAGTTTCGTTCATGTTCAGTTATAATACATACATGCTTTATATTATTATTTAGTTCAGAAAGTTTATATCTTCTGTGGGTTTGAGGTTTAAGCCTATGATAGTCGATATTTTTAACCTAAGTGTATATATATATTTAGTAGCGAGTATGTGCGATGTCTGCGTGATAGGTGGGAGTAGCCTGCGTGTCTGCATATATATATATATATATATATATATATATATATATATTCAACCTACATTTTTACCTATTGACATTATACGGTCTATATGTTTGGAGAAGCATACAAATCATTGGTTTCTTATATATGTAAAGTCCATATATACATTGTCCTTACTTTTTTTTAGTCTGTATGAATATTTTGGATAGCGTGCATACTTGTGCTTTCATACACAGATATTGTCTGCATCTATACATATGAGTTTTAAGGGATAAGTTGTCTACTCTGTAGAGGTTGTACAGTTACCCAAATATGTTTATTTTACCTGCTTTTGTATTATTATATTTTTGGGTTATAATATAAATCACTTTATAAAGAAGTAGATATGTTTGTTTTATTCTATGTGTTATTTAAACCAATGATTTTGAAATACATACACATTTATTTTATATATGAGCTGCTATTCATAGAGATAGTGTATATGACTCAATTTTCATATTTGTAAAACTTATGAAGTTAAAATTATTTGTTCATATATATATATATTCATGTATACCATTTGTCATCATCGATCGGTTCTAATTTGATTTTGTCGATTCTTTATCTATCAGCTTTTGGTCTGTCGTGTCTGTTTTTCTTCATCGAATTTGTACCCATCTCACTTTGCGTTGGATCTGTAGCTCATTCCCGTGTCAAATTTATCTAGCCTCGAAAGGTGAGCAATCACTCACGATTAACGTTCTTTATTTATTAAATTTGATTTCAATTGAAACGACAATTGAAATTTACTGTTGTTAGTTAATTACACTGTTATATATGCTATTACCTGTATAAGTTCACCTGTGACATCTGACACCATTATCTGTTAATTATTTATGCGATGATAATACTGTTTGGCTGATAATTGATTGATTGTTGATGTTTATATTGGACGTTAAATTGTTAGTGTTAAATGATAAATAATATGCCAAATTGAAATGGATATAGGATAGTTAACGATTTTAAAACTGATTTATATGTTAAATTTGATTAGTTGAATATGACCCCTTTTAATTGTTAAATTAATTGACATGTAGAATAGTGATAATTACACTTTGAACCATTGAACGTATATTTGATTAATTGTTGTAGTGTTAAAATTGAAATCGAATGACAATTGAAGAACCGTATAAATATTAGTGTAATAATCTTTAGTCTACATGAAATGATAGTGTAGATTCTAGAGATAATTATATTAATTCGTACAAATAACAATGCGAATTAATACGGTTATTTCGAGATTATTTGAATTGATTATTGGATTGATATTGATTGTTGTTATTGCTTGTTTATTTACCTTGACACCATCCCTGTTATCATACTGCAAGTTCCCTTTGCTATGTTTTGATTTTGAATTGAATTAGAATTGGGTTGAAATGATAAATACCCAAATTGAACTTTGACCTAGGATAGAGAGAAAAAAAACCCGATTGGTCAATAATTTGATTTAAAATAAAGCAAAGATTTTATTTGAATAAATAATATGGTTTTGAAATGAAGTTGAAAATTTGAATTTTTATTGAAAGGATAATGTTAATATTTAATAGTCTGAAACAGAATATTAACAATGTAATTGATGAAAGAATGATGTTTAATCTGAGAAATGATTGAATTAAGTTTGAAATGATTTAATAATTAAGTTTGAAAATAAAATTAAGTTTGAAATTATTAAACTTTGAAATTATTTAATAATTAAACTTTGAAATTATTTAATAATTAAGTTTTGAATTATTTAATAATTAAATAAGATTGAATTATTTAATGATTAAATTAAATTGAATTTTTGAATAAGTGAATTTTACTTCGTAAATAATTTAAATTGAGTTTCTTTATTAATTAAGTTTGGAAAATCATTTAAGTAAGTAAATAAGTGAAATTGAATTTCTTTATCAAGAAATAAAATGTGATTTATTGAAATATATGTAAGACTTGAAATGTAAAGAATTTGATATGATGAATTAATTTAATGAAATTTGTAAGTTTGATATAATAGCGTTGAACTTAAGTAATTGTTTTAATGAATTGGAAATTAAATAGAAATTGTTTTAAATGAAAATTTACTTAACGAATATTGAATGAAATCGATAAATGGATTTAAATTGTTTTGAATGTTAAATTAAATTAATTTAAATGATTTCAAAATGAAACTTATATACGAATTTAAATCGATATTTGAATTGTTTTAAAAAAAATTGAAATTGTATGATAAGATTTTGAAATGATAATTTGGAAGTTTTGAAACGTAATTATGGAAATTGTTTTAGAAAGACAAATGAGATGTTGATTTACAAATTCTTATTGAAATTGAAATTGATTTGGTTTTGAAATATATTAAGTGACCAATCGGTGAAATAATTACGAAAGTTATTAAAGAGACCGGAATCGGTTAGGGACATACTCACTGTCTAAACCGAAAACCACTTTAATAACTATACGCGGAGTGTGATCCAGAATGAAGTGGTTGGAATGATGTACGTGATGACTGAAGAAAGAGAACGATAATGGATAGCCTTGACACTTGTGTCAAATTGGAAATGACTAAAACAGGAGCCGTGCCGGGCCAATGGAGGTCAGCTACCTCAAGCGAACACACTTCTTCGAAACTATTCATTACTTGTTGTCGATTGGTGCACCCTTGATTTTGGGAGTGTTGTTTCGCGGTGTTGCGGTCGCTGCGGCGATGCGTTCTCACCAGTCCGGATCAGGCGAACGGTAGTTTCACTACCTTGGGTATTGCCTCATGTGCCTTGTCATACTTGTATCCCTATTCGCAACCACTACGATTTTGGTTTGTACCTTTAGTATATGGATTGCCCTCTGGTGACTTCCGGTTTTGGGGAAACTACGGTCTTGTATATGCTCTTGGGAATAAAAATGTGTTAAGGGGGATAATGGTAATGCCTTAACACTATTTTGATATCTTTATATTACTGATAGACATTATCTACTTATCGTACACTACTACCTAGTAGATAGTTTAACGGATCCTTAAAGGATGGTTATTCCAAACATCCTTTGAGTTACTTGTATTTCAATTGCTATTTCACTTGAGTTGGATTTATAAATATAAGAATGTTAATCCTGACTCGAGTGTTTTGTGTTTGCTTTACGCTCGGGTCAGACTGAGTGTACCAGTATTCGAGACTCACCTTTGAAGTTGGAGCTTTGCTTGAAGATCCAGCCATCTATTCAGCTTTCAGTATTTGATGATTCCAGTGATGTATTCTGATTTGTAACTGATGTATCGTATTACTCTTCCGTTGTATTTCGTTTAACTCTGATGTAACCCATATATTTATATAGTAGCTTCATAAACTACTATCTCTTTTATTTCCGCTGCACTTATTACTCTGTGTCTATGATCTGTGATTATTTATTTACTGTATATGTTCAGTTTTGCCAAATTTAAATTAACAACGCGGTATTTTGAGCAATTCAATTCCGGCATGAGTGTCTACCTATACACTTATAATGGATGCGAATGGTCCAAAATTGCGGGTCGTTACAGTAAGCTTGTCCACTCAGTACGGTGTCTAGAAAGGTAATGTCTAGGATTGGAATTGGGTAATCAAGTACCCTGTCCTACCTGGTTATCGGCCTGGCCTGAAAGGTGAAGTGAGCCCAAAGGTTGCCCCTAATAGAAAAGACCCAACTTAATTTGGGCCTTGGGCTAATTTTCAAAATTGCCTTGACAAATAAAGTAAAAGATTTTAAATTTAATTGTTAAATTTAAAATATATGTTTATTATAATAGTTATAATGTAACATATTTTTCAAAATGTTTGAAAAACAAAATAACATAATTTTCAAAAATTATAAATTTTATTAATAAGTTAATTAATAAAATGTATGTGCATGTAGTAAATATATTATGAAATATGTTATGATATTTTAAAACGTTTAAGATATCATAAATATGCATGCATACATATAAATAATGATTTTCAAAATCAAGATAATTTAATTAATTTGATTAAAAGGTTAATTAATTGAAATTATAATTACACATGTGTATGATATATGTGTTATACTATAAAGGTTATAGTACATAATAAATATAAATGTTATATCAATATAAAATTAATTAAAATGTTAATTAATTAAATATGATTTAATTAATATAATATTATACACAAGACTATTATATAACTAATATGAAATATAAAAACTATATAACAACAAAACTTATATGATATGAATGTATAAACTAAAAATGGAACATTAAAGAAACCCAAATAGACTTAAGGAATAGATACATACGTAAATGTACGTATACTGTGATTTTTGATGGGTCTAACACTTGAATCACGAGGGTATTTTATAAGAAATACATTATTCCATAAGTCGATATTACTCAATATATTATATTGAAGATTATGAATCTTCAATATAGTGTTGTCCTCTACCATATGTATATTAATAAATTACTTTCATACTCCTTAGTTATTGAGCAAACTCAATCTGTAGATGTTATGTGTAGTATTATTAACCATATGTATTTGTTAAGAAAACTCAAGGTACATATACTATACTTAGGCCATCACAATATGGTAAGTACGAGTGAATAATCTCTTTCGATTTGTTGAGCAAACTCAAGGTCGAAATGAGATTAGGACAAGGAAAAATGGGTTAGGAGTTGTATGTGATACAACCGATAAGGAGTTATCCATCGTTTGTGGGGCTATGATTTGTTGAGCAAACTCAAGGTCAGAATACCAAGAAAGACGAGTCCTAACACCTACTAGTGAAGTTGAAAGACTTCTGTGTTTCATCTTAGGGTTTGGATAAACATAAAAGACTAGTGGGAGCCTTATTGGAAAAATGAAATGGTAACATTTAACCTTTCTAATATTGTAAGAACATATGCTGAATAATGTTATAATTATCTACAATGATAAATTTGTGCATTTAATATGATTGATAAAATTTTTTTTAATACATATACAAACGGACTGAGTTGAAAGTTGACAAATGGAAATATAATACCCACTATTAAATTCCTATTGCATGTTAACGTTTCAACACCCATGCAAGTGACTGATTTTGCAACTGCTGAATGCATTCGTGGTTTGGTCACTTATGCATTTATTTGGTCAAGACTATGTATTGCATTTTATGAGTTTCGAACTCTAAAACAATAAAAGACTATGGATATTTGATCCATATAAAATTGCATATAAATGTTATATGATGAATAGTCAAAGTTTGTAATGTACAATATTTCAATGAAATTAGTTCATCCGAAAAATTGAATAAACCTTAGTGCGAGATCGAGTATTCAATCCGACTGATTACAAAAGAGATCATATTGTGTTAATGTAACACAAGACCAAAAACTACAAGATTGATATAAGAACTCGATCGCTGTAATGTCATTTTGATCGGTTTACGTAAAGTGCAGCATATTTGATGTCCTTAAATGTTAAGGATAATCGAATGCGCTTTTTTAAAGAGTTTATTATGATATTGTAGTAAGGTTTTCTTTTGAATAGTTTGACCTTTTGAAAGGAAAACGAATGTATAAGAATAGATGTAATTTAAGGTACAGTTGGGATGAAGAGAATGAATACTCACTTCTGCTTCATAGAGAAACATTGGAAATATGAATTGTAATAAATAATTGATACTTAATATTGGAATAAAAAAAATATGATTTCTATTATGAAATGTATTTTCATATACAAAATTGTTTTCTATGAGATTTATTTCTTTGAGCTCAAGATATTTGATCAACGAACTCTCCACTATAAATAGTTGAAGTGTATGAAATAAACAAATTGTATTAAGTGAATGATGGATCTCCAAATTTATACGGTATTATAGTAATGGCAGAAATAGTGGGAGCATATAATATAGCACTTATTAATTACATCATAGTATGAAAATTATTTTCGTATAACTTACCATACATTATTTATGAAATAATGATTATTTTTTGGTATCGACTGAAAAAAATAGACATAGCTATATTTCAATATGAATATTATGACTATTCTTTGTGAAATAAAACTATAATGTGGTAATTTTTCTTATAAGAAAAGTGAAGTGATGCATTGGAAAATACAAAAGTATCTAATATAATTTATGGTTGTTTTGGAATTATAGACTAAACTGTAGTTTTGAGAAATAATTTTATTGTATGATTTTGAATCATATGATACTTGTTAGTTATATCTCAAACAATAAAGGGCTATGCACCCATTCAGTGGGAGTATCATTAGAGTTGATGAACTCCTCGGATTGATACATATAAATGTATGCAATCATAATTCTATAAATACCAAAACGATTCCTTGTACTTCATCATATTCACCAATGAGTTATCGTCGATATGGACATTTGTATTTGATACACATGTAGTATGTCTACGGTAAACTCATAGAGTACAAAACATAAGTAGATAAAATAACATGCAATAGAAATGATTCGATTTGATCGAATGAGTGAGTATATTGGAAAAAGGTCCGAATGTACCTAAAATGAATAAAGATTCAATCTCAAAAGTTACTCCTCTATGTGATGCATAATGGCATCGATAAGGGGTAATCGAACTTTGTTGAACAATGTGCGATTATTTGTAAGTGAAGTTGAGTTAATTTCTTTCTATAAGGTCATGTTCTTAAGAGTAGTACACACGGTTAATATTATTTCATCTAAATAATGGTTTACAAAATCGCATAAGATAAGGGTTTATAAGAAACTCCAATATATCCTAGGCCAAGGAGTTGGCAAGTTGTGCGAGTCAAAAGATTGCACGTAATATTTGTTCATTAAGGATCTTGTATGAATCTTCCCAAAAGGATTTTGAAAAGACTGTCATTGGATGACATATTTATGTTTTGAATAATAACTTTTGTAAACTAAAACCAAATCAGTTTAATGAATAAGGAAATTCATAAAACGTTGATGAATACCTATTCTATTGCGCCGAGAAACATTTCAAGAAATACCAACTTCATTGTGAAGGAATTTCCTTGAGAAATTATTGGTAGTAAAAAGGATTTGGATACGATCCAAAGATAGAACTGATTAGATGAGATGAAATAAAATTGACTAACCTAAATGAACACATTGCATTAGAATGTCTAATAGGTATTCTCGCTCATTGAAGAGAAACTATGAGTTTCTTGTCAATGTCGAAAATATAGATTCCTCGATTGTTTAATTAAACCACTAAGAGTGTTGACTCTATCATATGGTATGATGCGCAAATCTGAAAGAATTCCAAGTATGCTGTCAAAATATGATTTTGGTAGTCGTAACCTAAGGGATGTGATCCATCGGCCGTAATTATGTCTTTATGAGCAAGACTAATGCAGTTGGAATTAAATGAGCAACGTTGATGAGAATAATATCACAAATTTCAATTGTTGAAATTAGTGTAATATTGTGATAACCCGGATTTTTGGAACATCTGTTAATTGATAATTATCTGAATCGAATTAGTAAAATGCTGACTTATATGTGAACAAATAAAATTCTAGTAGTTAAAAATATCTGGATATATATAAATGAATTTGAAACTATAATAAATGTTGAAAATTTTAAGTGTATACGTATACAAGTATATAAGTGTGTGTGTGTGTGTATCTTTTAAAATTATACATGAAATAAATATAGAGTTAGTAAATATAAAAATATAAAACATAAAACATAAATAAATATAAAACATAAAGAAAATATAAAATATTGGTTTTGGACATTTGTATCTTGAATTAACATGCAAATTAGCAAGTGGCAAATTTGTTTCCTCTTTAAAATTTAAATAAAATAAACATCTTAATGAAGAATGGTGGCCAGTTCAAACTTCTATTCACAAATTCTTTCATTCTCCAACTAAACTAAACCTGGAAAGAAAATTAAAATAACAACAACTTCAAACTTCTTCAAGCTCCTTTCCAATCTGAGCTTAAGCAAGTTAAGGTCAAGTGAATTCAAATTTCAACTCAAACATAGTAGATTCAAATCAACCTTTAGCTTCAGAATGAAGATTCCAGGAATGAACTGTGTTCTCTGTTCTTCTATAATTGGTGAGCAAACTAACCTGTTTCAAGTTGGATCTGTTTATATATATTAATGTTGTGATGAATACTTCAAGTTGTTGCGTAAAATGCTTTGAACCATATTGTCCTGTGTGTATGCATGTCTGGGTGTATGTATATCTATACATATGTACTACTATGTGAATCTCAGGCTTGAAGCCACTAAAACAAAATTTCAAACTGCTCCTTATATATATAATCAACTTTAGATTTTGATTTATAAATAGAAAATGATTATAAGACTATGACATTGTTTTTAAAAATATTTCCAGATGAAATTATTTAGTATTTAATTTAAAAACAGGAAAGGACGTGCATGTCTATATACAAATTGTTGGCTCTGTTTAGTTGTACAAGTTTTTAAAACTTGATAAAATTCAATATCTTTTCCCCTGATCCTTCTTAGACTTTGAATCATAAACAAAATTTGTTAGAAACAACCAGATGTTAGTTTTAAAAATGTTTCCAGGCTGGAATGAAGGATAGTTTTAACAAAAGGGAAGGATTACAGTGAAATCTAAAATATATCAAAATCTCGACTCGAACGATTTGTGATTTCATGTATATTATTTGATGAGCTTTCAAAATCTATGATTTTTAAGAATAGAACCATAATATTTCAGCTTTTAAAATGAGTGAAATTGCAAGAGTAACGTGGTCTGGGTTTTGGGAATTTCCCGATGATCGATGAGATTAGGGCGGTCGGGGTTTTTACTGAATGTAGCTTAAAGACTGAGGACCATCAGAAAAATGTACAATGGATTTATAATCCATTGAGGTGGTGAGGCGATGATGGTTTAGGGTTTAAGGGTTTGTCCTGGTCGATGGCAATAACGAGGTCGCTGCAACATCATAGTAGCATCGGGGGGGGGGCACCGGTCCATGGGGATCGAAGCTAGGGGCCACGGTGTTGCTCTGAACGGAACCACAAAAATTCTGGTGAACTAGTGTGTCATCAGCGATCGATTTTGTAGAACTGGGATCGTTCCAGTTTGGGTGTGCTCGAACTTGATTTTGATTTCGAGTTCAATTCAAAATTTTGGGTGATAGGGCTGTCTGGAGGGAAGGTCGAAGACCTGTAGACGTAGGCATCGATGGCCAGAACGATGGCGAATATCTGTGCACGTGCACGCGAGACTGTGGTATCAGTTGAAGTTGTGGAGTTGGGGAAGAAGAAGGTTTATGCTCGGGTATTTGCTCGAAATTGTTGTGGGATTGACTCGAAGAAATGAGGATAGTAATTAGCTCGGGAATTTCGTAGGAATGGCTCGAGTTTTCATTCATTTGTCTCGAGTTTGTTTTCTGGTAACTAACGGTTTTAAAAAAAAAACGTTCCAGGTTTTAAAAATACACTATGTTTTAAAAGTTATAAAGTAAATTTTGTTCAGCTTTTAAAAATAAATGTCTTTATTTAAGTTGAGATTAAATAAAGGTTTTAAAATGAATTATTTTAAATCAATTAAGTTAAAAGTGTGTTAATATGTATAACCTTTATTTTAAAGTTTATTTTACATAAACTTAATAATGTAATTAAGTGGTAAATTAAGAAGATTAAATGTTTTAAGAAGTAAGTTAATTAGTTAATGATAATTTATACCAAAAAGTTATTAAATAAAGATTTAAATGATAATTAAGAGTTAATTACTTAATGACATAAATTAAGGTGATTAATTAATAAATAATTAATGAATGTGATTACTTTAAGATTAATTATTGAATGTGATTAATTTAAAGTAATTAATTATGGTATAATTAATTAATGAGAGTAATTAAGGGTTAATTAATGGTTAAAGGATAATTAATTAATGTAATTAATTAGAGAATTAATTACTTAATGTAATGATTAATTAATGCAATTAATTAATGAAGGTAATTAAATTACTTAAGGTAAGTAATTAAATGATAGTTAATTAAATTAAGTAATTAAAGGATAATTAATTAATGTGAGTAACTAAGAGTTAATTAATTAATGAGTTAAATTAAATTAATTTTTAATTATGTGAAATTAATCTTGCTTATGGATGATTAAATTGTATTGAATACCTTTGATTGTTATTGACTTTGATATGTACTTTGTAATGTTTTGTGATATGAAACATTTTGTTTAAACTATGATAAATATGAATTATTTATCTGTAATTGAATTGTTGTGGAAATATGACATTCTGAAGTTAAATTGAATTGTTTAAACTTAAACAACTTGGCTTAAAAAGATGGTATTGAATTCGAAGAGACAAGGATCGGATTTGCTACAGTACAACATGATAGGGGGTTCTCGCTTCGCGGTTTGGTGGCGAACGGGAGACTCTTGCCCCTACATGTCCCTGAGAGGTAAAGGCCTTGTGAGGGTTGGTTGCGAGTCGAGAGGCTGGCCGTAAAAGCAAATTCGAGGTATCACTGTGTGCCACAGTGGGTCTGGGATGGTTGCAAAGCCTACCGGTCCCCGCTACCGACGGTTGAAAAGCCTAGGTCGTCACATTTGGTATCAGAGCGAGGTTAAGCGAGAACCTTGGCTCTGGTGGGATTACTCATTAAGGAAAGGGTCAGTAGTATCCTAGAATGAGTTGAGTGTATATATATATATATATGAGAGCGTACTTGTTATTTTCTTATATAAAGATTTCAAAATGGTTTCAAAAGTAAATGAATCTTATATAAGTTTATTAAGCAATAGTTTTTCTAATATATTAAATTGGTTGTTGTATTAATTGAATAAAATAAATTAAGGGGTAATAGTAATACAACCAAATTGAAATTGAATGAAGATAAGTTTGAAAAGGATCCAAACTGAATTTTAAATCTTGAATTTATAGAAGTATTATCAGAATAAAGATAATAATAAATTGGTTTCCAGATATGATAATATTGGTTATTATCATAAATGATTGTTGTGTTTAATAATGAAATGTTGTAAATGATTAAGCCAAATGAACTGTTTTAGGGAAGTAAACTTTTATGTGAGTATGACTTATAAATTGGAATTGAAGATAATTTAAAATTGTGAAATTTTAAATCTAAATCCAGGAAACTTGAAATTGTTTTAAAGAAATTTGTTTTGAATTAAAAACCAAAGTAATAAGTTTTTGAACTTATAAGTGGGAAGATTACTAATATAAAGTTTAAAATTGAAATGGGAATTCAAATTGGGTCTAGTCGACTGGATTAAATTGAATTTAACTTAAGGAAGTTAAATGAGTTTAGAATGAACAACTTGAACTAGAAATTTCAAGATAAATTAAAATTTAACTTGGGAAGTTAAATGGTTGGTTTTAAATGGGAGTTATGAGTGATCTCAAAATGGGTTTGAGATCTGGAAATTGAAAATGGATAATAAATTAAAATCTGAAGATCAAATTGTTTTTGAATTCTTATTTGAACTTTGTAATAAGTTAAGTAAAGATAATTTTAAAAATGGAATTTTGGAATTTGGATTCAGAATTAAATGGTTTAAAGATTTAAGATGTTAAATAAAAAAAAATTAAGGTTGATTTGATTTAAAAGTAAAGGATTAAATCAACATTTAAAAAAAAAATTAACTCGAATTTATATAATTCGAGATGGTTTAAAGTTGAGATTTGAATTGAATTAGTTCAAATTGAATTAGATTTAAATTAAATGGAAATAAGATTAAAGTTGAATAAGTTTAAAAATCAAATGGGATTTGATTTGAATTTGGAAAGGAATTAAGGTTAATTCAACTTGAATTGGGATTAAATCAATTTCAATGGAAATTGAAGTATTGAGTCAATTTAAATGGAAGTGGAAATTTAAATTAAATTGATGGGAAATTAATTGGAAATGGAGATTGGAAAATTAGACAGTTTGGCTCTGGATTATTTTCAAAATAAATTGTTTTAATACAAATATATTTTTCCAAACTATTTACTATACAATCTTTCTTCTTAAACCCAAACTATCTTATACTTATTTTACAATTATTTTGGAACTATTTAACTATTTTGAAACTGTCTTATAAACTAATTACTATTTTTCAGTTCTTATATCTAATCACTATATAAAAAAAACTATTTTTGCAATTATCTAACTATTTTATACCTACCTAACTATTTTACAGCTATTTTACAAACTAATAACTATTTTTCAACTACTTATCTAATTTAAACTTTTTCAAGCTATTTGTAAATTTAAACTGGTCAGAGTTCAAACTGTTTGAAATTGAAGTAATAACTAAATTGGAACTGGAAGCAATTGAGAATAAGTGAATGGAATTAAAGGAAATGTGAATAGAAAAGAGAATTGATTTGGCTGATAACCAATAAAGATGAATACGTAGGATATATGTATGTTATTCTATTCGCATAAGTGATTTGATCCAGATTCGAACACAGAATTTCGAGATAGTATTATAGATCCGAGTTGGGATTTTTCGCTCGATTTTCGACGGCGAACCTGGATATGGATTTTTGATTGGTTCTGGATATTCTCTATCATAGCTACGACTATGCAAGGAGAATGATGGCTTCTGATCAAGAAATCAGATCTGAGTCCGCACTAGAAAGTCGGGTGGACGATACTAGTTCGGAAGAGAAATTGTGTGATCGAAGAGCGATCAGATTGATATTGCGTACGGATGATATGTGTACATCGTACGGATTTGAATGAAATTGATATTGAAAATTTATGGATAAAAACTGTAAAATGGTTTTTGAAATGAAAAGTATATTTTGTGAAATAAAATGGGAGTTGAATATTTCTGTGATTAGAACTCATTTTATAGAAAAGTGATATGGTAAATAACTTTATAAAAGAGTAATCAAATTTGAATATTTGATTTGAAATAAAACAAAGTTATATATCATTGTTATATAAGATAAATCTTCCCTTGTTGAATCTATTTCCAGAAAAAAAGGGGTTTTGAAAATATTTGAAGTATAAAAGAGGTTTTATACAAGTTTGAAACGATCCAAAGATTTTCAAAGTTATATATATATCTATATATATAAGGGATTTTATGGGAATGATTTTAGAAAAGGTTTTGGGAACCTATGGATTTGGAAAAGGCTTTTGATTTTTGGGAAAATCAATTTTGGAATTTGGAAAGCCAAGTTTGGAACTATCGATTTTGGATATCGATTTTGTGTAAAGGAGATTTTGATATAAAATCATAAAGGATATGATTTGAAGATACTATAAGTGTATAGTATAAAGTGTTTTGAGAATAGCTTTGGGGAAAAAGGCGCTCCCTTGAAATGAACTTCTCAGGAGTACCATAGGGTGGTACTGCCTTGAACCCCAAGGGGGGTTTCTAAAGTTGATCCTATGAGGAGTCCGGACAAAACTAGTTCCTGAGGATTATTTGTGTAGCGAAAGTCGAGGGGCTGGTTCCCACAGAGGCATTTGGGTTATGCTGTGACGACAGTGTAACTCGATGTCACTGCGATCTACTGTAGACCATAGCGAAAGTCGTGTGTGCCGTTGAGAGCCAACAGTCTACGTTTGATTTTATATCGGTAGACTGCGACACTATGGTAACATAGCGAAAGTCATATGTGCCGCTGAGAGCCAACAGTCTGCGTTTGATTTTATATCGGTAGACTGCGACCTATGTAGAGTGGAGAAGTTTCATTTTGACAGCGAAATCGTGTGTGCCGCTGAGAGCCAACAGTTACATGGACTTTTGCTGCGATGGCAACGTAACCCTGGAATGTAACTGCGATCTGTTGTGGGTTCCATGTTGTCATCAGTTACATGGACTTTTGCTGCGATGGCAACGTAACCCGTGATGTAACTGTGACCATGGATGGGGGTGATGATTTCCAGAGCATTCTCACCAAAAATGTTTCCTCTATTTTCAAAACTGTTTTCTATATTTCTATAAATTATTTTCCAAATATTTTCATTGGGTGTTGAAAACGGGTTTACCAAGTACTTATAGATTTTCAGTCTTACGCCTGATCAACGTATGACCGAATTTCTGTGAGAACAAGGATGGACTGGCTGAGACATCGAGTTATAAAAAGTATTTTTATAAAAACTATTTTTGATAATATTATATAGATTTTTAAAATGTTTAAAAAAAAATTTAAAATAAAAAGAGTTAAGAATTAAGATGTCTAAGGAATAATTTAACTGATAATCAACATTGTAATAAAATTCTTGCTTCGTTCCTTTTCGGGGACGAAAAGATTCAAAGAGGGAAGGAATGTGATAACCCGGATTTTTGGAACATCTGTTAATTGATAATTATCTGAATTGAATTAGTAAAATGCTGACTTATATGTGAACAAATAAAATTCTAGTAGTTAAAAATATCTGGATATATATAAATGAATTTGTAACTATAATAAATGTTGAAAATTTTAAGTGTATACGTATACAAGTATATAAGTGTGTGTGTGTGTATATCTTTTAAAATTATACATGAAATAAATATAGAGTTAGTAAATATAAAAATATAAAACATAAAACATAAATAAATATAAAACATAAGGAAAATATAAAATATTGGTTTTGGACATTTGTATCTTGAATTAACATGCAAATTAACAAGTGGCAAATTTGTTTCCTCTTTAAAATTTAAATAAAATAAACATCTTAATGAAGAATGGTGGCCAGTTCAAACTTCTATTCACAAATTCTTTCATTCTCCAACTAAACTAAACCTGGAAAGAAAATTAAAATAACAACTTCAAACTTCTTCAAGCTCCTTTCCAATCTAAGCTTAAGCAAGTTAAGGTCAAGTGAATTCAAATTTCAACTCAAACATAGTAGATTCAAATCAACCTTTAGCTTCAGAATCAAGATTCCAGGAATGAACTGTGTTCTCTGTTCTTCTATAATTGGTGAGCAAACTAACCTGTTTCAAGTTGGATCTGTTTATATATATTAATGTTGTGATGAATACTTCAAGTTGTTGCGTAAAATGCTTTGAACCATACTGTCCTGTGTGTATGCATGTCTCGGTGTATGTATATCTATTAACAATTGTTGTAATTGAAATAAACTGTAAAATGTTATTGATTTTCAGATAATGATACAAAGTAACAAAGTACAAATATATATACATCATTTGGGCTGAAGCCTGCAATCCATTTTAATAATAAAACAAAATATACACCGTTGATCTAGATCAACGGTTGAGATGCTTATGAGGGAGAAATAAAGGATCGCCACTTGTGTTTGTTGAGAGCATTCATTCTAATTCTCCCCGTCAAAATGAGCTAGGGTTCCTTCTTTTCCCTTTCTTCTTCTCTTATACATTGAACTCTAAAATCTTCCTTGAATCTTTCAAAATTCCTCCTTGACAAGGCTTTAGTCAGCATGTCGGCTCTCTGATGACTTGCTGGAACATGATTGATCTCTAATTTGCCGCTGATAACATGTTCTCGTACAAAGTATAGAACCAATTCTATGTGCTTTGTACGAGAATGAAGTACTGGGTTGGCAGACATGGCGATAGTACTCAGATTATCGCACCAAACAATTGGTTTGCTTCGAGTAGGCAAGCTGATTTCTTTGAGCAAGGTCTGGATCCATATTAGTTCTGCAGTGGTACTTGCAACACTTCGATATTCCGCCTCCATACTAGATCGAGAAACAGTGGGTTGTTTCTTTGAGCTCCATGAGACAGGGTTATCTCCCAGATATATGATATAGCCACTTGTGGATCTTCGATCATCGTGATCGGAGGCCCAGTCTGCATCTGAGTAACTTCTTAACTCAAAGTTTTTGTTAGCACTAAAATATAGCCCATGATTAATAGTCCCTTTAAGATACCTTAAAATTCGTTTTACTGCCTTCCAATGATCATCATGAGGTTCATGCATAAATTGTGAGACTTTGTTTACACTATATGTTATATCAGGTCTAGTAGCAGTAGCATACTGTAATGCTCCAACTATACTTCTATATAATGTAGGATCATAAAAAATGTCTCCATTATGCTTAGACAATCCTAAGTTACTAACCATAGAAGTAGGCAAAGGTTTTGCTAAATCCATTTTTGCTTTTGCTAAAATTTCAAAAATATATTTTCTTTGAGAAAGGTTTATATTTTTATCAGATTTTCTGATGACTTCTATTCCAAGAAAATAATTTAGCTGCCCCAAGTCTTTGATTGAAAAGGTTGAATTTAAATACTTGGTGACATTTATTATTTCTAAACTGCTACTACCAGTTAAAATAAGATCATCTACATACACTAAAACGTATGTTTTGTGACCTTCTTCATTCTTAAAATATAAAGAATTATCAGATTTTGCATTGTGATAACCAATAGTAGTAAGAGCTTGCTTTAATTTATCATACCATACCATTGGTGCTTGCTTTAGTCCATACAGTGCTTTGTGTAACTTGCATACAAGTTTACTGTCATGTTTATCATACCCCTGTGGCTGATGCATATATACTTCTTCTTGAAGTTCTCCATTGAGGAATGCATTGTTGACATCAAGCTGCTTTAATTCCCATTTATAATGTAAGGCAGCAGTTAAAATAATTCTAATTGTTGTGGGTTTGATAACTGGAGAGAAGGTTTCATTATGATAGAATCCATATTGTTGAGCATATCCTTTAGCAACAAGCCTTGCTTTATACTTGAGAATAGATCCATCAGATCTTCTTTTGATTTTGTAGACCCATTTATTTCCAACAATATTTTTACTGTGAGGTTTATCTACAAGGCTCCAAGTTTTATTTTTGGTTAAAGCTGAGAATTCCTCATCCATAGCAGCTCTCCAATGGGCATGTTTGCTAGCTTCTTCATAAGTAGTAGGTTCCCTTTCTTCAATACCGATGTTATACAATTTTGGTTTGAAGATTCCACTTTTGGCTCTTGTAATCATATGATGTCCAGTTTTTTGTTGCATATTTTCTTCACTACTGGTTTTTGAACTATCATCTTCACTAATTCTCTGATTTTCTTGATTAGGTGAAGAATTGCTAACATCACTTTCATTCTGACCTGGCTCAACAGAGAGCATTGTGTTTTGGGGTGAAGCATCACTCTGATCTGGCTTTCTATTGAGCACTATGTGTTGGAGTGGTGATACAGCTTGCTGATGTGGATTGATTTCCTTGGCTTGATTGAAAGTATGAACTGGAATAGCTGGAATAGATACCTTTGCATTATAGACTTTTTGTGTAGTTTTCACTTCAGCTTCCTCAAAAGGAAAAATGAGCTCATTGAAAGCTACATGTCTTGAGATGATCACTTTACCTTTACTGGTAAGACACTTATAACCATTTTGATTTTGAGCATATCCAATAAAAGTGCATGGCTCAGATCTGAAACTTAGTTTATGAGTGTTGTATGATCTTAAATTTGGAAAACATAGACACCTAAAAACTTTGAGAGAATTATAATCTGGCTTGATATTGAATAATTTTTCTAATGGACTTGTATTGTGCAAAACTTTTGTTGGCAACCTGTTAATAAGAAAAACACTAGAAATAAAAGCATCAGGCCAAAATTTTAAAGAAAGAGAGGCTTGAGCTAATAAAGTTAACCCTGTTTCCACAGTATGCCTGTGCTTTCTTTCAACAAGCCCATTCTGTTCAGAAGTGTAGGGACATGTCATTCGATGTAGAATACCTTTCATATTGAAATATTCCTTCAGAGGTTTATACTTTGACCCTCCATCTGTTTGAAGAATTTTTAACTTCTCACCTGTTTGTCTTTCTGCTTGAGTTATAAACTGTATTACAACATTGGCTGTATCTGCCTTTGACTTTAAAAAATATATCCATGTATATCTTAAGTATGAATCAACAAAAGAAACATAATATTTATAACCATAATCAGAAGTAATTGGGGCTGGTCCCCATAAGTCAGTAGCTACCATTTCTAATGGTTTACTATATTTAGTTTGAGAATTTGAGAATGGTAGCTTATGACTTTTTCCTAACCGACATGCAGAACAAACATAATTATGAGATATATCATCAAATTTAATATTGTTATTTCTCAAAATATGCCTTACAATGTTAATATTTGGATGTCCTAGCTTACAATGCCACAAATCTAGTTTATTCATAACAGCTGTACATCCAGTTTTAGAGAAGTTGCACCAGTATCTACTATCACAATTTCTATTGTTCTTGCCAAGATTGAACAGGTATAGTCCATTTTGCACATTACCCTGTAATAAAATTTCATTATTTAGAATATCTCTAATTGTGTAATGATGAGGAAAGAACTCAAAATAGACTTGATTATCATTAGCAAATTGTGATACACTAAGCAAGTTTTTCTTAATTTCTGGTACCCTAAGGAGATTATTTAAATATAACTTTCTTTTACTGTTAAGTATAGCAGTACCAGTATGAGTGATTTTTGAAGAAATGCCATTACCCATAAATAAAGAATGTGTACCTTTATATTCCTTATTGCCAATGTTCAAGTTGTTCAGATTGTTTGTAATATGATTTGTGGCTCCAGAATCAAGAAACCAATCTTCAGTCTGAATATCATCAACTTTTGTATTAGACTCTCCATTATTTTTGGAGTCTTGACCTTTTTCTGCTCCTGCTTGAGCAATGTTAGCACTTGGGTAGTTTGATTTCTGGCTGCTATTTCCTTGTTGACTTAAAGAAAAATTTTGATCAAACCTAAAATAACACTTTCCAGCTGTATGGCCAAATTTCTCACAAATTTGACACTTAACTCTATTTGAATTATTACCAAACCTGCCTCTCCCTCTTCCTCTGTTTGACACCTGAGCATTTCTTTGAACATTTTGATCAATTTTGTTGGCTTGAAGCCTTTCTTGATTTTTATTTATGTTTGTGGAAGCATAATTGACCATATACTCACTGTTTCTTGTTTTCTTGGCTTCAATTCTTCCTTCATGAGCAATAAGTGTTGACTGAATATGCTGAATTGATGGAGTGGTAGGTTGGGAGGAAAGCATAGTAACAACTGACTCGTATTCATCATAAAGACCACTTAAAATGGTGAGAACTTGATCTGCTTCAGAAATATTGTGACCAGCAACTTCAAGTAAGTCACATAGAGTTTTGATTTTTGTTAAATACTCCCTCATAGACATAGAATCCTTGCTAATGTTGTTAAGTTGACGTTTGTAATGCATGATCCTTGCTGATGACTGAGTGTTGAAGGTTTTCTCCACTGTTTCCCAAATTTCTTGAGTTGTTTTACACCCTATCAACTGTGGTAATAAAGAAAGGCTGATTGATGAAAATAGCCAAGCACATAGGAGACTATCTTGCCTTTTATAGTGAGTAAATTCTTGATTTATTTTGAATTTTCCTTCACTGTTAGAAATCATTTTTGCTGGAATTGCAAGAGTTCCACTGATATATTCCTCTAATCCATACCCAGTTAGGGCAGCCATGACTTGACATTTCCATAGTAGATAATTTGCCTCATCGAGTTGTATAGAGATAATCTGATTTTTTGGATTAACGATATTTCTTGATTCCTTTGCAGTGTTGTGATCAATATTTGACACAGTAGAAACATTGTTCTTGGGTGAGGATGAAGAAACAGTATCTTCATCTCCTGCCATGCTGAAATCAGATGCTGGCGAGGCAGTTTTTTAATTTGCAGCCAGAAATTGTATCAAGAAGTTAATTCTTGAAAGAAACTGAAAGTTTCAGATGTGAGGCTTGGAAATGATTAAAAGGAATTTAGAGAGAGGTATAGAGAAAAAAAATCAAATGATGATTTGCTCGATGAAAAGCTGAGAGCAACCGAAGATAGATGATCTATCTTCAAGGATGGCTCGATGATGAACTTTAGGGCAAGATCTGATGATTCAGTCGTTAGACTGTTGAATGCTCTGATACCATATTAACAATTGTTGTAATTGAAATAAACTATAAAATGTTATTGATTTTCAGATAATGATACAAAGTAACAAAGTACAAATATATATACATCATTTGGGCTGAAGCCTGCAATCCGTTTTAATAATAAAACAAAATATACACCGTTGATCTAGATCAACGGTTGAGATGCTTATGAGGGAGAAATAAAGGATCGCCACTTGTGTTTGTTGAGAGCATTCATTCTAATTATATCTATACATATGTACTACTCTGTGAATCTCAGGCTTGAAGCCACTAAAACAAAACTTCAAACTGCTCCTTATATATATAATCAACTTTAGATTTTGATTTATAAATAGGAAATGATTATAAGACTATGACATTGTTTTTAAAAATATTTCCAGATGAAATTATTTAGTATTTAATTTAAAAACAGGAAAGGACGTGCTTGTCTATATACAAATTATTGGCTCTGTTTAGTTGTACAAGTTTTTAAAACTTGATAAAATTCAATATCTTTTCCCCTGATCCTTCTTAGACTTTGAATCATAAACAAAATTTGTTAGAAACAACCAGATGTTAGTTTTAAAAATGTTTCCAGGCTGTAATGAAGGATAGTTTTAACAAAAGGGAAGGATTACAGTGAAATCTAAAATATATCAAAATCTCGACTCGAACGATTTGTGATTTCATGTATATTATTTGATGAGCTTTCAAAATCTATGATTTTTAAGAATAGAACCATAATATTTAATCTTTTAAAATGAGTGAAATTGCAAGAGGAACGTGGTCTAGGTTTTGGGAATTTCCTGATGATCGATGAGATTAGGGCGGTCGGGGTTTTTGCTGAATGTAGCTTGAAGACTGGGGACCATCAGAAAAATGTACAATGGATTTATAATCCATTGAGGTGGTGAGGCGATGATGGTTTAGGGTTTAAGGGTTTGTCCTAGTCGATGGCAATAACGAGGTCGCTGCAACATCATAGTAGCATCGGGGGGGGCACCGGTCCATGGGGATCGAAGCTAGGGGCCACGGTGTTGCTCTGAACGGAACCACAAAAATTCTGGTGAACTAGTGTGTCGTCGGCGATCGATTTTGTAGAACTGGGATTGTTCCAGTTTGGGTGTGCTCGAACTTGATTTTGATTTCGAGTTCAATTCAAAATTTTGGGTGATAGGGCTGTCTGGAGGGAAGGTCGGAGACCTGTAGACGTAGGCATCGATGGCCAGAACGATGGCGAATATCTGTGCACGTGCACACGAGACTGTGGTATCAGTTGAAGTTGTGGAGTTGGGGAAGAAGAAGGTTTATGCTCGGGTATTTGCTCGAAATTGTTGTGGGATTGACTCGAAGAAATGAGGATAGTAATTAGCTCGGGAATTTCGTAGGAATGGCTCGGGTTTTCATTCATTTGTCTCGAGTTTGTTTTCTGGTAACTAACGGTTTTAAAAATAATGTTCCAGGTTTTAAAAATACACTATGTTTTAAAAGTTATAAAGTAAATTTTGTTCAGCTTTTAAAAATAAATGTCTTTATTTAAGTTGAGATTAAATAAAGGTTTTAAAATGAATTATTTTAAATCAATTAAGTTAAAAGTGTGTTAATATGTATAACCTTTATTTTAAAGTTTATTTTACATAAACTTAATAATGTAATTAAGTGGTAAATTAAGAAGATTAAATGTTTTAAGGAGTAAGTTAATTAGTTAATGATAATTTATACCAAAAAGTTATTAAATAAAGATTTAAATGATAATTAAGAGTTAATTACTTAATGACATAAATTAAGGTGATTAATTAATAAATAATTAATGAATGTGATTACTTTAAGATTAATTATTGAATGTGATTAATTTAAAGTAATTAATTATGGTATAATTAATTAATGAGAGTAATTAAGGGTTAATTAATGGTTAAAGGATAATTAATTTATGTAATTAATTAGAGAATTAATTACTTAATGTAATGATTAATTAATGCAATTAATTAATGAAGATAATTAAATTACTTAAGGTAAGTAATTAAATGATAGTTAATTAAATTAATTAATTAAAGGATAATTAATTAATGTGAGTAATTAAGAGTTAATTGATTAATGAGTTAAATTAAATTAATTTTTAATTATGTGAAATTAATCTTGCTTATGGATGATTAAATTGTATTGAATACCTTTGATTGTTATTGACTCTGATATGTACTTTGTAATGTTTTGTGATATGAAACGTTTTGTTTAAACTATGATAAATATGAGTTATTTATCTGTAATGGAATTGTTGTGGAAATATGACATTCTGAAGTTAAATTGAATTATTTAAACTTAAACAACTTGGCTTAAAAAGATGGTATTGAATTCGAAGAGACCGGATCAGATATCAGCGATATCCGGAACCACTTCGATTAGTAATCTATAATTCTTTATAGATTTGATATGTGAAATCAATAGGCCGGTTTAGAATAATATGGACCATTTAACTAAGTTGGATATTTAGATATTGTTTTGTGAAATAAGTGTTGACTATATAAGTTGTTTACTTGTGGTAAAGTACGAGTTACCCCAGGTTTATATAGGTTCTATGAATTGAAATTTCATGTTAGATGAGTTTACTCACGCTGGTTTCCAGCCTGACCCGGGTGTTACTTTAATGTAATGCTCGGGTCAGACCGAGTATTACAGATTTCCAGGTAAGGACGTTCTGGAGCTCAGGAGACGAGCTGGATGGCACGAACGTATGGAGTATTTCTACTGTGTTATATTATTGTATATCTGAGACTTGATAATTGTGTATATCCAGTGTCTGTATAAATGTGTAACTTTGATATATATTAAAATGTAATCGACAGATATAATATTGTTTTGTAAACTGTTATTATTTGTTATTATATTTTATCCGTTGCAAATGTGAGATGTTGATGTTTCTGATCTTCTTCTTCTTCTATCTCTTTCTTCTTTTTCATAACTATCTGGAATTTTCGGGTTCGAAATTTCCGGGTCGTTACAAATATATTCAGTATTCAACGTGCTCAAGTTAATTCGGATTTACTCACAAAATTACCACGTGATATGACTTTATGTTTGGTACGTATGTATTGAAATAGAAAATTCTAAATAATGATTTAGAGTAAACTATTTACATATAATAACCAAAATGTCTCGAAGTCGGTGGGAGAGATATTAAGTTTGTGAGTCTTTGGATATGATCCAAGAAATGATTTGAAAGCATCATTTTATAAGAATCAAGATTGAATAAGTATTTTGATAGAAATATCAAATAGTTTGATTTTCAATCAAAGTGCAGAGGAAGCGTGTGTTCATAAGAAAGAATGTCACTACACCAGAATCCTAATTTCGCAACGGCTTTTAGCCGTTGCAAAACAATTTTGCAACGGCTATGAGCCGTTGCGAAATAGGCAGTGGTAAAATTTTCGCAACGGCTCAAATCCGTTGCGAAATATATATTTTGCAATGGCTAAGGGCCGTTGCAAAATGTTCTTTAGCAACGGCTTGTAGCCATTCCGGATTTTATTTTGCAACGGCTTTAAGCCGTTGCGAAATGTAGATGTATAATTGATTTTTTAAATATTAGCAACGGCTTTGATCCGTTGCTAATTACTATTTTTATTTTTATTTTAAAAAATTCAAAATTATTCTCTACACTAGTGACAGTCATTTCATTATCATAATTAATACAAAAATTTGGAAATTTAACACTATCACAAAAAAAAAGATTATTAAACCAAATATTATTCATAGATTAAACACAAAAACCAAACATAACAAATGTTTGAATTATAATGTTCAACCTCAACACATACCATTATATAGTTCAACAAGTATACATAACATACATAGTACAACAACGGCATCATTACATAATACTACATATACATAGTACAATACATACAGTATATAACGTCTTCCTCCAATCGTCTAATGCTCCCGCCAGCATAAGTTTCATGCCTGCGCAAAACAAGAAATTGATGTTTGTTTATAAAGAGGTCAAATATCATATGTTTGTTAAAGTAAATAAAAAGCTAATGAAGGTTTGTACTTTGTGCACTTGTTTCAATTTTTCAATTCTATCAGTTAATGCTCTAGATTATTTTTTCTGAATTATATATATAATATAGGGGCTAATGCAACATACAAATCATCAATATATCATTTTGTACTTTGTGTACCACACTGCTACCACCGTCAGTAATTGTCAACACAAGCCTACTTTGCACCTACAACAGCCTTGCTTCCAAATCCCGCTGTGATCACAGTGAGAATACCCTGTACAACCTACTTCGATCACTTATCATCATTACCCGACAACTTCACAACCCCCTGTCAACCTACATCCCTCAACCAAGAAACCACCGTAATCAAATCAAAAAAATATCAACATACGTGACCTTGACACACCAAATTGCCTGCAGTCCAATCGACATCCACGTCCTCTATCGAATTCACAACCTCCCACCTCCAACATTTCTCCGATTCATCTACACAGTCCTCTATCACTTCTCTTATCAATTACATCACCTGATCCTCTGACAACAGCCTGAAACAAGTCTTGCTTCATCAAATTCCAATCCCTCTACCACTAATATCAATGCCTCCATGAATGTTAATTCAATACCCATTGCCAATTCTTATTCAACCTAGCAGCCTTCTGTAGCTATGCATGATTTTAATCGGCATATTCATACTGACATTGATCACACTGCCCAAACTCTTGTCTCTCCATCCTTAAGTCCTTCCATCAATCTATCCTACTCAAATATTTCAACTCGTTCCTCCCCTTTCATATTTATAATAAAAATCCAAATAAAAATTACTATGTATAAAGCACTTCCAAGTTATTATTTCAAGAACAAAATGTGAAAGGTTATCTATGTATAAAGCTTGCCTATAACTAGAATGAAGGTGACATGCTATTAAGATATATATAAGCATATATAGTATTTAATAGTTAGATTACATGATGAAAGCATGTACATATTTAAAGGCATGCACAGGACATGCCAGTAATGCAAAGCATAGGAATATGTAAAAGAACATGCATTCAAAAAAAATTGTATTCCATTGCACTAAATTAACGCCTGACAAAACAAGGAACATGCATGTGTGAAAAAATTGTGAATGCAACAGGCAATATGAATGTACAAAACCAACAAATATTTTGTTACTATTATTCACGATAAAAACATTAGCATATAGGCATAAACTAAACAATGGAACAAGGAAACAATAGGAGAAGTAAATAATAGGACAAGCAAACAAAGCAACAGAGCTATCTAAACAATAGAAGTAAAATAAATCATATGACAACTAAATAAAGCAACAGACTTTAACTAAACAAAATAAGGAAAGTTAGGCACATGGGTTGCGTGACTCACCTAAGACACATGATAAAATAAATAACAAAGTCTATGGAAAACTAACTTTAGCGTCAGAGAGGGAAATTAATTCAAGCAAATTGCTTTGAGTGGGTGACACCCTTTTTCAAGACATGTACGTATAAAGGAGATGTAAATTAAAACAAAGGATAATCAACAAGTCAATATTATTAAGCTACAGAATTTTAGCATCAGGTATATATTGAAAAAAAAACAAGAGAGCAAGTCCTTATTTTCAAGGAAACATAACTTTTAAAATAAAAGTACGAGGACAAGTAAAAAGGCATACCGGAAAGTCAAGGCAACTCAAAAATTTTACTAGCAGCAAGGATGAAAATTACTAAGCATGGAGCTACATCATAAAACAACATAAAATAAAATAAACAAAACAAAAGGAAGAAAAAATCATGTGTGTTTTCTTTGAGGCAGAAGGACTGAAACTTTGTTTCACTGATTATTTAGAAGGACTGAAACTTTGTTGGAGGTGCAAAAATAAAGTTACAGTTTGTATTATTATTGACTTAATTTTGCTGATTATTTAAAAGAAATATAGTGATAACTATTTGTAATATTATCATTTTCATTTGTTTGTACTATATTTCTAACTTATGTTTGAAACTTTCAGAGCTTCCCAGTCCGGAAAAGAAAATCAAAGAGATTGTGTCTAGCTAAATTAGCTCAAAGTCTTATTGAGAATGGTAGTTGTACAATGTCGAATGACGAAGTGGCTGAAGTAGTCGAGACTCTTCAAGAGCTGAATGCTAGTGCTAGAAGGTCTAAAACTGCCCCCGTCGTTCCCAGTACTTCAACCCACCGTCCAAACTCATAAGCATGTGTAGCCTCAAAATGCAAATAAAAATAAAAACAACAAGCAACAATCCAACACCAATAGAGTCACTAGGCTATCTGCCTCTAAATCAATCTCTTCTTGATGATAAACAATATTGGATATTGGAATGTAAGGGTCTAGATTCCATAATCCATGAAATTAAGCATCTCATCAAAAGCAATAACCTAAGTCTCATTACTATTTCTGAAACTAAGCTCAATGGAGTCCCAACTAAGGCTACAGCTAATCTCATTAACCACAACTAAATTCCCAAATTAATAACCAACCCAACCCACAGTCTAACACTGGTTTTATTAATTCTACAACCTATTTTCAGTAGTAATGTGAACAAAAAAAATGTTACCTCACAGATCAAGCTTTTCTAGTAAGGTATAGCTGTTGTATACTCAAAACCTGTGAAGAAGAGAGTAGTAGCTGGACATTGATGAAGGAAAATATTTGAGTGAAGACTTTTCGAACCAAAAAGGGAGGCACCTGAAAAAGAAACATGAAATGCATTTTTTTTATAATGATCAAAATAAAAACACTCTACAAGAGAAATATTAAGCCTCGGTATTTGCAATCCATTGTCCAGTGTTCATTATACTGTGTTACAAGATCGTACAAAGTTAACCATTCGTAGAAATGCAAGTAACATGAATATCCACTAACATGGTTAGCTTTCAATGTGCTCAGAATATACTAGGCTTGTTTTCTAAAACAAGATGATAGTATTACCATAATAGGAGACCGCACAATACCAAATTGGGCATGCCTTAATAGTTAATTACACTTCATCCTAATATATCATGACTAAAAGAGATATCTTTGTTTCCATTTTCCGCATATGCATAACAGGATGGGGGTATGCATATTAGTTTGAAGCACCAAATAAATTGCATTAAAGAAAGAAAATAATCAGTATAAAATCCACCTTCATTTTCTACATCAAAAGTTCAAGTGTAACCCTATTTGTCACCACAATTTTTGCTTTGTTAGTTAAGTGCCGTTAAAAAAGGAAATCAAGCCTTGAAGATTTAAATTAAAAGCAACAGAATTTAAATTATGCAAACGTAAAATATTACAGCTTCAAACATTCAAATTGTCAATAAGTAATATTGTAGGATCCAAAATTATTAAATAATTAGATACATCTCCCCTTTGTTACTATAAAATTAAGCTGCATCTAAAACAAAATGGATGCATGCTAAATAAACACTTAGTTTTGTTGTATGTTCGTTTAAAATGAAAAGAGGATAGTTAAACATTCCCAGCATCTGTGAAGTTTTTCATAAACAATAAGTACATCTTAATATTTCAACATTTGTGAAAATCCTCATATGTGCAAACTTCATTTAGAATTTGGTTAGCTCAATTCTATATCTAAATAAGTAACTTGTTTAGGGATAGATAAATGGAAGGTACAGGGGACGTAATAATCTCGGCACAAAATCCAAAGCAACATTCCTAAGAATTGGATTCAATACGTATATACAGATCATATTTCAGAATATTTTTTCTTAATTATTACATATATAAACTGTGAATAGATTATACTATATAGGAACGAAAAAATAGATACATATAAATTCTAAGATAGAGAAATAACCCAAGTGCAAATCTGAAGTTGAACTAAAAGGAAAGGGAGAAGACCACAAAACCAGGATTCAGAGCAAGTAGCGTAGTTTTGAAAATGCAAACAACATAATTATTTAACGACGTGAAAGCTTGAAATGAAATAATTTGAAGATTTAACATACCTGAAGCTGTAACTAAATCCACGGGAAGATGTAGAAAATATAAAATATGGATTCTTAGGCCATAAATGGGTTCGATGTTATTTGAGAAGGCATCGAGCAGTGGGGTTAAAGAATGAAGTGGAAGACGATTGATTTTCATCCCCATTAGAGCGGTATTAAGAAAACAAAATGGGCAAAGCGTGCTCCGAAAAACTCTCCCAAAAGCTTCGCATCGAAATCAAAGCCCCAGCCCTCTTCCGCTGCCCAATCTCACTTGAAATCATGCGGTCGCCCATAAGTCTTTGCACCGGCGTCACCTATGACCGTGCCTCCATCCAACGGTGGCTCGATTCCGGCAACACAACTTGTCCTCCCACGATGCTCCCTCTTCCTTCCACAGATTTCATTCCCAACCTCACCCTCCGCCATCTGATCTGGATAAAAGCCTTGGAATTAAGCTGAATTTGAAAGCATTGGAAATTCTCGAGTTGATTTTGGGTTCAAATAGGATCGATGACAAAGCGACGGAGGAGGGAAATGGGGCGATTAATTAGGGCAAAGCGGCGGAGGAGGGAAATGAAAGTAATTTTGGGTGTTTAGTTTTGGGAACGGGGGGATGTTTCTGCACGTAAGTGGATGGTCAACAAATAAAAAAAAAGGAAAACTAAAGAATGGCTATTAACCGTTGCGAAATCAAAACGGCCCATAGCCGTTCCTAAATCATTTACAACGGCTGATAACCGTTGCTATTTAGCAACGGCTCAGAACCGTTGCGATTCTTCCGCATGGAGGAGTTGCAAAACTGCCAATATGGTGTAGTGTGTTAAAAGATACAATGATATTTCTAAGCTATAAGTAAACAACACGTTGTTGATTTTAACGATGTACTTGTGTTAAAATCAGCCTTAGTTGTTTAATACTCAACAATGGATTAATAAATGATGTCTTTTATAGTAAGTATAAAAGATGTCGGGAATGTCCCAAATGATATGCAAAGACACCTTATTAAAATGTTTAATATGGAACATGTAAGATTGATTCCTTTGCATTGGCAAAAGGAATTATCATATATGTTGTGTTATATACGATATCATGATTTTTTTATGTATTTGATACATGAAACAAATATCAAATCCAAATTGATATCACTAACTAGTTGTTTGAATTTCTCGTGTATTTATGAAATACTAGAGAATTGTTTACAGAAACATAAATTCCTTATGAAGGAATGTTCAGACTCAAACTTTCACAAGTAATATTGAGTATAATATGTCAGTAACATATCTTTAAATTGGAAATGTTCCAAATGAAAGACCATGGCTGAGTCAATGAAAAATGGCTAGGTACATCATCTTGAATAGTACCGCAATAAAAATAATGTAAATAAAAAATATAAGTGCACAAATTTATAACTGAGCCGATTCCAAATGTTGAGGATCTCATGACAGAGTTATATGATAATAATGTCGTAATATAGTTTGTAATAGAATTTAGAGCTCACTCGAAGTCGAGAGACATACTCTGAATTGTTCCACATGATAAAACACTTTACCACCATCGAAGAAAGTTGATTGACAGAGTAGATAATCAAAACATAATAGCATACCCATTCACAAAGGGCCTGACCTAATTGGTTTTGAGAAAACCGATTGAAGAAGTTGGAATAAGATTCCATAATTGACCCCAAGTGCAAGTGGGAGATTGATAGAGTTACGGGTATGCCCTAGGGGCAATTATGTAATTTGTTACATATATCTAACTCGTTGACCAATCTTGTTCGAAATAAAGGTATTTTCTTTCTATTATACACTTGATATAATGTGGTTATATTAATTAATAAATTTAATTAAAAGTATATTTAATAGAAAATCCATAAATGGTACGTTTTGGTGATAGTGGTGACAAAATGTTGTAACCGGGAGTAATTTATCACAATGAAACAAATGTACCATTTTAAATGTTCCTAGTCAAGATGCATCGAGACTGGATATCGATGTACCCGTTGAGACTAGAGTATGTAACGCTCTCCAAATGTTGGGCAGTGTATTACTCATGACTGCTGAGGGGCACCAAGGGGTTACGTACGATAGCTATTGGATAACTATGGAACGACTCACTAGATAGTTTTCTGTTTGTTAATATAACTAAGGTCAAATAGAAAATATCAATGTGTCAAATTTACACAATTCTTTCGACGTGAGAATACTGTCAACCTTCAATATGAAAACTATGCTTTGATTATAGTCAAATCATGGAATGACATCCATCAAGTGATTATAGTTGGGTCGAGTGGAACTATTGGAAGGAAGATACTATTCAAGAGAGGATTCGTCACTTCAGTTATATGAGGTTAGTATCATGGTAAACTCAAGTCAACCCAAAGTCAAAATCTCTAGCTAGATAATAATTGTTATTATTGAACCAAGAATTTTGTGTTTGGACTATAGAGTTGAATATGGACAATATTGGAATTTTGACCATTACCAAATTACATAAATCCAAAGTGATACAGTTTTTGACGAAGAGAATTGGTGTATATAAATGTCACTAACGAGTAACGCTTATTAAATTAAATAAGATTTCACTGAAGATGAATAAGCGATAAATTTGGCCATAATTTCGCACCACTTGCTAAGTGACGTGTGAACGTTAACATTCGAATAGTTCGGTGTTAATTGCTGCCAAATTTACACCCAAGAGTTACACAACCGAAATGATGAATTCCCTTAAGACCGAATGATTTAATTAGTTTATAATTATTACAAATAAATTAAATAAATTAATATTTATGAAATATTAATTATAAAAAATTGAATATGGTTTGAGAGATAAAAATTGTTATATATTTATAATAGTTATAAATGTACCAATCGATATACGATATCGATAAGCTATTAAATTAGATTTTAATTGCGTAGCATTTTGGCTTGAGCTTAAATGGGTTTAAAGCCCATCATTAGGGCTGAAAATTTTGGTTTTGACAAGTTATTGGAGGCGGCTAAAACTTAGGGTTAGACCTAGAGATGGATGGCTAAGATTAAGAGAGAATAGGTAATGAGATTGTCCTAATATCTCTCTTGTACAAGGCTATATATATGGATCTCTAAACCCTTAATCAAAAATAACTTTTTGCTACCATAATTCTCAAGTTTTCTGGCCGAAACTAATCCCCATATCAGTTCTAAAAATCTCAAATCAATTCAAGTTAAGTAAAAGCACTATTTGATAGAAAAGGTCGACGATTCCAGACTTGCAATCTGACGATCGAGCATAACTAGAGAAGGTAATCCAGTATATGTTGCATAACAACAAATGTTATTTTCTATGTTCTAACCATTGTGGATGCAGGTGCACAGTATATGATTAGCATGTTTTGGTTAAGATACTAGTGAGCGGAAAACCCGTTCCGCTCAGCGACATGGTCTCACCAAATATCTATTTGGTTCGAGATGGTAGGTTATTATTCACACTATACTGTTGTCTGACTCGAAGTTTTTGTTTTCCCCCTTAAACTCTCGGATACTCAGTTGAGTAGGCTGGGAGTAAGGGTTCTTAGGTTTCCAGTTAGACGAATAAGCTTTCGGAGACATACAGGAGGCAATCTAGCTATTAGGAGCTTTATCTAATTCCAGTGTATAGTTTGGTTTTGTCTATTTGGATGTAATGACAAAGTTGTATAATTGTCGAGCATTTGACTCTGATCAACCAAAGGGGCATCTTCATATGTCGCTCTTGGAGTATTTTGTATAGTTATACTTTCTCTGAACGTGGAATCGCAAATTGGATTATGTAATGAATATGAAATCATATTTTGAAATGCAATGTAAAAGTTATTTCTATTTTTGAATTTTTTTCATATTCATGTTCTTCTGATTATTGATAAGATTAACATAGCCGCATTTATCGTCGAGAATTAATAACTATAGATGACTGCAGGATCCGTAGCGGTTAGTTTTGGGCCTTAGAATGATGGATGTTACAAGTTTAATGGTTGCATATGGTTGTTAAGCATGTGAGGTAACTATGGTTGATTATCCTTTGATTCGTTTGGGGATTTCGAGGGTGAAACTCCTAAAGAGGGAGAGTGTATTGATTCGTATTTTAGGTATTTAAGGATTGTAAAATATTATTACTTAATTTATATGAGGTCTTATGACTCTAAAATTTTGAGAAATGACTGCTGGGAACATTTTCCATCATTAGAATTTTTGTTACGCATTTCAAACTCAGAAATTCTTGTAAGGCCTTTAACTTTTGATAGGGATCAAATTAGGGTCTAAAAACACTTCCATTATATCGAGCTTGTGGCAGATCTTTCCATAGAGTGGTCATAATAGTAAAATGGACTTACCTTTTAGGAGATATAGCATTTTTAAATTCTGCTTGCTACTGAACAAATTAGTGGGCAATTAAACTAAGCCCGTACTTAGGCCTACTAATTATATGGGGAATTGTGCCTAATTGGGGTAGTTGGGACAAAACCAAATCATTTCCCACTTTCCCAAAATAATTCCAGACCTTCATTAGCTTTAAATTAATCAAAATGTTCATCTTTTCCTTACTAATCTTAGCCAAATCCATCATTAGAAGGGTAATTGACAATGGGGATCATAGATTCATCATTTTGGTTCTTGGGAATTCATGCTCTTAGCTGTTCATATCGGATTTAGGATCTAAAGTGGTTATTTAGGTATTGGGCGAGTGATTCTTTATCTTTCACTATTCTATGTTTGTTCATATGGTTAAAAATGATGTTTTTGATATTATTTTCATGTCAAAAGGATTTTTAAACCTTAAATTAACATCTAAAATATGTTTAATTTAAGATGATAGAAATGGATTTTATATGGTTTAGTAACCCCTTTTGATCATGTTGTAATTTTGATGCAAAACTAGATCTAGGCTAAATCTTGTATGTTTATCATGTTTGGAATGATTGTATATGTTTGATGAATGCTTATGAATGATATGTATGTTTGAATGAATTGCATTGATATGATTTGTTAGTGTTTTATTGAAGTTAGGAAAGAGGTCGTTGCATTAGGTGAAACGAAGGCAAAAAGGATCATAATTGGATGAAACTTAGAGAAGGGGTTTGGAGGATGTATTGAGCTTGTACTTCAGGTCGTAGGTGATTTGGGTAGAGGATTTCAATTCAGTGACACCTGAATTCAGGTCAATGGAGTTGCTTTAGGTTAGGGTTAAAGACTTCGAGTTATGCTTCAGGCAAAGTGCTGGGATTCCTGGAGTGTGCCTTAGGCCGAAAATGGGAAGATCTTCATATGGAGGTAAAGGAAAATTCAGGTTGGGGTGAGGAATTACTTCGGGCCAAAAGGGGTGAAGTTTCAAGGAGTGCTTCAGGGATTTGATGGAGTGAAATGTTGGAAGTGGAAAGCCAAAAATTAGCTAAGTATGGAGCTCGGTACCGATCACTTCAGATCAGTACTGATCACTCATATCGGTACCGACCTCTTTTCCAAGCGATATAAAGGGTTTGGAGACTTGAGGTTTGAGTAGTGGAGGTAGGGGACTTAAGGAAAGCAGAAGGATCAGAAATGGGTCAAGTATTCAAAGGGGCATTGATCACTTCAGATCAATACCGACCTGAATGTGTGGGTCCAATTGAGGCCAAACTTCTAGGGGATGCTTAGGGGCTTTACAGATCGTGCTGAAGGTGTTTGTTTGCTCGCTTGGGGTTCTATGGGGATGTAGTAGCATGACTAAGAATGATTGCTTTAGACTTCGATATTGGTACCTCAATGGTGAATAGGGTGAGGTTCCGACGATGGCAGGTCGATGTGAAAAGGCGCCATAATAATGATTATCCACAAAAGGGTGGGTTCTCGGAAGGGTGGTCCGTGGATAGAACGATGAATGGTTCTATCGTAGAAAGAAAGTAGTGTTGAATGATTCCTTAAGGATAATGGAAACTATATGGAGCAAGGATTGGGGTTGGATACGCGTGCTAAGGGATCGCTGATACTCGGAGTGTTTTTTAATGTACTCAAAAGCTGGGGTATTGTGAAGATGCTCATTGGATACTTGGAATGGCTACTACGGACCGGTGGAATGGATCCGTATACCCTGGACCGATGAAATGAGTCTAGTGATAGTTTTTGGATGTGAGCACATACACTGAAAACCAGGATTTATCCATTAATTCCTGGTAGAGGAATAATCATGCGAATTATTATATGCCAAGAGCACATTGAGTGGCAGTGAGGATTATTTGATGGATGCTAATATGTTTTGGTTGTTTCTCATGTAGCCTGTCACTCTAGGGTGGTCATCTGAGGTAGGTACTGTGGATATGGATACCCGAACACATATCATTGTGATTAGGTTGTAGTACACCCTTATGATGTTCGTAGAGTAGCATATTATGTTTGTTATGTGCTAACTCTTTAGTTGTAGGGACATGTCAGGTATGGTTCATATACCCACGTTCCTTACTATATCGACTTATATAGTATTTTAAGAACATTTATTGCTCATGTCAGACTGTTATCTGACTCGAGGTTTTATGCTTTGCTTCTTATTATCTTAGGTACTCTTAAATGAGTAGACTAGATAGCAGGTTCAGGTGAAAAGCGGTGGATGTGCAGAGGACGAACTGATTGGAGCTTTCTCATATTATATATGGATGTACTATTGCTTATTCTATTGTGAAACACTACAGAGCCTAGGCAGTGTTTGCTTTACTATTGAGATAGTTTATTTGAGTTTATTTCCCTTTATATAAACTCTATTACTATGTTGTGAATTGGTGCTCTAATAATTGGTTCACTTTGTTATTGCTTTTTCTCCTGTTTTATATCTAGTATGACTATTATATTTTATTTGATGTGCTGTGAGATATATGATAGATTCTGTGATGTTTTTTATTTGTTTTCAACCCTTGGCAATCGTCCTATATCAGCCAGGCACTCAGCAATGCATTATTTTGTTATGTTGGGTGGGTGCCGGTGGTATAGGGCGGTCTTCACACTACACATGGAAGGGAGCATTGATTGGCTCGTGCATCCTCATATAGCATAATACCACAGACGTAGGAATCGAGACCACAGTGTGGGCGGTAGTGCCATCTCTCCGATAGTGTCCCAAACATCGAAGGGATCATTGAGTGGCTCGTGCATCCTTGTGGGGGCATCACTATGGATTCTAGCTTCGGAATCACAATAGAGTAGCTGCGCCCATCTTGGCACCAGTGCCTCTCCCCGCTAGAGGGGGGATAACATCATGCGCAAACGAATTGGGCCCTCGACATGGTTGGTCGCACGATTTGTTTATTGATGCCTCGACATTAATTGACTCGTGCATCCTCATGGAGCAGAACACCATGGACACAAAAATAGGGACCACGACATAGCGGTCGCACTATATTTACGAAGATGTCCCCAACGGAAGAGAGCGCTGAGTGGCTCGCACATCATTGTAGGGCAGCACTTTGGATGCCAGCTTTAGGTTATAGCGTGGGTAACCGCACCCATTTTAGCATCAGTTCCTCGCCCCGCTAGATGGACTGGAAGCATCACGGACAAATGAATCGATATCATGGTGTGGGTGGTCATGCCATTTGTTTGTCGATGCCTCCGCATGAAAGGGGGGTTTTGATTGGATTATGCATCCTCACAGAGTAGAACATAAAAAATGAAGGAATCAAGATCGTGGCATGCACGGTTGTGCCATCTTAGCGACAATTTCCCTTGCATGGAAGGGAGTGTTGAGTGGCTCATTCATCCTTGCGGGGCAGTGCAATGGATGCTAGCTTCGGGGTTACTTTGTGCTTAACTGCGCACATCTTGGCATAAATGACCCACCTTGCTAGGGGAACAAGCAACATCATGGGCGAATGAGTTAGGAAGACGGTGTGGATGGTCATGCCATTTGTACGTCGATGCCTCTGCATGGAAGGGAGTTTTGATTAGCTCTTGCGTACTCATGGAGCAAAACATCATAAACGTCGAAAGTAGGACCATGATGTGGCGGTAGCTCCATCTTTCCGACGTTGTCTTTGTTATGAAAGGGAGTGCCGAGTGGCTCGAAGATCCTTGACAGGAAGTTTTGGCATTCCCCAGCATAAGAGGGCCTTGCATGGTTTGTCTTGGTCGGATAGCATTAGGTAGCGAAGTTTCCTAGCCGGGAACAGAGCGATCTGTGGCTCATCTTCGTCAAATAACTTTATTATTGCTTTAATTGTACGATGGCTTTCTAGGAATTTTTTCTTTTACATTTATCATTGCCAAAAAAGTCATTTTATAATATTTTTATAACACTAATTTTAGTATTAGCAACAAAATTCTTCTTGCTTTATAATTTCAGCTTACAAGGACCTAGATATAATAGGTTCGGAGATGCTCCAGGTTCCAAGTTCGTGGAACATGAGTGTTATCTAGGTGTAAGAGGGGGTACGCCCTAGTGGGCCAGTGCAACACTAACCACATACGAGCCTTCCGACTTAGGCCCCAATACTCTTTTGGTTGGATTTTTTGTATTTACAAAGATTTGGTGCAAAACTAGGTCACCGATGATGATTTGGTGAAGCTTTTCCCTTACATTTGTAATGTTTGGCTATCTTCTTTTTGTAGCTTTGATGCAGAGCTCACTCTCCGCCCTTCTTTTATCCATGGCATCAAGCCCGAGCCTCAATAGTTTTCATTCTGTTTGAGGTCATGAGTGAGGAGCCAGATGGATGGGATGTCTAGTTCAACAGGTCATATCTATAGGCTAGCGAGAAAGGAGAGCATTCGGTTGAGGTTCGTCTCAAGGACCGGTACGACCTAAGGAGAGCGGGAGGTCTTCGACACCATTTCACTTCGCATTTGTGAGTCACTTCTTCAATATTGCATTAATGGCCTTGTTTACCTCTTTAACTTTCCCGTTTACTTGTAGGTGGGCAACCAAGGAAAACACTTCTCAATCCCATTTCTCTCGTAGAAACCATGAAATAGGCCCTCTCAAACAGCGTATCACCGTCAATGATTGTTATCTTTGGAAGTCTGAAGTGGTAGACGTTGCTTTGGGTTATAAAGTTCACAATTTTGGGCATGGTGACCCCTGTGACGATCTCCACCTCAACCCACTTCATGAATTAGATGATTGCGACGATGACGATTGTATCCCCTGTTGGGGAGCTTTCCAATCAGTATTGAACAACCATGGGGAAGTCATGGTAGTTAGAAAGTTTGGAGAAGCTCTAGGGATCTTGGGAAATGGCTGACATGGTCGCATTTCTTGACGTAGTCCATCACATCTTTGATCATGGTTGGCTAATAGTAACCTTAGCAGACTTCTTCATTTTTATGCAAAACTGAAGGAGAACAGAGTACCCCCGTCGGTATAGCTCCCCATCCATGATTGTGTAGTGGGGTACCTGGTAAAGTATTTTCGAGCTACTTTCCTGTTTATGGGAAAGTCAATGCCCGTAAGGTAATGTAGCAGCAGATTCATCCAGGTGTTGGTATGGGCTTCGTCAATTTCCAAGGCGGTTGCCCTAACTCGAAACAAGGGGCGGTCCGCGCCTCTAACAAGACCTAAGGAATACTTTCTTCGAGGTCAATGTAACACCTCGTAATTTTTATGATAATTAATTTAAAAGGAAATTAATTAATAAATGATAGCGTCGCAAAATGAAAATTTTATAGACATCAGAATTTGGCCATGATACTTGCACCATTGGGTTCGTGGTGATTTTTCGATCAATTTTCTTGTATACATTTTTCCAATCGAAGTTCAAAAGAAAAGGTTATTAACTTTGAAGTTTTGGAATCAAAAATAATTATGTATGTAATTAAGGAATAATAATCATTAACTAACACTAATTATAGATAGTTAAACTTAACAGATAGTTAACGTTAGCTTAAATATTAAGAAAATTATAATAGGAAGGAACTGATATCAATCGAACAAATAAGGAACGAAATTGAAGAAAATCAACGCTAGTTAATTAACATGTTAAATAACCTACAAGTCGACCCATAAGTCACTTAAGTCAGAAGGTCAGTGAGAATAATTATAAACTTTTGTATAATATTAGATTTATATTGTTGTAGATCTATTCCTACATGCCTGAAATATAAATTGGAGTTGTAGGCTAGACCTATACACATGCAATGAAATTATAAACTCTGCCTACATATTCTTTCTTTTAGCAAAGCTAGCTGGCTTTATAGTGGGTCATGCCACTATTATAATAAAATGAAACATGTGTCTTGCACATGCACAGAACAACTATGATGGTTTTATAGTAGCCATACCACTAAAAATAAAAATATAAAATATAGCATAGGAGTTAGGAAGCATGCCTAAATTACTTACATCCATGACTATCCCCACTCAAAAGAAAAGGCACTACTATAATCATCGGCCTAGTTTGGATCAATTGACATGAACAAACCCATAGAAAAAAAGAGCAAGGTTAAGGACAAAACCAATAGAGGCATTGTTGCAAATGATTATTTATCCCAAGTGGTATCTCAAAATAAATTCTTGTTCACTTCACTAATTTCACCCACCCTATTAAGGGTAAGTCCCTCATCCTCAATGTGATAGTGGAGATGACTACTCTCACCATCAACGTCACTAATGAAATTATGATAAGTATCTCTCTCAAGAGAGTATCTCATGTCAGAAGGAACATAAAGCCAAGATTGCTCCTCAGAGTTCCAAATAATAGAATTAGAAGGAGGCAATATGACTAAAGAAACAACCGGAGCATCAACCACCTCTTGATCCATATGAGTCAAAGAAATTCTAGCTATATGGGGAACTTCTGGCACCCACTTCATAACCGGGGGACGAGGAAGTAGGATCCTATTAGAAAATGGTACAAGAGCAACAATAGACGCAAGAGAACAAGATTCCATTAGGTGGCCAAAAGACTGACAAGATGTGCAAATATCATGTTTCCAACTATATCGAACAACAACCTCGACTTCATGTCCCTCAGCAATTCCGACTTTATGCAAAGAAGGCAAAGGCTTCTTAGGACTAATTTCAATCAAGACTGTGGCACATACTAATTTCTCCTTGACCATAATAGTAGAATCAAAACAATTCACCTTGCCTATTAGGCCAACAAGCTAGTCAAACCCAATCATGAGTTGCAAAATAGAAGCGATGTGAGAGAAGTGCACCAAGAAAGGTATAGATAATACCTGTGCCTTTGCCTTATCCACCGACGGACTCTAGGGAGTGATAATGAATAGCTTCCCAGCTATAAGAATCGGATCGGGTTCTAGCACATGTAGTCTTTCATCACTTCTTGAAAATTAAAAAAACATAACATTATCAAAATGCACGCTAAGGCTACCTCTAGACTTCCATACTTCACTACAACGCGTTTTAACCAGATGATAAGGTGGGTTAGAATCCAAGAAAAAACCAACTAACCAATAATAAATGCATGCTGCAAGATTTTAACGGAAGGAACCATCACACCATCGATCTCAACGTTGTCAAACAAATGGGGAGTATAGATTCCAACATTTTTTGGCAGTTAAGAAAATAAGGAGGACCATTTCGAAGCCTCAACAGGCGAAACCTGGGCCTGTTTATTGAGTTTATCATTTTTGCAAACATCACCTGATCTTGGAACACGTCCAACCACATTAGCAATATCACCGAATACGTGTACCACAACTAATTTAGAGGACACACTGTCAGAATCAGCTGGGTGCAAGATAACATGAGAGGATGAAAAGATTGACGAGGCATGGCATTATTACATGCACCAAGAGTGCACACAGGATTTAGTGTTTTTACATTCAATGTTCCATTATCTTCGACCGAACTAACATTAACTACTTCATTTCCCACACCATACTCATCTTCGGCAGCCAACCTAACACCGGCATCGTATCTCCTCATCGCATCTCAGATTGACCAATTCCTGCTGCCAAAAGGTAGATAATGGATTGACAACACCATCCAATTTATCAATTGCTAAGCATGGCTTGGTTATGTCAATTCCAGAAACCAAGTTCGATAATTCTTTAATTAATGGGGATCCCAACGGGGCAGCTGTAAGAGGCGGAATTAGGTCAGCAAGTGAAAGGCGCTGGTGTTCATCAAAGACAGAAGCAATATTCACTAGAGTCGAAGCAAAGACCGGATCTGGGTTTGAAGTTGAAAAAGTTTTTCTAGATCTGGTCGCTGAGCGACGCTCAGAAAGAGCGGGAATAGATGACTTCTTAGGACGTGACATGAAGGGATAGAGGAGGAAATAATGTCGAAGGGGGAGGGGAAGGAAGCAGAAAACAAAATATGGAAAAATAATAATAGACCATGAAATTATAAATGATGTAATATGCCTACATATTCTTTAATTATATGAATATAATTCTAGGAAAGATTTAAGTATTAGCAATCTCTAAATTTATTATTGAATAATAATAGATCATGAAATTATAAATGATGTAATAATTCCAGATTTGTTATTTAAAATGGATATTGAAAAATAAGAATGTAAAATAATGAAATCACAATAAGATTTTAGGGGTTTAAGTGGTATTTTAATTTGTTGGAATCTAAGATGTTGCAATGTGAATTTCTATATATTATCAAATTTAAAATAAATAAACAGTGCGTCGTTTAAAATGACAAGTAATACACATAAAAAGAAAGAGATTGATAAAATATGGATGTTTACCATATTTTGTACCGTCTATTTCAATAACCACAGAAATGGATAATTTCTTGTAATATCAAACGCAATACAAACCTCCCTTTTTTGATAAGATATAGAAATTTACATTGTAAATCTTTTCATTGGGAGAGACGTAATTCCAATGCATTAAAATACAAAAAATCCCTAAGTGTTAATAAAGTGATATAAACGTGATAAGAATATTTTAAGGGAATAGATGCGCGATATAATAAAAGATGGGAATTAAATAAGGAAAAGACATTAAAGAATACAGAAGAATAAATTAAATGTTCAAAAGGGAACAGTAATAGGAACTGGGAAAAAGGGTAAAAGAATGTAAAAGACATTGTAAATTTTTTAGAAAGAAAGCGGTAAATAGTATTAAACCAAGTAAGATATAAACGCATAAAGAGTAAAGAATTATATTTCATGATAATTATAAAGGCAAACTAATTAAGTAAGAATGAATCTATATATATATATAGACACACACACACGCACATTTTGAGAGTGGAACTCTCTCTTGAGGGTGGAATCCCATAACAATGGAGTTGATATGTGAGAGTGGTTAACCAATGTTAAACTTCATTTCATAATTTGTTTTGGACCTATAGAAATTGAAGATCTATTCTGAAAGGGCGTGTTTACTAGTGGGCACAACAATGTTTTTCAATCTCAGTGCCTGATATTATTTAGAGTTATAATAACCGAGAGACTCAAAAGGAGAATCAAGTTCTAAAAAGCAGAAGTGTTCTAACAGATTTGGCAATTTTTGATTAAAATATTAAGTCGAAATTTCAACTTCTTTTAACGTGATGAATCAAGAATACCAGTCGCGGATGCAAAGGATTTTTTTGATGCTTTCTATTGGTAAAGGACATCATGCCTGGAGTATTTCAAAATGATACCGCTGCCTTCGGAACACCAGCAGTAGTTACTACTCAAGATTTACAAAGCATAATGAATCGCGTGTAAGGAGTGGTTTTATATGTTCTATTCCTGGCGACTATCCAAGATAAGATGAGTTGCGTTAGGAATTGTGATTAAAAGCCATTGAAAGATCTGGTACTGAAGCGCGCGTGAGTATCCTATGATAACAAACGGGGATACGTCACCGAAGCGAAGTTCTGTTCAAATTTGTGATTGATGAACTACTAAATTATCGCCTAGATTTCATTTAATTTTCTTGAAGGCTATGGTAGCAAAGAGCGAGTAAGCAAATTATAGTCTACGATCTAGTATGCTACTACAGCAAAGAGGACACGACAGAGTTGCCCTGTGTCGAACAGAGACGAAGCGGTTTAACAGGTGGTTATTAAAAATTGAAAGTTTTGAATAGCTACGTTGTCATGTACCTACGGTTAATGGAAGAGGTGTGGTCACGTGAGTGTGCATGCAGTTATTCAGACGTGCATGAAGGAGTCATCACAGCTGATTATGGAAAAGGCAAAGCCCACAAATGTAACTATCTATTGGGCTGATTGATAAGGTCTAAATTGGAGTTAAAATTTATAAGTGGGCCTGCTTGAATCTAATATTTGGGCATATGAAAGGTTGATGCAGCGTAGAAGTGGAGTAAGGCTCACATTTTTTATATAGATTTGTATGTTTTAGGTATTAGTAACTGAGCTGGTTTTGGGTAGAATCGATGGATAAAGGAGACTATAATTATAAGGTTGTGTATTTGTGTTTGCTGCATTGTATTAATGCATGAACTATGTTTGGTACTTATTAATAAATGAACCCATTTTCAAATATATGTATGTATGTATGTATGTATGTATGTATGTGTATATGTATATAGCCATAAGTATGCGTTTATGATGGGTGTGAACTATTAAAGTTAATAAATTATTAAATGAATAAGAATGAGATAATATAATAGGTTGGAATGCGAGGTCAGTAGTGCTACACAATAGAAGCCTGCCCAATGCAAGGGGCTACCAGTAATTGTGAATACATTGCACTAATGTGAGACATATCCAATCATAGGACCTATGAAGAGTATACGATTGCGTATAAATAAAAGAATACCCAAATAGAAAAAGGAGTATGCTTCAATAAAATATGAAAGGGGGTATTTCCTTGATTGTAATAGGCAATCTAAATCTTATGGTGAGTGAAGAACGACTGATGCAGCCCAGAATGATACCCAGATTGATGAAATGTTAGGTCGCGAACGACCTAGCGACTTACGAGCTAACGAGCTAAGAGCTTCTTTAGGTCGCGAACGACCTAAAGCACATACCGCTTCTTTAGGTCACGAACGACCTAATTCACATGCCGCTTCAGTAGGTCGCGAACGACCTAATTCACATACCACTTCAGTAGGTCGCGAACGACCTAACAATAAGTCGCTAATTCTCGAAGGTCGCTGGGAAGATAGGTTGCTGGATGTTAAGTCATTGGAAGGTAGGTCGCGAGAAGGGTCCTGAAGCTGGGTTGAATTTTGTTGCCGCTACTCTTTAGGTCGCTCGAGCGAGCTAACGACCTAATGCCACATATGTTACTATGACTTAAGTCGCCTGGAGCTTAGGTCGCGTGTGTTGTCTGTTAGGTCGCTACGTGCATGTACTAGGTCGTTTCTGTGTTGTAACGTGTTTGTTGTTGATCAGTTAGGTCGTTGATGACCTATGTTAGGTCGGTGAAGGCGTCTGTTGTGTTGTAATGTTTTAGGTCGTAGGTGTTAGGTCGTTTCCGACCTAAGTGTTGTACAGATTTGTGTTGTGTGAGTTGTAAGCCTATAAAGAGGCGGGTGGTTTCATTTGTAACTCTAAGTTGATTTTGAATAAAAACTTTTGTTTGTTAGCGTTGTGCTTTCATTAAATTGGTAGTTGAGTGTAATCTCCTATCTCCACATTCGGCATTCGAGTGCGCTCGAATCAACGACTGCTGAAGCCGATTCATGGAATCAAGTGCGCTTGATCAACGTCGAAGAATCGTAGATCTTTAAACACGGTATCGTGCGCGATCAACGTGTTTGGGATAGCTAGAATCCGACATCTTTGGATCAACAAATTTGGGCCATTCGGTATCTTCTATTCCATCGATTGCTACTTTCACCGATTCTTCCTTTTTGTAATCTGCTGCTGCATCATTTGGTATCGGAGCTAGACTTAGCCAATCTTAGCTAAGCCGAGTCTTGGAGCCAATTCTTATTCAAGTGTTTGAGCCGTGCATCATATTTGAAGTTCAAGGCCGAGAGTTTGAAGTTGAAGGCCGTACATCATTTGGTATCATTTTGAAAATCCAAGCCGAGAATTGAAGTGTTTGTGAAGTTTCGAATCATGCCGCCAAGAAGAGCTAATCGCCATCAAAACGTTAAAGCATTGTATAGGAGAGAAGAGGCCGATGAGATGGAGCAAAGAATAAACGAAAACTTTAATGAGAAGCTCAATGAAGGGATTGGTCGATTAGAGAAGATGATGTTGGAGATGAATCAAAATCAGAGAAGGGTTTCACCTGAATCTAACCATGGGGGAAGTAGAGTTTCACCACATTCCAATCGAGAGAGAAGTATTGATAATGATCATAGAAGTGTGAGCCGAGACTGTTATGGGAATGTTGATGATCGAGATCGTGATAGGGATATGAATGATCGTAATCGGAGGAATGTAGGTAGAAGGGATGTTGGTGGAAGAAACGATGGTAGTAGAGATGTTGGTGGTCAGGATCGACATCGATATACATCAGATTTTGAAGAGGAGTTTGATGGTGGTAGTGTTCATGGACGAGGACGAGGACAAGGAAGAAATCAGTCGGAGTATGATCACAAGTGGGAGTCTGGGATGAAAACTAAAATACCGGAATTCAAGGGAGGTATGCAAGCCGAGGAGTTTCTTGATTGGATAGCTTATTTTGAGGAAATTTTTGACTTTAAGGAGGTTCCGGAGGATCGTAAAGTGAAGTTGGTTGCTACTAGGTTGAGGGGGAGAGCTATGGCATGGTGGCAGCAAACCAAACTGACTAGAGAGCGGATGGGGAAGTCAAGGATTGTTGCTTGGGAAAAGATAAAGAAATTGATGAAGGCTACTTTCTTACCCTACAATTACCAATCACTAATGTATCAGAGATTACAAAACCTGAGGCAAGGGATGAAGTCTGTTACTGATTATGCAGATGAGTTCTACCAGTTGATTGCTCGAAATGACATTATGGAAACAGAAGAACAATTGACCGCTAGGTTTGTAGGTGGACTTAGAACACAGATCCAGGATATGGTAAACATGTTCGACCCTAGATCTGTGGCAGAAGCACATCAAAAAGCGTCTGGGAGAAACAAGGAAGACGTGGGGGAGGTGTGCTTCCAGGTTTTACGGGGCAGAACAAAGGAGCGGGTAGTAGTTCTAATGTTCCTAAAGCATCGAATAAGCCGGTTGTTCATGAAATGTCTAGACCAAAAGTCAACACCAATTTCAAATGCTATAACTGCCAGGAAGTGGGTCACAAGAGCAACGAATGTCCGAAATCGAAAAAGAGAACTATGATTGTTGAGGTGGAAGATGAGGATGTAGAAGAAGATCTCAATTCACGACGTGATGAGGAGGAAGAAGAAGTGTCGGGAGACAAGGGATGTAATCTGATGTTACAGAGATCTTGTTTAACCCCGAAGCAAGAGGAGTCGAGTTGGTTGAGGAGTAACATTTTTCAGTCAACGTGCACTATATTGGGGAAGGTCTGTAAATTTGTCATTGACGCTGGGAGTTGTGATAATATAATTTCAACGGAAGCTGTGAGGAAGTTGAAGTTGAAAACGGAGAAACATCCTAGTCCTTATAAACTTGCTTGGTTGAGGAAAGGAGGAGAAGTGAAAGTGGAGAGGCGAGCTCATGTTCCATTTTCTATTGGGAAGAAATACAAGGATGAGATTTGGTGTGACGTGGTTGACATGGATGTTTGCCATTTGCTGTTGGGAAGGCCGTGGCAGTACGATCGTGAGGTATAGCATAATGGTCGAACAAATAGTTACAGTTTCTTATCCGAGGACATGAAAATCACTTTAGTTCCGAAGAAACGACAGTAGAATGAGAACAAGCTGGAGGAGATTGAGGAATTGAAGACTTTGTTGTCCTTGCAGGAGTTCGTGGAAGAGGTAGATGAGAGTCCTGAAGTTTTTATGTTGATTGGACATGAAAGTAGTGAAGTTACTGAAGTTCCAGAAGAAGTGAAGCCAGTTTTGGAGGAATTCAAAGATGTGTTTCCAGAAGAGTTACTGAAGGAGTTACCACCACTTAGAGACATGCATCATCAGATTGACTTGGTGCCTGGTGCTGCATTGCCTCATAGACCACATTATCGGATGAGTCCAAAAGAACACGAGGAATTGAGAAGGCAAGTAGAGGAATTACTGGAACAAGGGGGTGTTCAGGAAAGTTTAAGTCCTTGTGTAGTGCCAGCTTTGTTGGTACCAAAGAAGGATGGAACATGGAGAATGTGCACAGATAGTAGAGCATTGAATAAGATTACAATGAGATATCGATTTCCTATGCCGAGACTAGATGATCTGTTGGATCAGTTGAGCGGTGCTGGTGTGTTTTCGAAGATTGACTTGAAAAGCGGATACCATCAGATTCGTATTAAACCAGGTGATGAGTGGAAGACTGCTTTTAAAACTCGGGAGGGTCTGTACGAATGGCTGGTGATGCCGTTGGGATTGTCAAATGCTCCGAGTACATTCATGAGAGTCATGAACCAGATTTTTCGACCGTTTATCGGGAAGTTCATAGTGGTATACTTTGATGACATCTTGATCTACAGTGGAAACACTGAAAAACACCTACATCATTTACGGGAAGTGTTATTGGTTTTACGACGTGAGGAATTTTATGCTGCAACGAAGAAGTGTACTTTCATGACTACAAGTATTCTATTCTTGGGTTATATTGTGTCGAAGGATGGTATTCAAGTTGATCAGAGTAAAGTTGAAGCTATTCGAAATTGGCCACAGCCTAAGACAATAACAGAAGTGAGGAGTTTTCATGGTTTAGCATCATTCTACCTAGGGGTGCACACAACCCATACTCAACCCGACCCAACCCACCAACCCGACCCAACCCACATAAACCCGACCCAACCCATCTTAATTCGGGTCGGATATGGGTTACAATTTGTAACCCATACTATATACGGGTCGGGTGAAATATTTTGTTCAATCCAACCCTATTTTAACCCAACCCAATCCTATATAAAAAACTAATTTAATATCAGCCAATGTAAAATTAGAACAGTCAAAATCTGAAATAAAATTTATGTATTCTCGAATAAATATACCAAAAAATCATATTTGATGTCAGTCCAAAATACATAGGACTGACTAAGAGATTTCGAAGAGCATTTAATGTATTTTGAAATGAAATTCTTACTCTAATATGTAGTGAATTAATTTCGTATGATGTATTTTATAATGAAATTCTAATAAATATGTGTTGTTGTGAATCAGTTATATTTAATTTATGCTAGCTAAAATTTGATATTTTAAGCTGAATATTTTAACATTATATTTTAATTTTTTCTTTATATTCTCATTTTTGTATTAGAATAATGTAACCCAACCCTACTAAACCCGACCCAACCCATACTTTAACCCAACCTATATCCAACCTTATATAGGGTCGGATATGGGTTGAACTACCTTTAACCCATACCTATACGGGTCGGGTGAAGTATTTGGTCAAACCCGACCCAACCCATACTTTGTGCAGCCCTAATTCTACCGAAGGTTCATTCCGCACTTCAGTAGCGTGATGGCACCAGTTACAGAATGTATGAAAGGGAAGAAATTTGTTTGGACTGAAGAGGCTGATTCTGCTTTTCAGAGAATCAAGACACTCTTGACCACAACGCCCATTCTTAGATACCCAGATTTTCAGTTACTCTTTGAACTACATACTGATGCGTCCAAGGTTGGAATTGGGGGAACGTTGAGTCAAAGGGGTCATCCTATTGCTTACTTTAGTGAGAAACTGACGGGAGCCAAAACGAGATATAGTACTTATGACTTGGAATTCTATGCTATAGTCCAAACCATAAAACATTGGAGACATTATCTATTTCATAAAGAATTTGTGTTATATACTGACCATGAAGCTTTGAAACATTTGCAGGGGCAAGATAAAATTTCAGCAAGGCATGCTTCGTGGGTTGCTTATTTACAATAGTTTACTTTCGTTGTGAAGCACAAATCAGGAGTTACTAACCGAGTTGCCGATGCATTGAGTCGTAGAAATCATTTGCTGATAACTATGCGAGTGGAAGTAGTGGGATTTGATTTATTGCCAGAATTGCTTATTTCAGATTCTTATTTTGCGAAAGTGCTGGATCAGGTGCAGGAAGGGAGTTCTGATGATTTTGTGATGAAAGATGGTTTTCTATTCAAGGGAAACAGATTATGTATACCCGAGTGCAGCTTACGAATGAAGATTGTGAAAGAGTTGCATGAAGAAGGACATGTGGGAAGAGACCGTACATTACAGTTGATTTCACAGTCATATTTTTGGCCTTCTATGAAGAAAGAGGTTGGAAGATTTGTGGAGAGATGTCATATTTGTCAAATTTCCAAAGGGACAGCGACGAATGTGGGTTTGTATATGCCATTACCCGTGCCTGCCAGACCATGGGTTGATATCAGCATGGATTTTGTGTTGGGTTTGCCTAGAACTCAAAGGGGAAATGATTCTATATATGTAGTGGTAGATAGATTTTCCAAAAAGGCACATTTTATCGCTTGTAAGAAGACAGCTAATGCCGTCCGTGTTGCCGAGTTATTCTTTAAAGAGGTGTATCGCTTACATGGTTTACCAGAATCCATTGTTTCTGATCGGGATACTAGATTTCTAAGTCATTTTTGGCTGAGTTTGTGGAAGATGGTGGGAACAAAGCTAAATTTCAGTAGTGCTTACCATCCGCAGTCCGATGGTCAAACTGAAGTTGTTAACAGGTCTTTGGGAAATTTGTTGCAGTGCCTTGCGAAAGACAATCTGAAGAGTTGGGATGTGAAATTATGTCAAGCAGAGTTTGCTCATAATCATGTTATAAACCGTAGTATGGGTTTCAGTCCATTTCAGATAGTGTATTCAAGCTTACCGAAGGGGCCGTTGGATTTGACGATAATACCACAACCCAAGGGGACCGTTAAACGGGCTGTTGATTTTGTTGATGGATTGGCAGAATGCCATAAAATTGTTCAGGAACGATTGGAGAAAGCGAATGAAAAGTATAAACGATCTGCGGATTTGAAGCGAAGAAGCGTTGAATTTAATGAAGGAGATTTAGTATATGCTGTACTAACGAAGGATCGTTTTCCAGTGGGAGCATACAATAAACTTAAAGCTCGAAAGATTGGTCCTATAACGATTGAAAAACGGATCAATGAAAACGCTTATAGGTTGAAGCTGCCGGAGGATGTGTACACTTCTGACGTGTTTAATGTTAAACATCTTATACCATATCATGGGGATGAGCTTGTTGTGGAAGAGGAGGGCGCAAATTCGAGGACGAATTTTTCCCAACCAGGGGAGGATGATGCAGCCCAGAATGATACCCAGATTGATGAAATGTTAGGTCGCGAACGACCTAGCGACTTACGAGCTAACGAGCTAAGGGGTAACGAGCTAAGAGCTTCTTTAGGTCGCGAACGACCTAAAGCACATACCACTTCTAGAGGTTGCGAACGACCTAATTCATATGCCGCTTCAGTAGGCCGCGAACGACCTAATTCACATGCCGCTTCAGTAGGTCGCGAACGACCTAATTCACAAACCACTTCAGTAGGTCGCGAACGACCTAACAATAAGTCGCTAATTCTCGAAGGTCGCTCCTTCTTAGGTCGCTGGGAAGATAGGTCGCTGGATGTTAAGTCGTTGGAAGGTAGGTCGCGAGAAGGGTCCTGAAGCTGGGTTGAATTTTGTTGCCGCTACTCTTTAGGTCGCTCGAGCGAGCTAACGACCTAATGCCGCATATGTTACTATGACTTAAGTCGCTTGGAGCTTAGGTCGCGTGTGTTGTCTGTTAGGTCGCTACGTGCATGTACTAGGTCGTTTCTGTGTTGTAACGTGTTTGTTGTTGATCTATTAGGTCGTTGACGGCCTATGTTAGGTCGGTGAAGGCGTCTGTTGTGTTGTAATGTTTTAGGTCGTAGGTGTTAGGTCATTCCCGACCTAGGTGTTGTACAGATTTGTGTTGTGTGAGTTGTAAGCCTATAAATAGGCGGGTGGTTTCATTTGTAACTCTAAGTTGATTTTGAATAAAAACTTTTGTTTGTTAGCTTTGTTCTTTCATTAAATTGGTAGTTGAGTGTAATCTCCTATCTCCACATTCGGCATTCGAGTGCGCTCGAATCAATGACTGCTGAAGCCGATTCATGGAATCAAGTGCGCTTGATCAACATCGAAGAATCGTAGATCTTTAAACACGGTATCGTGCGCGATCAACGTGTTTGGGATAGCTAGAATCCGACATCTTTGGATCAACGGATTTGGGCCATTCAGTATCTTCTATTCCATCGATTGCTACTTTCACCGATTCTTCCTTTTTGTAATCCGCTGCTGCATCAACGACACTATGTCAACATGTGTTGGTATCAAATTAAGGAGTAGAGTGGTACCAAATTAAGGAGTAAGGCTACACATAGGTCCAGAATGTCACCAATCCTTAGCTTTCAACGGGAAAGACAGGGTTTACACCTAACGGGCTACACTGCCTACTAGTGTACGGACCACGTTAGGTCATGCATCGCATGTTGTTTGCTAGTTATTTTGTTAGGAGGCAATGCTAGTTAAACCTATTAGTGAAGTTTTTCAAAATGTGCATGGGGTAGTCCGTGGAGCTTAGTCCATAGCCGGTGGGGCTGAATCCACTATATTTATAGTTCATAGAGCTGTGTCTACAACCGGGAAGCGAATAATAAATCCCCAGAAATACAACATAGGGCATGGCTAAATAATTGTAAATCCATTATTAGGCACTATAGGAGTTCCTAGGTACGTGCGGCGATGAGAGCATGATAAGCCGAGGGTGATGGATCTTGACGGGGTGCTGAGTTAAGGGATACTAGCAAGGATAGTATCTTGGTCCAATGGGGGACCGTAGTACTTATACACACACACATAGCTAGAGTCTACTTCAGGTAGGTGGGACGTATCGTATGCATATGTAAAGTTGAGATGACTAATTGAAAATGAAAAGACATAACAAGAGATAGAAGACAATTGGCATAAACTAGTGTTATGTATAAAGTGTATAATTTACCTATCACCAGAACATTGTTTTGACCCCCTCTTTATTACAACCTACAGGATAGCTTAGACGGACAGGTTCCCTTGGCACGCTCGACGCTGATAAGGACATTGGACATTTGAAGTGTCAATCATGGTCAATAACTATGTGACTTATTATATTTTATTATTTCGCTGTGAGTTATATCGTTAGTGCTCTGATATGCATTCATTTATATTATATTTAGGGTACCAAACGAACGATCCGTACTTTGGTGGACTTGGGTTTTCAATGTGGCAAAAATTCGGGGCATCAACATTCTGGGCACATTTATATTATATGCCCCCCATATTATTTAGTCATGAATGTGGCATGCATACTTGATTCTTGGTTGCATTAACATTTGGTTTTGACATTTAAATATATCTATCAGAAATGGTTATTTACAATTGGAGAAATACTTACAAAATCCCAGAAATTTGTAAATAAATTCTTTAGCACATTTTACCAACTTTTCCATAACTCTTACTTATTTTGCACACGGATTTCTTTCATATTTAAAAGTAAATATTTTGATGTTGGATAATTCTCAAAATTAAATGCCTTCTCTAAAAATTCATTTCCAATTACCATATTAAATTTTAACTACATTTCGAAAACATTTAAGGTATGGAATTTATAGCTAAACATCATCTAGTTAAGCTACTCAACCCTAAACGGTCATTAAATCAAGATCCATCATTTATAAACACACATTATATGAAGTTTATCATAAATAATCAAAGGTGTAATCAACATGGATGAAAACAACCTAAAAATAAATGATATTACTCACGCATGCTTTTGGATTTTACTTGATCATTAAATTTCTTAGGTTTCCTTGGCTTTTTCTTTTTTTCTTCTTCTTTTCCACTTTTATTCTTAGCAATGGCAGCAGACAAGGATATTTGTTTTGTTTTACTTTGAAGAGAGAATGAGTATGTAAGGAAAAGAATATGTTTAGTGTTTTATATATAATAAGGGGTTTTTATTTGGAAAATCCTTCCTTTCCTCGTTATATTAATTTGTTTTCCATAAGACTGAATCCTCATTATCAAAATATTTAAATTATTCCCCTTTTACATAACCGAATTTAATTACATCATGTATGATTATATTCCCTAAATTTTCATTCAATAATATCGTATTATTAAATGAATACCATATAATAATAAGTAAACAAATTCCCCTCAAATATTTTGTTTGTTTGATTCATTTGTTTTCTTATTTAATTTCATAATTTAAATCTTTTATACCTTTATTCTTGTAACTAATTATTCGTTAATTTATGGGTCATACAGATCTTCCCCGTCTAAGGGCTTAGAAAATATAGGCATATAGTAAGGTTCTGCTTCAGGTCTTCAAATGCTTTTGTGCATTCTTCATTCCAGATGAATGACTTCCCCTTTTTGATGATGTCAAAGAAAGGTATGCATCGATCTGTTGCCTTTGACCCAAAACGGCCAGTGCCGCAATAATCCCATCTGGGCTCTACGCTTGTATGATTGTGCGAGGGACATACATCCCTTGGATTGCCTAAATCTTATCAAGCTTGGCTTCGATTTCTTTGACACTCTCCATAAACCCAAGGAAGTTTCCTGATTGTATAGCGAACGAGCACTTCTTACGATTAAGCTTCACATTGTATTTGCGGAGGATATCAAAAGTCTCGGCTAGGTTCTTTATATGCATACTAGTTATCCTTTCCTAACTATATTAATTTGTTTCCCTAAATACCGAATCCTCATTATTCACATAATTAAATTGATCCCCTTATAAATGGATGAATTTAATTATATCCCATTTAATTAAATCCCCAAATTTTCATTAAATAATTCATATTATTAATTTATTCCCATATATACAATAAGTAAATAAATACCCCCTAAAATAATTTACTTTGTTTTATTCATTTGTTTTCTTATTTAATTCCTTGATTAAATCTTTTAAACCTTTATTCTTATAATAAATCTGTTAATTAATTACTCGTTAATTTATGGATTGTTATAGGCTTTGTAACGCCCCACTATTTTTAACGTCGGAAATCAATTACAAACGCTGAAAATATGCTGCAACTAATTTTCCAATATTAAAAAATAGTTGATCGTTTATATTATAATTTAAACTTTTCAAAACTATGAAAATAAAAGAAAATCTCATGGTGGAATCAATCATCAATAAAAATGAACATTTACTTAAAAATACAGTTATCTTACATTATCATCACATCAATTTATTTTTTAATACATCAAATATTACTAACTAACGAACAATGAGACAATAGTATAAAAGAATATACCAAATCAGCTATCCACGGTATAGCCTATATCCACCTTTCCATTCCCCCTTCTGCTCCTACCTGCACCTTCACACATGTACAAATATTTATAAAATAGAAGGAAAAAGGTTTCAATTATGTTTGGACTGTGCCATTTTTATAAACCCCAGCCGAACCTAAGGGATCCGATGGCTTCTGCATAGAAAAAGGCTGCCTGTGTACCCCTTTTTAAGGGATCAAGGCCGCGTAGTTCTATTGCTTTCTCTTCTCCTACGTCCAAATACTTGTTAGTACATTGCAACCATAACATCCATGCAACCATTGCAACCATCACAAACAATGCAATTAATGCAACTAATGCAAAGAGTAAAAGCAGAAAATAGTATTCCTACTTATCCATCTCAACAAATCATCATATGGTGCAACCACAACAATAATAGTACACAATCATCAAACATAAAAAATATTCAATGACAAACTCAATTCATTAATTAAGGAAATGATAATACAAATATACTTACATACATACTAATCATCCATTGTAGTAACACATCATCAATGTAAGTATAATTCATCAAATGTGTGCTAGTCACCCCATAACAGCGATACAATATCAATCATTAAATATGTATTAATACAACCAACATTAGTAACAAAACATCAACCATTAAGTAACCATAATTAACTGCACGTCACATAGCAGCAATAATGGTAAAACATCGAATATCGTCTTAATGTGATCTCGTCATCATCAGAAAACAACCGTATCATATATTACATCCATTCATATATTGCACTTACAACAATTATTTTACTTTAAGTATAAAGTCATCTCACCGTTTTTTATTTAAAAACTCCTTTATTTGTTTCTAAACAACAATGTGAAACGATAAAATACTTAATTATAATTTTATTTCTTTAAATCCCTCGAAATGTCGCATTTTCCATCAAAATAGTAATTTACATCAAATTATTTTTCAAAGTAATATCATTATTCTTTTATGCCAAAATAAGAACTAAGGTCACTATAATAGTCCACAAACCAATCTACTTCTATTTATATTAATAATAATAATATTTTGTTTTAAATTGTCAATACTCCTTTGATTTCTATTCATCCCAATATAGTAATTATTTTATCCAAGAACACTTTTGGGACACTACAAGAAAATCTGCCTTTGGTGTTGATTCATGAGTTTTGATTCATGACACAAGCTTCAGAGATCATACGACGAGAATACTATACGAAAGCGACAAAAAGGAGAATAACCGTATATTGCACACTACAAAGGAGACAAGACCACAATCCAGATATTAGTATGAATATTTTATTTTATTGAGTCTTAGAATATTGTTAAAATCAATCCTCAAGTAGTCACACATATACACAAATTGATTTATACAAAAATAAGTGTGCACTGTGCAATTAACAACAGGTCGGCCGACCGACCAGAAACTTCGGCCGACCGACTCTGTGTCAAGTGCACAGATATGCACCGTTTTATTCACGTCTGTAAACTCAGCTGACCGGCCCAGGTTTCTCGGTCAACCGACCAGAACATAACGGCTAGTTTTCTGAAGAGGTGCAATTGTTCATGAAGAGGAATGTCCTTTAATCCAACAGATATGGACACAACTCTTGATTGAAACTCTTCATGAAATATTGTAACTATTCTACAACTATATAAACATGTTCAATTCACTTCTACAATCACCGATTCTTGTTTATAATTCTTAAATCTATTCTCTATTATTCTCTGCAAATAAAAGCATTCATTCTTATTTAATATCACTAGAATCCTTGATTTAATTCATATACTTCGATTCTACGTGATCATCTTCCTTCTAAATCTTCACACACATATATACTCTTGAGGATTTGATTATAGGAAAGTTGTACTATCAAAAGACAATCAGTGTTATTCAGAACACATTCGTCAACAAGTTATTTGTATTAAGTTGAAGTCCTCTTCGGCTGTTGAGGCGGAAAAATTCCTATTCGGCTGCTCATGTGTTGTATACCTATTCCTCTGGGTTAAGTGAGGGGTTTAGTTTAAATCCAGAGGGTATTTTGGGACTGGACGTAGAACGAGAAGTTCGAACCAGTATAAAAATTCCTGGTGTGCTTACTTTAATTTTTATTTTACTGCTATTATCAATTTCCGCATTTATATAGCATATTACACGATCCTTAGTACTGCACGTACACTTTCATTTGGTATCAGAGCAAGGAAATCCTATAACCGTCACAAAGTTATTTGATATCTATTTCTAAGTAATATGGCAAAAGATAATGAGGTTAGTAATTTTACTTTTGATGATATGATAGAAATAAATTCTGAATTATTAGATACTTTATAAAATCTCAAAAGAAAATATAAAGAGGCCATAGAAAATAAGAACAAGGCAGAATTTGAAAGAGATATGCTTAAAGACGAGAAGAAAATATTGGAAGAAGAACTTGAGAAAACTCAAGACTCACTTTCAAATGTTAATTCTCAACTTATATTATTGAGTCAAGAAATTGAAACTCAAAAAGAAAAGAATTATGGTCTTGTTTCTGAAAATCATGTTTTAAAGACTAATATTAAAATGGTTGAACTAGAAAATTCAAGTCTAAAGACCAAACTAGAAGGAATCACTAAAAATGTTTCAAATTTTAATAAAGGAAGAGAAAATTTATCTAGACTTATTGAGAATTCACAACCTATTAACAATAAAAATGGTTTAGGATATAATAAAACTAATCGTAGAAATAGCACTAGGTACGCTTTTATGTACAATAAAACTGTTAGTGCTACTACTAAATTTCGAGGAAAGTCAAAACCAAATTTTCATAGAAATTCAAACACTACTATGACCAATAATGTTTATAATTTCTCTAGAAGTACAAAATCATTGACGGGAAATATGAATAAAAATTATCTAAGTATTTGGGTTCCTGTTAATTGGAAAAATAGAGAAAAATGCATTAATGATTATTTTGATATGGTAATTAATAATGAAAATTATATATAAAGGTACAACCACACCCAATTGGGTATGGTTTCCTAAAAGTTAGGAAATTATAAGAACCTTGGGTATCACATGCTTTAAATGTTCATTATTATTTTTTTGATACCTTACATTATAAGTAGTAGTTATTTTATATTGTTAACACTCATATAATTTATGAACAATATGTCTATTGTTAGATGTTGTGTAGTAAGTAAACATTATTAATATTCCTATCTTATTTCAGTATGTAATATTTAAAACTCAATGTTTTCTTACTTATGATACATGTTCCATATTTCTTTTACATATTACATCTAGTAAGTATTCCTTTTTGTCGATGACAAAGGGGGAGAAATATATTAAAGCTAACAAATTGTTTGCAGAAAAGTCGCTATATATTCAGAGGGAGAATTATAATATAGATAAATACTACTTTATCACATAAGTATTGTCATTAATCAAAAAGGGGGAGAATGTTGATTCATGAGTTTTGATTCATGACACAAGCTTCAGAGATCATACGACGAGAATACTATACGAAAGCGACAAAAAGGAGAATAACCGTATATTGCACACTACAAAGGAGATAAGAATACAATTCAGATATTAGTATGAATATTTTATTTTATTGAGTCTTAGAATATTGTTAAAATCATTCCTCAAGTAGTCACACATACACACAAATTGATTTATACAAAAATAAGTGTGCACTGTGCAATTAACAGCAGGTCGGCCGACCGACCAGAAACTTCGACCGACCGACTCTGTGTCAAGTGCACAGATATGCACCGTTTTATTCACGTCTGTAAACTCAGCTGACCGACCCAGGTTTCTCGGTCAACCGACCAGAACATAACGGCTAGTTTTCTGAAGAGGTGCAATTGTTCATGAAGAGGAATGTCCTTTAATCCAACAGATATGGACACAACTCTTGATTGAAACTCTTCATGAAAGATTGTAACTATTCTACAACTATATAAACATGTTCAATTCACTTCTACAATCACCGATTCTTGTTTATAATTCTTAAATATATTCTCTATTATTCTCTGCAAATAAAAGCATTCATTCTTATTTAATATCACTAGAATCCTTGATTTAATTCATATACTTCGATTCTACGCGATCATCTTCCTTCTAAATCTTCACACACATATATACTCTTAAGGATTTGATTATAGGAAAGTTGTACTATCAAAAGACAATCAGTGTTATTCAGAACACATTCGTCAACAAGTTATTTGTATTAAGTTGAAGTCCTCTTCGGCTGTTGAGGCGGAAAAATTCCTGTTCGGCTGCTCAGGTGTCGTATACCTATTCCTCCGGGTTAAGCGAGGGGTTTAGTTTAAATTCAAAGGGTATTCTGGGACTGGACGTAGAACGGAAAGTTCGAACCAGTATAAAAATTCCTGGTGTGCTTACTTTAATTTTTATTTTACTGCTATTATCAGTTTCCGCATTTATATACCATATTACACGATCCTTAGTACTGCACGTACACTTTCATTTGGTATCAGAGCAAGGAAATCCTATAACCGTCACAAAGTTATTTGATATCTATTTCTAAGTAATATGGCAAAAGATAATGAGGTTAGTAATTTTACTTTTGATGATATGATAGAAATAAATTCTGAATTATTAGATACTTTATAAAATCTCAAAAGAAAATATAAAGAGGCCATAGAAAATAAGAACAAGGCAGAATTTGAAAGAGATATGCTTAAAGACGAGAAGAAAATATTGGAAGAAGAACTTGAGAAAACTCAAGACTCACTTTCAAATGTTAATTCTCAACTTATATTATTGATTCAAGAAATTGAAACTCAAAAAGAAAAGAATTATGGTCTTGTTTCTGAAAATCATGTTTTAAAGACTAATATTAAAATGGTTGAACTAGAAAATTCAAGTCTAAAGACCAAACTAGAAGGAATCACTAAAAATGTTTCAAATTTTAATAAAGGAAGAGAAAATTTATCTAGACTTATTGAGAATTCACAACCTATTAACAATAAAAATGGTTTAGGATATAATAAAACTAATCGTAGAAATAGCACTAGGTACGCTTTTATGTACAATAAAACTGTTAGTGCTACTACTAAATTTCGAGGAAAGTCAAAACCAAATTTTCATAGAAATTCAAACACTACTATGACCAATAATGTTTATAATTTCTCTAGAAGTACAAAATCATTGACGGGAAATATGAATAAAAATTATCTAAGTATTTGGGTTCCTGTTAATTGGAAAAATAGAGAAAAATGCATTAATGATTATTTTGATATGGTAATTAATAATGAAAATTATATTTATAAAGGTACAACCACACCCAATTGGGTATGGTTTCCTAAAAGTTAGGAAATTATAAGAACCTTTGGTATCACATGCTTTAAATGTTCATTTTTTTTTGATACCTTACATTATAAGTAGTAGTTATTTTATATTGTTAACACTCATATAATTTATGAACAATATGTCTATTGTTAGATGTTGTGTAGTAAGTAAACATTATTAATATTCCTATCTTATTTCAGTATGTAATATTTAAAACTCAATGTTTTCTTACTTATGATACATGTTCCATATTTCTTTTACATATTACATCTAGTAAGTATTCCTTTTTGTCGATGACAAAGGGGGAGAAATATATTAAAGCTAACAAATTGTTTGCAGAAAAGTCGCTATATATTTAGAGGGAGAATTATAATATAGATAAATACTACTTTATCACATAAGTATTGTCATTAATCAAAAAGGGGGAGAATGTTGATTCATGAGTTTTGATTCATGACACAAGCTTCAGAGATCATACGACGAGAATACTATACGAAAGCGACAAAAAGGAGAATAACCGTATATTGCACACTACAAAGGAGATAAGAATACAATTCAGATATTAGTATGAATATTTTATTTTATTGAGTCTTAGAATATTGTTAAAATCATTCCTCAAGTAGTCACACATACACACAAATTGATTTATACAAAAATAAGTGTGCACTGTGCAATTAACAGCAGGTCGGCCGACCGACCAGAAACTTCGGCCGACCGACTCTGTGTCAAGTGCACAGATATGCACCGTTTTATTCACGTCTGTAAACTCAGCTGACCGGCCCAGGTTTCTCGATCAACCGACCAGAACATAACGGCTAGTTTTCTGAAGAGGTGCAATTGTTCATGAAGAGGAATGTCCTTTAATCCAACAGATATGGACACAACTCTTGATTGAAACTCTTCATGAAAGATTGTAACTATTCTACAACTATATAAACATGTTCAATTCACTTCTACAATCACCGATTCTTGTTTATAATTCTTAAATATATTCTCTATTATTCTCTGCAAATAAAAGCATTCATTCTTATTTAATATCACTAGAATCCTTGATTTAATTCATATACTTCGATTCTACGCGATCATCTTCCTTCTAAATCTTCACACACATATATACTCTTAAGGATTTGATTATAGGAAAGTTGTACTATCAAAAGACAATCAGTGTTATTCAGAACACATTCGTCAACAAGTTATTTGTATTAAGTTGAAGTCCTCTTCGGCTGTTGAGGCGGAAAAATTCCTGTTCGGCTGCTTAGGTGTCGTATACCTATTCCTCCGGGTTAAGCGAGGGGTTTAGTTTAAATTCAAAGGGTATTCTGGGACTGGACGTAGAACGGAAAGTTCGAACCAGTATAAAAATTCCTGGTGTGCTTACTTTAATTTTTATTTTACTGCTATTATCAGTTTCCGCATTTATATACCATATTACACGATCCTTAGTACTGCACGTACACTTTCATTTGGTTTTATCATTAAGTGCAACTAATAATATTTTATCCTATCTTATAAACGTAACCAAACATTTTCCATCCATCCCGCCTTCTAAAATTTTTGCGGCTCCAAAAAGCTTTGTTCCGCTTTATTCTGTCATGTTTTCATTCCTCAATACTTACAAAAAATTAAACCCTTCCTTTATTCCTCTTCAATACTTCAGCATAATTCACCTCGTCCTACGATTCCTCCATTGTCATCGTCGCACTAGCGCTCTCTATCGTCATCGTTGCGCTTGTGCTCTCCAGTCGTGCCAGCGCTCTCCATCGTCATAGCTTTGCTAGCCCTCTCCAACATGTCTAATTTCTCGAGGTTTCTACATAAACCATAAATAGGTATGAATTTTATATTTCAATTGGATCGACTATTTCTATCTAATTTTTGATTCGACTGTAAATTATATGATTCGACCATTTGGGTTATGCAGATTTTGTCCAAATGATCAATAATGGCTTCATGGAGATTAAATTCATGGATGAGATGATGAAAGCAGAATCCATGAATGCTAAGCCTGCAAAATTTACAAAGCCTGAAATGCCAAGAATATCTTTGGATGTGAATATCTTTAAATAATTTTGTTAGTAAATTTCTTTAGGCATACTTTTTGGTTTTGACAACTTGGGTTTGGTGTTTGAGTAACTATTTCTTATATGCTTTTGTAATATAAAAGCTAAAAATACATCATTTGAGTAATTTTAGGTAACATGAACTCGTTATTATATATTATATAATATAGATGTGATGATAGCACCAGAACTAACAACATAACCTTTGATTACAAACTGGATCTCAATGAGATATATATGGTATTTATTGCATTGATAATTTTACCGTGTTATAACAGAGACTTGCTATTCTTATTAGGTATATATTCATTGCAAAATGCGTCAAGAAAACATAAGTTTAAATGTTTTGTATTTTGCAAACCGCTAAACCTTAAGTCTACAAGCTATATTCAATTCATGCCATGTTATCTTACCATATGAATATAAATCATGTTGTTCTTAAACAATCACACAATCATACTAGTTTTAGGTTGTGCAGGTTCTATGTATTGCAATCAGGTAACTCTTTGAATATATATTATATATTGATATTGCCTTCTAGATAAAGATTCTTACATCATAACCTTTATTTGAATTTTGAATAACATTTTTTACTTCTATATTGACATGTCCAAACTATGTACTGGGATTCAACCTTACAGAATCAAGGTTATTCTTTGTTCTTCCTTGGCTTACAATGGCAATCTCTGCAAATGTTGGAGGTTGGATAGCTGACACACTTGTTAGTAGAGGGGTATTTGTCACTGTAGTCAAAAAGGTATATAAGTTGTAGTACTTTAGTATTTTCTTCCAGTTAAAAGTTACGTGAAAATCATATGAGTTCGCTATAGAAGTATGTACATAAATCATGTGGAAATTTTACCATGTGTTCCCGTAGTTTATTATTAGATGAATCTTTGAGATTTCTGAAATATTTTCCGTACAGATAATGCAATCAATAGGATTTCTTGGACCAGCTTTCTTTCTAATGCAACCGAGTCATGTTAACTCTCGTACAGTGGCTGTATTATGCATGGCATGCAGCCAAGTGAGTTGATATGCACACCAATGAGATTGCTAATATTATGACATACAAAATATTAAATATTAAGATAGACCAATGCTGAAACATTGTTTATTGTATGTATTATTATCGTAGTCCTATAAAGAAATATCTTTTGTTGGAAATCAAGATTTATACAATAAATCATAAAGTTATAAATAAATATGTATAACTGTTATTGCACCGAACCTTTTGCAAGGTGTATTGCTTGGTCTTTCAAAAACTGTAGGAGTTTTAGCTGGTGTCTTAGGCATATCAACCACTAGCTACATCTTACAACATGGTTTGATCATCCCTTCCTTTTCTTTTCAATTTTCAGTATAAATCTCTGTGCACACAAGCGATTGGTTGGTTATATTCAATTCAATTCAGTATAAGCCTATGCGATGTTTTGGTTGTAGAAAATTCAGTCTTAAAAGAACAGCTTGCAACTACTCAACAAATCAAACATCAGGCACGACACAACTATCTACAACGTCGAAGGGAAAACATGGCTTTCTTTGCATGCCAAATTGTATGAAACTCAAGAGGATTCTGCTCGATATGGAGATACAGGGATGTGGGAATATGGTTGCTGGAGGAAATCTTTACACATTTCAGTGCTGTTTTTTTGGATGCTAGGGGAGGAGAACATTATAGGTTGAAGCTTTGTCATTGTAGCATAAATCAAACGTCAATGATTACTCGAGGGGTCTAGCTGAAGTCAGACTGAATAAGAAAAAGGATAAGCACTTCTTGCTCGACGGAATGATAGACTTCTCTCTATTCAAATATTCACCTTTGCCTGCAATGGTTAATCCTCTTCGTTTCGACCCATCGGTCATTGGCTCAACTCTATCTCACCTTACTACTGCCAATGGCTTACTGGTAGACACCAATGCCCATACTAATGAGACTTTCTGAAAGTTTTTGCTTTATCAAATAGCTTCCCACAGTTAGAAGAGTTGTCGGAAAGTGAAAACAACATGATTTTTTATAAATGGTCTAATCTTGATCTTGACCTTGATAGGGAGATTCGGATCCTGACATGCGTCCATACACCACATGGCATTCCAACCATTCTTGATCTAATTCATATCCGTTGTGGCATGGAATGGACCCCGCTTGCTTCTTGCCTCATGCACCTGATCAAGTTCACTGGGCAGGTTAATGTTACATTGCTTTATAATCGGACTAGTGAAGATGCTGTCGATGTCCCCAGTCAAAATGTACGGCAGGTATGCATATGTTAACAATGTTATACTATTTTTTTGCATCTGTTGAGATATTTTTCCTTTAGAAGAATGTTTTTATGTTAATGTATTGTACACCAAAGAAATTGAAAATAAATTATACTTTGTTCTTTGATCAGAACTGTTGGATAGAAAGTTCAGTGAAAACTAGAGAAAAGATTACTCTGTTAGTTCTGAAAATTGGATGTAGAACTATTGGTTTTGATTCACTGAGTCCACTCCCTTAATAGCCTTTGGCTTTATTTATATTCATACCCCTCTTTTCGCATTTCCCACCCACTATTTAGATAAAAATATCATTCCCGTATTTTGCTTTTCCCACCCCAAAATATACCATATTTCTAGTAATAGTTTTATAATGAACATGAAAAAAGAATATAAAATTATTAGCTCGTGATATCACTTATTTAATTTTGCAAATGTGGTCTAAAAAGGATTGGTCATTTATTACGCACCCTGCAAGGTTATGGCAAAGTCCATATTTTGAAATTTGAGCATGAATTCGTTCATCAAACTAACAACTATAATATATGAATTTTTTTATGAAATGTAATGTGGTGCAGGTTTGCATGAAGTTCTTGGTTGGGGTGAAATAAAAGGAAATGCAGTCACCTAAATTCGACTTCCAAACACCCTATTAAAAATAGGCATTTGAGGTTGCATGAATGATTACTATCTAACTGGATAAAAGTGAAAAGTGTGGTGAAACTGATTGAGATATCTTCCCATATTTGACTGGGAATGGGTAAGTGTTGGAGAAGCCCCTTAGTTGGTGTGTTTTCTGGTTTAGCTTGCAAGCAAATATAGCATCTCTGAACATACTCACAGACAGGTTTTAGTAAGTAAGGCTGGTAAAAGTTACTCGCAATTCTAGACGTTGTGGCATTGATTCCCAAATGGCACCCCGGTCTTAGAAGAATAAAATGCCTCGGTTATGTCCTATAGTACTGTTGTATTATTTGGTATAAAAAGTCATTTACCTTTAAATAGCAAATCGTCACGAAATACAAATTGCGTTGAGTCATTTACTGTTGCCTATGCTTCATTGAAAAAACTGTGCCATCCAGTCATTTTGCAGGGCACTTCATATGTGTGATGTTAATCCACTACTGGAGAAGATAGTGCTGCCATTGTTGCTTCCAGCCAGATAAACCGCCAACTGCATTGTTCTCATTTCTAAGTATAAATTGAAAAAAAGTGTCAAAACTCAAAAGTTTGGATAACCATTTTTGTTGCTCAAGTGGTTGAATTGTCTGGGTGAGTAGCTGTCAGAGGCCTTTGTGGTCGGTTGTAATTGGAAATTGGCATCCAAGGAGATCATTGCGCCATTTCTGGACCGTCGTGGTGATTGCAAACATTTCTGAATTGACCGAAATCATGTGATGCTAAATTTACTGTTTTGCATTTTTTGTCATTTCTGCTAGATTTCATGTTTAGTTATTTTATTTTTACTTCATGCTAAGCTCATTTATCTTTTATTTTGCTTATAATATTTTATCATTATGACAAAATAACCTTTTTACAATGAGCAAAACCCGTTGTAACAGCTGTTTCGCAACGGGCCAGCTCTCATCTTATTATGCGACGTTGTAATAAATGTAAAATATTTTACAACGGACGTAAACCGTTGTTATGGACCGTTGTAAATGTGAGTTAATTTTTTTGAAAAACATGATATTACAACCAGCATGAACCGTTGTTGTAGAGTATAATACAAGCGAACTAGCCCATTGTGATTGGTCTTAGCTACAACATCCAAAGCCCGTTGTCCTCTTTATCTTTTGCAACTATTTTGGCCCGTTGCAAAATAAAAAAATTAATTAACTGCAACGCCCATGCAATACACCTGTAGTAATATTTAATAATTAATAAATATTATCGTAAAACAACCAAAATCCCACTATGACTATAAAGCTACATTCATAAAGTTCAAACACATTCCAAAAGGAGTAAATAAGTTTTTACATTCACAATGGTCTTACACATAACAACTAGTTTCAAAATACATAAAATAACTAGTTACAAAATACATATCAAGTTCTAAGTACTAACCATAACCCATAAAACCAAAATGCACATACATTTCAACTGAAAACCTGAATCACTATGCTAATCATCTCATTTCCACCTATTAAATCCATTGTTGACTACTTTGAGGTTGTGTCCACTACCAACTTTGTATATGCAGCTGCAGTCGAAGATGCCGTCTAAGTCGAAGATCTCATTGCAACTGAAAACCTGAAGAAATCAAAAGAATATGTTTGATATAAGATACACGAACTAATAAAGTTGTAAACGCTATAAAAATGATATGTATGCAAACTTACTTTATACAGTCTGAAATATTCTTGTGCTTGCTTTATGCTTTTCCTCACCAGAACACGAGAATCTGGACCCATGCACGGCCAATAAATAAAGAAAATCAAAACACTTCCAAATGCTTTATTTTGTATCCAAACTCTACAAACTGCTCTATTATGAAAGTAAGGCATTGCCTTAAATTTACCTAACTCTACAAACTGCTCGTTTAGTCATTTTCTTTTTTCACGATCAACTTTCCAACTGCAAATATATTTTGGCGATTTACCTAAAATACATATAGGATATGAAGTCTTACAGCAACATTAATGGAAGTTTGTAGTTCATTGGAAACCTGCCATATTTCTTTGATTACATCGCTAAATTTCTCCTGGACTCTTTCAGTTCCCATTTCCATGGTTGTTGTTGAGCTCGCACAGCTTCCACATGCTCCTGGATTACCACATAAAAATCCATTTAATTTTCCACATAGTGACATCATGATGATTCTCACCAGCACAACTTAATTCGTCCAGCTCCAAAGTTTGGGATTTTAACTGATAAATCCCTTTGTTTTGGGTTAAAAATGACTAAACATCCTGACTACTAATCCGATAGAGCCTAGGATCTTGAAAGTGATACTAGTGTTATCCCTGCTTTTCAAGGTACATATTAGCATTATATAATTCCAATGTTTCAATAGCTATATGTAGAAATATAAAGTAAAATGACTCTTAATTTATTCCCTCATTCTTTCTAGAAATATCACACTTTTCACTTAAGCAGCTTCGTGTGTACACATATCATAACCTGCACAAAGCAATTGCAACAACATGGGTCGATTGCTACTGTTTAAAAGAAGCTTACTTGGATTATCAAAAGTAAGCGCAACTATTTGACTGAAGTTGCAGTTCCAAGAGTCTAAAAATGCACAACATCATAATTTTTCTCATCTTTCCTACATACTCATTGACTGGCAATATTGAATCTAATTTCAAGGGTCTAAATTAGCCTTTGGGTTATGTATATACTAACCAGCGAGATATACAGCTATGACCATTTTAATTAATGTATTAAAACTTCATCAGATACTAAATTTTAATAATTCTTGATATTTTATATGTCAAAATAAGATTGAGATGTTTAAAGAGATAGATACAATCGGTTATGTTATATTTATTGATGTTATACAGCTATCGTTTTCAGCTTCGAAACCAAATAACTTTATGCATAATTATGATAAATACTTTAATAGACATAATTTAGTTTACTATATTACACATAAAAAAACTATTTTAATTTTACATTTCACTGACCATGGTCACAATATTTTTTTGAATGAAACAATAATTGTACACAAATAGTTGATAAAGGCAACTTATAGTTTGGCAGAAAAGTGGTGATTGGATTTTCATAAACATACATGAGTAAAAAACCCACTAAATATTTTCCCTTTAATTGATACTACGATTAAATGTTGCATTTATTTCATCATCTTTTGAAATTCGTAAAGCAATCGAAGTCCAAAATCAAGCAGCTTTTGGAATACATGTCTTGCCAATTCATAAAAACCAAGAAAGGATACAATGTAAGGTTCCACCTAATCGATTATGTATATTAAAAAAGGAAGCAATATTAACAAAACCTCTAATTGCAGACGGCAACCAAGCGATCGATGTGGAATCAACAAGACGGCAACCAAGCGATGGACGTGGAATCAACAAGAGAAGTGGAGCCCCAACCAGCAAACAAAAAGCTAAAACAACTCCTGCTAATAATAACTACATGCTTTTAAGCCTAGGGTCCACTGGAGGACCCCTAATATCACATCTCTACTTCCTTTATGGAGGGCACTGCCAATGGCTGTCCAGCAGACGCACGACTGAGATGGTCAAGGCAAGCGAAGGACTGCTTAGATGGTATTACCCTAAATAAGAGTGAAAGGTGATAAGGGCATAGAATATTTACTAGTGACATGAATAATGAGATGGTGATTACCTTCAAGAACCGCGACAGCAACAAACGTGATAAGGATGGAGATGACATATTATGGCATAGAGTATTTACTAGTTACATGAAAGCTCATGCCGATGCCTATTAACACCAAATATATCAAACATATTGTGGCATAGAGTATTTCATTACATGTTTTAAGAACAAACATATCAAACTATTTTAGTAACTTTTTACCCGAATGACGTTAATTGAAGATCCGAGTAGAAGCGACCTCGCTTGAAGATGATTATGTGACAGATCCACACCAACCAATAATATCACCAAGCATACTCGAGTTTCTGATCTTCGCAAGCACACATCCAAATTCAATTATATTCTGCAAAAAATTAATTTTCATCATCATATAACTCAATCTAAAACCAACCATAGGTCTGCTCTGTGTATAGTAAAGCACTAACATCAAAGTTAAGCTTCATCTCTCAATCCTGAAGGTGGATCACTGTCTACATCATCACTTAAGTGGTAGAGAAATCACGGTGGCAACACGTTTTTGAGCCGTGAGTTTTAATAGACGCAGGCACTCAGAAACTTCATGCTTGAACTGAAACAAGCAGATAACTTCCTTACCTCCTACAACAGCACCTCCTACTTCCATAAATCCATACACGTGCAACCCAAACATCACCATCACTCCTCCATCTCAAAACCATGTCCAAAATCCAAATCCTCAAATCGCCACTTCCACGACCGAGCAAATCTACAACCGCACTCCCGTCTCCAACCAACATTGCATGTTCCTCCATGCTACCCCACTGATCTCCAACGAACCTTCTCCAAAAATCCAACCATGACAAAATACCAATCACCCAAGTACCTCCAGATTCGAATCCAATTGCAGTCCAAAAAACACTGAATCGAGAGTCGCCAATGAATATTAATAGAGAATCGCGTTTGAATTTGGATCGCGTTTTTCTTTTGGATTAGGTTTTGTTTTAACAGTGAAGTGGTATGTTATCAAGGAAGCAGTGATGTATTTCGTTGATGTTGTCGAGAAGCTAATAAAAGATAAGGATGCATGCGAGCCAAAAATTCTAGAACTGGAGCCAAAAATTTTAGAACCGAAGTCGAAAATTTTAGAATTGGAACCAAAAAATAAAGTTCCAAATTAAAGTAATTTTTTTTATTATATATATATAATAAATAAAATGCTATGTATATTACAAAAGATAGTTATAAAGGAAAACCTCTATATGCATATTGAAGTAATAATCTGCGACGTAATATTTATATTTGTTAAATTTGAAATAATTTTAACATTTTCGAATTTTTCAAAAATTGAATACTTTAAAAAAAATTAAATTTTAAAATGTTAATATTTCCTCATTTGAATTTTATGAGAATTTAAAATTTTTGTTTTCAATTTTATGAATTTTTTTATATTTAATATAGTTTTTAAATTTTTTTGAAATACTGCTTTTTAATAATAAATATTTAATAGTGATTACTACTTCTTATTATTAATTATTTAATAGTAAATATTAAATTTTAATAATTATTATTTTTCAAGTTTTCAAGTTTTGAATATCTTTGAAATTTTGTTTTTAAATTTTATGAATAATAATTAAACGCTTATTATTAACACAATAAATAATAAATAACATTTTCTTTAGTATATATTTAATATTTTAATTCATTTTAAACTTTAATTTCAAGCACAAATGAGATATACCACTTTTCGGATGGGGCGCTGCCCCCGAATCCCCGCGAACCGACTGGCCAAATCGATCGCCATTAGCAAGGCCGTACTCCCCGTACCCCCACCCAAGGGGTTGCCACCCCGATGGACCTCCCTTCGTGGCAAACATTTAAAAAAAACTATTTCCCCGTTGGAGGAAAATGTTTAATGCTTTGGACAAATTCCTTGAAAAATACTGTAATGTGAACTTGTATTACTGGTTGAAAAATACGGTAACGTGAACTAGTTGAAGGAAAATGTTTAATACTCGGACAAATACCTTGAAATCATTACTTCTTAATTATTTAATAGTAATTACTAATTATTTAATATTAATTGTTAATTATTAAAATATTTAATATTCGATATTTATTATTATTTATTATTTATTTAATAGTAGTTATTTATTATTAATAATTTTCAAGTAATTATTTAATGTAAATTATTTAATATTAATTATTAAGTGTTCAATATTAAATATTAATTATTAATAATTAAACATTAATTATTAGCAGTAATTATTTAATATTAGCTATCAATTATTTAATAGTAATTACTAATTACTAATTTTTAATTTTTTAATTTTTATTATCAATTATTATTTACTGAATATTAAATATTAAATATTAGCACTTAAATATTAATCATTAGTAGTAATTATTTACTATTAATTAATAATTAATGATTTTTAATTTTTAATTAATTAATATTTATTAAATATTATTTATTAATTATTTAGCAATAGTTTTTATAAATTATTATTTACTAATTATTAATTATTTATGATTTAATAATAGTTATTATAAATATTAACAATAATTAATAAGTTTATTTAGTGGTAGTTATTTAATATTAATTATTATTATATTTTTTTATTATCATGGTTTATTATTATTGTTATTGTTGCTATTATTACTTTTAAACTGACGTTGTCATTTAGTTTTGGGTTCTATCTCTAGCCCACCCAAACTTGTTTGGGAATAATGGCTTGGCTGTTTTTGTTGTATTAAATAAAAAAAGTAATTATTGATTATAGATAATAACTAGTAATTATAAATTATTTATTAATAATCATTGGTTATAAATTATAAATTAATAATGTTTTTATAACCTTTTATAACAACTTGTAAATTAACAAGTTTGTAATATGTATCTATTACAACTAGCAAAAAAAAGAGTTGTGAAAATTGGCATCTACTACAACGGGCAAAAGAAAATGATTGTAATAGACATCTATTACAACAGGCAAATAGAGATGAGAATTGGTATCTAGTACAACGGGCCGAAAACCATCGTAATAGGACTATATTACAACGAGTCGAAAACTGTTGTAATAGAACTGTATTACAACGAGCCAAAACCTTTGTAATAGAGCTAAAAACTAGCATCTATTACAACGGGCCGAAAACCGTTGTCATAGGACCGTATTACAACGGGCAAGCTGACAACGTTGTAATAGGTGTACTGGATGATGAAAAGTTGCACCTATTACAACGGGTTTAAGAAAATCGTTGTAAAATGTTATTACAACGGTTGTTTATGGCCCATTGTAAAACATGCATTGTAAACGGATAGTTTTATTGTAGTGTATATTTTACCGCTTAAAGATAAAGCTTTTAAGCAACAGTTTCAGGTTGTTAAAAGTTGGTGGATCACTTTTTTGCAGTACTTGTATGGTTGTGGTTGTTTTGCAATATATGTATTGGAGATTGTCATGGCTTACCTATACTTGTACATTATTGCTTTTATAAACACTTCTTTTGTACATTTGGCATAAAACTTATAATTAGTTTTCTCCTTTTGTTATGCAGCCTACTGATTTCACAAAATGAGGATGTGGTTGAACGTTTCTGGCTAAAACTCCCACTGGAGGTTTTTTATACCCATTATGCGTTGCTAAGAAAAAATAGTGTATCTTCTCAATATATATTTATTTGATATTCCATGCTGCACCAGATATCAGGAAGTGTATATCCCATCATATGATCAAATAATCAGTCAATTTTCATTGCTTGTAGAGAATTGTTCGTTAAAATTATAACTTATCCCTGTATTTTTGGCACTGTTAGTTTGTTTGTATCATTAAACATGTAACTAATCCCTTTATATTTAAAATACATGCAGTTCATGAAGTTATAGATGGTGCTAGTAATTGTATTTGCTGGAGTGGGAAAATTCCAAATTTGTAAGTGTAATATTTTGGTTTTGCTTCTCATTTCATACAATATGTTAAAAAATATCATTTATCAATTAACAAAGTTTATAAAAATTAACTACGTTTATAAAAATAAAAAAAAAAGTTAATTGAGTTTTAATAATAGCAACAACAATAATAATAAATTAATTAAGCTAATAAAAATTAATTAAGTTTTGTTAAAATTGAATAAGTTTTGTAAAATTAACTAAGTTTAAGTCAACTAAAATTTATAAATAGTAATAATATAACTAATTTAACAAGTTTTATAAATGATGATGATGATGAATTAATTAAGTTTATTAAAATTTACTTAGTTTATAAAAATTAACTAAGTTAGTAATAATAATAATATAATTAAGTTATCCAAGTTTTAATAATAGTAGTAGTAGTAGTAGTAATAATAATAAATTAGCTAAGTTATGTTAAAATTAAACAAGTTTTATAAAATTAACTAAGTTTAAGTTAACTAAATTATATAATAATAATATAACTAATTTAACAAAGTTTCATAAATAATGATGATAACGATGAATTAACAAAATTTATAAAAATTAACTAAGTTTATAATAATAATAATAGTACTAATAATAATAATATAATTAGGTTAACTAAGTTTTAATAGTAATAATAATAATAATAAATTAACTAAGATAACCAAGTTAATAAAAAGTAACTTAGTTTTTTCAAAATTAAACAAGTTTTATAAAATTAACTAAGTTTAAGTTAATTAAAATTTATAAATAATAGTAATATAACTAATTTAACAAAGTTTTATAAATAATAATGATGATGAATTAACTAAGTTTATAATAATAATAATAATATAATTAAGTTAACCAAGTTTTAATAATAATAACAACAACAATAACAATAGTAAATTAACTAAGTTAACCAAGTTAATAAAAATTAACTAAGTTCTGTTAAAATTAACTAAGTTTAAGTTGACTAAATTTTATAAATAATAATAATATAACTAATTTAACAAAGTTTTAGAAATAATGATGATGATGAATTAACTAAGTTTATAAAAAATAACTAAGTTTATAATAATAGTAAAAATAATAATATAATTAAGTTAACCGAGTTTGAATAATAATAATAGTAGTAGTAATGATGATGATGATGATAGTAGTAATAATAATAATAATAATAATAAATTAACTATGTTAACCAAGTTAATAAAAATTAACTAAGCTTTGTTAAAATCAAACCAGTTTTATTTAAATTAACCAAGTTTAATTTAACTAATTTTTTTAGTAAATAATAACATAATTAATTTAACAAAGTTTTATATATAACTGTAAGATTGGACTTTATTTATTTCTTTCGCTTATTACTTTGATTATTTATATGACACTATTTATAGTATGATATACTTGTACAATGTTGTAGATGTTTGATATCAGATTTGAAGTCCTACAAATTAACATAATTGTTTGACTATAGGTTGTGCTTTTACTTGTGTAGGCATTGGACTTTCGAAGAGAGCAAGATTGGACTTTTATGGTGCTAAATTTCACTTGTGCATGCAATAAAGAATTATGAGTAATTAAGCGTTTTTTTTAGCACTAGTTAAGTATAACATTTTATTAGTACTAGGTGTGTAAATTTGTATACGAATGGTTATTGTATGTGAGTTTGGCCATTTTATCAAAAACTATTGTATCAGAATGGTTATAGATATCTTATTTGATTGTATGGTTAAAAGGTTTTTTTAATTATTTGAATATGATGATTATATGAGTGATTGTTGATTGATATAATAGAAATAGAATAGACCATTAACATGGAATAATGGCATGAAAAAATGCTGCAAAATAATCAACAAGTTTTACTTGCATTTCAAAAACGCTACAAAAATACATATAGTGGCGTTGATTAAATGTAACCGTAAAGCCGGGGTAAAGTTGGAAACTCTACTAGTAGCTCAAAAAGCCTTTTGGTGGCATTTTTAAAATGCTACAAAAATATTTATGGTTGCCTTTGAGAAATGCAGCAATAAATGGATTTATAGTGGCATAGAAATAAATGCAAGTAAAAATCATGGATTTTTAGTTGCGGGTTTTATCGCGGCATTCATTAAAACTCTATCATAAGTTTTGGTAGCGTTTTTTTTGCGCCACAAAAAATACTTTTTCTTGTAGTTGAAAACATTTTTTATCATTATAATATCTACTTATTTTATTACTCAATCAACAATAATAATATTTCATATCATAAACACTATACTATCAGTCATTACACAAATAATACTCTTTTTACTGAAATTCATATTATCATCATTTAAAATCCCGTTTTATTTATAAATGATAATAAACTATCCAAATCTCAATTTAAAATATACTTTTGGTTCCAATTAATTATTTTCTAATTAAAATCAATAATTAATTACAGTTAAACACCCAAAATTGCTACAATCAATGGTAAACTACCCAATCAAGGCGCAACATATACAAAATAGCCATAATATCAAGCAATAAGCAATATATCACAACACGCACCAATAATTATAATTTTCCATCAATGAATATGCGTTTAATATTTTAAAATTCAATTAACATATATAAATAAATCATACCAATGCACTTCTTCCAACATTTTCCAAACCCAGAAAAACCAGTGCCAAAACGTTCGAAATTTCGCCATGAGTCCAACGGAAGAAACTGCTATGTTGGTAGAATGGAAGGACCTTGAGGCATTGACTACATGTAGTGTGCAGTTAAGATCGACTACTAGTTATAGTCAGAGTACTGCTATGATGTCATGTTTGGAAATTCGACCAGTTTTGATCGAAAGGACTGCTTCTAAATAGGGAGATGATCCATTGTTGACCGAGAAGATTAGAAGGCTAGAGATTGGAACTGAGATTGATGATCTAAAAGATTTTAGCCTTGACTAGAAGGAGCGGTTGAGAAATAAGGGACGGTTGTGTGTTCCGAATGTTGGAGAGCTAAGGAAAGAAATTCTTAAGGAATTTCATCGATCGAAGTTTACAATTTATCCTAGAGGAACCAAGATGTATTAGGATATGAAGAGAAGTTTCTTGTAGGAAGGTATGAAGAGGAATGTTGGCTTATGGGAATTGCAAGCAAGTAAAAGCCGAACATCAAAAGCAGAGTGGGTTTCTTTAGCTTTTAGATATACTAGTTTGGAAATGGGATTCAATATCCATGGACATTATTGATGGGTTGCCAAGGTCGAATCGAGGAAATGAGAGTATGTGGTTCATAGTGGACAGACTGACCAAGAGCGCCCATTTCATTCCCATTAAGTCAACCAGGATGACACCTATTTTGGCTAAGTTATTTATGAAGAACATAGTTAGACTGCATAAGATTTATAGTAGTATAGTTAGTAGCAGAGATACATTATTTACTAGTGAGTTCTGAAAGAGTCTACAGGAAGTGTTAGGTACCAAGCTTAAGATGAGTACCGCTTATCACCCTCAGACAGATGGGTAGATAGAGAGAGTCAACAGGGTACTCGAGGATTTTTTGAGAGCTTGCTTACTAGATTTTGGTGGATCATGGGGAGACCACCTACACTTGGTTAAGATTTCCTATAATAATAGTTATCAGACTAGTATATGAATGGTGCCTTTCAAACTTTGTATAGAAGGCCTGCAAGTCACTAGCATGTTGGTTGGAAACCGGAGATAGATTAGTCTTAGGTCTACATCTGGTGAGAGAAGCAATAAAGAAAATTGAGATAATCCAAGGTAGGATGAGAGAAGCATAGTCTAGATATAAAAGTTACGTGGACAGAAGGCGTGAGGAACTAGAGTTCTCAGTTGGAGATAAGGGTTTTATTCAAGTATCACCGATGAAGGGTGTGGTACATTTTGGAAGCAGGGAAATTGGCATCGAGATATGCTGGACCGTTCCCAGTTATAGAGAGGATCGGAAAGCTCGCATATCCAGTAGAGTTACCGAGCAGTTTGGCAGGTGTCCATAACGTTTTTCATGTTTCTCATCTTAGGAAGTATGTGCATGATTTATAGACTACTATCACTCCGACTGCATTGGAAGAGTTAGTAGTAGAACCGGATATGACTTCCGTTAGGCAACCAATTTGGGTTGTAGCGAGAGATGAGAAGAAGTTAAGGAACAAGACAGTCAAGTTGGTGAAAGTTCAGTGGAGCAACAATGAGAAAGACTGTACTTGGAAGACAGAGGACATAATTTAGGATACTTATCCTGAGCTGTTGTGAGGGTATGTTCTATATTTTTTTGTATATAGATTTTATGGTTGGTAGGATATACAAGCTTTGGTTGCATGTTTGTTATGCTTATTTTGTGGTCCTTACTGAATTTTGAGGATGAAATTCTTTAAGGGGGAGCCTGTAACACCCTTAGTTTTTAGTTAACATTGTTATCCCGCCTTTTGGCAAAGCCGAGATACCCAAAGATTAACTGAAAATCAATGATTACTAGTCATGAATATCGATTGTGCATCGCAGGTTCACCATGGATATCGATGAATTTCGTCCGAGTCCGGATCGGGCTGCAATTGATAAGACACGACAAGTAAAGCCGTGGGAACCAACGTTCCGAATTTCGGGACAATCCGAGTTCGTACGCCCAAGATATCATCGACGCAAGTGAAGGACATAGCCTTGAGATTCGTCTCCATATGGTTCGAATCCACAAAGTCGAATCCATCAAGCTCGACTCCAACAAGTTTCCCCTGAATACTTCGAATCCACGAGAAGTACCATTGCTTCAACTCCATCAAAGCAGCCTCAACGTTCGAATCCATCCAAAGCCTTCCTTAGTTCGAATCCATCAGAGTATTCCCACCTTCGAGTCCATCAAGGAGAAACCCTTCGAATCCATGCAGTTGTAGCGACTTCGACTCCATCTGATAACTGTCTTCGAATTCACCCTGTTGAAGCACATTCGAATCGATCAATGGTGGCATACCTTGATCGATTCGAACGAACGCTGGTCCAATCGATTCGAAGGAAGCGCGTCTCCGAATCGATCACCTCGAATCCACCAAGTCCACACAGCTAAAACCAAGGATTAGACCCAGTAAACTCGGAGAGAAAGGGGGATTGACCCGAAGCACACGCACCACGTCACCATCTTCACGTACAGAAGCATGGATTCGAACCATATCGATTCGAACGAATCCATAGGACGAAAAACACAATCTTGAATCGATCATAACTGGAGATCTACAAGTCCAAATGCTATGAAATTTTCACAGTAGCTTACTGGCATCCTAAGGAATGTTAATGCCAAGTTTCGTCTCGATTGGACGATTTCTTGATCGATTCGAATGGACTTCGAATCGATCCCAATGTGGGCCCGTATCTCCAGATTTTGGCCATGTGGGCCCCCTCACGTGCCAGAACTGGTCTCCCTTCAATTTAGGCGAAATATCAGCCTCCTACACCTATAAATAGAGCCCCCGGTCATTCAGAAAAGGGGTCGGACAATTTCGAGAGCTAAAGAGCCCCCAGACTCTGCCAGATTTAATCTAGATCACCATTGCTGCCTTAGATTCAAATTATAATCATAAAATCTGTTGTACTACGCGATAAGAAACTGTAATCAGCAAGGATAATCAATAAAAGGATAAAACTTTGGAGTGAACGTAGGCCGGAGATAGCCGAACCACTATAAATCTCGTGTTTTTGTTCATTATTTCTGAATTGCGATACTCTGTTTGCTTAGATTTAAGATTTGTGTTTGAATACTTGTTGATTTGTATTCATACACTGGAGCTTTCACAACATCCGGGGTTTGTGACCAATTTTGGCGCAAACACTTTGGTGCTTCCACTGAGAAGGACTAGCACCCGCTTCACCAGATTCAAAGTTTAGATTTGAAAGTTTGAAGGATTCAGATTGCCTCGACAATGACTCGACAAACAAGACAAAGAGCCGAGAGAAGCCAACAGGCAGGAAGTCAAGAGGCATCCTCTGGCGCTGGAGAAGGACAAGCTTCGATCTACATTACTAGAGATGAGATGGAGGCTATGAATAACCTAATGCAAGAAAGAATGATGAAAAGCCAACAAGAGATGCTGCAGAATTTCTTCGAACAGATGAGAACTGCAGGAATACAAAACCTAGGACCAGCCACAGCGGCTGTGAATGTGGAACAAGGAGCTAGGGTTGCGGAACCCAATGGAGGACAGACTACTGAACCAGAAGGCAATCAACAAGGACTTGGGGGCAGACCCTCAGGATCCGATACTAGAAGGCCAATGGACGGAGCTCAACAAGCTAGGGTCAACACAAATGCTAACGAGCCACCCGAAGAGTACGTACCAGAATTCCCTACAAGACTCGGGGGACAAGACAGAGACATTACAAGGGGGCAACCCCTGGATGGAGATGAAAGAATGATTGGCCTAGTGCGACGGATCATGAGAGGGGGATTGTCAGGTGGAGGATTGGAAGAGGTTAGTCGGAGTCCGTTCGCTCCGAATATCAGGAATGCAAGGAACCCTCCAAAGTTCAAACTACCAACGCTGGATCCGTATGACGGGAAGTCGGATCCGACCATGCATATTACCAGATACATTAGACACATGGAAGTACTAGGAGCATCCGAGGAAGTAATGGCACGATGTTTCCCTTTATTCTTATCAGATTTGGCTGCGCTTTGGTTTAGACGGCTAGAGAATGGATCAATCAAGACATGGGGCGAGCTTGTGGATGGCTTCATGAGACAGTTTAGGGTCCACGTAATGCGACCCAAGAGCATGATGACTTTGGCATCAATAAAACAAAAGACCGGAGAGTCCATAAAAGATTTTCTGTTACGATTTAATGCAACGGTGGCTTCTATAGATTGCCCGGATCCATCGATGATTTTGATGGCGGCAGTGGCAGGAGTTGGAGAAGGCACCGAATTCAAAGACTCTTTAACGAGAGACCCACCGCAAGATCTTGGAGGGTTTTACCATGAAGCTGAACGATTCATTCGATTAGAAGAATCACGAGCCGAGAGGCAGGTAATAAACGCTGTACAAGGCGAAGGAACCGCCAGGGAACAGCCCACGGCGGACAAAGGAAAGAGAAAGCAGGATGACGCGCATGATGGTCCTGATAAACGGAAGAAATTCCGAGAGCCCAGATTCAGGCAATACACAGACTTGGCGGTAGGACTGGAACGAATTTACACCGAAACTCGGGGACAACTCCCTTATCGAAAATCACCCAGGAGAGATCCCACAGAGCGGGAACGTAGAACCGGAAAATATTGCATATTCCATGAGTTAGATGGGCACACAACCGACGAATGCCGCCACCTAAGGGATGAGGTGGAAGAACATGCCAGGAGTGGTAGATTGCCACAATATGTCAAAGAACGGGCATCGGCAGTAAGGCCTGAACAACTACCGCCTCCATCTAACAGAAACGATCCTGGATCGGGATCACGACTCGTCATCCACTGATTAAGATGGCAAGGGCCAAGTTCAGGATTTGGACTTCGGTCAAATAATTTCATTAGATTTGATTTTCAAAATAAAACGGCTATCCCACTTACTCATGTACGGGAACCAGAGAGATCCCTAGGCATGCTCTAAGATGGTAATAGACCGCTCCGCCCGGAGAGGCATTATCTTGTTTTTCCTGGTGTTTGAGATTGAACATCAAGGATTCGAACATAATAAAGAAACATTTATTAAAATAAACCTTTTAACCGGAGAGTTAAAGGATGAACATTAAATATCAATATAAACATGATCGCTTTATGATCCTACCCGGAGAGGCGGGGTCCGGAGTGCAAGAAGTGAGTTGCTTTGCCGGAGAGCGACAGGATCGACTCACTTAAGCATTGTTTCCTATTCACCAAAGAGTGATTGGATCGGGATTCGATAAGAGCCCGGAGAGGCTGTGATCGGCCGATGATATAGGCCAAGACATCGCTTAATGTTCAGATACACTGAACCGGAGTGCAAGAAGTGAGTCGCTTCGCCGGAGAGCGACAGGATTGACTCATTTAACGTTGTTTCCCCTTCACCGGAGAGTGACAGGATGGGATCCAGCATGAGCCCGGAGAGGCTACGATCGGTCCAGAACGACCAGGACATCGCTTTACGCCCTAACTGGGGCCAGAGTGCAAGGAATAGAAAGCAACGCCGGAGTGCAATAGGATCTTTCTATTCGATCGCTAAGTTTGGAATGGACTTGGCAAGGGTCCGGAGTGACCATCGATAATACGGAGAGACCGTAGAATCTCATTCTTAACTTCCACTGAAAGAAATTGATAACGATTTGGCTTCGAACAGCCATGGACTTGATTGAAAATGCTATAAGCTCTGAGTAAAACACGAACTCACTGCATTCAATTTAAGACTTATCAAAACACACCTTTTTACCAAAAGGCATGTTTTGGGGGGCAAGTTATCTCGCCTTTTGGCAAAGCCGAGATACCCAAAGATTAACTGAAAATCAATGATTACTAGTCATGAATATCGATTGTGCATCGCAGGTTCACCATGGATATCGATGAATTTCGTCCGAGTCCGGATCGGGCTGCAATTGATAAGACACGACAAGCAAAGCCGTGGGAACCAACGTTCCGAATTTCGGGACAGTCCGAGTTCGTACGCCCAAGATATCATCGACGCAAGTGAAGGACATAGCCTTGAGATTCGTCTCCATATGGTTCGAATCCACAAAGTCGAATCCATCAAGCTCGACTCCAACAAGTTTCCCCTGAATACTTCGAATCCACGAGAAGTACCATTGCTTCAACTCCATCAAAGCAGCCTCAATGTTCGAATCCGTCCAAAACCTCCCTTAGTTCGAATCGATCAGAGTATTCCCACCTTCGAGTCCATCAAGGAGAAACCCTTCGAATCCATGCAGTTGTAGCGACTTCGACTCCATCTGATAACTGTCTTCAAATTCACCCTGTGAAGCACATTCGAATCGATCAATGGTGGCATACCCTGATCGATTCGAACGAACGCTGGTCCAATCGATTCGAAGGAAGCGCGTCTTCGAATCGATCACCTCGAATCCACCAAGTCCACACAGCTAAAACCAAGGATTAGACCCAGTAAACTCGGAGAGAAAGGGGGATTGACCCGAAGCACACGCACCACGTCACCATCTTCACGTACAGAAGCATGGATTCGAACCTATGGATTCGAACCATATCGATTCGAACGAATCCATAGGACAAAAAACACAATCTTGAATCGATCATAACTCGAGATCTACAAGTCCAAATGCTATGAAATTTTCACAGTAGCTTACTGGCATCCTAAGGAATGTTAATGCCAAGTTTCGTCTTGATTGGACGATTTCTTGATCGATTCGAATGGACTTCGAATCGATCCCAATGTGGGCCCGTATCTCCAGATTTTGGCCATGTGGGCCCCCTCACGTGCCAGAACCAGTCTCCCTTCAATTTAGGCGAAATATCAGCCTCCTACACCTATAAATAGAGCCCCCGGTCATTCAGAAAAGGGGTCGGACAATTTTGAGAGCTAAAGAGCCCCCAGACTCTGCCAGATTTACTCTAGATCACCATTGCTGCCTTAGATTCAGATTATAATCATAAAATCTGTTGTACTACGCGATAAGAAACTGTAATCAGCAAGGATAATCAATAAAAGGATAAAACTTTGGAGTGGACGTAGGCCGGAGATAGCCGAACCACTATAAATCTCGTGTTTTTGTTTATTATTTCTGAATTGCGATACTCTGTTTGCTTAGATTTAAGATTTGTGTTTGAATACTTGTTGATTTGTATTCATACACTGGTGCTTTCACAACATCCGGGGTTTGTGACCAATTTTGGCGCAAACAAACATTATTCAGGACATTTAATTATAGATTAAATATAATAATGTGAATAGTTAATGACGAGATATGGGCGATTTAGTTAGGTATGTCTTAATAAACTAAGTAAAGTTATTTTATAATTTTGACCTAAAGGAGAATGAATGAGAGGGGCAACCTAGGAATATACTAAATCCATACCTTAAACCCTCTCCCCTTATTATATTCTCATTTTCTATCATTCATATAACAATCAAAAGGAGATATCAAGGCTGACCATTAAATCATTCTATGGAGGACGAATTTAGGGATTCAAAGAGGAAGAAAGCTTAGGAAATCAAAGCTAGACCAAATCTCAACTACATACATCAAGTTTAAGGTGAATAATATCACTTTTCATCTCTTTAATCCTTGTTTTGATTCAGTTATGGGTAATACCCGAATCTCATGTGTTTGATTGATCAAGTTATGATCTAATAATCATTGTTTGGATAGAATAATGGTTAATGAGAATTGTTGAAATTAATTAGAAATAGTTTAATTCGGTTTTAGGGTTAAAATCCGAAGCTTTTATCCTCTAAATGATTTGGAATTTAGATATATGATGTAAAACAACATTTTGGAGATGGGTTTTTAATTCCATAATTTCCTTAGAAGGAATAAATATTTTATGAATTTTCTACTGAGAAAATGAAACAATTTCGGGGTTTATTTAATTTAAATAATGATTTTCCACCTGAAATTTTGGTATGATAAATAAAATGATGTTTTTGATTTTATGTGAATTGTTGGGATTTTTCCCATATAATTTTGAATTATGTAGAATTATTTATGCTAGAGTATGTATATAAAAGTTTAATTAATTATGGTTAGTAAGTAATTGTTTGAAATAATGTTGGATCTTGAAAATAGGGTGCAATAGTTTTTCAGTAAAGAAATTGATAAAGATTTTATTAGCCAATTAGATTTTGACAAATATGATGAGAATAAGGGCTTTTTCAGGTTCCCTTTATATGAATAAGCTTCCGAAGATGTGTAGGAGGCAATCTAGCTAGTAGGAGCTATATAGCTATTTTCCGCTGTGTTTTGATTCTGCTTCTGTGTTGTAATGGCAAGTTGGATTAAATGCCAGATATTTGATTCTGATCGTTCAAGGGGGCATCTTCGTATGTCGCACTTGGAATATGTTGTAATTATTATATTTTTTTCCGAATGTGGTTTGAGAATTGGGATTATGTAACGAAATTGAAGTCTTATTGTGAAATGAAACGAGAAAATTTAATTTAAAATTGTGTTGAATTTTCCATATTCATGTGTTTTTGGTATTATCAAAATGATTAACATAGCCGCATTTTTTCATCGAAAACTAATGACTGTGGATGACTACGGCATATGTAGCACTTAGTTTCGGACCTCAGAATGAGGGATGTTACAGCAAGATCTGGATTCTGCTATCACTATGCGGGATAACCATTTATTCTTCAACTCTTTCCTCTATACCATAGCCACCGAGGCAGCTACTCTAGGCAATTCTAGGACTTAGATTCAGTCTAACCCTGCACTTGTGACTAATTCTTTCTCAATCACATTGTAAACTCATTTAAACAAGATCAAACCAATAATCAAAGCTATGAAGTGGACGCAGGCTTAGTTAATAACCGAGCCATTGGAAAAATCCATGTGTCTTGTTTACTTTTATGCTATTTTCTATTAAATTTGCACTGTTCTAATGGTGCTGGTGCTTTCACATTATACTCCAGTCTAGGGTGTTGATCCATTTTTTTGGTTAAAATTTAAAATTCATAGAACTAAAAAGTTTTCAACTTTTGGATTCTTTGTTTTTGGATTCTTCTACATGATTTCTTCTATTTTATAAATTTGGAAGTTCTTTTCTTTAAAATTCTTTTCAAAAGGGTGTATAAATAGAATGACAATAAGTGAAATAGGAAAATAGAAAATAGAAGGATAGGAATATCCAATAATGTAGGCAAAAGGAACATTCCCATATAAGGAAATACAGAGAATAATACTTGAAATTTGGATAGTAATAAATTAGGAATTTTAATCCTATGATAACTGATATAGTAGAGGAGTAATACAAATAAGATCGAAGTTATCTTTGTCTACTCCATTTTTTCATCATTTGAAGTTATATAAGGTGTTTTTAACAATTGAATGTGATTAAATTTTGGTAATTAATGAAATATAAAGATAAAATTTTTATACATACATTTTTCCTATTCGAATTTGGGACTTGTTTGAATAAGAATATTATTAGATTTAAAACGACAATTGAATAAATTGGAATTGATAAAGAGAAGGATTGCGAAATACTTTGGAAGTTTTAAACGAAGTTATAAAAAGTATTTGGTTAAATGGCAGTGTATTTTGAGTAATAAAGCAATAGATGTTGATGTATATTTTAAAATGATATAACTATCTGGTAACCAGATAAATCATTGAAATAATAAATGTCTAATCTAATGTTCTGGAATGATTTTTAGTTTCGAATGTTTTTTTATTAAAGATCCTATTTTCAAAAGGTGTAATTCTTTATTATAGTAAATCATTGAAAATGAAAGCTTTTCATAGTTCCTTTTTGAATACCAAGTAATTTTTGAATACTATGAATTAAAAATCCAACTTTTAAAGGAATAAATCTTTGGTGAAGAAAGTTTTAAAAAGAGAAATTGTTTTGCTCCTTCTTGGTACTAAGCAATTTTGAACCCTTGATAAAGGTTTCTAAGTTTATATTTTCAAAGAGGGAGATTTTGAGTCTGGTACATCATGATTGTGAAATTTTAAGGTTCACAAGAAATGGGGCAATAAATGCTGATTTTTAATCTGATGAAGTAAGTTTATTTGTATGAAAACAGTTTATTTAAATTATTTTGTACGTTTCTTTTTTACGGAGTAGATAGAGATCACAACCTAGATAGCACAAACTAAAGTTTTTAGGATATGAATAAAATAGGAATAGAATGTACAACCTGATCTGGAAATTGAAAATCAGTCCCAAACCTCTATTTGAAGAAGTTGGTAAAGTGAAAAGATATTCCAGATCTATATTTGGTTTGTAAATTAGCCTGCTCTAGATAATTTGGGATGTAAATTTCTACTTTTCAATTTATTTTGAGCGGTTTCTGTGTAATTTCCATAAATTACCATATTCCAAAATATGTATAAAAGCGCGTTGTTTGAATTAACAAAGGTTCACCTAAAAGGGAAAGAGATGTGCATGATGTGGATATCCTTTCCATTATTTACACTGTCTCTTTCAATAAAAGAAAAGAAATATTTTTCTGTAAATTTGAACAAAGAAAGAATTTCATTTGTGGTTAATTTATGGAAGATTATAACGGTAGTCCATTTTAAGGATAGCACTAATAAATTAGAAATGTGGAAACAAGCGTTCTAGTTTAGAAATTAGTATATACGTGTAACCACGTCTAACGACTAAAAATTAGAATATATATATATATATACATGGCATAAATTACAACTATATACATATTAATTAGTAATTAACGGATTAGGATTTATGAACATTAATTACAAATGTAACGGGCAATAAATTTGCTTTTAATGGGGGTAAAGAGGAATAATGGTGACTGATTAGGAAAACTTAATGTGGCATTTATGGAAGAATTGAATCTAAGTATGGATAGATTTTGATACCTGAAAACATTAAAGGGATTAAATAATGACTAATTGGGAATGGTCCAATTTTGACAATAATGATCAACTGCTATGGATATATTAATCGAAGCAATGGATGGACCACATTTATTAGGAACCAAAATGGAAAATTAAGGAAAATAAGTGACAATGGAATGATCTATTAAGAATACCCGTATTAGTTTAGTAAGATGTGTTAGGACCTCAACACCATTTGTAACACTTGATAATAAATGGCAGCTTACAGAAATTTTTTCTTTTAGAGTTTTGGGTTGTAACCGTTAGTTATCTCCCTTGGTTATTCGGAAAATGAAAAATGTGGTGTAGGATATATCCCTGTTTTATTCTTATGTTGATTTTATGAATAGACATATATATTGAGAAGCAATGTAAGTAAAGAAATCTTATGGGGACACTTCACTAGCGATAAACCATAAGTAAAACTAGAAGTTAATGAGGAAATTATGTTAGCAACCTAAAGTAAATAAACGTTTCAATCCCAAAACTTTGGAATTTTAGGAAAAAGAAAATTTAGCTTATAGAATATCACCATTCAACAAAGAAATAAATTGTATAGATACAAGAGGGGAATTTTCTATTGAACTATGGTAAAAAGGAAGATAACAAAACTTGTCTCTAGGTGTTTGACTACATGGAATTAACATCTGACCTTTTTTTATTCCCATTTGGGAAATAGGAAGGCAATGTCTCTAGCATAGATTCATATCAAGGAGATGGTTCGAATTCATGAAATTTCGGTTAGCATCATTAGTAATAGGGACCTCTTATTTTCTAGCAAATTTTAGAGGAGTTTGCTGGCAGCTTTAGGAACTTTGTTAGATCTTAGCACTTACTGTTAGTAGAATTCGTGTATAATAGTAGTCACCAATAGACGATTGGTATATCATCCTTAAAGCACTTTATGAAAGGCCTCACAAAAAGCCAAATTATGGGTGGGAAACCACCAACAAAATTCTACTCGGACCAATTTGAATGAAGAGACTTTATAAAGTTAGAGTTGGTTAGGCAGCGTGTGAAGGTCGTAAGGTTTGGAAAGTTGGAGAAGTTGGTACCAAGATATATTGGGCCTTTCCCAATTTTGGAAAAAATAGGAAAACTTGTAAGTTGATAGAAGTCCATGACATTTTTTACGTTTTGCATTTGATAAAATACCTTCATAGCGTAGAAATTGTGGTAGAGCCTAATCAATTGGGGGATACTGAGATGGAGCCAATAGCATCCCGTACCACTGCATGCATTATGGAGCACGGAACTAGGAAGCTCCATAATAAAGAAATTAGATTAGCCTGAGTATAATGAGGAGAAATTTGGTGGAACGCATGATGACTCCTCGTCCTAAGCTTTTCTCTGGTAAACTTTCCTCTCTAAAATTGGGTTTTTGGTTGCTAAATTGGAAGGTAGGAGATGGTTGCTACACATTTCACAATCACTTACACATATGAAGAGATTTTATGCATGTTTAGGGTATTTGCATACATACTTGCATGACATGATCACTCACTCATACTAGGGTTAAGCTCATTTATAACATATATGTAGTACATAATCACATTAAACTTTAGTTTAGTAGATGGTTGTGCAGATAACTTGGTTGCATAACATGGATGTTATTGCGTATTATGCTATTCGCCCCTTAAAAAGATTTCGGGGACGAAATCTTTTTTAAGGAGGGACGAATGTAACACCCCGTAAAAACAACCATAAGTAAATTAATTAAATTAAATTAATTAAATTAAATAAGATAAGGTTAAATATGGAAATTTTGTAAAAGTTGGAATTTGGCTATGAAAGTTTTACCGTTGTGTTCGTGGCGAAATTTTGATCAATTTCCATATATAATATGCTTAAAACGGAGCTCGAACAAAGTTATGAGTATTTGAGGTTTTCAAGTTTAAAATAATTTAAAAAGAACTAAAATTCAAATAAATAATTAATTCTCAAATTTGAAATTTAAAAATTAACTGTAATTAGACTTGGGGGGTTAAGTAAACGTTAAAGTTAACATGAATGTTAAATATAATTAAGGAATAAAATAAATTAAGCAACGAAAATAAATAAACGCTCCCAAACTATTGGGGGTCGACCTATAGACCCAACCAGTCGAACCCTAATAGTCAATCTGTGCATATAGGGTGGTCGACTGCTACCTTTTGTGGTAGCTAGAGATGTTTAGCGAATAAATGTTCCAGATTTATCTGCTTTTAACCTAGTTTCATACTAAGGTTCTAATGCGTTTCACCCCTATAAATAAGACCCTAGACCCTTCATTTTTATTCACAAGTATTTTGGGAATATCAGCGATGCTCTGTCAATTCATGTCTTCTCAGATTCAGAAAACCTCATTAGGGTTTCGGAGATCTAAAGTAGATTATAGCGGGCGTTTCAAATCCAATGAGAAGTAAAGCTAAGGATCAATTATGAGTGGAAATCTTAGTTTGTCTATTTTAGTAACTGATTAGCATATGATAGATTTGGATATGCCTTAGGGGTTTTGGGATTTTGAAAACACAACGCTATTAAGTCCCCTAAAACTCCTTAATACACGTCAATTCTTATTGGAATTCTCAGCAGTTTACATTGAATTATTGGAATTATATAGTTTTTTTTGCAGTTTTTGCTGATTTCAAATTTTATTTTGCTCCTCTTTAATGCTAATTTGATTATGAAATCTTTATTAAGGAACAAGGTATAAGTTATAGGTTTATTCTTAGTTTACACAATTTATTCCATTTGAAAATAAATGGGAAATTCCATTGTTTAATTCTTTGTGAAAGAAGGGTGGAATATAAGTTGAAACCAGAATTGCAATTTTTATTTTTGATATTATTCCATTGATTTGATGTGATAGATTGAGTTGAAATTTTTATTATATACAAGTGGTTATTTGAGGGCCCGCCTCTTTTCCCCAAATGAAGTATTAAATAGTAAAGGGTTGGTTATTTAGGGATGGTAGATGGTATCTCGAAAAGGGTCCGCTTTGAGATAAGGTATTACGTGGCTGTTTGAGGGCCCGCCTTCCTATAAAGAAGCATTAAGCGGCTCGAAGAAATTTCGTGCAAAGTTAGCTGGATAGGCACCGGTGAGGAGTCCGCCTTGGGAATAGGTATTAAATGATGAGGGCCTACCTCGATTGAGGTCTTAAATGGTCAGAGTCTGCCTATTTTCAATAAAGGGTATTAAGTGACATGGGTACTATCTCTCTCACCATTAGACATTTATGACATTAGTTATGGTGGGATTAGGAAACCTGCTTTGAAAATGAAAGGTATTAAGTGATTGCTTGTGGGCCAACCTCCTTTCCTTATATGAAGTATTAAATGGCTTCAAAATACATAATACATATCCTTATTTTGAAATATACCGCCTAAGTATTGAAATAGCAAGGTTCAAGTTTTTTTTATTCACCACACACTTATTGTTCTGACTCCATTCTCATTACAACACAGGTTAAAAATGGAGTTAATGATGCTTGAAGATGGCAAGAGTGAAGCTTGTGGCAGTTGTTATCAAGCTTTTCATGTTATTTTCTACTGTATCCATAAAATGTATTTTTGAACAAAAAGTTGTAATGGTTGACATTATGTTATGTTTTGTGACATTTGAAATGATTTGAAATAAATGGGTGTTATTATTGCTATCATATTTTGTTCCCTCGTCTGTGAGTTCTGAATGAATAGATAGATAGCTCTGTATTGTTATTTTTACCAACCAACAGCCAGCTTTGAATGGGTCTAAGTTTTGATGGGCCTTTTCTGGATCGGGATCTAGGCATGTTTCAAGGCGGGTTGTTACAGTGCATGTATGCTTGTATGGTTGAAAACGCTAATCGGAACGACTCAGGGTTAGGAACCATGAAACTAAGCTTCGATGGATTAACTCGATGTTGTTGAGAGCTATATCGTTGTATACAAGATGCATAAGGGTCGAAGAATGGAGCATAGCGGTCAAATTGGTGTAAAATTGGGAAGTGGAGATACTATAACATTTTGATTCGATGGTTCTTGGTTCGACATTGGCTCGCTCGGGTCTCACTTTGTTTCAGCTATGGAGGAGAACCGAGCAGCAAAGGCTATTTGATAGCACTATGATTGGAGGCTGAATAGGAGTTTCTGTCCGGGGTGTTGCAGTTCAGTGGGTGAAGATTGAACATAAATTCATGTCAAGTAGGTATTTTGGTTTGGCAGTGTAGGGAGCCGAACAGGAAATCCTGTCCAATAGTTGCTTGGTCCGATGGTGCTATGGTGGAATGCCAAATAGAAATTTCTATTTGATGTTGCTTTTGTTCGGTGAGTGCATGGCTTCTATCCAAACAGAGGGAAGATCAAGCAGAAGTTAAGGCATGGGTTTTGACTATGGACTTCAGGCCTAGCATAGGCGTACTTCGGAGCAGAGTTTGGGGGTCTTTGATGAGTTGGCAGGGAGCAAGGATGGATGACTCCGAGACAACTTGGGATGACCTTGGGCTTTAATATGACAATGCCCACGACAATGACTATGACTTCAAAACCTCAGTACAATGGATCTACGACTTACGATTGATGTCTAGAGAAGTTTCGAAGATGATGACTTAATGATGGGACTCATGATGGTGATCCACAAGTGCAAGTTCAATGATAGAGGCGTACAAGTAGAATTTGCGACTGTGTTATATAGTGATGCTAGCCAGAATGGAATAATGATTCAGTTCTATTATGGAGACATGTGCAAAGGGATCGCCAACAACTTGGAGGTTTCTAGCGTGCTCATAAAGAAGGGGTATGTGGGAACACTCACCTGAATTTGCAATTGTGTCTATATCTTACGATAGTAGATTAATCTATGCTTTACGATTGTGGTCATGGTTCCTAGCCTTTCGAAATAGGATGAATTCGAGCACCAATTAAGCTGGAATTTTGATTGGGTTCCTGGTTTGTGATTGTGCCATATGAGTTATCATATGTCCAATGCACACAAGTGACGGTAAGGATTGTTTGATGGATATTATGTTTTCCATGGTTGTTTATCACTCTAGGGTTGCACACGACGTAGGTATTTTCAACTGTATACCTAGACACTTGACATTGCATTTCAACCATACTACATTTATATGGTTATGATAGTAGATTAGCATATATTGACAGTTACATGCTAACTCTTTGGATGCAGGGACAGGTTAGGTATGGTTCTTTGTACCCTATGGCTCTATTTACTATATATGAATTTTATAGTATTTTATAGCATTTTCACCCATGGCATGGGAAATACGAAAAGGTGTTAAGGAGTACAGAAACGGCCGGAAGATGCATAATAAAGTTGCCATCATGTAATCACAGGGGCAAAGCGTAGAGCTAGGGTTAACTTTGGCGTAGTCAGAAAATATTGTCAAAGCTCTTGAAAAAAGTTTCTTAAGGTCAAGACATACACCTAGGTCGAAACTGCATCTCAATCCGAGCTACGAATTGGAAGATATGATCATCTTAAAATTTGTCCACCACCTAACCGACTCCGGCCCACCTTGGAGAGCTACTACCTACTTCAAGAAATGAAACATTTAGAGGCTTTTAATACTATACTCAACGAGACAAATCTATTGGTCCAAGTTTCATTCAATTCTAACTTAAAATGAAGGAGTGATGACACAAAAACGTGTGTAGCTCAAGTGGTTGAGCACCAAGTTTCCAATGGAGGTTAGGAGTTTGATTCTTGTCAAGCACATTATTTTTATGAAACATGAGGAATGGTCCTATAGGAAACCTAACTGTTGAGTGCCTAACCATTTCCAACACAAGAAAGGAAAAAAGAGAGGCAAAACCCACTGTTCAGTACCCATGAACCAAACATGTTCGGTACCTACGGTACCAAATAGGAAATCCTGTTCGACACTCTAGGTACTGAACATGAAATCCTATTTGGCACGATACCAGACGTGGGCATGCTGTGGATGCTGAACCAAATGTATGATATGAAGAACAAACCAAAGGAACTAAGATGCCAAGCTGAGGGAGGAATTGAGAGAGCCTAGCCAGCAAGGTGCCCATGTTCATCCACCGAACTAAGAGACCCTGAATAGAGCTTCTCCAACCGAACCCAAACAAGCTATTCATGGAATGAAATCTGAGTGCCTAACAGGAACAGCCTAGCAAGAACAATCTTGTAGGATCAGCTTAACATGAACTGCCTAGTAGAAGAGTCTAACAGGATTAGCCTAGCAGGAAACCTAGCAGGAACGGCCTAACAGGAACTGCCTAATAGAGACAGCCAAAAAGGAATAAGTAGCCAAGAACAGCCAAATAGAAATTGTACCATACTTTCTTTTGAGCCTTAGATCATTGTATTTCATATCCCAAACATTATATCAAAGACCTATAGGAAGAATAATGAAAATAGGCATTAAATGTAAACATAATCTGGTCGAACCACTATAAATCCTTGTATTATTTACTTTACGACAATTTACTTTCTGCATAAACTATATGTGATCCGCTCAGTGAAAATCAATCATAATACAAATATAACAGCTAAGTTATACACCCTATATTCTCAGCCATAAAATAAATAGATTGGAGGTGTTTGCCAATTTTTTATGCAAATAGAGTATAATATATTTCATATTAAAATATGCACGTACCAAAATAGCATAACAAGGGACATGAACCTGGGTGAATTGGTAGAAGAGCACAAGCCCTTACCACCAGGCACTCATGTTTTTGGTATACCTTGTTGCACCATCTTTACTAAAATTTGATGCACACACAAAGAACAAAAACATATTCGACTAAATCCAAACACACTATAAACAAAGAATATGATGATCTATACATAGATATGTGAGTGTGAACACTCAGTTTGCTTTCTACTTCTTCCTTCTGTTTGAATGCTTCAAAGCTTTGAAAAATGATGGAACACCAAATTCTTTATAACTGTGGGTATAAAACGATATTGAAAAGCATATATACGAATTTATAAGATTTTATTATAATTTATTTTGGTTTTTTAAATAGAGAAGTGAAGTTGGTTTCCTGAAGAAGAAACATGGAAAAATTATCCTGAGGAGATGTTACGTGATTGAGAAATAGAAAGGAGGTGAAAAATCCTGATACGAAGGAATCTAGAAAAGGACGTGGGCTTGAGTTTGGGCTTGGGCATTATTTATCAAAACAAATACTTTTATTATTGTTTTTTTCTTTTACAAACTATTTTATATTCAACTCAAAACATCATTAATTCTCGAATAAAATTTTATATTTATCCTACTTAAGCGACAACACAACATTATGGAATTTTATATAATTTATTTTCCATATTTTTTTTTATTTTAAACAATTATTCCAAATTTGCTATAATTGGCCTTTTATAATAATTTTTATTCATTAACCCAAATTTACTCAAGTTCCCAATTTTAAAATTATTTCTTACTCAAATCAATATTATTCATTCATTATATAATTTTGTAAAATATTGTTTCCGTATTTTAATTTATTTAAATTCAAATATCCAATATTCACATTTTAAGCCAAATTATTAATTAATTTCCAAATTAATTTATTCCATAATCTTTTAGATAAATAATTATTTCCAATACAATTTAATTTCATCACTAACTTTTTATCATTAAATTCTAATATTCCCAAATAAATTCAAAGTTATTATTATTTAATATGTAAAAATCCATTTTAATCAATTAAATTACTATTATTAACTTTAATTAATTATTGCTCAAAACCGGGTTGTTACACTTAATATTGTGCGAAATAATGCTGAACTCACTTTATCGCTTGAAAATGATTTCGGTGATAACTACATCATCATTAGCCTCTATTTTTGGATCTCAGAGTGGGATATGTTACACCTGAATTCAATTACTAAGGAAGGACCTAAGAAGGTAAAAGGAAAGCCAGTTCAGTAGAATAAACACAAGGGAAAGTAGGAGCTATAGGAAGAATAAGGAAGCTGAAATTTAGGTGTAATAAGTGCAAATTGAGGGGACATATAACTAAGGATTTCAGAGTGGATGTTGCTAAGTGAAATGCTATAACTTTAACTAGTTTAGGCATATGAAGAGGGAGTGTCCAACCTTGCTTAAGACTTCTACTCAAGTGGTTCCAACTTATGCACTTAATGTTGTCCCTAACTCAAGCACTTTGCCTCGATTAGGGATAAAGGGAAGAAGGTCATCGTGGTCGGTGTGTTAACTCTTTCTAATTATTTATTCACACTTTATTTGACATTGAAGCATCTAAAAGTTTATTTCGAGCAAGCCAATAGATGAATTGCGCTTAGAGATTAGTATACTCACAAACCATATTATAATATTGAATCCTGTTGAGGATCGAACCATTTATCTATGATTAGTAAGGGTTTGAAGTTATATACTTAGGGTGTTAAATTTGATTGTAATGTTTTTGAATCGGGATTTTATGGGTTTAGTTTAATTATGGGGATGGATTGGATGGCTATTTATGGGGCTGTGCTAGATTATGATAGGAAGGTGGTTCGTTTGGGTCCTTGTAGTGGGCGCAACCTTGAGGTTTACCATGATCCCAGAAGATCTGTTATGTTGAGTTATCTTTATTCCCTAGACCTATCACACGATGAGTTAGTTCCATACATGTAGTTCATGTATTCCTAGATGTCTTTACCATAGTTTCTGGTTCCCTTCCTCGTTAGAAGATCAAATTTCAAATTTATTTAGAAAAGGATGTCAGACCTGTTGTCTTACCCCTTTGGCATATGGCACCTGGAGAAAGATGTGAGCTTAGTAAACATGTGAATGATTATTATAGAAGGCTTTTATTTGGACCGATACTTTATAATGGGAAGCACTTATTTTCTTTGCTACTAAAGTAGACGGCTCTATTGAGGCATTGCATCAATTATCTCGAACTGAACAAGCTAAAGAAGAAGAATCGTCATCCACTGCTATACATAGTTGATCATTTTGATAAGTTAGTTGGAGCAAGGATATTTTCTTAACTTGACTTGACTACCAGATTCCATTAGTTGCGTGTGACTGAGGGTAGTATTCAAAAAACTACTTTTCTAACACCTGAGAACTTTATGAGTGGTTAGTCATGCCGTTTCGGCTTACCAGTGCACAAGCATATTTCGTTGACCACATGAGTCGAGTTTTCATAGAATTGCTAAATATTTTTGGGGTGGTATTTGTTAATGATATAGTTATTTATTCGAAAATCAAGAGAGGGTGCAAGTTTCTTTTGAGGGAAGTGCTCAATACTCTGTATAGGCAACAAGAAAGTGAAAATTTCCAATTGTCACATTTGAATCAAGAAGGTTCACTTTTTAGGTTATGTTGTTTCCAAGCAATGATTGTCAGTTGACCCAAGTAAAGTTGTTGCAGTCCAAGATTGGCATATACCAATGAATGCTATAAGGGTAAGAAGATTCCTTGTTTTGGATGAATACTATAAAAAGTTATCAAAGGCTTCACAAAGATTTATGCGCCATTGACAAACCTTACTAAGAATAATTTAGTTTTCTCATGGAACTTGGAGTGCGAGCATGCTTTTATTCAGCAAAAGGAGTTGTTGACTAGTGTACTTGTTTTAGTATTACATGATGGTTTGAAGCCATATACCGTGTATATTGATTCTTTTAGTACACGACTTGATGTTATTTTGATGCAGAAGGGTAGAGTTATTTGCTATGCTAGTCGACAATTGAAAGTACACAAGAAAAATTATTCAACTCCTAACCTTGAGTTGGTTGTTTATGCTTTCAAAATCTTGAAGGCATTGTATTTTAGGGGAATGATTTGAGTTTTTTGTAGATCATAAGTTCCTATAGTATTTTATCCCAAAAAGATTTGAATTTGAGGCAGTAGAGGTGAATGGAATTCTTGGCATCTTATGATTTTAGTATCTCATAAACTCCGGGCAAAGGAAATGTTGTAGCTAATTCCTTAAGTAAGAGACATGCAATGTTAGGCTCTATGCTTTTGGAGTGGAAGCATTTGGAGTTTACTTTTGCATTCAATTTCCGACCTTCATCAGACTTTGAACCTAAATAGTTAGCAACTTTAGATATTCAGCCTTCGCTTATGGATAGTTTCGGTTCGTGTCATAGGCAAGACACAGAGTTCTTGGTTGTTTTTGAGAAGAAGAACAAGGGTGAGCATTCGAGTCATTTGGATTAATATTCCATTGCTTCTATAGGATAGTTGTATATGGATGGTGGTCATGTATTCCCCTTGTTAAGGAATTGATTGAATTGGTACTAAATATGTCTCACAATTCTAGGATGACCATTTATCCTGGCGATGACAAAATGTATCGAGATATGAAGAGGGTATTATACTGGCTAAGAATAAAGAGACATGTTGTGGAATTTTTTCAAAGCATGTGACATGTTAAAGGGTAAAGGCAGTGCAGAAGAAGCCTAGTGGATTATTACAACCTTTGGATATTCTGCAGTGGAAATGGGAGAGCATCTTTAAGGATTTTATTGATGTGATACCTAGGAGTAGAAGGAAAAAAGAGAGTGTGTCAATCGACTGATCTAATGCACTCATTTTAGTTCGATTAAGAGTATGAGAATCGCCACATTTTTTTGGTGCCCTTATATGTAAAGCGATGGTTCGACTGCATGGAGTTTGTTGTATTATTGTCAATGATTGAGATTCATTTTTCTTTCGTGATTTGTGGAGGAATCTTTAAGAGGCCTTGGGCACTAAACTAAAATTGAGTACAGCCTATCACCCACTAGTGAACGGGCAAACTAAGTGCGAAAATTGGGTGTTGGAAGATTTTCTATGGATGTATATTTTGGACTTTAGGGGTCCTCAGGAAGGCCACTTGCCGTTATAGAGTTTGCATATAACAAAAAACATTAGGTAAGTATTGGAATGGCACCATTTGAGGCATTATATAGAAGGCCATGTAAATATTCATCCTGTTGGTGGGACGCTATGGATAGGATTATTTTTGAGCTATGCATGATAGGAGAGACTTTAGAAATAGCAGATTTATTATGTAGGAGGTTGAATACTATGCATGGAAGGTATAATTCATATGTTGATATGAGACGCACGGGGATTGGAGTTCGTAATAGACGAGATGGTTTCTGTGAAGGTGTCGCCACTAGGTCATTTTATAAGGTTTAGTAGTTTGGAAAAGTTGGCACCGAAGTTTGTATGGTTTTTTCCGATTTTGGAAAGAGTAGGCGTTTGCACCAAAAATTGGCATAAACACCCAATATAGATTTTGTAGAGCAATAAATGAAGAAAAGAAAATAGAGGAAATAAGCAATTAAATAACAGAGAATAAGCAAAAATAAGAAAACAACGATTTATTGTGGTTCAACATTGAAAGCCTACGTCCACTTTGGATAAATTGCTTTATTAATGACTTTGAATTCTAAGCACAATAGGATTCAGATTGGAATCCATAGTTATAGTGGAGTACAAAGAAAACAACAGCGTAAAGTCGCTCAAATGAACCATGAAGCCTGTATTTATAGGGGGATACAGTCAAATATCTTCCTAAAAAATCGCCAATTGAATCTCCAGATGCAGACGATGTCACATGAGCAATTGCTTGGCCCAAATCCTAAGGAATAGGGATCGACCCCAATCCCTCTTAATGGTCAAATGGGGTCTCGTGATCCCTCTGGTGGGCCCCCCTTCATGTTAACTCCATGTCACCAAAAGTGTTTGCGCATTTGACTTATAAACTTTGAGATATCGATCAATCTCCATTGAGTTGAACTGTTAAGCTGATACAATCGGATCCATTGCATAGAGGTAGGGATCGTACCCGAACCCTTGCCTAGTTGAGACTATAATCCATACTTAGAACGTTCCGTAGGGTTCAGCTCTTGGTTTTGTTTGATTGCTGCTTCATATTGTTGTCTGTGCTTTATCTCTAGACCCCACGCATCTCTCTGAGCTATTGGCCTTGATGATAGTCGAGTCTAACTTGTCCAATTACTCTGAATATAGCCGGACCAAAAGGCTGGAAAACACTTGCCCACCAAAGTACGTTCTATTTCGGACATGACGTGCTCTGAACCAAAGCAAGTTAGAGTCGCCGAAAGAATTCTGTTCAGTTTCCTGAACATTCGTTACCCTTCTGTAGAGTTGTCTTTCCAAAGAGTCGTATCTCTTTCCTATTTGTCATAATGCTTGGTCGGTATTTGCTAGTATAAATATTGGATTGTAATGTGTCGACAATAGTCCATCCTCGATTCCATCGAGTCAATCAATTGAGCTAATAGGCCTTGGTTGTTTGAACTATATCCTTCTTCTAAGAATTTCGGGTGAGCATTCATCCATTTTCTGTCGTATTAAGCAATCAACTGTTGAGTGTTTACACATGCATGTTCATTCATGTATACATTTTTTTCGTTAGCTATCGAACATGCTCGTACACTCACGGGTCGTTTCCAAAATTCACAGAATTCAAATGCAATAGGATTGCAATTTTTTATTTTTTAATATATAGGGGTTCGCTACCAATCCCTTAGGCAGGGTGATCGGTATCGACCCCCTTGTATTTGTGGACTTAGCTAATTTATGGCTATATTGAAGCGGACCGAACCCGTATATAAGCTAAACACTTAGCTTATTTTTTTTCACTTCACTTGTTTAATTTGTTATTTCTTTTGCATCTGATCCCTTTAAATCCTCTACAACCACCATTATCAACCCCTTGAATTTGAGATTTTCACCCAAATTCTCTCTGATCCCTTCAATATCCTATACGAATCAAATCTCCACTTTACTAGAAGCCTTTGCTGCTAATCGAGTTTCCCTTCTTTCCAGTGATTTAACTTTGGACTCCAACCTGCACCTGAATCGCCTTCATTATCCCCACATCGATCCATTTTTTGGTCTGTGTTTGCATTTTGTTTAACATACATAGGTGGGTTTGAATTTTTTGTAAACAATTTGGAGTGAGACATCATGACGAGATAGTGGATTCATGTTCTTAGTTGTGTAGGAGTGGGCTAGTATAAGTCTGGAGAAGATGAAGAGGGATGGTGAAGTCCAAGGGATCGGTGTGGAGATGTGACGGAGGGCGATCGGTAATAGAGGTGTCAGTTTTGTTGATGGATTGGAGAGTATCATGTGAAGAAGCGATGAGAAGGGTTCACTTGACATGGGGATTAGTGCTGAAAAGAGGGATCAATTGTGATATGGATCGGTTAAAGGCATAGAAAAGGGTTCGGTGTTGAAGCATCAGGTGGAGGGATCAGTTACGTTCCCTAATGTGAAGGGACTTAGGCATTTTTAGCATGATGTGAACACACCCGAGCCCGCTTGTTTGAACGAACCCGAACCTTAGGAGCATGAGCATAGAAAACAAACTTGGACATGAATACTTGTATATTCAATATTAAACTTGAACTAGAATACTTCGACTTGAGTAAGCATGCATATGCACTTGAACTTGAACATGTATAACATATGAACTTGAATATAATGTAACATATGCCTTGAATAGATTTGGATGCTCATATGTACTTGAATGCAAATACCGAACTCCAACATGCCAATAATTGATTCTAGAGCTTAGATAAAATCCACAACCATCAACGTGAAAGTCGGTTGGGATGGTCAACGGTGGCAGTCGCTCTGGTTGAATCCTAGGGTCTCGTCACTACTGTCGTTTTAATTCTAAACCGTTTATCACTGTATTGCACAACACTGCACCACACCGAACTAATTTACACTTAGTACGAGGGGACAAGTTATTTTTTCTAATAATGATTATCTACTAAGTTTAATAGTTAGTGGTTCCAGACGCTCAGAGCGCTTAGCCGCTATGACTACTGAACAGACTTCTCCACATGACAATTTCGATGCTGAATCCAGCTCAACAACCACGTCTGCCCGAAAGACTCCAGGTCACCAATCTAAATCACTTGAGAGTTCCTACCAAGTACCAAAAATTCCACAAAGTCCTGAAGTAGAAGTTGAGCCAACTCTTGACACTCTAGACTATGCTACATTCTTGGAAGATCCAGTAGCTTCTGTAGCTTCGAAAGTCGACGAGGTTTCTCTTCGGAAAATTTACATTAAGCACAGAATTCCATACGATAATGTATTAGTTCCATCTCGCCATGATAAATCTCATTTACCTCCAGAGGGATACACTCTTGCAATAAGTTCATGTGCTAGGCAGGATGCGTTCCACCCTTTAATTCATTCGTTTGGAAAATGTTATATTATTTGAGACTGGCTCCGGCTCAGCTGCATCTGAATAGCTCTGCATTCCTACACAGTACATATATGATATTCCTTGAAATCTTGCACTGTAAGCCATCTCCAAAAGACATCAGGTTCATCTACAATCTCAAACGACGAATGGGAAGCCTCTCGTACACCTTCCTCAAGGCGGCACTTAACTGTGAGGTCATATCTGATGCTTGGAACAAACTTAACACCTTTAAGAATGAGTGGTTCTATGTGTGTTGCCCACCTAGTTTCGTGGAATGGTGGCTGGAAGGACATAAGTGTCGCTTAAAATTTACCATTGAGTGCTATAATTCAAGTTGTATCTTGAACTAATCAGTTATTCTGAAAATTACAATTAGTCACCTACGGCCCAACGATAGCCGTTACTCAGAAGCAGTTTTAGTGCTCAGGGATTCTCTTGCGAAAGTTAGAGATATTAAGTTTCTCATTACCGACGGGCGCCGTTTCGCCTTTGGCCTAATAGATAAGGGTCACAGCACCGGGATACCTAGGAACATTAAGGAAGATACTGCCACAGGAGGAGGTGCCGCGGGGCAAAGAAGTGACAATGTCGATCATTCCTTGCCCCTAGTTGAGGAGGCTCTGGATGCCACCGTAGAAGGCAAAGCAAGGGGTGATGATGACGAACCTGGTCATGGTGATGCGTGTTCTAGCCATAAACTTGCAGTCGGATCCTTACAAAGCACAAAGCCTCCTGCACCAAAGGAGAGCAAAAGGAAGAAACTTGTTTACAAGCTTCACAAAGGTCATGTTGTCAAGTAGCCCAAGCTGTCTGTCACTCCTCAAGTCGCTCCGAAAAAGTCTACTTCTCAGCCCATAGAAAATTTAGAAAACATTTTTAAGGGACTTTCAGATATTTCGATTTCAGATCACATCAAGACTTATAAATTTACCGATATGAGTGTTGGGGAGTTTGATTCTCCTATCAGAATTAGTGCTGATATTCCTCCCAATGTTGGGGGAAAGGCTACTCCAGTCCACAAGGCTCCCACATCTGGTCCGTTGAGGCAACACCAGGACACTTACATCCACATGCACTCCCCTGTAATGCATTGCACTTGTCACATGCCCTTTAATGCTGAAATTTAACTCATTTTCATTTTCCTTACAGGACTCACGGGGAAAAAGAAACATACGCTCCGTCTTTTGCAAAATACAGTGCGCCAGACTCGAAGGCCTCGATTAGGCTCGTATCACTAGAGTAATGATTGTGAAAACAAACCCAGTTACCATTCCAGTTGAGATCGAGACTATCATGATAGGGGTGATAGGGACTTCTTTTTGCATGATTCTGCTTCTCAGCATCGATCCAGATCTAGGTTCCCTCCTCTTACAGGTCCAGACAGATAGCCGGATCGGTGCGATGATATCCCTCCGCTCGACATTTCACAAGATCCACCCTCTGCTTCAATCCCTGCACAACCGATTGTATCATCATATTCTGGGCAATCTTCTGACCGTATATGTCACAGTGGTTCCGAGGCTCCTCAGCACAGGCCAGGAAAAAAGAGCATCGTTACTTTAAGTCATTACTGAAGACTAATAGGTCGATAATTCTACCCGCATGACCCGACTTAGAGAAGAATTCCCAAATGTTTGCTTCGAAGGGTTTATGTTTGTGCTTAACCTAAAGAGGGTTACTGAGAAGGTCTAGAAAATGATCGTTAAATATGTGGCCGATATTTACAAGCAGTACAATGAATGGATGAGAATGCGGAGAGGAACTCCAAAGTCTTCAGAGAGAGGCAGCAGGAAATTGTAAAGCTGAACCACCAAGAAGCTCAAATCAAACGGATCATTTCCACTCTTAATGTTGAGTTAGATACCTTAGGGAAATCTTAGGCAGAGGCCAAAAAAGTGTCGAAGAAGCCACCAAAGCACTCGAAGTGGAGAAATTGAGACGCTTGATTGAGGTCGAGCAGTTTGATCGAGAGAGATACCGCCTAAAGAAGTCCAGCCGAATTAAAGACCAAGCTTGAGCATGAGATAAAAGAGAACAACGAAGGGTAGAAATTTAGCCAGGAGGCTTGTGATGAACTAGTTACGGTTAGACTTGTAAGGGACGCAGCCGTTGAGAAGGCTAGAGATATTGATGCTCCCATAAAGAGAGGAGTAGAGGCTGCAAAGAAACAAACTAGAGAGGAGGTTATGGATGAACTGGATCCCCTGCTTATCTCTTATAATGCTAACGTCTTAAAGTTTAGAAACTTAGAATGGCTCTAGGGTGACTACTCCTACGATCTTGCCCATGCTTGGAAATAGATAGTTGAAGACGAGAAAAGAAATCTTGAGGCTAATGAGATTGATTTGATGCGGCTGGAAAAAGAAGTCTTGAAGGTTGATGAACCCAGAATTTTGCATGAGGGCCTACTCTTGATCCAAGAAGAAGTTATCGCAGCTTCCCAACAAGAGATGGGCGAGGGTTCCGGATCCATGCAACATGATGCTACGGCTGATCAAACTCCAAGGACCCAAGCTATTCCTAGCTCCAATGTGGACTCTTCTACCAACACTGGTTATAACCCTGATGAATCGCTGCTATAGAAATTCATTGGCCTCTCTCCAATCCTAGAAGGAGCATCCAGCGGTATTCCGGCTCATGTGGAAGTTCCAACCGAAGAGGGTATTTTGTTGACTTCCCTCATTTTTCAAAAAGTCGATGTATCTTCGGTCTACATTTCTAATCCCTCTCATTGCATTTCTTTAGCTTTAGATCCTCCTACTATCACTTTGCTCCCTCCCCAGGGCTCTCAACGAGGACTACAAACCCCGGTGATGGAGTCCTTAACCGTAACGACTTTGGCAACAAATCATAACATTCCAGATGAGGAACATCTGAACTTTGATGAGACTTGGCGGATGCTTTGTCAAAGGAAAGAGGTGATTTGAATCAGAGGACTCAGGTTGATGATGACGTTGTTATTAACAAGGCTTCCCATTCCTCATCAGGTCTCTCCATGCATGAGATAAAGCAGAAACTTGTGGCGAATGTTCTTCTTACAACAGAGATCAAATAAGAAAAGCTGAAAGTCGTTCCTCCTCCCATATCTATAGTTTCGCCAAGGGAGACCATTTTCGCCCTCGTTCACACCTCTCCACCGGGGGCGTTGGGAGTTTCTCGATAGTGTCCTCTTCAAGAATCCCAGTTTCCACTCCTCGGCCTAGAACTGCCTAAGGCACACCTGCTGGATCAACCTAGAGCACTCCACTCATGGGTAAAGGGAGTGGTAGGAGAAGAGAGAAAAGAAGAGGAGAGAGTTCGATCGAGATTTCTCCTTATTCCAAGATGAAGAAACATAAGTCATCAAAGTAGAGGTAACTTTGGGTTTGCACTTCTTTATAGCTCGAAACAACAATAGTAGTCCCCCTCCCCTCATGCTTTTTTAGCTGGTTGTATATAAACTTGTACTTAGCTTCCAAGTTTAGTATGTAAATAAAAGTTCGTTTTGTTTATGTTCAACTTTTGTGTAAATTCGTTTAAAATTTTGAGCTATTACGTTTTATATTCAATGTATTTGTAATTCGTTGCTCGTCGTTTAAGTTGTAATGTCATTCGGTTGCTCGTCGCTACGGGCGTCGACCCGATAATTCCATCTCAAGGCCTCCTCTTGGTCGTGGCCCTAAGTCATTTGAAATTCAAGGCGTTAGCCATAATTCTACGTAGTCATGTTCAGAGTTTGAGCAATTATACTCTTGCCCTCAGTCTCAAGTTGGCGAAGTTAGCTTGTGGACGGTCGAATCCCATCGATGCTGAGTTTACACCCCTCTTGTCGGATTCAAGTTAGAGTTAGAGAATGAATGGCGAGTTGCACTCATTCACATGTTTATATTCTTACTCGCACTTCAAAGATAAGATTTAGTTGACGAGCTGTCTCTCATGCCGGTTTGATACTTATACTTCGGCTCGTCGGATCGTAGATGAGAGTTAATGGACGAACGATCGAGTCACGTTCACTTTGTTTAATTCGATTATTGTCCTAAGAACTTGGCTGATGCCCAACTCTAGATACTTGTTAGTTTATACTAGGCATATGTAAACGCAAGTTGGTCACTCATTACAAATATTATATCATGCACATACTGTTCATAAATGTGGAAGAAATCTCAAATTCTGTTGCCAACTGAAAAGGAGCGACAAAATCTGTCTTATTACATGGCTTTGAGCTGAAATGCAAAAGCAAATTCTGAATGAAATACAACTAAATAAAATGAAACTAAGTGAAATAACGTCGTAGATGCTCGTTATTCCATGTTCTTGGGAGTGCAATGCCGTTGATGATTGTTATTATAGCCAATGACATATGGTCCATCCCATTTCAGACCCATGTGAATAGGGATAGGAAAAACCGGTTTCAAGACAAGATAGATAATTTCAAAGGTCCTAGTTCAGACTTTAGTATTGTAATATCGGGCAACTCAATGCCGATATGCAACTGCCCTAAAATCAGCTTCTTTGCGCTTCTCATCGACCATGTCTAGAGGTTCCCAAAGCAGATCTCGGTTAATTTTGGGATCATAGTAAGTCACTCGATGAAAAGGGACGTCAAGTTCTATAGGAATCACGGCTTTGGAGTTATATGCAAGTGCTAATGGAGTATGGCCAGTCATGGACTGATGGGTGGTTTGGTATGACTATAATGATGGGAGTTCATCGACCCACTTGCCTCCGACCTTCTCCAAACGCTTCTTTTGAATGGACCTTATGATTTTATTAACAGCTTCGACCTATCCATTAGCTTGAGGGTGAGCAACTACCACAAATCTTTTCTCAATGTGATGCCGATGGCAGAGATCTTTAAATTTAGAACTGTCGAATTGAGTCCCGTTACCAGTTATGATTGTTTGGGGGAGACCTAAGCGATAGATGATGTTTTGAACAACAAAGTTGATTACTTTCTTCATTATGATCATGGCCAAAGGTTCATCCTCAGCCCATTTAGTGAAGTAATCAATCTCCATGATGGCATACTTCACACTATCTTTAGAAATCGACAAGTAGCCAACGATGTCAACGCCCCAAGCAGCAAACGGCCATGGACTGACCATTTGATTAATTTTCATTGGTGAGGCTCTTGGAATTTTTGCAAACGTCTAGCACTTATTGCATCACCTGGCATAATCAGCTGCATCCCAATTGATAGTTGGCCAGTAATACCTATAGCGGAGTATTTTCTTAGCTAAGGTTTGCCCTCCAGTGTGATCGCCGCATTCTCCTTCGTGGACTTCTCGTAATACTCGCTTGATTTCATCGTAGGTGATACACCGAAGTAGTTGTATGGAGAAACCCTTCCTAAACATAATTCCTTCTTGAATGATGTAGCATGAAGCTTTGAGGGAATCCATCGTTTTTCATTCCTCCATTAGGGAAGGATTCCCTGTTGTAGATAGTCTTTGATAGGAGTAATCCATGAATCTTCTTCCGGATCTATCTCTAAGACCCACTCGATCTCCATCTGGCCAATGCTTGGAGCATTAAGTACTTCAACTGGGACCATGCCCATTAGCTATGCATCCCCAGAACTGGCCAGCTTGGCCAGTGAGTCAGCACTCTCATTTCATTCTTCAGGGATGTGTGTAATAGTGTAGTACTCGAAGTCGGTTAATATCTGTTGGACCCGGCCAAGATAAGGAGCAAGTCACTGCCCATTGACCTAATAATCTCCCTGACTTAGCATACTACTACTTGGGAATCACAAAAGATTTGTAAAGTTTTTCAATCCGAATTTACTAGCAAGTTTGAGCTTGGCGATCAAGGCTTCATATTTAGCTTCATTATTTGTTGCAGGGAAGTCGAGTTTCAGGGCATAGCAGATTGATCATTGCTTAGGAGTCACTAACACGACTCCAGTGCCAGAACATCGACCATTGGATGCTTTATCCATGTACATCTTCCACTAGACGTCGGTTCTCCGCTGCTCTCCGTAGAGTCGTCTGGTGCAGTGAATTCAACTATAAAGATGTAGGACCTGTTGTAACGACTGGTCGATGTAGATGTTGATGGGGTGAGCCTGGAAGTAAAGATGGAGTTTTCACGATGTAATCAACATGCAATACGTGAGTATTCCAACTCTAGGTAGTTTCTCTCAGCACCTTTTAATCGTTTGCAACATAATATACTAGCCTCTCGATTTGATTTTCTTCGCATAACAGTGTAGCACTTAAGGCGTGTACCAATAACGCTAAGTAGATGTATAAGGCTTCATGATCCAACGACTTGGATAGAAAGGGAGGTCTCTCTAAGTGAACTACCAGAGCTTGAAACACGTTAATGCAGTCCCATGTCCATTTAAAGTTCCTCTTCCATCTCCTAATTAAATCGAAGAAAGGAATACACTTATTGGTGGCTTTGGAGGTGAATTTGCTTAGGGCGGCGACCTTCCCTTTAAGGTTATACCTGCTTAATCGTTTTCAGCACTTGGATGTTTCAAATTGCTTGAATTTTCTAAGGATTTGCCTCGATTCCACGAGAGTTAATGATGAAACCCAGAAATTTCCTTGACGCAACATCGAAAGAGCATTTCAAGGGATTGAGTTTCATTCCATATTTTCAAAGAATACTGAACATCTCTATCAAGTCATCAACATGGTCGTTTGATCGTCGTGACTTCATGAGCATATCATCGACATATACTTCCATCGATTGTCTGATCTGGTCTTTGAACATCTGGTTGACCACTCTTTGGTAGGTAGCTCCAGCATTCTTTAGCCTAAATAGCATTACAACATAGCAATATAGTCCCGGATCTGTAATGAAACTGATGAGCTCCTGGTTAGGGATATGCATCGGGATTTGATTGTATCCGTAGTACGTGTCCATAAATGAAATTAATTCATGTCCATTAGTCGAGTCTACCAGCTGGTCGATCCATGGAAGTGGACGGCTGTCCTTCGGGCATGCTTTGTTTATGTTTGAGTAGTCAACACATGTCCACCACTTCCTATTTGCTTTTCACACGAGAACAGGATTAGATACCCACTTTGGGTAGAGGGCATCGTAGATAAACCCATTGCTTCTGAGCCTATCCACCTCCTCTTTAAAGGCAGTAGATCTCTTCAGATCCATGCCACATCGCTTTTGTTTCATTGGGGGCATGCCTTGGGTCGATATTCAATGCATGGCTTGCATAGTCGACGAGATCCCACGCATGTCAGAATGGGTCCAAGCAAACAGATCAAGATTCGCTTGGAGAAAACTAGCTAACTCCTTCATCATCACTGGGCCGAGCTGTGATCCGATCTTTAGGACCCGCGAGGGGTCGTCGTGACTGACCGTGATATTGATTGTCAGCTCAGCAGGTGCAGCCTTTGATTCTTTGGGCTTTCTTCTTCGTCCCTCGGATCTATATCTTTATAGAACCGCCCGTGGTGCCCGAGCCAAGGCCCGGATGCTGGTTTCTAAGCTTCATTGGTTTTAATGCAGATAGACTTCTCCACACCTTTTCCTTTCTCCTTTCGCTGAGTAAATCTCAACTCAGCCACATAACATGCACATCTAGTCGCCTGGTTTCCATGAACAACTCCCACACCATTGTCTATTAGGAATTTTAGTGTGAAGCAACAAGGGGCTAGAGTTTCCCTAAGTTCAGCAAGGGCTGGTCTGCCCAAAAATGCATAGTATGGAGAGTCCACATCCAGCACAACAAATGGCAGCATCCGCACTCTCTTATGACTACCGTCCCCTAATTCTATCGGTAGCTCGACATAGCCTACTACTTCAATAGCGACACTGTTAAAGCCATGGATGGGGGTTTGCACGGTTTCAGGTCTTTGGCTTTCATTCTCATTTGGTTGTAAGCCCTCTACCTTATCAGTATCTCTACTTCAAAATACTATGTCGTCCGTCATAGTACGTTGCTGCTTGGCCGAAGCACTGTCCTCTGTGTTTGAACAACATTCAAATTCAACATGCTTGATCGTGTTTGCATAATGCTCCATTTCATGCCAGCTTCTGTCGGTGGATGCGATCCTCTAACAATGGTATTAATAGCTAGTCTTCCTCCGGTCCACCTAAGTTCCTTAGCACTAGGCAGAGCTTGTCCTCGATTAAGGTCAGATGTTCCCTACCTGCCGTCTTGTAGGGCTTTAACAAACTGTTGCAACTTTCTCTCATGAATTAACTTCTTAATGATATCATGTAAATGATGACACTCGTCCGTATTATGACCATAGGTATCATGGAACCTACAGTACTTCCCTGTCAGCTTCTTCTTCTCCGTCGAGTCTTTTAGTGGCAATTTTCGATATTGCAAGTATTATAGGTCGATAGATAGATGTTCTCTAACGACTAGTTCAAAGGTGTGTATGTGTCGTATGCAAGGATCCTTAGCTTCTCTCTCCAGAATCCTGCCTCTAGTCGCATTTTCTATTACCGTCTTTTCTCTGCTCATTCGGTTTATTCTGAACATTAATTTGAACCTTCCTAAAACTATCACTAGACTGTTTTACTGCTACATTATCTTGTACTCCCTTGGAACTTGGGCGTGCAACATCCCTCTTTCTAGTTCGCTTTGCCTCCTTCTTTCTCAAAAACCGAGCCAGTTTTCAAAAGAAAGGTTTAATGCGGAAGGAGGCTTTCCTACCAACCAATCACCAAATTCAAAATTGAGGTCGACTCCCATAGTCTGTGCCATGAGTATTACATCATCATTAGGATATTGACTTCTGTAATAGCTGTATTTAACCGTTCTAGGTAATCTTTAAGCGACTCCCCCGGTGCTTGAATGAAGTTGGAGAGAGACATAACGTCTTTGGAGCAAGGCACATGCATGCGGAAGTGCCCTAAAAACTTTGTCTCCAATGCATCAAATGAAGAAATAGACCGTGGTGGTAACTTAGTAAATCACATAGTCGCGACCCCCTCAAGAAAAATAGGGAAACATCTACACTTGACTGCATCAAGGGCTCTAGCGGAGTCCTTAACCATTCATACCTCATATGATGCTGCCTGGGGTTGGTTTTTCCCATGTAATCAGGCATCGAAGGCATATTAAACCATCACGGAAACTCTGCATGTATAATGTTATCAGTGAATGGAGTATGGCTCCTAGATAGTCCATAATCATCATTGGTTAAGTCCAGACTTTCTTTCATAAGCTGCCTCAACATGGCTATTAAGTCCGGTGTTTGCAAAGTTGGTACCAAGTGATGGTTGTGTTCCACCTCACGTTAATGTCCCGGTCTATGTCTAAGGATAGTACCACATTGCCTTGGCTCATCTTGCTCCTGATCCATCTCTTGAGTTGCGTACTACCACCATCTCTAAGTTGTGATTCAACTACATTCACCAGAGATCCAACACCCTAATCAATTGCAGCACCTCCGAAGAGGGCCCCTACAGCTGATTGGCGATTCCCTCCATGATAGGAGGGATCGGCGCAGATCCCTCTGGAAGGATCGGGCCAATCAGCGTCGGTCGCTGGTAGTGGGCCGCTTGGTTCTGTCCTGACATCTTGACGTTGTATGCTTTAGTTTTGAAGCGCATGGCTCTGTGATAGTCGTCAAATGAAGAGGAGTTTTCCAATCCTGAATATGGAGTAGGCTCCCTCCTTGTTTTCCCACACTGATCCCTCAACAGGTTCGTCAAATCAATGTTAACTTGGATCTGCTGATTGAGTTGCTAACGGCTATCCATCAAATCCTTCATCAGGACTTAAAAATCAGCTTTGGTGATGGTATCAGTAGGATTCTAGGGTTTAGCAACAACTAGTTGTACGTTTTGATCAACTTGTTGAACACTAGCATCGTCGTTGCCTTCAACAGTAGCATGGGAAGTGGACTTAGTTCCTCTTGCTATTTCTATCAGCTTCCTTCTAGATATTTTCCAAATTTGAGTCAAAATGGAAACTTTGTAGGTAGAACTCTGGATCTCATCTCATGGATAATGGAATCCACTAGTTGATGATGAGATCAATCAAGGTGAGAACTGAGTTCTCAGTGAAAGCACCAAAATATTTGCATTAAAATTGTCATAAACACCTAATAGAGATTTTGTAGAGAAATAAGTAAAGAAAATCTTAATGAAAATAGAGGAAACAAGTAATTAAATAACAGAGAATAAGCAAAAATAAGAAATCGACGATTTATGGCGGTTCGACGTTAAAAGCCTATGTCCACTTTGGAGAAATTGCTTTATTAATGATTTTGAATTCTGAGTACAATAGGGATCGGACCGGAATCCATAGTTACAATGGAGTACAAAGAAAACAACAGCATGAAGATCCCTCAAATGAACCATGAAGCCTGTATTTATAGGGAGAGACAGTCGAATATCTTCCTGAAAAATCGCCAAAGGAATCTCCAGATGCAAACGAGGTCACTTGAGCGATCGCTTGGCCTAAATCCCAAGGAATAGGGATCAGCCCCGATCCCTCTTAGTGGTCAAATGGGGTCTCGTGATCCCTTTGGTGGGTCCCCTTCATGTTAACTCCATGTCACCAAAAGTGTATGCACATTTGACTTATGGACTTTGAGATATCGATCTCCATCTCCATTGAGTTGAACTGCTAAACTAATACGATCCGATCCATTGCATATAAGTAGGGATTGTACCTGATACCTTGCCTAGTTAAGAATATAATCCATACTTAGAATGCTCTATAGGGTTCACCTCTTGGTTCTGCTTGATTGCTGCTTCATATTGTTGTCTGGGCTTGACCTCTGGACCTCACGATCATCTTGGGCTACTGGCCTTGATGATAGTCGAGTCTAAATTGTCCAATTAGTCTGAATATAGCCAGGCCAAAAGGCCAGATAATAGTAAGGAAGTAGGCTTATACAGTAGAGCTTTCTAAAAAGTTAGAAAGAGTTCATAATGTTTTCCATATGTCACACTTGTGAAAGTGTTTACACAGTTCAACCACTGCGGTCAAGCCTAGTCAGATAGAAGAGGTTGAAGTAGAGAGAGAGAGTCACTTGTTTGTCATGCACCTAACCTCATTATTGAGAATGGGAAAAAGTGAATCCATAATAAGATGGTTAAACTAGTTAAAGTACGATGAGGAAATGGTCGGGCTGAGAGTATTGGGTTGCCAGAGTGTAACACCCCACCTCTATACCCATACTACCAACGAGTATTACTATGTAATACTATCTGATAATACAGAGAATGAGGTGATATTGGGCTATCACACCTGAATATTCCCTTGAGATAATACTGTCACATGTTTCAAATATTATAAACAACTCACCTATATGTACACAATATCAACACAAATCAATAAACATGTGTGTTTCCAAGATAAAACAATACATAAAATAAAAATAATTTCAGAGAACACATAGTCAACAATGCAGCAATAACAAATAATATAAAATATACACAAGTCAAGTGGGTTAAGGAAAATAGTCAAATGCCCAATATCATAAAAAATATACAATGTATAAATCTAATATATATACATCTCAACATCATCAATATACATGTGTACGGGGTTACGCAACTTAGCAGACTCTCAGTCTCATAAATTATCTAAGAGATCGATAATCACATAATAATCATCCACACCTTCAACCTAATAGTAATCGAATTGGCTCTTAGCTAATGAAATAAACATCCGGCCTCTCAGACCCCTAATAATCCACTTAACTCTTAGTAATATGGATAATCATCTAGACACTCAATCCTATATGCTCTCAACATTATAAATAACTATTTTGGCATTAGTCATAATGAACAATCTGATCGACTCTTAGCCGTAAACACAGTGATCTCATATAGGTGAATAAGTATGTGTCTATAGCATCTCAAGCTATCTCTTCAATAATAACCACACGGTAGACGGACAGTTCTCAACCTGCTCCAGGAGCCTTCCGCACACGCTCTCAGCGCTACTCCTATACTCTTAATTACCTCAACGGCCATCGTGACCCAATATCCATCAAGTTCAAGACTGCATTATGCGTTGGTCACGACCCAATAAGTGCCCCCAATGGTAATAGACCGTTGGCCTATATGACATAGGGGAAGTTTCCCTCAACCATATACATCAAAAGGTGTGTCACGGATCCAGGGAGCAACCCCGCATTCATGCCACTAGGATGGATACTAGCCAATCTGGTTTACTCCACATCATATAATAGGAGTATACATACAATAGATAGACACATTTATGGCTCTCAGCCTAACTCACTCTAAATGCTCATCACCATAAATATAATACCATGTATACTCTACCCTATTAGAGTGATGTCTACTCACAAAAACTAATCGAACAAACATCAACTCATGCATCCCATACCACTTGGTGTTATTCGCTCGTTTACTCAATGCTCGTAAACTAATATCAGCTCATGCATCCCATACCACCCGGTGTTATTCGCTCATTTAATCAATGCTTGTAAATTACACTTGTATATACTATTCTATATAACAGGTCCGAGAAATAACCGGAGAAATATTACCGGTTGTCCCCATCCCAAACAATACTATAACTCTGTTTATTCTAGTTTCTTATCACACATAATTGGTACATACATGACACATTATTTAGAAAGAAATATAATTTTATTGATTGTTAAAAACATATCTCTAATTGATAAAAGCATTTAAAAATTTTACATAGATAAAAATAATTATTTTCAACACTTTATAAATCAAAATTGAATTTTAGTATTCACACATTACTTCCAAGAATCCCATTTCTATATCTTAAATCTTTTGAAATAGCTTGGAAAATCAATTATTACTCATAATAATCATTTCATCATTTTCTGCAATCAAATACTATTTTTAACTAATCTTTATATTATTCATATCTATTTCTTTTATCCAAATCTATAAAGTTATACTTTCCAAAATAAGAGTTTATTCCAAATTTATACGATATACTTGGAAAATTATAAAATAATGATTAGAAACCATTTCATATTTTAAAACATTAAGTTATCTTATAAAACTAGTTATTACATATAAAATCATTTATTAATTTTTAAATCCATTTTCTTAAATATTCATTTTACAAAAGAAATTGCCTCTTTAAAATATTATTTAAATCCTTCATTTATACTGGTAAAGAAAATTTCCATATATTCCAATTGGGGGAATTAATTTAAAAGATAAAAATTTGTATATTTTTAGCCTCAAGGACACGACCTCAATATTTTAACCACAAGGACAAACATTCTCCTAAAAATTATTCATATGGATAAACATTCTTTCAAATTATTCATAAGGACAAACATTCTTCCAAAACTGCTACCGAACTAAAAACTGATACCTACAAACTGCTACCGATAACTAAAAACTGATACCTAAAAACTGATATCAATAACTAAAAACTGATACCTAAAGAAAGTTATCCTTCAGACTAAAATACTAAAGGTCTCTCCTTGAGGCTAAAACGTTGAGAAATTTTGTCATTGACAATAATTTCCTGTATTCCAATACTATTGAAAATTCTCTATTTTCATTTTCAAAACAACTTTTATATCCAAAATAGTTTCCAATAAATCATTTTATTTTCCAACCACTTTTATTTTTATAAATATACTTCAATTTAATTTTAATACCCCATAAATAATTTCTCACAGCTTTCAAAAATCTTTTAAAACAAGAGAATCGATAAAATATCTAAAATATTAATCAGCGCAAAATTCTCCAAAATTACCAACTAATCATTAAAATAAATTTCTATCATGTGGCCTGAGTCGATTTACATCAAATTTTGGCCATCCATAAAATGCACTCATAAAATAGAAATAAACTACACAAATAAAAATGCAATCGAAAGGCGTCTCCTTTGCATTTCGATGATCCAACATACACAGAGCTCCGCTATCATACACAAAATCACATTCAATATCACAACAATTAATCAACAACAACAAAAAGGGGATTCTATTCTAGAGTATAGTTGTGAGTAAATAAATTTACTCACCAAAATGATGTAATCGAGATTAATAAACTTGCATTCCAATCCCTTCACCCAAGCTGCCTCACTTTCATGATCGCCAGACCCGCCTTCGACTTTCAATCATCATACTAAGGTCGCTACCCAGACCGAGATCGATGTCAGTCTTCACCTACACATGCACACTCTAAATCGTGACTCCTGGCTCTAAGTTGCCAGTTGCCACAATCACCTCCACTAGGTCACATCGCACCAATCGCCAACCTCCCCTTGTCGCCGATGTCGCCATTCTCCAATCACGACCAAAGGTCGCAAGAACACAATCGCCCCACGCCCTGACAACGATGATCACCACCGAGCCTAACACCTCATGATTCAATTTTTTTTAATATTATGATTTTTATTTGGGCAGAATTTGAGAATAGGGCACAGGCTACATGATTTGGGTAGAAAAAAAGGAAGAGGAGCTTTTTAGAAGGAGGAAATAAGGAGTTTGAAAGGGCTTTGGGCCTTACTTTAAATTAACAAATTTTCTCTTCCTTTAATAACTTCTTCATTTATTTGAAAATTTATTACAATTTAATTTTAATTGATTCATACTTCATTTTTCAAATTATATTCCGATAATTAGCCAATTTCATTCAATTCGATACTTGTTCATTTTTTTTCAACTATTTCAATTATAAAATTATTTACACTTTTAAAATATTTATATTTAGTTAAAACATTTTATTAGGTTTCAATATATTATTCGAAAAGAATTTATTAATTCAATTTATTAAAACGACATCTTTTATTAAGAGCCTTAAATTAAATGAATATTTATTTTCAAAAATAATAATTATCAAATATTAAATTCAGAACAATTTTAATTTAATTTAACTTTTATTTTAATTTATGACGTAGAAAGCAGGGTTGTTACATAAAGGAGATGATTAAAATTTCATATCCCTCACTCATTTTCGCTATGTTTAGGCTAAAGGAAACCATAATCGCCACACACCAACTGGTCGAACGGTTCCTATGAGCGGTCGGCCGCTAATGGTCGACCGGTCCGTAGAGGCGGTCGACCATTGTGGTCCCAGCCACTATTAACGTTAACATTTTTTCTTTTAATTATATTTATTATTTTAATTTGTTTTGAATTATTTTCGATCCAATATCTTCAGACGTCGATAGCTTCTTTGTTTGAACTCCAATCGCGAAGCTTTTTATATAGAAGTTGCTTAGAAGATCGCCAAGAACACAAGGGTGCAAATCTCATCGTCGAATTCTGACATTTTATCAAATTTTCATTTTAGATCCACTACTAATTAATCAATTTTCTTAACTAGTTTCTTGTTAATTTTAAGGTTGTTACATTCTCCCCTCCTTAAAAGAGTTTCATCTTCGAAATTCCTAAAGAACAGATAGTTTAATGTGCACTCTACCATCATATTGTACAACCAAGTTAACTACACAACCATCTACTCAACCAAAAGTGTAATGTGATTATGCATGCAATATATCTATTGGTGAGCTAAACCATAGCGTGAATGCAAGATTGTGACATATAAACATGTATGCCAATAGCCTAAATATGCATGAAGTTCTATGTGAGTGCAAAAACAACAGGAAAAAGCGTGGCAACCATCCCCTACCATCCAATCTAGCAACCATGATGCAACCAAGACCTATTTGATATTAAATCTAGTGAGTGAAAATTTTCTGGAGAAGAGACGTATGAGGAGACCTCGTATTTTCTTCAATTTCCAAAGTGTTTTCAGGTGGATTGTTTATGCTTGTACGTCTCCAACTGATCATGATTTATATTAATGGCTATATCATTTATGTACTTTTCCAAGTGTGACACATTGAAGGCATTGTAAACTCCAGGTTTGTCTATCTGCCCAATGGTACGTGATCTTTCATTATGAATTTTTTGTTCCAATTAGGTGGTGCCATGTGATTCTACGCTATTTCTTTCCCAACTTCAACCAATCGTGACACAAGAGTATTATTCTCCCAAACCTAGGAGAAGTTATTAATTCCCTATCCTAAAGTGAATAAGCATTGCTTGTAATCCTAAATTTTTAAACAACCTAACCTTAAAATTTGTGAGGTTGCCTAGATGCCTAAAATAATATTTTCTAACTAAGTTTCATCAAATGTTCAGTCTTCTTTCGTCTAAGGGTTGACTAAAAGGAGACTTCTAATCCTCTTATTAACATACCTTCGAGTTCTAAATATTGTTTCCAATGAGAATCCCATTTACATCTAAGCATGCAAGGTCTCCATTTAATCATCATCCATGCTTATCCATACAACATACAATATCCCGTACTTTAATATTGGTGACTCTGGAAAGTGACATATGGTTTTCTCAACTTTTACCAATCAACTCTATTTAGATTTATCCCAAATGGATGAGGTCTAATTTCCATCCAATTTTTGTTGATGACATTTGGATTGTTCTACTATGGTATTACCAAAGATGATAACCCTTGGAATCCAAGTGGTATGCTACTCTTTTTTGGTAAACTCTATGTTAACCTAAATGCAATCCTAATAACTTTCTTGAGGTTGTAGTGACAACCCCAGTCCTACCCTCTGTATGTCCATAATCCAAAAATACGTATGGTGAGATGACATCCTATAAGCACGGTGAACAACCAATCCATAACCGAATAAATATATATGGCCCCAAAATGACCAAAATGTCCAAATAACGACACACATGCCCAAAAAATCATGATCGTCCATCTTCATTGGCTAAATATCGTAAGAGCTTTCTTTAGTGTAATATATCCATTCTTTGCTTACTGTGTCATTATTTCTTCTGTTGCCTTAACTTATCTGAGTGGTATCCTTACACATCATGTTATTGTTTTAAGATAATTATCCATAATATTCTTGAATTGTTTACTAGCATTCTCTTCTTCATATGACCTTCCAGAATCCTCTAACTATGAAAATTATGTTTAGCAACACTTCTAAACCATCTAAACAGTAATTGATTATCTCTTTCCAAAATTTAAAATATTTCCTAAAAAAGTTAAACCATTTGTTCTTCTTTTATTGCATAAGTTTTTTCTAAAACAAGATGGTAAGTGTTTATGCCAAGGTTTTTACGTTTCTAAATCAAATAATTTCCCCAATCAATAGGGTGACCAAATGAACTTAAGAAATAATTGGTAATTAAAAATAGAGAGTTCTAAAATTGGTTATTTAATTAAACCTTCTGTAGAAGAAAGATTCAAAAGTTTAGAAGAAGTTTAATTAGGCTTAATTTATGAAAGTCAAGCCTTAATTATGCATCTATTTATTCCTTTTACCTTACTCCGTTTTACTTAGAAAGCTCAAAGGGTTCAAATTACTCATAATGAGTGGAAGTTACAAATGTTGTTTTACTCTACTTTATAATAAGGCAAATATTTCAAACTTCACCAACCGTTGGTTTAAAAGTACAATTTCTAAACTTATGTCATGTAGTATGTAACAACCCACATTTTTAACTATAAGATATTTAAATAGATAATTTAAATATTGATTCGTTATTGAATTAAAGATCCAAAATATGACTTTTCGCATATGGTAGAATTAGGACTCGAGACCACTTCCATTGAGTCTGGATCGACGTTGCAAATCAAAATGAAAATAAATATCACTATATTTGGAATTGGGAAATCAAATGGCCAAAACGACATGGAGATGCATGAGATTACCATCCCAAAGTGATGTTTCAGATAGCGATGAAATTTATACCATTAGAAGCGGAAAAATAATGTGTGGTGCCCCGATGAGTTTTGTACCGATCTGATGTGTTGTGTGACCGTGCGAGGCCAAACTATGTGGCTATTTATTTGAGGAATAAAATATATATTTATTTATATACTCACTGACATGTCTCTCCTTAATACTTTTCTTTTTTTCCCCTCCGCTCAAGAACGATAACGTGTCCATTAATGAATATCGAGTCCAGGTTGATTTCGAGAGCTACGAACAACGAAAATTGATGAAGTTGGATCCGTTGAACTAGTAGGGAGAGGAGCTTCACATCTATTGTGTCTTGGTGAGTTGCAGTTTCATTTAGTTGGTCATGCTACTAGTCGTGGACCTAGGGTTGAAGGTTGAGGCTGATTAAGGCATCATGGACCAAATGGATAGCGTGGTAGAAGCAAGTGACATGCAACCTTTGGGGAAGCAGTAGGTCGGAAATCTTTGGGGGTGCGAGATTAGCATGGTGGTGTTCGTCACGAGAGCGCACAAAGTGCGACGCGATGGAAAAGATGGTTTATCTTTCCAAGAGGAACTGAGTGAGAAATCGATGGAGGAAGCAAGTGGATTTGGGTTGTCTCATGCACGACATGTACAGACATTTGGGGAAGAAGGGTACTAGAGAAAATGAGATAATTAGTGGAATAATTAGCAATATAATTATTTTAATTAAATCTCATTTCATATTTAATCCATATCTCTTACATACAAGGTCCAATCAAGACGCGGTCTTCGCCATTGGACTCGTAATGGAATTAGCTATGGCATAGTATGGCTTAGACTGGATTCGGACACTTGTGAATTTACATCTCAGGTCAGTGGAATTATAACTCTGAATTTGTATTTCAGTATAAATCCCTGTAATTTTATGTACTAGAAAATCTTCACCGGTAAAGGTAGAAAATATATATACAAAATTATTCCTCCATTTGATTAGATTTATTTGAATAGATATTCTAGATAATTGATTGGAATCCCCTATATTTATATTTTTCTCTATTGATATCGAATAGAACTACATAGCGATGATATTGATTTATATCGTGATTATAAATTAATTAAACTCTAAATTATCATTATATTAGTGATGGAAATATAATTATATATTTTATTACTAATCGAAAATAAGAATATAACTTTGAAAAATAAGTTAAAAGGCTTAAAAAACCACTTAGACAGGATGCGCTAAGTAGCAGCAGAGAATACCAGATCGAACGATCTCCCTAGTGAAGCTCGAAATACGACTTGTGAAGTAAATATGTGGTAATGTGCATGTGTGCATACAAATGTGCACGAATGGGTGCATCAACACACGTGTAGAAACCATATGAGGTGTGGGAGTCAATTGAGTTCATTTTGGAATTTTAGAGAAGGCCCGGTCGTTATATTCGCTCGTAGAACTCTATATGTGCAAAGGGTGGATTTTGGTATCGAATTCGATTTTCTAATACTTAAGAAACTACTTCAAAAACATCAACCAATCAACTCCGAAAGAGGTCCGATGGGGCAGATGCATGCTAGTAGTGCTAGGCGACTCATCGAGTTAAGTGTTGGAAGAAACATGACTCGAATCGACGAGCGGTGGGCGACTTGGCCCGCTGGCCTGGGCTTAATGCCTAGGAATGACTAGTCTCAACCGATTGGTGTATGCCACTAGAAGACTGAGGCCAGTCGACTGGGAAGGTTTCCTAGTGGACTGAAGGTACAAAAACTTGGGTAATAAGACCAGGTCAGGTGCAATTCGATCAGGGTTTCTCCTCGGATTCGGATGTAGGGCAATATAAGGCTTCGTCTCGATATCGAGTAGGCTTCGAGCTACTTATAAAAGTGGGATGCAAGGTGAAACTCATGATTCGGATGTAATGTTTAATGATACATGTGCGGTCATTGATAAGATACCGGTCTTCGTCTGTGATAGGCGTATTAGATTATGCAATGTTATATTTAATGTGAGCATATATTTATATGGAAATGGTGTTCCTTTGTAGTCCGAGTGGAATATTACATGAGAAGCAAGCATCGTTCTCTTTTTAGAGAGTGGCGTATGCAAGTTATTTGAGAAATACTTGATGTCCTAGAGGGAGATGATGACAGTCATCAAAGGTCATAGGGGTGCAATGTGATCTGCAAAGGTCATAGGTATTTAGAATAGAATAAATAACATTTATGCTCATTATAGGGGTACGGTGATTTTATTTACTATTGGGACTAAGTTTCAAGTAGATAGAGTAGATCATAACTTATGTTCATTACAAGGGTACGGTGAGATCTACATGAGACTTATAGCTCGGGGTCTATGGTATATTTAGATACCGACTCTATTTATCTTGAACTCTCGAAGGGAATCATTGGATCACGATAGATGTCTGGGTACGTTGGCGTGTTGACTCTATTTATCTTGAATCATTGGATCGCGATAGATGTCTGGGTTCGTTAATGTATGGACTTTATTTATCTTAAATCATTGGATCGCGATAGATGTCTGGGTTCGTTAGTGTACCCACTCTATTTATCTAGAATCATTGGATCACAATAGATGTATGGGTATGTTAGTGCACTAACTCCATTTATCTTGAATCATTGGATCATAATAGATGTTCCGGTATGTTAGTGTACTGACTCTATTTATATCGAATCATTGGATCGTGATAGATGTATTTAGTTGACTCCACCTATCAGTAATGATAGGTATTGATTTAATTTTCTTAGTTATCTTTCATTGTTACGTTATGCGTATTATTGGTTGGTTGTTGTTGTTGCTGCATTTACTATCTTTTTCTACTTCGCGATAGACTTATATTATGATCACCCTATCTTTTGGATGTTGGGTTACCTTTATCATAATATGATTCTTATGTTTCAGTCACATTGTATTGGTTCTGCTGACTTGTTGATTACAAGAGAAGAGCAGGTTGTTTTATGGTTTCCTATCTTTTGGATAGGATTACTTTACTTGTTTGTGGACAGTTCAGATTACTCATGAGCCATGATTATGGAGAGGACTGATTGTGCCTTAGTAGTTCATGTTTATTGTATATAGTTTTAATTTACAGTACTTTGAGATAGTTCCCCTCACACAGGCTTTATGTCGGACCCGCGTTTTGTCTTTGTCTACCAGTGTCATGACAACTCTCGAGTACTCGATTGAGTAGTCGGAAGTCGGGTGTTTTGTGGATATGCTTTCAGAACAGCTGGAGCATTATGTGGAGACGAGGTCAATACTTCGTATATATAATTAATATTGTAGTATTACATAACATATATTTTTATATATGAGACTTATTGTATCCGATATTATATTCTAACTCTTTGTATTGATATTTACTTATCAGTTACTTCCGCTAGTGCAGTCTCTTATATATATTGTAATCCTGTTCTATTCATGTATATTATGTATATTATATATTATCATTCCACTATGAGATTCTATCGATATGCTTTAGTATAATGTTTGTTTTAAAATTTTCTTTTCTGACAATCTATCTTTTGTGGTATTCGAAAGTTAAACGTTTTCATTCGGTGCTGATTTCAGGATATCATGAAGGGCGGGTTGTTACAGTTGGTTTTCGAGCTTAGACTCAACACTCGAACCTAGTAGACCAGTTTGAGTTGATCAATTTAGTAGTTGGAGATACATTGAGAGAGCGTACTTGCATTTTTCTACTATATAATACTGCACGCACCACTTGTCCTCTGGACTTCATTTATTTCTACCACTAATTGCTAGGATACCTTTGTTCCAACTATCATTATGAGCGGATGGAGTGCAAGAGCGACTATGGACAGGTAGTATGTGATCAATTCAGAGACCATTTGACTACCACACGGGATGTTTCATCACTTGTGAACATTCCAATACCTGCGGTATTTAATGAAGGTGGTGTAGCCCGAGGGGCACCAGTATTTCTAGCTCCACTAGCTTTTACTTCATAAAGTTATGCCAGGATTCCATTAGCCATAGCAGAAAGCCATTTCTTAGTTTTGAGGCTGTGATGTGACGCTGGCTAAGACATGTATTTGTGATATTGCTCTTGCCAATATGATTTATAGGATGTTCTCTTGTAGAGGATGATCTTTTAGCATCTTAAGGAGCAGATTTTGGCTTGGAGGGATATAATAATAGAGGGAGCTGAAAAGCAAGCCATGCCTTAGATTGATTCCAAGCATTGCCTTAAGCTTTGGTTTATTTTTAAGACTGAGAGAAGAGCATGATTTGAGCGTTTCATCCATTAGAAGCAGGGCAGCTTGTTAGTAAAGGAGTATGTTGACCAATTCAATCTTTTGTATTTAGGAATTGGGATGGTCGGTACTCCATTTTTATGGGCTAAGAAGTTTGCCTTGGGTCTTAAAGCATCAGTTGGGGACTCAATGCATAGTTTTATCCTTGTTAAGGGCCACTTTCGAAAGTCTCGTAGGGATGGTTCTCCTCCGCGAGAAAGCCCATGAGATGCCGTTTAAAGTAGCAAAAGTGGAAAGCAACTGAAGCATGAAGACCAAGATACAAGGAAGATCCAGCTTATGCGAAGAAGAAGCTGGCCTAGTATGTCACTCCCATGGAATATAAGGGCATTTTTCCATGAGATATCATCCAACTAAAGAGAAGCGTAAGTTCTTTAATTACGATTGGCTTGATCAGTTGAAGAAGGATTTTCCTACATTTTCAATGGGTGAGTAAGAGAGGATGAACTATGCCCTGTAGTCATTACCTAGTCCTAGCAAGCCTGCTGGTTGGGAAAAGGAAAGAGGTTCACATAACAAGGTATCCTTTAAATGGTAAGTTACTTGGTCGTGTTCTTTTTGATACTTGAGCGGTATATTCTTTCATTGCTAGTTACTTGGTAGTTATGCTAAACTTGACACCCGCCATAGCAGGAGAATTTTTTTGCAATGCTAACTTTGTATAAATAACAGTCTTAAACCGAGGTAAAACGACCGAGTGTACTGCCATTCGAACTTGATGCATGCACATCCGGATTGTGTGGGGTTGATCGTTGATGACTTGTATCGGTACACAAGTCGAGTTCGAAAGTTGTCCGGTAATGGACAAAGACCGGACAGTTGACTTATACATTTTGTGTAGAGTCATTCATATTGGAATTTTTGTCCTTATGTTAGTAGGTGATGGGAGTAATCCATCTGTCGAAAGGAATATTTTGTAAAGATTGATCCATTAACGTACTAGTTCCTAATCACTAGTTTAAGCGTAGGGTTTATAGGTGATTTATACCAGTTAGGCAAGGGTTTTTCACTCGATTCTTAAAGGCGAGTACTTGAGTTGGATTTTTGAGGTGACTAAGAGATTCCCAAAGCGTGACTCTAGTTGTGTGAAGAAATTTCACCGGTCCAACCAATGAACCGGATTAAAGTTCGCATGAGAGGACTCAAGTGGCTGATCCTAGTAAGAAATCGTGCAAGCGGACAAATGATTAGATCGGGTATCATGTATTATTTTGGATGATCTTTATTCATTGAAAATTATTTATAGTATAGCATAATATAGAATGCTTGCGATAGCATAGGAAAGGATTTCTTGGCTAGTTTTGTGGCGATCGGATAATCTTCAGTGGCAATACGATGCTTGCCTAGGCGAGCATCATAGTACACTTAGTATATTATCCTTATCAACATTGTGAGGTTGGGATGATTTTGAACTCGAGTGAACCTAGGCATTATAGATCGTCATTAAATAATGATTTAATTAGTATAATTTTCTCTTTCGAAGAATGAGTTTCGTTCGGAAGGGAAGGAAATATTAAGAATTTGGTTGCTAGGTTTATACGAGAGTTTTAAGACTCGATGACCTAGCATATCATAGAAGTTTTCCTTTTCGTAGCAGGAGGTGTAATAATCTTTCATCGATTATACTTGCGAAAGGAGATACACCACTTAAGCATTTTCAACATCTTGGACGTCGGACAAACTTGTTGGAGTTTATAATTTGCCATTTTTTTACTTTTTTTACATTAATTATGCACCTTCAAGCCATTTCTATGCTTCTTAACGTCTTTACATATTTCCCATGCTGTGGGCGAAAATGCCCACAACACTTGCCCATGAAAGCATACTTTCGTAGAATATAAAGTGTACTTTGTTTCATCCATACTCGTCTTTCTTTCTCATGCGATAGTTATCTTGAACCTTAAATATCCATATCCTTATTCTCATTCTTTCGATAAGTTTTCTGCTACTAATACGTTGCAGAGCCTTGTTCACTTGAAGAAAGCTTGTCGATTGTTTCAAGACATCCTTTATCACTGTGACGTTCATAGTTCGTTCTTTCTTGGTTGTATAATCATCTAGCATGATTTCCCACTCATTCTCATCTTTGTCTAGTAGGCCTATGCTCCCTTTAGTTCAACCTCCTTGCCTCCATGTCCTAAGGGCTACGTGTTGTCTTATGAATGTTCCAAGAATGTCGAGGAGTCCTAGCCTTAGGGAAAGGAATATACAGTGGTTCCATAGCACGTGGATTTGACGATGTTTATTTTGTTGCATTGATTGTAGTTTGGCCAATTAAGACTGGTGGTTGCGATATATTTTTCCTATATGATTGCTAATTTATTCCACTAGTGACTCCATCATCACCACCATGCATACCTGTATAGGTCAATTGCCAAAATATTTGGCCAGGTAAGTGGTTTCTGCTGAAGTTTTGAACGTGGGTTGATCTTGTGCTGTGAAGCTGATCTTCTTTTGATGTTTTTACATTGTTGTATTTGATATTTATTCATGCCCATATTCTCCTTCCTGGCTAGTAATTATGGTATGTTTGTTCCACATGATTTCTTAGTTTGCTTGTTCCATTAGCAACCTTTCTCGATGCTATCTTGCATACTTGTATGGGATTAATCACCAACAAGTTCGGTAGGGTAAGCGATTTCTATAGCCAACGCTTCCCTTGACACGTACTTTATATTCCTATATGAACATTTACACAAGCTTATATATCTTATAGAAATTATAAATGAAATTATCATACCTGATCAGGATTATTTACTACGTTGTGTTTGTATAGTATCCTTGCTTAGCCATTAGCTTATTAACAAGGTTGGGCCGATCGATCTTGCAAGGTTGGACCAAATTATCCGATTAGCCCAAAAAGGATTGGGTTGAATTAGCTAATTAGCCCTAAAAGATTAGGTTGAATTATCCGATCGACCTAAAATGGATGAGATTGAGTTATCCGATCAGCTTGGAAGATTGGGTCGAATTATCCGATTGACCCTTAAAAGGATGGAGCTGAATTATTCAATCAGCCCGAAAGAATGGGACGAATTATCCAATTGAACCTCAAAAGGATGGGACTGAATTATCCAATCATCCTAGAAGATTGGGTCGAATTATCCGAATGACCCTCAAGGATTAGGTTAAATTTCCGACCAGCCCTAAAAGATTGAGTCAAATTATCCGATCGACCCTAAAATGGATGAGGTTGAACTATCCGATGAACTCAGAAGATTAGGTCGGATTATCCGATCTACCCTAAAAAGGATGGGGATGATTTATCCCATTTTCCATGAAGATTGGGCTAAAATATCCGATTAGCCATGAAGATTGGGTTGAATTATCTGATCAACCCAAAGTTACATTCCTCGGCTATGTTCCTAGGCCTGAGGAGCTTGTGTTTAAAGGATGTGATCGAATTATTCAATCGACCCTAAGAGCATACTCCCCATCCATATCCAAGGCCAAAGGAGTATGATCCCGATCGTATTGCTAATCATGCAGCACAGGAATCTGGCTTCAAGAACACGATTCCATTAGTTCAAGAAGTTGACTTTATTTATGAACAAGAAACTAGGCATGTCCTGCCTTATTGTTCTACCTTCATGGTCCTTGGGGGGCTTATTTGCAAAAATAAACTGAAAAGAGCTAAGTATAGTAGTGTTGCAGCAGATCGCTATTCCATGTGCACAAGATTAGGATTCTATCAATAGTTGCTAGCTTGAATGCTTTCTCTCTAAGCTTTTGATCAATTACACAAGATCTTTCCCAGTTTGGACCAATTGCCGCATACCTGGGGGAACTATTTTTAGAATGAGATCCCCTACCTCAAAGGTATGGTTTTGGACCTTAGCATTTAAGTATCAGGCTACCTTTTCCGCAATCATGTTCTGATTATGGGTACATCCATTTCACTGTTGTCGACCAAGAGTTTATCCAAGCTTTCAATAATGCACCAAAATTGGGTGCCCCCGGTATCCTGTAACCTTGCATATATATTCCTAGAAATCGAGGACTTTATTTAACATGGGATGATTGCTCTTATGGTGGTTTGGTAGCACTGATCATCTATCATTGTTTCGCATACCCTATCCATGGGGTTTGGTAAGTATGTGATGATTGACAATACACCTATCCATAATGCATGTAGTTGTAATAGTCAGTGTGCAAGAAATGAGAGAGTGGTTTTGAGCACTCCATGTTTTCCTGGATATGGCTCTGTCCATGATGATGAGAATGTAGGCTCCATTCCCTAGATCCCTATTGATAAAATACAGTCCTTCCCAGATCGGGACAGGAGTCCCCGGGCAAGGGGAATATCCGATTTAGCACTAAGTCCCCTTCCTTGATCGGATAGTGTTTGACCTTAGAGTTGTATAACTTGGCTATTCTTTGCTTATGCGTCTTGGCTTTTAGTGTAACTTCATCATGCCTTTCATCAATCAAATCCAATGACATATTTAGCAATTCCTCATTCTTATTCAAGTTATTATGAATCCTTATGTATGATGGCAATGTTATCTCCACTGGTAACATCCCTTCCGATACATAAGCCAAGGAGATGGGAGTATGCCCTATCCCCGTCTTGAAAGAAGTGCGGTAGGCCCATACTACCAAAGGAAGCTCGTCCACCTATGCTTCTTTTGCCTTTTCCAGCCGCTTCTTTATGAGAGTCCTTAGAACCTTATTATGACGACCGCCCTACACCTCCGGTACCCAACATACTTGTATAATGCGCTATGGAGTTACCCGGGCGATGCAGGGCTGTAGCTAACGGTGTGAGGTAACAAAAATCAAAGCAAAGAACCTGTAGAACATCTCACAGAGTATAGACAAGATATAGTATAATAACGTAGATGTAAAACAAACGAGACAGTGATATAATTAGATGAACCATAAATAAGAACATTATAGTGCAACAGGTTCACAGTTTATACAAAAGCCAAAATAATAGAGTTTATACATTTCAAATCCCCAAAATAAACTCTATAACTGTCTCTAGATAATACAAGTATTAGTACAGCTCAACAGCACTACACAACATAATATAAGCGATAGCAAGCTCCAAATATAGATATATGAAAGCACAGCCTTCTTCTCGTACTCCATACAGCTCCATGCGCTAATCCAAACTTGTTATCCTTAATCTACTCATTTAAGAGTATCCAAAATAATAAGAAGCAAAGCATAAAATTTTGGATCAGACAATAGTCTGGTGTGAGTGATACTTTATCTAAAAAATACTATAAAAATTGTATGTGGTAAATAGGGTCATAGGGTATGAAGAACCATACCTGACCAGTCCCTGCATCAAAAGTGTTAGCATATAACAGTCGATATATGCTAATCTATTGTCATAACCATATAAGTGTACTATGGTCAAAGTACAATGTCTATTGTTTAGGTATACGGTCGAAAATACCTACGTCGTGTGACACCCTAGAGTGATAAACAACCATAGAAAACATAGAATCCGTCAAACAATCCTCACCATCACTCGTATGCATTGGACATATGATTACTCATATGGCACAATCACAAACTAGGAACCCAATCAAAATACCAGCTTCATTGATGCTCGAATCCATCCCATTCCAAAAGGCTAGGAACCAGGCCCACAATCGCAAAGCCTAAGGTAATCTACTATCGCAAGATCCGGACACAATCACAAATTCATGTGGGAGTCCCCACATACCCCTTCTTTACGAGCATATTAGAAACCTTTGAGCTATCAATGATCCTTTTGCATGCGTCTCCATAATGGAACTCAATCGTTATTCCATCCCGGCTATCTCAACTATAGAACACATTCACAAATTCTATTCGCAAGCCCATATCGTCGAACTTGCCCTTGTGGATCACCATCATGACTCCCATCGTTAAGTCGACATCTTCGAAACTCCTCTAGATGTTAATTGTAAGTCGTAGAGCCATCGTACTAAGGTTTTGAAGTCATCGTCATCGTCGTGGACATTGTCATGTCAAAGCCCAAGGTCATCCCAAGTTGTCTCATAGTCATCCATCCTTGCTCCCTGCCAACTCATAAAAGACCCCCAAACTCTGCTTCGAAGTATGCATGTGCCACGCCTGAAGTCCATAGCCACAACCACATGCCTTAACTTCTGTCTGATCCTCCCTCTGTTCGGACTGAAGCCATGCATCCACCAAATAAAAGTAACATCGAACATGAATTCCTATTTGGCATCCCACCATAGCACCATCGGACCTAGCAACTACCAGATAAGATTTCCTATCTGGTTCTCCCTACTACCTAACCAAAATACCTACCGAACAAGAATTCATGTCCGATCTTCCTACACTACTGAACGACAACACCCCGGATAGAAACACCTGCCCAACCTCCAATCATAGTGCTACCGAATAACGTTTTCTACTTGGTTCCCCTCCATAACCGAACCAAAGTGAGACCCGAGCCAACCAATGCTAAACCAAGCACCACTGAACCAAAATGATGTAGTATCTCCACTTCCTAATTTTGCATCAGTTTCACCGCTATGCTTTGTTCTTCGACCCTTATGCATCTCATATACAACGATACAACTCTCAACAACCTCGAGTTAACCCATCAAAGCCCAGTTTCATGGTTTCTAACTCTAAGTCGCTCCGATGAGCATTTTCAACCATACAAGCAAACATCATACATGCACTACAACTCGCCCCGAAACATGCCCAAATCCCGACCTAGAAAAGGCCTATTGAAACTTAGACCCAATCCAAAGCTAGTTGTTGGTTCGTAAAATAACAATGCAGAGCTATCTATTTATTCATTCAGAACTCACAGCGGAAGGAACAAAATATAATAGCAATAATAGTACCCACTTATTTCAAATCATTTCAAATGTCACAAAATATAACATAATGTCAACCGTAATAACATTTTGTTAAAAAATACATTTTATAGGTACAATAGAAATAACATGAAAAGATATATAACAACTGCCACAACTCCACTCTTGCCATCTTCAAGCATTATCGACTCCTTCTCTAACCTTTGTTATAATGAGGAGGGAGTCAGAACAACAAGTGTTTGTTAAATAAAAACCTCGATCTTTGCTGTTTTGGTACTTGGGCAGTATATTTCAAAATAAGAATATTTCTTACGTATTTTGAAGCCATTTAATACTTCCTATGAGGAAAGGAGGCAGGCCCTCAAGCAACCACTTAAAACCTTCCATTTTTGAAGCATGTTTCCCAATCCCATACCCATAACTAACGTCATAAATGTCTAACAATGCGAGAGATGATACCAAGTCACTTAATACCCTTTACTAAAAATAGGTAAACTCTGACCATTTAAGACCTCAATTGGGGTAGGCCCCAATCATTTAATACCTATTCCCAAGGCGGACTCCTCACCAGTGCCTGTTTAGCTGACACTGTACAGAATCTCTTCGAGCCACTGAAAACTTCTTTATAGGAAGGCTGGCCCTCAAACAACCATGTAATACCTTATCCTGAAGCGGACCCTTTCCAAGATACCATCTACCATGCTTAAATAACTAACCTTTGACCATTTAATACCTCCAAAACCCCAAGCAGGTCCTTCACCTTATGACATACCCTATGGTGATGTCTCATATTAGTCCGGCTATTCGTAGGTACTGGTAGCCAGATTAGCTAGGAAGATTTACCCTACAGAATTGGGACTAACCTTACTTCATCGAAGTTGCTTATCATAGATGATGTCTCACATCAGCCCCAAATTCACACTACTGATAGCCAGATTATCTGCGCATACTTCCATGTGTCTCTTGACCGAACTCACATCCCTATAACTGTCGTATTTATAGCACTCTTAATATATCATCACACACCTCACCGTGTCCATTAATTAGGCTGTATAAAAATTCCTTCTTATTTTGGCTTAATAATCAATTACCTTCCTAAAGGGAATTTAATGACGATTAATATATAGTTAATAATGCAATTATATATTATAATTGTACGCTCTTTGCGTTAATTAATATGTAAATATATACACACTTATTATTTTCTATGCATGCAGAGATTACGCCCTAACTACGTTAAATGTCAATTCCTTTTTAACAACAATAATAAAAGTCCTTTTCTATATTATCTATGGTGCCAAATTTCCAGTATCCATTAGAAGGGATTTCAATATCCTTAACAAAAGGATTCAACATTTATATCCAAAAATTGCAATAAATAGACTTACACATAACGAATATTTCAACTCAATCTATCACATCAAATCCATGGAATAATCTCACAAATAGAAATTGCAATTCTAGTTTCAACTTATTTCAACCCCTCTTTTACAAAGAATTAAACAATGGAATTTCTCTTTTATTTTCATATGGATTAAATGGTGAAAACTAAGAATAAACCCAAACCTTACACCTTATTCCTTAATAGAGATTTCATAATCAAATTAGAATTAAAAAGGAGAAAAATAGAATTTGAAATCACCAAAAACTGCAAGAACTGTAACTCCAACAATTCAATATAAACAATTGAGAATTCCAACAAGAATTGACATTTCGGAGTAAAGAAGTTTTAGAGGATTTAATAGCGATTTGTTTTTAAAATCCCAAACCCCTAAGGCATAACCAAATTCATCATATACTAATCAATTACTAAAATAGACAAACTAAGCTTTTCACTCACAATTGGTCCTTAGATTTGCTTCTCCTTGGATGTGAAACGCCCATTATAATCTACTTCAGATCTCTAAAACCCTAATGGAGTTTTCTAAATCTAAGAAGACATGAACTGACAAAGCATCGCTGATGTTCCCAAAATATTTGTGAATAAAAATGAAGGGTCCAGGGTCTTATTTATAGGAGTTGAAATGCACCAAAACCGTAGGATGAAACTAGGTTAATAAATGATAAATATGGAACATTTATTCTATCAAAAATCCTAGTTGCCACCAAAAATAGCGGTCGACCACTCTTTACGCACCGGTCGACCGCTAGGGATTGACTGGTTGGGTCTATAGGTCGACCTCCCCGGTAGTTTTAGGAGAGTTTATTTATTTCCATTTCTTAATTTATTTTATTCCTTAATTATATTTAGAATTCAAGTTAACTTTAACGTTTACTTAACGCCCAAGTCTAATCATGGTTAATTTTTAAATTTCAAATATGAGAATTAATTATTTATTTGAATTTGAGTTATTTTTAAATTATGTTAAACTTGAAAACCTCAAATGCACATAACTTATTCGTCGAGCTCCGTTTTCAGCATATTATATATGAAAATTGATCAGAATTTCGCCACGAACGCAATGGTAAAATTTTCATAGCCAAATTTCAACTTTTACAAAATTTCCATCTTTACACTTATCTTATTTTATTTAATTTATTTACCTATGGTTGATTATACGAGGTGTTACATTCGTCCCACCTTAAAAATGATTTCGTCCCCAAAATCTTTTTAAGGGGCAAACAACGTAATGTGCAATAACATCCATGGTATGCAACCAAGTTATCTACACAACCATCTACTCAACTAAAGTGCAGTGTGATTATGTACTGCAGGCATGCTATAAATGAGCTCAACCCTAGTACGAGTGTGTGATCGTGTCATGCAAGTATGTATGCAAATACCCTAAACATGCATAAAATCTCTTCATGAGTGTAAGTGATTGTGAAAAAGTGTAGCAAGCATCTCCTACCTTCCAATCTAGCAACCACGATGCAACCAAAATCCCAATTTTGGAAAGAAAAGTTTAAGCTTAGGACGAGTAGTCCTCATGCCTTCCATCAGATTTTCTTCCATTTTACTCAGACCAATCTAATTTCTTTAGTACAGAGCTTCCTAGTTCCGTGCTCCATAATGCATGCAGTGGTACGAGATGGTATTGGCTCCATCTCATTATCCCCCAATTGATTAGGCTCTACCACAATTTCTATGCTATGAAGGTATTTTATCAAGTGCAAAACATGAAAAATGTCATGTACACTTGTCAATTTACAGGTTTTATTATTTTCCTTAATATTGGGAAAGGCCCAATATATCTTGGTGCCAACTTCTCTAACTTTCCAAACCTTACGACCTTCACATACTGCTTAACCAACTCTAACTTTTTGAAGCCACTTTATTCAAATTTGGTTCGAATAGAATTTTCTCGGTGGTTTCCCACCCATAATTTAGCGATTTGTATGGCCTTTCATAAAGTGCTTTAAGGGTGTCATACCAATCGTCTATTGTTGACTGCTATTATACACGAATTCTACAAAGAGTAAGTGCTAAGATCTAATAAAGTTCCTAAAGCTGCCAACAAACTCCTCCAAAATTTGCTAGCAAATAAGGGGTCCTTATTACTAATGATGCTAACCGAAATTTCATGAATTCAAACCATCTCCTTAATATGAATCTATGCTAGATACACCGCGTTCCTATTACCGAAATGGGAATAAAAGGGTCACATGTCAATTCCATGTAGTCAAACACCTAGGGATAAGTTTTGATATCTTCCTTTTTATCCTTGTTCAATAGAAAATTCCCCTCTTATGTTTGTACAATTTATTTCTTTGTTAAATGGTGACATTCTATAAGCCAAAATTTCTTTTTCCTAAAATTCCAAAGTTTTGGGATTGAAATATTTATTTACTTTAGGTTGTTAACCTAATTTCCTCATTAACTTCTAGTCTTACTTATGGTTTATCGCTAGTTAAATGTCCACACAAGATTTCTTTACTTACATTGCTTCTTAATATATATTTATTCGTAAAATCAATACAAGAATAAAACAGGGATATATCTTACACCACATTATTCATTTTTCCAATAACCAAGAGAGATAACTAGCGATTACAACCCAAAAAATTTAAAAGAAAACTTTGCGGGAAGCTGTCGTTTATTATTAAGTGGTATAATGGTGTTGAGGTCCTAACAAATTAAGATGGGTATTTCTAATTGGTCATTCCATCGTTACCCGTTTTCCTTAATTTTCCATTTTGGTTCCTATTAAATATGGTCCATCCATTCCTTCGATTATCCATAGCAGTTGATCATCATTGTCAAAATTGGACCATTCCCAATTAATCAATATTTAATCCCTTTAACATTTTTAGGTTTATCCATTACTTAGATTCAATCCTTCCATAAATGCCACATTAAGTTTTCATAATCAGCCCCCATTATTCCTCTTTAGCCCCATTAATTACAAATTTATTGCCCATTAAAATTGTAATTAATGTTCATAAGTCCTAATCCGTTAATTACTAATTAATGTGTATATAGTCGTAGTTTATGCCATTTATATATATATATATATTCTTATTTTTAGTCGTTGGGCGTGGTTATATGTATATACTAATTTCTAAACTAGAATGCTTGTTTCCACATTTTTAATTTATTAGAGCTATCACTAAAATGGACTACCGTTATAATCTCCCATAAATTAACCACAAATGAAATTCTTGCTTTGTTTGAATTTACAGAAGAATATTTCCTTTCTTTTATTGAAAGAGACAGTGTAAATAATGGAAAGGATATCCACATCCTGCACATCTCTTTCCCTTTTAGGTGCATTCTTTGTTAATTCAAACAATGTGTTTTTATACATATTTTAAAATATGGTAATTTATGGAAATTACAGAGAAACCACTCCAAATAAATTGGAATGTAGAAATTTACATCCTAAATTATCTAGAGCAAGCTAATTTACAAACCAATTTAATATTACAGGTAATAATCAAAATATGATTTGTTAGGTTTTATGGGCTTTTGCATAGCCATTCCTTTGGACGCTTCTATCGACTTTTGCATTTGTTGCATAGTTTTTGTGTATTTCACCTTGTGTATGACATACTTATGTATATTCTTTTGTGGGATTGATGTATGTATATATTGTAGTTGTAATACCACTTTTGACACTATGTATTGTATCTGATGTATGCGTATGTATTCGATTGTATTTGCTGTTCTATGATCTGTGTTATCATATATATATATATATATATATGTATTGTATTTTGTTCTGAATAGATCCTGTAGCCACCATAGTTTTGTATTAAGCATTTATTGAATATGTCGATCCTCTTGAGAGAAAAAATGGAGCACCAAATCGACGTATCTAATAGATGTTTAAAACAAAGCTATGGATGGCACTCCTAACCAGCCATATTCTCCGCATTAGCAGACAGTATTACTCAGTAATACTCTTTGTTAATGTGGGTCTCGGGGTGGGGCATCATAGCTTTTACCAACTTCTTCAAATAGAGGTTTAGGACTGATTTCCAATTTCCAGATCAGGTTGTACATTCTATTCCTATTTTATTCATATCCTAAAAACTTTAGTTTGTCCTACCCAGGTTGTGATCTCTATCTACTCCATAAAAACTTGGTTTTCACCATTCTCCATCAAACCAGTGTTTCAACAACATACAAAATAATTTAAATAAACTATTTTCATACATATAAACTTATTTCATCAGATTCAAAATCAGCATTTATTACCCCATTTCTTGTGAAACTTAAAATTTCACAATCATGATGTACTAGACTCAGAATCTCCCTCTTTGAAAATATAAACTTAGAAACCTTTATTAAGAGTTTGAAATTGCTTAGTTCCAAGAAGGAGCAAAATAATTTCTCTTTTTAAAACTTTCTTTATAAAAGATTTATTCCTTTAAAAGTTTGTTTTTATTTCATGGTATTCAATAATTACTTGGTTTTTAAAAAGGAACTATGAGAAGCTTCCGTTTTCAACGAATTACTATAATAAAGAATTACTCCTTTTGAAAATAGGATCTTTAACACAAAACATTTGAAACTCAAATATCATTCCAGAAATAGATTAGACATTTATTATTTCAAAGATTTTTCTGGTTATAAGATGTTATATCATTTTAAAATATACACCAACATATATTGCTTTATTACTCAGAATATATTGTCATTTAGCCAAATACTTTTTTATAACTTTGTTTAAAACTTCCACAATATTTCTCAATCCTTCTCTTTATCAATTCCAATTTATTTGATTGTCTTTTTAAATCGAATAATATTCTTATTCAAACAAGTCCCAAACTCGAATAGGAAAAACATATATATAAAATTCTTATCTTTACATAAATTCTTTACAAAAATATCCAATTCATTAATTACCATAATTTAATCACATTCAATTGTTAAAACACCTTATATACTTTAAATGATGGAAAAATGGAGTAGCCAAAGATAACTTCTATCTTATTCCTATTACTCCTCTGCTATATCATTTATCATAGAATTAAAATTCCCAATTTGTACTACCCAAATTTCAGCTATTATTCTTTGTATTTCCTTATACGAGAATGTTTCTATTACCTTATCGGATATTCATATCCTTCTATTTTCTTTTTTCCTATTCCAGTTATGTGTCATTTCTATTTATACACCCTTTCAAAAAGGATTTTAAAGAAAAGAACTTACAAATTTAAAAATAGAAGAAATCATATAGAAGAATCCAAAAACGAAGAATCCAAAAGTTGAAAACCTTTTAATTCAATGAATTTTAAAGTGAGAAGTTAACAATTAAAAACCATCTCTCCTCTTTTTTTAAACTATTCAAGTCATTAGATTTTCAAAAATCATCCACCATTTTGTTTTTAAAATGTTTCACCATTTTAAGAGTACATTCTTTTTCCAAACTTTTCCTACAACAAATGGTAGTATATTTTCAAAGTCGTATAAAATCACTTTCTATCAAAAAAATTCAACTTATAATACACAAGATCTTCATTGAATAATCTTTTGAAAAACTCTTTTAAAACATTCAAGGAGTTTTCAAAAAAAAACTTTTTATCAAATTCTTTCTCTTGGGGTAGGATTTAGAAATGGCTTTAATTTTTCTTTCCTTTGAACTTTCCTTCTCAATCATCTTAAAAATCTGGTTATATTCTTGTGGTGATTAATATCACCTCCTTACAGAAGCTTATTCCATTTCTCCTTTACACCTTACTTCTGGATGTTTGCAAATATTTTAACTTATTTAATTAATACCTATCATTTTCATTTATTATATCCATTAATGTCACTTGGTCTGCATTAAATGGTTATTTTCCTAATAGACGTTCCCTAAAGACATTTATTTACTAATTCAAACTTTACCCATTTAGCTTCTTCCTTATCTTCCCATAATTACCTTAATGGTCTCATCAATCTATTTAATTTCTTGTAACTCCTCACTTATTGCACATTCATTGTCTACTAAATTTTTAGGGTTATAACATTTCCTTCTACGTTTTCTACCCCTATTACTTAATATGCTTATCGGTCTACAATTATAAGGAAATCTAGGACTAACAAAGGAGTCAAGTACTATTCAGCTTCTAAGGTGTTTCCATATGTTATGGTTATGATTCCTTAGTCCACTCCTTACGATACGATCTCCGCTATGTGGGTAATCGGAGTCGGAGTATAAATTTAAATCTATTTTTTTTCCAATTCATAGTTGTTTCGCCCACCCTTTTGGAATATGGTCTCAACTACTTCTATAGTCAGAATTTATAGAGTTAGGCGTATATTCAAAATAAGTATATACATTTTGTAGTAAAGCCTTTTGAAAAACCTTTTCAAAAATAAGTAGTACGCCACTCATACATACACTTTCCCTATTGATCGGGTACCAAGGCTCTGATACCAAATGTAACAACCCGCCCCCGAAACAGGCCCAAATCTCGGCCCAAAAAAGACCCATCGAAACTTAAACCCATTCCAAAGCTAGCTGTTGGTTGGTAAAAATAACAATATAGATGTAACGACCCGGTATTTTGGACCATTCAAATCGACAATAATCCACACATGTCAGACTTGAATAATGCAAAATAACAGATTGTAATAAAATTTGGAGCAAATAAAATCATTCACAGAATCACAGATACAGAAATATCAGAATAACTCGCAGCGGAATTTAAAAATAACCATAGTGGTTCATGAAGCCACTAAAATACATAGTCTCAAAACGAGTACAAATTACATAGTCTAAAACCAATACAGTTTGAGTAACCATAGAAAATCCCAAATTCATTGTCTCAATTACATAGGCTAAAATAAAAGACTGAATAGCAAAATAGATAGCAGCTTGATAAAGATAATCTCCAGTAGTCCAAGCTCCGTGAAGATGAAGTCCAACTGATACTCAGGCTGACCCGAGCGTAAAATAAAACATAAACACTCGAGTCAGGATATACATACTTATATAATGTAAACCAACTCAAGTGAACTGTAGTAAAGGTATAAGTAACTTAGAAGATGCTTGGGACCGCCCATCCTCTAAGGATCCGTTAAAATATCTACTATGTAGTAATATTCGCTATTATAATAGTGTCTACATATGTAAAGTATAATCATATCGGAAAATAGCGTTAAGGGGATGGAGAACCTTAACGCGGTCGGATCTTTAAAATCATAATCGTAGTAAAGCTCGATATGGTAGGTGACACGGCACAACTAGGCAATGCCAGGGTAGATATACCAATTACGCACACGGACTGATGGATACGCATAGCAGCCACTACCGTTCCACCTCGAACAACATTCCCAAATCGGAGGATGGCCATCTAGTCAAATCACAAGTAAGAGTATAATATCGAAGAAATGTGTCCGAGAAGAGGTGCTACCTCACTGGTCCGAGATCGCTCCTGTTTTAGCCACCTTATGCCAACTCACGGGAGTTGGGTCCACGTAACATACCTTAAGAACGTCGCCACCATCCTACTTCATTCTGGAATCTCCACCGCGTACACGGTTGTCAAAGTGGTTTTCGGTATCGACAGAGAGTATGTCCATATCCGATCCCGGTCTCTTTACCAACCAATCGTTATTATAACCCGTGATTATAGATTTAAAACAATTTATCAAATATACTTCGAATTAAACCATTTAAAACAAAGTCATTATTCTTTTAAATCAAATATTAAATTCCCAAAGTTTAGCCTTTTCGGAGTTCATTTATTCACTTAAAACAATAGAGTTAAAATTCTCAGCTTTCACAACATTTAAAAGGTGCGGCGGTAAGTTATATTTGAAAACAATTTTATTCAGCAAAACAACATTTATAAACTGCTATAACAGTTCAGTTTTAAACAAAATCATATTTCAGCCTACTGCAATCCTTAACAAGTGCTACAGTAGCCCTTTTATTTGTTCAGGTTCAATTTTAGTTTCTGCTACAACAGCACTTACCAAGTACTATCATAGCCTTAGTTCATTTTCGTCTTTTGGTTCACTTATATAACCACAGCACTTAACAAGTGCTACAGATTCGTTCAGAACTTATAAAATCATACATTAAAAATGTTCATTTAAATCCTTTAACTGATTTATTTTTAAAGGGAAATTTTACACATTAAAACCAAAACTTACAAGTTCGCTTATTAAATTCAAGTGTGTAAATCCCACTTTCATTTAAATAATTCATTTCAACATTTTAACTCAAACTCCATTTTCCACCATTTTAAAACTAAATTTTCATTTCAATTTAATTAACTTCAATTTCCATCTTTCTTTTTGGTCAAACTTTCAAATTTAAGTTCCATTTCAAAATCAATATTTCCCATTTATTTATTTTTAACACATAGAAAAATCATTTCTATTCTAAATAAATCATTTAAAAATTCGATTTAAATCAATTTAATATTATTACAATATTTAAATTATTTAAAGGTATCCAGAAAATACAGAAAAATATAACCACGGGTCTGTATAATATTTTCTAGCCTAAGTCAAGTGATACGGATACTATATCATTTCAATCCGTAATTTACAAAGAAAATCCGGGTTTTATCATTTCAAACCCGCAATCCCAAGTAAAAAAAAATTAAATAAAAATCGTTCAGGCCTATCATTTCAGCCCATAACGATCTTCCCTTATTCTAAAGTCCGTTCGGATATGTATCATTTCAATCCATAGTGATTCTATTCTACAGGGAACTTGTAGTGTGATTTAACAGAATAGAATAACAGTAAAATAAGAACAAAATATAACAGATGATACAATATGCAGTTTTAACAATTCTAACATCAACTATAAATAAATCACAGGTAATTATAACATCATTTATTTATTTATTTATTTATTTCTACACATTCAGTTGCGGCGTTTCACAATCATATAAGTATGAATATTCGTGTGAGATCTACTCACCTCTACGGAGCTGGAGATTCGGAAAAAGAAATACGATGTCTATCGAACGCACGCGGAAAGCACGATCAGTTGTTAGCGGATGCGCCAACTAGATTCAAATTTAAAGCAAAATAAATAATCAAAATCTAAGATTGCACGAATAACAAATTTTCAAATGAAGCAAACAACGAAAAAGAGACACGTTGAAAATCGAGAACAATAGCACGACCACCTTTAAAATATAGATTATAACTTTAAATTTGCAAAGTGACAAAAAACATTTTTTTTTCTTCTTTTACAAAGCCAAAGGTCAGGGCAAAATAGACAAGATACAAATACAGAGGTGACCAACCAAACTTGTTCATTTAATTTTAAACAGATGCCAGTGGAAAAATAGACTCGGCTACCAAAACAAAGGGGAACAAAACAATTTCTTTTTCACTTCTCTGGTTCTCATACAAGGTCAGAGGCAACAAAACTAAAAACTAAAGCAAAGCTTGGTCTGGCCATCTAACAAATGAAAAATGCAAAAGGTGACCAAACAATTCTCTTTTTTTTTTCAACAGGGCTCAGGGAAAAACAAATACAAAACCACGACAAAAAAAAATAAAAAGGGACGAAACAGTTTGTTCATTTCATTTTTTTTTCACATGCAAGGCTCGGTCTGGTGGTCTGGCATGGGGTTAGTGATGACGTGGGTGGCCTGGCCTGGCAGCGGCTTCACACGATGGCGGATGGGTTGAGTCTGGATCTCGGCATTGGGGTTGGAGGAGTTCTAGGCTGGTCTGGTCTGGGTTCGTGGTTCCGGCACGGGTAGGGATGTGGGGATGGGTTCTCGGTCTGGCGTGGGGTGCCTGGGGACGTGATGGTGGCTGTGGTGGGTTCTCGTGGTGGTGGGCAGGCGTTAGGTCGTGGTTGGGTGGAGGCGTGGGGTGTGACGCGGTAGTGGACTCGGCATGTTGTTGGAGGCTAACGTGGGGTTCTCGGGGTCGGCATGGGGTTGTGGTCTGAAGGGTATGGGTTGGAGGCGGCAAAGCATGGTACAGCAAATGATAAAGTAAACAAAACAGGGGACAGACAAAAATTAAAATACAAAAATGAAAAAGGGAAGAGGATGCTCACGTAAATTCTCTGGAAGCTGAAAGAAAACGTGATCTGGAAATATTCGTTTGAACGTGGAAATTAAAAAGGGCTGCTCCCAATTTGAAGAGAGAGAAGGCAATAAATACAAAGTTTGGAATGGCAGAGAGAATTAAATGCAATTTAAGTGGAACGAAAAGTATGGAAGGCAAAGGAAGAAGTAATCCTTCACGTGCATGATTTTAGGCTAGACTTTGGCAAGATTTTTGAAATTCCAAACTGAAAATATACAGCTGAAATTTGTAAAGCCAACGCATATAAAAATCAAATGGACACAAAAACAACGAACGAACGTAAAGTGTAACTCCCAAAGTAACGTACAATTTAATTTATTTCTCTTATTGAATAAATTTAAGAATGCTAACGGTTTCTTTTAAATAAAATAGCGTATCATTTTTAAACCAAAAATTAAATAGCTATTACCATAAATTATAAAATTTTGATTGTTAAATATAAAGTTAAGAACGGACATAAATATATGTAACGAAATGTAAAGTTTAAATTTTCCGTTTCACACAAATTACTACACTTTTAATTTAAATCAATATTTCAAAATGTAATTTTTTTTTAAATAAAATTTCGTTAAAAATTTTGGGCTGTTACACTCTCCCCCACTCAAAGCTTTTCGTCCTCGAAAAGGAACGAAGAAGGAAAACAAAGAAAGATAAGGCAGAATAGCAAAAGTATCTGAAATAAACAATTCCGGATTCGAATCAGGAATGCTCTCCTCCGTCTCCCAGGTGCAATCCCGTTCATCAGTGCTCCACTGCACTTTGACCAGGTTGACAGATTTTCTTCTTAGCTACTTCGTACCTCGATCGACGATACGAAGTGGCTTCCTCTCAACAGTTAGATTTGGCTCAATATCCAAACTATCAAGAGTAGAAGGCTGAATAATAAGAGATGGATCATGCATATAGCGACGAAGATGAGATACATGAAAGACGTTGTTTATTCCAGAAAATTTCTCGGGTAAATCCAGACGATAAGCAAGAGAGCCAATTCTTTCAAAAATGCGGAAAGGACCTACAAATCTAGGAGAAAGCTTCCCTCTACGACCAAAACGAATAACATTCCTTAAAGGAGAGACCTTAAAGGAGAAAGCTTCCCTCTACTATGTAGTAATATTCGCCATTCCTTTGGACTCTTCTATCGACTTTTGCATTTGTTGCATAGTTTTTGTGTATTTCACCTTGTGTATGACATACTTATGTATATTATTTTGTGGGATTGATGTATGTATATATTGTAGTTGTAATACCACTTTTGACACTATGTATTGTATTTGATGTATGCGTATGTATTCGATTGTATTTGCTGTTCTATGATCTGTGTTATCATATATATATATATATATATATATGTATTGTATTTTGTTCTGAATAGATCCTGTAGCCACCATAGTTTTGTATTAAGAATTTATTGAATATGTCGATCCTCTTGAGAAAAAAAATGGAGCACCAAATCGACGTATCTAATAGATGTTTAAAACAAAGCTATGGATGACACTCCTAACCAGCCATATTCTCCGCATTAGCAGACAGTATTACTCAGTAATACTCTTTGTTAATGTGGGTCTCGGGGTGGGGCATCATAGCTTTTACCAACTTCTTCAAATAGAGGTTTAGGACTGATTTCCAATTTCCAGATCAGGTTGTACATTCTATTCCTATTTTATTCATATCCTAAAAACTTTAGTTTGTCCAACCCAGGTTGTGATCTCTATCTACTCCATAAAAACTTGGTTTTCACCATTCTCCATCAAACCAGTGTTTCAACAACATACAAAATAATTTAAATAAACTATTTTCATACATATAAACTTATTTCATCAGATTCAAAATCAGCATTTATTACCCCATTTCTTGTGAAACTTAAAATTTCACAATCATGATGTACCAGACTCAGAATCTCCCTCTTTGAAAATATAAACTTAGAAACCTTTATTAAGAGTTTGAAATTGCTTAGTTCCAAGAAGGAGCAAAATAATTTCTCTTTTTAAAACTTTCTTTATAAAAGATTTATTCCTTTAAAAGTTTGTTTTTATTTCATGGTATTCAAAAATTACTTGGTTTTTAAAAAGGAACTATGAAAAGCTTCCGTTTTCAACGAATTACTATAATAAAGAATTACTCCTTTTGAAAATAGGATCTTTAACACAAAACATTTGAAACTCAAATATCATTCCAGAAATAGATTAGACATTTATTATTTTAAAGATTTTTCTGGTTATAAGATGTTATATCATTTTAAAATATACACCAACATATATTGCTTTATTACTCAGAATATATTGTCATTTAGCCAAATACTTTTTTATAACTTTGTTTAAAACTTCCACAATATTTCTCAATCCTTCTCTTTATCAATTCCAATTTATTTGATTGTCTTTTTAAATCGAATAATATTCTTATTCAAACAAGTCCCAAACTCGAATAGGAAAAACATATATATAAAATTCTTATCTTTACATAAATTCTTTACAAAAATATCCAATTCATTAATTACCATAATTTAATCACATTCAATTGTTAAAACACCTTATATACTTTAAATGATGGAAAAATGGAGTAGCCAAAGATAACTTCTATCTTATTCCTATTACTCCTCTGCTATATCATTTATCATAGGATTAAAATTCCCAATTTGTACTACCCAAATTTCAGCTATTATTCTTTATATTTCCTTATACGAGAATGTTTCTATTACCTTATCGGATATTCATATCCTTCTATTTTCTTTTTTCCTATTCCAGTTATGTGTCATTTCTATTTATACACCCTTTCAAAAAGGATTTTAAAGAAAAGAACTTACAAATTTAAAAATAGAAGAAATCATATAGAAGAATCCGAAAACGAAGAATCCAAAAGTTGAAAACTTTTTAATTCAATGAATTTTAAAGTGAGAAGTTAACAATTAAAAACCATCTCTCCTCTTTTTTTTAACTATTCAAGTCATTAGATTTTCAAAAATCATCCACCATTTTTTTTAAAATGTTTCACCATTTTAAGAGTACATTCTTTTTCCAAACTTTTCCTACAACAAATGGTAGTATATTTTCAAAGCCGTATAAAATCACTTTCTATCAAAAAAATTCAACTTATAATACACAAGATCTTCATTGAATAATCTTTTGAAAAACTCTTTCAAAACATTCAAGGAGTTTTCAAAAAAAACCTTTTTATCAAATTCTTTCTCTTGGGGTAGGATTTAGAAATGGCTTTAATTTTTCTTTCCTTTGAACTTTCCTTCTCAATCATCTTAAAAATCTGGTTATATTCTTGTGGTGATTAATATCACCTCCTTACAGAAGCTTATTCCATTTCTCCTTTACACCTTACTTCTGGATGTTTGCAAATATTTTAACTTATTTAATTAATACCTATCATTTTCATTTATTATATCCATTAATGTCACTTGGTCTGCATTAAATGGTTATTTTCCTAATAGACGTTCCCTAAAGACATTTATTTACTAATTCAAACTTTACCCATTTAGCTTCTTCCTTATCTTCCCATAATTACCTTAATGGTCTCATCAATCTATTTAATTTCTTGTAACTCCTCACTTATTGCACATTCATTGTCTACTAAATTTTTAGGGTTATAACATTTCCTTCTACGTTTTCTACCCCTATTACTTAATATGCTTATCGGTCTACAATTATAAGGAAATCTAGGACTAACAAAGGAGTCAAGTACTATTCAGCTTCTAAGGTGTTTCCATATGTTATGGTTATGATTCCTTAGTCCACTCCTTACGATACGATCTCCGCTATGTGGGTAATCGGAGTCGGAGTATAAATTTAAATCTATTTATTTTTTTTCCAATTCATAGTTGTTTCGCCCACCCTTTTGGAATATGGTCTCAACTACTTCTATAGTCAGAATTTATAGAGTTAGGCGTATATTCAAAATAAGTATATACATTTTGTAGTAAAGCCTTTTGAAAAACCTTTTCAAAAATAAGTAGTACGCCACTCATACATACACTTTCCCTATTGATCGGGTACCAAGGCTCTGATACCAAATGTAACAACCCGCCCCCGAAACAGGCCCAAATCTCGGCCCAGAAAAGACCCATCGAAACTTATACCCATTCCAAAGCTAGCTGTTGGTTGGTAAAAATAACAATATAGATGTAACGACCCGGTATTTTGGACCATTCAAATCGACAATAATCCACACATGTCAGACTTGAATAATGCAAAATAACAGATTGTAATAAAATTTGGAGCAAATAAAATCATTCACAGAATCACAAACACAGAAATATCAAAATAACTCGCAGCGGAATTTAAAAATAACCATAGTGGTTCATGAAGCCACTAAAATACATAGTCTCAAAACGAGTACAAATTACATAGTTTAAAACCAATACAGTTTAAGTAACCATAGAAAATCCCAAATTCATTGTCTTAATTACATAGGCTAAAATAAAAGACTGAATAGCAAAATAGATAGCAACTTGATAAAGATAATCTCCAGTAGTCCAAGCTCCGTGAAGATGAAGTCCAACTGATACTCAGGCTGACCCGAGCGTAAAATAAAACATAAACACTCGAGTCAGGATATACATACTTATACAATGTAAACCAACTCAAGTGAACTGTAGTAAAGGTACAAGTAACTTAGAAGATGCTTGGGACCGCCCATCCTCTAAGGATCCGTTAAAATATCTACTATGTAGTAATATTCGCTATTATAATAGTGTCTACATAAGTAAAGTATAATCATATCGGAAAATAGCGTTAAGGGGATGGAGAACCTTAACGCGGTCGGATCTTTAAAATCATAATCGTAGTAAAGCTCGATATGGTAGGTGACACGGCACAACTAGGCAATGCTAGGGTAGATATACCAATTACGCACACGGACTGATGGATACGCATAGCAGCCACTACCGTTCCACCTCGAACAACATTCCCAAATCGGAGGATGGCCATCTAGTCAAATCACAAGTAAGAGTATAATATCGAAGAAATGTGTCCGAGAAGAGGTGCTACCTCACTGGTCCGAGATCGCTCCTGTTTTAGCCACCTTATGCCAACTCACGGGAGTTGGGTCCACGTAACATACCTTAAGAACGTTGCCACCATCCTACTTCATTCTGGAATCTCCACCGCGTACACGGTTGTCAAAGTGGTTTTCGGTATCGATAGAGAGTATGTCCATATCCGATCCCGGTCTCTTTACCAACCAATTGTTATTATAACCCGTGATTATAGATTTAAAACAATTTATCAAATATACTTCGAATTAAACCATTTAAAACAAAGTCATTATTCTTTTAAATCAAATATTAAATTCCCAAAGTTTAGCCTTTTCGGAGTTCATTTATTCACTTAAAACAATAGAGTTAAAATTCTCAGCTTTCACAACATTTAAAAGGTGCGGCGGTAAGTTATATTTGAAAACAATTTTATTCAGCAAAACAACATTTATAAACTGCTATAACAGTTCAGTTTTAAACAAAATCATATTTCAGCCTACTGCAATCCTTAACAAGTGCTACAGTAGCCCTTTTATTTGTTCAGGTTCAATTTTAGTTTCTGCTACAACAGCACTTACCAAGTACTATCATAGCCTTAGTTCATTTTCGTCTTTTGGTTCACTTATATAACCACAGCACTTAACAAGTGCTACAGATTCGTTCAGAACTTATAAAATCATACATTAAAAATGTTCATTTAAATCCTTTAACTGATTTATTTTTAAAGGGAAATTTTACACATTAAAACCAAAACTTACAAGTTCGCTTATTAAATTCAAGTGTGTAAATCCCACTTTCATTTAAACAATTCATTTCAATATTTTAACTCAAACTCCATTTTCCACCATTTTAAAACTAAATTTTCATTTCAATTTAATTAACTTCAATTTCCATCTTTCTTTTTGGTCAAACTTTCAAATTTAAGTTCCATTTCAAAATCAATATTTCCCATTTATTTATTTTTATCACGTAGAAAAATCATTTCTATTCTAAATAAATCATTTAAAAATTCGATTTAAATCAATTTAATATTATTATAATATTTAAATTATTTAAAGGTATCTAGAAAATACCGAAAAATATAACCACGGGTCTGTATAATATTTTCTAGCCTAAGTCAAGTGATACGGATACTATATCATTTCAATCCGTAATTTACAAAGAAAATCCGGGTTTTATTATTTCAAACCCGCAATCCCAAGTAAAAAAAAATTAAATAAAAATCGTTCAGGCCTATCATTTCAGCCCATAACGATCTTCCCTTATTCTAAAGTCCGTTCGGGTATGTATCATTTCAACCCATAGTGATTCTATTCTACAGGGAACTTGCAGTGTGATTTAACAGAATAGAATAACAGTAAAATAAGAACAAAATATAACAGATGATACGATATGCAGTTTTAACAATTCTAACATCAACTATAAATAAATCACAGGTAATTATAACATCATTTATTTATTTATTTATTTCTACACATTCAGTTGCGGTCGTTTCACAATCATATAAGTATGAATATTCGTGTGAGATCTACTCACCTCTACGGAGCTGGAGATTCGGAAAAAGAAATACGATGTCTATCGAACGCACGCGGAAAGCACGATCAGTTGTTATCGGATGCGCCAACTAGATTCAAATTTAAAGCAAAATAAATAATCAAAATCTAAGAATGCACGAATAACAAATTTTCAAATGAAGCAAACAACGAAAAAGAGACACGTTGAAAATCGAGAACAATAGCACGACCACCTTTAAAATATAGATTATAACTTTAAATTTGCAAAGTGACAAAAAACATTTTTTTTTCTTCTTTTTCAAAGCCAAAGGTCAGGGCAAAATAGACAAGATACAAATACAGAGGTGACCAACCAAACTTGTTCATTTAATTTTAAACAGATGCCAGTGGAAAAATAGACTCGGCTACCAAAACAAAGGGGAACAAAACAATTTCTTTTTCACTTCTCTGGTTCTCATACAAGGTCAGAGGCAACAAAACTAAAAACTAAAGCAAAGCTTGGTCTGGCCATCTAACAAATGAAAAATGCAAAAGGTGACCAAACAATTCTCTTTTTTTTCAACAGGGCTCAGGGAAAAACAAATACAAAACCACGACAAAAAAATTAAAAAGGGACGAAACAGTTTGTTCATTTCATTTTTTTTTCACATGCAAGGCTCGGTCTGGTGGTCTGGCACAGGGTCAGTGATGACGTGGGTGGCCTGGCCTGGCAGCGGCTTCACACGATGGCGGATGGGTTGAGTCTGGATCTCGGCATTGGGGTTGGAGGAGTTCTAGGCTGGTCTGGTCTGGGTTCGTGGGTCCAGCACGGGTAGGGATGTGGGGTTGGGTTCTCGGTCTGGTGTGGGGTGCCTGGGGACGTGATGGTGGCTGTGGTGGGTTCTCGTGGTGGTGGGCAGGCGTTGGGTCGTGGTTGGGTGGAGGCGTGGGGTGTGACGCGGTAGTGGACTCGGCATGTTGTTGGAGGCTAACGTGGGGTTCTCGGGGTCGGCATGGGGTTGTGGTCTGAAGGGTATGGGTTGGAGGCGACAAAGCATGGTACAGCAAATGATAAAGTAAACAAAACAGGGGACAGGCAAAAATTAAAATACAAAAATGAAAAAGGGAAGAGGATGCTCACGTAAATTCTCTGGAAGCTGAAAGAAAACGTGATCTGGAAATATTCGTTTGAACGTGGAAATTAAAAAGGGCTGCTCCCAATTTGAAGAGAGAGAAGGCAATAAATACAAAGTTTGGAATGGCAGAGAGAATTAAATGCAATTTAAGTGGAACGAAAAGTATGGAAGGCAAAGGAAGAAGTAATCCTTCACGTGCATGATTTTAGGCTAGACTTTGGCAAGATTTTTGAAATTCCAAACTGAAAATATACAGCTGAAATTTGTAAAGCCAACGCATATAAAAATCAAATGGACACAAAAACAACGAACGAACGTAAAGTGTAACTCCCAAAGTAACGTACAATTTAATTTATTTCTCTTATTGAATAAATTTAAGAATGCTAACGGTTTCTTTTAAATAAAATAGCGTATCATTTTTAAACCAAAAATTAAATAGCTATTACCATAAATTATAAAATTTTGATTGTTAAATATAAAGTTAAGAACGGACATAAATATATGTAACGAAATGTAAAGTTTAAATTTTCCGTTTCACACAAATTACTACACTTTTAATTTAAATCAATATTTCAAAATGTAATTTTTTTTTTTAAATAAAATTTCGTTAAAAATTTTGGGCTGTTACACTCTCCCCCACTCAAAGCTTTTCGTCCTCGAAAAGGAACGAAGAAGGAAAACAAAGAAAGATAAGGCAGAATAGCAAAAGTACCTGAAATAAACAATTCCGGATTCGAAGCACGAATGCTCTCCTCCGTCTCCCAGGTGCAATCCCGTTCATCAGTGCTCCACTGCACTTTGACCAGGTTGACAGATTTTCTTCTTAGCTGCTTCGTACCTCAATCGACGATACGAAGTGGCTTCCTCTCAACAGTCAGATTTGGCTCAATATCCAAACTATCAAGAGCAGAAGGCTGAATAATAAGAGATGGATCATGCAGATAGCGACGAAGATGAGATACATGAAAGACATTATGTATTCCAGAAAATTTCTCGAGTAAATCCAGACGATAAGCAAGAGAGCCAATTCTTTCAAAAATGCGGAAAGGACCTACAAATCTAGGAGAAAGCTTCCCTCTACGACCAAAACGAATAACATTCCTTAAAGGAGAGACCTTAAGGAAAACCAAATCGCCAACAGCAAACTCTAAACTTCGTCTTCGACGATCAGCGTACTTCTTCTGTCTATCTTGAGCAATCCTCATCTTCCTCTTAATCTCTTCAACTCTCTCTGAAGCTTCCAAAACCATCTCAGGACCAAGAACCAAACGATTACCGGATTCAATCCAACAAGAAGGAGATCTACAAGGTCGTCCGTAAAGAGCAGAAAATGGAGATGTCTCAATACTGGCCTGATAACTATTGTTATAAGTAAATTCGACAAGATGGAGATGATCTTCCCAAGATCCTCCGTAATTAAGCACACAAGCACGAAGAAGATCTTCTAAAATCTGATTCACCCTTTCCGTTTGACCGTCGGTCTGTGGATGGTAAGCAGTGCTCAGATTTAGATGAGTACCCAAAGAATCCTGAAAGGCTTTCCAAAACCTACTAGTAAAGATAGGATCACAATCACAAATGATACTGAGAGGAACACCATGGAGACGAACAATCTCCCTCATGTAAATCTCAGACAAACTAGAAGCTGAACGGGTAGACTTGACCGGAATGAAATGAGCTGATTTGGTCAATCTATCCACAATGACCCAGATACTCTCGTTACCCTTCCTAGTCCTCGGTAAACCATCAATGAAATCCATAGAAACTTGTTCCCACTTCCAATTGGGAATCTCAAGAGGCTACAATAAACCAGGGGTCTTCTGATGATCCGCCTTGACTTGCTGACAAGTCGCACACCTATTAACAAAAATGGAAATATCTCGCTTCATACCTTTCACCAATATAACTTCTTCATGTCCTGATACATCTTGGTCACGCCTGGATAAATAGAAAGTCTGGACTGATGATTCTCCCGAAGTAACTCCTATCTCAATCCATCAGCATTCGGGACACAAATCCTATTATTAATCCTCAATACACCCTTATCGTCAATCTGAGCTCCACTGCCATCAAGACTACTACCTCCAACTCTGCTTCGAACATTCTCCTTAATCAATCTAAGCATCTGATCCTCATCCTGTCTAGCCATAATACGATCCACAAGAGGTGAAGAAACAACAATCTGACACAACAAAGCTTTCTTCCTACTCAAAGCATCTGCCACAACATTAGCTTTTCCCGGTGTATAATTGATGTCGAGGTCATAAGAAGCAAGGAACTCTAACCACCTAACATGTCTCTGATTCAAATCCTTCTGAGAGAAGATATACTTCAAAGACTGATGATCTGTGAAAAGCTTGAACTTGGTACCCAACAGATGATGTCTCCAAAGCTTCAAAGCGAAAACAACAGCAAGCAACTCTAGATCATGGGCAGCATAATTTACTTCATGGGTCTTCAACTGTCTACTAGCATAAGCAATCACTCTACCATCCTGCATCAGAACAGCTCCCAAACCTTCTCGACAAGCATCGGTGTATACCGTTAATCCCTCATTTCCATTTGGAACGGTAACAACAAGTGCAGAAGTAAGCTTGTCTTTTAACTCATTGAATGCGGCCTTACACCCGTTACTCCAAATAAACTTAGCATTCTTCCGAGTTAAAGCAGTGAGAGGTGCAACAATCTGGGCGAAATTCTCAATGAATCTCCGGTAATAACCGGCAAGGCCCAGAAAACTACGGATATCAGTAGGAGTCTTAGGAGTTTCCTAATCCTGCACAAAATAGGGAAAAAAAAGATAATAAGAAAGATAGAGTAAATTGAATGAAACAAGGGAAAGAGAAGGAAAGAAGGACTTACATTGATCGCAGCGATCTTGACTGGATCAACTGAAACTCCATTACTAGAAACAATATGCCCGAGGAAACGGACCTCATCCTTCCAGAAATGGCATTTGGAAAATTTAGCTTTTAACTGATGCTTTCGAAGAGTCTCAAGAATAGATTTTAAATGTGACTCATGTTCTTCTTCAGACTTAGAAAAAATGAGGATATCATCCACAAAGACTAGAACAAATTTATTAAGCACATCCCGGAAAACACGATTCATCAAGTCAACAAAGAAAGCAGGAGCATTAGTCAAACCAAAAGGCATGATAAACCATTCAAAGAATCCATTCTCAGTACGGAAAGCAGTCTTGGGAATACTTTCCTCGGCAACTCTGAGTTGGTGAAAACCTGTGGTAAGATCAAGCTGAGAGAAAACAGTAGCACCATAAAGCTGATCAAACATGTCATTGATGCGAGGCATTGGATATCTATTTTTCATAGTGAGCTTGTTCAACTCCCTATAATTAACACACATCCGGAGAGAACCATCGGACTTGGTGACGAAGACCACTGCAGCTCCCCATTCAGAAAAACTAGGTCTGATCAGACCCTTGGAAGATAGGTCCTCAATTTGCTTTCTTAACTCAACCTTCTCGCGGGGTGCCATTCTTCTAGGAGGAAGAACTACAGGTCGAGCTCCAGGAATGAGATCAATGCGGAAATCAATTTCTCGCTTGGGAGGTAAAGCAGTAACTTCCCCAAATACATCCGGGTAGTGATTAACTACCCGAGTCGACTGAAGATCAACAGGAGAAGAATCCAATGAGTAGATAAAGCTACCAGCACAATCATGAGGCAGACTACACTGAATAACCAAAGAATTACCCCGATCATCCTTAAGAGAAACAATTCGGGATTTACAAGAGATATGGGCATCGTGATTCTTTAACCAATCATCTCCAAGCAGCAAATCAAAAGTATCAAAACCAAGAATATAGAAATCACCACTAAAACGATGATCGGAATGGTGGAGTTTCACGTATTTACAAATCTTATTAAGATTTGCGAGACCACCAATAGGATTTGAAACACATAGAGGAACAGAAGCATACTCAGGAGAAAGGAGATGTTCAAACTTGTTACACAGATCATTAGAAATAAAACTATGCGAAGCTCCAGTATCAAACAAAACACGAACATGATGATGAAATAAAGTAAAGGTGCCTTGAAGAGTACCTTGACCATCGCTAGGAGCAGGAGCAGCAGGTGATGAAGCAGATGTGACAGCAAATACACCAGATGGCTTTCCCTTCTGATATAAAGGACAGTCCTTCCTCAAATGACCCGGCTGAAGACAAACATGACAAAGATCGTTCCTGGCAACCTGAGGTGGAGGAACAGCAGCACCAGACGGAGTAGGGAAACTATTGGCATAGTGTCCCTTCTGGTCACATTTGAAGCAGGTAATGGAGGAAAGATCAATAGGGTGTCTCTGGGAAGGAGCAGATGCTGAAGATCCCAAGCCTACATGCTTGATCCAATTTTTCTTCTGCTGGTGGAAGTTGGGCTTTCTCTTCTTGGAATTTGCAGAGGAAGATTGTGAGACATGAGCACCAGAAGCAGCAGGACCCTTGGAAGTAGGGTTCTCATAGCGAATAGCCATATCCATGAGCTCAGTAAAAGTGCCATGAACATGTGAAATAAGACGATCGTAGAACTCTGGGCGAGCTCCTGAAATGAACTTCTCATTCTTCTTTAGCTGAGTGTCGATAAGACCAGGACCAAATTTGGAAAGTTCATTGAACTTCCGTTCATACTTCGAAAAAGACATGGTACCTTGCTTGAGGTCCATGAATTCACGGTAAAGCTGAGATTTCCCGGCTTCGGGCATCCATTTTGCCACAAAAGCCTCCCTGGAAAGAAAAATACAGAAATCAAACTTAAGATAGATTCAAAAGGAAAGGAAATGGAAAAAATTCATGTTAACCCAAAGGATACCTAAACCGCTCCCACGAAAGATCACCTTCGTTAGTGTGAGTCGTAACAGACTCCCACCAATCTAAGGCTGACTCTTGCAGCTGCCATGCTGCTAACTGACGTTTCTGGGCATCAGTGATCTCTAGACCAGTAAAAATTCTCTCCAAACTTCGTAGCCATTGCTGGGCTTCGATAATACTCTCTGAACCGGTGAACCTAGTGCCACCGAGCTGAGAGAATTCCTTGCAAAGAACAGTAAACCTAACGGGTGCAACAGGTGGAGGAACTGGGGCAATACCACGACCCCTACCTCTAGCATTTCCACGATTCATCCTGGAAATATCAAGAATAAATTTTAGGACAAAGTACAGAGAAGGCAAAGATAAGTTAAGATAAGTAGGGCTGTTATGGTAACGGTAAATTTACCATTACCATACCATTACCAGCCAATCGGTTACCATTTTCGAGTGAAATCGGTATACCAGTTTAATCGGTACGGTAACGGTAAATTTACCATTTTCTACGGTAAATCATCGGTAACATTTCCTCAATACCAGCGGTAACGGTAATTTTACCAGTCAATTTATAATACATGTATATTCATGTAACATGCATTATTATAGGCATTTAAAACCAAGCAAATGATTAAATTTAGTTTATTAACTATGTGAAATAATGTTAAATACACTTCACTTCTTTCTCATTTATGTCTTTTATTAAGTAACACTATAAATTGTATAATGAAGCACCGTTATGGTGTGAATACGTGTTATGTTACTAACTTTTTTAAACAAACGGTAATTTACCATTACCAGTGTAACGGTTACCAGATTATCGGTATACCAGTCTTCGGTATACCAGTCTATCGGTAACGGTAACGGTAAGCAATTTTCGCTTACCAGTAAAAATGGTACGGTAACGGTATTTATGAAATGGTAACGGTAACCATTACCATAACAGCCCTAAAGATAAGACACGATAAGATCACTTGGATGAATATCCTAATAACAAAATTTCTAACAAGGTCGATACGGAAAGAAGGAAGTTTAGAAAATTTCTTCTTAAAACAGGAAAACTTTATATCAAAATAATCTTTGAAAAATCATTTGAGAAATCATTTTAAAATCATTTTATACTTTGAAAATACGTTCACTCACAAGGAAATGATTCTGAGTTTGATTTCACTCATTCTAGGGTATTTCTACCCTATCCCTAATGAGTTTTTGCTCCATAGGCTAAGGTTTGCCTAAACCCAAAGCTCTGATACCAAATGTAACGACCCGGTATTTTGGACCATTCAAATCGACAATAATCCACACATGTCAGAATTGAATAATGCAAAATAACATATTGTAATAAAATTTGGAGCAAATAAAATCATTCACAGAATCACAGACACAGAAATATCAGAATAACTCGCAGCGGAATTTAAAAATAACCATAGTGGTTCATGAAGCCACTAAAATACATAGTCTCAAAACGAGTACAAATTACATAGTCTAAAACCAATACAGTTTGAGTAACCATAGAAAATCCCAAATTCATTGTCTCAATTACATAGGCTAAAATAAAAGACTGAATAGCAAAATAGAAAGCAGCTTGATAAAGATAATCTCCAGTAGTCCAAGCTCCGTGAAGATGAAGTCCAACTGATACTCAGGCTGACCCGAGCATAAAATAAAACATAAACACTCGAGTCAGGATATACATACTTATACAATGTAAACCAACTCAAGTGAACTGTAGTAAAGGTACAAGTAACTTAGAAGATGCTTGGGACCGCCCATCCTCTAAGGATCCGTTAAAATATCTACTATGTAGTAATATTCGCTATTATAATAGTGTCTACATAAGTAAAGTATAATCATATCGGAAAATAGCGTTAAGGGGATGGAGAACCTTAACGCGGTCGGATCTTTAAAATCATAATCGTAGTAAAGCTCGATATGGTAGGTGACACGGCACAACTAGGCAATGCCAGGGTAGATATACCAATTACGCACACGGACTGATGGATACGCATAGCAGCCACTACCGTTCCACCTCGAACAATATTCCCAAATCGGAGGATGGCCATCTAGTCAAATCACAAGTAAGAGTATAATATCGAAGAAATGTGTCCGAGAAGAGGTGCTACCTCACTGGTCCGAGATCGCTCCTGTTTTAGCCACCTTATGCCAACTCACGGGAGTTGGGTCCACGTAACATACCTTAAGAACATCGCCACCATCCTACTTCATTCTGGAATCTCCACCGCGTACACGGTTGTCAAAGTGGTTTTCGGTATCGACAGAGAGTATGTCCATATCCGATCCCGGTCTCTTTACCAACCAATCGTTATTATAACCCGTGATTATAGATTTAAAACAATTTATCAAATATACTTCGAATTAAACCATTTAAAACAAAGTCATTATTCTTTTAAATCAAATATTAAATTCCCAAAGTTTAGCCTTTTCGGAGTTCATTTATTCACTTAAAACAATAGCGTTAAAATTCTCAGCTTTCACAACATTTAAAAGGTGCGGCGGTAAGTTATATTTGAAAACAATTTTATTCAGCAAAACAACATTTATAAACTGCTATAACAGTTCAGTTTTAAACAAAATCATATTTCAGCCTACTGCAATCCTTAACAAGTGCTACAGTAGCCCTTTTATTTGTTCAGGTTCAGTTTTAGTTTCTGCTACAACAGCACTTACCAAGTACTATCATAGCCTTAGTTCATTTTTGTCTTTTGGTTCACTTATATAACCACAGCACTTAACAAGTGCTACAGATTCGTTCAGAACTTATAAAATCATACATTAAAAATGTTCATTTAAATCCTTTAACTGATTTATTTTTAAAGGGAAATTTTACACATTAAAACCAAAACTTACAAGTTCGCTTATTAAATTCAAGTGTGTAAATCCCACTTTCATTTAAACAATTCATTTCAACATTTTAACTCAAACTCCATTTTCCACCATTTTAAAACTAAATTTTCATTTCAATTTAATTAACTTCAATTTCCATCTTTCTTTTTGGTCAAACTTTCAAATTTAAGTTCCATTTCAAAATCAATATTTCCCATTTATTTATTTTTAACACGTAGAAAAATCATTTCTATTCTAAATAAATCATTTAAAAATTCGATTTAAATCAATTTAATATTATTACAATATTTAAATTATTTAAAGGTATCCAGAAAATACAGAAAAATATAACCACGGGTCTGTATAATATTTTCTAGCCTAAGTCAAGTGATACAGATACTATATCATTTCAATCCGTAATTTACAAAGAAAATCCGGGTTTTATCATTTCAAACCCGCAATCCCAAGTAAAAAAAAATTAAATAAAAATCGTTCAGGCCTATCATTTCAGCCCATAACGATCTTCCCTTATTCTAAAGTCCGTTCGGGTATGTATCATTTCAACCCATAGTGATTCTATTCTACAGGGAACTTGTAGTGTGATTTAACAGAATAGAATAACAGTAAAATAAGAACAAAATATAACAGATGATACGATATGCAGTTTTAACAATTCTAACATCAACTATAAATAAATCACAGGTAATTATAACATCATTTATTTATTTATTTATTTCTACACATTCAGTTGCGGTCATTTCACAATCATATAAGTATGAATATTCGTGTGAGATCTACTCACCTCTACGGAGCTGGAGATTCGGAAAAAGAAATACGATGTCTATCGAACGCACGCGGAAAGCACAATCAGTTGTTAGCGGATGCGCCAACTAGATTCAAATTTAAAGCAAAATAAATAATCAAAATCTAAGATTGCACGAATAACAAATTTTCAAATGAAGCAAACAACGAAAAAGAGACACGTTGAAAATCGAGAACAATAGCACGACCACCTTTAAAATATAGATTATAACTTTTAATTTGCAAAGTGACAAAAAACATTTTTTTTTCTTCTTTTTCAAAGCCAAAGGTCAGGGCAAAATAGACAAGATACAAATACAGAGGTGACCAACCAAACTTGTTCATTTAATTTTAAACAGATGCCAGTGGAAAAATAGACTCGGCTACCAAAACAAAGGGGAACAAAACAATTTCTTTTTCACTTCTCTGGTTCTCATACAAGGTCAGAGGCAACAAAACTAAAAACTAAAGCAAAGCTTGGTCTGGCCATCTAACAAATGAAAAATGCAAAAGGTGACCAAACAATTCTCTTTTTTTCACATGCAAGGCTCGGTCTGGTGGTCTGGCACGGGGTCAGTGATGACGTGGGTGGCCTGGCCTGGCAGCGGCTTCACACGATGGCGGATGGGTTGAGTCTGGATCTCGGCATTGGGGTTGGAGGAGTTCTAGGCTGGTCTGGTCTGGGTTCGTGGGTCCGGCACGGGTAGGGATGTGGGGTTGGGTTCTCGGTCTGGCGCGGGGTGCCTGGGGACGTGATGGTGGCTGTGGTGGGTTCTCGTGGTGGTGGGCAGGCGTTGGGTCGTGGTTGGGTGGAGGCGTGGGGTGTGACGCGGTAGTGGACTCGGCATGTTGTTGGAGGCTAACGTGGGGTTCTCGGGGTCGGCATGGGGTTGTGGTCTGAAGGGTATGGGTTGGAGGCGGCAAAGCATGGTACAGCAAATGATAAAGTAAACAAAACAGGGGACATGCAAAAATTAAAATACAAAAATGAAAAAGGGAAGAGGATGCTCACGTAAATTCTCTGGAAGCTGAAAGAAAACGTGATCTGGAAATATTCGTTTGAACGTGGAAATTAAAAAGAGCTGCTCCCAATTTGAAGAGAGAGAAGGCAATAAATACAAAGTTTGGAACGGCAGAGAGAATTAAATGCAATTTAAGTGGAACGAAAAGTATGGAAGGCAAAGGAAGAAGTAATCCTTCACGTGCACGATTTTAGGCTAGACTTTGGCAAGATTTTTGAAATTCCAAACTGAAAATATACAGCTGAAATTTGTAAAGCCAACGCATATAAAAATCAAATGGACACAGAAACAACGAACGAACGTAAAGTGTAACGCCCAAAGTAACGTACAATTTAATTTATTTCTCTTATTGAATAAATTTAAGAATGCTAACGGTTTCTTTTAAATAAAATAGCGTATCATTTTTAAACCAAAAATTAAATAGCTATTACCATAAATTATAAAATTTTGATTGTTAAATATAAAGTTAAGAACGGACATAAATATACGTAACGAAATGTAAAGTTTAAATTTTCCGTTTCACACAAATTACTACACTTTTAATTTAAATCAATATTTCAAAATGTAAATTTTTTTTAAAATAAAATTTCGTTAAAAATTTTGGGCTGTTACAATAGAGCTATCTATTTATTCATTCAGAACTCATAATAAACGGAACATAATATAATAGCAATAACAGTACCAATTTATTTCAAATCATTTCAAAAGTCACAAATCATAACATAATGTCAACCGTCACAACATTTTGTTCAAGATTAAATTTAATGGGTGCAATAGAAAATAACATGAAAAGATAGATAACATCTGCGACATGCTTCACTCTGGCCATCTTTAAGCATCATCAACTCTGTCTTTAACATGTGTTGTAATGAGGAGGGAATTCGAACAACAAATATCCGGTGAATAAAAACCTCGAGTCTTGCTATTTTATTACTTGGGCAATATATTTCAAAGTAAGAATATGCTTACGTATTTTGAAGCCATTTGATACTACATATAAGGAAATGAGGCAAGCCCTCAAGCAACCACTTAATATGTTCCATTTCCAAAGCAGGTTTCCCAATCCCATAGCCCATAACCAATGTCATAAATGTCTAACAATGCGAGAGATAGTACCCCAGTCACTTAATACCCTTTATTGAAAAAAGCAGACTCTAATCATTTAAGACCACAATTGAGATTGGCCTCAATCATTTAATACCTATTCCTAAGGCGGACTCCTCACCGGTGCCTATCTATCATCAGCTTAAGTACTATCATCAGCCTGGATAATTATAACTGCCTATCCTTACAACGCTGATATATGCACAGAGCTAAAACAGAACAATAGAAATAGAAATAGATAGATAATGGAAGCATCCAGCTCGTCTTCTGAACTCTGAAGCATCCAAGGTAAAACCTGAAACTCAACCTAGTCGAACGAGTACGCGCGGATTTTAGGGAAGCAAAACCAAGTGTCAGACATAAGTCTGGTATGAGAAAACTCGAGATACATAAATATATGTAACAGTGACTATTGAGACCGAATGGATTCCCGTAATGGTTTTCCCCTCAAAAGAAACCAATCATTTATTAGGTTTAATATAGTGATATGATAGATAGTGTCTAGGGTATGGGATATAATAATATCAAATAGTTATGGTACTTACATTGGTCATACCACAACATATTGGGTTACATTTAAAACTGCTAAGGTTCGTTCGCATAATGGATTTTCCACGGGGATCTCTTCGGGGGAGCCGAATCCAATCTCCATGCACAAGGATCAGAAACCACGTTCCGAGCGTCGTATATTTCTAGATAAAATATACCATAAGGTAAACACAAGAGGCCCATCATCCAAACATAAACATGAATTACATGAACCAAATAACATCAACTCCTCCTGGCCAACAATCGATAAGTATCTCTAGATATGGAGTTGATAACATTCTGACAAGGGTCGCTAACCCCAGGTTGTGCATCCTACTCTGTCTTTAGCCATTTCCGATGTCGAGGTTACATTCAGCATCTTTCACCCGAGTCTTTATCACTCGAATAGAGCACGAATCCCAAATTAGGTCCTCATATCTCAAAACCACACATGGATTCCCATATCCTGAATAGATCACGAACAAATACATGATTTCGAGCATCTTAGAACAGATCTCGAATCTCCACATAGATTCCTTTCTTTAATCGCTCCAAAACATAGAACCTGTATACTAGTTTTGTAGTGAAGTTCGATAAGTAAAATACTTATCGGTCCCGGACTCTTCAAAACTAATCGATGAATTTTCGGCTAACTCAATTCTAATTCTCTTAGAAGTAAGTGAAAGCTAGAGACGTTTCGTACCAATACTCCTCCCTGGGGGTTCTTATTGGTATAAAATCGTGAAGTCTTTTGATTACTTCCTAAGTTAATATTAGGTCAAGTTCGATAATCGACTAATCGATTATCCAATCACAACGATTGCTTATAAAAATCATGATTCGTACGCTTAACTCGTTTCCGACATCCCAACTTAACGATTCCTCGCCCAAGAGCAAAGCCAGGTAAGTTTGGGCACTGGTTGCTCCAAGCCTTGCCTAGACACTTCAGTCTTGAATCTCACAAATAGATAAGTCTACCTCGTCGGCTTTTAGTGTTAAGTATAGTATTAGTGATTTCCATAAACAATAAGAAATCAACTCGATTAACAAATATCCGACATTTTCCACTTTCCTATTCCTCGGTTAAGAGGGAAACTGGTAGGTTAGAGCTCCATTGCTCCGTCCCTACTCGACATCAATCTTAACTCTTATAAATAGATAAGATTACTTCGTCGGCTTATTAGTGTTATGCATAGTTAATTACTTTTCTAATAAGTAATTAAACAATCAACTATTTGGCCATTTAGCAATTCTAACCCCTTTTAGAAAATAATTAAATTACTTAGACATACTTATAATTGGTTTTAAAACATTTATCTAAAATATTACTTAAAAATAACAAGTTTGAAAATCAACAAAATTTGGAAAAAGAACATGTTTTATTCTAAAATTCCTCTCTTTAAAAATTCATAACTAATTCTTAAAAATTCATAAATATCTCAAACTACTTTTAAAATACTCTAAAAATAGTTAGGCGATACTCTTTAAAAGAATGAAACAAATCGCTCAAACTTAAAGTTCTTTCTGAAACATTTGAAGTCCAAAAATCAAGGTTAAACGGTGCAGTTTTGCACAAGTGATGTTTTGGCCGTTTTCGAGATGTTACTTAACTTTTTACTATTCAAGATTTTAATAGCAACAAACATACATATATAACAATGCAAATATGGCAAGAAATCCCTATGGATCTCTCTACAAGATTCCATAACAATTATCTAAAACAAGACAATTCCGAACTGCATCCATAACGACTATCGCTATAAGTGCACTTTCAAATCCGAATCATATCTCAACCTATGTTCAACTACAACCTATGTGCTTTGTTCAAGGCCTAGTAATATGTCATATAAATCCATTAAAGTCCATCAATTCCATATATGAATCCTATGTACCACTTGTTCTCAAAACAAGGATCAAAATCAATGTTTTCAACATATGTCATTTAACAATTCAAACAACTTTAACATAACAAAATATAATCATATATGAGTTATATTATCAATCCAAGTGGTGAGTTAGCTCACCTTAAACTCAATGAACAACCACGCTTAAACACTCAAGTTCAAACTCAAGCTAGCAACCTCCTTTCCCTTCTCTTTCTTCCTTGCTTTGCTCCAAGCCTCCTCTAATCTCCTAATACTCACGGCCCAAGGTAAGTGGGGGAGTTTAGCTTTGCTTTTTCACAATATAACTAGGTATAAGGTGTTTTTATGTGGTGGTAAGGTCTCACTTCAAGTTTGAGGTGATTTGGAGATGGTTTGCAAACTATTTGCTTTAGGAACTTAAGATGAAGAAGAAGAAGACATTGAAATTTTCTCTTAAGCTTTGTAAATATTTTTGATATATTTCCTAAGGGTCTACTCCTCCTTATATGGGCTTAGGAATAGGGATGGGAAAAGACCAAAAAGTCCTGAAAACCCTAATGCATTAATTGCTTCTTATTATGACAACTTTATGTCACTTCTCCTTTATGGCTAATTACTCTTATACCCTTCCCATAATAATATCTCTTATCCTAATGTAACTTTCTAGAACATTCCATGCTTTATAAAAAGGAGAGTGTGTTAATTAGTTGCTAATGTGTTCATTTGATCATTAGTTATGTACACGATAGTTCAAACAACTTATATTGATCGAAAAGTTATTTATCGATAAACCGATTTTCGGTCACATTATCGATTTTCCTTCGAAGAATATATTTTTTGTAAAAACTTTTCAAAAACAAGTTTCTTAACTTTATTTTTAATTAAATGATGTTAAACAAGGTATGAAATCATATTTATAACACTTAAACATATCTCAAAATGTATTGATATTCGAAGACGAAGTGTTCGAATTTCAGGGTCGCTACCTTCTCCCCCACTTAGAACATTTCAACCTTGAAATCCAACAAGAACGATAATCAAAGAGGAAAAAAGAACAAGATATATATAGCACTACTGAAACTATATACAAACCAAACTGCAACTTAAATACAAACTAAGATAAGAAAACTCTAGTCTAAGAACAAATCTGAATAGGATTCCCTCAAACTATCCTCAGTCTCCCACGTACAATCCCGAGCATCCTCGCTCCATTGTACCTTGACTAAATTTACAACCTTAGTCCTTAATTACTTCGTATCTCTATCAACAATATGAACCAGCTGCCTTAACATAGTCAAATTTGGCTCAATCTCCAAGTTTTCTTGCTGCGACGCTTCCACTATCATCGAAGGATCTTGCACAAACTTACGCAAATGCGATACATGAAATATATTATGCACACTCGATAGCCTGATCGATAACTCGACTCTATATATGAGTGTACCAATCCTCTTAGGAATAGGGAACGGTCCTATATAACGAGGAGCCAACTTCACAGCCCTTCCAAACCGAACTACACTTCTCATCGGAGAAACCTTTACAAATACAAAGTCTCCAACCAAGAACTCCAAGTCTTTGCGCCTCTCGTCTGCATAACTCTTCTGTCGATTCTGCGCTTCCTTGATTCACTTCCAAACCTCTATAACCTTATCCGATGCCTCTCGGGTCATATGAGGCCCAAGCTCAAGACGATCTCTAGATTCTACCCAACACGATGGAGATTTGCAAGGCCTTCCATACAACGCTTCAAATGGTGCCATTTTGATAATGGCCTGATAACTGTTGTTGTATGAAAATTCAACAATCGGTAAGTTCTCTTCCCATGAACCTCCAAAATCTAAAATGCATGCTCGAAGCAAATCCTCTAACACTCGGTTCACCCTTTCTGTTTGCCCTTTTGTCTACGGATGGTAAGTAGTACTCAAACTAAGCTCGGTCCCTAATGCTTCATGCAAACCCTTCCAAATCTGGCTTGTAAATATCGGATCTCTATCACTCACGATATCACAAGGAATACCATGTAACCTAACGATCTCCTTAACATATAACTTAGCTAAACTAGAAGCTGTCCTCATAGTCTTAACAGGTAAGAAGTGCATGCTCTTAGTCAATCGATCCACAATAATCCACACACCTTCGTTACCCCTCCTCGACCTAGGCAATCCGTCGATGAAATTCATAGAAATATGTTCCCACTTCCACTTAGGAATCTCAAGTGGCTGAAGCAGCCCGACCAACTTCTGATGACTACCCTTTACTTGTTGGCAATTATCACACCTGCTCACAAAGATAGAAACATCCCTCTTCGTACCTTCCCACGAGAACGTCCTCTTCATGTCTTGATACATCTTAGTGACCCCAGGATATATCGTCAACTTAGAATGGTGACTCTCTATTAGAACGCCTTGCCTAATCCCATCAACATTCGGGACACACAACCTACCGTTCATTCTCAAAATTCCATGGCTATCCACCTCGAATCCTGGCCATCTCTCCGGTGCCTCATTCTCACTTACATTCTTACCTATCCTAGCAAAATGAAGATCTCTATGTTGATTCCCCTCGATACGACTAATCAGAGTCGGAAGAACTTCAACATTTACTATAACTGCATACCTTCTACTGAGCACATCAGCTACGCCACTAGCTTTTCTCAAAGTATACAAAATATCCAAATCATAGGCCGTAAGAAACTCCAACCACCTTTGTTGCCTCATGTTCAAGTCCTTTTGCGTAAAAAGATACTTCAAATACTTATGATCCATGTATAATTCGAACCCTTCACCCAGCAAATGAAGCCTCCACATTTTTAATGCAAATACCACCGCTAATAACTCTAAGTCATGAGTTGCATACCTCGCTTCATGCGGTTTGAGCTACCGACTCGCATAAGCGATCACCCTCCCATGCTGCATCAACACAGCACCAAGACCTGTTCCACATGCATCAGTGTAAACAGTTAAACCCTCACCTCCATCTAGCACAGTAAGAACAGGAGCACCTTTCAACTTTTCCTTCAGCTCTAAGAATGCTTGCTCGCATTTATCCATCCATACAAATTTGACATCTTTCTTCATCAAATTCGTTAAGCGAGAGGCAATCTTTGAGAAATCCTGTATGAATCTTCTGTAATAACCTGCTAGACCCAGAAAGCTTCTGATATTCATTGCGCTTTCTGGCCTCTTCCAATCCTGAACAACCACAACCTTATCGGGGTCAACAGAAATACCCTCCGCTGAAACAACATGACCTAAAAACCTAACTTCTAAATGCCAAAAATGACATTTCGAGAACTTAGCCTTTAACACATGCTCTCTTAGTGTTCCTAGAACAATCCTTAGATGGTACAAATGTTCCTCCTCGGTCTTGAATAGACCAGAATATCATCGATAAAAACAAAGACAAACTTATTCAACGCATCTCGATAAACTCGATTCATTAAGTCGACGAAATATGCTAGAGCATTAGTTAGGCCGAACGGCATATCTAACCACTTATAAAACTGGTCAGATCTAAAAGCGGTCAAGTGTACACTCTCCTCTACCACACTCAACTGATGAAACCCTGTAGCAAGGTCAAGTTGAGAAAATACTCGAGCTTCATGGAGCTGATCGAACAAGTCATCTATCCTAGGCAAAGGATACTTGTTCCTAACAGTCCGTTTATTGAACTCGCGATAATCTACACATAATCTTAAGGAACCATCCGCCTTCGTAGCAAAGACGACAGGCGCTCCCCAACTCGAACGACTAAGTCAGATCGAACCCTTCTACAACAATTCACTAACTTGTTTTATTAGCTCCATGCTCTCCTTTGGTGCAAGTCTATGAACCGGCAATACAAAAGGTTTTGCATCCTTCACTAAATCAATGCGAAATTCTATCTCCCTATGAGGTGGTAAACCCGACATCTCTTCGAAGACATCCACAAATTCCTGAAGAATAGGGATAGAACCCAACTCCTCCTCTGCCACATCAAGAGAATAAAAAAACTAGTTATAAGTGAGCTAGATCCTTTACAATCCACTATCAAAGCTTCCATCCCCTTCTTTAATAAAACTATTCACTTATCACAATCTAAGACTACATTATTCTGCGATAACCAATCCATCCCAAGCAGAACATCAAAACCACTAAAACCCAGAACATACATATCGATAGGGAAGAGTTGGTCGAAGATAGAAATCTGGACTCCTAAACAAATCATACCAAGATTGGCCGAGCCCCCAACAGGATTCGACACACAAATAGAATCTGAAGCTATAATTGGTTCAAGTTTCAATCTATCAACGAGCGTATGAGAAATGAAACTAAGAGAAGCACCAATATCAAATAAGACATGAATGGGAATGCCAAAATAAATATAATACCTTCTAAAACTTTCTTCCCCTTTGTTGCGGAGGAAGTGGAAGGTGCTGGAGCTAGTGCAAAAGCTCAAGCCTGTTCCCCCTTCTTGAGCATCGGACACTTCCTAGCAAAATGACCTGTCAGATGCAGTTGTAGCAGCTCTTGGGTGCAAACTGTGCTTTGGTTGCCTAAGGCTCTATCTTCATAACCTTAGCAATAGGTGCCTTAACTAACGGTGCCATCGCCACTTGCCCTCCCATACCCGACCTACAATTCACAACAAAGTACCCTTTCTTTCCACACTTATGGCAGGTCAAACTTAAAATATTCTTTGGTGGCTGAAACTTCCGCTTGTTGTCCCCAACTGGAGCAGAAATAAACGGCTTCGGAGCCAAACTCTAAAACCTCAACCCCATGTTCACCAGATTCACATAAGAACCCAATATGTGATTAGTCAAATTACCTTTGAACTTTGGGCGCATCCCTGCGACGAACATCTCATTCCTCTTTAAAGGTGTATCTACCAAACCAGGCCCGAATCTAGATAATGCGGTGAATCGGTTATCATAATCTGCCACTGTCATGGCCCCTTGCTTCAAGTCGAGAAAGCTCCTAAACAACAAAGTATTACCAGCCTCCGGGACAAACTTAATCCCAAAACCCTCCTTAAATTGGGCCCAAGAGAAGTCATTCTCTTGGACATCTACAGTGATAGTACTACGCCAATCCATGACCGCATCCGTAAGATGTCGTGATGCTAATTGACGCTTCATCGCACCATCTAACTCTTTATCCCCAAATATACGGTCACGTAACTTAATCCAAGTGGACTTTTATAATCGTCTCTTTCCACTAAACCTCTTACCTCCCAACCTCTTATAATCATAGCAGAGCGAAGTAAAGATTACCTGAGGCCTGACCTGTACGCCCTCATCTATTACATCCACACTTGGTTCTCCGACTGGAGCAATATTCCCTGGCGCTCGATCTCCACCATTAGTGATGGTACTACCCCGACCACCTCTACCTCCTCGAGCATTGGCAGCTCTAGTACTCATTATATAAACCTGAACATAATAGAGTATGTTTAGGATATGAAAGGCTAGAGTTATTTCAAAGAAAGAGATTATTCCTAAGGAAAGCTGAAAAAGAGGAATATGTTTATAGAAAATACAAACACGCTTTCTCGTATACACTCGACTCATTTTAGGGTGTCACTTACCCTATCTCTAATGAGCCATACCCAACCAAAGCCAAGGTGTTCGCTTAACCTGGCTCTGATACCAAATGTAACGACTCGACTTTTTGACCCTTGAATGTCGACACTCATACATCCATGTAATTCGTGTGTCGAGCACCCAAGTGCCGGAAAGACAGAAAGTTAGGGTAAAAATAAAAGAAAAGGAATAGAACAAGAAAAGAAGAACACAACATCAGAATCTCACTATGGAATGGTAATTTATAATATCAAAAGAACGGTACAAAGGGTTACTCTAATACAAGATTTTTAGCGTTACAAAACCTATGTACTATCATCAGTCTGGATAGTTATAACTGCCAATCCTCACAATGCTGATACATGCATAGAGCTAAAATGGAACAATAGAAATAGAAAAAGATAGATAATGTAAGCATCCAGCTCGTCTTCTGAACTCTGAAGCATCCAAGGTAAAACCTGAAACTCAGCCTACTCGAACGAGTATGCAAGGATTTTAGGGAAGCAAAACCAAGCGTCAGACATAAGTCTGGTATGACAAAACTCGAGATACATAAATATATGTAACGGTGACTATTGAGACCGAATGGATTCCCGTAATGGTTTTCCCCTCAAAAGAAACCAATCATTTTTTAGGTTTAATATAGTGATATGATAGATAGTGTCTAGGGTGTGGGATATAGTAATATCAAATAGTTATGGTACTTACATTGGTCATACCACAACATATTGGGTTACATTTAAAACCGCTAAGGTTCGTTCGCATAATGGATTTTCCACGGGATCTCTTCGGGGGAGCCGAATCCAATCTCCATGCACAAGGATCAGAAACCACCTTCCGAGCGTCGTATATTTCTAGATAAACTATACCATAAGGTAAATACAAGCGGTCCAGCATCCGAACATAAACATGAACAATGTGAACCAAATATCATCAACTCCTCATGGCCAACAATCGATAAGTATCTCCAGATATGGAGTTGATAACATCCTGACAAGGGTCGCTAACCCCAGGTTGTGCATCCTACTCTATCTTTAGCCATTTCCGATGTCAAGGTTACGTTCGGCATCTTTCACCTGAGTCTTTATCACTTGAACAGAGCATGAATCCCAAATTGGATCCTCATATCTTGAAACCACACATGGATTCCCATATCCTGAATAGATCACGAACAAATACATGTTTTCGAGCATCTTAGAACAGATCTCGAATCTCCACATAGATTCCTTTCTTTAACCCCTTTTCAAAAATAATTAAATTACTTAGACATACTTATAATTGGTTTAAAACATTTATCTAAAATATTACTTAAAAATAACAAGTTTGAAAATCAACAAAATTTGGAAAAAGAACATGTTTTATTCTAAAATTCCTCTCTTTAAAAATCCATAACTTAAAGTCCTTTCTGAAACATTTGAAGTCCGAAAATCAAGGTTAAACGGGGCAGTTTTGCACAAGTGATGTTTTGGCCGTTTTCAAGATGTTACTTAACTTTTTACTATTCAAGCTTTTAATAGCAACAAACATACATATATAAAAATTCAAATATGGCAAGAAATCCCTATGGATCTCTCTATAGAATTCCATAACAATTATCTATAAAAAGACAATTCTGAATTGCATCCATAGCGACTATCGCTATAAGTGCACTTTCAAATCCGAGTCATATCTCAACCTATGTTCAACTACAACCTATGTTCTTTGTTCAAGGCCTAGTCATATGTCATATAAGTCCATTAAAGTCCATTCAATTCCATATATGAATCCTATGTACCACTTATTCTCAAAACAAGGATCAAAATCAGTGTTTTCAACATATGTCATTTAACAATTCAGACAACTTTAACACAACAAAATATAATCATATATGTGTTATATTATTAATCCAAGTGGTGAGTTAGCTCACCTTAAACTCAACAAACAACCACGCTTAAGCATTCAAGTTCAAACTCACGCTAGCAACCTCCTTTCCCTCCTCTTTCTTCCTTGCTTTGCTTTGCTCCAAGCCTCCTCTAGCCTTCTAATACTCATGGCCCAAGGTAAGTGGGGGATTTTGGCTTTGCTTTTTCACAATCTAACTAGGTATAAGGTGTTTTTATGTGGTGGTAAGGTCTCACTCCAAGTTTGAGGTGATTTGGAGATGGTTTGCAAACGATTTGCTTTAGGAATTTAAGATGAAGAAGAAGAAGAAGACATTGAAATTTTCTCTTAAGCTTTTGTAAATATTTTTGATATATTTCCTAAGGGTGTACCCCTCCTTATATAAGCTTAGGAATGGTGATGGGAAAAGACCAAAAATCCATCAAAACCCTAATGCATTAATTGCTTCTTATTATGACAACTTTATGTCACTTCTCCTTTATGGCTAATTACTCTTATACCCTTCTCATAATAACATCTCTTATCATAATAGAACTTTCTAGAACATTCCATGCTTTATAAAAAGGAGAGTGTGTTAATTAGTTGCTAATGTGTTTATTTGATCATTAGTTAAGTGCATGATAATTCAAACAACTTATATCGATCGAAAAGCTGTTTATCGATAAATTGATTTTCAGTCACATTATCGATTTTCCTTCAAAGAATATATTTGTGTAAACACTTTTCAAAAACAAGTTTCTTAACATTATTTATTTATTAAATGATGTTAAAAAAGGTTATGAAATCATATTTATAACACTTAAACATATCTCAAAATGTATTAATATTTGAAGACGAAGTGTTCGAATTTCTGGGTCGCTATAGAAGGCGGGCCCTCAAACAACCATTTAATACCTTATCTCGATGCAGACTCTTTCCGAGATACCATCCACAATGCCTAAATAACTAACCCTTGACCATTTAATACTTCATTTGGTGAAAAGAGGCGGGTCCTCAAACAACCGCTTAATACCTCCAAAACCCTAAAGCAGGTCTTTCGTCTTATGATCCATACCCCATGGTGTCGTCTCATATTAGTCTGACTATTCGTAGTTACTGGTATAGCTAGGTCGATTTATCCTACAGAATTGGGACTAACCTTGCATCATCAGAGTTACTTATCATAGGTGATGTCTCGTATCAGCCCCAAAGTCACACTACTGGTAGCCTGATTATCTGGGTAGACTTCCGTGTGTCTCTTAACTTACCTCACATCTCTATAACTCTCTTAATATATTATCACACACCTCGTTGTGCCCGTTAATTAGGCTGTATAATAATTCCTTCTTATTTTGTCTTAACAGTCAATTACCTTCCTTAGGGAATTTAATGACAATTATAGCCTAACTAACCACATAATTATACGTTATAACTGTACGCTATTTACGGTAATTAATATGTAAATAAATACACACTTATTATTTTCTATTTGCGCGGAGATTATGCCCTAACTTATGCTAAATGTCAATTTATTTTTAACAACAATAATACAAGTCCTTCCCGTATTATCAATTGTGTCAAATTTTTAATATCTATAACAAGGGATTTCAATATCATTAACAAAGGATTCAACATTTGTATCCAAAAATTGAAATGAATAGACTTGTATATAATAAAAATTTCAAATCAATCTATCATATCAAATTAATGGAATAATCTCAAAAATAAAATTTGCAATTCTAATTTCAGCTTCTATTCAACCCCTCTTTTACAAAGAACGAAACAATGGATTTCCCTTTATTTTCATATGGAATAAATGGTGTAAACTACGAATAAACTCATACTTTACACCAAATTCCTTAATAGAGATTTCATAATCAAATTAGAATTAAAGAGGAGCGGAGTAGAATCTAAAAGCACCAAAAACTACAAAAACTATATAATTCCAACAATTCAACGTAAAAAATTAAGAATTCCAACAAGAATTGACATTTCGGATTAAAGGAATTTTGGGGGATTTAATAGTATTTTGTTTTCGAAATCCCAAAACCTCTAAGGCATATCCAAATCCATCATATACTAATCAATTAATAAAATAGAAAACCAAGATTTCCATTCACAATTAGTCCTTAGCTTTGCTTCTCTTTAGATTTGGAATGCCCATTATAATCTCCTTCTAATTTCTAAAACCCTAGTAGAGTTTTCTAAATCTAAGAAGAGATGTATTGAAAGAGCTTCACTGATGTTCCTAAAACATTTGTGAATAAAAGGGAAGGGTTTGAGGTCTTATTTATAGGGGTTGAAACGCACCAGAACCATAGGATGAAAATCGGTTAAACGGATATCAAAAGTAGTGGTCGACCATCGTATACACACCGGTCGACTGCTAGGGGTAATCCGGCTGGGTCTGTAAGTTGATTGCCTCGGTAGTTTTAGGAGCGTTTATTTATTTCCATTACTTGATTTATTGTATTCTTTAATTATATTTAATGTTCACGTTAACTTTAATGTTTACTTAACCCCTAATTCTAATCACAGTTAGTTTTTAAATTTCAAATTTGGGAATTAATTATTTATTTGAATTTGAAGTCTATTTAAATTATTTTAGACCTGAAAACCTCAAATGCTCATAACTTCTTCGTTCGAGCTTCGTTTTTAGCATATTATATATGAAAATTGATCAGAATTTCACCACGAACGCAACAGTAAAAATTTCATGGTCAAATTCCAACTTTTACAAAATTCCCATCTTTACCTTTATGTTATTTAATTTAATTACCTATGGTTGATTTTACGGTGTGTTGCATACACCAAACAATATTCAAACATGCAAACATATAACAATTCATGACAAATAATCCTATAATATGTCTCTAACATAGCCTAACACACATCAAGCCAACCATACATTAAATTAACATGATTAGAACACTTTAAAACATTTTAAAATCATTTTTACTTCAGGTTTCATTTAAAATAAAATTCTAAAACATGATTATGACTTGGAAAATGAGTTTGAAACATGCCAAAACATACAAATGCATATATAGGAAGGTGAGAGATGATAAATCACTCACTAAACCTCCCAAAATCTAAGTTCTGCATGCAAATCGATGCAAATCCGTGAATCAACAGCCAAGATGTAATATTCCCTCCTAAAGATATAGATTTAAAGGTCTCTAATGAATTCCTTGCTAATCTATCCTTAATCTATGTTTTAGACTTGATTTGGAGGAGAAAAGAGAAGGTTTTGGATGGAGAATGGGTTAATGGGAGCCTAGATCTATTTGAGAAGAAGTAAAAGTGAGTTAGGGATGATACTTCAGCCTACTATAGCCTCCAAATTGGAAATGGGTTAGTGCGCTTGCCTACCAAATTCACTAATTACCCACTAAGCTACTCCAAAAAATACCAATCTTCAAGCAGCTATATCTCCTAACTAGAAGGTCCAAATCGTTTAACATGACCACTCTACGAGAAGGGAAACCTCATATTTTCCAATGGAAACGGTCTTGGATGCTAATTCGGGTTCTATCAAAAGTTATAGCCGTTATAAGTTTTCAGGAGTAAAATCGTTCGGAAAAAGCCTAAATATAAGAAATGTCACTAATAGGAATTTCCCAAAGTTATAGAGTCATACGACTTTATATCAATTTAAAAATAATATTTTATGATCCTCTAATACGTATAATACAAGTCATTACACTTCCCCTTTAGGAATTTCACCCTTAAATCCCTAACACAGCCAAGGTAAAACCATAAATAGCTACCCCACATACTTAACATCCACGATCAAACACCTTAAACATCAAACATACACACAAAAGCAGGTAATGATATAAACTCCTACCCTACCAGGTTACTAAACTACCTTATATAATATCAATATTGAAAGTAAATGAGATAAACAAAAGTCTCACCAAGTAAAGAGCTCCGGATAAGTGATCCTCATGCTCTCCTCAGTCTTCCAAGTACAATCGCCTTCACTCTCACTCCACTAAACCTTCACCAACTCTACCGTCTTCCTCCTATGTTGTCTTGTATCACGTCTTATGATATGAATAGGCATACAAGGCATCGATGCTTCTGGTACAATCTCAATATCATCAAGCTGATTTGGTTCAACTATCACGCTTGAGCCATGCAAAAACTTTCACAAGTGAGAGACATGGAATACGTAGTGCATGCCCGCTATCTTCTAAGGTAATTCGACTCTATAAACCAGGTTCCTAATCCTCTCAAGTATCGAAAAAAATGAACCTCGACGCCAGCGTCCACTTATTACCATATCGAACAACATTCTTAAGCAAAGATATCTTGACAAACACCATATCAAAACCAAAGAACTCTAAGTCACGTCTTCTCCTATATGCATAGCTCTTTTGTCCATCCTGAGCAGCTTCTACTCGTTGTTGAATGGTCTTGATCTTCTTTGAAGTCTCTCTAATCATATTTGGCCCAAATATCAATGACCTGCCATCTTCACACAACATGAAGGAGCATTGCACGGTCGGTCATATAACTCCTCAAATAGTGCCATACTGATGCTGGACTGATAATTTTTGTTGTATGCAAACTCTACCAAGTGTAGATGATTGTACCATGAGCCACTGAAATCAAGAATGCAGGACCACAAGAGATCCTATAAGATATGATTTACCCTTTCGGTCTGCCTATCTATTTATGGATGATAAGTTGTACTGAGATGCAACTGCATCCCCAATGCCTCTTGTAAGCTCTTCCAAAACTTGCTAGTGAGCAAAGGGTGTCGGTCGCTCACAATGCTCTTCGGCACACAATGGAATCACACAACCTACTTCACACACAACTTAACCAATTTGGATGTCGTTCTACTAGACTTTACGGATATAAATATAGCACTCTTCGTCAATCTATCAACTATGACCCAGTTGCTATTGTACCCTTCTCTGGTCCTCGGTAATCCATCGAAAAAGTCCATCAATACTTGTTCCTATTTCCACTCGGGAACTTCAAGCGGTTGCAACAAATGACTCAGCTTATTCTGCTCTGCCTTTACCAACTGACAGTCATGCATTTGAGATGGATGCCCCACCATCCTTCTTCATCCTTTCCAATAAAATATCCACCTCATATCACGGTACATTTTATTGCTGTTGGGATGTATAGTTAATCTCGAATGATGGCACTCACGTAGCTCCTCATCGCTCAAACATCGATATTAGGAACAAATAATCTTCCATCCTTACGGTGCAAACCATCACAATTGAGCCCATACCGCTTCATATCCTTAGACTCTACTCCTTTCTCTATCTTTTCCATGATCTCGGCTAGTCTAGCATCTTGCCTATAACTAGTACTGATCCGCTCAATCAAGGTAGGTCTGATCGTCAGGCTAGCTAACACTTCTGGCTCTATCTCAAATCGAGGCCTAAATTCATAGCCTATGGCAGACTCCAACTACTTCCATTCTAGGAACATCGCTCCCAAGCTAACATGTCTCATACTCAATGCGTCAGCGACTGCATTGCACTTACCTAGTGTATCGAAAATGTCAAAGGAGTCTAGAAACTTTAACCATCGCTGGTGATAAAGGTGAAGGTCCTTCTGGAAGAATAGATACTACAACGACTTGTGGTCCGTATACAACTCAAAACTCTCCCCAAGAAAATAGTGCCTCCATATCTTTAAAGCGAATACTACCACCGCCAGCTCCAATCATGAGTTGGATACTTCTTCTCATGCAATTTTAGTTGTCGACTAGCGTATGCGACAACCTTCCTCTCTGCATCAACACCGCACCTAGTCCAGTACCACAGGCATTTGTCTATACTGTCAGCTCCTTATTCCTGCTTGGAATGATTAACACTGGTGCGCTCATCAACCTCTACTTCAAACTCATGAACTCGTGCTCGCACCTTCCATCACAAATAAAAGCCTGATTCTTCTTCATCAAGTTGGTTCATGGTGCTACTACCTTAGAGAAGTCCATGATAAAACATCTACAGTAACTCGCCAATCCAAGGAAACTTCTCACATATGTAGTGGTCTTGGTCGATCCCAATCCTATACTGCTACCACCTTCATAAGATCTATATCAATACCCTGCTCAAAAATAATGTACCCAAAAAATTGCAGTTCCTTCCTCCAGAAGTGACACTTTGAAAACTTCACCTTCAGTCGGTGCCTTCTTAACACCTTTAGCACAAACCTCAAATGCTCCATGTATTCTTCCTCCATGCTCGAATAAATAAGGATATCATCCATGAACACAAGTACAAACTTATTTAACTGATCCTCGAAACCATGGTTCATAAGATCAATAAAGCATGTTGGTGCATTGGTTAGCCCGAACGGCATAACCAGCCACTCAAAGAATCCAGATGGCATACGAAATACTGTGATCGACACACTCTTCTTCGCCACTCTCGGTTAATGTAATCTTGTCACAAGATCCAACCAAGAAAATACTCTAGCACCATGAAGCTGATCGAATAAGCCATTACTACACGAGAGTGGATACTTGTTCTTCTTCGTCACCTTATTCAGCTTACTGTAATCTACTCACAACCTTAGAGAGCCATCCACCTTAGTGGTGAATACTGCAGGTACAACCAACTAAGATATGCTCTAATGAATGAACCCTCACCTCAACAGGTCATTCACTTGCATCTCCAACTCCTTCTGCTCTCTAGGTTCCATACGTCTCAAAGGTATAACTATTGGTCTGGCATCCTTTACCAAATTTATACGAAACTCTATCTCCCTATGTGGTGGTAATTCGGTAACCTCCTTGAATATGTCCAAATACTCCTTCTCTATAGGCATACATGATAACTCACCATGTGGGACCTCAAGCGAGTACATAAAGCTAACCATCACCTTATCGTTAGGCAGGAAGCATATCTTCAACCTACACCCATCATCCATCCCTATCATCACCAACGACCTCTCACAATCAACCATTATTCCGTACTTCTGCAGCTAATCCATGCCAAGAATGATATTGAACCCCACAAAACCCCAAACAAAGCAAATAAAAGAAAACAAACATACATGACTCGATAAGGTCATGTCTCAACAAACCATGCAAAGGCCAGTTGTAACGACCCGATATTTTCAACCATTCGCATCCATTATAAGTGTATAGGTAGACACTCATGCCGGAATTGAATTGCTAAAAATACCGCGTTGTAAATAAAATTTGGCAAATCTCAGAATATACAGTAAATAAATATAATCACAAACACAGAGTAAAATAATGCAGCGGAAGTAAAAGAAATAGTAGTTCATGAAGCTACTATATAAATATATCAGAGTTACATAAGATATAACAGAAGAAATAAAATACAACAGAAGTCTCAATATGATAACCAAGTACAAGCTGAACAGAACTACAGAACTGAAATAGATAGGACAAGACAAGCAGATAATCTCCAGCGATTCAAATCTCCAAGAGAGCGGAAATCCAAATCTGTGAATAACTCAGGCTGACCCGAGTGTAAAGCAAAACACAAAACACTCGAGTCAGGACAATATATACTTATATAATGTAAACTAACTCAAGTGAACTGTAATAAAGGTACAAGTAACTTAAAGAATGCTTGGGATCGCCCATTCTTTAAGGATCCGTTAAACTATCTACTATGTAGCAATATTCGCTATTATAATAATGTCTAATCATAAAATAAACATACTTTTAAATAGCGTTAAGGCTTTACATTTTCCACCTTAACACGTAATTGTTATCCCACCTTTTGGCAAGGCCGAGATATCAAGGAACTAACCAGAGCATAAAGGTCATACGTCCTCAGCATCGGGCCGCTACTGGATAGCCACGGATATCGATGAATTTTATCCGGGTTCGGATTAAGCTAAGATTGATAAGATATGTCAAGCAAAGCCGTGAAAGCCAACATTCCAAATTTCAAGACGATCCGAGCTCGTATACTCAAGTTATCACTGATGAAAAGTGGAGGAAATATCCCTAGCTTCGAATCCATAAGCCAAGCCCTAGGTTCGAATCCATAAAGTGGGGATGCCGTTCGGATCCATCAAAAGAAATTCCATTCGAATCCAACAGGTCGAATCCATATGATCCTCTTCGTATCGATGAGGCCATAATCGTTCGAATCCCTCGAGATGAAGCACTTCGGATCCACAAAGCCACCACACTTCGTATCCATCAAGTTTTCCCCACTTCGAATCCATCAAAGGGAAGGCCTTCAAATCCATGCAGTTGAAGAACTTCGACTCCATCCCACGACTATCCTCGAATCCAGTGATTAAAGGTGGCTAAAACCATGGATTCGACCCAGTCAACTCGGAGCAAAAGTCGGATCGATACGAAGAAGGCGCGCCACGTCAACATCTTCGCTCACCAAGTCATCGATTCGACCCTATCGATTCGAAGGGGATCGATTCGAACAGACCACATCAGCCAGAAATGAAATCTTGAATCGATCATATCTCGAGATCTACAAGTCCAAATGCTATGAAATTTGGACAGGAGCTAACTGGCAACCTAAGGAATGTCCATGCCAAATTTCAGCTCAATCGGAGCAAATCTTGATCGATTCGAAGCAAGGGTCGAATCGATCCCAAAGTGGGCCCAGATTTCCAAAGAGCGGGCATGTGGGCCCCCTCACGTGCCAGAACCGGTCTCCCCTCAATTTAGGCGAAATATCAGCCTCCTACACCTATAAATAGGACCCCTGGTCATTCAGAAAAGGGGATCTGGATTCTGAAGCGTCCAGACTCTACCGGATCGAGATTTGCATCTTATTCTTACTGTTGAATCTGAATTCCAAGCTATAATTCGCTGTTGTTCGCTGTAATCACTTGTAATCATTGAAAGAGAATCAATAAAATCATCAAAACTTCATGGTGGACGTAGGCGATACGCCGAACCACTCTAAATTGCTTGTCTGCATATTTACAATTCTGTTTATTGGAGTTTTTGTTAGATAATCTCTGTTTTACATTTACGTTCTTCATTTTATCTCTTCAAATAACTCCCGAAGAGTGTTGTGCCCATTTTTGGTACAAACACTTTGGTGCTTTCACTGAGAAAAAACCAAGTTTTTTCTCCTGCTCGTTGGATCTACTACCGTCGTTGGATTGCAAAAATCTAAGGAGGAGATCTAGATCTTCCATTCAGTGGTTTCTTCTATTCTATTCAGATTGCTCCAGATCTAAGAGGAACTGCATTCATCATGAATTCCGTACCCATATTTTCGAATCCAGAAAAAATGCAATTTTTCGTATCCATGAAAATATGCTGTTTTTCGTATCCATAATCTTCGTATCCATGAGATGGATGCTGTACTTCGTATCCATGAGATGGATGCTCTATTTCGTATCCATCAGGGTGCGCTACTTCGTATCCATCACGATGTGCTTCTTCGTATCCATCAGGATGCTCTACTTCGTATCCATGAGATGGATGCTCTACTTCGTATCCATCATGATGTGCTTCTTCGTATCCATCAGGATGCGCTACTTCGTATCCATTGGGGTGATCTATTTCGTATCCATCAGGGTGCGCTACTTCGTATCCATCACGATGTGCTTCTTCGTATCCATCAGGATACTCTACTTCGTATCCATGAGATGGGTGCTCTATTTCGTATCCATCAGGGTGCGCTACTTCGTATCCATCACGATGTGCTTCTTCGTATCCATCAGGATGCTCTACTTCGTATCCATTGGGGTGCGCTACTTCGTATCCACCAGGGTGCACTGCTTCGTATCCATCAGGGTGCACTGCTTCGTATCCATCAGGGTGCACTCCTTCGTATCCACCAGGGTGCGCTACTTCGTATCCATCCATTTACACCCAATTCGTATCGGTACTCAACTGCAATTCGAATCGATTCAATTGTGTCCAATTCGTATCGATACGAAATTTCAAAAAAAAAAAATTCGGGTACGACCCAGATTTCCTAAAAAGAGCCTAAAATTTTTTTTTTCGGGGGAAACCCCCCGAACCCTAGCCGCAGCGCAGGGCACCCGCATTGTCGATTCAATCACCAATTTAATGAAGGAACATTCCATCCATGCTTCTGATTGTTCCATGACTGAACAAGACATAGGAGATCAGAACAACAAATGTTGAGTTGCAATCAAGGAATGGGTAAAGAAATACTACTCAACCGTACTCCCAAAGGCTGGAGAACCTAGTTAGTATGCCAAGAACTGGGGTTGATTAATATATCATGCTTTTAAGGTGGAATGCAACTTTCTCCAATTGACCAGCTTTCAAACTCCTGAGTTGACAACTATGGTACGACGGCTAATATGACGACTCCCTTACACTGTCTACTCTACCGACTCAAAGCATAGCTGGTCACCGCTGAACCATCTTCAAATGCCCGCATCTTAATCATTCTACGTCCACATGACTAAAAGCATGGCATACAACCTCAAGAAGACTTCCTTAATACCCTATATAGGTCCCCTATCTGGATGAAAGCTTGGGATAAACACCAATCTGTTAGCCCATTTTAACCAACTCACCGTCCTATCGGCATTGCAAACAACTCGAACGCAATCATGCATACGTCATTGACCAGTGTTACAAGACCCCTGGGCAATAAAATGAGCCTGATCATAATGCCGATTGGGGAATCTTTCCTAGTCGAGACCTATTCGTTGAAACCATCCTACATGCAGAACTTCCAGTGAAAATTCAACATGTTAACTATGTCGGTGTGTTATGGAAATACAACCCCCGACACTACCTCATGAAGTGAGAATTGCGCATGGCTTACACCAAGAGTGATGACTGCTATCAAATGTAGCTGTCTTCCCCCATTCCTCAAAGAACATTGTCAATCGTGGTTAGACATACCAGATCTACTTCTTATATTGTTGAAGTGAATGAAGAAGCTGGCAGCTAACGAATTTATCCAAAGCCCGCAGCCAGTTGCTGCCGATACCCATAAATGAATTCATCACTGGCGCTTATTTCCAGACTTTGACAAGAGAACTGGTAGACCGCCGCCGACAACTACACCAACATGTCTAGGCAAATTTTGAGTTGATGAATCAGATGAAGGATCAACATAGCAGGATAAGGAGGGGACCTGCTCCATACTCTAGATCGGAAAACTCCTCTTCTCTAAATGGCTACCGTGAACGCCAACGCCATAAGGCTTCTCCAGGAAGGATAGCTCCGACCATATATGCAAGCCCCATAAAACGAAGGACCGGGAACATCCGACCCCTATCGATCAAGGACTTTGATCAAATTGAACCATTTGCGTTAGACTTCCAACTGAGAAGGGATGGAATGATGTGCAATAGCGAGCATACGACGCTGCCTCACTTATCAATGAGATTTGATCTGATCTCTTTTGAATTATTTCTAATTCAATTTCATTTACGTTGCGAAATATGACTTACTTGAATTAAACTACTTGCAAATGATGCAGGTAACCGAGTACTTAAGATTGGGTGCAAAACAACCTCTGCGTACCATGATCAAATCATTGAGGTATCATCGTGATGAGCATGATTCGACCACTCATCGGCTACTATATGCCCCTGACTGGGGGCAAGGCATCAAAGCGGAAGAGACCGACAAGGTCAGGACTTTAGTACAAAGTGGATGCAACCGACCATCCACTCATCTGCCTACGCAATTTAATTAGGAGATGTAAGAAAGACTTGGAGTTATATGTCCTAATAGTGCCTTCTCCATCTCGTACTTGAAGCTTGCCAAAATACTTATGCTTCTTCTAATGCCCGATAAAATCGGAATCACATCAAGGGTGGACGTGATGTCACCATCCATTCATCCAATCCTACATTAGACATTTGGGATTATTTGAGGGAACACATGTTTAAAGGTCCAACCCTCAATTTAAAGTCATCAACGACTGATTGTCTACTCACTAACCATCATGAGCCGTCATTTCAACTCTCTTCCTTAGCTCGATCGAAAGAATGCAAAGTATAAATTGGATGTGACTCGACTGTCTGCTCTCCATTTCTTGCACCCGACTTAAGGGAAAATATACAACTCAAAGTGGATGTAGTTCGACCATCCTTTCCTATGCTCGAGCACAAAGCTTCCCAGAACACTAATCTTACTCCTTAGGCCTGGCAAAAGCGGAATCCAAATGAACATGGACGCGATCTAACCGTCCATACTCTAAACCTCATCCTTTGTTGAGGGGCCTATAAGTGGAAGTTAATCGGGATCCCACCGATCACTCGCTAAGCGAAACACCTAGCTCAGGGACAAGCCCTCACATCAGGCCAGAAACGGGCTGATACCGACAACTTTTTACTTAACTCCGTACTCCCAAAGTGCGAGGCGGAGTATAAACATTTTCCTAAAATCCCAGAGTACTCCGAGAGTACGAGCTGGGTACAAACTTTTTACTTAACTCCGTACTCCCAGAGTGCGAGGCGGAGTATAAACATTCCTTAACTCCGTACTCCCAGAGTGCGAGGCGGAGTATAAACATTCATTCAACTCCGTACTCCCAGAGCGCGAGACGGAGTATAAACATTCACAAAACCCCAGAGTACTCCGAGAGCGCGAGCTGGGTATAAATATCAACAAACTCCAGCTTCCGAGAGCGCGAACTGGAGTATAAACATTAACTAACTCCGAATTCCGAGAGCGCGAACCGGAGTATAAACATCAACAAACTCCAGCTTCCGAGAGCGTGAACTGGAGTATAAACATTAACTAACTCCGGATTCCGAGAGCGCGAACCGGAGTATAAACATCAACAAACTCCAGCTTCCGAGAGCGCGAACCGGAGTATAAACATTAACTAACTCCGGATTCCGAGAGCGCGAACCGGAGTATAAACATCAACAAACTCCAGCTTCCGAGAGCGCGAACTGGAGTATAAACATTAACTAACTCCGGATTCCGAGAGCGCGAACCAGAGTATAAACATCAACAAACTCCAGATTTCGAGAGCGCGAACTGGAGTGTAAACATTAAACTAACTCCGGACTCCGAGAGCTCGAGCCGGAGTATAAACTACAACCAACTACGGCTTCGAGGAGGGTGGATCCATCCACCTAACGACTTCGACCGTATCTCCATTCAATGCAGCTTCGAGGAGGGTGGACCCATCCACCTAACGACTTCGACTGCATCTCCATCAAGTACGGCCTCGAGGAGGGTGGACCCGTCCACCTAACAACTTCGACTGCATCTCAACCAAGTTACATCACTCATTCCCCGAGCATAGGCGCAGACTCAACACATGAAAATGAGTGATCAACAGCTGTCATAAAGATACAAGTCCCCAGAGTGTGGATGTTAAAATTAAGCAGTGAACAATATTGCATAACGCCTATTACGGCTTATCCCCAAGACTGGGGGCAGAAGTACAAATTACTGAAAGAAGAGAAAGGTGACTCGCTGCCTCTCCGGCTTAGCGTCCATTAAAACTTAAGGCAACGACTGCAAGGAGGCCTTAATGCCAACCAAACATAATGATGCCCAAAGTTACAAACAACCAATCATATCATACCGCCGGATCGACGGGCAATGTCGATCTGCGCCTTTCATATCATACCATCGGATTGACAGGAAATGAGGTCCGAGCATTCTGCATCATGTCGTCGAATCGACGGTCAATATCAATCCTCTTCAACTACAAATCGACGTGACCCGAGCATGCATCGAATATCTTCGACCAGCATAGCACGGATAAAAGAATAAACCACGAATGAGTGTGACTTGACCATTCGTCCTTCGTCGCCTTCCTTCGATCCGTCAGGAAGAGCATGAGACCAAATGAGTATGACATGACTGCATTTGAGCTGACTTTATCCCTAGATCTAACGGGAGAACGTAAATCTAAATGGACATGGTTGATCAGCCAACTCCAAATGAATGCAACGCGACCATTCATTCATTGACTCTTACCATGATCCGGCTAAAAGAACGATTCGAAACAAGTGCAACCTAAACATCTGCACATTGATTCTTACCCTAAATTCGACAAGGGAAGCACCAATCCTGCATTGGATCTGACTAGATGATTCACTCTTCAGTTTTTGCCCAAAGTATGGCGACATAAGCAGTAGAGCGAATGTCGTTGACCATCCAGAATCTAGCTTATGTCCGAATGTCGGCAAAGTAACGATGTATTCCGCCTAGAGGAAAGAACTAGAACATAATGCATGATAGGCACGACTCGGCCCTCCGTCCGTTAATTTGATCCTATGGTTCAATGGAATATAATACAAAATTGAAGCGGACATTGTCTACCTTGCCACTTATCGAGATACTCCCCAGACTTGGGGGCACGAGCAAGAAGATAAGATTAATATGATTCAACCATTCATCAATGAACTCTAATTCTAAAAGCTTGAACTACAGTATAAGCACCGCTAGGACGAGACTAGACCGTCCGCGTAATGCATCCGCCAACCCGTCACTGGGGGCAAAAGAGTAATTATCCGAGAGTTAACTATTACAATTTCAACCTATGACCCATGCTTGATATTCGTAACAACTCTAGGTTGCGACCGAAAGGATGCCTAGAGATAGAATCATCAAATCAATACCCAAACTCATGGGCGACTGATCATTCAGAAACACAAGTAAATTCAATCTCAAAGCTGGAGCCAGCTATGTAGCAGCATGCAGTACGAGGCTAAATTCTACTAACCCTTTGATTTAACATCCTTATAAGCCTGATCATTTACCATTGAAAATAAACACATGAGGCACCTACAACCCTTCACGTGTATTGTGGATCAGATCACAACTCTGCGCAATGATGGTGCAAGAGTCGACTGCATTGCTTCAGGTGAATTTGATATGTTCGCTTGGACTCAATCTCATGTGTATATATGGACTCTCACCCACCATTAAGAACCCTGCACTAAGTGCCAACCCGATGCATGTCTCGGTGAATAAAAACAAAGTTACATGGATCCAGAAAGATCTGCTACACTTAAGGAGGAGGCGAATCTACTCAAAACCAATAGGTTTATCCGCGATGTCCTCTACCCAAAATGAGTATTCAATCCTTTGCTTATGAGAGAAACAAAAGGAGAGTGGCGAACATACACCGACTACCCAAATTTGCACGAGGCATGGCAAAGCATAGCTTCCACATCCAATGATCAATCAACTAATTGACTTAACCATCAGACATCAATTACTCTCATCCATGGATGCAAACTCTAGATGCAATCAGATACTGAAACATGTCCTAGACCAGGAATACAACTATTTTATCACAGATCCGGACCTGTAGTGCTATACTGCATTCTTTGGATTCAAACTTGAGAACGCTAGATCCAATGGGAACATTAGATGTCTGAAAGGATACTCGAATGGGATATCGAGCTAAGCCAATTTGATTTCACATATCTCCCTCGGAGAGCTCTCCATGATCAAACATTAGCATACTTCATATCTGAATCCACCACATCAGACGACTATCCGAAGAACAGTGGCGAACCGTCCAACCGATGGAGGACGTACACAGATGGAACTTCCAATAATCGGCCTTTTTAACGTCGGAATTGCGTTAATGACTACTGAGGAACGATCGATCTGCCACGCCCTCAAACTCAACTTCCCTACAACAAATAACGAAGCTAAGTATGAAGCCTTGGTATTCAAACTTACAAGAAAACTAGGAGTGGAAACTTTGCATATATTATGTGATTATTGGTTAGTAGTATACCGAGTCAGGGAAGATTATTGAACTAGGGGGCAACATCTTGCTCCTCATCCTAGCTGGGTCCAAAAGCTACTAGTCGACTTTGACAATTACACCATTACACACCTCCTCGGAGGACAAAATGAAAAAACTAAGTCACTGGCCAACCTAGCCAGTTTCGGGGATGCGCGGCAAAAAGACTTTATCCCAGTTGAAATGCTTATTATTTCAAGCATTGACATATGAAGATCAACTAGATCTTAGAGATGGATCTAGAAGAAAAGTCATGGGTGACTCATATCGAAGGTTATCCACAATCGGGGATTCTTATTGAATAAACGAATAAGGAATGGCATATCCTCCGTGAAGCATCACTGCATGATTATGTCTGGATTGTTTGACTCTATCGATACAAAGCATTACTTTTGTATCCATCGATCTGAGATCCGATATTACGTATCCACCGATACGAAGCATACATTCCAACCCTTCACATCGATTCAGGAGAGGATCGTTACGAAGGAGCATTCAAAAACAACCATCGAACGTTGTTACAACTTGAATTTCATTTCGATCCAGGAGAGGATCGATACGAAACTCAATCCAAACAAAAACTAAAGAACTTGACAACGACTCGTGAACGTGCAAACGTTAACGGGAGCCAGGTTAACATGCGTACATGTATGACAGACTAACATTCAATTTTTAAAATTTACAGGAATTGAATGCTTACCTCATGGCAATTACAACAGTGAACAACAAATCGCTAGCACTCGACACTTTACAACAATGCACTACATAATCATAAACAATCATCAAAGCGATGTTTTAACTCGAATCTCAAGTCGATTCAGGAGAGGATCGATGCGGACTTCGATAACAAACTGAACAGCAACGACTTGCAACCACGCAACGCTAACAAAAGTCAAGATGACACATATATGCATATATTTCTGACTAATATTTGATCTTTGACATTCACAGGGATCAAATGCTCATCTCGTCATGAATCCGACAGTAAGCAGCTGATCACGATTATACAACGGTCAATTACAGTAATGCAGAGTATAGCTTTCAACGAAACATATGATGGTTATCAAATGAGAAGCTGCAGCTTTTCAAAGCGCGTCATGATTACACAAGACGTACTTTGGGGGGCAAATGTTATCCCGCCTTTTGGCAAGGCCGAGATATCATGGAACTAACCAGAGCATAAAGGTCATACGTCCTCAGCATCGGGCCGCTACTGGATAGCCACGAATATCGATGAATTTTATCCGGGTTCGGATTAAGCTAAGATTGATAAGATATGTCAAGCAAAGCCGTGAAAGCCAACATTCCAAATTTCAAGACGATCCGAGCTCGTATACTCAAGTTATCACTGATGAAAAGTGGAGGAAATATCCCTAGCTTCGAATCCATAAGCCAAGCCCTAGGTTCGAATCCATAAAGTGGGGATGCCGTTCGGATCCATCAAAAGAAATTCCATTCGAATCCAACAGATTGAATCCATATGATCCTCTTCGTATCGATGAGGCCATAATCGTTCGAATCCCTCGAGATGAAGCACTTCGGATCCACAAAGCCACCACACTTCGTATCCATCAAGTTTTCCCCACTTCGAATCCGTCAAAGGGAAGGCCTTCGAATCCATGCAGTTGAAGAACTTCGACTCCATCCCACGACTATCCTCGAATCCATTCCCTCGAATCCAGTGATTAAAGGAGGCTAAAACCATGGATTCGACCCAGTCAACTTGGAGCAAAAGTCGGATCGATACGAAGAAGGCGCGCCATGTCAACATCTTCGCTCACCAAGTCATCGATTCGACCCTATCGATTCGAAGGGGATCGATTCGAACAGACCACATCAGCCAGAAATGAAATCTTGAATCGATCATATCTCGAGATCTACAAGTCCAAATGCTATGAAATTTGGACAGGAGCTAACTGGCAACCTAAGGAATGTCCATGCCGAATTTCAGTTCAATCGGAGCAAATCTTGATCGATTCGAAGCAAGGGTCGAATCAATCCCAAAGTGGGCCCGGATTTCCAAAGAGCGGGCATGTGGGCCCCCTCACGTGCCAGAACCGGTCTCCCCTCAATTTAGGCGAAATATCAGCCTCCTACACCTATAAATAGGACCCCTGGTCATTCAGAAAAGGGGATCTGGATTCTGAAGCGTCCAGACTCTGCCGGATCGAGAGCTTATTCTTACTGTTGAATCTGAATTCCAAGCTATAATTCGCTGTTGTTCGCTGTAATCACTTGTAATCATTGAAAGAGAATCAATAAAATCATCAAAACTTCATAGTGGGCGTAGGCGATACGCCGAACCACTCTAAATTGCTTGTCTGCGTATTTAAAATTCTGTTTATTGGAGTTTTTGTTAGATAATCTCTGTTTTACATTTACGTTCTTCATTTTATCTCTTCAAATAACTCCCGAAGAGTGTTGTGCCCATTTTTGGTACAAACAGTAATATGCAAATAGTCTACACAGTACCTGCATACTTCGCAAGGCTATGAGAAGATACTCCATAGGTACGACACAAATAGAAACTCATAGTAAAGCTCGATATGGTAGGTGACACGGCACACAAGGCAATGCCAGGGTAGATATACCAATTACGCATCCGGACTGGTGGTGACGCATAGCAGCCACTACCGCCCACCTCGAACAACACTCCCAAATCAAGGGTGCGCACCAAATCAATCACAAGTAATAGAATGGTATCGAAGAAGTGTGTCCGATCAGAGGTGCTACCTCACTGGCCCGTCGATCGCTCCTGTTTTAGCCACCTTATGCCAACTCACGGGAGTTGGGTCCATGTATATACCTTAGGATCGTCGCCACCATCCTACTTCATTCTGGAAACTCCACCGCATACACAGTTGTCAAAGTGGTTTTCAATATCGACAGAGAGTATGTCCATATCCGATCCTGGTCTCTTTAACAACCAATCTTTATTATAACCCGTGGTTATAATTTTAAAATAGTTTATACTTCAAAATAGAATATCATTTCAAATCCAAATATTTATCAAAATAAAGATTAAATCAATTCCAAACCATTTCAATATATTTAAAATATCATATCATTCAATATTTCATTTCAAATCATTTCAATATATCAAAATATCATATCTTTCCAAAACTTCATTTCAAATCATTTTTATATATCAAAATATAATATCTTTCCAAAACTTCATTTCAAATCATTTTTATATATCAAAATATCGTATCTTTCCAGAACTTCATTTCAAATCATTTTTATATATCAAAATATCATATCTTTCCAAAACTTCATTTCAAATCATTTTAATATACCAAAATATCATTTGAGTACAAACCTAACTATTCAACTTTAAATACTTTTAAATTTAAAGATATCATTCATTTATTATCATTTCAAGTCACCCTTTTTTATAGTTTATATTTCAATCAAAATAATTCATTTAAACCATTTAAAAGTGTAATTATTATACTTTCAAATCAAGTATTAAAATTTCCAAAGTTTCAATTCAATTCAATCATTTATTTCAATTAAATTTCCATAGACCATTTCAAATATTATAAATTTCAAATATAGATTGAATCCACAAAATAACTATTCAAATTATAAAATAAATTCCAAAGCTTTCTTATCCTATATTTCATAAGTCCAATATCTTTAAATAGATTCAAATTACAAGTAAACCAAATATTTTTCATACTAATATAAACTTCAATTATTCATTCCAAGATTTAATATCATTTATTTAATTTAAATTTAAATACCATTTAATCACATTCAAAATAGTTGTATTTCCCAAGTCAACTATTCCATTTAAATCACTTAAAGTCAATTCATTATATTTAATAATTAAATATTTAATTTCCAAAATTTAATCTTTTTCAAAGATCATTTATTCATTTAAGTTTATTAAACAAAGAAAATTCAACTTTCGCAGCACTTAGAAAATGCTACGAAATGTTATGTTTAAAACAGTTCATTAAGAAAAGACGGCATTTAAAATGCTGTAATATCTTAATTTAGTTTCAATTAAAATTCTAGTTAACTTTAACCACTATAGCACTAACAAAGTGTTATAATAACCCTTAGTTCAAATTTGCTATTCGGTTCATTTAAAACAACTACAGCATTTTCCAATGCTGTAATATCTTTACATTATATTTCAAAAATGCTGTCAAATTAAATTCAGAGTTTTATTTACAATTTCACACATAAAAACTTTTAATATAAATCATTTTTAACTTATAAAATCATATATTTTCACATTTAAAAACAATCATTTAAATACCTTAATTTCTATGATTTTATAAAGTCAAATTTCCATACAAAAATCAAATCAAAGAACAATTAAAATTTTCATTTCTTTAATTAAATTCTTAACTTAACAACTAAGTTTAAATTTCCAAAATATAACTTATTTCCATTTATTTTACTTAATTAAAATTTCACTTTTAACAAATTTCACAAAATTCAATTTAAGTTATATTTCCAAATTCAGCTTAAACATTCATTTATTTCATATTTTAATTTATACAAAATCATTACCACTTTTAAAAATTATTATTACTTAATAAATATCATTAAATTTATTTCAAATCAAAATTTGTCATATATTCATACTTTACATAAACTCTATTTATAAACAAAATCATAAATTTCAAAATTAACTTATATTTCAAATTCTACTTCACCATTTACTTAATTCACTTATTTAATTTGTAGAAAATCACAAATATTTTACAGAAATCATTTTTAATAAAATTTAAATCAAAATATCATAATATTTACATTTTAAAAATATTTTAAAATTTTTAGAAAATATATAAACCACGGGTCTGTATACAATTTTCTAGCCTAGGTCAAGTGATACGGATATGTATCATTTCAATCCGCAGTTTACAAAGAAAAACCGGGTTTTATCATTTCAAACCCGCAATCCCAAGTTAAATAAAATAAATAAAAGGTCGCTCAGGCTTATCATTTCAGCCCATAACGATCTTTCCCTATTCTAAAGTCCGTTCGGGTATGTATCATTTCAACCCATAGTGAACCTAATCTACAGGGAACTTGCAGTGTGATAAACTGATAAAATGAATAGAATAACATGATATAACAGTAACATAAGAGATAACAGGTGTATAAGCATGTGTGAACATCATATGACAATAATATAAATAGATATAGCATGATGATATACTTTACAGATTCAAATGGTGTCGGTTTATCAGTTATATAAGTACATATTGTCTGGTGAGAATAACTCACTTGTTTAAGCTGGAGATGACGACACAACCACACAACACAGAATCATCGAAGGCACGACAACACGAATATGATTTGAGATTGGGAGAGCCAAAGCTAATTGCCTTGTCACATTCAAACCAAACAAGTACATATAACATGAGTATTTATCTAAAACCATAATGAAATAAATTGAAATAAAGAGCAACAAAGACAAGACCTTGCCTTTACCATTCAAATACTTGACCATAGGGGATCAAGTGCTCAGCCATGATGTGATATAGCTCAGGTTTGGATCAGGTATGGCATAAAAACTCATGGCTACATAAGTGTGAAGAGGTAGGAGAGTTGCAAAGTGAAGTATACAATAGGTCAAGGCAAATAGGTGAGGTTTGGTTCAACTTTTGGCTTGGCATGGTCATCCCATGGGCTCGGCCATGCTTAGGTCAGATCTGGACAGTGGAGAGTGATGGTGCAGTAGAAGCCAAAAGTCATGTAGTTGCTGGTGGTGGTGGTTCTAGGGGTGGTCAGGGTGATAGATGAAGGTGGTGGTGAAGCATATGTGGTCTAGGCATTGTTTGGAAGGGTTTTTGTGCAATTTTGTGGTGCTAACTTCAATGGATGGGCACGGCTTGGTCATGGTCAGTGGAGGAGGAGGAGGTGCTTCTGTAGATGGTGGTGGGGCTGAAGGTGGAGAGGCTAGGTCGAGCAAGCTTGAAGAGGCAATGCACAAAATCAACGAAGAGAAGAGAAAAAGCGAGAAGAGAAGCCATTAACTTGTAAAAAAAATTCTCAAATTTTGAAATGGCCGTGAGTTTTAGGAGATGAGGGAGGACATTTGTTTACGTGAAAATGATATGTGATCAGCTGAAAGAAATGAGATATGTTTGGCCTCAAATGAATGCAAGAGTTATGAAATGAAAGGGTGTAGAATACAAAAGGACTAAGGCATATAAAAAGTCACAAACTCTTCAAATTTCTATAATTTCATTATATAAATTTAAATAACTGAAATATATATATAAATTCAGATAAAAATACGAAAATTTAGTAAATAAACAAAATATAAATAAATATTAACTATAAATGATTAAAATAAGAAAATAGCACAGAAAATGAAAACTAATCTAGAAAATTTGAAAATAAATGCAATGAACTATGGAAACTTTTTATGTACTTAAAATATTTATAAATAAAGATAAGAACAAAAAAAATGCATTCACAAAATGAATAAATAAATTTTAATTAAATATAATTTAGTTGAAGAAAATAGCAAAAAAATAGAAACTAGCCTTTAAAAATAGAAAATAAATTCAATACGCTTTTGAAAAATTATATAATCACTTTAAATTATTTTAAAAGACAAAATTATACATAAAATAAAATATTAACACATATTAGAACAAAATATGACAAATAAAATATAATTTAAAATAGACAATATTGCTAAATACATCAGTTTACACACAATATTGAAATATACATAACTTTCACAATTTAACTCCGTTTCCAACGAAACGAAAAGCTGTATTCAAGTTATTAAATCTATTTTCATAATAAAAGATAAATTTTAAGATTTTATATTATTTAAATTTGAAGTTTAAAAGCCAAAGATTGAATTGTTTGAATATAAATTCACTTTTTAGTAAACTAACCAATTTATACTAGTTTGAAATTATAGTTCACATAATAATTAACATATATTTTTAAAAATGAAATGTTTGAAATCAAACAAGTTTAAAATAGTTTCAACATAAAAATAAAGTCAAAATTTAAAATATAGACCAAATTCTAGGGTTGTTACACCAGTCGATATTCTAACAGGGTTTGTGACAATCAAAGGTCGGTCAACTATCTCAGGTTTCCATCTCAATCTATCTACCAAATCACTAGATATGAAGGAATATGAAGCCATTGTATCGAATAAAACATGTACAAATTTATCAAAAATAGAAAGCATATCCTGTATAACGACTCTCTTCCCCTTCTCCTTTACCGATGAAGCACTCAATGAAGCTGGAACAGCGTCAAATCATAAGCAGACATGACCTACTTATTCCTTGATGGTTCTGGACAATGCTTCTAGATATGCCCTAGCTTTTTACAGTTGTAGCGTTTCTTTCCTTTCGACTTGTAGTCTCTGACAAGATGGCCCTTCTCCCCACAATTATCGCAAGTAGGCCCCCACTAGCCCTTCTTCTGACCACTCTTCTGAAACCGCTTCTTCTTCATATTGCTGTCCCACTTCCTCTTGCCTCCCCCGCTAGCTTGTGGCTTTGGCTCATCCTTGGGATCAACATCCAACTTAGGCTTAGAATACAGACTCCCATGTCGAAGAGCATTCTCCACCAGCCTCTAAAAGGTTGTATCGATATGACTCACGAGTTTTTCTCCAAGATAATCATCCAAGCCCCTAATGAACTTCTCATTCTTTTTGACCAAATGTAACATCCCTAATTTTTGATAACATTATTCAGGAAATTTAATTAGATAAAAAGAATAATAAAGGTAAGGAGATTGAGATTTGAATAACTTATATATGGCTGGTTGTATTAATAAGATAAATGGGCTTTAAATTGGTTTATTGGGCAATTAAACTATATATGGGCATATTAGTAAGATTAGCCAATTAATTATACACGGCTATAAACTCCACCCCTCTGTCCATTCACGTCCATTGTTCTCAAAATAAAAAATAAATGCAAATAACCCTAAGAGAGCCAACCACCAACTGTTAACCCGCCTTTTGTCAAGGCCATAAACAGGCGGATTTAACCTAACCAACTTCACGATTATTGAGGTTGGAATATGATGGATTCAGTTTAAAAGGATGAAGTCCACTTCGATATGTCGTTCGGTCTAGAAGTTATGGGTCATTCAGCATGGATGGTTCGGCCTAGAAGATGTGGGTCGTTCGGTAGGATTGCAGGACTACAGGACTGCAGGACTGTAGGAATACGGCTCGGAAGGAATTCTGCTCGGTAGGAGTGCAGCTCGGCAGGATTACGGCTCGGTAGGATTGCTGCTCGGTAGGACTGTGCGGCTCGGTAGGCATGCGGCTCGACAGGGATGCTGTTCGGCAGAACTGTGCGGCTCGGTAGGAGTGCGGCTCGGCGGGACTGTGCGGCTCGGTAGGATGCGGCTCGGCAGGACTGTGCGGCTCGGCAGGAGTGCGGCTCGGTAGGATGCGGCTCAGCAGGATGTGGCTCGGCAGGACTGTGCGGCTTGGCAGGATGCGGTTCGGCATGACTGTGCGGCTCGGCAGGATGCAGTTCGGCAGGACTGTGCAGGCTCGGCAGGATGTAGCTCGGTAGGACTGTGCAGGCTCGATAGGACTGTGCAGGCTCGGCAGGATGATGTGGCTATGGATCTGATGGGCCCGGGCTACTCAGAAAGCCCAGTAACTCGGGAGTTACCTATAAATACAGCATGTGGGGGTTCAGAAAAGGGATCTTCTTCTTTCTGCTCTCTTGCTTTCTATTTCCTAAGGCTAAGGTTACTCTACCATTTTGTAACTGTAAATCGATTCTAACATCAATAAAAAGGAAACTTCTAAAGTGGACGTAGGCCGGAGTCAGCCAAACCACTATAAATTCTGTGTTTTTACTGCTTTCTTTTTAATTTTGACTATTCTTCATATTTACACTCTCTACATACACTCTATCTGTTATCTGTGTCTGTTAGTTGGTGCTTTCATTTACATTTGGGTGTTAGTGACCAATTTTGGCGCTAACATTTTGGTGCTTTCACTGAGAAGACAAGCACTCGGGGATTTGGAGCTAGGAACTTGGATTCTGGAAAGCAATGGCTAGGCCATCAACAAGGAAGCAAGTGACAGAAAGAAGCAATCAGGAGGGAAGTCAAGAGGCCTCCTTTGGAGCTGGAGCTGGTCAAGCATCCATCTACATCAGTAGGGACGAGATGGAAACGATGCTGAAAAGGCAGGAAGACATGATACAGAACTTGCTTCGACAGGTTGGACATGTTGGAGCACAAAGTCAAGGGAATGGACCAACCGCGGCTGCTGGCATTGTAGAACAAGGAACCAGAGCTGTAGAAGTTTCTGGAGGTCAACACCAGAACCAAACTGGAGGGATTGAAGGAAATCAGCAAGGGCTCGGGGGCAGATCTCTAGGATTGGATACTGGGAGAGCGGTGAATGAAGCTCAGCAAGCAGGGACCAACATGAACGTAAAAGACCAACATGAAGAGTACTACCCGGAGTACCCACTAGGACGTGGGGGGCAAGGTAAAAATGCAAACAGGGGACTACCCCTGGATGGAGACGAGCGAATGGCTGGATTAATAAGAAGGGTTATGAGAGGAGGATTGTCAAGCGGAGGCTTAGAGGAAGTTAGTCGGAGTCCGTTCACTTCGAATATCAGAAATGCAAGGAATCCTCCAAAGTTCAAGTTACCCGCACTGGATCCTTATGATGGGAAATCAGACCCAACCATGCATATTACCAGATATATCAGGCATATGGAAGTGCTGGGGGCATCTAAGGAAGTGATGGCACGATGCTTCCCTCTATATCTAACCGACTTGGCTGCGCTTTGGTTCAGGCAGCTAGAGAATGGATCAATCATAACATGGGGTGAGCTAGTGGAATGCTTCATAAGACAGTTTAGGGTCCACGTGACACGACCCAAGAGTGTGATGACCTTAGCTTCAATGAAGCAGAGGACTGGAGAGTCCATTAGAGATTTTCTTTTGCGATTCAATGCAACGGTGGCTTCAGTAGATCGCTCGGATCCATCGATGATTTTGATGGCGGCGGTAGCAGGGGTTGCGGAAGGCACAGAGTTTAAGGATTCTTTGGAAAGAGATCCACCACAAGACCTTGGAGAATTATATCATGAAGCTGAAAGGTTCATTCGGCTAGAGGATTCACGTGCCGAAAGGAGAGAAATAAATGCCGTGCAAGGCGAATGAACCTCCAAGGAACAAAGTGGAATAGACAAAGGAAAGCGGAAGCAGGATGACATATACGATGGTCCTGACAAACAGAAGAAATTCCGAGAACCTAGATTCAAATAATACGCTGACTTGACAGCAAACCTGGAACAGATTTACACAGAAACTCATGGGCACCTCCCCTATCGGAAACCACCCAGGAGAGATCCCACGGAACGGGAACATAGAAGTGGAAAGTATTGCCTATTCCATGAGCTGGAAGGACATGCTACTGATGAATGCCGCCATTTGAAGGATGAGGTGGAAGAGCATGTTAGAAATGGTAGATTGCCACAGTACGTGAGAAATCAGATAGCGGCCGTAGGACCTGAGCCACTACCGCCTGCATCCAACAGAACTAATCCTTGATCGGGATCATGACTCGTCATCAATTGATCATGATGGCATGGGCCAAGTTCAAGACTTTAACTCTGGTCGATTACATAAAATTCTTAGGTTTTGATTTCAAAATAAAACAGCTATTCCACTTACACATGTGAGGGAACCAGAGAGATCCCCAGGCATGCTCTGAGATGGTAATAGACTGCTCTGCCCAGAGTGGCAGTATCTAGATTTTTTCTTTGTTTGTGGTTGAACATTTGGACTTTTAATTTAATAAATGAACTTGAATTTCATGAAATAAACCTTGGACCAGAGAGTTAAAGGATGAATATTGGAAGTCAATTTGAAATTAATCACTTTATGACCCTACCCGGAGAGACAGGGTCCAGAGTGCAAGAAGTGAGTTGCTTCGCCGGAGAGCGACAGAATCAACTCACTTAATGTCGTTCCCCATTCACTGGTGAGTGATTGGACCGGGGTTCGATAAGAGCCCAGAGTGGCTGTAATCAGCCTAGGATTTAGGCCATGACATCGCTTAACATTCAGGGACACTGAACAGGAGTGCAGGGAGTGACGCTGCTTCGCCGAAGAGCGATAGGATCAGCTCACTCAACGATGTTTCCCATTCACCGGAGAGTGACAGGATGAGATCCAGTAAGAGCCCGGAGAGGCTGATATCGTTCCAGGAGGATCAGGGCATCGCTTAACGTTCAGGGACATTGAATCGGAGTGCAGGGAGTGACGCTGCTTCGCTGGAGAGCGACAGGATTGGCTCACTCAACGATGTTTCACCTTCACCGGAGAGTGACAGGATGTGATCCCGTAAGAGCCCGGAGAGGCTATGATCGGTCTAGGATGACCAAGACATCGCTATATGCCCTCACTGGGGTCAGAGTGCAAGGGATAGAAAGCAACGTCGGAGCGCAATAGGATCTTTCTATTCGACCGTCGAGTTTGGAATGGACTTGGCAAGGGTCCGAAGTGACCACTGATAGTCCGAAGAGGCTGCAGAATTTAATTCCTGACTTCCACAAGTGGAAATGAATACCGATTCGGCTTCGAACAGCCACGAACTTGATCAAGTATACTTTAGCTATTAATAAAATAGGGACTCACGATATTGGATTCGAAGCCGTTCAAAACACGCATTTTACCAAAAGGCATGTTTTGGGGGGCAAAGTGTTAACCCGCCTTTTGTCAAGGCCATAAATAGGCGGATTCAACCTAACCAACTTCACGATTATCGAGGTTGGAATATGATGGATTCAGTTTAAAAGGATGAAGTCCACTTCGATATGTCATTCGGTCTGGAAGTTGTGGGTCGTTTGGCATGGACGGTTCAGCCTGGAAGATGAGGGTCGTTCAGTAGGATTGCGGGACTGCAGGACTATAGGAATAAGGCTCGGTAGGAGTGCGGCTCGGCAGGAATGCGGCTCGGCAGGAAATTGCTGCTCGGCAGGATTGTGGCTCGATAAGACTGTGCGGCTCGGCAGGCATGCGGCTCGACAGGCATGCGGCTCGGCAGAGATGCGGTTCGGCAGGGATGCGGCTCGACAGGACTGTGCGGCTCGGTAGGAGTGCGGCTCGGCAGGACTCTATGGCTCGGCAGGATGCGGCTCGGCAGGACTGTGCGGCTCGGCAGGATTGCGGCTCGACAGGAGTGCGGTCCGGCAGGACTGTGCGGCTCGGTAGGATGCGACTCGGCAGGACTGTACGGTTCGGCAGGATGCGGCTCGGCAGGACAGTGCGGCTCGGTAGGATGCGGTTTGGCAGGACTGTGCAGGCTCGACAGGACTGTACGGCTCGGCAGGATGCGGTTTGGCAGGACTGTGCAGGCTCGACAGGACTGTGCAGGCTCGGTAGGATGCGGCTCGCTAGGACTGTGCAGGCTCGATAGGACTATGCAGGATCGGCAGGATGATGTGGCTATGGATCTGATGGGCCCGGGCTACTCAGAAAGCCCAGTAACTCGGGAGTAACTTATAAATACAGGATGTGGGGGTTTAGAAAAGGTATCTTCTTCTTTCTGCTCTCTTGCTTTCTATTTCCTAAGGCTAAGGTTACTCTACCATTTTGTAACTGTAAATCGATTCTAAATCAATAAAAAGGAAACTTCTAAAGTGGACGTAGGCCGGAGTCAGCCGAACCACTATAAATTCTGTGTTTTTACTGCTTTCTTTTTAATTTTGACTATTCTTCATATTTAAACTCTCTACATACACTCTATCTGTTATCTGTGTCTGTTAGTTGGTGCTTTCATTTACATTTGGGTGTTAGTGACCAATTTTGGCGCTAACACTAATAAAGGAAAATGGGAATTCTAGTATAAAGCTAAGGATCAAAAGCTAGGAAGAATTAAGCTACAACAAACCTCAATATCCTTATCAACTCTAAGGTGAATAATAATCTTCTACCATCTCTATTTTTATTCTACGATTATATGGTTTCGGATTTATGATTTAAATTCGTTTTGTGATAAAATGGATGATGATATGCTTGAGTTATATTATGATGATTTGTTTTAATTCATAAGCACATGAATTTGCACGGTTTAGACATAAAACCAAGAATATATGATTTTAGATTACTATGGAAAAATTTTATGTTAAGAAAAACATGATTATGGAGATGTGTTTTAATTTTCAGAATTTTCCAAGCTATGGAAATTTTATTATGAATTTTTATTGAAAAATATGATATAATTGGGTTTAAAATTTATTTCGAGAATTTCACGAAGAAATTGGGTCTAAAATTTTAATATGTTTGATTACATGATGAAACTAAATTTCTGTGATTTTTGGGGATTTTTCCTAATTGATTTACTAAGGAAAATAAATTATTTGAAAAGAGGGACTTTTTGAAATAAGTGGTTTTAGTATTTGGAAGGGCTAAAATGTTGCATTTTTAATGGTTTTGATTTGGTATTAATGTGGCAGTTATAAAGGTAAAGTATTTGAAAAGTTTTTATGACATCCAATCAATAGTTTAGAAATAGGCAAGTTGTTAGAAAGTAATTACTAAAAGTTGCTATAATTCAGCCTTTAAACCAGAAAAAGGTGTTCCGCCTCTATTAGTAAGGACCTTCCGACTCCTTTGATTCTACCTCGTCTCAGTCGAAACCATCATAGTCGGAACCAATACACAAGATATCATTTAGATGGTATGCAGTGGATTGGTATGAAGGCGGAAGCCTAGGTTTCGAAAGGGTAGCTCCCGATGGAGTCGTAACCCTGCCTTGTTTTCATCAGTTAAAATTCTTGCCTAGTTTTACCTAAAGCCGTCGACACAGTTGAAACGTATGCTTTCGAAAAGGTTTTATAATTGAATTTCGAAGATGGTTGTCATGTTGTGTTAAAGTATTTGCTTTCGAAGGAGTTGCTTTCGAAAGGGTAGGTTCTGGCCTAGTCGAAACCTAGCCACTACTCTACCTTTCGAGTATATTGACCAGTAATGCTTTCAAAAGGTTGCCCTTATTTTTACCTGAAACTAAGCCCTTTTCCTGAATGCTTTCAAAGGGGTTGAGGGTTTCGAAGGTGATGGAGTCGAAAGGGGTTTCGACTCTGTCCTTCAAAGTTTTTGTTTTAAAGGTTTTTCTTTCGACTAAGATGGTTCCGACACCATCAATTTATCCCCAAATTAATTCTTGTTGGTTTTGAAAGAGATACTTTCGTATATAACTAGTTTGACCCAAATGATGTTTTTAAAGAGTAAACCCGATACTTTCGAAAGGGGTACTTTCATTTGTTTCGGAGCTCTATATTTTAAAAAGATGATTTGAGACCATCAGAAGGTATAATAGGTTTCGAAAGAGAATGTTTATTAATGTCTTCAAGAAAGTATGTATACAATGTTTTGAAAAGAGGTTTTGCTTTCGAAGGAGGTTATCCAAAGGTTTCGAAAGAGATATTTTTATGGTTTCAAAACATAAACCCAATCTCAATTTAAAGTAATAACCATGGCATAAATAAAGATTTTGAAATGTTATTCACATTGTTAATAACCATAAATACGTTTTGGAGAAAGGGCAGAATAAACAGTTAGGTTGACCCAATAGTGAATACAACTTAACAGATGTTAAAATTTTAATTAAAGATATTGGCAGGGGCCAATAGATTTATAGTAAGCCCATAAAAACTGTATGATATTGGCAGGGGCCAATAGGTTTATAGTCAGCCCACAAAAACTATGATTTGATCTGGCAGAGGCCAATAGGTTTGTAGTTAGCCCATGAAAACTATATACGGATTAAGATATTGACAGTCAGCTAATAGGTTGCTAGTTAGCCCATGAAAACTAGGATATGAAATAAGATATTGGGGTTACCAATAGGTTCTTAGTGATCCTATGAAAGCTAAGTGATTGGATAGATAATCCTTAGCATTTAACAGGTTAATAGTAACCCTAGAAACTATAATTGAGACAGATGTAAGAATGAATGGGGATGGGTAATCCAGAATTGATTTAATTATTTTGTATATCATCATAATGTTTTGAAATACTATGTTTTAACCATTGTGGATGCAGGAGCACAATATATAGTTTTATAAATGTTTTATGATACTAGTGAGGGGAAACCCGTTTCGCTAAGTGGCGTGGTCTCACTTGATATCTAAATGGTTTGAGATGGTAAATTATTATTCATACCAGGCTTTATGTCTGAGTTGAGGTTTTTGTTTTCCCCTTAAACTCTCGGGTACTCAATTGATTTTGAGTAGGTTGAGAGTTAAGGTTTCTAGGTGGTCTTTTAGACAAATAAAAGCTTCCGAGGACGTGCAGGAGGCAAGATTGTTATTAGAGTTCTTTTATTTCCGTTGTGTGTTTGTTTGTAAAGGCAAATTGTTTTCTTGCCTATCTATATACTCTGATCTACCAAAGGGGCATCTTCATATATCGCTCTTTGCGTATTTTATAATAATTATATGTTATCTGAACATGGTCCGTGAATTGGGATTATGTAATCAATTTGGAATATTTTGAAATGAATGTGGAATTTGTTTTTCTATTTAATTTTTTTCCATATTCTTGTATTTCTGTGTATCAATGTATCTAATATCGACATGTTGGTCGTCGAGGATTAATAACTATGGATGGCTGCAACATCCGTAGCCATTAGTTTTGGGCCTCCAAATAGGGGGATGTTAAAAGTTGGTATCAGAGCATAGGTTTATGAAACTTTAAAAGAAACTTAAACCTAAAAGATTTTTCAAACATAATCCAATGAATCAGATAATAAGATTGGGGTTTGGGTTAATGCTATAGTAACGTACTTGTATTTTCTATATATATGAGTACGTATACCCCGTTCTCTTAGACCGTTCTTCTGTATCTTACTATGGCTCGTATGCAGATTTACGAGAAAGGAGATATGGAAGTAGGGAACAGAAGAGGAAATCTCGATGGAGGAAGCACCATAACTATTGGAAATGCTCGACCCACTACCAGGAGAAACCCGGGTCGACCGGCTAATGGTAGTAACCAAAATGCTGAAGCCAATGTGGGTGCTAGAAATCCACCAGTAGATATGGGGATGATGTATCAGTTCTTTGCTAGTTTGGTAAAAGCTGTAGCAACTGCTGGAGTTGTTGGAAATGCAGGAGGAGCTAATCCTGTGGCTCCAGTTGGGAATATTGCTTTGTTGAGTAGAGATTACACCAGTTTGGGTAGGAAGACATTCTTGGGAACGGAGAGTGCCGTAGAGGTTCAGAATTGGTTGTTGCATTGTGAGCGTATATTTACTAATTTAGGCCTGAATGATGTACAAAAGAGGAGGTTGGCCTCTAGACAGTTGCAGGGGTCAACACTTCATTGGTGAAATATTGTCACTACTGGAGTGTCGGAAGAGCAGTTAACTTGGAATGATTTTAAAACGAGATTTGAGTAGAAGTTTGTATCGCAGTTTGCTAAGTCTGAACTGATGAGAAAATTTATGGATTTAGTACAAGGAGAAATGTCAGTAGTTGAGCACGCTACTAAGTTTGAAGGGTTATCTAGATATGGATATGCTATTATAGATATTGACATCAAAAGTAATGAGAAGTTCATTCGGGGACTGAGGCCAGAGCTTGCTAGAATGACCATGACACATGTCCAAGATCCTTGTAATATAGTGGCGGAGATGGCCATTCGCCATGAGGAATTGCTTGCTGATTTAGCTAAAGAGAAGTCAGTGGAAACTCAGGGTTCTCAGGGGAAGAAGAGGAAGCTCTTTAAGAAGAAGGGAACCCAAAAAGGAGATACTGCCAATAAATCAAAGGCCAAGGTAGTTTGCTACCAGTGTGACAAGAAGGGTCACTTTGCTAATGAATGTCGATCAGGAAATGGGAAGAAAGCTGCAGTTAAGAAGAATGTGAAATGCTTCAACTGCGATCAAGTTAGGCATTACAAGAATTAGTGTCCAGAGCCAGTTAGGGAGGACAAAGGAAAAGCTTTTGCTATAGGACCAGCTAGGCCTACTACAGCAAATAAGGGAAAGACTGTGATGGAAGGTACGCTCTTGATTCAGAGTATTTTAGTTAGAGTACTTTTTGATACCGGTGCATCACATTCATTTATACCTCAGTGTTTGGTTGATAGATTATGTCTAGAACCCACCTACCTTATTACTTCCTTAAGGGTTGCGAATCCAGTAAGAGGGTATGCAACTCTAGGGTTAAGATGTGACCAGTTAGAACTTGACTTGTTAGGTCATAAGTTTGCATGCAGTTTGTATGTTATTGATTTCATAGATTTCGAGATCATTTTGGGTATGGATTGGTTGACTAAGTATGAGGCTAGAATATTTTACTAGGATGGGGAAATATCACCGAGACACCTTGATAGTCATAACCGAGTGATATTCTCAGTAGAGAATATTGACCAGAGTGTTAGTGCTATGCTTAATGTTATGTAGGTAGGAAATGAGTTAAGTCAAGTTCAGGTAGCAAGAGAGTCTGCGGATGTCTTTGAGCTAGTCACTAGACTAGCCTCGAAAAGGGCTGTTGAGTTTATAATAGATCTTGTACCAGGAGCTGAACCTGCAAGTAGACCACCTAGCAGGATGACACCTACTGAGATGAAGGAATTGAAGGTGCAGCTAGTGAATCTAGAAGGAATGAATTTTATTAGACCAAGCAGTTCGCCTTGGGGAGCGGCTGCGGTGTTCGTGAAGAAACCAGATGGGTCGTTAAGGATGTGTATTGACTATCGTAAGTTAAACGAAAGGACAATTAAGAATAAGTATCCTTTGCCAAGAATAGATTGTCTATTTGATTAGTTGAGTAGAGCCAGAATGCTTTCCCAGTTGGATTTGGCGACAGGTTTCCATCAGTTGAGAGTGGCGGAGGAGAATATTCCTTTGACAGCATTTTGAACTAGGTATGGTTCATATGAGTGGTTGGTGATGCCATTTGGATTGATGAATGCACCTGCTTTCTTCATAGATTTGATGAACCGATTCTTCCGAGAGTACTTGGATAGGTTTGTACTAGTATTTATAGATGACATTCTAGTATACTCTAAGGATGAGAGAAAGCATGAAGTTCATCTTAGAGCGGTGATTGAGACGCTGAGGTAGAATCAGCTAAAGGCAAAGTTTACCAAGTGTCATTTCTGGAAGAAAGAGGTAAAGTTACTTAGTCACATGGTTTCAGAGAAAGGATTGTCAGTCGATCCAGATAAGATCGAAGCTGTGAATAATTGGAAGAGACTAGAGACGGTGGCTGAGATGAGGAGTTTTCTTGGACTTGCTGGCTACTACCGGAGATTCATTAAGGATTTCTCGCGGATAGCAGCACCCTTAACTAAGCTTACCAGGAAGGAAGTGAAGTTTGTATGGTCTGACAATTGTGAGGAGGCATTCCTTAAGTTAAAGCATTTGGTTACCAATGCACCAGTATTAGTAGTTCTAGGCGGAAACCAAGGGTTGTTAGTGTATACTGATGCATGTGGAACTAGATTAGGAGCGGTATTGATGTAGAGTGGTAAAGTCATTGCTTACGCATCTAGGCAACTTAGACCGCATGAAGTTAGATATCCTACCCATGATTTGGAGTTGGCAGCTGTGATCTTCGCATTGAAGTTTTGGAGACATTATCTCTTAGGGGAGAGATTTGAGTTATATACTGATCATAAGTCTTTATGGTATTTATTCTCTCAGAAGGAGTTGAATATGAGACAGCAGAGGTGGCTGGAGTTTCTGGCTGCATATGATTTTGGTATAGAATATACACCAGAAAAAGGTAATAAGGTGGAAGATGCTCTTAGTAGAAAGCACCAGAATGTGGTGTTAACTATGTTAGCAGAATGAAAAGATTTAGAAGCCTTAACCAGTTGTGGTGTGCAGTTAAGATCGACTGCTGATTCTAGCCAGAGTACCGCCAGGTTGTCTTGTTTAGAAGTTCGACCAGTATTGATTGAGAGAATTGCTTCTAAGCAGAAGGACGATCCAGTATTAGCTGAAAGGATCAGAAGGCTTGAGGTTGGAACAGAGATCGATGATTTAAAGGATTTTAGCCTTGACCAGAGAGGATGGCTAAGAAAGAAGGGACGGTTGTGTGTTCCGAATATGGAGGACTTAAGGAAAGAAGTTCTTGGAGAATGCCATCGATCCAAGTTTACGATTCATTCTGGAGGAACCAAGATGTATCAGGATATGAAGAGGAGCTTCTATTGGGAAGGCATGAATAGGGATGTTGGCTTGTGGATAGTGTGCAAATTGTCAACAGGTGAAAGATGAACATCGAAAACCAAGTGGGTTACTACAACCTTTAGAGATTCCAGTTTGGAAACAGGATTCGATATCCATGGATTTTATAGACGGGCTGCCAAGGTAAAATAAAGCTAATGAAAGTATATGGGTTATAGTGGACAGATTGACCAAGAGTGCCCATTTCATTCTAGATAAGTCAAATAGAACGACACCAATTTTATCTAAGTTGTTCCTGAAGAACATTGTTAGACTGCATGGAGTTCCAAGCAGTTTAGTCACTGACAGAGATGCATTGTTCACTAGTGAATTCTAGAAGAGTCTATAGGAAGTAATGGGTACCAAGCTTAATATGAGTACTGCATATCACCCTTAGACAGATGGACGGACAAGTTGAATCAATAAGGTTCCCGATGATTTATTAAGAGCTTGTGTATTATATTTTGGTGGATCTTGGGAGGATTAGCTACACTTGGTTGAGTTTTCTTATAATAATAGTTACCAGACCAGTATAGGAATGGCGTCGTTTGAAGCTTTGTATGGAAGGCCATGCAAATCACCAGCATGTTGGTTGGAGACTGGAGACAGATTAGTCTTAAGTCCAGATTTAGTTAGAGAGGCGTCATAGAAGATTGAGTTAATCCGGGGAAGGATGAAGGAAGCTCAGTCTAGGTAAAAGAGTTACGCAGATAAGAGGCGTAAGGACCTATAATTCTCAGTTGGAGATAAGGTTTTCATTAAGGTATCACCTATGAAGGGCGTGGTATGCTTTGGAAAGTCCGGGAAGTTAGCCCCAAGGTATGTAGGTCAATTCCAGATTATAGAGAGGATTGGAAAGCTCGCATATAGAATAGATTTGTCGAGAAGTTTGGCAGGTGTCCATAATGTATCTCATGTGTCTCATCTTTGCAAGTATGTGCATGATCCAGAAACTACTATTCCTCCGACAGGGTTGGATGACTGTAGTGGTAGAGCCTAATTTGACTTTTGGTAGACAACTAGTTCGGGTGGTAGCTAGAGATGAGAAAAGATTAAGGAACAAGACAGTCAGGTTGGTGAAAGTTCAGTGGAGCGACAGCGAGAAGGACTATACTTGGGAGACAGAGGACATGATTAGAGATACTTATCCTAATCTGCTTTAAGGGTATGTATATATTAGATTTATATAGATAGTTGCTAGTCAGTTAAACTAGTATGGTTGTTATAAATGATTGCTATGTTTAGTACTTAGTCTTTATTGAATTTCGAGGACGAAATTCTTTAAGGGGGAGCCTGTAACATCCCTAATTTTTAACAACATTATTCAGGAAATTTAATTAGATAAATTAAATAGAATAATGAAGATAAGGAGATTGAGATTTGAATTAAGCTACAACAAATCTCAATATCATTATCTACTCTAAGGTGAATAATAATCTTCTACCATTTCTATTTTTATTCTATGATTATATGGTTTCAGATTTATGATTTAAATTTGTTTTGTGATAAAATGGATGATGATATGCTTGAGTTATATTATGTTGATTTTTTTAATTCATAAGCACATGAATTTGCATGGTTTAGACATAAAACCGAGAATATATGATTTTAGATCACCATGGAAAATTTTTATATTAAGCAAAACATGATTTTGAAGATGGGTTTTAATTTTCAGAATTTTCCAACTTATGGAAATTTTATTGGAAAATATTATATAATTGGGTTTAAAATTTATTTCGAGAATTTCACGAAGAAATTGGGTCCAAAATTTTAATATGTTTGAATACATGATGAAACTGAATTTATATGATTTTTGGGGATTTTTCCTAATTGATTTACGAAGGAAAATAAATTATTTGAAAAGAGGGACTTTTATGAAATAATTGGTTTATGTATATGGAAGGGCTTAAACGTTGCATTTTTATGGTTTTAATTTGGTATTAATGCAGCAGTTATAAATGTAAAGTATTTGAAAAGTTTTTATGACAACCAATCAATAGTTTACAAATAGGCAAGTTGTTAGAAAGTAATTACTAAAAGTTGCTATAATTCAACCTTTAAACCAGAAAAAGGTGTTCTGCCTCTATTAGTAAGGACCTTTCGACTCCTTTGATTCCGCCTCGTCTCAGTCGAAACCAACACAATCGAAAGCATTATAGTCGGAACCAATACACAAGATATCACTTGTATGGTATGCAGTGGATTGGTAGGAAGGCGGAAGCCTAGGTTTTGAAAGGGTAGCTTTCGATGGAGTCGTAACCCTGCCTTGTTTTCATAAGTTAAATTCTTGCCTAATTTTACCTAAAGCTGTTAACACCGTCGAAACATATGCTTTCGAAAAGGTTTTATAACTGACTTTCGAAGAAGGTTGTCATTTTGTGTTAAAATATTTTCTTTCGAAGGAGTACCTTATGCTGTTAAATAATTGCTTTTGAAAGGGTAGGTTCCGGCCTAGTAGAAACTTAGCCACTACTCTACCTTTCGACTATATTGACCAGTAATGCTTTCGAAAGGTTACCCTTATTTGTACCTGAAACTAAGCCTTTTTCCTGAATGCTTTCGAAGGGGTTGAGGGTTTTGAAGGCGATGGAGTCGAAAGGGGTTTCGACTCTGTCCTTTAAAGTTTTTGCATTCGACTAAGATGACTCCGACACCATCAATTTTTCCCTAAATTAATTCTTGTTGGTTTCGAAAGAGATACTTTCGTATATAACCAGTTTGACCCAAATGATGTTTTTAAAGAGTAAAATCAATACTTTTGAAAGGGGTACTTTCATTTGTTTCGAAGCCCTATATTTTAAAAAGATGATTTGATACCATCGAAATGTATAATAGGTTTTGAAAAGAGAATGTTTATTAATGCCTTCGAAAGGTATGTATACAATGTTTTGAAAAGAGGTTTTGCTTTCGAAGGAGGCTATCCAGAGGTTTTGAAAGAGACGTTTTTATGGTTTCAAAACATAAATCCAACCTCAATTTAAAGTAATAACCATGGCATAAATAAAGATTTTGAAATATTATTCACATTGTTATTAACCCATAACTGTATTTTGGGGAAAGGGCAAAATAACTAGTTAGGTTAACCCAGTAGTGAATACAACTTAACATATGTTAAAATTTTAACTAAAGATATTGGCAGGGGCCAATAGGTTTACAGTAAGCCCATGAAAACTGCATGATATTGGCAGGGGCCAATAGGTTCATAGTCAACTCATGAAAACCATGATTTGATACTGGCAGGGGCCAAAAGGTTTGTAGTTAGCCCATGAAAACTATATCCGGATTAAGATATTGGTAGTTAGCCAACAGGTTCCTAGTTAGCCAACAGGTTCCTAGTTAGCCTATGAAAACTAGGATATGAAATAAGATATTGGAGTTACCAATAGGTTCTTAGTGATCCTATGAAAACTAAGTAATTGGACCGATAGTCCTTAGCATTTAACAGTTTAATAGTAGCCCTAGAAACTATAATTGAGACAGATAATCAGAATGAATGGGGATGGATAATCCAGAATTGATTCAATTGTTTTTCATATCATCATAATGTTTTGAAATTCTATGTTTTAACCATTGTGGATGCAGGAGCACAGTATGTGGTTTTATAAATGTTTTATGATACTAGTGAGGGGAAACCCATTCCACTAAGTGGCGTGGTCTCACTTGATATCTAAATGGTTTGAGATGATAAATTATTATTCATACCAGGCTTTATGTCTGACTCGAGGTTTTTATTTTCCCCTTAAACTCTCAGGTACTCACTTGATTTTGAGTAGGTTGAGAGTTAAGGTTTCCAGGTGTTCTTTTAGACGAATAAAAGCTTCTGAGGACGTGCATGAGGCAAGATTTTTATTAGAGTTCTTTTATTTCCATTGTATGTTTGTTTGTAAAGGCAAATTGTTTTCTTGCCTATCTATATACTCTGATCTACCTAGAGGGCATCTTCATATGCCGCTCTTGGTGTATTTTGTAATAATTATATGTTATCTGAACGTGGTCTGCGAATTGAGATTATGTAATCAATTTGGAATATTTTGAAATGAATATGGAATTTGTTTTGTTGTTTAAATTTTCCATATTATTGTGTTTCTGTTTATCAATATATCTAATATCGCCATGTTGGTCACCGATGATTAATAACTATGGATGACTGCAGCATCCGTAGCCGTTAGTTTTGAACCTCAAATAGAGGGATGTTACACCGAAGTATTGATAAAAGATAGGTCGTACTTCGATGGCATGTCAAACTCGACCACGTACTCTGACACAGACATATCCCCCTGTCTCCAATCAAAAAACTTTTGGAAGAGCACCGACTTCTGAGCGGTCGGTATATACTTCTTATCAAATCTCGCTTTAAACTGCTCCTAAGCAATTTCGTCCTCTGGAGTAGTAATTTTGATGGCATTCCATCGCCCCATAGCTCTTCCTTAAAGCTCTTTAGAGGCCAGCTTCCTCTTTATCGCATCCTCTAACTCTATGTCCTCAAAGATGCATTCGCATGTATCTAACCAATCTTATATTTCAATGACCAATTCCGTTCTGAGGAACGGTGTACCTCCTAGAGTAGAGTAATCTTTGTTCAGTTTGGAAAAGTCAATCCTCGGTGCTTGCACTGACGCACCACCACCAACTGTCGTAGCAGGAGAAACTTGGGCATTCTGAACCATGTTTTGCACCAATTCAGCGAACATGTTCTATAAGTCAGGGTTAGCATCCGTTGATCCCTTCCCCTCTTTGACTCAAGAAATGGAGTTACTAGCAGCATTCCTTATTGGCCGGCTCATTCTTACAAGTTGTAATAAGAATGATCAGTCTCTCTAAAAGGAATAAGTGGTGTCTGTAAATGCAATGTGACTTATATACTATATATATATATACTACTATATAGTTTTGAAAACCAAAATATAACAAATACTCTCTCCCATATATCGCTCGATCCATTATAAGGCGATAGCTCCTTCCTTATCTCTAATGGATCCAAGTATCAACTTAGGTTGTGTACGCAACCTAAGCTCTGATACCAAATGTAATGACCTCTCTGCACCTTCGGTACCCAATACACCAATATAATGCGCTATGAAGGTACCCGAGAGATGCAGAGCGGTAACTAAGGGTGTAAGATAAAAAAATCCAAACAAAGGACATGTAGAACATCTCACAGTTCATAGAAAACATTTAGCTCCAATTCCTCACTCCATCTGTTCACGTTGAATACATTGTCTAAAAATTCGAGCCATCCTATCCCCCAGATCGAATGATTGGCAATCATAGCTCAACCTTTCCATTCAGGGGGAATGATTTCTTTCATCCTCTTTATGATGGCTTGACCTTCAGTTATGGACATGGTTATGCCTCCTAGATCGATCTTGGTAATCATTTTATTTTTAATTGACCACAAATTCGGTGAGGGAATAAGACGTATCTGCTATAGCTCCCCCTGCTTCAGCATCATCCCTGTCTAGTTTGGCACCAAACTGCTTCCTGGGTCTACCCTCGAGTCGAACTCCTTTTCATTTCAACCCTTCGTTATTCCTTCTTCTAACTCTTGGACTTTCATTATCAGATTCTTCATCAAACTGTGACTCCCTCATCTTTTAGACCCCATAGACTAGGATCGCCCTTATGTTCAAGTGTTGCGACCAATAGTTTTGCGGCTGTCCTAAGTCCAAGTGTATCATAAGTTGGCACACTGTTGCTTGATCTGAGGCAATGAAACGTTCGTTTAGCTTGGTCATAACTCTATCATGGTTGCTCTGGTAATTACGTCTACTAGCACTAGAATGCTTGCTAAATATTATCATGATTATCAATTGTTTGTTTAAGTGCACGGATGTTACTGTATTTCCTCAGGTAGCACCAACCTTGTTCTTTGATCTTGAAAGCATCCTGAGTTCATTTCTCTGTGAAAGCGCAAAAAATGTTTGCATAAAAAAGGAGAAAACACCTCCAATATATTTATTATACGGGAGTGAATATGGGGTGTATAACATAGCTGTTATGTTTGTATTATGATTCATTTTCATAGAGCGGATCACATATAGGCTATGTAGAAAGTAAATTGCAGTAAAATAAAGAACACAAGGATATATAGTGGTTCGGCCAAAATATGCCTACATTCATTGCCCATTTTCATTATTCCTCTTGTAGGTCTTTAATATAATGTATAAGATACAAAATACAACGATCTGAGGCTTAGTAGAAAGTAAGATATAGCCCAAAGAAGTCTATTTGACTATACCTATTTAGCTATTCTTGGATGCCTATTCCTATTCGACTGTCTTTGTTAGGCAGTTCCTGTTAGGTAGTTCTTGTTAGACTGTAACAAACCTGCTTTCTATGCCGTATAAATATTTAAATTTCATGAAAATAAAAGGTATATATTCGAATTCGATATTTGATAATTAATCTTTTGGAAAATGAATTTTTAGTTATTTAAATTCTATTTAACATAAGATTTTGATTTAGTAAATCAAAATACATTAAAATAAATAAATTCTTTTTGAATAATATATTGAAATAAAATAAATTATTTTAATTGAATATAAAATATTTTGGAGCATAAATATTTTTAGAATAGCTGAAAACAAATTTATTTCGTAATGGTATAATGGATTAATAAATAGAAAATAAGTAGATATCGAATTGAATTTTTTTTTCCAATTATCAGAATATAGATTGTAGAATGAAGTGTAACTTAAATTGGATTAGATTGGAATCTGTTTATAAATAGATTACAAGAATTATTTGAAATGAGAAAAGAAGGTCTAATTGAATTTGGGCCCAAGCCCATATTTCTCTCTCGTTGCTTCTGGAACATGCGCCTTACTTCTTCTCACCAGCCTAAGCCCGTATCTGCTAGAAATGAATCCCTAGCCCTAATCTCAAAATGACCCATATGCGGAAAAAAAAGAAATTGAATCAAACATAGCATTCAACTTTGAGGTAGCCGACGATCGATGTCGCAATGAAGGCTTAGCCTAGACAATCATCGCCGGCGAAGTGAGAAAACTGCGATGTAAAGCGAGGTCGACCAAGTCTTGGGCGACAAAAAGTTAAGGTCGCGATTTATTCAAGTATCGTGTGCAATTAGAGAAGCTGATCCTGTTGTGGACTTTTGGAAACAGTTGGAACGACGAGGGTGGATTAGGTGTAGGCACCGGTGGTTTATGCAATCTGAAGCTATGATTGGAACAGTAAATGTCGGCAAGAGGTGGTGTAGATTGAGGGTTGAAGGGGAGTGACAATTCATGATGCAGTGGTCGACAGTGTTGAGCAATAGCTAGCAGTGCATGGTTATTATCTACAATTTGGTTGAAGACATAGAGATTCGATTGGTGAATTTTATGTGTTGTTTCGATGAGTATTTCTCACTCACAACTATATTTTATTCCATTTGCATCTTACATATATACCATTATCCGAGTTATTTATAGAATTGCTTAGTAAAATTGGTTGTTTAGGATTTGCTTGATTGTGAATATTGAATTATTTGACTAGATAAATTGTTTGATCGGGATATTTGATTGATTGTTGTGACTTAGGATGTTGTTTGGTGTTTGATAGTGGAGTTTTGTGTTTGTTGGTTGTCTGAAATGCAAAGGAAACGATGTCTATTTGCATTATAATGTGTTTAATTTATTTGTATTATGTGTATATAATATGGATGACCAAAATTTGATGGAATTCGACTCAGCCACTCGATAAAATTTATATTGATGATTTGTTGTTGATTTTGGTGAATTTTGCTCCATGGTTTTTATTTAATACAATTTATTGATTTTTCATTTTTAAAATATATTTTTGATAACTTCGGGAAATTATTTAAGGTGTTTTAAATTTATTTTTGAAACGTATATTTAATTTTAGAAAATTATGAAATGAATTTAAAGTAATATTCAATGATTTCAATATGGGTTATCACATATTTTGAGTGTATAGTGAAGGTTTTGAATTATAAATTATGGTTTGAAATGAAATGAATTATTTGGGGGTTTATAAATTTATTCTAAAGTATTATTTATGAAATAGAATCTATAATTATTTTGATTTATAAAATGATTTTGGTAGTTTTGAAAAATGTGTATAAAAAGGATTTGGAGGTGAATTATCGTATTTGAATCTTATATTGAGACTAAGTAAACAAAATGAATTTATTATTCAATATATATATTATATATTGAATTGGATTATATGAGTGATTCACTGTATCTATTTTGATTAGTTGATGTTGATGTGATTTCATACGATAATGACGCTTTCTATATGATTTTGTGATGATTTCTATTTCGTGTGATGATAAATTTTAATAAATAGAGTTATAATATAGTCAGGCATGGGACTTTTGATAATGTTTCCTTGATTATTCTTTGGACACATTATATAGAATATTGAAGGAGCGAGTATGATATGTGAGCATTGCATAAATAGACTAAAACACACGATGGTATGGGATGCCATTATGTTATTTGTTCGATTATTCTGTTCTTATGGATGACATTCATACGGAGATTTATTATGTATAATGAGCTCGATGTGGTGAGTCACATATTTAGTCGTGTTTCGGCATATATCGTGCTATGTATTGGCACGATTATGTAGCTTTATATCAGCTATTATGTTATATTATATTTAGTATTTGTCTATTTATTGTCCGACTTCTTTTATATTACGATAATTGAACAAGATTGGCTAGTATCCATCCTAGTGGCCTAATCACAGTGGTTGCACTCTAGATCTGTGATACCATAGCCATGTGTCGGTAATTGTATAGCCCCTATGTGTCACCAAGGCTAGTAGGCCGTTACCATTTGGAGGCTCGTGTAGGGTTGTGACCTATGCATAGCATAGTCGTGCAGCGTGTTAGTGATATGTGATGGATATGAGTCACAATGTCCATCGAGGTAACCAAGAGTGTAGGAGTTGCGTTGGTGGAATACATGTGTCGTCTTTGCCAATCATGTGTGTAGTCTCCTGGAGCAAGTGCGTCTATCGTTCTCCTATTGGGTTCTGGTGTGTGTGATATAGACATATACTTATATATATTCGAGAAGATGAGTTATGATTATGCCTCTGACAGTGTCTAAAGTATGATCAATGCCCATATCCTTCTTTGGCTTGTGTCGCCTATTATCCCTCTTCGGCATGTGTAGCCAACTAATATTTTTTTAATATTTTTTGTATTATATTTCATTGGCGTGTGTGGCCAACTACAATTGATTGATATGTGTTACTTTTTTATCTTTTATGTTGCCTATTTATCTTTGTTTGGCATGCGTTGCCGATTATTCTTTATAGTCGTGTGTCATCAATTATATCCTTCACTGGTATGTGTTGCCATTTTACTGATTTTTTTATAGATGATTATTTATATTGAGATTGAGTGATATATTTGGGCAAGCTACATGGTAGCCTGATTATACACGGTGATATCTCCTTAAAGATGTTTTTTGGATTTAGATGATGATTTCTGGATATGGATGATTCACTCATTTGATGTTATTTCATGGTTTCTAATTTGATGAAATTTTATATGGGTGATGACATCTTTATGCTGGGATTTGTGATGTTCCATGTTGTAAAATATTTGGGGTTGTTTGAGATTACATTATCATATTTATACCTAACATATCTAGGTTCAATATGTATATTGACTATGGATTTAGATATAGTCTGACCCATTTATTATTTATACAATACTTGGGTCAGTCCGAGACATTTTAGGTTCAGGGACGATGAGACCAGCTTATGTTTACTGGTATAATTGAGGCTAGTTATACCATTTAGTTGCATGTTGTTATATATAATGTACTTTATGGATGTATATTCTTGAGATGTTTATTGGATAGACATTGTATAATATATATTTTCATTATGATTCTGACTTTGTCTTCTCTATTTATATAATGTATATTGTGTACCGATCTATCTTGAAGGCACACGTGTTTATTATTTTGTACTGATACTATGTGCATAAAGGTGAGTTATTTATTTGATGTTTAAATACTTACCAGTGTTACCCCAAGGGAATATTCATGCATGTATCCCATATTGTCTTATTCTCCATATTATCTGATAACATTAATTAGTATCACACTTGGATTTTTTACGTATAGAGGTGGGGGTGCTACAAAGTTGTAACGCCCCACCTCGATACCCATACTAACAAAGAATGTTACATAGTAATATCGTCTTCAAATATGGAGAATAAGGCTGGTTAGGAGCGACCAAGCGTGAATATTACCATGGGCTAACACCGACACGTCTTTCTTGACAAAAATTTGAGGATCTTAACTAGATACTTGACGTGTATGGTATTAGCACAAAGCAATAAACACGATGTCTAAAAAGAAGTTTAGAACAATTTATAATATCATAGAAAATACATAATCACATAACACAGCGGAATACAAATTATCAACATTAAAATAGACACATAAATGAGTCTACAAAAGATAATACTGGACCCACATAATATACAAATCAAACCCATGGCTATTATGAGAGAATATGTATATAACACGAGTCTTTGTCTCAAAATATAACATTGATACATGTATTAGACCCAAAAAGAGACATATATACTACATATATATAATTATCTTCAAGCTACGCCAACATCTAAAGGTCAATGAGTCCTTGTACCTGAAATGTCTCGTCTGACACAAGTATTATGAAAATAATAAACAAGTCAGGCCAATTCTAATTCAACAAAGGTGGGATCACAGGGTATAACATATATGAATCACAAAAGAGTAACCATAGTTCTATAATAAGCCAAAACCTAAAAAAATAATGGCTTAACCCAAATAATTCATCATCAAAATAAGATGAATCGAAATATCTCACAATCATAACCATAAACTTGTGTGAAAGCAAGTGAAATCCAAAAGACATGCATAAAAGCAAGTCGAACCCAAAAGACGAGCATAAAAGCAAGTCAAAATCAAAGACAAACTTGAAAGCTAGTCATAGCTAAAACAAGTATATCAGTCATCAAATAACTATGTCATAAATTCATAAATTTGCTTATCAAAAGCAATCTCAAATATAGTAATAGAAATCTCAGAAAACATATCATAAATCAATGAACACGCCTGAAAACGTGCTATCATAAGACGAGCCGATACTCGCCGACCATGTATGAAAAAGTAAAGTACAGTCCCATCCTGGACAGACGAGCCAAATGTCACCATAACTCAAGGCGTACATTAAAGTACGTTGTAGACAAGTCTGAAAACTAGTCAACATGCAAAGACGTACATGAAAGCACGTCGGTGGACAAGCCTAAAAGGAGTCACCACATCCGAAGGCGTACATAGGAGTACATTGAAGACAAGTCCGAAAACAAGTCAACATGCAAAGACGTACATGGAAGCACATCAGTGAACAAGCCTAAAAGCGAGTCACCACATCTCTAAAGTGATCATTTCTGATCTAAAGTGTTATGTACTTTCTAATATTAAATACTCGAGATTCTCTTAACGTCCCATAACCACTTAATGACTCTTGAATATTTATTATAAAACAATAAACATCACTTCATAAAATAATCTATCAAACGAGTCAAAGAATTAAGTAATATAGTGATACTAATGTTCCGTACCACTAGTATTACTAAGTAGTTTAATTGAAATTCTCATTTCATATAAGTAAGATTTTATATAAAATTACTTCTTTTAGAAATTAATTGAAAATACGTTTATTGACTATATTTAATAGATAGAGAACTTTTCTTATTTAAATATAGCCTTGAAATACCATTTCTTTGCTTTTAAAATTATTATATTAAATATTTTCTATCATATATTGATTTGAATTTCCAATATTATCATAGGAAAAATTTATAGAATTTATAAAAATGGTTTTCAAATCGTATATATATGATATCATTTTCTAAAAATATTCTTCAAAATACCTTGATTTAATGTGTGTGTGTGTGTATATATATATAATTATTGGAAATTTTCCCCCAAAATACATAAAATAGAAATTCCATGATTTCACAATTTCAAAACTTCAATACAAACCAAAGCAATAAAATGAGAAAATCAAAACAAACATTACTGCATATTCCTGGAGCAAAATATGCTCTAGGCATCGAAACCGATCGACCTAAAGCAACCATTGGAACAAGTCTATTAGCACCATGACTACTACCAATTCATGCCTACAACTAATTTGCATCATTCAATTATCAAAATGTCATAGGAAGGTTACTGTAAACATTTCTATCAATTTCAGAAAGCAATTAATACTGTAATGAAAACATACACCAAATTCAGTAAAGTTTCATCCAATAATCATAAAATTCAACATGATCAATCACATTTAATTACACTAGAATTAGATGTGAGTTTTACTCACCTTAGCATCCCAAAACTCCAAAATTGCATGCACCAATCACAAGGCCAAATCAGAGAAATTCCTGCATCTTCGTCCTCAGTGCAGTAAGAGTTTGTATAGCAAAACTCAATATTTTCCTATGAAATTTTAATAAAAGTTGTATATATGATTTACGAACAATATATCCAAATTTCAAAATTTTGTGTTTTTTCTGGAATTAGTTTTGATTTTTCTACTAACCCGTATTTTCAGCTTCAGATTTTCACTTCCCACTTGTTGCTCTACCTATTCTGACTTACAATTATGGCCAAAACTCCCTCTTTCTATGTTTATAAGGTGGAAAGGGTTGTAGAGAGGCTTAGATATGAGTTCGGTAATTTTTAGGGTTTTATTTTATTTGATTGGACTTTTACAAGGGCTAGGTGATTTTTGCTAGGGCAAGGTTTTGGTAAATAAGAGGAAGGTGACGATGTTTTTAGTTTTTGAGAATGAACAGTGTATGTATAATAATTTTGTTAAGGTAAGAAATGAGATGATTTCTCCTTCTTATTGGGCTTTGGGCTAAAGAAATTAATTACAATAACCTATTCATTCATTTACTTTATATATATTATTTTCCTTCTTTTCAAAATTATTATAATAGCCCATTAACAAATATTCTTATTTCAAACCAAATGAACTTCAAGATTTATACTATTATTATTTTTCTAATCTTTTAAATTATAAACCCATTTCTCATTGGTTAATTTCTATTTTCAAAATGTGTGTATATATTTTATAAAAATGTATTACCCTATATTCACATTAAAAATGGATATTTTAGCAATTAAGTTCAAACTACAATGATTTGTATTCTATTGCCTAAAAATAATCACAATTTACATCCTTCAAAACTCCCCATTATAATATAATAAATTAGTCATGACTCATTAACTCCTTTTAAATATATTACAAAGATTATAATTTCAATATCATTTCAAAGTTTCAAATTGTTATACTAACCCAAAAATATACATCTAACATTTATCGCTTTACTGCTAAGTAAAGGACTTAATACCAAAAAGAAAAATATTTTTTTAGTAACTTACGAAACTTATTTAGACTTCTATAATCTTCCTCAATCCTTACCCCATTGGTCTCAAATAAACTTCTCTTTCCCTTTTGAATTCAATAATTATTTAATTCATGTTCAAGTAAATATCAAATCCAAATAAAATGGTACACATTTAAAATTCCCAAAGTCATCCCAAATCCTTTATTAATTATCAATAAATTTTTTTCAATGTTAAATTTATTTTGAAAATTCAACTTTATTGCTTCTCAAAACCGAGTTCTTACAAAAGTAGTATCAGAGCAAGTTTTAGAACAATATAAAGTATAAGAGACATGAGTCTTGGCTTAAATGAGACTTAGAGTCCCTATCCCCATGGGTATGTGGTAGATTATTGTTTATACTTAAGTGATAGTAGGAATATATGAGGATTACCGGGGTAATCATTTAGCGACATATTTGTATACTTATTATATTATATATTTCTTCTACCTTGTTTCTGAGTGTAGTCTCTGTATGAGATACATAGTAGTTGATGAAGGTTGGGAAGATTGAAGTGGTTAGTCCAATGAGTAGTGTCGGCATTAGTGATGATGAATAAACATTTGTGTGGCTTGATTATGAATGTAGTGATATAGTAGTAATTAGAGTTGCGCAGTGGAAATTGACAGATAGCTTTCCGCTGAAGGCATTTGTTCGTTTGTTTATTTTAAAATGCATGTATTATTACGAATGCTTGTTTGATTTTATGGATGTTGTGTGATAATTTTATTATTGTAGATGATTGATGAATTGGATGTGTATATGTAACTTTTGAAAATAAATATTTTATTCAAACAAGCAAATGATTTGGTAAAATTATGAATTTGGTTTTATAAAGTGATTGGAAATTATTTTAGTAGTTTGTTTAGGTGTTAATTTTTCCATCAAGTGTTCAAGAATTCCGATCGATACGTCCGATCAGCGCTATCGACAGGGATTCCTAGACGATTATACAAGGCAGTTTGGCACAGTAATTTAGGAAATGGTAAATTTTTTTGTTTTATAAAGTAACATACCATTTTATAAAATGAAAGAAATTAAATTATCTTAATTTAAATATTTTGAACAGCGTATGCAGCCATTGGTTATTAGTGTGAAGTTGAGGTCACTGGCGAGACAATGTTGATAAAAATCCTAGGCAGTCAACATTGCAGCCAATTGGTAAAATGTATCGCTAAAATTTATGGCACGACAACGTTGACTATTTTAACACGAAATTGATTTATGGATTATTGTATATAAATATAAATATTTGTTTAATAAAATATCAAAAGAATTTTCTAATATAAAATATTAGTGGATATATAATGGATTTGTTTTGAGCTGAAGAAAAAATTTATATCGAAAAAAAAGTTAGATTTAAATGTGGTTTCTCAGAGCAGTATAAACATGATTGGAATAAATGTAAAATTTCTAAACTAAGCAGAACGATAAATTGTCAAGAATGCTATTTTACTCTACAGATGTTTTCATGGGTACAAACATGCTGCACATAAGAATGATATACCATTTAGGGAACTACATCACCCTTACCAATCTCTAAAAAAACCATCTAGACAACAACTTAAGCTTGCATTGCCAACTGAAGGAACAGTTTTTGCACCTAGAACTACTAATGTATTTCAGCCTCTACCATTGACAATTTATCGTAACTTAATTCACAAATTGCATACTCCTTATTATTTGTAGGTAAATCGCATTCATTAGTTAATATCTAAATTCAATCAAATAAAAAAAGGCTTGGTTTGCGACCACAGCAACACAACTTACAATCATATGTATTTAGAGATGCAAATCATGGGTTCCCAAAGTGATTTTTATGCAGAAGACAATACCAATTTAAAATTCAGTTCAGTTAATGGTGAATATTCATAGTTCTTTTTTTGTATGTGTGTAGTTTTTGTATGTGTATGCGTAGTTTTGTATTTGTATGCGTGCGTAGTTTTGGTGCATGTGCATTATGACGTGAAGCGTAATGTGATGTGTTGAGTGTAGATGAGTGCAAATGCATTGTGTAATGTTGGTGTTGCTGTGTTGAGTGCAGATGTGCATTGTGTGCGTGTTGTATGCTATTCTATGTTGTAATGTAGGTCGGATATGTGTTATGTTATGTAGTGTAATGTGTGTTGTGCGCTACAACTATAAGTGGGATGAGATATAAGTGTTGCAAGGTACGAATGATGTGAAGAACTATATGTTTTGTTTTACTAAAATCTAGTATGCTGTTCTAATGCGTAATGCAACTAAGTTATTATGTCCATGTGTCATTTATTTGAACAACTGTTGTGTAAGCTATTACACATTACGCTATGTAAGTGATATTATTGTGTTTTGATTTTATGGCATGTGCATTAGCATATTGTTCAATTGACCATAACTTTTAAATAATTTGTCCGATTTCAATGATTTAGCCCATTTCGGAAAGCTAAGAGTATAGGCTACAACTTTTATTTTGCAAAATTTAATGTTTACTAGGCCAAAAATTAACATTCCACAAGTGGACCTGTGTAATTTCTGAAAAATCTATGCTATTCATCTTTAGTATATCCCCCGTAACTTGAGTCATAATCCATATTTTTGCAATCCAAGAACTGTTTTGGAAAGATAATTAATTATTTAACAATCATTCTTTAAAACCATAACTTATTTTGTATTTTTGACCTTTAAAATTCTATTGGAAAGTGGGTTAAACATGAATGTGATGTTGTTTTTATTGTAAATGGATATATAGTTGTTATAACATTTCATTTGTGGCTAGCACTTAAACTAAGTTAAGTACAGGTGCTTTTGGAGCTTATTTGGATTAGTTTGTAGTGACAACTTATTTTTCCTCGCATAAATGTGAAATAGCTTACTACTAATTAAAAGGTACATTTTTACGATATATCGATATATATTGTGATATTTATTATTTCCCCTATTTCAAGATGCCTCGTATTGGGATGTCTCTTCGGAGATGTATATCATGTAATTATGTTGTGTTTTGAGTTTTCGAAATGCACTCCATACAAAAGAAACTCTGCCGAAATTTTTCCAAAAATCCGACACTAAGAATACTTCCACAAAATATATCATATGCGGAAAATATAGAGTTGTTAATTGAATCTATTTAAAATAGTAGCATATGATATGATGATTTGGAATATAAGAGCCACATAGAGAATTGAGTAGTTTAGTTTCATAGAAGAGTGTAGATACGAGAAAAGTCAGGGTATGAGTTGTTTGATGTCTCCCTATAAGAAATTGCGACGTAGTAATTTTCATAAGGAGGAATTTGTAACAACCCTGCTTTCTATGCCATATAAATAAATAAATTTAAATAAAATAAAAAAATATTCAAATTCGATATTTGATGATTAATCTTTGGAAAATAAATTTTTAGTCATCTAAATTCTATTTAATATAAGATTTCAATTTAAAATTGAAACAGATTAAAATAAATAAATTCTTTTTAAATAATATATTGAAATCGAATAAATTGTTTTAATTGGATATAAAATATTTTAAATATGTTTAGAAAGTTGAAAATAAATTTATTTCGTAATGGTACGATGGATTAATAAATAGAAAACAAGCGGATATCGAATTGAATAAAATTTTCCAATTATCGAAATATAGATTGTCGAATAAAATGTAACTTAAATTGGATTAGATTGGAATTTGTTTATAAATAAATTACAAGAATTACTTGAAATGAGAAAAGAAGGTTTAATTGAATTTGGGCCCAAGCCCATATTTCTCTCTCATTGCTTCCGGAACACACGCCCTACTTTCCCTTACCAGCCCGAGCCCGTATCCTCTAGAAATGAATCCCCAGCCCTAATCTCAAAATGACTTATACGCTGAAGAAAAAAAGAAATCGAATCGAACATAGCATTCGAATTAAAGGTGGCCAGTGATCGATACCGCGATGAAGGCTTGGCCTCAACAATCATCGCCGATGAAGTGAGGAGATTGCGATGTAAAGGGAGGTCGACCAAGTCTTGGGCGACAAAATGTAGAAGCATGATTTATCCAAACATCGTGCACGATTTAGGAAGCTGATCTTGTTGTTGACTTTTCACGAAGGCTAGAATGACGAAGTTGGATTAGGTGCGGGCGTTGGTGGTTTGTGCAACCTAAAGCTGCGATTAGAGTAGTAAATGTTGGCAAGAGTGGTCCACATTGAAGGCAGTAGTGGAGTGACAATTGACGATGTAGTGGTCAACAGTGTCGAGCAATAGCTTGCTGTGCATGATGATTATTGGTGATTTGGTTGAAGATATAGAGCTTTAATTGGTAAATTTTATGCGTCGTTTCGGTGAGTATTTCTCACTCGTAACTAATTCCACTCACATCTTAAATATATACCATTATCCCGATTATTCATAGAATTGATTGGTCAAATTGGTTGTTTGGGATTCGATTGATTGTGAATATTGAATTATTTGATTGGATAAATTGTTTGGTCGGGATATTTGATTGATTGTTGTGACATTGGATTTTATTTGGTGTTTGATGGTGGAGTTTTGTGGTTATTTATCATCCGAAATGCAAAGGAGATGTCGTCCATTTGCATTTTAATTTGTGTTATTTATTTGTATAGTGTGTATATTGTATGGATAGCCAAAATTCGGTGGAATTCGACCCAGCCAGAGGATAAAAATTATATTGATGATTTGTTGTTGATTTTGCTCCATGGTTTTTATTTTAGACAATTTATTGATTTTCCCATTTTTACAATATATTTTTGAAAACTTTGGGAAATTATTTATGGTGTTTTAAATTTATTTTTGAAACTGTAGTTTATTTTAGAAAATTATGAAATTAATTATAGTAATATTCAATGATTTCAGTATGGGTTATCATAGATTTTGAGTCTATAATGAAGGTTTTGAATTATATATTTTAGTTTGAAATGAAAAGAATTATTTTCGGGTTTATAAATTTATTTTAAAGTATTATTTATGAAATAGGTTCTATAATTATTTTGATTTATAAAGTTATTTTGGAAGTTTTAAAAATTGTGTATAAAAATGATTTAGAAGTGAATTATTGTATTTGAATCTTATATTGAGATTAAATAAACAAAATGAAATTATTATTCAATATATATATATGTATAGAATTGGATTATATGAGTGACTCACCATATTTATTTTGATCAGTTGATGTTGATGTGATTTCATACGGTGATGACATCTTTCTATATGATTTTGTGATGATTTCCATTCTATGTGACTAGGAATTTGAATAAATCGAGTTATAATACCGTTTGGTATGGGACTTTGGTAATATTTCTCTATTTATTATTTGGACTCGTTATATAGAATATTGAAGGAGCGAGCGTGACATGTAAGCACTACATAAATGGACTGGTAACACGCGGTGGGATGGGACATCATTGTTTTATTTATTCAGTTATTTTATGCTTATGGATAACACTCATACAAGGATTTATTATGTATGTTGGGCTTCCTATGGTAAGTCACATATTTAGCTGTGTGTCAGCATATATCGTGTTGTGTGTCGGTGCGAATATGTAGCTGTATATCAGCTATTATATTATATTATATATATTTTGTATTTGTCTATTCACTGTCGGACTTCCTTTATATTGCTATAGTTGAACCAGATTGGCTAGTATCCATCCTAGTGGCCTGATCACAAGGGTCGCACCTCGGATATATGACACCATAGCCGTGTGTTGGCACTTTATATAGCCGTGATGCGGCAATTGTATAGCCCATGTGTGTCACCTAGGCCAACACATGGGCCAGCAGTCATTACCATTTGGGGGCACATGTAGGGTCGTGGCCGATGCACAACGTAGTCATATAACATGTCAATGACATGTGATGGGTATGAGTCATGATGTCCATCGAGGTAACCAAGACTGTAGGAGCCGTGTTGGTGGAATATGTGTGTCGTGTTCGTCAATCATGTGTGTACCCTCCTAGAGCAAGTGTGTCTGTCTGTCTCCCATCTGGTTTTGGTGTGTGTGATATATTATATAGACATATACTTATACATATATATTCGAGATGATGAGCTATGATTATGCCTGTGACAGTGTCTAGAGTATGATCAATCCTCGTTTCCTTCTTTGGTGTGTGTCGCCTATTATCCCTCTTCGGCATGTGTAGCCAACTACTATTTATTTTTATGCGTTGTTTATTATATTTTATTAGCGTGTGTGGTCAACTACTATTCATTGATATATGTTAACATATTTATCTTTTATGTTGCCTATTTTTCTTTCTTAGACGTGTGCCACCGGTTATTTTTTATAGTCGTATGTCACCAATTGTATCCTTTACTGGCGTGTGTCACCATTTTAGTGATTTTATTTATAGATGATTATTTATATTGAGATTGAGTGATATATTTGTGCAAGCTACCGGTTAGCCTGATTATACATAGAGATATCTCCTTATAGATGTTTTTTGGATTTAGATGATGATTTATGGATATGGATGATTCACCCTTTTGATTTTATTTCATGATTTCTGATTTGATGAATTTTTGTATGTGTTTGCACAAATAATGGGCAAACACCTCCAAGTCGTATGATTTAGTCGATTTTCTGTTGTTCTTAGTGATTTGGATACTTTATGCAAATATGTAAAAAGCAGGGACTAAACTGTAAAAGACACACAAGTTTATAGTGGTTCGGCCAGAATGTGCCTACGTCCACTTTTTATCTTCTTCTCCTTTATAGTTCAGATTACAAGTACAAAGCTTTGATTACAAGTGTATGAAATTTGTTTGAAAGTTTTGTTTGTTCTTGAGCTCTCCAACTTGTCCCCATTGTTGTACCCTTGCCCCTCTATTTATAGAGTGAGGTTGGGGGTAGGGGTCTTGGATGTATATAGCTGCTGGTGGGCCTGGGCTGATGTAATCTGGCCTGGCAAAGGTTGGTTCGGTAGTGGTTGGTCTGGAGGAGAATGGTGGGTGTGAATTGATTCGGTAGTAGTTGGTCCGGTAGTAGTCGGTCCAGTGAGTGGTTGGTCCGGTAGTGGCTGGTCCGGTGAGTGGTTGGTCCGGTAGTGGTTGGTCCGGTGAGTGGTTGGTCCGGTGAGTGGTTGGTCCGGTAGTGGCTGGTCCGGTGAGTGGTTGGTCCGGTAGTGGCTTCCTTTCCTCGATTTGGGAGCATTGGTCTGGTGATAATTTGCCCAACATTTGCCCCCCAAAGCGGGGCATATACCTGCATATGTCACGCTTTGTTTTAGGTCATTCATCTTGGATACTCTCTTCTGGTCCCAAATGCCGAACCAGCTGGTCTGGTCACCCTACCCTTGCCTATAAGTATGGGCTTCACGTTTCTGTCACCCTTTATCGTTTGAAATAGTCGAATTAATCAAACACCGTACCAGACTTGACTGCCGGACCAGGTGAGGATCTCTTCTGCCGAATCAACTTTGCGTTTGAACTACCGAATGAAACTCATGGGGGGATGAGAGCCGGATGGATTCCTAGACTTGGACTGCCGAATAGGTTCCTAGACTCGGACTACCGAATGACACTTCTGTGTTTTGAATTTGTCTGTCTACCCCCTTGTTCTAACGATGTGTTTTCTCGTGTTGCAGATAATGTCACATAAGGTAGAAACTCGTTCTGACAAGAAGAAATCCAAGGATAAGGGAGAGTCCTCCATCGTGCCTCCAGTTCAGGCAGAACCAGAACGACATGGACCTACCCCGAGGTCGTTAGTGGACGGGTACGGTCCACAAGAGCTCTTGAACTCTCCGCCTGACTGCTTTCCCAGCTCCCTTAAAGATGAGCAGCTTGACGCTATATCTAGATCTTTTGGGATTGACAGAGCGCAGATGAGGTTGCCGGGGAACGGAGTGATGCCGTATAACCCCCCAGAAGGATATTTTGCTTACAGCAGGTATCATTGCATGTGCGGTGCCATCCCTCCGATTAATGCCTGGATAGTCAACTTCATCACATATTTGAAGTTGGCTCCTTTCCAGCTTTAGCCTAATTCCTATGCTATCTTGGTGAGTTTGTTTATTATCTTCCAGAGGAGATACGGGCGTCCTCCTTCCAACCGGGAAATCCGGTACTTGTACAACTTGAGAGGCTATAAGAAGGGGTCTCCGTATGTTAGCGTAGAGTCGGCTGTGTCCTTTAAGCCAGTCCTGGATTTATATTCGAAATTCAGCATATTCAAGAAGGAATGGTTTTTTGTCAAAGATGACTCCGTTTCCTTCCGCCGCTTCACCTCTAGCTGTAAGTTGAATCTCATTTATAATTTTTGTTCTGACTGCAATACTCCTCCTTACGTGCTTTATTTCTTGCTAGCGATAGGTGGCTTTGTGGTTGTAGAGAACGATCGTCTGGTTCGGATGGTTGAGGAAATAGAAGCCATTCCGGAAGGGGAGAGGGCGGCTTCTTATTTGATCAGGAACGCTACTCTTCTGGGGCTCAACCTGATTCTGCCACGTCAGTCTGTAGTCAAGCAGAGAGACACAACTGAGGAGTGGGCCGCCAAAGCTAAAGGAGGGGCTACGACGAAGAGCAGTAAAAGAAAACCCTTCTCAAAGCATCCAATTGCCAGGGGGAAGAAACTTAAGAAATCCGATGGTCCCTCCCCCAGCACATGTCCAGACGTTCCGGAGGAGGAAGATGAGGAGGAGGAAAGAGGCGATGAGAAAAACCTTTCAGGCTGACTGCTCGCTATACCAATCGGAGAGGGACGCCACCATTGCAAAGCTGCTGGCTTCTGAGGACCGAATAAGGGAGTTCGAGGAGAATGAGGGGATAATGGATGAGATGCTTCAAGATATATACTTTCGCACTTGGAAACAGGGAAACTTATCTTGGATGGATGATTACCCTCGAGTCATGGCCAGGATTTATCTCAGGGCCCTGGAGGAGGCTAAGTCTGATGTAGATAAGGAGGGTGGCGTGGCCGTTAGAATGGATGTGGTTACGGCTCAATTCACCAAGAAGGAGAAGATGGCGGTGAAAGAGGGTATGCGGCTGCTTGCTGCTGAGGAGGTTTGTGTGCAGTTGGAGGATGATGATCAAGGAGCAGATGCTGGTAAGTCTTCTCTTTTAGCTTTTGTAACCTGGCTGCTTATCGCTTATTAGATGGATTCTTCTTCTGAATTGGACAGGCGAGACCTCCGAGGTACCTACTACCTCCGGCCAGCATGTTGAGAGTTCCGATCCCGTGGCTAAGTAGACCTTGGAGGGCCGGCAGGATAGAGGTGAAGCTCCGATGCAGCTGACTCCTTGACTTGACCTGGATGTCCTTTTGGTTTGTTTGACATTGCTGTCTATGCTAGCTCTAAAATATTAATGTAGCTTTTAGGCTGTAATCATGTTATTGGTAACAAACGACTTTATTCTTAGCCTGTAATTTTTAACTTAAGCTGATTTTGTCATATTTGACTGGCTCTGTTATTTTGATGTGTTGCATAAGAAATACAGCTGTGCACATGCCTGTGATTCCATCGTGTTTGATGCCAGTTTCTTGCTTAAGATATAATTTCGTACCTTGCAAAGTTAATGTGATGTGCGAATAAATTATAGCTATGTATTTATTTACAAGAGAAGAAAGTACCGCCCTTCATGTTTTAGTTGTAGATGGTAGCTTTGAATGTCTTATATGACTGAGCATGGAATGTAGTTGATTGACCTGTCATCCCATTGTGAGTTCTTATCCTCATCGGTGAGCGTCTCCTACTTTGTGTCCTGTACTTTAGGGATTGTTATGGAGGATAGGAGGAAAGTTTTTAAATAAGATAGAAATATAAGAAATAGTAAAACTTCCAATCACGAAAGGCCTGCGATGTGCTTAAGTTCGAGGCAAACGGGTTTTGTAGTCACTTTCCCTAGTTGTGGGTCTTGGAGACATTTGTCACCCATCTTACGCTTCCGCGGGGAGTTTATCTTTTTTACCACAGCCGTACTTAAGACACTCGGAGCCGAGATCGCGCACAGTAACTACCCGGGCCATTATGGCCCATAATCGTGGGTATTATTCGATTTACCGTGGCCGGCTAGCGTGGGTGCCGATCGTCAACCGTGAACTACCCCTGGCTGGCCACACCTTATGTTGGGGCTTAAAGTAGGTTCACGATTGCCGGCGAGCCGAACGCCGTAATGAGCTGCCTAGGCTATGGTTGGCCTACTCGGTGGCTTATTATCAGCTCATTACAGTTGGCTTTAAGGGCCGATCGCGAGCAATGAGTTAACCCGCAGCAGAGGGATGCTGGAGAAAAAGTGTCTCATTGGCGAGGGCATAGATTCGCATAGTACCTGTTAGGTCTTGTCCAGGTGAAGTCGCGTCGGGATGTGTCTTGAATGGAAATGCCATTACACAGGATTTCGTTCAACAGAAAAGGATAAGGTTAACAAGCAGCCAAGGTATAAAGGAACAAGTTAAAAAGAGACAAGTTTTTAAAGTGGTTCGGCACGAAGATGCCTACGTCCACTGATTCTCTTTGTTAATTCACTTCATATGGGCAGTACAAGTTAAGAAAAGTATCGACGGAGTTGTTGGATGTTCCATGCCCTCTGGAACACCTCTCCGTCCACTGTTGACAAAATATAAGCTCCGTTGTGGAGATTTTTGTGAATTACATATGGTCCGTCCCAGATTGGATCTAGCGCTCCGGGGCGCGGGAAGACTCGCATGAGGACAAGATCTCCTTTTTGTAAGCTACGATGCTTGACTTTGGAGTTGTATTGCGTTGCCACTTTTTGCTTGTGAGCTGCTGCTTTGAGGGCTGCATCATTTCTTCTTTCCTCAATTAGATCCAAAGACATGTGAAGGAGTTCTTCGTTCTCTTCTGGGTTATAGTGGATCCTACGGTGGGAAGGCACTATAGTTTCAACTGGGAGCATAGCCTCCGATCCGTATGCCAAAGAGAAAGGAGTCTGCCCCATTGATGTTCTGAAAGATGTGCGATAGGCCCAAAGTGCCGTAGGAAGTTCATCCACCCACGCGCCTTTTGACTTTTCAAGTTTCTTTTTTATTAGAGTTTTGAGAATTTTGTTGACAGCTTCGACTTGTCCGTTTGCTTGGGGATAAGCTACAGATGAGAAGCTTTTGTGAATTCCGTGCTCTTGGCACCAGTTGGCGAACTCCTCGCTGTCAAACTGAAGTCCATTGTCCGAAATGATTTTAAGTGGGACTCCGTACCTGCATAGAACATTTTTGATCAAGAAGTTAATAACTTTTGTTGAAGATACATTATTTAGGGGTTCTGCTTCCACCCATTTGGTGAAATAGTCGACTGCCACTATAGCATATTTGGCTCCGCCTTGGCCTATTGGCAGTTCGCCAATCAAGTCAATTCCCCATACTGCAAAGGGCCGAGGACTGGTCATTTGAGTAATCTCAGTTGTTGGTAGCCGCGGAATCTTAGCAAATTTCTGACATCTGTCACATTTTTTGACGAAATCTAAGGCGTCTTTGCTTAAGGTGGGCCAGAAATATCCATATCGGGGTATCTTTTTTGCCAGAGTCTGCCCTCCAGTGTGATCTCTGCAGCTTCCTTGATGGATGTTGGATAAGATTTCCTTTGCTTCCCTTCCAGCGACACACCTTAATAAGGGGTTAGAGAAGCTGCACCGATAAAGGGTGCCTTCTTGTATTGTGTAGCGGGAAGCTCTCCTCAAGATTTTCTTGACTTCGTTACGCTTGTCGGGCAGTGTGTCGTCTTGTAAGTATTTTTGGATGGGAGTCATCCAAGTCTCCTCTTTGACTGCAGCTATCAGATTCACCTGCTCGAAACTCGGGGTCAGTTGCTTTGAGATGGCCACTGCTCCGGCAATAGTGTCGTTTCTCATGCTAGCTTGCTTTGCCAATTCGTCGGCCTCTTGGTTCTCTTCTCGAGGGATGTGTTTGATTAAATAGTGATCCAATTGATCGAGAAGCAGCTTGGTCTTCTTTAGATATGCTGTGAGTCGCTCTTCTCGAGCCTGAAATTCTCCTAGTATTTGATTTACAATAAGCTGAGAATCACTATGAAGACATAAAGAATTGACTCCAATCTCTAAGGGAAGTTCTAATCCAGCTATCACTGCTTCATACTCTGCATCGTTGTTGGTGGCAGCGAATTCCAACTTCAAAGCATAGTGTAGCTTATTTCCCCTGGGAGTGATTATTACCACACCTGCCCCCGAGCCTTGTTCGTTTGACGCTCCATCCACAAAGAGATTCCACTTGATGTCTTCTGCTATTTCCGATTGTTCCTTACCCTCGTTGGTAGTGAATTCGGCAATGAAATCGGCCATGGCTTGTCCCTTGATGGCGGTGCGAGGATGGTAGGTGATATCATATTGACTTAGTTCAATGCACCATTTAAGTAGTCGCCCATAAGTGTCGGGACGATGAAGTACCTGCCTTAGTGGTTGATCGGTCAGAACTCTGATGGAATGAGATTGGAAATAGTGACGTAGTTTCTGCTATGTGATCAGTAAACAATATGCTAGTTTCTCAAGTTTAGGATATCTGGCTTCCGCCCCTGTAAACCTCTTGCTTACAAAGTATACTGGCCGCTGCGTTCATTTGTCTTCTCTCACCAAGGCGGCGCTTAGAGCATGAGATGACACAGCAAGGTATAGGGATAGCTCTTCGCCTTTGTTCGGAGTTGAGAGTACTGGTGGTCTCTGGAGGTGTTCGATTAAGTTAAGGAAAGCTGTTAAGCATTCGTCAGTCCATTCGAACTTTTCTTTGTCTTTCTTTAGAGCTTCGAAGAAAGGGATGCATTTGTCAGTTGCTTTAGAGATGAATCTGCTCAGGGCGGCCACCTTCCCATTTAGGCTTTGCATTTCTTTTCGGGTAGAAGGTATCCTGATATCTTTCAGAGCTTGGACTTGTTCAGGGTTTTCTTCAATTCCTCTGGCATGGACGATGAATCCCAGGAACTTTCCTAATGATACTCCGAAGGAGCACTTTAGAGGATTCAGCTTCATTCCATATTGGCGAAGTACTTGTAACATCTCGCCCAGGTGGCTTACGTGATCGTCGGCTTTCCTTGACTTTATCAGCATGTCATCCACATAAACTTCCATAGTTTGTCCTATTAGCCCCGCAAACATCTTGTTGACGAGGCGCTGATAGGTGGCTCCTACGTTTTAAGTCCAAAAGGCATTACTTTGTAGCAGTACAATCCCCGGTCAGTGATGAAACTAGTGTGGTCTTGATCGGGAGCATTCATAGGAATTTGGTTATATCCTGAGTATGCATCCATAAAAGATAAGAGTTCGTGCCCAGCTGTGCTGTCCACAAGCTGATCGATTCGGGGAAGTGGGAAGCAATCCTTCGGGCAGGCGTCATTTAAGTTGGAGAAGTCAATGCATGTTCGCCACTTCCCATTAGCTTTCTTCACTAGTACCGGGTTAGCGATCCACTCTGGGTAGATGGCTTCTCGTATGAAGTCATTGGCAAGTAGGTTCTTTACTTCTTCATCGAGGGCTGCTGATCGTTCTGCCCCCATACTTCTCTTTTTCTGTTTTACTGGCGCCTTGGTAGGATCGATGTTTAGTACGTGGCATGCTATGTCTGGGGAGACTCCAGTCATGTCAGCGTGCGTCCATGCAAATACATCCAAGTTGTGGCGGAGAAAATCAATGAGTTGTTCCTTCAATTCTGCTTTTAGTTGGGACCCGACTTTCAATAGTCTACTCGAGTCGTGTCTGTACACAGATACAAATTCCATAGCCTCTGCAGGCTCGGCGGTGGCCTCCTCCTCTTCGTCCCTGGGGTCTAATTCATTGAAAGGGTCACTAGTATATCGAAGAGGAGGGGCTTTCTTTAGTTGCTATGCTTCCAAATTTTTCGTGCAAAGGGTAGTCTCTTCACTCTTCCCTTTATCCTTCCTGCGGTTATTGCGAAGTTCAGCTACATAGCAATCTCGAGCGATGTCCTGGTCTCCCTCTACTTCCCCTATTCCATTGTCCATTGGAAATTTCATCTTCAGGCACCATGGGGCTAGGACAATTTGAAAGTCAGACAAGGCTGGTCTTCCTAGGAAGGCGTTGTAGGCCGAGTGGTTTTCTATCAGCACAAATGTTTGTTTCCGCACAACGGAGCGGGGATGACTTTCAATTTCAACAAAGAGGTCCAGTCGCCCGAGGGGCATCTTCGCATTTCCAGTGAAACCGTGTAGTGGTTTATTGCAGGGAAAAACATCCTTTATTGACAGCTTCATTTTGTCGAACACATGCTTGAATAGGATATTCACTGAGCTTACAGTGTCTACTAGAATTCGGAAAACTTCGGCTGGACCGAGCCGGGCAGAGATAACCATGGGATTTGTGTGAGGGTACTGCCTTCCCACCAGGTCACGCCTATTGAATGTGATGTCATCATTCTCTATCCGCTTCGGGTGATGTTCTTCTATAATAGAATTAACGCATTCTTCATTGTTTCTAAGTGACTTTCCGTACCTTTCCATCTCTGCCCAGCTTCCGTCGGCGATGTGTGGCCCTCCCGAGATGGTGTGGACCACTATCTTCTCTTGACTGGAGCCGCTGGTGTTGCGATTTCCTCTGCCTATTTCTGGGGAGGGTAACCTTGGGTTCTCATTGGCAGGAGCTGGAGTCCTGTTCTGACCTTTTACATAGCGTTCTAGTCTCCTTCTTCTGATGTGTTCTTCAATCAAGTCCCGGAGATGATGGAATTCATTGGTATCATGCCCATGGGATTCGTGGAAGCGGCAAAATTTTCCAGATTTAATTGCGTTATCTGATTCCTTCTTGTGCGGGGGGCGTTTGTATTTAACTTCGTCTTGAGTGGCCAGGAAGATGTTTTCGATCGTTTCATTCAAAGGGGTGTAAGCGTCAAATCTCGGTCCTGGTCGATATAGACGCTTTTCTCCCTTCTTGCCCCCAGCATTGTCTCTAGAATCATTTCTCCGAACGTCCTTTGCTACAGCGGGCGTGTTGCCGTGAGCTGCCTTATTTTGTTTCGCTGACTGCCCCTCAGTGGCAGCGTCTTCAAGCCTCATATATTTCCCAGCTTCATGGAAGAAATCAGGTAAAGTAGCTGGTTTTTCCTTTGTCAATCTTCTAGCAAATTTAGTATCCAGATGCACACCACTACAGAGGGCCATTAAGATAAGCTTCTCATCGGCATCTTGGAATGCGGCCGCTGCGGCATTGAATCGGGTTAGATATTACTGCACTTTCTCTTCAGGTTTCTGTTTGATACTGGATAAGGAATAAGCGTCCTTGGGTTGCTCCACATGAATGCGGAACTGGCTGATGAACTTTTCTTTCAACATCTCCCATGAGCTGATGGATCCTTGGGGTAGATGGCAGAACCAGGAGGTAGCTAGATCTGATAAGAATAGTGGAAAGCATTTGCACAGCACTCCTTCTGTTGCTCCGCTCATGAGCATATGCTGTGTGTATCTCTGTAAGTGTACAACGGGGTCAGAGGTTCCCTTGTAAGGTTCCATTATAGGCATTTTCCATTCTCGTGGGGTGATGGCAATTTCGATATTGCGGGCGAAAGGGCTGGTTAGCCTAGCGCCTATTCCTCGATCTCTTTGATCCCGTTGGACGCACTCTCTGAACAAGCGTGCCATCCTTTCATCAGAATTTGGAGCAGATAGAAATGAGTTCGGTTCTGCTCTGTGGGATTGATTCCGTCCAGATGACCTATAGGGATGGTATCGTCTATCATTCCTAATATTTTCCAGTGGCTGTCTTTGGTCTTCTGGGAGCATGCTAGGGTCGGCTACAGTTGGCCCTTGCCTTGATCTTCCCCTGCTGGGTTCTGTTTTAAGCACTTCCTCAGGTCCAACTTCGGGCTGGACTCTAGCTCGGCCCCGTTAATTGGTGTTTCCATGGTTCCTACCATGGTTGCTTCTGTCATTAGCTTCTTCGAAGAAGGAAGATCTTTGTCGCCTCCGAGATCCTCCAGACTGGGACTCACCCCATGATTCAGTGTTGCGGTTGGACTCTTCAGCATCCCTTAAGCGTGACATGAGTTGGTTCACCAAGGCTTCCTGTTGGGATGTGAAGCGGTTAGTCACTTCAGCTACAACCATGTCTAGATCCACCCTAGTAATTGCTGCCGGCTGTTCCGTGGCAGGGGTTGTCGGATTTGCCTGACCTCCATTTGGTACTGCTGTTGGAATGGGATGATTTACTTGATCTGTGACCACTGGATCTGGAATACTGCTAGTTGCGATGTTTTTTCCTTTGTTAACATCTTTCTTCTGCTTGGGAGGCATGTCTTCCAAGCAATGAGCGATGCTGTTAGGAAGAAGGTTAAGTGGGAGAAGCTGAAGTCTTGTGTTCAGCTCTCAATGAAAGCACCAAAAATGTTTGCACAAAAAATGGGCAAACACCTCCAAGTCGTATGATTTAGTCGATTTTCTGTTGTTCTTAGTGATTTGGATACTTTATGCAAATATGTAAAAAGCAGGGACTAAACTGTAAAAGACACACAGGTTTATAGTGGTTCGGCCAAAATGTGCCTACATCCACTTTTTATCTTATTCTCCTTTATAGTTCAGATTACAAGTACAAAGCTTTGATTACAAGTGCATGAAAGTTGTTTGAAAGTTCTGTTTGTTCTTTAGCTCTCCAACTTGTCCCCATTGTTGTACCCTTGCCCCTCTATTTATAGAGTGAGGTTGGGGGTAGGGGTCTTGGATGTATATAACTGCTGGTGGGCCTGGGCTGATGTAATCTGGCCTGGCAAAGGTTGGTTCGGTAGTGGTTGGTCCGGAGGAGAATGGTGGGTGTGAATTGATTCGGTAGTAGTTGGTCCGGTAGTAGTCGGTCCGGTGAGTGGTTGGTCCGGTAGTGGCTGGTCCGGTGAGTGGTTGGTCCGGTGAGTGGTTGGTCCGGTAGTGGCTGGTCCGGTGAGTGGTTGGTCCGGTAGTGGCTTCCTTGCCTCGATTTGGGAGCATTGGTCTGGTGATAATTTGCCCAACAGTATGGGTGATGACATCTTTATGCTTGGTTTTGTAATGTTCTACGTTATAAGATATTTAGGGTTGTTTGAAATTACATTATCATATTTACCTCCAGTATATACTAGGTTCTATGTGTATATTAGCTATGGATTTAGATATAGTCTAACCCGTTTATTATTTTGTATAATAATCGAGTCAGTCCGAGACATTTCAGGTTCAGGGTCGACGAGTCCAACTTGTGTTTACTGGGTATAGTGGAGGCTAGTTATACCGTTTAGTTGCATGTTGTTATATATGATGTACTTCATAGATGTATATTCTTGAGATGTATTTTGTATATTGTATATTATAAATTTTCGTTGCGATTCCAACTTTATGTTCTATATTCATATCTATATATTGTGTATTGTTCTATCCTGGAGGCACACTATTTATTGCTTTATACCGATACTATGTACATATAGGTGAGATATTTATTCGATGCTTAAATACAAACCAGTGTTAGACCAAGGGAATATTCACGTATGTATCCCATATTGCCTTATTCTCCATATAATCCGACAGTATTACGCTGTAGTATTCTTGGATAGTATGGGTATAGAGGCAAGGGTGCTACATAGGCCGTTCCTGCTAGACTGTTCCTACTAGGCTATTCCTGCTAGGCTTTCCTGCTAGAATGGTCCTGCTAGGAAGTTCTTGTTAGATTGATCTTACATTGTTGTTCCTGCTATGCAGTTCCTGCTATGCAGTTCCTACTAGGTTGTTCTTACTAGACAGTTCCTGCTAGGCAGATCTTGTGAGGTTGTTCCCAGCTTCCTCTATCTTGTCCGCCATTTCTATTATAAGTTTGGCTCTCCCGAGTTCTCCTCTCATTATTATCGGAAGCTTTGGTATTTACAGGAGTGGAAATGTATGGTGGTCACACTAGTAAATCGAGCAATTTCCATCTATAACTCGCTCAGTTCGGATATTTCCATATATACACAATACAATTAGAAATTTCCATACGTACTAGGATTTCATTCCATAAATGGCTTGTTTGGGTTTGGCTGGAGAAGTGTCTCTTGGTTCGGTGGATGCACGTGGACACTTGCTGGCTAGGTTCTCTCACTTCCTCCAATGGCTCGGCATCCCTGATTTCCCTTGGTTCGGTCTTCATATCATACATTTTGTTTGGAATCCATACCATGCTCACGTCCGGTATAACCTACTGAATAGGGAATCCTGTTAGATACCTTGGGTACTGAACAGGATTTCTTGTTCGGTACATGTGGTACTGAACCTGTTCGGTACCTGGGGTGCCGGACAGGTTTCCTGTTTGATACCTTGGGTACCGAACATGATCGGTTCATGGGTATCGAACAAAGCCTCTCTCTTTACTTCCTTACTTTGGAAATAGTTAGGAACTCAGCCGTTAGATTCCCTATCGGACCATTCCTCATGTTTCATAAAGATAATGTACTTGCGAGGAATCAAACTCCTGACCTCTCCATTGGAAGCTTGGTATCTAACCACTTGAGCTACACACGTTTCTATTTCATAACTCCTTCATAATTGAATGAAACTTGGACCAATAGCTTCGTATCATTTAGTAGAGTACTCTAATGCATCTGAATGTTCCATTTACCTAAAGTAGGTAGTAGCTCTCCAAGGTGGGGCCTGAGTCGGTTAGGTGGTGAATAAATTTTAAGATTATCATATCTTCCAATCTGTAGCTTGGATTAAGATGTAGTTTCAACCTAGGTGCATATCTTGACCTTATGAACATTTTTCAAGTGCTTTGACTATATTTTTTGACTATGCCAAATTTTTCCCTAGCACTTCACCTTCCCCTTATGATTACATGATGGTGTCTTTATTATGCACCTTCCAGCCATTTCTATGCTCCTTAACGACTTTTTGTAATCACCATGATGTGGGCGAAAATGGCCACAATATATTCACATTGAAAATAAACGTGAGAAATTAAATAAAGTAAATATATAATTTTATGACAAAAGTTTTATTTAAGAATTATTGATCTATTGGAAGAAAATCAAACTTAGGGTTATTTAAAAATTTATATAAATTCTGAAAATGAGAAATATTTTCTAATTAAGAATTTGAGTATTAAAGTGAATTTTATGATTAATATGTTTAAATAGATGTATAATGTTCATATTTATATTTAATTAAAGAAAATATGTATTTACTAATTTAAAGTTTATTTAAGATATTCAATTTAAATCTGGAATGATTATTATGTGATTCTGATGTTCTCATCTTTGTTATATTAAGATTGTATGTTGTGAATGATTTGCTATTAATATTGATTTGATTGTTATATATGTATGTGTATATATATATAAATTTGATTAATTTGACTTATTATACTTCCCTGATTTCTCATTTCCTTATATTAACTTGGATTATAAGAATGATTCATGGTTGATATTGAGTTGATTAGTGTTTTGATATAATATGGTGATGACTTACTTCAATATGGATTCATGATACTACTATATTTGGGATCTTTTTATGAAGATTTTAATTTTGTATGATAAGAAATCTGAATAAAGGGAGTTATAAAACCATTTGGTAAGGGACATTCAGTAATATTTCTTCGGTTATTCTTTAGAATTGTTATATATTATATTGTAGAGATTAAGTGTAGTTTATAATCAATAAATAAACGATTGAGTATCACGTAGTGGTATGGGATGCTATTGTGATATTTATTCGATAATTCAATGTAAGCAGATGGCAGTCATGTGATTGGAATTGTATTATGAGGTTGTACTTACGTGAGGTGATGCTCATAGGTGTGAGCAGGATAGGTGCCCTCGTCCTCTACTAATGACATACTCCTATCATTAGCGTTGGAGATACCAGATTAGATCAGCATCCACCTTAACGGATGATCTTGGGGTCGCGCCCTAGATCCACGACATCTTTATATTACAGGGTTGGGTGACCTATAGGGTAGATGCCTTATAGCCCCTTATGTCGCATAGGCCAACAATATGTTACCTATAAGGGCAAAGTAGGGTCATGACCAAGGCTATGAGTAGACGAGAAACTAGTGGATATGAGTCACGATGTCTATCGAGTTAATCGAAGATCGTAGGAGCAGATCTGGTTAGGTGACCTTGGGTTTCTAGAGAAGGTACACGGCCATCAGTCTTCCATCTAGTTTTGCATGAATGGTATATCGATGTATATTTATACACCTCACCTAAGTATAGATATGGGCTAGGCGACCCAGGGTTAGGCGACACATGGTTAAGTGACCTACATATTGATGTATATATGACTCTACTTGGGACTTTATGTTTGTCATATAGTCATTCCCTATCATGATTTATTCATATACGAGGAAATGAGATTATATCTGGATAGGTATCCAAAGTATAGTGGATTATTACACCTTTTATTGTATATGATTTCTTTGATATGCGGCCTGTGTTTATACTGATGTTGGTATTATATTACTCGAGATTGAGAGATATTTGGCATTGTTGTGATTTGATGTACTTCTATATGGGTGATGACATCTTTATGCATGGTTTCATGATATTTGGTGTTATGTGATGCATTTGTGATTGTCTATGGTATATTAATATATATCATGTATACATTACCACATATTTATCGACGTTATGGATGTTATCATATTATTATACCCTTGCATAAATTGAGTTACAAATGTATATTAACCCTTGATGTAGACATAGTCTGACCCGTGTGTTATTTACGTAATACTTAGGTCAGTTCGAGACATTGTAGGTACAGGAATAGTATGACCAGCTTATGTTGTTCTGGGCATAAAGGAGACTAGTATGTGGTATTATCGAACATCATCTGAGTACTATATAATTTCATGTATGTATATGCTTGTATTGTATATTGGACAAACCTTGTATATATTGTATTGTATATTATCGTTGCGATTCTGACTCTGTATTCTTTATTATTTAATGTATATTATGTATTGTTCTATCATGGAGACATACATGTTTATTGCTTTGTACTGTGACTGTGTACATTTATGGTGATTAGCATATGATATAAGATATGTATTGGTGTTAGTCTAAAAGGAATATTCATGTGTGTGCTCTATATCGTCTCATTCTCTATATTATCTGATAGTATTACTTAGTAGTACTCTTGGATAGTTTGGGTATAGAGGTGGGGGTGTTTACATTTGGTATTAGAGCAGGTTTAAAACAATACATTGTATACCGAGACACATGTTAGACCTTAGATGAGACTTAGAGTCCCTGTCCCTTTGGGTGTGTTGGGTAGTTTTCCTATAATAAGGGATAGTAGGAGTTATGATGATTGCTGGGGTAATCAACAAGGGATGTATTTTTTATTTTCTATAATTGAATTGGAAAAGAAGTTATGCTATTCTCAATAGTTTAAGAGATTAAGGGGTTTGGATATCCTTAGGTGAAATGGAAACAAAAAGAGCTAAGTAGAAAATACTAGGGAAGGGGACACCATCCACTTTTGGAATGTCTTGCCCTAATATCTAGAAGATGAAGCGATCAATCATACTACTGGATGATTAAGATATTATGTATGAGCATTGAGAATTGCATAAGACTATAGTTTCGTTGGTGTATACTTATGTTCAAGTTAACTAGTATGGTGCATGTTGGCATCATTTTATTTGAGTTAGTAGCAAGGATTATAGAGGATGGCCTACGCACGTACATGTGAATTGAAGTTACATGTCAATAGTAAGGATAATAAGTGCAGTCGAAAGAACAATTCGGTCAGAAGTGCTTAGAAAGTGGATTGATACATAGAAGGATAAGGACTGCACAAGATAGGTAAAGAGCATATGCTAACAAGAGGCATACAAAGTCGACGTCCGAGCATCTTGCTGTTTAGATGCATCATTGGATTAGTAGTTCGGAAAAGTACACAAAGTTATAGGGTATTTTCCGATTTTGGATGGAGTAGGAAAGTTAGCTTATGAAGCGAAGCTTCCTGAAGGGTTAGTGGAAGTTCACAATATTTTTCATGTGTTACACTTACGGAAGTATTTATATGATGCAACTACCGTGGTCGAGCCATGTCAATTAAGAGAAGTAAAAGTGGATAAGTGAGTCACTTGTTTGCTATGCACCTACTCGCATTATTAGGCATGGGATGAAGCGACTCTGCAATAAAATAATTAAATTGGTTAGAGTCCAGTAGGGAGATAACCTAGTTGAGAGTACATGAGAGCATGAGGAGAAGATTAGAGCTACCCATACAAATTCTTTTCTGGTACATTTACATTTTAAATAAATAAGTATAGGTCACTGGTGTTTTTAAGTTCTAGCTTGGTATACCTCATGTAATAACACTCACCTTAACGGCCCTGAATTTCGACCAAGTCCATTAGATTATGGGTCATTGGTTTAAGTTGTAATAACATAAGTATATTATAGTGCGATCAATATAAACTCACAGCGAAAATAGAAAATATAATGTAAAAGACGTATTGACTAAGCTACTACCTTAGAATATCATTCCTTGGATATTTAATTGTCTTGTCCACACTGAGCATGAATAAGAAGACTTCACCATCTATAGTTCCCGTCCTGCTCCAGTATCCAGTCCTTCTAATCCTAACCCATGGGTTGTTATCAGAAGGGGGTCAGAACAACGTTCTGATGATTGGAAAATTACATACTTTACCTATCTCATTAATTTCTGTCGATTGGTTTCCATTTAAGTGTTATGTCTATTATTTAGGGATAATTCGTTAAATCTTTTGTGCACATACGATATGTCTAACCCAACCTTCTCCAAGGTATAACTATATAAGTATATGCCTATCTATATATATGTCTAATCATTTCACTACCTAAAACCTCGGCCATTTAATACTTAAATAAGGAGGAGGCAGATCCTATAATGGCTACTTAATACCTTAACCCTCGAAGCGGGCCCTTCGCAACATAACCATTTGTCGATCGGTCCTAACTATAGAGACTGATGACACCTAGATAAGGCTTTATAATATTTGCCATATTACTAACACATCTCAACTCTATAACTTACCCTCAACTGTAGGCCAAAGGCCCTTCCCAATCACACGCAACTACCATCAATCATATCCTATCAATGTAAGAGATAATGTCCAAGCCACTTAATAATTTTTCAATTGGAACTAGGTAGACTTTGACCTTTTAATACCCACATTTTAGGTAGGTCACCATAATTTAATACATATCCCAAGGCGGACTCCTCTCTGGTACTGTCTAGCTGACATCGCTTGGAATCTCATCAGGCCGCTTAACATTACTTTATAGGAGAGGTAGACCCTATAATAGTTACTTAATAACTCAAAACCAAAGCGGACCCTTCCCGAGATATCCATTACCATGCATAACCTCTAACCCTAACCATTTAATACTTCCTAAATAGGGAGGAGGTGGACCCTATAATAGCTACTTAATACCTCCGTCCTAGAAGCAGGTACTACGTCCTATGCATATCCCTTCCCTATGGGTCCTATGGTTGGAGATGTCCTACATCAGTAGTAAGTATACAAAACTTCTGGTAGCCTCTAGGTTATGTAACTCTACTGACCTTGCATCTTAACCCACTAAACCGAACCAATCACCCAAAGCCTAAGTGTTGGGCTAAGCCCACTAATTCATGCTTATTCTAAACATATAATTGAAGCTATATAATTTTCTACTATGAAAATTATATTGCCTTCTACGTATAATATTAATACTAGTTTGCTGTTGTTATCCAGCCTTTTGACCAAGCCATGTTCGGATGAATCAAACCAGTCAAGCAAAAGTTCGGAGCGAAAATTGCTTAACTCGAATATCGAACAAAGTCACGAAGTAAAGCTATAAACTTGTCGAGCAGCTTTAAAGTATCGATTCACTTCAACCACAGGGCCAAAACCCAAGATGCACTCAAAGGCATTGATTGGCACTGATCCATGAAACCAACATTGCCTTGAATCGATCAACGATCCATACCACATGAAGTTGAAGCACTAACGAGCTAGTACAAGCTATGTGGCATGGTTCGCAAGCCATTGACAGTCCAAATGACTGATAAACGAATCAACTACTTTCGTTCCACTTTCAAACCAAAGTATTTACTCAGGTTCAAGCTCATATCAACACAACTTGACGTTAAAGATTGAGATGCAAGGCATATGAACAACATCGAAGAATAGGAGGAAGTTTTCCAACCAATCTCATGGATTGGAACCGATCCCTGAAACTCGATGATGTGGCCACGATCTTATCTACATAACTCCTTCCACTACAAAAAGGCTTGGTTTAGTGACAGATGCTAGTGACGGCTAAAAATGGCGGCCGTCGCTAGCCGTCGCCGGCCGTCACCAAACGCGGGTTATACAGGTTTGGCCGAGAGCAGTTTTCTTCCCTTCAGCTCTCACTTTCCCCAAATTTTCTGCCGAGCTTTCAATCCCCCGCCTTGAACCACCTCCTGTCGACGCCAACTGCCTCCAGAAGCCGTCGCCGCCCTCCGGTGCTGCTCCGTTCCCTCCCCTTCTTCGATTTCTTAATTTCTAGGTTAAATCTCTAAACCTTAATTTTTGAAAATAATTTGATTATTGGTTTGAATATGTTAGAATAATTGATATTAGATAATGGTAATAGTTTATTAGTTGATTTGGGGATAAAATTAAAACCCTTATTTAGAAAATTAGTTGATTATGGATTTGAAATAGATGATTAGTATGTATTAGTTGATGATAATGGTATGTTTGTTGATTTAGGGAAGTTAATAAGTGGTTTGATTGTCTAATTTGTAATTAAAACTTATGTAACGACCCGTAAATTTTAACTGTTTTAATAACGTAATTAGTTGAAATTTTGTGAAATTTTAACGATAAAATTTTGAAATAAAATTTTTATATTTGGAATGCGTCTAATTAATCATAGCAACTGGTAATTTTTCATCAGATAATTTGGAAGTTTATTCTCTAGTGTAATTTTATTCCAATTTATATCAGTTAAAATTGATGATAATAAAATGTTTTCCAAACCTGAATATTTTACATAGAAAAATTCTAATTCATCTTCTGACTAAGACGTCATTTTTCGTTTTTCAAAATTCGGACTTCTTTAGCTCCGTCGATCTTATTTTTCTGCGTTTTTGCTGCATTTTCCGTAGAAGAAAATTCGAATTTTTATAATTCAATCATACCATTGATATCTGTATACCATTTTAATTGTCTCGTCGTGCTGATCTCAGCAGTATATTCGTCTTTGTGTGTCGGAGTCCGGTGCGCTGCGAAATTGGTAAAATGATTTTCCGCCTCGATATTTGTTTTAAACCTTTTCGTTTTCTTTGTGACTATTCGTTACTGTTGCATTTATATCTTCTGAATTGAACTTTGTGCCTTTTGGTTCTCTTGACCATTTACTGTCCACTGTTAGAAACCAACAGTCAATAGCCACTTACTTTTATCATTCACTGAATTCAGAATTTCATGACCTTTACTTTTCCCATTTTCATTTATGTACCTAAGAATAAAAATAGAATATCTTGTTTTATATTTGTAGAACCACTGTTGAGAGCCTCCTTCTTGCAATAACCCAGATCTGGTTCGCTTCCCATCAAAATTTTGCTCGTCCCTTCAACATCACGTGTTCATCCTCCTCCTTGCTGAACTCACCACTAACCTCCTCCTTTCGGCCTTCACCAGCCTCACGCGAACCCACTCGCACCCAATAGCTGAGCCTTCATACCCTCTACCACCACCCCTCAAACCCCATCACCAGCAACCATGCCCGAACCACCAAAACTACTGAAGCCGCCCACAGCCTGCATCGAGCATCCAAACCCGAACCTCTCTTCCGCCCCTCCCATCGGCCTTGCGCCTAGCCTACCAGTCGCACCCCAAAACCCATGCAAGTGCCGAACTCCACTAACAACCAAACCCATCTCCCCTCACCTCTACTTTGCCATCCTCTTTCTACCATGCTCCTCCACGTCATCATGCCCTCCACCATGAAACCAGACCCACCTCAAAGCAACGCAAGTAGCCGAAGTTGCTCCACAGCCGTGTCCCTCCAGAGCAGCCACCGCCTCGGCCACCAAGCTCCTCCTCTCTTCCTCCTATTGCCAAGCGGCCCCAAGCGCCAACAAATGCACCGGCCAACATAGCCTGACACCTCAGTTTTCACGCACGCCTTCACTCGTTCGCCTGCATCTCCACCACAGCCCGATTTGCTTCCCCTCTTCATTCGCCAGTAAGCATTTATAAGTTGTTTATATAATTGTTTGGTATGTGCTGTGTTTGAATTAATGATATCTATTGTTTAAATATAGTTACAAAAGTATGTTTATATAATAAGATTTTTGTCATAGTATTCAATCTGTTGTATATATACTTATATCTTATAATTTTTAGTTATATATAGCTATGTGTTAGTTTATATTATTTTATGTAAGATTATATATATACCTATTGTTTAGGCGCAGGCATTTTAAGTAAAATATGTATATAGGCTTTGATTCTGACATATGTTATATTGGTTTACAAAAGTATATATGTATTGGCTCACATATCTAAAGTAGGATAAGTTTAAAGTATATAATATGTTATATATCTGTTTACACTTTTTCGGTTAATAAGATTCATAGGTATATGTAAAGATTTGTCATAACGGTGATTTATATTTATACTTTTTTTTAAAGAAAGTTGTACGTTTAGTTTGCTGGTCGTGTATGTATTTGAGAAACATGTACTATATATATATAGTGGATTTTCGTTTTTGGTTTTGAGTCTGCACATATACATATATATTGTTATGAGTTATTTAAGTATCATTTTATAATAAGCATATATATATATAAGTTATATATATATATCATTAATATAATCTGTAAAGTTTATAAGTTGTATGCATCTGCTTATATATTAGTTATATATAAGTATTGTTGATATCAAAGTATTTATTTCCAATTTTATTATGATTATATGTTTGATTTTAATATGAGTTTTAATTTAAATTAATGATTTGGAAATGCATATATATTTAAATTTAAATGTGTTTGAATTTAGAATAAGATGTAAATAGAGGTGTATATATATATAGTTACATATATATATGAGTTCATTATACAAATCTTCTTCATCGACCCAGTTCTGATTTATTTCGTCTATTCGTATTATCAGCTTGTCCGTCAAATTCGTACCAATCCAGCTTTGTTTCGGAATTCGTGCTTGGATCCGTAGCTCAGTTCATTTTCAAATTTCTCTAGCCTCGAAAGGTGAGCAATCACTCACGATTATTGTTCTTATATTTATTAAATTTAATTTCAATTGAAACAAAAATTGAAATATGCTGCAGTTAGTTATTTATATTGATATATATATATGCCATTATCTGTATCTGTTCACCTGTGACATCTGACATCACTATCTGTTAGTTATCACTGATGATATATGCCTGTTACTGTTGTTATATTATTATCATATCCGTTATCACTCTGCAAGTTCCCTGTTAATATAGAATTCACTATGGGTTGAAATGATACATACCCGAACGATCTGTAGAATAAGGGAAAATCGTTATGGGTTGAAATGATAAACCCAACCGATTTTCAGTTGAATTGAATTGGGATTTCGGGTTGAAAAGATATATACCCGAATATATTTTAAATTGTAGATTGAAATGATAAATATCTGTATCACTTGACCATAGGGTAGAAAATTTTATACAGACACCATTGGTCTATATATATAAATATTTTGAAAAATGATTTCTATTGTTTTGAAAAGAAATATATGGTTTTAATAAATATTGATTTTAAAGATTTATTAAAGTTGATTTGAATCAATATAAAAATATGTTTTGAGTATTTATGTAAAATTTATATTTTCAAATATAGAGTTTATAATGTTTCAGATTGAAAGATAAATTTGAAATTGATTTGGAATTCTTAATTATTTAATAATTATATGTAAATAAGTTTGATTCGTAATCTATTAAATTTGAAATCTTAAGATATGTTTTATAACTTGAATTTGTTTAAAAAGTGGCTTAAATGAATATTTCAAACTTATATAAATTGAAAAGGGATATTTTGTTTATATAAATTTGTAAATTGAAGTTGTATTTAGATGTATTGAAATGATTAAAGAAATATCTTAGAAACTAAATGTAATGAAATTAAATTTAGATATAAATGGAAGTATCAAATTTAGTTTTTGAAATGTGGAATATTTAAAGCTTTGAAATATATTGAAATTTAATGGTTTATTTTGTGGTTAAAATTTGTATTTGAAATTGATAATTTGAAATGGTCTATTTAGAAACTGAATCGAATTGAAATTGATGATTTGAGATTTGATTAAATTTGAATTTTGGAATCCGAGTTGAGTTGAATCGATTTGTGAATTTGTGGAAGCTATTTTATTGTATAAAGTATTTTTAAACTATATCTACAACTATTTATATTTTTATTTAAAAATTATTTTAATATAAACTATTTTATATAAATCATTTTCAAAATATATTATTTTATTATAAACTATTTTAACTTATAACTATTTTATATAAACTATTTTTATTTTATAAACTATTTTATTATATACACTAATTTTAATATCTAAACTGTTTAAGAGGAAAGTGTTAGGATTCCAAAATGTTATGATTTCAAGCTATGATTTCAAAGTGTTATGAATTTCAAGGTTTTGATTTCCAAAGGGTTTTGATTTTAAAAGACTTATGATTTCGAAAGCGATATAATTTTGGAAAGTGATATGATTTTGGAAATATATTTATTGGAAGAGAAATTGATATCGTATGGATATGGTTTTGAAATGGAAATGATATTTCGGTTTGAAATATAAACTATTTTGAAAGTTTACTAATTAATGACCATCGGTGTAATTAATACGTAGTTATTAAAGAGAACGGGATCGGATATGGACATACTCTCTGTCGATACCGAAACCACTTTAATAACTAATATACGCGGAGTGTTGATCCAGAACGAAGTGGATGGTTTTGATGAACGCATTGATTGAAGAAAGAGAACGATTTTGGATGACCCCTGACATGACTAAAACAGGAGCTCTGCCGGGCCATTGAGGTTCGCCACCTCTAGCGGACACACTTCTTCGTTACCATATCTATTACTTTTGTGATTCGATTTGGGTGCACCCCTCGATTATGGGAGTGTTGTTTCGCGGTGTTGGGGTAGTAGCTGCTATGCCCAACATCAGTCCGGATGACGCAACTACTAGTATCCTAGTTGGTATCGTCTCATGTACCTTGTCATACTGTTTATCCTATCGCGACCACTACGATTTGTTTTGTGTTATACCTATGAGGTACCCTCTGATAACCACTAGTTTACGGTGGGGCTTACGGTGCTGTATAGACTATGACATGGTAAAAATGTGTTAAGGGTGGAATGGGCCATGACTTAACGCTATTTTGATACCGTACTTTACTGATTAGGCATTATCTACTTAGCGTACACTATTACATAGTAGATATTTTAACGGACCCTTAAAAGATGGTTATCCCAAACATCCTTTGAGTTACTTATATTTCAGTTGATATTTCACTTGAGTTGGATTTATTGATATAAGAATGTTAATCCTGACTCGAGTGTTTTTTGTTTTGCTTCACGCTCGGGTCTGACTGAGTGATACAGTATTCGAGACTCACCTTTGGAGTTGGAGCTTCGCTTGGAGATCCAGCTATCTATCCAGCTTTCAGTTATTCAGTTGATTCCAGTGATGTATTCAGATTTTGTATTTGACTATTGTATTGAGATATCTATGTATTCGAGACCTCTGTTGTATCTTGTTTAACCCTGTTATATATATATAGTAGCTTCATGAACTACTATTCTTTTTTTTTCCGCTGCATTATTGTTTATTACTCTGTATCTGTGATATGTGATTATTTTATTTACTGTATATGCTGAGTTTTGCCAATTTAAATTAACAATCTATTGTTTTGAATTATTCAAGTCTGACATGTGTGGATTTATTGTCGATTTGAATGGTCCAAAATAGTGGGTCGTTACAGTTGGTATCAGAGCTCTGGTTTTAGGCAAAACTCCGCATATGTGGTAAATTTAATTACGGAATCACTTTCGTTCGAGCTTGAATCCCTTCTTCTTCGATTCGGTTTTCCTTTGAATTTTGGAACGTTCCCCTCGGTTCCAAAACCCATTCTTGTCTCTCCCTATTCGTATTCTTCTTGATTCTGGAGTATTCCATTACTCCACTTAGAATGATCTCTATAAGAAATCGACGGTCTCACCGATCTTTGAATAATTTGTAAAAGAGTGAAACTCTTGTACAACCAGCATTGATTCACCGAAGATTTTTGTATCCTCGGTTTACGATGCTGTTTTCTTTTGCTATACCCAAATTCTATCTCTTGTGATTTGATGTCGATTTGATTCAGAATTCCACATCGATTCGTCTTATCAACGCTATTGATAGGATTTCCAAATACTTGAACAGAGCAAACTGACACAATATTATTTTTCAAATATGGTAAATGAAATAAAATTGTATGATTATACTATAAATATATAAGTAAAATTTTCTGGAATTTAATAAGTTAATTAAATTGGTTGTTCGAAATGATAATATTTGATTATCATTTATTGTTCTAAATGAATTTATAAATATGGTTTATAAATTGATTTGGAATTTGAAATGAATTTAATTCAGAAATTTGAGAATTTAGTTTCCAGTGATTTCGAACTTTGGTTTTAAAATTTAAAGTATATATTATTGAAAGTATTTTCGAATAGAAATCGTTTTCAAAGAATTTTAAAATGTTGAAATCAGTGCTCTTCTCTTTGTCGCTGGAAAATAATTTCGGTGATGGCGGCCGCATCATCGACATTCATTTTCGAGTTTCGAAGTGGAGATACTATTCTGTAGCTTTGCTACGGTTTGCTTTGAAAAATATTTTGATTTGAATTTCTTCAGTATAATTTGATCTATATATATAGGTATCTTATTTTAAAATTTAATTTGATTTGATATATATATATATATTTCTCTAAATTGTTTAAAGTTAATCGGTACCTAATTCTTAAATTTTGTTAAAGGATGATTTTAATTATAAATAAAACCAAAATTTGGGATAAATATTTAAACTTGAATAATTGAATTGGGAAAATTTTATTTGTATATTGTTCAACTGCATTCTAATACAACTTACCTAAACCATTCAGAAGTTGAATATGTAATTGGATAATATATAATATAAATAAAATTTATAAATAAAATTTGAGTGGTTATAATAAATGTTATACACTTAAATTTTAATTATAAAATGTTAATAGAGATAAATAGAATAATAAGATAATTGAAAAAAATAAATTTTGTTTTGAAGGAATTAATAAATTGAAATTAGATCAACTTCTGGAAATACCTTGAATTTAAAATCAATTAATGAATATAAATTAATTTAAATTGAAATTTATATGGATTAAATTGAAATTTATATGGTTTAAATATATGTAATAAGATATATTAAGTGAAATAAACTTAATAATAATTTGGAATAAAAGAATTAAATTTGTTGAATAAAATATGAGTACAATAAATGATTATACAAATTGATGATTTAGAAATTGTTAATTGAGGATGACTAGATAACAAGATAATGAATTTAGAAATAGATAGATTGATTTAACTTAAGTGAACTCAAAGGGATTTAACCAAATTGTCAAATATTAATTAATTGAAATTGAAATTTATATGGTTTAAATTAATTGTTTTACTTGTATTCCAATCTATTTTCTTTCTGGTTGTTTCTATTCTCCTATCTCCTTCCTTTTCGGGGACGAAAAGTTTTGAGTGGGGGAGAGTGTAACGACCCGTAAATTTTAACTGTTTTAATAACGTAATTAGTTGAAATTTTGTGAAATTTTAAACGATAAAATTTTGAAATAAATTTTTTATATTTGGAATGCGTCTAATTAATCATAGCAACTAGTAAATTTTTATCAGATAATTTGGAAGTTTATTCTCGAGTGTAATTTTATTTCAATTTATATCAGTTAAAATTGATGATAATAAAATGTTTTTCAAACCTGAATATTTTTACATAGAAAAATTCTAATTCATCTTCTGACTAAGACGCCATTTTTTGTTTTTCAAAATTTGGACTTCTTTAGCTCCGTCGATCTTATTTTTCTGCGTTTTTGCTGCATTTTCCGTAGAAGAAAATTCGAATTTTTATAATTCAATCATACCACTGATATATGTATACCATTTTAATTGTCTCGTCGTGCTGATCTCAGCAGTATATTCGTCTTTGTGTGTCGGAGTCCGGTGCGCTGCGAAATTGGTAAAATGATTTTCCGCCTCGATATTTGTTTTAAACCTTTTCGTTTTCTTTGTGACTATTCGTTACTGTTGCATTTATATCTTCTGAATTGAACTTCGTGCCTTTTGGTTCTTTTGACCATTTAATGTCCACTGTCAGAAACCAACAGTCAATAGCCACTTACTTTTATCATTCACTGAATTCAGAATTTCATGACCTTTACTTTTCCCATTTTCATTTCTGTACCTAAGAATAAAAATAGAATATCTTGTTTTATATTTGGAGAACCACTGTTGAGAGCCTCCTTCTTGCAATAACCCAGATCTGGTTCACTGCCCATCAAAATTTTGCTCGTCTCTTCAACATCGCGTGTTCATCCTCCTCCTTGCTGAACTCACCACTAACCTCCTCCTTTCGGCCTTCACCAGCCTCACGCGAACCCACTCGCACCCAATAGCCGAGCCTTCATACCCTCTACTGCCACCCCTCAAACCCCATCACCAACAACCATGGCCGAACCACCAAAGATGCCGAAACCGCTCACAGCCTGCACCGAGCATCCAAACCCGAACCTCTCTTCCGCCCCTCCCATCGGCCTTACGCCTAGCCTGCTACTCGCACCCCAAAACCCATGCAAGTGCCGAACTCCACTAACAACCAAACCCATCTCCCCTCACCTCTACTTCGCCATCCTCTTTCTACCATGCTCCTCCACGTCATCATGCCCTCCACCATGAAACCAGACCCACCTCAAAGCAACGCAAGTAGCCGAAGTCGCTCCACAGCCGTGTCCCTCCAGAGCAGCCACCGCCTCGGCCACCAAGCTCCTCCTCTCTTCCTCCTATTGCCAAGCGGCCCCAAGCGCCAACAAATGCACCAGCCAACATAGCCTGACACCTCAGTTTTCACGCACGCCTTCACTCGTTCGCCTGCATCTCCACCACAGCCCGATTTGCTTCCCCTCTTTGTCATTCGCCAGTAAGCATTTATAAGTTGTTTATATAATTGTTTGGTATGTGCTGTGTTTGAATTGATGATATCTATTGTTTAAATATAGTTACAAAAGTATGTTTATATAATAAGATTTTTGTTATAGTATTCAATCTGTTGTATATATACTTATATCTTATAATTGTTAGTTATATATAGCTATGTGTTAGTTTATATTATTTTATGTAAGATTATATATATACCTATTGTTTAGGCGCAGGCATTTTAAGTAAAATATGTATATAGGCTTTGATTCTGACATATGTTATATTGGTTTACAAAAGTATATATGCATTGGCTCACATATCTAAAGTAGGATAAGTTTAAAGTATATAATATGTTATATATCTGTTTACACTTTTTCGGTTAATAAGATTCATAGGTATATGTAAAGATTTGTCATAACGGTGATTTATATTTATACTTTTTTTTAAAGAAAGTTGTACGTTTAGTTTGCTGGTCGTGTATGTATTTGAGAAACATGTACTATATATATATATAGTGGATTTTCGTTTTTGGTTTTGAGTCTGCACATATACATATATATTGTTATGAGTTATTTAAGTATCGTTTTATAATAAGCATATATATATATATAAGTTATATATATATATCATTAATATAATCTGTAAAGTTTATAAGTTGTATGCATTTGCTTATATATTAGTTATATATAAGTATTGTTGATATCAAAGTATTTATTTCCAGTTTTATTATGATTATATGTTTGATTTTAATATGAGTTTTAATTTAAATTAATGATTTGGAAATGCATATATATTTAAATTTAAATGTGTTTGAATTTAGAATAAGATGTAAATAGATATATATATATATATATATATATATATATATATATATAGTTACATATATATATGAGTTCATTATACAAATCTTCTTCATCGACCCAATTCTGATTTATTTCGTCTATTCGTATTATCAGCTTGTCCGTCAAATTCGTACCAATCCAGCTTTGTTTCGGAATTCATGCTTGGATTCGTAGCTCAGTTCATTTTCAAATTTCTCTAGCCTCGAAAGGTGAGCAATCACTCACGATTAATGTTCTTATATTTATTAAATTTAATTTCAATTGAAACGAAAATTGAAATATGCTGCAGTTAGTTATTTATATTGATATATATATATATGCCATTATCTGTATCTGTTCACCTATGACATCAGACATCACTATCTGTTATTTATCACTGATGATATATGCCTGTTACTGTTGTTATATTATTATCATATCCGTTATCACTCTGCAAGTTCCCTGTTAATATAGAATTCGCTATGGGTTGAAATGATACATACCCGAACGATCTGTAGAATAAGGGAAAATCGTTATGGGTTGAAATGATAAACCCAAGCGATTTTCAATTGAATTGAATTTGGGATTTCGGGTTGAAAAGATATATACTCGAATATATTTTAAATTGTAGATTGAAATGATAAATATCTGTATCACTTGACCATAGGGTAGAAAATTTTATACAGACACCATTGGTCTATATATATAAATATTTTGAAAAATGATTTCTATTGTTTTGAAAAGAAATATATGGTTTTAATAAATATTGATTTTAAAGATTTATTAAAGTTGATTTGAATCAATATAAAAATATGTTTTGAGTATTTATGTAAAATTTATATTTTCAAATATAGAGTTTATAATGTTTCAGGTTGAAAGATAAATTTGAAATTGATTTGGAATTCTTAATTATTTAATAATTATACGGAAATAAGTTTGATTCGTAATCTATTAAATTTGAAATCTTAAGATATGTTTTATAACTTGAATTTGATTAAAAAGTGGCTTAAATGAATATTTCAAACTTATATAAATTGAAAAGGGATATTTTGTTTATATAAATTTGTAAATTGAAGTTGTATTTAGATGTATTGAAATGATTAAAGAAATATCTCAGAAACTAAATGTAATGAAATTAAATTTAGATATAAATGGAAGTATCAAATTTAGTTTTTGAAATGTGAAATATTTAAAGCTTTGAAATATATTGAAATTTAATGGTTTATTTTGTGGTTAAAATTTGTATTTGAAATTGATAATTTGAAATGGTCTATTTAGAAACTGAATCGAATTGAAATTGATGATTTGAGATTTGATTAAATTTGAATTTTGGAATCCGAGTTGAGTTGAATCGATTTGTGAATTTGTGGAAGCTATTTTATTGTATAAAGTATTTTTAAACTATATCTATAACTATTTATATTTTTATTTAAAAATTATTTTAATATAAACTATTTTATATAAATCATTTTCAAAATATATTATTTTATTATAAATTATTTTAACTTATAACTATTTTATATAAACTATTTTTATTTTATAAACTATTTTATTATATACACTAATTTTAATATCTAAACCGTTTAAGAGGAAAGTGTTAGGATTCCAAAATGTTATGATTTCAAGCTATGATTTCAAAGTGTTATGAATTTCAAGGTTTTGATTTCCAAAGGGTTTTGATTTTAAAAGACTTATGATTTCGAAAGCGATATAATTTTGGAAAGTGATTTATTGGAAGAGAAATTGATATCGTATGGATATGGTTTTGAAATGGCAATGATATTTCGGTTTGAATTATAAACTATTTTGAAAGTTTACTAATTAATGACCATCGATGTAATTAATACGTAGTTATTAAAGAGACCGGGATCGGATATGGACATACTCTCTGTCGATACCGAACCACTTTAATAACTAATATACGCGGAGTGTTGATCCAGAACGAAGTGGATGGTTTTGATGAACGCATTGACTGAAGAAAGAGAACGATTTTGGATGACCCCTGACATGACTAAAATAGGAGCCCTGCCGGGCCATTGAGGTTCGCCACCTCTAGCGGACACACTTCTTCGTTACCATATCTATTACTTTTGTGGTTCGATTTGGGTGCACCTCTCGATTATGGGAGTGTTGTTTCGCGGTGTTGGGGTAGTAGCTGATATGCCCAACATCAGTCCGGATGACGCAACTACTAGTATCCTAGTTGGTATCGCCTCATGTACCTTGTCATACTGTTTATCCTATCGCGACCACTATGATTTGTTTTGTGTTATACCTATGAGGTACCCTCTGATAACCACTAGTTTACGGTGGGGCTTACGGTGCTGTATAGACTATGACATGGTAAAAATGTGTTAAGGGTGGAATGGGCCATGACTTAACGCTATTTTGATATCGTACTTTACTGATTAGGCATTATCTACTTAGCGTACACTATTACATAGTAGATAGTTTAACGGACCCTTAAAGGATGGTTATCCCAAACATCCTTTGAGTTACTTGTATTTCAGTTGATATTTCACTTGAGTTGGATTTATTGATATAAGAATGTTAATCCTGACTCGAGTGTTTTTTGTTTTGCTTCACGCTCGGGTCAGACTGAGTGATACAGTATTCGAGACTCACCTTTGGAGTTGGAGCTTCGCTTGGAGATCCAGCTATCTATCCAGCTTTCAGTTATTCGGTTGATTCCAATGATGTATTCAGATTTTGTATTTGACTATTGTATTGAGATATCTATGTATTCGAGACCTCTGTTGTATCTTGTTTAACCCTGTTATATATATATATATATAGTAGCTTCATGAACTACTATTCTTTTTTTTCCGCTGCATTATTGTTTATTACTCTATATCCGTGATCTGTGATTATTTTATTTACTGTATATGCTGAGTTTTGCCAATTTAAATTAATAATCTATTGTTTTGAATTATTCAAGTCTGACATGTGTGGATTTATTGTCGATTTGAATGGTCCAAAATAGTGGGTCGTTACAACTTAGGGTTTATTTATAATCCAAAAATTAGTGTATAATTACTGATTGATATGCTAATGGATATATAAGTTTACGCGAATATTTGTTATAGTTAATTAGAACAATGTTTGTTATAGTTTGCGCAAAAATTAGTGTACAATTATTGATTAATATGCTGCTAGATTGGTACAGTTAAACATAAGTAATATTTTTTTTATTTAATTAGCATGTGTACATTATAAGTATTAGTTGTTAGTATAAAATAAAATTAATATAGTTTATTACAAGTGCTAACATCTAATTTTCGTTTACAAAATCGATAAAAAAAATTAAATTGTTAACTGAATTTTAAAATACTTAAATGGTTGAATGAATTATATAATTTTGAATTGAGCATAACAACAACAAATATTATACTGAAATCAATTTTTGTAAAAATTAAGAAACGAATATAACAACAATAAATATTCTACTAAAATCGATTTTGTAAAAAATGAAGAAATGAATATAATACCATTAAATATTTTGCTAAAATTGATTTTCTAATAAAATTAGAAATGAATATAACAAATAATATTGTACTAAAATCGATTTTGTAAAAAAATTAAGAAACAAATATAACAACAGCAAATATTCTGCTAAAATCGATTCTATAAAAAAATGAAGTAATGAATTTAAGAACATTAAATATTCTACTAAAATCGATTTTTTGAAAAAAAATTAGGAAATGAATATAACAACAACAAATATTATGCTAAAATCGATTTTGTAAAGAAATTAAGAAATGAATATAAGAACAAATATTGTACTAAAACTGATTTTCCAAAAAATTGATAAATAAATATAACAAGAATAAATATTTTACCCAAATCGATTTTAAGAAAAATTTGAAATGAATATAATGTTGATTTGAAAATAAACATTAAATAATATTTCAACAAATAATTGATGCTAAAAAATTAAAGCCTTTAGTCTCAAAAGTTTTTAATTTAGTTTAGAAAATACAACGACAAAAATACACCCCTTTGATGCAAAGTTATGCGTAGAAGAGAAGTGAAGTGCTGTCGAAATTAGACAAAAGTGTGGTGTGTGAAGCCTTTAGTCCTAAATGGCTTTACTTTATTTTAGAAAATACAACAACAATATACAATTTGAGTGCAAGTTATGCGTAGAAGAGAAGTGAACTGAAGTGCTGTCAAAATTACTAACATATATTTTCAAATCAGGAAAAAGGATGAGGAAAAAGTGAATATTTTTACCAATCACCGGAATAAAAGGATGAGAAAAAATTATAGGGACACTCTGTCTAAGGCTAAAAATGTAGGTAAAACCCAATTGGATGGGCTCTGATGTGTGGGCTGAGTATCACCGGCTCTGGGATACTCCAGAAGTGAAAGTAAGTTATATACTTTTGCATTGTTGTTAAATATTTTTAAATTTCGTATGTTAGTTGCAGTAATTTAGTTAATCGTGTATCTAAATTTGTAGGAATTATCTGTCCAGAACCGTGCAAATAGGAATAAAAATCCCGCTATGCACCGTGGCGGCTCCAAATCCTTCCAAGAACACAAGAGAGAGTTGGTTAATTTATAAATTATGTTTATAAAAATCTAAAAAGTTGTTTAATCATATTTGTAACATTGTTTATTCATATGTATATATTTTCAGGCAGCGAGGTACAATCGCGAGCCTACTATGGCTGAGGTGTTCATGGCCACGCATGTCGTTGATCAAACAGATGAGGAAGGTAACGTATCATATGAGTGGACGAACGATAAATCTAGATTTGTAATAGTAAACATGCGTATCCTTAATGACAATGTTTCATATCCCTTCATTTCACATTTCATAAACTTTAAATTGAATATTTATGTGTCAAACTATTGTTCGTAATCGCAGGAGAGATATGATCCAGAGCGGGCATGAGTAGCGTAGTCCACCGGCCGGGCAGAGTTAACGTTTGAGGAGTCAAACCGTATTTGGGATGCTATTATTGATATGCCTTCGCGAAATAGGCGGTACAATTATGGAAATCAGGAGGTAAACTTCTTCATTTACTAATATATTAATTTACACAATCAAATGAATTTAAACTTAAGTGAACAAATTGTAAATTGAATAAAGAACTTGAATAATTGAAATAAACAAATTGCAACCAATGTATAACAGTTAATTATAAATATTAGTCGCATAATTAATCAACATTTTTGTTCATACTATTTATAATGTTCATAAATTATAACTAGATATCAACTATTTCACAGGCGTTATTGTCCCAGAGGGCTTACAGGAGATCCCAAGCCGAGGAGGAGATTGCTCAAATGAAAAAATAGCTGGATGAGATAAACGATTGGAGGAAGAGCGCATTGGCGCACCAACTAGACGAGCATATTGCAGCCTACTTGGCACAGCATGGGACGATGCCTGGAGAGGACGGGTCGGGCGACGACGATGAGTAGGTATGCTTGTGTTTCTGTCGGATTTTCATCATCTTGTTTTGCAATCATGTGACATTTGTGTATATATTTGATACATGTTCGTTAGTTGTTGTGTTTGATGGGTTAGTGGACATTTGTATATACATGTGATTGATGGATAGTATTTGTACATATGGTTACATTGTTTGATGGATTTGGAATGTTCTGTTTGATTGGTATGATATATTTATATGGTGGTGATGAAATGTCTATGTAAACTTATATGTTGCGTTATATATATGATTATTTGATTATATGATGGATGGAGTGGTATTAGTTGTGAAATTGAATGTATATATGTTGGAAAGAGATATGAATTTAGTCGCGTGGTTGGATGGATTGAATGGCAGAATTGGTTCAGAAAATTTGTCCCAAGTTAGCGACGGCCAAATGACCCAGATTAGCGACGGCTAACTGGTTCAGGTTAGCGACGGCTAGTGACGACTTGAGGTGTCATCTCTATGATAACTGATTTTCCTCGTGTCCAACAAGACGTCGCTAACCGTCGCTATTTTGGTGATGGAGCCGTCGCTAAAGCCGTCGCTTTACTATGTGGCTGCAGGCTAAATAGCGACGGCTAGTGACGGCCGACGACGGCCTTGAACGCCTTTTGTCGTCGCTAAAGCCGCCTTGTTTCGTAGTGTTCTGGACGTAGGGAACATGGACACTACCAAAAAAGATCAATTTAAAACGGCAGTAAAATGTTGCAAAAATTTGTTGTAACACTTTACAAGTGTTGTGGATTTGTATGTTGTGGATTATTGAACAGTCATTGCATCCACACCTGCTATGTGAGCTTCTGACTTAGCTCGGGCAACTAGATAGGTTGTGTTTCAAATTGCCTATTTGAAACACATATTGTGTGTTTTAGATTGATAAATTGAAACATTCGGTGGATGTTGCAAATTAACAAATTAAAGCACATACAGAGTGTTTCAAATTGACAATCTACAACACTTAACGGGTGTTTTAAATTGATTATCAGCAACACTTATTGGAATGTTCAAATTGACAATCAACACACCTACTACATGTTGATAATTTGAAGTGAGTGTTTCAAACTGACAATCTGTAACACTCATTGGATGTTTCAATTGAAAATCCACAACACTAACGGGGAGTTCTGAACTTGAGTTTAAAACAAAAGTAATTTTTTCTTGTCAGATTAGAAATATATATAGACTACATTATCTATACATGGGCAATATATAAACAACACATAAACAATATATAGCAATATGTATCATAACTCTGCATTCAAATGGAAAATTAAACAGCATAACAAATACCCTTTAGAGTATCTCAAATCCAACACATACAGAGGTAATGTAGCAGTAGTCATCATTGTGATTATTAGTAGGTCCAGAAACATCTTAAGTATCAAAAAATGTTTCTTCCGCGGTTCCTAATAAATCTATTCTAGGCCTCAGCTCAGTATCAGGTTGATCAGTTTCTACTTCGGTTGAAACAAAAGCTATATATTTCCCTTTTGGTGCTACATTATGTGTGTGTGGAAAAAAAAACATATACCTACAAAATCAAATTATCAAATAATAGTAAGTAGAGAACAAGAATAATAATGAACATGAATATATACTAGTCAGATTGAATGCATGTCATTGATTCTACGTAAAGCTATCCAGAACAAACAAAAACCATAACACCTCACTTACATATACAATAACATATTGGGTGAATACCTTCATTCTTTTGATTGTGTCAATTGCAGGCTGACCCAAGTACTTGTCATATCTGTGAAGTGCTAATGCATGGCAAATGAACTCAACTACGCTCTCCTCGAACTCATATTTACTGCACCATAACACTATCAACTTCTACCAAATAGAAACAAATTGCATATAATCAAATAAAAAGCTATTAATAAAATAAAATAGAAGGTACTCACGAAATAATTTCTCTTGCAGTAATGGTATCGTGCTCATTTTAGGATCATTATCTTCATACTCTTGTACATAGATAAAAAATTTTTATTGTTTGCCTATTTTCAAACAGTCCCATCAATGCGGATTCTAATGCTTCCACATCTGTTGGCGGTACTCTATGTATCTGATAAGTGATAACATGCATATACATCAGTTTGAAAAGAACACAGTCAAACTGAAGATTAGTTATATTACGAGATTTCTTAGTATCTTTCATTCTTTGTAGACGAAGCTATACCATTAATAACCATAAAATTCATTTATGCAGTCACATTCGTGTGGATCAGTACTTGAATCAGTTCACCCTTTGCCATTGTAAACTACAAAATCAAATGGTTAAATATAACAAAATGCACTCTTCCTTTTTTTAATAAAATCAAATTAGAAATCTGGAAGAAGATGAAAAACCAAAATCTCTGCTACCTTCTCATCATATGTCTAAGCATAATTCTTTGTGATGCAGAAAATAATGGGTTTGTACACAAAAGTGGTGGAAAATTCATTGTCAATGGGAAAAACTTCAACTCTAATGGTTTCAATGCGTACTGGATGATGCTTGTGGCTTCTGTAATAAGAAAACAAGACCATAGCGTTGCCTCGGTAATGCAGCAAGCTTCAAAGCATGGACTTACAGTAGGAAGAACTTGGGCTTTTAGCGATGGTGGTTCTTCTCCTTTGGATATTTCTCCAGGCAACTACAATGAAAATATATATACATAATTGCTGCGTTTCTTTGTTATTGTTCACTGAATATTTCTTCTAAAACAAGACTTTGAACGTGCAGGTATTGGACATAGTTATAGCTGAGGCGCAGAAGAATGGTATCTGTCTGTTCTTAGCATGGTTAATAACTATGCAGCTTTTGGTGGTAGAAAACAATAAGTTCAATAGGCAAAAGAGGGAGGCCGAAACATCAATTCTCAAGATGACTTTTGCACAAACAAGCAAGTATGCTAGATTTCTAATAATACTTTTCAGTCTATGGATTTTAACTGAAAATAGATGTAGAAATAAGTGTTATATTGGTTTGAAATCAAAAGGGTCAAACGCAAATGTTCTCTCAACTAACTGATACTTATAGTTGATCAACTTCTATATTTTTTGGATTTTTAGTTTGAGAGGCTGTGAAACTGTATAATAACAATGTAATAAACAAGGGAATCTTAGTCATTAATTTTCTAACAGAAAATGATAGAAAAACGATCATGTTCAACAATATTGATCTTTAAACAGTTTGTCTTTAGCATTTACTAAATGTAATTGATAAACTTGCCAATGACCACTGATAAAAGTTGCAACAAATGTCAGGTTCACAAAAGATTATTACTACTAGCTAGGCCAATGAATTCGGGTGCAGGTTTGAAGGATCAAGTGTCCAGACCAGTTAGATTTCCTACAAAATTAATGCTAGTCACACATTGATACTACATCAAAGTATTTAAAGAAACCTTTGGTTATTGCAGAGTTTGGAAAATCATTGAAAAATTCAGGAGTTTCTCAACGAAATACATTAATATCAGAAGTATACGACAGTATTTACAACTTAGCTAAAGCTGGAGGTGTTTTCCATGGTGGATTGGTATGGCAGCTTTTAGGAGGAATGTATAACATGCTACACATACATAAAAACATTTACAGATCAAATGTTATTTCTTGAGCACTCAATAATAATGGAGAATGAACAAAACTGTGTTTGTTGTGGAGATTCTGAAACAAAATCTCAACATAGATTACCAAAACCATGTCAATATAATTAATGAATAAAAATAAATTTGAAATAAACTAATAAACATCCAATATATTTTGATACAAGTTGAAATAAATCACTACTAAATATTTGTGTCTATACCTTAAAGAGTCAAGACATCAAACGAGAATGACTAATTAATGTTCTCAACATAGGTATAATAGTGCCTATGCTTTGCTTATGTTCTGAAATATACTTCGGTTATGATGGGTTCCTATCTGGAATTATCTTTTACGGTTACACTTGCCTTTGGGCCTTGAACTGCAGCCCACTTGTATTATATTTCTTCGTATATCACTTGTATAAATACAATAGCATACTGATGTACAATAATGAGAAATTCATTCTGAATAAAGGAGAAGCATAATTACAATATTTCAAATTATCTTTTATGGTATCAGAGCCACCATTGCCAAACGGCAGATTTTTCTTTTCGAGAAGTTGATTTCTCCCCTCAGAATATTATCATCATAGGGGAGGCTACCCTTCTCAAGATTATTGCAGTGATTGTGTTCATCAGTTCTTACTTCCCATCGTGCCATCCTAGAGGCAGATCAGATTCAAGATCCTCACTTCTACCTCTGGTTGCACTTTTCCGACTCAGCCATCTGAAGGTACATTAGTTCCTGTACACATATTACTGTTTTTCGATAAAACAGTAATACATATAGCATTTTACTTCCCTGCACCTTCTTCTCTATCATTTTTGGGACATTGCTTGGCTACCAGAATCTGTTTCTTGATCAAGAAATCAGATTCTCCAAATTCTTGATCCACCATGGCCCTCAAAGAAGAGGATGTTACTTCAGCAAACATCGGCAACAGATCCAAGGATAATCAAAAATCCGAATCTGTCTTGATCAGACCTAAGAATCAAGCAATAAACACACCATTAGATGAAGACAATTATATCACATGGAAATATCAAGTAGAAATTGCTTTGAGAGGGTATGATCTACAAGATTATGTCAAAGGAACCAAGGTGATTCCATCAGTTAACATCACCGACGATAAAGGCAATACAGTTAGCAATCCAGAATATATTTTATATCAGAAACAAGATAACTTGCTTGCATCTTGGCTCCTATCTTCTATCAGTCAAACCCTATTGTCACAACTTGTTGGATGTTACACGTCATATGAAATATGGTCATCCATTGAAAGAATTTTCAACTCCCAGTCAGCAACAAGAATCATGCACTATAGAAGAGAATTACAAAATACAAGAAAGACTGATATGAGCATGAGAGAATACCTTGCCAAAATCAAGAATCTGTGTGACAGATTAAAGGCAGTTGGCCATAATGTTTCAAACAGTGAACAGATTCTCATTATTACCAATGGCCTTGATCAAGAGTATGAATCTCTGGTGACTTTCATTGCCACACAACCACCCCTACCTGATCTTGACTATGTCTACTCAGCCCTTCTTGCACATGAAGGTAGAGTAGAGCAAAGAAGACTTATGCAAGAAGATTATTCAGAAAATTATGTTTCAACAACAAAGAACAAAAGTCGGAAAAATAGTCAGAACAACCAGAATCCAAGAGGAGGTTACAGTCAAAGGGGCAGGGGTAGAGGAAGGTTTTCAAACAACAATAGAGTCAAATGCCAAATTTGTGAGAAATTTGGTCACATGGCAAATAAGTGCTACTTCAGATTCAAAGAGGATTACAACCCATCACAACAGACACAATCAAGCAGGCAACCAACAGTAAATATGGCACAAACCAATCATCAATCAAGAAATAATTCAAATAACTCAACAGATGATGCTGCCAAGACTGATGACATCAACACAGAGAATTGGTTTCCAGACTCAGGAGCTACAAATCATATTACCAACAACTTACAAAATCTCAATTTGGGGAACAAAAGCTATAATGGTAAGAATTTAGTTTCTGTGGGTAATGGTGAAACTGCAAATATATCACATGTGGGGACAGGCACTATACAAGGTACAAGGCTGCTCTATCTTAATAACTTATCAAGAGTGCCAAGTATCAAAAAGAATTTAATAAGTGTCACAATTTGCTAAAGAAAATCATGTATATTTTGAGTTTCACCATAAATTCTGTCTAGTCAGAGATATGCTAAGTAAAGACATATTATTACAGGGTAAACTGGAACAGGGTCTGTACAAGTTCAGCCATATGAGAACAAAGAATATCTGTAATAATGCTGTCTGGTGTAATAATGCTAGTTTGAATCATAATAAGTGTGACAGTGTATTTCATATGTGGCATTGCAAATTAGGACATCCTAGCTATGATGTAGTAAAACAAGTGTTGAATGAGAATAAAATTTATTTCTCACCTTTGCACAATTTATCAATATGCACACACTATCAAATTGGTAAAAGTCACAAATTACCTTTTCGATATTCTGAAACTATCTATGAAAAGCCACTTGAGCTTGTGGCAGCTGACTTGTAGGGACCATCACCATATAACTCAACAAAGGGGGACAGGTATTATCTATCACTTGTTGATGCACATACTAGATATACATGGATATATTTTTTAAAGGCAAAATCAGATACATGCAGTGCTATGAAACATTTCATCACTTGTGCTAAAAAACAACATAATAGCAGTGTGAAGATTGTACAAACAGATGGTGGGGGTGAATTCAAACCCCTAAAGGAGTTTTTCAGTACAAAAGGGATTGTGCATAGGACTACATGCCCCCATACATCTGAACAAAATGGTTTGGTTGAGAAAACATAGGCACATTGTGGAGACAGGATTAACACTTTTGTCTCAAGCAAGTCTACCAATGAGATACTGGAGAGAGGCATTTGCCACAGCAGTACATCTCATTAATAGAATGCCAACCAAAGTGTTAAACCATGTGTGTCCTTTTGAGAAATTATTTGGTGTTAAACCAAATTATGAATATTTGAGAACTTTTGGGTGCTTGTGTTTTCCCTGCCTCAGACCATACAATAAACATAAATTAAGCCTAAGGTCTAGTCAATGCACCTTTTTAGGATATGCACATAATCAAAAAGGGTACATATGTCTAGACAATCAAGGCAGAGTTTATATTTCAAGGCATGTTGTTTTTAATGAAAATGTTTTTTCTTTTGCAGTAAAGGAAAAGCACATGCAAGGAACTAATGTAAACAAAGCAAGCACTAGTCACATATCAGACTTGTCAGAATGGTTAAGTGCAGAAGTTCAATCAGACAGAGAACCAACGAGGAATGAGCTTAATGATCATTCTGAGCAAATAATAACAAGCAGTCCTCAACATGATGAACAACAAGAATCAAACACATAACAAGATCATATCAGCAGAGAATCAACAGACGAAACTTCTGATGAGCATACTGAGGTTCATTGTGAACCACAGCCAACTACTATTCAGCATCCCATGATCACTAGATCAAAGAGTGGGATTTATAAACCCAAAGTATTAAACACCCAACTCAATGAGGTGGAACCAACATCATATGAACAGGCAGTAAAAGACAGAAGATGGAGAAAAGCCATGGATGAAGAGTATAATGCTCTAGTTAAAAATAAAACATGGACACTTGCTGATTTACCAAGGCATAAAAATGTTGTAGGAAGCAAATGGACATACAAAATCAAAAGAGATGCTAATGGTAAGATCACTAAATACAAGGCTAGACTTGTAGCAAAAGGTTATACCCAGCAGTTTGGATTTGACTTCAATGAAACCTTTTCTCCATCATTAAGCCAGCAACAGTAAGGATAATTCTAACCATTGCTTTGCATAAAAACTGGAGAATAAGGCAATTAGATGTGCATAATGCCTTTTAAATGGAGAATTAATGGAGGAAGTGTATATGCAGCAGCCAAAAGGTTACAGTTCTGAAGCAAGTATCAATCAAGTATGCAAATTACATAAAGCAATTTATGGTTTAAAACAAGCTTCAAGGGCTTGGTATGATAAATTAAAGAGCATCTTAGTTAAACTGGAATTCACTGCAACTAAGTCAGACAATTCTTTTTATACAAGGAAAAAAGAGGAAAACAGTATCTACATTTTAGTTTATGTTGATGATATACTCATCATAGGAGACAATCAGCATGAGATCGAACTAGTCATGAAATACTTGGATAAGGAATTTGCAATAAAAGACATGGGTGAAGCAAATTACTTTCTTGGCATACATATTCAAAGGAATGTAGACTCAAGCATCATTTTATCGCAAAAACAATACATATTAGACATACTTGTCAGGTCAAACATGGATAAAGCTAAGCCACTATCTACTCCCATGACAAGTAATCTCAAGTTATCTAAAGAAAGGGGTGAACCTATTGAGAACATCAAACAGTACAGGAGTATTGTTGGGGCACTTCAGTATGCTACTATTACTAGACCGGATATCTGTTTTAGTGTAAATAAAGTTTGTCAATACATGCAAGCTCCTACAAGTGAACACTGATGTGCTGTGAAGCGTATTCTACGATACTTAAAAGGGATAGTCAACCATGGATTAAAGCTCATATCAAGCAAGAACTTATACTTACAAGCTTACAGTGATTCTGACTGGGCAAATGATCTGGATGATAGAAGATCTATCACCGGATATTGCGTTTACCTTGGTAGCAATCCCATCTCGTGGTGCACGAAAAAGCAAGCCACCATCTCCAGATCGAGCACCGAAGCCGAGTACAGGGCCATTGCCAGCACCACCGTAGAGATCATTTGGACCGAAACTTTACTTCAGGAATTAGGGTTCATGCTAAATCGAAAGCCAACGATCTGGGTTGACAACTTGAGCGCTATTTCTCTGTCTATGAACCCTGTCCAGCACTCGAGAACGAAGCACTTGAAAGTGGATCTCCACTTTGTCCGCGAACGAACAGGAAGTGGGAAACTCCAGATTCAACACATTCCTGCCTTTTATCAGCGTGCTGATGTATTGACTAAGGCTATTTCGACTAAGAATTTTGATCGATTTAGGGATGAGCTCAGAGTTTTCTCCGCCGCCATGAAAGACGAAGAGAAATTGGAACCCTAGTTTTATTTGAGGGGCGTAATAATGCCTATGCTTTGCTTATGTTCTGAAATATACTTCGGTTATGATCGGCTCCTATCTGGAATTATCTTTTACGGTTACACTTGCCTTTGGGCCTTGAACTGCAGCCCACTTGTATTGTATTTCTTCGTATATCACTTGTATAAATACAATAGCATACTGATGTACAATAATGAGAAATCGATTTTGAATAAAGCAGAAGCATAATTACAATATTTCAAATTATCTTTTAAGGTAAACAAAACTAACATCTAATAGCATGTGCGATCATATTACCAGAATCCCTATTTTTACTAGTAAAACAATTACAAGTTAGAGAATATAAAAATAAAACCAATGAAAAAATAATTGTAATTCTTCCAACAATATTAGAACATCCATCGAAAACTATATATATATCCTAATTCTTAAAGAAAAAAATCTTAGTCAGAACAGATTATTATTATCTTAACAGTGAATCATAGAAAACAAAAGGGGATCAGCCTTACAACAATTAAATAGGGAGAAGGTGAAAAAATAATGAGGTAAATAAGGCAAACTCATGACAATTGTTACCATTAAAACCAATTCAAAAGATCACAGAGTAGTTTACTCAAAGGTTAAAGTAAACAATCTAATTTCTGGGTAAAAAGCATGTGCCGATAAGATAAATATATTATCATTAAGTTGAGCAACTCCAAATAAATGCCAAAACTATAATATTTATTAAAAATAAAAGGCACCGCTGCCTTGCTTCCTATAAACTATGGGATTCTATATTCTGTATTTTATATATACAATAGCATACCGCACACACAAAAAAATCACAGTAAATATTCAATTCCTAATATAAATAAAAAATCAACTAGGATAACTAATAATCAAATTTAAGCTAAACAATACCAAACTCGAGATGGCAGAACTGGTTTCGTAGGTAATTTTGCGACAGGCTTGACTGCCGGAGCTGTGGCAACCACCTTCTGTTTTTGTGCTAGGAAGATCAGCTGAGAAAGATCATCGATGTCAACATCTGTTATAGCTCTAACTGTAACAATGACACACCAATGACTAATAAGCTAATGACAGTAGAAGAGCGGAACAAGTTAGGAGGAGAAAACGGGAAGGAAGTTTTGAGGAAGAAGAAGTTGACATTCTGCAGAACATATGGTGTGCAGGTGAGCAAGCAGTGGACACATTAGATGATGCAAGAGAAGCAAACATTAATCAAGCTAGAGAACCATAGCAGCATGAAGAGAAGGTAGAAGGAGAAGGACTGCGAACAAGTAAATAAATGAAAAAGAAAGTAGTATTATGTACCTGTCGTAATTCAATAATGAGTGACGTGGACTATGAGCCACGTGGGTATGTATGAGAGGAGAATGCTGATTGTGCTAGTACAAAGATGTAAAATGAATTGCATTTTGAAATATATTAAAACTAGTGTGTTATCCGTGCGTTGCACACGGTAATATTGTAAAATATAGTATTTATAATTTCAGGAAAATGGGCTGAAGGAAGTTTTTATTTCTGTTTTTGGGCCTACGGACGCGCATGTTTTTTTTTCGTCTAAAGGACGCGGGCTTACTTTTTTCTTTCTAAGGACAAACTTCTATAAAATTTAAATTTTCTTCTGTGTTTCTTCTCCACCTTCTTTTTGATATTACTGATCTTTGTTCGTCGATCTTCTCGATTCAAGGACGCGTTTTGTATTCGATCTTCTCGATTGTCATCCATCTTCGTTGTGTTTTTTCATCGTCGATCTTCATCGTGCTTTGGATCTTTACAATTTCGTTACATTCAGGTATATTACTTTTATTTGTTTCGATATTCTTTTTATCTTTCTCTGATAAAATATCGTTCGATTAGTAATTTTTGTTTTTGTTTTTGTACGTTGTATAGATTGTCTTCTTCTAGATTTCAGTTCCTATTTTGGATTTGTTTCAATGGCAAGGTAAGATTTTATTGTGTATTATTCTGTTTCTTCAGTATAGCTTAAGGTTTACAATTTTACTGTTCATCTATCTTACGAGTAAATTTCATATGTAGTTTTTTTCGTTATGCTATATTTATATAGCATTTTTTGCTGTTGTATTCATATTTTGTTGTAATTTGCTTGTGCTCTGTTCATTTATCATCTGCTTTTTAATTGGTTTATATTTCTCTTATTTATGTCTTAATTATCATTTTGATTAGTTATGCTATGTTAATTTAACATTTTCTGTTGTTGCTCTGTCATAATATTAAGTAAGTTTGTTAACTGTTTTTTTAATTTCTTTTGCAGTACTGATATCTATGATGATGAATCAAAAAGTTTGCTAGTTATTTTTGAACATAATGGGAATTGCTATTCTTGTCATCTCACGACGGGCTCCTCTTTGTTTGGTGTTAAGACTGAAATCTGTGAAGTTTGACCACATCTAAGTCCATTTTCTATTGAGATATCTTATGTTCTTGAGAATAAGAATATAATCATTGATACTGATTCAGATTTGATCAGTATTGTGTGTTTTTTAATTTTCAAGAAGAGTCAATATTTTAAGTTTACTGTTAAGGAAAATGTTTGTGTTAAGGAAGCTGATATTGCTGGCTGTGGTTTAGGCAATGCAAGTGTTCAAAGCTCTTCAATTGGTAGTACTTCTGGTTCAAATAGTGATTCACATGCTGATTCTTCTTATTATTTGAAAGATATGTTGAAGAAAGGTTGTCAAAAAACTATTGTGGATTTTATTGGTTTTTGTTTTAATGGAGCTGAGGATTTTCGGGAGTTTTTAATGGCATATCAAATAAAAAATGGTTATGATTTGATTTTTATAAGAAATTCTCCAGATAGAATATCGGTTAATTGCTCTTGGTTGAAGGATGGTTGTAAGTTTTATCTTAATGCTTCTTCGGATCCCGGTCTACTCTCTCGGTTTTTTATTAGAACTTACAATTTTGCTCATTCGTGTGGAGGCGGTCTTAGAGATGTTAATAAAGTCAATATTTCAAGTAGATTTGTTAAATCTTTGATTGTTGATCAAATTCGAGATGCTCCTATGAAGAAGCCAACAGATATAATGAAGGAATTTAGAAGAGATTACAATTTTACTCTTTCATATTATTATGCTTATAGCGGAAAACAATTGGCCTTGAAAGAAATATATGGCGATGATGCTATGTCATATAATGATTTAGATTGGTATTTAGAAGCGTTGCAAAAGTATAATCCTGGTAGTTATGTGGCCTTGGAAGTTAATGGTTCAACTGATCAGTTTGAGAGAGTTTGTATTGGTTTTGGTGCTTGTCTACTTGGATTTAAACATTGTCGGCCATTAATATTTTTAGACGCAGCTGCTTTGAAGGGAAGACCGGGTGTTTTGTTAGCTGCTACTGCTAAAAATGGTAATCAAGGTATGAGTTTCATTTTAGTTTTTTATTTATTTACTCATTTGTTTTTCTAGTGATGATATATTAAACTATCATTGTTCAAAGTTGTTCATAATTATAATGCAGCCATGTTTACACAAGAATTGTTGGCTTTATTTTATTAAATGATTGACCTGGTTATAGTACAAATGTTTATGGTAGAAATGTTTACAAAAACATGAAATAAAATTTTATGCAGCAGTACCTAAAAGACTTTTAAATAACGTATGCTATATTCATATATCATTTTGAATTTACTTTAACTATGTATAACATAAATTATTAACCTTTAATAATGGTTTTGATGTTTAATATAATCCATGTTTCTCATTATTGAGCTGTCCTTAATTATTTATTTTGTAGGTTTCTTTCCTCTTGCTATGGGTATTGTTTCGCACGAAAATGAATCTAATTGGTCTTGGTTTTTATCCCATCTGAAAGGAATGCTTAATGAAGATCGGCCTTTAGTTTTTATGTCTGATCGTCAATGGGGTCTTGTTTTAGGTGTTCCCAAAATATTTCCTTCTTCATATCATAGCTATTGTTTACTTCACATGGAACAGAATATTGGTACTGTTGTCAAGGCGGGTAAAGGTGATTCATCTATTGTGGAGTTGTTCAAACTTTGTGCTAGAGCTTCTAATGTGTATGATTTTGAGCGATATCTTTCCAAATTTAAAGATATTGGGGGTATATTTGTAGAAATTTTTTTAAGAGATAAACCGTTTGACCATTGGGCAGATTTGTTTTTTCAAGGAAAGCGTTATGGTGAGTATTCTTCTAATGTTGCAGAAAGTTTCAACTCATGGGTTTTGGAAAATAGAGTTATGCCTATAACTTCTTGTTTGGATGGTATTCGTGTGAAAGTTATGGAGCAAATGGCGAGACGAAGAGAGGAATGTTGTCTATGGACAACATATCTTTGTCCTGTTATGGAGGAACGTTTGTCAAAGTTAGTAGAAGATGGCTTTGGTTGGGAAGTTTTTAAGTCTTCGGAATTTGTGTTTGAAGTTAAATCTCCTAAGTCACAGGTTGTTGATCTTAAAAATCGTTTATGCTCTTGTAATCAATGGATAGTTACTAGTTTTCCATGTGCTCATGCAATTAAGTGCATTAACAAGTGTAGATTATCAGTTTATGTTTTTGTGGAGGACTATTTCACTGTTAATGCTTTCAGATCTTCATATGCTAATGCTATCAATCCAATTCCAGATTTTGATAAGCCAATTGTTGCTGAAAATAATGTTTTGATTAGGCCTCCTAAAGAAATTCGTGGTGCTGGAAGACCATCTACAAAGAGGCGTGGTGGATTTGGATATTCTCAAAGTAAAAGAAACAGATGCAGTCAGTGTAATAAAGTTGGCCACAACAAAAGGAATTGTCTTGGTTCTTCAAAAATTTATGTGTTTTGTTACTGCAATTGAGAAGTTTTTTAAGTTTACAGCTGCTAAAGCTTATAGAAAAATGCAGTTAGACATTGTGAAATCATTAGAAAATAAAATGTGATATGTTTTGGTTATTTTTTTTTAAAATTTGTGATATCTGCTGTTCCTCTGCATTTTGGTATTGATATTTGTATTCAATGTTATATATACTTATCATTTCAATTGAATGCTAGTTGTAACTAGCATTTAATTATAATTAGTATTCAGTGTTCTGTCATTGAAATCAATCATCTTTCATTGTATACAACTGAGTAAGCTTTTGAGCAAGAATGAAGGATTTGATGATCAACGCTATTGATAGGATTTCCAAAATACTTGAACAGAGCAAACTGACACAATATTATTTTTCAAATATGGTAAATGAAATAAAATTGTATGATTATACTATAAATATATAAGTAAAATTTTCTGGAATTTAATAAGTTAATTAAATTGGTTGTTTGAAATGATAATATTTGATTATCATTTATTGTTCTAAATGAATTTATAAATATGGTTTATAAATTGATTTGGAATTTGAAATGAATTTAATTCAGAAATTTGAGAATTTAGTTTCCAGTGATTTCGAACTTTGTTTTTAAAATTTAAAGTATATATTATTGAAAGTATTTTCGAATAGAAATCATTTTCAAAGAATTTTAAAATGTTGAAATCAGTGCTCTTCTCTTTGTCGCTGGAAAATAATTTCGGTGATGGCGGCCGCATCATCGACATTCATTTTCGAGTTTCGAAGTGGAGATACTATTCTGTAGCTTTGCTACGGTTTGCTTTGAAAAATATTTTGATTTGAATTTCTTCAGTATAATTTGATCTATATATATATAGGTATCTTATTTTAAAATTTAATTTGATTTGATATAAATATATTATATATTTCTCTAAATTGTTTAAAGTTAATCGGAAACCTAATTCTTAAATTTTGTTAAAGGATGATTTTAATTATAAATAAAACCAAAATTTGGGATAAATATTTAAACTTGAATAATTGAATTGGGAAAATTTTATTTGTATATTGTTCAACTGCATTCTAATACAACTTACCTAAACCATTCAGAAGTTGAATATGTAATTGGATAATATATAATATAAATAAAATTAATAAATAAAATTTGAGTGGTTATAATAAATGTTATACACTTAAATTTTAATTATAAAATGTTAATAGAGATAAATAGAATAATAAGATAATTGAAAAAAATAAATTTTGTTTTGAAGGAATTAATAAATTGAAATTAGATCAACTTCTGGAAATACCTTGAATTTAAAATCAATTAATGAATATAAATTAATTTAAATTGAAATTTATATGGATTAAATTGAAATTTATATGGTTTAAATATATGTAATAAGATATATTAAGTGAAATAAACTTAATAATAATTTGGAATAAAAGAATTAAATTTGTTGAATAAAATATGAGTACAATAAATGATTATACAAATTGATGATTTAGAAATTGTTAATTGAGGATGACTAGATAACAAGATAATGAATTTAGAAATAGATAGATTGATTTAACTTAAGTGAACTCAAAGGGATTTAACCAAATTGTCAAATATTAATTAATTGAAATTGAAATTTATATGGTTTAAATTAATTGTTTTACTTGTATTCCAATCTATTTTCTTTCTGGTTGTTTCTATTCTCCTATCTCCTTCCTTTTCGGGGACGAAAAGTTTTGAGTGGGGGAGAGTGTAACGACCCGTAAATTTTAACTGTTTTAATAACGTAATTAGTTGAAATTTTGTGAAATTTTAAACGATAAAATTTTGAAATAAAATTTTTATATTTGGAATGCGTCTAATTAATCATAGCAACTGGTAAATTTTCATCAGATAATTTGGAAGTTTATTCTCTAGTGTAATTTTATTCCAATTTATATCAGTTAAAATTGATGATAATAAAATGTTTTTCAAACCTGAATATTTTTACATAGAAAAATTCTAGTTCATCTTCTGACTAAGACGCCATTTTTTGTTTTTCAAAATTTGGACTTCTTTAGCTCCGTCGATCTTATTTTTCTGCGTTTTTGCTGCATTTTTCGTAGAAGAAAATTCGAATTTTTATAATTCAATCATACCACTGATATATGTATACCATTTTAATTGTCTCGTCGTGCTGATCTCAGCAGTATATTCGTCTTTGTGTGTCGGAGTCCGGTGCGCTGCGAAATTGGTAAAATGATTTTCCGCCTCGATATTTGTTTTAAACCTTTTCGTTTTCTTTGTGACTATTCGTTACTGTTGCATTTATATCTTCTGAATTGAACTTCGTGCCTTTTGGTTCTTGTGACCATTTACTGTCCACTGTCAGAAACCAACAGTCAATAGCCACTTACTTTTATCATTCACTGAATTCAGAATTTCATGACCTTTACTTTTCCCATTTTCATTTATGTACCTAAGAATAAAAATAGAATATCTTGTTTTATATCTGGAGAACCACTGTTGAGAGCCTCCTTCTTGCAATAACCCAGATCTGGTTCACTGCCCATCAAAATTTTGCTCGTCTCTTCAACATCGCGTGTTCATCCTCCTCCTTGCTGAACTCACCACTAACCTCCTCCTTTCGGCCTTCACCAGCCTCACGCGAACCCACTCGCACCCAATAGCCGAGCCTTCATACCCTCTACTGCCACCCCTCAAACCCCATCACCAACAACCATGGCCGAACCACCAAAGATGCCGAAGCCGCCCACAGCCTGCACCGAGCATCCAAACCCGAACCTCTCTTCCGCCCCTCCCATCGGCCTTACGCCTAGCCTACTACTCGCACCCCAAAACCCATGCAAGTGCCGAACTCCACTAACAACCAAACCCATCTCCCCTCACCTCTACTTCGCCATCCTATTTCTACCATGCTCCTCCACGTCATCATGCCCTCCACCATGAAACCAGACCCACCTCAAAGCAACGCAAGTAGCCGAAGTCGCTCCACAGCCGTGTCCCTCCAGAGCAGCCACCGCCTCGGCTACCAAGCTCCTCCTCTCTTCCTCCTATTGCCAAGCGGCCCCAAGCGCCAACAAATGCACCAGCCAACGTAGCCTGACACCTCAGTTTTCACGCACGCCTTCACTCGTTCGCCTGCATCTCCACCACATCCCGATTTGCTTCCCCTCTTTGTCATTCGCCAGTAAGCATTTATAAGTTGTTTATATAATTGTTTGGTATGTGCTGTGTTTGAATTGATGATATCTATTGTTTAAATATAGTTACAAAAGTATGTTTATATAATAAGATTTTTGTTATAGTATTCAATCTGTTGTATATATACTTATATCTTATAATTGTTAGTTATATATAGCTATGTGTTAGTTTATATTATTTTATGTAAGATTATATATATACCTATTGTTTAGGCACAGGCATTTTAAGTAAAATATGTATATAGGCTTTGATTCTGACATATGTTATATTGGTTTACAAAAGTATATATGCATTGGCTCACATATCTAAAGTAGGATAAGTTTAAAGTATATAATATGTTATATATCTGTTTACACTTTTTCGGTTAATAAGATTCATAGGTATATGTAAAGATTTGTCATAACGGTGATTTATATTTATACTTTTTTTTAAAGAAAGTTGTACGTTTAGTTTGCTGGTCGTGTATGTATTTGAGAAACATGTACTATATATATATAGTGGATTTTCGTTTTTGGTTTTGAGTCTGCACATATACATATATATTGTTATGAGTTATTTAAGTATCGTTTTATAATAAGCATATATATATATAAGTTATATATATATATCATTAATATAATCTGTAAAGTTTATAAGTTGTATGCATCTGCTTATATATTAGTTATATATAAGTATTGTTGATATCAAAGTATTTATTTCCAGTTTTATTATGATTATATGTTTGATTTTAATATGAGTTTTAATTTAAATTAATGATTTGGAAATGCATATATATTTAAATTTAAATGTGTTTGAATTTAGAATAAGATGTAAATAGAGATATATATATATATAGTTACATATATATATGAGTTCATTATACAAATCTTCTTCATCGACCCAATTCTGATTTATTTCGTCTATTCGTATTATCAGCTTGTCCGTCAAATTCGTACCAATCCAGCTTTGTTTCGGAATTCATGCTTGGATCCGTAGCTCAGTTCATTTTCAAATTTCTCTAGCCTCGAAAGGTGAGCAATCACTCACGATTAATGTTCTTATATTTATTAAATTTAATTTCAATTGAAACGAAAATTGAAAAATGCTACAGTTAGTTATTTATATTGATATATATATGCCATTATCTGTATCTGTTCACCTGTGACATCTGACATCACTATCTGTTATTTATCACTGATGATATAAGCCTGTTACTGTTGTTATATTATTATCATATCCGTTATCACTCTGCAAGTTCCCTGTTAGTATAGAATTCACTATGGGTTGAAATGATACATACCCGAACGATCTGTAGAATAAGGGAAAATCGTTATGGGTTGAAATGATAAACCCAAGCGATTTTCAATTGAATTGAATTTGGGATTTCGGGTTGAAAAGATATATACCCAAATATATTTTAAATTGTAGATTGAAATGATAAATATCTGTATCACTTGACCATAGGGTAGAAAATTTTATACAGACACCATTGGTCTATATATATAAATATTTTGAAAAATGATTTCTATTGTTTTGAAAAGAAATATATGGTTCTAATAAATATTGATTTTAAAGATTTATTAAAGTTGATTTGAATCAATATAAAAATATGTTTTGAGTATTTATGTAAAATTTATATTTTCAAATATAGAGTTTATAATGTTTCAGGTTGAAAGATAAATTTGAAATTGATTTGGAATTCTTAATTATTTAATAATTATACGGAAATAAGTTTGATTCGTAATCTATTAAATTTGAAATCTTAAGATATGTTTATAACTTGAATTTGATTAAAAAGTGGCTTAAATGAATATTTCAAACTTATATAAATTGAAAAGGGATATTTTGTTTATATAAATTTGTAAATTGAAGTTGTATTTAGATGTATTGAAATGATTAAAGAAATATCTCGGAAACTAAATGTAATGAAATTAAATTTAGATATAAATGGAAGTATCAAATTTAGTTTTTGAAATGTGAAATATTTAAAGCTTTGAAATATATTGAAATTTAATGGTTTATTTTGTGGTTAAAATTTGTATTTGAAATTGATAATTTGAAATGGTCTATTTAGAAACTGAATCGAATTAAAATTGATGATTTGAGATTTGATTAAATTTGAATTTTGGAATCCGAGTTGAGTTGAATCGATTTGTGAATTTGTGGAAGCTATTTTATTGTATAAAGTATTTTTAAACTATATCTACAACTATTTATATTTTTATTTAAAAATTATTTTAATATAAACTATTTTATATAAATCATTTTCAAAATATATTATTTTATTATAAAGTATTTTAACTTATAAATATTTTATATAAACTATTATTATTTTACAAACTATTTTATTATATACACTAATTTTAATATCTAAACCGTTTAAGAGGAAAGTGTTAGGATTCCAAAATGTTATGATTTCAAGCTATGATTTCAAAGTGTTATGAATTTCAAGGTTTTGATTTCCAAAGGGTTTTGATTTTAAAAGACTTAAGATTTCGAAAGCGATATAATTTTGGAAAGTGATTTATTGGAAGAGAAATTGATATCGTATGGATATGGTTTTGAAATGGCAATGATATTTCGGTTTGAATTATAAACTATTTTGAAAGTTTACTAATTAATGACCATCGGTGTAATTAATACGTAGTTATTAAAGAGACCGGGATCGGATATGGACATACTCTCTGTCGATACCGAACCACTTTAATAACTAATATACGCGGAGTGTTGATCCAGAACGAAGTGGATGGTTTTGATGAACGCATTGACTGAAGAAAGAGAACGATTTTGGATGACCCCTGACATGACTAAAACAGGAGCCCTGCCGGGCCATTGAGGTTCGCCACCTCTAGCGGACACACTTCTTCGTTACCATATCTATTACTTTTGTGATTCGATTTGGGTGCACCTCTCGATTATGGGAGTGTTGTTTCGCGGTGTTGGGGTAGTAGCTGATATGCTCAACATCAGTCCGGATGACGCAACTACTAGTATCCTAGTTGGTATCGCCTCATGTACCTTGTCATACTGTTTATCCTATCGCGACCACTACGATTTGTTTTGTGTTATACCTATGAGGTACCCTCAGATAACCACTAGTTTACGGTGGGGCTTACGGTGCTGTATAGACTATGACATGGTAAAAATGTGTTAAGGGTGGAATGGGCCATGACTTAACGCTATTTTGATATCGTACTTTACTGATTAGGCATTATCTACTTAGCGTACACTATTACATAGTAGATAGTTTAACGGACCCTTAAAGGATGGTTATCCCAAACATCCTTTGAGTTACTTGTATTTCAGTTGATATTTCACCTGAGTTGGATTTATTGATATAAGAATGTTAATCCTGACTCGAGTGTTTTTTGTTTTGCTTCACGCTCGGGTCAGACTGAGTGATACAGTACTCGAGACTCACCTTTGGAGTTGGAGCTTCGCTTGGAGATCCAGCTATTTATCCAGCTTTCAGTTATTCAGTTGATTCCAATGATGTATTCAGATTTTGTATTTGACTATTGTATTGAGATATCTATGTATTCGAGACCTCTGTTGTATCTTGTTTAACCCTGTTATATATATATATATAGTAGCTTCATGAACTACTATTCTTTTTTTTCCGCTGCCTTGTTGTTTATTACTCTGTATCCGTGATCTGTGATTATTTTATTTACTGTATATGCTGAGTTTTGCCAATTTAAATTAATAATCTATTGTTTTGAATTATTCAAGTCTGACATGTGTGGATTTATTGTCGATTTGAATGGTCAAAAATAGTGGGTCGTTACAACTTAGGGTTTATTTATAATCCAAAAATTAGTGTATAATTACTGATTGATATGCTAATGGATATATAAGTTTACGCGAATATTTGTTATAGTTAATTAGAACAATGTTTGTTATAGTTTGCGCAAAAATTAGTGTACAATTATTGATTAATATGCTGCTAGATTGGTACAGTTAAACATAAGTAATATTTATTTTATTTAATTAGCATGTGTACATTATAAGTATTAGTTGTTAGTATAAAATAAAATTAATATAGTTTATTACAAGTGCTAACATCTAACTTTCGTTTACAAAATCGATAAAAAAAATTAAATTGTTAACTGAATTTTAAAATACTTAAATGGTTGAATGAATTATATAATTTTGAATTGAGCATAACAACAACAAATATTATACTGAAATCAATTTTTGTAAAAATTAAGAAACGAATATAACAACAATAAATATTCTACTAAAATCGATTTTGTAAAAAATGAAGAAATGAATATAATACCATTAAATATTTTGCTAAAATTGATTTTCTAATAAAATTAGAAATGAATATAACAAATAATATTGTACTAAAATCGATTTTGTAAAAAAATTAAGAAACAAATATAACAATAGCAAATATTCTGCTAAAATCGATTCTATAAAAAAATGAAGTAATGAATTTAAGAACATTAAATATTCTACTAAAATCGATTTTTTGAAAAAAAAATTAGGAAATGAATATAACAACAACAAATATTATGCTAAAATCGATTTTGTAAAGAAATTAAGAAATGAATATAAGAACAAATATTGTACTAAAACCGATTTTCCAAAAAATTGATAAATAAATATAACAAGAATAAATATTTTACCCAAATCGATTTTAAGAAAAATTTGAAATGAATATAATGTTGATTTGAAAATAAACATTAAATAATATTTCAACAAATAATTGATGCTAAAAAATTAAAGCCTTTAGTCTCAAAAGGTTTTAATTTAGTTTAGAAAATACAACAACAAAAATACACCCCTTTGATGCAAAGTTATGCGTAGAAGAGAAGTGAAGTGCTGTCGAAATTAGACAAAAGTGTGGTGTGTGAAGCCTTTAGTCCTAAATGGCTTTACTTTATTTTAGAAAATACAACAACAATATACAATTTGAGTGCAAGTTATGCGTAGAAGAGAAGTGAACTGAAGTGCTGTCAAAATTACTAACATATATTTTCAAATCAGGAAAAAGGATGAGGAAAAAGTGAATATTTTTACCAATCACCGGAATAAAAGGATGAGAAAAAATTATAGGGACACTCTGTCTAAGGCTAAAAATGTAGGTAAAACCCAATTGGATGGGCTCTGATGTGTGGGCTGAGTATCACCGGCTCTGGGATACTCCAGAAGTGAAAGTAAGTTATATACTTTTGCATTGTTGTTAAATATTTTTAAATTTCGTATGTTAGTTGCAGTAATTTAGTTAATCGTGTATCTAAATTTGTAGGAATTATCTGTCCAGAACCGTGCAAATAGGAATAAAAATCCCGCTATGCACCGTGGCGGCTCCAAATCCTTCCAAGAACACAAGAGAGAGTTGGTAAATTTATAAATTGTGTTTATAAAAATCTAAAATGTTGTTTAATCATATTTGTAACATTGTTTATTCATATGTATATATTTTCAAGCAGCGAGGTACAATCGGGAGCCTACTATGGCTGAGGTGTTCATGGCCACGCTTGTCGTTGATCAAACAGATGAGGAAGGTAACGTATCATATGAGTGGACGGACGATAAATCTAGATTTGTAATAGTAAACATGCTTATCCTTAATGACAATGTTTCATATCCCTTCATTTCACATTTCATAAACTTTAAATTGAATATTTATGTGTCAAACTATTGTTCGTAATCGCAGGAGAGATATGAACCAGAGCGGGCATGAGTAGCGTAGTCCACCGGCTGGGCAGAGTTAACGTTTGAGGAGTCAAACCGTATTTGGGATGCTATTATTGATATGCCTTCGCGAAATAGGCGGTACAATTATGGAAATCAGGAGGTAAACTTCTTCATTTACTAATATATTAATTTACACATTCAAATGAATTTAAACTTAAGTGAACAAATTGTAAATTGAATAAAGAACTTGAATAATTGAAATAAACAAATTGCAACCAATGTATAACAGTTAATTATAAATATTAGTCGCATAATTAATCAACATTTTTGTTCATACTATTTATAATGTTCATAAATTATAACTAGATATCAACTATTTCACAGGCGTTATTGTCCCAGAGGGCTTACAGGAGATCCCAAGCCGAGGAGGAGATTGCTCAAATGAAAAAATAGCTGGATGAGATAAACGATTGGAGGAAGAGCGCATTGGCGCACCAGCTAGACGAGCATATTGCAGCCTACTTGGCACAACATGGGACGATGCCTGGAGAGGACGGGTCGGGCGACGACGATGAGTAGGTATGCTTGTGTTTCTGTCGGATTTTCATCATCTTGTTTTGCAATCATGTGACATTTGTGTATATATTTGATACATGTTCGTTAGTTGTTGTGTTTGATGGGTTAGTGGACATTTGTATATACATGTGATTGATGGATAGTATTTGTACATATGGTTACATTGTTTGATGGATTTGGAATGTTCTGTTTGATTGGTATGATATATTTATATGGTGGTGATGAAATGTCTATGTAAACTTATATGTTGCGTTATATATATGATTATTTGTGATATATGTGAGATTATATGATGGATGGAGTGGTATTAGTTGTGAAATTGAATGTATATATGTTGGAAAGAGATATGAATTTAGTCGTGTGGTTGGATGGATTGAATGGCAGAATTGGTTCAGAAAATTTGTCCCAAGTTAGCGATGGCCAAATGACCCAGATTAGTGACGGCTAGCGACGGCTAACTGGTTCAGGTTAGCGACGGCTAGTGACGACTTGAGGTGTCATCTCTATGATAACTGATTTTCCACGTGTCCAACAAGACGTCGCTAACCGTCGCTATTTTGGTGATGGAGCCGTCGCTAAAGCCGTCGCTTTACTATGTGGCTGCAGGCTAAATAGCGATGGCTAGTGACGGCCGACGACGGCCTTGGACGCCTTTTGTCGTCGCTAAAGCCGCCTTGTTTCGTAGTGTTCTGGACGTAGGGAACATGGACACTACCAAAAAAGATCAATTTAAAACGGCAATAAAATGTTGCAAAAATTTGTTGTAACACTTTACAAGTGTTGTGGATTTGTATGTTGTGGATTATTGAACAGTCATTGCATCCACACCTGCTATGTGAGCTTCTGACTTAGCTCGGGCAACTAGATAGGTTGTGTTTCAAATTGCCTATTTGAAACACATATTGTGTGTTTTAGATTGATAAATTGAAACATTCGGTGGATGTTGCAAATTAACAAATTAAAGCACATACAGAGTGTTTCAAATTGACAATCTACAACACTTAACGGGTGTTTTAAATTGATTATCAGCAACACTTATTGGAATGTTCAAATTGACAATCAACACACCTACTACATGTTGATAATTTGAAGTGAGTGTTTCAAACTGACAATCTGTAACACTCATTGGATGTTTCAATTGAAAATCCACAACACTAACGGGGAGTTCTGAACTTGAGTTCAAAACAAAAGTAATTTTTTCTTGTCAGATTAGAAATATATATAGACTACATTATCTATACATGGGCAATATATAAACAACACATAAACAATATATAGCAATATGTATCATAACTCTGCATTCAAATGGAAAATTAAACAGCATAACAAATACCCTTTAGAGTATCTCAAATCCAACACATACAGAGGTAATGTAGCAGTAGTCATCATTGTGATTATTAGTAGGTCCAGAAACATCTTAAGTATCAAAAAATGTTTCTTCCGCGGTTCCTAATAAATCTATTCTAGGCCTCAGCTCAGTATCAGGTTGATCAGTTTCTACTTCGGTTGAAACAAAAGCTATATATTTCCCTTTTGGTGCTACATTATGTGTGTGTGGAAAAAAAAACATATACCTACAAAATCAAATTATCAAATAATAGTAAGTAGAGAACAAGAATAATAATGAACATGAATATATACTAGTCAGATTGAATGCATGTCATTGATTCTACGTAAAGCTATCCAGAACAAACAAAAACCATAACACCTCACTTACATATACAATAACATATTGGGTGAATACCTTCATTCTTTTGATTGTGTCAATTGCAGGCTGACCCAAGTACTTGTCATATCTGTGAAGTGCTAATGCATGGCAAATGAACTCAACTACGCTCTCCTCGAACTCATATTTACTGCACCATAACACTATCAACTTCTACCAAATAGAAACAAATTGCATATAATCAAATAAAAAGCTATTAATAAAATAAAATAGAAGGTACTCACGAAATAATTTCTCTTGCAGTAATGGTATCGTGCTCATTTTAGGATCATTATCTTCATACTCTTGTACATAGATAAAAAATTTTTATTGTTTGCCTATTTTCAAACAGTCCCATCAATGCGGATTCTAATGCTTCCACATCTGTTGGCGGTACTCTATGTATCTGATAAGTGATAACATGCATATACATCAGTTTGAAAAGAACACAGTCAAACTGAAGATTAGTTATATTACGAGATTTCTTAGTATCTTTCATTCTTTGTAGACGAAGCTATACCATTAATAACCATAAAATTCATTTATGCAGTCACATTCGTGTGGATCAGTACTTGAATCAGTTCACCCTTTGCCATTGTAAACTACAAAATCAAATGGTTAAATATAACAAAATGCACTCTTCCTTTTTTTAATAAAATCAAATTAGAAATCTGGAAGAAGATGAAAAACCAAAATCTCTGCTACCTTCTCATCATATGTCTAAGCATAATTCTTTGTGATGCAGAAAATAATGGGTTTGTACACAAAAGTGGTGGAAAATTCATTGTCAATGGGAAAAACTTCAACTCTAATGGTTTCAATGCGTACTGGATGATGCTTGTGGCTTCTGTAATAAGAAAACAAGACCATAGCGTTGCCTCGGTAATGCAGCAAGCTTCAAAGCATGGACTTACAGTAGGAAGAACTTGGGCTTTTAGCGATGGTGGTTCTTCTCCTTTGGATATTTCTCCAGGCAACTACAATGAAAATATATATACATAATTGCTGCGTTTCTTTGTTATTGTTCACTGAATATTTCTTCTAAAACAAGACTTTGAACGTGCAGGTATTGGACATAGTTATAGCTGAGGCGCAGAAGAATGGTATCTGTCTGTTCTTAGCATGGTTAATAACTATGCAGCTTTTGGTGGTAGAAAACAATAAGTTCAATAGGCAAAAGAGGGAGGCCGAAACATCAATTCTCAAGATGACTTTTGCACAAACAAGCAAGTATGCTAGATTTCTAATAATACTTTTCAGTCTATGGATTTTAACTGAAAATAGATGTAGAAATAAGTGTTATATTGGTTTGAAATCAAAAGGGTCAAACGCAAATGTTCTCTCAACTAACTGATACTTATAGTTGATCAACTTCTATATTTTTTGGATTTTTAGTTTGAGAGGCTGTGAAACTGTATAATAACAATGTAATAAACAAGGGAATCTTAGTCATTAATTTTCTAACAGAAAATGATAGAAAAACGATCATGTTCAACAATATTGATCTTTAAACAGTTTGTCTTTAGCATTTACTAAATGTAATTGATAAACTTGCCAATGACCACTGATAAAAGTTGCAACAAATGTCAGGTTCACAAAAGATTATTACTACTAGCTAGGCCAATGAATTCGGGTGCAGGTTTGAAGGATCAAGTGTCCAGACCAGTTAGATTTCCTACAAAATTAATGCTAGTCACACATTGATACTACATCAAAGTATTTAAAGAAACCTTTGGTTATTGCAGAGTTTGGAAAATCATTGAAAAATTCAGGAGTTTCTCAACGAAATACATTAATATCAGAAGTATACGACAGTATTTACAACTTAGCTAAAGCTGGAGGTGTTTTCCATGGTGGATTGGTATGGCAGCTTTTAGGAGGAATGTATAACATGCTACACATACATAAAAACATTTACAGATCAAATGTTATTTCTTGAGCACTCAATAATAATGGAGAATGAACAAAACTGTGTTTGTTGTGGAGATTCTGAAACAAAATCTCAACATAGATTACCAAAACCATGTCAATATAATTAATGAATAAAAATAAATTTGAAATAAACTAATAAACATCCAATATATTTTGATACAAGTTGAAATAAATCACTACTAAATATTTGTGTCTATACCTTAAAGAGTCAAGACATCAAACGAGAATGACTAATTAATGTTCTCAACATAGGTATAATAGTGACTATGCTTTGCTTATGTTCTGAAATATACTTCGGTTATGATGGGTTCCTATCTGGAATTATCTTTTACGGTTACACTTGCCTTTGGGCCTTGAACTGCAGCCCACTTGTATTATATTTCTTCGTATATCACTTGTATAAATACAATAGCATACTGATGTACAATAATGAGAAATTCATTCTGAATAAAGAAGAAGCATAATTACAATATTTCAAATTATCTTTTATGGTATCAGAGCCACCATTGCCAAACGGCAGATTTTTCTTTTCGAGAAGTTGATTTCTCCCCTCAGAATATTATCATCATAGGGGAGGCTACCCTTCTCAAGATTATTGCAGTGATTGTGTTCATCAGTTCTTACTTCCCACCGTGCCATCCTAGAGGCAGATCAGATTCAAGATCCTCACTTCTACCTCTGGTTGCACTTTTCCGACTCAGCCATCCGAAGGTACATTAGTTCCTGTACACATATTACTGTTTTTCGATAAAACAGTAATACATATAGCAGTTTACTTCCCTGCACATTCTTCTCTATCATTTTTGGGACATTGCTTGGCTACCAGAATCTGTTTCTTGATCAAGAAATCAGATTCTCCAAATTCTTGATCCACCATGGCCCTCAAAGAAGAGGATGTTACTTCAGCAAACATCGGCAACAGATCCAAGGATAATCAAAAATCCGAATCTGTCTTGATCAGACCTAAGAATCAAGCAATAAACACACCATTAGATGAAGACAATTATATCACATGGAAATATCAAGTAGAAATTGCTTTGAGAGGGTATGATCTACAAGATTATGTCAAAGGAACCAAGGTGATTCCATCAGTTAACATCACCGACGATAAAGGCAATACAGTTAGCAATCCAGAATATATTTTATATCAGAAACAAGATAACTTGCTTGCATCTTGGCTCCTATCTTCTATCAGTCAAACCCTATTGTCACAACTTGTTGGATGTTACACGTCATATGAAATATGGTCATCCATTGAAAGAATTTTCAACTCCCAGTCAGCAACAAGAATCATGCACTATAGAAGAGAATTACAAAATACAAGAAAGACTGATATGAGCATGAGAGAATACCTTGCTAAAATCAAGAATCTGTGTGACAGATTAAAGGCAGTTGGCCATAATGTTTCAAACAGTGAACAGATTCTCATTATTACCAATGGCCTTGATCAAGAGTATGAATCTCTGGTGACTTTCATTGCCACACAACCACCCCTACCTGATCTTGACTATGTCTACTCAGCCCTTCTTGCACATGAAGGTAGAGTAGAGCAAAGAAGACTTATGAAAGAAGATTATTCAGAAAATTATGTTTCAACAACAAAGAACAAAAGTCGGAAAAATAGTCAGAACAACCAGAATCCAAGAGGAGGTTACAGTCAAAGGGGCAGGGGTAGAGGAAGGTTTTCAAACAACAATAGAGTCAAATGCCAAATTTGTGAGAAATTTGGTCACATGGCAAATAAGTGCTACTTCAGATTCAAAGAGGATTACAACCCATCACAACAGACACAATCAAGCAGGCAACCAACAGTAAATATGGCACAAACCAATCATCAATCAAGAAATAATTCAGATAACTCAACAGATGATGCTGCCAAGACTGATGACATCAACACAGAGAATTGGTTTCCAGACTCAGGAGCTACAAATCATATTACCAACAACTTACAAAATCTCAATTTGGGGAACAAAAGCTATAATGGTAAGAATTTAGTTTCTGTGGGTAATGGTGAAACTGCAAATATATCACATGTGGGGACAGGCACTATACAAGGTACAAGGCTGCTCTATCTTAATAACTTATCAAGAGTGCCAAGTATCAAAAAGAATTTAATAAGTGTCACAATTTGCTAAAGAAAATCATGTATATTTTGAGTTTCACCCTAAATTCTGTCTAGTCAGAGATATGCTAAGTAAAGACATATTATTACAGGGTAAACTGGAACAGGGTCTGTACAAGTTCAGCCATATGAGAACAAAGAATATCTGTAATAATGTTGTCTGGTGTAATAATGCTAGTTTGAATCATAATAAGTGTGACAGTGTATTTCATATGTGGCATTGCAAATTGGGACATCCTAGCTATGATGTAGTAAAACAAGTGTTGAATGAGAATAAAATTTATTTCTCACCTTTGCACAATTTATCAATATGCACACACTATCAAATTGGTAAAAGTCACAAATTACCTTTTCGATATTCTGAAACTATCTATGAAAAGCCACTTGAGCTTGTGGCAGCTGACTTGTGGGGACCATCACCATATAACTCAACAAAGGGGGACAGGTATTATCTATCACTTGTTGATGCACATACTAGATATACATGGATATATTTTTTAAAGGCAAAATCAGATACATGCAGTGCTATGAAACATTTCATCACTTGTGCTAAAAAACAACATAATAGCAGTGTGAAGATTGTACAAACAGATGGTGGGGGTGAATTCAAACCCCTAAAGGAGTTTTTCAGTACAAAAGGGATTGTGCATAGGACTACATGCCCCCATACATCTGAACAAAATGGTTTGGTTGAGAAAACATAGGCACATTGTGGAGACAGGATTAACACTTTTGTCTCAAGCAAGTCTACCAATGAGATACTGGAGAGAGGCATTTGCCACAGCAGTACATCTCATTAATAGAATGCCAACCAAAGTGTTAAACCATGTGTGTCCTTTTGAGAAATTATTTGGTGTTAAACCAAATTATGAATATTTGAGAATTTTTGGGTGCTTGTGTTTTCCCTGCCTCAGACCATACAATAAACATAAATTAAGCCTAAGGTCTAGTCAATGCACCTTTTTAGGATATGCACATAATCAAAAAGGGTACATATGTCTAGACAATCAAGGCAGAGTTTATATTTCAAGGCATGTTGTTTTTAATGAAAATGTTTTTTCTTTTGCAGTAAAGGAAAAGCACATGCAAGGAACTAATGTAAACAAAGCAAGCACTAGTCACATATCAGACTTGTCAGAATGGTTAAGTGCAGAAGTTCAATCAGACAGAGAACCAACGAGGAATGAGCTTAATGATCATTCTGAGCAAATAATAACAAGCAGTCCTCAACATGATGAACAACAAGAATCAAACACATAACAAGATCATATCAGCAGAGAATCAACAGATGAAACTTCTGATGAGCATACTGAGGTTCATTGTGAACCACAGCCAACTACTATTCAGCATCCCATGATTACTAGATCAAAGAGTGGGATTTATAAACCCAAAGTATTAAACACCCAACTCAATGAGGTGGAACCAACATCATATGAACAGGCAGTAAAAGACAGAAGATGGAGAAAAGCCATGGATGAAGAGTATAATGCTCTAGTTAAAAATAAAACATGGACACTTGCTGATTTACCAAGGCATAAAAATGTTGTACGAAGCAAATGGACATACAAAATCAAAAGAGATGCTGATGGTAAGATCACTAAATACAAGGCTAGACTTGTAGCAAAAGGTTATACCCAGCAGTTTGGATTTGACTTCAATGAAACCTTTTCTTCATCATTAAGCCAGCAACAGTAAGGATAATTCTAACCATTGCTTTGCATAAAAACTGGAGAATAAGGCAATTAGATGTGCATAATGCCTTTTAAATGAAGAATTAATGGAGGAAGTGTATATGCAGCAGCCAAAAGGTTACAGTTCTGAAGCAAGTATCAATCAAGTATGCAAATTACATAAAGCAATTTATGGTTTAAAACAAGCTTCAAGGGCTTGGTATGATAAATTAAAGAGCATCTTAGTTAAACTGGGATTCACTGCCACTAAGTTAGACAATTCTTTTTATACAAGGAAAAAAGAGGAAAACAGTATCTACATTTTAGTTTATGTTGATGATATACTCATCATAGGAGACAATCAGCATGAGATCGAACTAGTCATGAAATACTTGGATAAGGAATTTGCAATAAAAGACATGGGTGAAGCAAATTACTTTCTTGGCATACATATTCAAAGGAATGTAGACTCAAGCATCATTTTATCGCAAAAACAATACATATTAGACATACTTGTCAGGTCAAACATGGATAAAGCTAAGCCACTATCTACTCCCATGACAAGTAATCTCAAGTTATCTAAAGAAAGGGGTGAACCTATTTAGAACATCAAACAGTACAAGAGTATTGTTGGGGCACTTCAGTATGCTACTATTACTAGACCGGATATCTGTTTTAGTGTAAATAAAGTTTGTCAATACATGCAAGCTCCTACAAGTGAACACTGATGTGCTGTGAAGCGTATTCTACGATACTTAAAAGGGATAGTCAACCATGGATTAAAGCTCATATCAAGCAAGAACTTATACTTACAAGCTTACAGTGATTCTGACTGGGCAAATGATCTGGGTGATAGAAGATCTATCACCGGATATTGCGTTTACCTTGGTAGCAATCCCATCTCGTGGTGCACGAAAAAGCAAGCCACCATCTCCAGATCGAGCACCGAAGCCGAGTACAGGGCCATTGCCAGCACCACCGTAGAGATCATTTGGACCGAAACTTTACTTCAGGAATTAGGGTACATGCTAAATCGAAAGCCAACGATCTGGGTTGACAACTTGAGCGCTATTTCTCTGTCTATGAACCCTGTCCAGCACTCGAGAACGAAGCACTTGGAAGTGGATCTCCACTTTGTCCGCGAACGAACAGGAAGTGGGAAACTCCAGATTCAACACATTCCTGCCTTTTATCAGCGTGCTGATGTATTGACTAAGGCTATTTCGACTAAGAATTTTGATCGATTTAGGGATGAGCTCAGAGTTTTCTCCGCCGCCATGAAAGACGAAGAGAAATTAGAACCCTAGTTTTATTTGAGGGGCGTAATAATGCCTATGCTTTGCTTATGTTCTGAAATATACTTCGGTTATGATCGGCTCCTATCTGGAATTATCTTTTACGGTTACACTTGCCTTTGGGCCTTGAACTGCAGCCCACTTGTATTGTATTTCTTCGTATATCACTTGTATAAATACAATAGCATACTGATGTACAATAATGAGAAATTCATTTTGAATAAAGCAGAAGCATAATTACAATATTTCAAATTATCTTTTAAGGTAAACAAAACTAACATCTAATAGCATGTGCGATCATATTACCATAATCCCTATTTTTACTAGTAAAACAATTACAAGTTAGAGAATATAAAAATAAAACCAATGAAAAAATAATTGTAATTCTTCCAACAATATTAGAACATCCACCGAAAACTATATATATATCCTAATTCTTAAAGAAAAAAATCTTAGTCAGAATAGATTATTATTATCTTAACAGTGAATCATAGAAAACAAAAGGGGATCAGCCTTACAACAATTAAATAGGGAGAAGGTGAAAAAATAATGAGGTAAATAAGGCAAACTCATGACAATTGTTACCATTAAAACCAATTCAAAAGATCACAGAGTAGTTTACTCAAAGGTTAAAGTAAACAATCTAATTTCTGGGTAAAAAGCATGTGCCGATAAGATAAATATATTATCATTAAGTTGAGCAACTCCAAATAAATGCCAAAACTATAATATTTATTAAAAATAAAAGGCACCGCTGCCTTGCTTCCTATAAACTATGGGATTCTATATTCTGTATTTTATATATACAATAGCATACCGCACACACAAAAAAATCACAGTAAATATTCAATTCCTAATATAAATAAAAAATCAACTGGGATAACTAATAATCAAATTTAAGCTAAACAATACCAAACTCGAGATGGCAGAACTGGTTTCGTAGGTAATTTTGCGACAGGCTTGACTGCCGGAGCTGTGGCAACCACCTTCTGTTTCTGTGCTAGGAAGATCAGCTGAGAAAGATCATCGGTGTCAACATCTGTTATAGCTCTAACTGTAACAATGACACACCAATGACTAATAAGCTAATGACAGTAGAAGAGCAGAACAAGTTAGGAGGAGAAAACGGGAAGGAAGTTTTGAGGAAGAAGAAGTTGACATTCTGCAGAACATATGGTGTGCAGGTGAGCAAGCAGTGGACACATTAGATGATGCAAGAGAAGCAAACATTAATCAAGCTAGAGAACCATAGCAGCATGAAGAGAAGGTAGAAGGAGAAGGACTGCGAACAAGTAAATAAATGAAAAAGAAAGTAGTATTATGTACCTGTCGTAATTCAATAATGAGTGACATGGACTATGAGCCACGTGGGTATGTATGAGAGGAGAATGCTGATTGTGCTAGTACAAAGATGTAAAATGAATTGCATTTTGAAATATATTAAAACTAGTGTGTTATCCGTGCGTTGCACACGGTAATATTGTAAAATATAGTATTTATAATTTCAGGAAAATGGGCTGAAGGAAGTTTTTATTTCTGTTTTTGGGCCTACGGACGCGCATGTTTTTTTTTCGTCTAAAGGACGCGGGCTTACTTTTTTCTTTCTAAGGACAAACTTCTATAAAATTTAAATTTTCTTCTGTGTTTCTTCTCCACCTTCTTTTTGATATTACTGATCTTTGTTCGTCGATCTTCTCGATTCAAGGACGCGTTTTGTATTCGATCTTCTCGATTGTCATCCATCTTCGTTGTGTTTTTTCATCGTCGATCTTCATCGTGCTTTGGATCTTTACAATTTCATTACATTCAGGTATATTACTTTTATTTGTTTCGATATTCTTTTTATCTTTCTCTGATAAAATATCGTTCGATTAGTAATTTTTTTTTGTACGTTGTATAGATTGTCTTCTTCCAGATTTCAGTTCCTATTTTGGATTTGTTTCAATGGCAAGGTAAGATTTTATTGTGTATTATTCTGTTTCTTCAGTATAGCTTAAGGTTTTACAATTTTACTGTTCATCTATCTTACGAGTGAATTTCATATGTAGTTTTTTTCGTTATGCTATATTTATATAGCATTTTTTGTTGTTGTATTCATATTTTGTTGTAATTTGCTTGTGCTCTGTTCATTTATCATCTGCTTTTTAATTGGTTTATATTTCTCTTATTTATGTCTTAATTATCATTTTGATTTGTTATGCTATGTTAATTTAACATTTTCTGTTGTTGCTCTGTCATAATATTAAGTAAGTTTGTTAACTGTTTTTTAATTTCTTTTGCAGTACTGATATCTATGATGATGAATCAAAAAGTTTGCTAGTTATTTTTGAACATAATGGGAAATTGCTATTCTTATCATCTCACGACGGGCTCCTCTTTGTTTGGTGTTAAGACTGAAATCTGTGAAGTTTGGCCACATCTAAGTCCATTTTCTATTGAGATATCTTATGTTCTTGAGAATAAGAATATAATCATTGATACTGATTCAGATTTGATCAGTATTGTGTGTTTTTTAATTTTCAAGAAGAGTCAATATTTTAAGTTTACTGTTAAGGAAAATGTTTGTGTTAAGGAAGCTGATATTGCTGGCTGTGGTTTAGGCAATGCAAGTGTTCAAAGCTCTTCAATTGGTAGTACTTCTGGTTCAAATAGTGATTCACATGCTGATTCTTCTTATTATTTGAAAGATATGTTGAAGAAAGGTTGTCAAAAAACTATTGTGGATTTTCTTGGTTTTTGTTTTAATGGAGCTGAGGATTTTCGGGAGTTTTTAATGGCATATCAAATAAAAAATGGTTATGATTTGATTTTTATAAGAAATTCTCCAGATAGAATATCGGTTAATTGCTCTTGGTTGAAGGATGGTTGTAAGTTTTATCTTAATGCTTCTTCGGATCCCGGTCTACTCTCTCGGTTTTTTATTAGAACTTACAATTTTGCTCATTCGTGTGGAGGCGGTCTTAGAGATGTTAATAAAGTTAATATTTCAAGTAGATTTGTTAAATCTTTGATTGTTGATCAAATTCGAGATGCTCCTATGAAGAAACCAACAGATATAATGAAGGAATTTAGAAGAGATTACAATTTTACTCTTTCATATTATTATGCTTATAGCGGAAAACAATTGGCTTTGAAAGAAATATATGGCGATGATGCTATGTCATATAATGATTTAGATTGGTATTTAGAAGCGTTGCAAAAGTATAATCCTGGTAGTTATGTGGCCTTGGAAGTTAATGGTTCAACTGATCAGTTTGAGAGAGTTTGTATTGGTTTTGGTGCTTGTCTACTTGGATTTAAACATTGTCGGCCATTAATATTTTTAGACGCAGCTGCTTTGAAGGGAAGACCGGGTGTTTTGTTAGCTGCTACTGCTAAAAATGGTAATCAAGGTATGAGTTTCATTTTAGTTTTTTATTTATTTACTCATTTGTTTTTCTAGTGATGATATATTAAACTATCATTGTTCAAAGTTGTTCATAATTATAATGCAGCCATGTTTACACAAGAATTGTTGGCTTTATTTTATTAAATGATTGACCTGGTTATAGTACAAATGTTTATGGTAGAAATGTTTACAAAAACATGAAATAAAATTTTATGCAGCAGTACCTAAAAGACTTTTAAATAACGTATGCTATATTCATATATCGTTTTGAATTTACTTTAACTGTGTATAACATAAATTATTAACCTTTAATAATGGTTTTGATGTTTAATATAATCCATGTTTCTCATTATTGAGCTGTCCTTAATTATTTATTTTGTAGGTTTCTTTCCTCTTGCTATGGGTATTGTTTCGCACGAAAATGAATCTAATTGGTCTTGGTTTTTATCCCATCTGAAAGGAATGCTTAATGAAGATAGGCCTTTAGTTTTTATGTCTAATCGTCAATGGGGTCTTGTTTTAGGTGTTCCCAAAATATTTCCTTCTTCATATCATAGCTATTGTTTACTTCACATGGAACAGAATATTGGTACTGTTGTCAAGGCGGGTAAAGGTGATTCATCTATTGTGGAGTTGTTCAAACTTTGTGCTAGAGCTTCTAATGTGTATGATTTTGAGCGATATCTTTCCAAATTTAAAGATATTGGGGGTATATTTGCAGAAAATTTTTTAAGAGATAAACCGTTTGACCATTGGGCAGATTTGTTTTTTCAAGGAAAGCGTTATGGTGAGTATTCTTCTAATGTTGCAGAAAGTTTCAACTCATGGGTTTTGGAAAATAGAGTTATGCCTATAACTTCTTGTTTGGATGGTATTCGTGTGAAAGTTATGGAGCAAATGGCGAGAAGAAGAGAGGAATGTTGTCTATGGACAACATATCTTTGTCCTGTTATGGAGGAACGTTTGTCAAAGTTAGTAGAAGATGGCTTTGGTTGGGAAGTTTTTAAGTCTTCGGAATTTGTGTTTGAAGTTAAATCTCCTAAGTCACAGGTTGTTGATCTTAAAAATCGTTTATGCTCTTGTAATCAATGGAGAGTTACTAGTTTTCCATGTGCTCATGCAATTAAGTGCATTAACAAGTGTATATTATCAGTTTATGTTTTTGTGGAGGACTATTTCACTGTTAATGCTTTCAGATCTTCATATGCTAATGCTATCAATCCAATTCCAGATTTTGATAAGCCAATTGTTGCTGAAAATAATGTTTTGATTAGGCCTCCTAAAGAAATTCGTGGTGCTGGAAGACCATCTACAAAGAGGCGTGGTGGATTTGGATATTCTCAAAGTAAAAGAAACAGATGCAGTCAGTGTAATAAAGTTAGCCACAACAAAAGGAATTGTCTTGGTTCTTCAAAAATTTATGTGTTTTGTTACTGCAATTGAGAAGTTTTTTAAGTTTACAGCTGCTAAAGCTTATAGAAAAATGCAGTTAGACATTGTGAAATCATTAGAAAATAAAATGTGATATGTTTTGGTTATTTTTTTTTAAAATTTGTGATATCTGTTGTTCCTCTGCATTTTGGTATTGATATTTGTATTCAATGTTATATATACTTATCATTTCAATTGAATGCTAGTTGTAACTAGCATTTAATTATAATTAGTATTCAGTGTTCTGTCATTGAAATCAATCATCTTTCATTGTATACAACTGAGTAAGCTTTTGAGCAAGAATGAAGGATTTGATGATGATGGTATACTGTTAATATGATTACTTGGTTAGATTATTTTAGTGGTTTTGTAATGATTTTTCAGTATGATGATGTATTGTTTATATGAAATTGTGGAACATTTGTTCCCATATTTCTTCTACACTGCATCTGAATATATTCTGTTATTATTAAAAACAGCAGTTGGAAAAAATAATTAATAGTAATTTATAAATGAGATATCTTCATTATGCAAATTGCATCTCTCTGTTTCAGAAAATAACATATCCATAATTGCCTATATCTGTTTATCATTTCAGTTTGTAAATGAGATATCTTCTGTTATTTGTAAATGAGATATCTTCATTACAATAAAACCACTATCTCCATGTTTCTACCCCAGCACTTACCATTTCCATAATTGCCTATATCTGTTTATCATTTCAGTTTAATGCTAGTTATAAGTAGCATTACAGTGTAAACAATAGCCAACATATTTGAAATGGAGTTGAAACATTGGATATGATATAAAAATTCGATATGGATAAATTCACACATTATTGATCACTGTTCAATCACTGAGAAATGTATTTTCGCATAATGCTAGTTCTATCTAGCATTTCAATATAAAACATTATTTGGTACATCAGAAATACAATAAAAGCATTATAAAACAAATAAAAATGACACTTGAGTATATTGATAGTTTATACATTGTAGTTCATGCATTGAAATTAGACAACTATTATCAAATCAAATTCAAATCAAGAAGTTCAAATTCATCTACACAGTTTATAAACTGAGAACAAAATTCAATTACTGGAAAACATATAAAACTTCATCTCAGACTCCATCTCAGATTCCATCTTAGACTCCATATCAGACTCCATATCAGTTTAATTAGCACAAATGGTTCAGTTCAAATATATCCAAAGTTTTTCGAAGTTATAATGCAGCAGCTTTTTTTATGTAGAATCTTTGCAGAGTTTCTCCAGTGACCAACTATATTGTGGATCATTGAGTATGCTATACACCACTACAGCTCTTAGGTTTCTAAGCATTTCCTTTGTATATTTTTCTGGTACCTCATCCTTGACCAGTTTTTTCATGTTTACCATGACAAAGAACGCACAATCAAGTCTGTTTCAAATATACAAATGTTAGTTCATATTACAGTAAAACCTAATTCTAAAATAATATTGCAATTCTTACTCCAGAATTCTAAAACATAGCTTTATATTTCGATCACAATATTAATCAATGCATTCATAGAGACAACATTGTTGTGTGTGGAATGTGCATGCTTATGCATTATCTTTTTGTTCAATAAGTGCAGATCAATGAACTGTTAATTAGCAATGCTAGTTTTAATTATCATTTTGCATATTTCATGCATTCTTCTGCAATTTAAAAATAGAAATGATAGTTTAAACAAGAGAAGAAATGAAATTATTTACTTACGAATCTGAATCCTGTGGTGGGCTTTTTGGCTGTAGCATTTTAGGTTTGTGAAATTCTTTGTTCAGTATTCCTAATTCTGCCCATTTTGTCTTGAATATCAATTCAATTTTGTCTTTCTACAAGAAGTAAAATTAGTGCTGTATATTAATGTTAGAGTGATTTCAAATATATACTTTTCTTACAAGAACAAAGGCTTGGTTGTAGCTGGGGTTTGAAGTCCTTGTTGATCTATTTTTTGGTTTTGTTGAATCATAATGACTCCACTGCATTGTTTCATAATTTAGCATCAACAAGCTCCAATGGTTTGTGTAATGTAGAGGGAAGAAAATTTTCTCTGTAAATTCATCTTTGACAATGACATCTACTGTTGGTATAACTATGTCTTTGATCACAGTTTGCTGGTCATGTGTTAAAGCATTCTGCACATTTATATGTATTAGAATACTTTATATTAATTTTTAACATTTATATTAAAAAGATTATACATACCATCATCATTGTGGTGAAGTAGTAATTGTGTTCATACATCTCTTGATTGTAATAAAACCAATCAATAATCTGTTAAACCAAACAACAAAGGTTGTAAGTTTCATGGGATAATTTATTTATTTTGGATCAGGAATATTAATGCTAGTATTCATTTTCATTTATATGTTTACTACATTGTATGCGTTGAAAAATGCAAATGATCATTTAATCAGTCATCTTGGACATTCTATATATTTATATGTGGTTTACAAATATCAATGTTATTTTTAACTCCCATTCTTTCATTCAATACATTTATATGCAGTTTGAAACTTTGAATGCTAGTTTTAACTATCATTCTCTCATTCTATACACTTATATGCACTTAAAAACTATGAATGCTAGTTTTATTACTCATTCTCCCATCCTAGACAGTTATCATAATTTTAATTTGATGCATACCTGTCCATCTGTAACCCCCTCGAACAGAACAGCTTCCAGCATAGATTTAACTATTGTGATTCCTCCTTTGTGTCCTTCATCTTTTTCATATGCTACAGTGCTGTAATTGAAAATTAATAATTGATAACTATATTTTCCTTCAATTTTATTTAGTTACAAATATAATGAAATAAAAAATATTAGAATTCTTACTTCTCATTTTTGTTAAATTTGAAGAAAGTAAGAATTTTGTTTTGCTGTTCTTCATTCAATAATTGTAGAATACTGCTTTTTGTGATATCCTTACTCTTGTAGGTTTTACTTAATTGCGAGTATCCATCAACATCAATAATTTCTTCATTATCAGTTGTTGTGACTTGTTCATCTGTTTCAGTTTCAGATTCATGTTCATAATCTGATTCTTCATTTTGTTCCTCTTGTTTCTGTTCATTTGTATTTTCTTTCTGACCTTCCTTGGTTTCAAATTGTTGCTTTTGGTTTTCATTGTCAACATTTTTCTTTGTTTTTCTGCACACAATTTCATATTGGCAATCAGAATCAATTTTACTCCTTCGTTGGCACTTTTTAACCCTCGAAACTAAAGAGCTTGGTTTCTTCTGCGTTTTTTCATGCACTGTTGGTGATTTTTCTGTTGCCTCTGAAGGTTTGTTTTGATCATGTTGTTCTTTCCCTTTCCGCATCTTTTCAATTTCCTGAGTTATTTTGAGATCAAATGATGGTGGTTCTATTTCTACTTTTTCTTTTGATCTTAAAATCTTGATTTCCTTTTTCAATTGTATGACAGTGCCTTCTGCTTGTATTCTTTTATGTTTTTCCTTTTCTAATTCTTTTTCACTTTTCTTCAATTTATTTTCCAACTATATGATGTACTGCTGCATTGTCTCAACTTGGTCTTTTGATGTCTCTTCCACATTTTCTATTTTGTGCATCCCAATATTCTCATTATTATCCAGCTGGACAAATTTTTGTTGGCTATTTTGTTGAAGAAGTGCTTTTTCATCTTCAGTCAGATTTCTTATTTCAACAAAAATCTATGTAATAACGTAAATAGTAATGAATCAGGTAACATACAAGGATGAACTAATTTTATATATAGTTGTCATTTTTCATGTGATGCTATATCTGACTATCATTCTTTAGTTATACTAGTGTTATGATATAATAACAAAATGACAACTGCTGATATACACTATGTTATGATATATTTATCTATCATTATATATTTGTTATACTAGTGTGATAAATAATACCTTTCTATTGTCCATGTTCATCAATGCGTCTCTTGAGATCACCTTTTTCAAGCTTGCAATATTCCACCTCCCAAATCTAGGTAAGTTTGAACAGTATGTTGCTAATGGAGGTATCAAATTCACATGCTCACATAGGAAAAACTACAAATAAAATATTACTTGTTAAAACATATAATGTGTATAATTTAATTTATACAGATAGATGCATGAGCATAAAGTTAGATTGTTGTACTTACAATAGGGAGCATGGAACAACCTGGCATGTTTCCTGGCTTTGTTTTGAAAGTTGTCAAAGCTCTAATCAATGAATGATGAACTGAAACTGGCCAAGATACTGAATTCATTTTGTTTTGATCTAAGATATAGGGAATATATCCCCATGGTAAGTATCTTTGGTTATCAGGAAAGAAGAAGGTTATCATTGCAAGAATTATAAGCAATTTTAGAAAATCATTTTCATGTTGAAATTGTTGTGTTTCTAGCACATTATTTATCTTCGAAATTGTAAGATCCTTTGTGATGTGCTCTATGGTTCCAAAGTTTCTCAGTACAAAATCTTTGCAATTGTCTGGAAGGATTTGTAAACTCATTTTCGGTACTGGAAAAATATTTACTCCAGACAAAGGTAAGCTAAAAATAATTGAAACATCCTCAGGTTTGATTTTAAAAAAAATATTTCCTACTTTAAAAGCTTCATCATTGATAGAAAATGTTTCTATTATATCATCTAAGGTTGTTGATGATTTTGTAAAAGCAGCTATGGTTAAAATTTCTTTGAAAAACACTAGCATGAATTTTTCAAAAGGTGTTTGTTTGAAATAATTTAATTGATCTATAAGATAACCTCCTTTTTCCTTAATTTTCTTGAAAATTTTTATCATTGGCAGTAAGCTACATCTATACTGGATTTTTTTCTGAGAAACTTTCTTTGGTTTTTTTCCTTCAGTAGTTTTTGCTTTCTTCAATGTTTTACCTATTGATCCCTGTACAAAAAACTGTGAATGAATAATTCGGTATTTAACAAACTATAATATTATTTTTATGTGTCATTTTTTAAATGCTTTCTTATTTTTATCTATCAATTTTTACAACTATGAACGCATAATTTACTAGTGATATATACATCTATCATTCTTTTTCAAATGCTATATTTGTCTATCATTTCTTTTTTTCACTGTATGCTTCTAAAGTCGAAATATTGAATGCTATGTTTGTCTATCATATGTTCATCTATCATATTATATTTTAATATGATGCATACAAATCAAATGATATATTCAACTATCATTCTATAACCATCAAAACAGTAGATCAAATGATATATTCAACTATCATTCTATAACCATCAAAACAGAAAATCAAATGATATATTCAACTATCATTCTATAACCATCAAAATAGTAAATCAAATGATATATTCAACTATCATTCTATAACCATCAAAATAGTAAATCAAATGATATATTCAACTATCATTCTATAACCATCAAAACAGTAAATCAAATGATATATTCAACTATCATTTATCATACTATACTAGCAAATACTGTAAATAAAATGATATATTCAACTATCATTCTATCATGATATGTTTGTCCAACATTTTTTTCAATGCTATATATTTCTATCATTCTATAAATATTCATCTTATCATTGTCTATCATCTGTCAAAGACTGAATGCTATGTTCATCCATCATTTCATATTTCAATATTACACATGCAAATCAAATGATATATTGAACTATCATTAAATAAGTATCCATCTAATTATTTTTTATCATCAATATTATACATGCAACAAATCAAATGATACATTGATCTATCATTCAATAACAAATCAAATGATATATTGAACTATCATTAAATAAGTATCCATCTAATTATTTTTTATCATCAATATTATACATGCAACAAATCAAATGATACATTGATCTATCATTCAATAACAAATCAAATGATAGTTGAACTATCATTGTAAAATTATCTTTTATTTTAAAAAATAATCAGTTGTTTTACCTTTGTTTTTCTTTTTCTGTTGACGTTTTCATCAGTAAGCTGTTGTTTCTTCCTTTCGTCTTCATTCATAGTTTTACATGCCCTAGGTTTTTTCGTCCTCTTTGTATCTTCGTCAATCTCATCCGAATCAACAGCCGTTGATGAAGTAGTTTTTCGCCTTCTCTTTACTGCTGTACGCATAGCATTGGGAACCCTACTTTTTGAAATCGTAGGTTCATCATTTATTTGTTCAGGATTTATTGAAATATTTTGATTTACGTCCATCGACTTAGATTCTGAAGTCGATTGCGCTTTTAAATCAGTTTAAGGAAGAAAATTGATTTCGGTTTGGGTTGCCATTGTTTGATGAAGAAGAAATTTTGTTTGCAGAAGAAATGAAACTATAGAAGTACGAAAGAAATACAATTTTTGGCCCTTGTCCTTCAGACCAAAGTTTAATTTTAACGTCCGTTAAAATTAAATTTTATTAAACTTTTTCCTTTACACTAATTTCCTCTTATAATTTTAGATGTTAAAATTAGAACTTTGCCATATAATGTATAATAAATTCAGCGAAATAAACGGACTACAAACTAAAAATTTATTATTATTTATGTATAATTTATGTTATATAGTTTTTATGTTTTTATATTTGAGTAAAAAATTGGTTTTATCATTTTTGTTCGTATGAATATGCTATGCATATTAAAATCTATACATTTTGATGATTTATTAAATGAATTAACAAATATTATTTAACTAATTTTTTAAAAATGTTAAATTCAAAATTATGTAATTAGTTTAAATATATAGAGTTAAAAGTAAATAGTATGAAATATTAAGAAGGATTTTAATAAAAAAAATTGTAGAAACCTAAATGCGGATATTTAAAGTTTAAAAAAAATTGTAATGTGGTGTATGACTAAATTTTGAGATAAATGATAATAATTAATTTTCAAATTAACTTTGTCATTATTGTTTATGTACATAATTAATATAGCTATATGTGTGTGTGTATTTGAATGGAAAAACTAATTTACAATATATATATATATATATATATGTGTGTGTGTGTGTGTGTGTGTGTGTTGAAATTGACGGTTGTTTTTAAGATTTATTAGAATAATATAGTAACTATTAATTGAGATTATTTAAATAGTTTGAATCTGAAATTCTGTAAAAAATTAAATGCATAGATTGGTATATAAAACATTAGGAAAGAGCTGAGAGAGGTAGTTGTAACTAATCATAAAAATGTTAAATTAGATTTTTTAAAGATAAAAATAGAATTTTACAATGCTATGTACGCTAAATTTATTGAGATAAATGAATAATAATTAATATTGTTTATGTATATTATTTATGATGAGGTGGAGCTTTGGCGCAACGGTTAGGTCGCCCGCATAGTGATCTGAACGCCCAGGTTTAAGTCCGAAAACAGCCACTTCGCAATGTGAGGAAAATGCTGCGTAGATTATCAACATTCCTAGAGCCCGTTATCGTACGTGAGCCTTACGCACTTGGTTCCACCTATATATTATTTATGATATGTGATTTATGTATCTGTATATTTGAATGAAAAAATAATAATTTTACCACTCTTGTTGATATGAATATGATTTACATATTGAAACAGTCATAATTTAGGATTTATTAGATGAATTAACGTATATTTGTTAACTGAATTTATTCAAATAGTCCAAATTCAAAATTACATAATTTATAAACATATATTGTTTTTAACATACAATATTAGGCGATATTAAGTAAGGTTTTGTATACAGCTGTAGAAGTTTCAAATGTAGGTACTTAAAGTTAAAAAGATTACGATGCAATACATGGTAAATATATTGATATAAATGGATTATAAAATATATTCATAATTGTTATTTATGTATATATCCATGTTATGTGATTGATGTATTTATATATCTAAATGAATTTTATTCCATTTTTATTAATACGAACATGGTATAAATATCAAAATTTTCTTATTTTTATTGATTCATTTGTTAAAATCAAGATGAATAATAGTTAATTGAATTATTAAAATAGTTTTAAGATCACATGATTAATTCTAATATATGGAGTTAAATATAAAATATTAGAAGGGAACTGAGGGGGATTTTGTAAATGGGTATAGAAATTTTAAAATGAAGTTATGTGAAATAAAAAAACAAAATTTTGTAATGTACTATATGATGAATTCATCGAGATAAATGAATTATAAGTTGAGTTTGTAGACAAACCAATAAACATCATTTTATCGTATTTATTTAATTAGTTTAAATTTAATATCGCATAATTAATTTTAAAATATATAGACTGAAACATAAACTATAAATAGAAAAGTGAGGTGAGTTTTGTAAATAACCGTGTAATTTTAAATTTAGGTATTTGAAGTTAAAAGTAGAATTTTGCAATGCACTCTATGATAAATTTATCAAGATAAATGAATTACAAATTAAATTTGTATTATTGTTCTATGTGATTTATATGTTGTAATCGAATAAAGAATTTAGTTTGACCATTTTGTTTGGTACAATAGTGATATACATATTAATTTGCCATTTTTTAGTATTTATTATAAATATTAATAAAAATTAGTTACTTAAATTTATTTAAATAGTTTAAATTCTTGTTTATTTAATTAACGTAAATATATGGACTTGAATGTAAAATGTTAGAAGGTAATTGATAATTATTTGTAAACTATTTTGTGAAATTTTAAATGTACATACCAAAACACAAAAGGATGAGAGAGATTTAGTAAAATAAGTGTACATGGATAAATTAAAAGATTTAAAAATAAAATATCCGGAGAGAATTAAGGAGAAGAAAGAAAAGTCCTATAATTAATGAGAAGGCTAGAAATTCTTCCACTTTACTATTATTTAATAGATAATCTATTTCCCTCCACTCTTCTTCTTCTCTTTGGTTCAGTCTCTCGTCTTTAACCTCAATCCTCCTCCTGCTTGATCTTCTCCCCATCACCAAGCCAAAATATACTAGAAAAACACCATTAGAGGCAGCTGAACCCCACCATTTGGTATCAGATTCGGGCAACGATAAACTTAAAGATAATAATTCAAATCCAGTTCAAAATCCAACATCTGATGATCAGATCAACTCATGAATGATAAAGCAAAATAACTTCAATTCAACAGTAGCAAATGACATGTCAGGTATTTTGTGCTAAATTTTAATCAATTTGCACTAACTCCTAAACTGCAGTGGAATACTAAATTGTGGAAGAACCAAAAGAAGAATCTAACTTGTCGATTAATTATCAATCACCATTTCAATGAAAAATAATCACCAAACAAAGAAAAATAGAAAAGTAGATAATACAAAGATTTAACGTGGTTCGGCTAGATTGCCTACGTCCACGGACCCAATAACTATTCTTTATTTTACTGAAGAAAGAAAGTACAAATGAGAGACTGAGAGGGATGTTACAAAATTATAGGTAGCAAAGTGGAGAGACTAACCTATAATTACAAATCGAATAATCAATTTCTCCAAAGACTTGTTTGCGCTCAAAACCCCTAATTTGATTTGACTACGGAAATTATGGTTTACTGAAGAAGAGGATAATGGTGGATGCTCTCTCACACACTCACAAATATGAAGATGAACTTCCTTTTTCTTAAGTAGACTTAATGAAAGAGTTACTTAGAGACTAAGAAAATTAATTTCAAGATTATGTGACAACCTTCCCAAATTCCTTGATTTAATTCCGATGCATATAGATGACGAAAATCTTATGTTTTCATAAATTTCATTTGTTCATGTAATCTCCACATATAAACTTTTCTATCTTCATATAACAAATCCTTTGACTAATTAATTGATTAGCTAATTAATTAGTTTTCTTTCTCCAAAAGCAATCACACACAACTATCCTAATTTTCTTTCCGCATATAACATAATTGATTGATAAGATCAATTAGCTAAATTCTTTTCTTCTTTGGCAAATATTTGAATCACCTAAATTTAACACTCCACCTTGATTCATATACAACAATCTCTCTTCATCACCACATCTTGACAAATTATTGGGTCTATGCCACATGGCGTCAAACTCAAAATGAACAAGTTTGGGCATTGTTGCCCAAACAGAACTTCAAAATCTTTTCCAAGCATAAGAAAGATAGTATGCACATCAGCAAACAAAATGCATACGAGAAAATACCAAAATTCTTCAACAAATCCGATATTGGAGACGAACATGTAGATAATAAGCTTCGAAAGACCAATGGAGATTTAACAGCGCGCTTCACCTTCTCCATTCCAAATTGAGTGAGGATATACTCAACATTATCTACTCCAATTTCCTCCACAAGAATTTCGCTAGACTTTCCTAGGTCAACACCAACAGACTCACCAACAAGCTCACCAATATTCAAAGCATAAGTTGAAGAATCATCGCTAGAAATATGCTTATAAATAGGGCCAACTGAACCAAAAGGCCTTTCCTGCAACTGAGCTCCACCTACAGTCTGTTTGGCAATTTCCGTCCTTCCAAAGTCATCACTTAATAGAGGCTCCACCTTCAACAAAGATCTCCCATCAAATATCGCATGCCTGCTAGTCACAATTCTCCTAGTTGTTTTACACCACAACCTATACCTCTTCACTCCTTCTCTATAGCCTAACAAAATGTGCTTGCTTTCCCTAGGCTTCAACTTATCATGTCTCTCATCTTCTAAATAAGCTGAACAACCAAACACTTTAAGGAATGAATAATCAACAGGCTCTTTTTTCCATATCTCTTCTAGTATCTTCATATCTATGGCAATGGAAGATGTATGGTTGATGAGAAATACTGTCATAGATATCGCTTCTGCCCAAAATTCCTCTTCTAGACCAGTAGTCGTTGTGACGCCCCACCCCGAGTCCCACATTAACAAAGAGCATTATTGAGTAATACTGCCTGTTAATGCGAAGAATATGGCTGGTTAGGAGCGACTATCCGTAAGTCTAGTCTTAAACAAGTATTGAATACATCGATTGGGTGCTTTAATTTTTTTTCTCTTTCATCTTTCTCAAGTGGATCAACATACTCAACAAATGTTTAATACAAAACTACGGTGGCTAACGGATCTATCAGAACAAAATATAACAACAAATGTAAACAGATCACAGAACATCAGTCAAACATATATATACATATACACAGATACATCATAGTACACTACATAGTGATACAAAAGAAGTGGTGCATGGACCACAATATATACATCGAGTCAAAATGAATAGGTACATATCAGAGTTTACAAAACATCAACAAGACTAAACAAAAAGGTAACTAGCAGATAATCCAAGCGGAAGCAACATGGTGGTAGTCTACGGCGGGTGACTAACCTGAAATAACTCGGTCTGACTTGGGTACATAAAATACACGAGTTAGTCTAGCTTAAAATAAACTGATTAGCATATGATAGGTTAGGAGCAAGGATAAACGATAACAATTTTTCTCGAAAGAGAAGAAGCAACATCAAATATAGGTCAACTATTAAATGTCCTAAGGGTTTCTCGAAAGATACAAGTTCAAAAACAATATCAAATAATCACAAATGTTCGCCTCATACCATTGGCATGTATAATAGTCAATATAATGGCTTTCATCAACTATAACTCCTAACTAGGAGATTACAAATCTCAAAACGCCAAAGGATGGCAACTATAAATCACAATATACATAAAACTCGACTAAGAGTTCAAAACTCCAAAATGTAATCACCATATATATATAAACAGCATGATAGCACTCAGGCTATATAAATAATCCAACAGAGGCAACCATGGTGAAAAGATTTATAGAACATCAAAATTCTAGAAATCAATACAAAGAAATCTAGAAAAGCAACAATGAAAAGAATAGGACCCAACAGTCTAGAAATTAGCCCAACAACTATAAATGTAGAAGGACCCAACAGTCCAATACGTGGCTCAACAGCCTGTCAAGTACTATATATATAGGAGACCCAACAGTCTCAAATAGGACCCAACAGTCTGTGATTAGCCCAACAGCTTTATATAGGATCCAACAGTCCAAGTACTGGAAATAACTCGTGAATGCGTCACAAACTCTCAGAGAGTAACCCGAGTAGTGATAACTGTGCATCCCATATTGCATGTTCTCACTTATCAGTTTACTAACTGTAAGTCAATGCCACACTAGAAAACAAAATCACAAATCACCCTCTCAAAGGGAGCAAAATTAGCTTCAAATGAACAAGTCCGAAATTAACCGAAAAAGTAAACGCATGTGTCCCATACCACATGTTTTACTAAATCGTTTAATTCTCTTTCTTATACGCTCGAAGAGTGCAAAAATGCGTATTTTATATAGAATTTTTTTTTTTGAGAAAACTAGTTTTAAAATAATTTTCTGAAATCGTTTGGAAATTTGGGCTTTGAAATTCTCTTTATTATAGAGACTACATAATTTTAATAGCTTTAAAAATAATTATACGTATTGAAAAATATTTATTTCAAAAGCTATTTTATTATAAAAACCATTTCGAAATCGTTTTTGAAAACCCGTGTTTGAAAACATCAAAAATCATCGAAAACGCTGAAAATTCAGCATATTAAATTGTCTCCAAAAACACTTCAATCCGGAGTACGGATTAACAATAATGTTGGCTTACCTATTGATAGGTTGGAGCCCTTCAAAAAAGTCAAAAATATCACGCAAATAGGTTGCAAAAGTCGCTGGAAGAAGTAAGGAAAACATAACAATGCACTAGAGATAAGAGAAATCAACCTGGGAAAATTGACATGCCCAGGTCGACCCATAGGTCGACCTATATGAGGCATGGGTCGACCCTAGGATCGACCTCTGCACTTCCTTGGTCGACCTGTAGGTCGCATTTCCTACAGGCAATTCTGCCTTCTACGATTCAATTTTTGAGCAATTGTTTTAGTCAGTTCTAGGTTGATTCAGATGATGAAAATTGACATGCATAAACTACAACACCTAGACAACAATCCGGAAAAATTCCGGCATGGATTCAAGACAATAACAAGAAGATATGAACACAAAAAGAAGCAACCCAAAACAGTTTTCACTATAAATTTTCAAGCAAGCAACTTTTTGTTTACAATGAGCAAATCTTACAGTTTTCAGCTTGCAAACATGATTTTAAGCTAGAATTTTGTGAGTTTCAACTCACCTTAGCACAATTTTGAACGAGATAGAGTTGCAAGACAAGATCTTTTTGGCTTGGAGAATCTCTAAGAACTTGTAACAGCTGAAAGAAGAACATGCAGACAAAGAAAAAGCAAGTTACAGACACAATCTTTTCCAAACGGCAAATTGATAAGAAGACTTTGGTGATTTTGGTTTTGATTACGTGATATTGTTTTGATTTACAAATTTTCTCCTTGATTTTCCTTTGATTTTGCTTAATTTTTGATGTTAGATTTGAAAGCTATAAAGAGGCAGCCATTTTCTTTTCTTTCTGGTTTATTTACAGGGAAGATAGAAAATGAGAAAGGGAAATGAACGTACAATTCATTTCCAAAGTCTTCTAGGTATTCTAGAAATGAGTTTGGGCTTGAACCCATTACCCAAATGCATATATGTTTATACTTAATCAAAATTATCCAAATTAACCCATGTTAACACTTTTATTTCACCATGTTTTCACATATTTACACATATCTTTACCAAATAAATTTTATACAACATATGTTCATGTTTAACAAAATATTTTATCAACATATAAAAGATATTTTAGCCATTAAAATTATTTTTCATCATTAAAATTCTTATTTTCAATTAAATGTTCAATTACACCTTTAATTACATAAAACACTATTTATATCACTAAAATTTACACAAAAATCGTTTTCTTGTACAATTAAATGTAATAAACCATATTAACATCATTTTTACATTCAAATATTATTTTTGAATAAAATTCCATCTTTTATTTACATTATTTACCATATAAAATTTTAATACTATATTAAAATTAGTAAAAATCAACATTTGGCAATAATTTGCAAAATTATTGCATTTTACCAAATTAAAACCATGTAATGTTCATTTTTATCACAAACTAACATAATAAAGTTTTTAAAACTTTATTTTCAACATTTTACATTTATAACCCATTGTTTATTTAAAATAAGCAATTTTTAACAAATTTACATCTCCAATTTATTTTATTTCTCCATAATTAAATTATAACCACCGTTATAATTTAATATTACAGGTAATCACCAAAATCAGGGTTGTTACAGTCATTCTCAAGCTCATAGCTCTCTCCCATATCTCTACCAGTCCATAACAACATGACTTAACAGAAATAGTAAAATCTCTAACTACATGCTCGTACGCACAATAGTTAGTCAATTCTTATGACATAAATTCACTACTATCTCCAACTTCGAGAACCTTCAAACGCTTTATCGACTGCTTCTCTACCAAGGTCTTCCACTTACAAAACTGGGCAAATATTTCATCTTTGGCCCTTAAGAAATAGACCCAGACCTTACGTGAGAAATCATCCACAAATAAGAAGAAGTAACTAGCTCCACCAAAAGATGCAACTAGGGTGGGTCCCCGCACATAAGAACGAACATACTATAGAAACTTTGTAGCTCTAGGATTCCCAACATCAAATGTAACATGCTTCTTCTTTCCAAAGGAACAATCTTCACAAGAGCTAGGTTTTGACTGACAAACACCATCAATCAACCCCAGCTTCTTTAATACTTCAAGACTCTCCTCATCAACATGACCTAAACGAAGATGCCATAACTGAGTAGAATCTGGAACACTAAAATCAGAAGAAATTATTGACTCTCTTAAGACCGTCTCTCCATGAAGCACATATATATCATCAACTCGTACCCCTTTCATCACTACCAAGGAACCCTTCGCCACTCTCAAATTCTCTCCATCTATTATTATCCTCATACCAAGTCTATTCAAAGCTTCAACTGACAACACACTTCTACACAGCATTGGAATATGTTTAACATCTGTGATAGTCCTAATAACACCATCATGCATCTTAAACCTCACATTATGACGCCCACAACATGACGAGATGTGCCATTCCCTATATGAACTACACCGCCATCAATCTTCTTGTAACTGACAAAACAACTTCTATCTGGCATCATATGACAAGAGGCTTCAGAATCAATCACCCAACTTTTACTCTCTAAAGGTGAACTACTGGCTGAAAATAATGATGTATCACTATCGCTTCAATCTGCATCTGATCTAACTATTGCCGTAACTGAAGCTTTCTCCTTCTTCTCTCTCTTCTTTCTAAGAGCTGGACAATCTTGTATGAAATGCCCATTCTTCTTACAATAATAGCAAGCACCCCTTCTAGGAACCTTGAAGTGGGACCTATGCATATCTCTTCTACCGCCAAAGTGCTTCTGGCTTTTATCTCTGTGACGCCCCACCTCTATACTCAGGCTAGCCAAGAACACTACTGGGTAATGCTGTCAACTAGCGCGGAGAATAAGGCTGTTGAGGAGCGACCATCTATGCAATTGCCTTGTGCAAGCACTGATATGTCAGAAAATATAACTTACATTTCATTTCAAGAGGAAATCCGACATACCGATACAAACTCAAAGCTACTACACAGTGGCTAAGTGGACCTCGGAAACAAATATAGAAATAAGCATAACATAATCAGTCACAGACATTCATATCACAAAGGGTAAGATATGAATATAACACATGAAAGTGTACATCAAAATAATGGTCATATAAGATCCACTATATCACAATGAATAGATACAAGTGCGAGACAAAAGAATAATTATACATCAAGAAGTCCATATCTCAAATGTATAATAACAAAAACTACTAATCTAAAGTAGTTAGCCAAAAGAATCAGATGATAATCCTTGATAAGAAGTCAAGTAGGAACACCTGAAATACCTCGGTCTGACCCGAGTATTATTTAAGAAGAAAATAATAAACGGATTAGCCTAGCTATAAATATCAGATAAAATGATATAGGATAAGAGGTATGACCAAAACGTAGGATAATGTAACGACCCGTATTTTTACGGATCAAAACATTGTAAAACAGTTGTTATTTGATCGTAGTATGGTTAAGTTGTTCAGAGCCTAGGTCGTTCGGAGCTTAGGTCGTATAATAGTTAGGTCGTAGACGACTTATAGGAGTTGGCGACCTAAGGAAGTTAGTGGTAACAGTTAACGACTTAGGGACTGGACGAGGTAAGGCTTAGGTCGTATGATAGTTAGGTTGCGTAGTGGTTTAGGTCGTATGATTAGTTTGGGACGACCTATAGATTTTGACCGACCTAAGGAAATAGGCAACCTAAGGAAGAACGGCGACCTAAGAGTTAGCGGTATAGGAGTTAGCGAGTTAACGACCTAGGAGATAAGCGAGTTAACGACTTAAGGGATAGGTCGGTTGAGCGACTTAAGGAGTTGTTGTAGTTAGGTCGTGAGCGACCTAAGTGGTCCGTGTTTAGTTAGGTCGTGAGCGACCTAAGTGGTCTGTGTTTAATTAGGTCGTTAGCGACCTAAGTTTAGGTCGTTAGCGACCTAAGTTTAGGTCGTTAGAATACCTAAAGATGTTAAGTCGTAAGTTGTTAGGTCGCGCGTACGTTAAGTCGCGTCTCAGTTAAGTCGTAGGTCGTGCTGTGGTGTTGAACTTTTAGGTCGTGACATTTTAGGTCGTGACATTTTAAGTCGCGTGAAGGCTTAAGGGGTTAGGTCGCTGAGTGTTAGGTCGGAGGATTTGTTAGGTCATAGGTCGCGATAGTTAGGTCGTGGACGACCTAAGGGGGGCGGACGACCTAAGGAAATCAGCCTATAAATAGGCGGGTTCTACTTCATTTTTGGGATCCGGATTTTGAAGCGACGAAGTGCTGCTATTTTGAGAGCTCGAGTTCTACACTTCTTCACTTCTTTTCTCCACTCTAATCTTATGATTCCTTCCATCCAAATCGAAGACCTAATCGAAGATCCAAGAGCTTAGATTGAAGATCTTCAACCATCGAAGAGAGATTTCATCGTTTGAAGCGGAGTTTTGATAGATCGAGTTAGATTCTTCGCTATCCAGATCTGAAGTGTGTTGCTTTTGAGGTGTTTAGGTGATTTGGTGAGTGGTGATTATCTCTCACATGGATCCAAAGGAGTATATCGGATTGTTGGCTTGATTTGGTGTTAAAATAATGATTTCCATGCATTTTCTTAAACTTAAGTATAGATCTATTGTTCATGATGATTTGGCATTCATTTTACTACATGTTAACCTATGCAAGTTCATTCATCAAGTTGTAGAGATATTTGCTCATAATTCATGCTTGTTAGATTTGGATTCTTTATTTACAGAATTTCCATTATTGTTATAATTGTTAATTAGATCATATTTGAATGCTTGATTACTTGGATTAATGGTTGACTTGATTGATTATTATGTATTAGTTGATTGATGAGTTTGATTTAGACAAGATGGTCGAAGAAGATTCAAAAGCTAAGGGAAAGGCTCTTGAATTGGAAAAGCTGCTCGTTGCATATGTGGCGGATGATGAAGCTCATATGGATAGATTTGATGATGATGATGATGTTGAGATGAGGCTTTGCTATGATGAGATGAAGCGAGGCATGATATGAGATAGCCTTGGTTTAATCCAGATGGGATCACTCCAAGCATGTTGATAACGCGGTGAAATGGTTCGAGTTGAGGATAATGGTTTGCTCGAGAGGCGCTTGGGCTAGTATGGAAATAGTCATCGAGGAGGATGACTAGAAGGCTGAGATTTCATCGTTGTTGAAGGTTCTAGCAGGCTCAAAGCAAGAGTACGCTGGGCAGATTCGATAGTCCCTAAAGACTATGATTGTGGTCGAGTACTCTGGGCAGATTCGATAGTCCTAGGCACGGGCTGCGACGACATGCGGAGTTCTGTCTAGAACCGGGGTTGCCATTAACCCTTGACGGACGGTTGAAAGAATGTGCTGGTCATTCAATTAACGGTGGTATCGAGGCAATGATAACAGTGATAGCCAGAGTCATGGATGTTTGGTTGTATCGTCATTCGGTCTCAAGAGCGGTATTTTCTGGGTGCTTATCTGATCTTGGTTTAGGCCTTGGGGGTTTGTACTTGGAAAGCATCGCCCTTGACTCGAGTGATAATTGCTTTTCTTTAAATGTCCGTTTTGCTATGTTTACTTCTGCTTAGTGGATGTCTGGGGGCTATCACTGTAGAAAGAGGTGGAGTGGGAGGGTTGGATTCCTATTCCTTTTACCTTTATGCTCTTTTGGTATGTTGTTAGTTAATTTACCGCTCACTAAGACTGTTGTCTGACTCAAGGCTTTATGTTTAACTCTTATTGCCTTGGGCTGTTCATCCGCTTTGGGATGGGCAGACTAGGTAGCAGGTGACAGGTGCTGTTCTTTGTTTCCGACGATGCTGATGACGAAGACGAGCTGGAGGCTTGCATATTATTTTCTTACTATATGTACTGGATGTTCCGCTGCTTTGTATAATTCTCTGAGTGATATGTAGTGAGGCTTGATGTATTGACTATTCAGATGTTTGTATTCAACTATTATGAAGTTTAATAGAGATTCTGTTCTGTAAAGCTTCACTATATATACTTTCTATTGTATTTTATCCATGCACTGTGAGTTATACGATAGATTCTGCTGTTTTAACTTAACCTTGGCAATCGTCCATGGCTGCCTGGCATACTTTACAGCGCACTATTTCTATGTTCAGTGCAGGGGTCATGGGCGGTCGTCACATATGGTATCAGAGCTTTGGTTAATCGATTTTACCCAACGCTCGCTGTCGTAACTACGTATGAGAGACGTAATTGTATTTTGATGGATGATTACTATATATAATATAGTAGCTTAGAAGTGTGTGAGTCCTTTATGCAGTTGTTCTCAAGATGCATTAATCATTCCTTTTTATAGATATTAAGAATGAGTCGAAGAGGGAGACCAGCTGCTAGGGAAGGCCGTGCTACTGAGGGGGCTGTTGATTATGTTGCTATGTTCGAAGCTATGATGACTTCGATCATGAGAAGGATGCCAGCTCCGGGGCCATCAGTAGATGTTGGAGTTCAAGTTCAAACTCCAAAACCGGTGGATTTTGCCAAGCTGTGTAAAGACTATACTGCTCTTGGAGGAAAGGTTTTCTTGGGAACAGAGTCAACCATTGAAGTTCAGAGATGGATAGATGCTTGTAGAAGGATCTTTGGTGATTTGGGAATTGAGGATGCAACCAAAAGGAAGCTAGCATCAAGACAGCTTAAAGGGAGAGCTTCTGACTGGTGGAACTCTATCACCATTGATACTCTGAAGGAAGAAATTACTTGGGAACAATTCCAAGCCAGATTTGAAGCTAAGTTCATTTCTACGGCTCAGAAGTCTGTTCTGTTCAAGAAGTTTGTGGAGCTCAAGCAGGGTGGGAGACCAGTTCTTGAGTATGTTTCTGAGTTTGAAGCTTTGTCCAAGTATGCCAGGTCATATATTGAATCTTCGTACCAGAAGAATGAGAAGTTTGTGACAGGCTTGGACAGTTATCTTGGGAGGCAGTTGGTGGATCATTTGGACGATCCATTTGAGAAGCTTGTGGAGAAAGCTCTCAGGCAGGAGAATCTGTTTCCTAAGGAAGGATCTGTTGTTGCTGTGACCAAGGAAGAGTCTAAACCACAGCAGGGTGGAAACAAGAAGAGGAAGCAGCAGCATCAGAAGGGTAAGGATGGCCAGAAGAAGCCGAAGGGCGAAGTAACCTGCTACAATTGTCAGCAGAAGGGTCATTTCTCTAGAGATTGCAAGAATCCGAAGGTGCCGGTGAAGTGCCACAATTGTGACAAGCTGGGGCATATTAGGAAGAATTGTCCAGAACCGCGAAGGGACAAGCAGATTGTGCAAGCTTATGCTTTGGGGGCTGTTCCATCATCTTCAAAAGCTCCTACCGTTGAAGAGAAAGAAAAGAGTGTGGTGGTTCAAGGTACTCTTTCCATATGTGGTGTTCCAGTTAGAGTGTTATTTGATACTGGGGCGTCGCATTCTTTTGTTTGTAATGAACTTGTAGGCCGATTGGGTTTAGAACCGGATATTGTTGATAGGCCATTGGTTGTGACTAATCCAGTTGGGGGTTCGACTTGTTTGTGTATGCTATGCCGTAGTCTGATTGTATCGAGTCATGATTGCTCTTTTGTTTGTGATTGTTTTGTTCTGAACTTTGTGGGGTTCGGAATTATTTTGGGTATGGACTGGCTTAGGAAGTATGCAGCAAAGGTTGATTGTGATAGGTTGGAGGTGACAATCGAGAACGTGGAGGGGCGAAAGATTGTGATACGATGTAAGCATGAAGAAGGCGTCTTCATGAGCTTCATGTATTCGCTGGTTGTTCCACGGGATGAACTGTCATCTGTGCCAATCGCTAATGGATTTGAGGATGTCTTTAATGAGGTCAAAGGGTTACTGCCGCATAGAGAGATCGAGTTTCGTATAGATCTAGTTGAAGGAGCCAGACCTGTTGTGATGCCTCTTAGGCGGATGGCGCCTAGGGAACAGCAAGAGTTGAGGGTGCAAGTTGACGATCTTTTACAGAAAGGATTCATTCGGCGTAGTGTGTCCGAATGGGGTGCACCAGTTGTGTTTGTAACCAAAGCGGATGGATCGTTGAGGTTGTGTGTGGATTATCGTGAGCTGAATAAAGTGACTAAGAAGAACAAGTATCCATTGCCGAGAATAGACGACTTGTTTGATCAGCTTCACGAAGCTAAGGTGTTTTCTCAGATGGATTTGGCAACGGGATTTCACCAGTTAAGAGTGGCTAAGGATAGTGTGCCGAAGACTGCTTTCAGGACACCATCCGGTTTCTTTGAGTGGCTGGTAATGCTGTTTGGATTGACCAATGCACCAGCATATTTTGTGGATCTTATGAATAGAGTGTTCAGAGATTAGTTGAACAAGTTCGTACTAGTGTTCGTGGATGATATTTTGATTTATTCCAGAACTGAAGAAGAGCACAAGACGCACTTGCGTATTGTTTTGAAAATCTTACGGAAACATCAGCTGAAGGCTAAGTTTTCGAAGTGTCACTTCTGGAAAAGTGAAGTGAGGTTCTTAGGCCATATTATCTCTGGAAATGGAATAACGGTTGATCCCGCCAAGGTGGCAGCAATCCAGGATTGGGTTAGACCTAAGAATGCATCTGATGTGAGAAGTTTTCTTGGATTAGCAGGATATTATCGTCGATTTATCAAAGACTTTTCCCAGGTGGTTGTGGCTGCACCGTTAACAGGATTGATGAAAAAGAACCAAGTATTCAGATGGGATGCTAAGTGTGAGCAAGCTTTCGGAATCCTGAAAGAGCGACTAACAAGTGCTCCTGTTTTGACTATTCCAAGTGGAAATGATGAGATGGTGGTTTACACCGATGCATGTGGTACCGGACTTGGAGCAGTGCTGATGCAGAAGGGTAAAGTTGTTGCGTATGCAAGTCGACAACTGAAGCCGCATGAAAGGAATTATCCGACTCATGATTTGGAGTTAGCGGCGATTGTTTTTGCTCTGAAGATATGGAGACATTATCTATTGGGAGTTCGATTCGAGTTGTTTACAGATCATAAGTCGTTGAAGTATCTTTTCTCCCAAAAGGATTTGAATCTTAGGCAGCAACGATGGCTAGAGTTTTTAGCATCATATGATTTTGGTATAGCCTATACTCCGGGAAAGGGTAACGCAGTGGCAGATGCATTAAGTCGAAGACATGCAGGATTGGGAGCCATGTTATCAGAATGTAAGAGTCTCGAGTATTTGGCTGGATTTGACTTCAGGCCTAGATGTGAATTGGAACCTGAGATGTTGGCAAACTTATCAATAAGACCTACTCTTGTGGAAATAATTGGCAAGAGCCAAAAGCAAGACGATAAGCTTGTCAAGATTATCCGTGATTTGGAATCTGGATTGGACCTAGAAAAGGATAAAGGATTCGAGGTCGATCGAGAGGGTTGGCTTCGAAAGCAAGGACGACTAGTTGTTCCCGATATAGATGAATTGAGAAATGAAGTTCTGAGGGAAAGTCATCACTCGAAGTTGACAATTCATCCAGGTGTAAAAAAGATGTATTGGGATATGAAGAGAACCTATTACTAGGAAGGTATGAAGAAGGATGTTGGAAATTTTATTTCCAAGTGCATGAACTGCCAGTTGGTAAAAGCCGAACAGAAGAAGCCAAGTGGATTGGTTCAGCCATTAGAAGTTCCTACATGGAAGTGGGAGCAAGTATCGATGGATTTTATTGATGGACTACCTAGAACAAGAACGGGAAATGAAGGGATTTGGGTCATCATAGATCGTCTGACTAAGAGTGCAAGATTCATTCATGTTCGATCAACTAGGACTGCATCAAAGTTGGCTGAGCTGTATGTTAAGTGGATAGTTCGATTCCATGGTATTCCGAAGAGTATAGTGAGCGATCGAGACCCATTGTTCACTAGTGGATTTTGGAAAAGCTTCCAGGAAGTTTTGGGAACCGAGTTGTGTTTGAGTACGGTTTATCATCCCCAAACAGATGGTCAGACCGAGAGAGTCAATCGAATTTTGGAAGATCTCCTCAGAGCTTGTGTTTTGGATTTCGGAGGATCATGGGAAGATCACCTTCATTTGGTGGAATTTTTGTATAATAACAGTTACCAGTCAAGCATTGGTATGGCACCGTATGAAGCATTGTATGGAAGACCGTGTAACTCTCCGACATGTTGGTTAGAAACAGGAGAAAAGCTGATACTTGGGCCAGAGATGATTCGACATACTTCGGATTGCATAGAGATCATTCGGCAACGAATGAAGGCAGCCCAAGATCATCAGAAAAGTTATGCCAATAAGAGTCGTAAGGATTTGGAATTCGACGTAGGTGATATGGTTTTTGTGAAGATTTCTCCACTGAAGAGTGTTATTCGATTCGGGAAGAAAGGAAAATTGACTCCGAGATTTGTTGGACCATTCCAGATCATCGAGCGAATTGGAAAGCTCGCCTACAAATTGGAGTTACCAGAAAAGATGTCGAGTGTGCACAATGTTTTTCATGTATCGTATCTATGGAAGTATGTGCACGACTCGAATACAGTGGTTTCTGCTGATAGCTGTGAAGATTTTGAGATTGATCCAGTCGATAAGAGACCTCGTAAGCCGCTTCGTGTTGTGGAGACTGACACGAAACAGCTTAGGAGGAAGGTAGTTAGGTTGCTCAAGATACAATGGAGTGATGATGATAACGACTGTACATGGGAGGTGGAAGAGAGGATGAAGGCAGCTCATCCTGAACTCTTCAAGGTATGGCCATAAGGGTCGTGTCATCTCACGACATTGTAACTTGTTCTAGTTTTAGAATTATGCATGCTAGGCTAGAATTGGATGCATGGTTTGTTGATTGCTATGGATGATAGGCATGCGGAATAGTTTTGATTGCTTTGTTTGTTTGGAATTTCGGGGGCGAAATTCCTAAGGGGGAGAGAATGTAACGACCCGTATTTTTACGGATCAAAACATTGTAAAACAGTTGTTATTTGATCGTAGTATGGTTAAGTTGTTCAGAGCCTAGGTCATTCGGAGCTTAGGTCGTATAATAGTTAGGTCATAGATGACTTATAGGAGTTGGCGACCTAAGGAAGTTAGTGGTAACAGTTAACGACTTAGGGACTGGACGAGGTAAGGCTTAGGTCGTATGATAGTTAGGTTGCATAGTGGTTTAGGTCGTATGATTAGTTTGGGACGACCTATAGATTTTGACCGACCTAAGGAAATAGGCGACCTAAGGAAGAACGACGACCTAAGAGTTAGCGGTATAGGAGTTAGCGAGTTAACGACCTAAGAGATAAGCGAGTTAACGACTTAAGGGATAGGTCGGTTGAGCGACTTAAGGAGTTGTTGTAGTTAGGTCGTGAGCGACCTAAGTGGTCTGTGTTTAGTTAGGTCGTGAGCGACCTAAGTGGTCTGTGTTTAGTTAGGTCGTGAGCGACCTAAGTTTAGGTCGTTAGACTACCTAAAGATGTTAAGTCGTAAGTTGTTAGGTCGCGCGTACGTTAAGTCGCGTCTCAGTTAAGTCGTAGGTCGTGCTGTGGTGTTGAACTTTTAGGTCGTGACATTTTAGGTCGTGACATTTTAAGTCGCGTGAAGGCTTAAGGGGTTAGGTCGCTGAGTGTTAGGTCGGAGGATTTGTTAGGTCGTAGGTCGCGATAGTTAGGTCGTGGACGACCTAAGGGGGGCGGACGACCTAAGGAAATCAGCCTATAAATAGGCGGGTTCTACTTCATTTTTGGGATCCGGATTTTGAAGCGACGAAGTGCTGCTATTTTGAGAGCTCGAGTTCTACACTTCTTCACTTCTTTTCTCCACTCTAATCTTGTGATTCCTTCCATCCAAATCGAAGACCTAATCGAAGATCCAAGAGCTTAGATTGAAGATCTTCAACCATCGAAGAGAGATTTCATCGTTTGAAGCGGAGTTTTGATAGATCGAGTTAGATTCTTCGCTATCTAGATCTGAAGTGTGTTGCTTTTGAGGTGTTTAGGTGATTTGGTGATAGGTGATTATCTCTCACACGGATCCAAAGGAGTATATCGGATTGTTGGCTTGATTTGGTGTTAAAATAGTGATTTCCATGCATTTTCTTAAACTTAAGTATAGATCTATTGTTCATGATGATTTGGCATTCATTTTACTACATGTTAACCTATGCAAGTTCATTCATCAAGTTGTAGAGATATTTGCTCATAATTCATGCTTGTTAGATTTGGATTCTTTATTTACAGAATTGCCATTATTGTTATAATTGTTAATTAGATCATATTTGAATGCTTGATTACTTGGATTAATGGTTGACTTGATTGATTATTATGTATTAGTTGATTGATGAATTTGATTTAGACAAGATGGTCGAAGAAGATTCAAAAGCTAAGGGAAAGGCTCTTGAATTGGAAAAGCTGCTCGTGGCATATGTGGCGGATGATGAAGCTCATATGGATAGATTTGATGATGATGATGTTGAGATGAGGCTTTGCTATGATGAGATGAAGCGAGGCATGATATGAGATAGCCTTGGTTTAATCCAGACGGGATCACTCCAAGCATGTTGATAACTCGGTGAAATGGTTCGAGTTGAGGATAATGGTTTGCTCGAGAGGCGTTTGGGCTAGTATGGAAATAGTCGTCGAGGAGGATGACTAGAAGGCTGAGATTTCATCGTTGTTGAAGGTTCTAGCAGGCTCAAAGCAAGAGTACGCTGGGCAGATTCGATAGTCCCTAAAGACTATGATTGTGGTCGAGTACTCTGGGCAGATTCGATAGTCCTAGGCACGGGCTGCGATGACGTGCGGAGTTCTGTCTAGAACCGGGGTTGCCATTAACCCTTGAAGGACGGCTGAAAGAATGTGCCGGTCATTCAATTAACGGTGGTATTGAGGCAATGATAACAGTGATAGCCAGAGTCATGGATGTTTGGTTGTATCGTCATTCGGTCTCAAGAGCGGTATTTTCTGGGTGCTTATCTGATCTTGGTTTAGGCCTTGGGGGTTTGTACTTGGAAAGCATCGCCCTTGACTCGAGTGATAATTGCTTTACTTTAGAAAGAGGTGGAGTGGGAGGGTTGGATTTGGATTCTTTATTTACAGAATTGCCATTATTGTTATAATTGTTAATTAGATCATATTTGAATGCTTGATTACTTGGATTAATGGTTGACTTGATTGATTATTATGTATTAGTTGATTGATGAATTTGATTTAGACAAGATGGTCGAAGAAGATTCAAAAGCTAAGGGAAAGGCTCTTGAATTGGAAAAGCTGCTCGTGGCATATGTGGCGGATGATGAAGCTCATATGGATAGATTTGATGATGATGATGTTGAGATGAGGCTTTGCTATAATGAGATGAAGCGAGGCATGATATGAGATAGCCTTGGTTTAATCCAGACGGGATCACTCCAAGCATGTTGATAACTCGGTGAAATGGTTCGAGTTGAGGATAATGGTTTGCTCGAGTGATAATTGCTTTACTTTAGAAAGAGGTGGAGTGGGAGGGTTAGATTTGGATTCTTTATTTACAGAATTGCCATTATTGTTATAATTGTTAATTAGATCATATTTGAATGCTTGATTACTTGGATTAATGGTTGACTTGATTGATTATTATGTATTAGTTGATTGATGAATTTGATTTAGACAAGATGGTCGAAGAAGATTCAAAAGCTAAGGGAAAGGCTCTTGAATTGGAAAAGCTGCTCGTGGCATATGTGGCGGATGATGAAGCTCATATGGATAGATTTGATGATGATGATGTTGAGATGAGGCTTTGCTATGATGAGATGAAGCGAGGCATGATATGAGATAGCCTTGGTTTAATCCAGACGGGATCACTCCAAGCATGTTGATAACTCGGTGAAATGGTTCGAGTTGAGGATAATGGTTTGCTCGAGAGGCGCTTGGGCTAGTATGGAAATAGTCGTCGAGGAGGATGACTAGAAGGCTGAGATTTCATCGTTGTTGAAGGTTCTAGAAGGCTCAAAGCAAGAGTACGCTGGGCAGATTCGATAGTCCCTAAAGACTATGATTGTGGTCGAGTACTCTGGGCAGATTCGATAGTCCTAGGCACGGGCTGCGATGACGTGCGGAGTTCTGTCTAGAACCGGGGTTGCCATTAACCCTTGAAGGACGGCTGAAAGAATGTGCCGGTCATTCAATTAACGGTGGTATTGAGGCAATGATAACAGTGATAGCCAGAGTCATGGATGTTTGGTTGTATCGTCATTCGGTCTCAAGAGCGGTATTTTCTGGGTGCTTATCTGATCTTGGTTTAGGCCTTGGGGGTTTGTACTTGGAAAGCATCGCCCTTGACTCGAGTGATAATTGCTTTACTTTAGAAAGAGGTGGAGTGGGAGGGTTGGATTCCTATTCCTTTTACCTTTATGCTCTTTTGGTATGTTGTTAGTTAATATACCGCTCACTAAGACTGTTGTCTGACTCAAGGCTTTATGTTTAACTCTTATTGCCTTGGGCTATTCATCCGCTTTGGGATGGACAGACTAGGTAGCAGGTGACAGGTGCTGTTCTTTGTTTCCGACGATGGTGATGACGAAGACGAGCTGGAGGCTTGCATATTATTTTCTTACTATATGTACTGGATGTTCCGCTGCTTTGTATAATTCTCTGAGTGATATGTAGTGAAGCTTGATGTATTGACTATTCAGATGTTTGTATTCAACTACTATGAAGTTTAATAGAGATTTTGTTCTGTAAAGCTTCACTATATATACTTTCTATTGTATTTTATCCATGCGCTGTGAGTTATATGATAGATTCTGCTGTTTTAACTTAACCTTGGCAATCGTCCATGGCTGCCTGGCACACTTTACAGCGCACTATTTCTATGTTCAGTGCAGGGGTCATGGGCGGTCGTCACAGATAACATAAATGTCATACTCTGTCAAGTATACATCAAATAACAACAAAAATCATACAATATCTCAAATCAACTCAAAGCACCAAAAAGAATCACATTCTTTAAATAATTCACCAAAACACAAATATTGACAAAACATATCAATGCCAATCCACAAAAATAGGTGAAACACAAATTCTAGAAATCACAACGAGAAATCCAGAAATCACAAAAGGGGGAAGGCCTATCACAAATGGGAGCATGAAAACTCACCAACACGTGTATCACAAATGGAACGCTATTCCATGGTCGCTAACCATAAATCGAACATCGACGCACCTAGAAAGATACTCCCCATGCACAGTAGAACATCGACGCACCTGAAAAGATACTCCCCATGTATAAACTAACAGCGATGCACCTAAAAAGATACACCCCATGCCTAGTCGAACATCGATGCACCTAAAAAGATACACCCCATGCACCGACTTAATGAGCCGATTGCTCCACGAACGGTCCAAATACCATAGGTCGCTAGCCCATAAAAATGAGACGAAGCTCAAAAGAACGGGGTATCGTCCCCCACGTGGACAAAGAGACATCGCACAATGCTAGTCTAAATCACAAAATGATCATCATCGATCATCAAGATGTGTCGATTACACTAAGCTAGTGAATATAAGAGTTTAGCTTCATGTCCCATAACCACTTGCTTAACTCAAATATTCACGAACAAATTGTAGATTTCCACTCGAAAATTGTCATAAGAGTTTCAATCGAACAAGTCAAAGAATTAACCGATGAAGTAAACGCAAGTGTTTCATACCACTTGTTTTGCCAAGACGTTTAATTAGATTTTCTCATACGAATGAGGTAAAGATTTGTATATACTAATAGATTAGAAAACGGTTTTATAAACGAACTTTGTATTAAAAATAGAGTTGAAATCATCTTTGTAAAACTGTTTGGATATATACTACTTAGTATAGAAACCTTTGTATTTAAAAGTGACAAATCACAAAATGATTGTAGAAACAATCAATCACCAAAATTCACATACGAAGACGTGAACCAAATCCAAAGAAATCGATACCGAATCCATCAAAATGGATATTCTCGAAAATCCCGAAAAAGAAGTTATAAATTCAACAAAGGTGATAACAACAAATTGGAGAAACAAGAATCGATTAAAAACCGGAAACCCATACAAAACTGCCCAAAATGGGCAAAAAGGCAAGATCCCCAGATTCAGTCGACTGGATCATATCGTCAGTCGACTGACTCGAACCAAGAAACTTTCGGGTTCCAGGTTCAGTCGACTGACACATATAATTCAGTCGACTGATTGATGCCAGGGAACATTCTGTTCCCAGGTTCAGTCGACTGGTCAGTCGACTGAACCGAAGCCCAGAAACGTTCTGTTTCCAGGTTCAGTCGACTGGTCAGTCGACTGAACTGGTGCACAGAAACATTCTATTTCATGGTTCAGTCGACTGACCAATACATTCAGTCGACTGAACCTGTTTATGCAGCATTTTCAACCTAGCCTCTAAGAAGGGCCAATTACTACCAGAAACGATCGATCGAGCACGGCAACTAGGGATTTACGCCAATTGGCAACCCAGCCCAATATGCTCTTCGATACGCCACCAAAAGCATGATCAAACATCAAAGCTAAGATTTTTCTTCAAAACGCCAAAAATTGGAATATTCATAAAACCAATTTAATCTAAAGCAAATGGACAAGAAATAGATGTTAGGAATCACTACCTAACAACTATCAAAGATAAAGACATAGATGTGAGTTCAAAACACACCTTTAAACCCAAAAATGATGAAGGAGAAGCTTGAAAGCAAAGGAAGATCAACTTCTCTACCACTTCAACTCTAGAAGCTTGAATCTAAGCTCAAAAGAAGAACATTTCCTAAATTAGGTTTAGGAAATTTCTAAAATTAAAGAGAGAATGAGTTGGAGAAGAAGAAGGAGATACTTACCTTAGCTTCTCTTTGAATTTGGAGCAAGAATTTGGTTTTGCAAATGAGAACCAGGGCTTGGAATTTCTAATTTCTATACTCTTCCCCCATTTTCAGTTTTGCTTAAGTGTTTGAGAAAATAGAAATGAAGTGAAGAGGAGAGGAGGGTGCTGAACTAGGTTATAGAGAGAGAGAGTTGGGGTGAAACCCAAACCCAAAGCCCAATAGAAAATAGCAAAAATTCAACTTACTCCAAATATATCGATGTTTATACTTAAAAAAGTCGCAAACACCGTTTTGGACTCAATGGAAGTGGTCTCGAGTCCTAATTCAACTGTTTGCAAAAAGTAGCTTTTCGGACTTTAATCCGATTAACGATTCTATATTTAAATAAAATATTTAAATATCAAATCGTAAAATATGCGGGTTGTTACAGACTCCCCTCCTTAAAGAAATTGCGTCCAAGCAATAATTAAGAGGAAAATAAAAAGTAACAACCATAAAAGCATATCAACACAAAAGAAAATTTGAAATAAAAAGTTCACCATAAAGAGCACGAAAGAGTAAGTCCGGATGTGTTTGCTCGATGAATTCTCAAGATTCCCAAGAGCAATCCTTAGGATTTGAGGACCATTAAACTTTCACAAGAAGAACATCTTTATTTCGAAGGCGTTTAACCTCCGAAGTAATGATACGAATAGAATGTTGCTCAAAAAGTCAAATCTGGTGAAACCTCAATTTCTTCAACAACACCGGGCTCAAGAATAAAAATCGGAATCCCTAGGTATTCCCACAGTAAAGAGACGTGGAAAACGTCATAAATAGCAAAAGATTGAGCCGGTAATAAAAAGGCGATAAGCCACTGAATCCAATACATTCAGTGATGGGAAATAGACCCATATAGCGTGGTGCTAACTTCCCCGACCCACTGAAACGCACAACACCCATCATAGGTGAACACAAAAGAACACCAATAAAATCTGGATCTAAAACCAGTTCTCACCGGCTTTAAGCCAACACGAAGGAAACCGGCATAGCCTTCCGTAGAGTGCCTCGAAAGGTGCCATACCAATCACAAGATTGGAAGCTTACTATAGGAAGAAAACTCAACAAGAGACATATGATCTTCCCAACTTCCACCAAAATCAAGAACACATGCACGAAAGAGATCTTCAAGAGTTTGATTCACACGCTCGGTTTGTCCATTGGACAAAGGATGATAAGCGGTGCTAAAATTAAGCTTTGTTCCCAAAGCTTTTGAAGATCTTACCAAAATCCACTAGTAAAATAATGGATCACGACTGCTAACAATAAAAGTAGGAATTCCATGCAATTTCGTTTGACATAGAGTTTAGCCAAAAGATGTATGGTCCAAAAGAGAAGGACGAACCTCGAGGTTACACAAAACAAGAGATGAACATGAATTGGATTCACGATCTCGAACCTCACAAGTGGATAAAGTCTCAAGATCATTCCATTCGGATATCATCAAAGAAACAACTGCTAGTTGCTTACAACTAAGGGCATCGGCAACACGATTACCCTTCCCTGGAGTACAAGGAATAACAAGATCATAAGATGCAAGGAACTCCAGCCAACGTTCTTGACACAAATTAAGTTCCTTTTGAGAAAATAAATATTTCAAAGACTAATGATCGGTGTAGAGAACAAATTTCTCTCCCCAAAAGATAATGTCGCCATATTCTAAGAGCGGAAACAATAGCCGCGAGCTCTAGATCATGAATGGCATATCTAGTCTCGACAAGCTTTAATTGTCAAGAAGCAAATGCGATAACACATTCCCTTTTTGCAAGAGAATGACACCAAAACCAATACGACTAGTATCGGTACAAACAAGGTTCCCTTCGGGAATCGCAAGAATAAAAACATCGGAAAAGAGTTCTCGTCCTCTTTTCCGAAAAGCTAAGACTTTCAAAATTACAATTAACTTCGGGTAATCATCTTTTTAGAAAAATTTACTTTTTACAAGTCAATTTATTGTGTCTAACTGTCTCATCAAAGCGTTTAGGAGATTCCTATCGATAACGTTGATCAAGCGCACCGACCAGAATTCTTAAAGCACTCAATGGGCAAAACAACACAAAATCATCTTCTATGATAAACATGTCTCTTATAAAATTTACAAATATTCTTTGCTTGTTTTAAGAACAAAATCCAATCATACTTATAAATATCTTATTAAAAAGATTTTCAAATTTTAAATTTGTTATTTCCATCCATAATTAATAAATACAAAGATAAACTCATCGATATATTCGTAGAATACTCGATTCACAAAATGGATGAAATAAGGTAGAAGGTTCGTCAAACCAAATGACACAATGAACCATTTATAAGAATCATAACGAGTGCGGAATGCGGTAAGTGGAATACTACCCTCCGCAACTCGTGGCTGATAACAACCGGTTGGCAAGGTCGAGATGAAAAGACCTTAGCACCACACAATAGATTGCTTAGGTGATAATCCTAAGACACGCTCAAATATATTTCGGAAAATTCACAAATTACTTGAATGAGAAAAATAACATCTTCTTCATCCAGTGGGTTTAAAGAATAAAATGTTTCCACCAAATTTGGAAATCAAAATCTTTAAAAACAAAAGAAATCTTCTTAAAAGATTGAAGATGTCGAAGATGAATAGTCCATATTGGACATAGGATATGGGCTTCATAATGATCAAGCCAATCCTTTCCCAAAAATCAATTTCGAAGCCTAAATAATGCATAACATGTAAATCGGCTCGAAAAGAATAATCTCGACATTCTTCACAAAGTAAATTGAGTGTTGCGGATCCATCAATCGAATTCGCAATTCTCAATGAAGTCATCAAGCCCATGATATTAAAAGAGAAAGAATCATCAAGTTCTTTTGATATAAAATAATGAGATGAACCCAAATCAAAAAGAACTCGAATAAGATAATCACAAAACAAATATCGTCAAGGGTAGAAAATACCTTGACCAAGAGAAGTGCTAGTAGAGGTTTGCACAACATTTAGCTCTCCCTCCTTCTTGCTTGAAGAATGAGACACGCAAATATATGATGACTCAAACTTTTGCAATAGCGACAATAAAGGGGTTTCAGACACTCATTTGCATAGTGGTCCATAGAATCACAATTGTAGCATCGTCCACGACTAGCGGTAGGAGTCTTTGCTACAGAAATTTCTTGCTTCCCTTTCTTGTCGGGATTGGGGCCTTTGAACTTAATAGGACTCTTCATGTTATTGTTGAAGTTCTGTTTGGCACCCACAACTTCAACATTACTTTCATTATCGGCCTCTTCAAGTCGAAGAGCGATATCAATAAGCTGATCAAAAGAAACTTCTAGTTTCAGAAGCAAAGGCTTTTTAAGGTTCTTATTCAACCCATAGACAAACCTTTGATTTTTCTTCAATGGGGTATTAATATACTCGACCCCATATTTAGAAAGAGATTCAAAAGATGCGACGTAGTCCGTCACAGGAGATTCACCTTGAACAAGGTCAATAAAGCGTCGGACTAAATTTATTTTTTCAGCCTCCGGCATAAACTTCAATTCGAACCTTTCTCGGAATTGCTCCCAAGTATGATCCGCTTCGATAATTTCAGAAATCTAAAGCTCATACCAATCTAATGCTCTTTCCTGGAGCATGCTAGAAGCCACTTGGACTCGAAGTGAATCAATAAGATCCATGCGGGAAAAGATGCGATCGCATGATCTAAGCCAAGCTTGGATTTCTATAACACTTTCGAATCCCTTGAATGGCCTTCCACCTAAAGCGGTATAATCTCTGCACAAGCGTGCAAACCCGGATTTGGGGTGAGTAGGCGCTGGAGCGGGTCCGGCAGCTTGGGCATTGTTCACAAGATCTAAAAGTTGTTGAGCTGACATAAATACTCCATCCTGAGGAGTAGCACTAGATTGACCGGAGCTGGGATGGCCAGGTCTAACCATTTCTCTTCTCTAAGAAAGAAAGAAAGAAGAGGAAAAAGGTTATTCTCAAAATGAATATCAAACAACCTGATTGATAAAACAAGGCATCATAAAAGAAAATAGGATAGAACGGTACGAAGACCCGAATTAAATCCTATGGCACGATTTCTAAGAAAGACTTTGGACAATGATCCTTGCTAGATTATTCTACATTGTTCCGAAGTTTGGCTCTAGTACCATGCTGTGACGCCCCACCTCTATACTCACGTTAGCCAAGAACACTACTGGGTAATGCTGTCAACTAGCGCGAAGAATAAGGCTGTTGAGGAGCGACCATCTGTGCAATTGCCTTGTGTGAGTACCGATATGTCAGAAAATATAACTTACATTTCATTTCAAGAGGAAATCTGACATACCGATACAAACTCAAAGCTACTACATAGTGGCTAAGTGGACCTCGGAAACAAATATAGAAATAAGCATAACATAATCAGTCACAGACAATCATATCACAAAGGGAATAAGATATGAATATAACACATGAAAGTGTACATCAAAATAGTGGTCATATAAGATCCACTATATCACAATGAATAGATAGAAGTGCGAGACAAAAGAATAATTATACATCAAGGAGTCAATATCTCAAATGTATAATAACAAAAACTACTAATTTAAAGTAGTTAGCCAATAGAATCAGATGATAATCCCTGATAAGAAGTCAAGCAGGAGCACCTAAAATACCTCGGTCTGACCCGAGTATTATTTAAGAAGAAAATAATAAACGGATCAGTCTAGCTATAAATATCAGATAAAATGATATAGGATAAGAGGTATGACCAAAACGTATGATAACATAAATATCATACTCTGTCAAGTATACATCAAATAACAACAAAAATCATACAATATCTCAAATCAACTCAAAGCACCAAAAAGAATCACATTCTTTAAATAATTCACCAAAACACAAATATTGACAAAACATATCAATGCCAATCCACAAAAATAGGTGAAACACAAATTCTAGAAATCACAACGAGAAATCCAGAAATCACAAAAGGGGGAAGGCCTATCACAAATGGGAGCATGAAAACTCACCAACACGTGTATCACAAACGGAACGCTATTCCATGGTCGCTAACCATAAACCGAACATCGACGCACCTAGAAAGATACTCCCCATGCACAGTAGAACATCGACGCACCTGAAAAGATACGCCCTATGTATAAACTAACATCGATGCACCTAAAAAGATACACCTCATGCCTAGTCGAACATTGATGCACCTAAAAAGGATACACCCCATGCACCGACTTAATGAACTGATTGCTCCACGAACGGTCCAAAGACCATGGGTTGCTAGCCCATAAAAATGAGACGGAGCTCAAAAGAACGGGGTATCGTCCCCCACGTGGACAAAGAGACATCGCACAATGCTAGTCTAAATCATAAAATGATCATCATCGATCATCAAGAAGTGTCGATTACACTAAGCTAGTGAATATAAGAGTTTAGCTTCATGTCCCATAACCACTTGCTTAACTCAAATATTCACGAACAAATTGTAGATTTCCACTCGAAAATTGTCACAAGAGTTTCAATCGAACAAGTCAAAGAATTAACCGACGAAGTAAACGCAAGCGTTTCATACCACTTGTTTTGCCAAGACATTTAATTAGATTTTCTCATACGAATGAGGTAAAGGTTTGTATATACTAATAGATTAGAAAAAGGTTTTATAAATGAACTTTGTATTAAAAATAGAGTTGAAATCATCTTTGTAAAAGTGTTTGGATATTTACTACTTAGTATAGAAACCTTTGTATTCAAAAGTGACAAATCACAAAATGATTGTAGAAACAATCAATCACCAAAATTCACATACGAAGACGTGAACCAAATCCAAAGAAATCGATACCGAATCCATCAAAATGGATATTCTCGAAAATCCTGAAAAAGAAGTTATCAAATTCAACAAAGGTGATAACAACAAATTGAAGAAACAAGAATCGATTAAAAACCGAAAACCCACACAAAACTGCCCAAAATGGGCAAAAAGGCAAGGTCCCCAGATTCAGTCGACTGGATCATATCGTCTGTCGACTGACTCGAACCAAGAAACTTTCGGGTTCCAGGTTCAGTCGACTGACACATATAATTCAGTCGACTGATTGATGCCAGGGAACATTTTGTTCCCAGGTTCAGTCGACTGGTCAGTCGACTGAACCGAAGCCCAAAAACGTTATGTTTCCAGGTTCAGTCGACTGGTCAGTCGACTGAACTGGTGCACAGAAACATTCTGTTTCATGGTTTAGTCGACTGACCAATACGTTCAGTCGACTGAACCTGTTTATGCAGCATTTTCAACCTAGCCTCTAAGAAGGGCCAATTCCTACCGGAAATGATCGATCGAGCACGGCAACTAGGGATTTACGCCAATCGGCAACCCAGCCCAATAGGCTCTTCGATATGCCACCAAAAGCATGATCAAACATCAAAGCTAAGATTTTTCTTCAAAATGCCAAAAATTGGAATATTCGGAAAACCAATTCAATCTAAAGCAAATGGACAAGAAATAGATGTTAGGAATCACTACCTAACAACTATCAAAGATATAGACATAGATGTGAGTTCAAAACTCACCTTTAAACCCAAAAATGATGAAGGAGAAGCTTGAAAGCAAAGGAAGATCAACTTCTCTACCACTTCAACTCTAGAAGCTTGAATCTAAGCTCAAAAGAAGAACATTTCCTAAATTAGGTTTAGGAAATTTCTAAAATTAAAGAGAGAATGAGTTGGAGAAGAAGAAGGAGATACTTACCTTAGCTTCTCTTTGAATTTGGAGCAAGAATTTGGTTTTGCAAATGAGAACTAGGGCATGGAATTTATAATTCCTATACTCTTCCCCCATTTTCAGTTTTGCTTAAGTGGTTGAGAAGATTGAAATGAAGTGAAGAGGAGAGGAGGGGGCTAAACTAGGTTATAGAGAGAGAGTTGGGGTGAAACCTAAACCCAAAGCCCAATAGAAAATAGCAAAAAATCAACTTACTCCAAATATATCGATGTTTATACTTAAAAAAGTCGCAAACGCCGTTTTGGACTCAATGGAAGTGGTCTCGAGTCCTAATTCGACTGTTTGCAAAAAGTAGCTTTTCGGACTTTAATCTAATTAACGATTCTATATTTAAATAAAATATTTAAATATTAAATCGTAAAATATGCGGGGTGTTACAATCTCTTCCTCTAAATGAACGAAGTTGTTGCTAAAGAACATCGTCACCAGTCTTCACCTTCCATGTTTGCACAAAAAATGGGCAAACACCTCCAAGTCGTATGATTTAGTCGATCTTATGTTGTTCTTAATGATTTGGATGATTTATGCTATATGTAGAAAGCAGGGACTAAACTGTAAAAGACACACAGATTTATAGTGGTTCAGCCTGAATGTGCCTACGTCCACTTTATATGTTATTCTCTTTTACTGTTCAGATTACAAGTACAAGGCTTTGATTACAAGTGTATGAAAGAAAGTTGTTTGAAAGTTATGTCCGTGCTTGAGCTCTCCAACTTGTCTGCCATTGTTGTACCCCTACCCCTCTATTTATAGAGTGAGGCTGGGGGTAGGGGTCTTGGATGTATATAGTTGCTGGTGGGCCTGGGCTGATGTGATCTGGCCTGGCAATGTTGGTTCGGTACTCCTTGGTTCGGTAGTACTTTGGTCTGGTGGTGGTTGGTTGGAGTTTGATTCGGTGGGACTTGGTCCGGTGGTGAGTGGTCCGGTAGTGGCTGGTTGGAGTTTGATTCGGTGGGACCTGGTCCGGTGGTGAGTGGTCCGGTAGTGGTTTGTTGGAGTTTGATTCGGTGGGACCTGGTCCGGTGGTGAGTGGTCCGGTAGTGGTTGGTTGGAGTTTGTTCGGCAGTGCTTAGGAAGTGGTTGGTTCGGCAGTGCGTAGGAAGTGGTTGGTTCGGCAATGTTCTCCTTACTCTGGTTCGGTGGAAACACGTCCAACATTTGGCCCCCAAAGTGGGGCATATGCGTGCATATGTCGCACTTTGTTTATTTGGACACCCTTATTCAGCACGAGTGCCGAACCGGTTGGTCCGGCTACCCTTTTCTTTTCTATAAGTATGGGCTCCACGCCTCCGTTATTCCTTACCGTCTAAAAGAGCCGAACCAAATTCTTAACTGCCGAATTAATTATAGTGCCGAATTAGACTTGATTGCCGGACCAGGTGAGGCCTTCTCTCGCCGAATGACTCTTATGCTTTGAACTACCGAATGAGCTCGAAGTCTTTGGATGACCGAATGAATTCGGGAGTTTTTGGACTACCGAATAACGCTTCATACTTAAACTACCGGCTGTGTTCGAATGCCGGATGACTTTTGAGCTTTTTATGTCTTGAACTATGGATGAGGCTTCAGACTGTTAGGTATTTGTTTGTTTATATTTCTACACTCCTTGTTCTAACAGTATGTTTTCACGTGCTGTAGATAATGTCTCATAAAGTAGAAACTCGTTCTGACAAGAAGAAGTCCAAGGACCGAGGAGAGTCCTCCATAGTGCCCTCAGTTCAGGCAGCACCAGAACGACAGGGACCAACCCCGAGATCGCTAGTAGACGGGTACGGTCCTCAAGAGCTCCTGAACTCACCGCCTGATTGCTTTCCCAGCTCCCTCAAAGATGAGCAGCTTGATGTTATCTCTCGCTCTTTTGGGATCGACAGAGCGCACATGTTATTGCCGGGGGAAGGAGTGATGCCGTATAACCCTCTTGAAGGATATTTTGCTTATAGCAGGTATCATTGCATGTGTGGTGCCATCCCACCTATCAATGCTTGGATAGTCAGCTTCATCACATACTTGAAGGTGGCTCCTTTCCAGCTTCAGCCCAACTCCTATGCCATCTTGGTGGGCCTGTTCGTCATCTTCCAGAGGAGATACGGGCGTCCTCCTTCCAATCGGGAAATCCGGTATCTGTACAACTTAAGAGGCTACAAGAAGGGGTCTCCGTATATTAGCTTGGAGTCGGCCGTGTCCTTCAAGCCAGTCCTGGATTTATATTCGAAATTCAACATGTTCAAGAAGGAATGGTTTTTTGTCAAAGATAACTCCGTTTCTTTCCACCGCTTCACCTCTGGCTGTAAGTTGAATCTCATTTATAATTTTTGTTCTGACTGCAATACTCCTCCTTACGTGCTTTATTTCTTGCTAGCGGTAGGTGGCTTTGTGGTTGTAGAGAGCGATCGTCTGGTTCGGATGGCTGAGGAGATAGAAGCCATTCCGGAAGGGGAAAGGGTGGCTTCTTATTTGATCAGAAACGCTACTCTTCTAGGGCTCAACCTGATTCTGCCACGTCAGTCTGTGGTCAAGCAGAGAGACACAGCTGAGGAGAGGGCCGCCAAAGCTAAAGGAGGGGCTACGGCGAAGAGCAGTAAAAGAAACCCTTCTTAAAGCATCCAACTGCCGGGGGGAAGAAACTTAAGGAATCCGATGGTCCCTCCCCCAGCACATGTCCAGACGTTCCGGAGGAGGAAGATGAGGAGGAGAAAAGAGGCGAGGGTGAAGGAGGTGAGGCGGAGAGTGGAAGTGGTGGAGAGGGTAATGGACAGAGTGGTGATGATGGTGGCGATGGGCAGAGTGGTGATGGTGTTGGGGCTTTTTCTTCTAAGCAAGCGGGTGTGATCCAGGAGTGGACGGACGATGCTTTCCGCCTAGCTTTCGAAGGGCTGGAGGAAGAACCGGCTCTGGTAGAGAAGTATAAGAAAGCTGACAAGGCCGGAGCCGGCGCCAATTCATCTTCCAAAAGTGTTCTAGTTGAGGCAGCCCCCGCGACTCAAGGTGAATTTTTGACTTCTGCAGACTCCATTTATGATAAGGACTTCGGAATATTTTACGGTCAGCTCCCGTCCTGGAATGAGATCCAGGACTTATTGTAGTATCCCACTCCTCCTCAAGGTTTGTATAACAAAAGTGTCTCCTTACTTTTCCCAACTTGACATATTTCTTGAATTATAGTTTAACGTCCGCTTGTAACACTTGGTTTTTTGTCCCAGGATCGGATGAAGTGGCCAAGACATCGGGTATTCGGCATCGTCTTGAACAATATAAACTTCTAAGGGCTTCCACTAAGCCAAAGCCTCTGACTAACCGCCCTGGAGACGTAGTCGGCTACCGTCCTCTTCTCGGAGTTATCGAAGAGGATATCCAAAAGAAGAAGAGGAGTCGCTCCTTGTTGGAATCTCCACCTGATCCTCAACCACCGACTCGGCCTCTTCAGGATACCACAGAGGAGAATACTGAGCTTATTCTTTCCCCGCACCCGTTTGAGAATCCTACCGTTACCCCGATAGACCATCCTAGCTTGGCTCGTAATCCATTTGCGGGTCATCCGGATCTGGATCCGGGTTCTCACGATATTTCCTTTGATGAGGCTATTGGTGAGCACCTTCTACCTAGTAATCCCATGGTAAGGGTGCTTGATGAGGCCAAGTCCCTGGACCTTGATTTGCTTACCACTCGGGTTGTAACCTTGGGGGACGAAGCTAAGGCAAATATTGACCGGGTTGCTGAGGAAACCAGGATGCTGATGGGGCATCATGCTCAACTAGTTAAGGCTGGAGAAGAAATCGGCAGTGCTAACATTCCAGTGCGTTTAATGGTTTCCGACCAGGCCAAACAACTCGCTGATCAAGCCATCCAGATCTCTCAACATGAGACCGCATCTAGGCAACTAAGAAAAACATGGAAGAGGTCAGCAGGGCAGAGATGCGGAAAATGGAGGTCGTTTGTAAGGAACAGATTGATATGGCTATTGCAACGGTGGATGAGGTTCGGAAAGCGGATCTCGAGCGGGTGCAGGAGTTGTTCGGGAAACTTGAGGCTGCGGAGCTTTCTCAAACCAAGCTGAAGGAGGAATGGAGGCGATGAGAAAAACCTTCCAGGCTGACTGCTCGCAATACCAATCGGAGAGGGACGCCACCATTGCAAAGCTGCTGGCTTCTGAGGACGGAATAAGGGAGTTCGAGGAGAATGAGGGGATAATGGATGAGATGCTTCAAGATATGTACTTTCGCACTTGGAAACGGGGCAACTTATCTTGGATGGATGATTACCCCCGAGTCATGGCCAGGATTTATCTCAGGGCCTTGGAGGAGGCTAAGTCCGATGTAGATAAGGAGGGTGGTGTGGCCTTTAGAATGGATGTGGTTACGGCTCAATTCACCAAGGAGGAGAAGGTGGCGGAGAAAGAGGGTATGCGGCTGCTTGTTGCCGAGGAGGTTAGTGTGCAGTTGGAGGATGATGATCAAGGAGCAGAGGCTGGTAAGTCTTCTCTTTTAGCTTTTTGTAACCTGACCGCTTATCGCTTATCTAATGGATTCTTCTTTTGGATTGGACAGGTGAGACCTCCAAGGTACCGACTGCCTCCGGCCAGGATGCTGAGAGTTCTGATCTCGTGGCTAAGTAGATCTTGGGGGACCGGCAGGATAGGGATGAAGCTCCGACGTAGCTGACTCCCTGACTTGACCTGGATGTCTTTTTGGTTTGTTTGACATTGCTGTCTACGCTAGCTCTAAAACATTAATGTAGCTTTTTTAGGCTGTAATCATGTTATTGGTAACAAACGACTTTATTCTTAGCCTGTAATTTTTAACTTAAGCTAATTCTGTCATATTTGACTGCCTCTGTTATTTTGATGTGTTGCATGAGAAATATAGCTGTGCACATGCCTGTGATTCCATCGTGTTTGATGCCAGTTTCTTGCTTAAGATATAATTTCATACCTTGCAAAGTTGATGTGATGTGCGAATAAATTATAGCTATGTATTTATTTACAAGAGAAGAAAGTACCGCCCTTCATGTTTTAGTTGTAGATGGTAGCTTTGAATGTCTTATATGACTGAGCATGGAATGTAGTTGATTGACCTGTCATCCCATTGTGAGTTCTTATCCTCATCGATGAGCGTCCCCTACTTTGTGTCCTGTACTTTAGGGATTGTTATGGAGGATAGGAGGAAAGTTTTTAAATAAGATAGAAATATAAGAAAAAGTAAAACTTCCAATCACGGAAGGCCTACGATGTGCTTAAGTTCGAGGCAAACGGGTTTTGTAGTCACTTTCCCTAGCTGTAAGTCTTGGAGACATTTGTCACCTATCTTACGCCTCCGCGGGGAGTTTATCTTTTTTACCACAGCCGTACTTAAGACACTCGGAGCCGAGATCGCGCACAGTAACTACCCGGGCCATTATGGCCCATAATCGTGGGTATTATTCGATTTACCGTGGCCGGCTAGCGTGGGTGTCGATCGTCAACCGTGAACTACCCCTGGCTGGCCACACCTTATGTTGGGGCTTAAAGTAGGTTCACGGTTGCCGGCGAGCCGAACGCCGTAATGAGCTGCCTAGGCTATGGTTGGCCTACTCGGTGGCTTATTATCGGCTCATTACAGTTGGCTTTAAGGGCCGATCGCGAGCAATGAGTTAACCCGCAGCAGAGGGATGCTGGAGCAAAAGTGTCTCATTGGCGAGGGCATAGATTCGCATAGTACCTGTTAGGTCTTGTCCAGGTGAAGTCGCGCCGTGATGTGTCTTGAATGGAAATGCCATTACACAGGATTTCGTTCAACAGAAAAGGATAAGGTTAACAAGCAGCCAAGATATAAAGGAACAAGTTAAAAAGAGACAAGCTTTTAAAATGGTTCGGCACGAAAATGCCTACGTCCACTGATTCTCTTTGTTAATTCACTTCATGTGGGCAGTACAAGTTAAGAAAAGTATCGACGGAGGTGTTGGATGTTCCATGCCCTCTGGAACACCTCTCCGTCCACTATTGACAAAATATAAGCTCGATCTTTATGAATTACATATGGTCCGTCCCAGATTGGATCTAGCGCTCCGGGGCACGGGAAGACTCGCTTGAGGACAAGATCTCCTTTTTGTAAGCTAGTATGCTTGACTTTGGAGTTGTATTTCGTTGCCACTTTTTGCTTGTGAGCTGCTGCTTTGAGGGCTGCATCATTTCTTCTTTCCTCAATTAGATCCAAAGACATGTGAAGGAGTTCTTCGTTCTCTTCTGGGTTATAGTGGATCCTATGGTGGGAAGGCACTATAGTTTCAACTGGGAGCATGGCCTCCGATCCGTATGCCAAAGAGAAAGGAGTATGCCCCGTCGATGTTTTGAAAGATGTGCGATAGGCCCAAAGTGCCGTAGGAAGTTCATCCACCGAAGCGCCTTTTGACTTTTCAAGTTTCTTTTTGATTAGAGTTTTGAGAATTTTGTTGACAGCTTCGACTTGTCCGTTTGCCTGGGGATAAGCTACAGATGAGAAGCTTTTGTGAATTCCGTGCTCTTGGCACCAGTTGGCGAACTCCTTGCTCTGAAGTCCATTGTCCGAAATGATTTTAAGTGGGACTCCGTACCTGCATAGAACATTTTTGATCAAGAAGTTAATAACTTTTGTTGAAGATACTTTATTTAGGGGTTCTACTTCCACCCATTTGGTGAAATAGTCGACTGCCACTATAGCATATTTGGCCCCGCCTCGGCCCATTGGCAGTTCGCCAATCAAGTCAATTCCCCATACTGCAAAGGGCCAAGGGCTGGTCATTTGAGTAATCTCAGTTGTTGGTAGCCGCGGAATCTTAGCAAACTTCTGACATCTGTCACATTTTTTGACGAAATCTAAGGCGTCTTTGCTTAAGGTGGGCCAGAAATATCCATATCGGAGTATCTTTTTTGCTAGAGTTTGCCCTCCAGTGTGATCTCCGCAGCTTCCTTGATGGATGTTGGATAAGATTTCCTTTGCTTCCCTTCCAGCGACACACCTTAATAAGGGGCTAGAGAAGCCACGCCGATAAAGGGTGCCTTCTTGTATTGTGTAGCGGGAAGCTCTCCTCAAGATTTTCTTGACTTCGTTACGCTTGTCGGGCAGTGTGCCGTCTTGTAAGTATTTTTGGATGGGAGTCATCCAAGTTTCCTCTTCGACTGCAGCTATCAGATTCACCTGCTCGAAACTCGGGGTCAGCTGCTTTGAGATGGCCACTGCTCCGGAGATAGTGTCGTCTCTCATGCTAGCTTGCTTTGCCAATTCATCGGCCTCTTGGTTCTCTTCCCGAGGGATGTGTTTGATTAAATAGTGATTCAATTGATCGAGAAGCATCTCGGTCTTCTTTAGATATGCTACGAGTCGTTCCTCTAGAGCCTTGAATTCTCCTAGTATTTGATTTACAATAAGTTGAGAATCGCTATGAAGACACAAAGAATTGGCTCCGATCTCTAAGGCAAGTTCTAATCCAGCTATCACTGCTTCATACTCTACATCGTTGTTGGTGGCAGCGAATTCCAACCTTAGAGCATAGTGTAGCTTATTTCCCCTGGGGGTGATTATTACCACACCTGCCCCCGAGCCTTGTTCGTTGGACGCTCCATCCACAAAGAGATTCCACTTGATGTCTTCTGCTATTTCCGATTGCTCCTTACCCTCGTTGGTAGTGAATTCGGCAATGAAATCGGCCATGGCTTGTCCCTTGATGGCGGTGCGAGGATGGTAGGTGATATCATATTGACTTAGTTCAATGCACCATTTAAGTAGTCGCCCAGAAGTGTCGGGACGATGGAGTACCTGCCTTAGTGGTTGATCGGTCAGAACTCTGATGGAATGAGATTGAAAATAGTGACGCAGTTTCCGTGATGTGATTAGTAAACAGTACGTTAGTTTCTCAAGTTTAGGATATCTGGCTTCCGCCCCTGTAAACCTCTTGCTTACAAAGTATACTGGCCGCTGCGTGCGTTTGTCTTCTCTCACCAAGGCGGCGCTTAGAGCATGAGACGACACAGCAAGGTATATGTATAGCTCTTCGCCTTTGTTCGGAGTTGAGAGTACTGGTGGTCTCTGGAGGTGTTCGATTAAGTTAAGGAAAGCTGTTAAGCATTCGTCGGTCCATTCGAACTTTCCTTTGTCTTTCTTTAGAGCTTCGAAGAAGGGGATGCATTTGTCAGTTGCTTTAGAGATGAATCTGCTCAGGGCGGCCACCTTCCCATTTAGGCTTTGCATTTCTTTTCGGGTAGAAGGTATCCTGATATCTTTCAGAGCTTGGACTTGTTCAGGGTTTGCTTCAATTCCTCTGGCATGGACGATGAATCCTAGGAACTTTCCTAATGATACTCCGAAGGAGCACTTTAGGGGATTCAGCTTCATTCCATATTGGCGAAGTACTTGAAACATCTTGCCCAGGTGGCTTACGTGATCGTCGGCTTTTCTTGACTTTACCAGCATGTCATCCACATAAACTTCCATAGTTTGTCCTATTAGCCCCGCAAACATCTTGTTGACGAGGCGCTGATAGGTGGCTCCTGCGTTTTTAAGTCCAAAAGGCATTACTTTGTAGCAGTACAATCCCCGGTCAGTGATGAAACTAGTGTGGTCTTGATCGGGAGCATGCATAGGAATTTGGTTATATCCTGAGTATGCGTCCATAAAAGATAAAAGATCGTGCCCGGCTGTGCTGTCCACAAGCTGATCGATTCGGGGAAGTGGGAAGCAATCCTTTGGGCAGGTGTCATTCAAGTTGGAGAAGTCAATGCATGTTCGCCACTTCCCTTAGCCTTCTTTACTAGTACCGGGTTAGCGATCCACTCTGGGTAGATGGCTTCTCGTATGAAGTCATTGGCAAGTAGATTCTTTACTTCTTCATCGAGGGCTGCTGATCGTTCTGCCCCCATACTTCTCTTTTTCTGTTTTACTGGCTCCTTGGTAGGATCGATGTTTAGTACGTGGCATGCTATGTCTGGGGAGACTCAAGTCATGTCAACGTGCGTCCATGCAAATACATCCAAGTTGTGGCGGAGAAAATCAATGAGTTGTTCCTTCAATTCTGCTTTTAGTTGGGACCCGACTTTCAATAGTCTACTCGAGTCGTGTTTGTCCACATATATAAATTCCATAGCCTCTGCAGGCTCGGCGGTGGCCTCCTCCTCTTTGTCCCTAGGGTCTAATTCATTGAAAGGGTCACTGGTATATCGAAGAGGAGGGGCTTTCCTTAGTTGCTATGCTTCCAAACTTTTCATGCAGAGGGCAGTCTCTGCACTCTTCCCTATATCCTTCCTGCGGTTATTGCGAAGTTCAGTTACATAGCAATCTCGAGCGATGTCCTGGTCTCCCTCTACTTCCCCTATTCCATTGTCCGTCGGAAATTTCATCTTCAGACACCATGGGGCCAGGACAATTTGAAAGTCAGACAAGGCTGGTCTTCCTAGGAAGGCGTTGTAAGCCGAGTGGTTTTCTATCAACACAAATGTTTGTTTCCGCACAACGGAGCGGGGATGACTTCCAATTTCGACAAAGAGGTCCAGTCGCCCGAGGGGCATCTTCGCATTTCCAGTGAAACCGTGTAGTGGTTTATTGCAGGGAAAAACATCCTTTAATGACAGCTTCATTTTGTCGAATGCATGCTTAAATAGGATATTCACTGAGCTTCCAGTGTCTACTAGAATTCGGAAAACTTCGGCTGGACCGAGCCGGGCAGAGATAACCATGGGATCCGTGTGAGGGTACTGCCTTCCCTCCAGGTCACACCTACTGAATGTGATGTCATCATTCTCTATCCGCTTCGGGTGGCGTTCCTCTATAATAGAATTAACGCATTCTTCATTGTTTCTAAGTGACTTTCCGTACCTTTCCATCTCTGCCCAGCTTCCGTCGGCGATGTGTGGCCCTCCCGAGATGGTGTGGACCGCTATCTTCTCTTGACTGGAGCCGCTGGTGTTGCGATTTCCTCTGCCTATTTCTGGGGAGGGTAACCTTGGGTTCTCATTGGCAGGAGCTGGAGTCCTGTTCTGAGCTTTTACATAGCGTTCTAGTCTCCTTCTTCTGATGTGTTCTTCAATCAAGTCCCGAAGATGATGGCATTCATTGGTATCATGCCCATGGGATTCGTGGAAGCGGTAGAATTTTCCAGACTTAATTGCGTTATCTGATTCCTTCTTGTGCGGGGGGCGTTTGTATTTAACTTCGTCTTGAGTGGCCAGAAAGATGTTTTCGATCGTTTCATTCAAAGGGGTGTAAGCATCAAATCTCTGTCCTGGCCGATATAGACGCTTTTCTCCCTTCTTGCCCCCAGCATTGTCTCTAGAGTCATTTCTTCGAACGTCCTTTGATACAGCGGGCGTGTTGCCGTGAGCTGCCTTATTTTGTTGCCCTGACTGCCCCTCAGTGGCAGCGTCTTCAAGTCTCATATATTTCCCAGCCTCATGGAAGAAATCGGGTAAAGTAGCTGGTTTTTATTTTGTCAATCTTCTAGCAAATTTAGTATCCGGATGCACCCCACTACAGAGGGCCATTAAGCTAAGCTTCTCATCGGCATCTTGGACTGCGGCCGCTGCGGCATTGAATCGGGTTAGATATTGCTGCACTTTCTCTCCAGGTTTCTATTTGATACTGGATAAGGAATAAGCGTCCTTAGGTTGCTCCACATGAATGCGGAACTGGCTGATGAACTTTTCTTTCAACATCTCCCATGAGCTGATGGATCCTTGGGGTAGATGGCAGAACCAGGAGGTAGCTAGATCTGCTAAGAATAGTGGAAAGCATTTGCACAGTACTCCCTCTGTTGCTCCGCTCACGAGCATATGCTGTGTGTATCTCTGTAAGTGTACAACGGGGTCAGAGGTTCCCTTGTAAAGTTCCATTGTTGGCATTTTCCATTCTCGGGGGGTGATGGCAATCTCGATATTGCGGGCGAAAGGGCTGGTTACCCTCGCGCCTATCCCTCGATCTCTTTGATCCCGTTGGACGCACTCTTTGAACAAGCGTGCCATCCTTTCATCTGAATTTGGAGCGGATAGAAATGAGTTCGGTTCTTCTCTGTGGGATTGATTCCGTCCAGATGACCTGTAGGGATGGTATCGTCTATCATCCCTAATATTTTCCAGTGGCTGTCTTTGGTCTTCTGGGAGCATGCTAGGGTCAGACACAGCTGGCCCTTGCCTTGATCTTCCCCTGTTGGGTTCTGATCTAAGCACTTCCTCAGGTCCAACTTCGGGCTGGACTCTAGCTCGGCCCCGTTCATTGGCGTTTCCGTGGTTAGGCAGCATGACAGGCTCAGCTACGGTTGACCTTCGCCTGGTACCTCCCCCGTTGGGTTCGGTTCCAAGTGTTTCCTCGGGTCAGCGTTCAGACTGAGTTCGGTCTCGGCTCCTACCATGGCCGCTTCTGTCGTTAGCTTCTTCAAAGAAGGAAGATCTTTGTTGCCTCCGAGATCCTCCAGACTGGGACTCACCCCATGATTCAGTGTTGCGGTTGGACTCTTCAGCATCCCTTAAGCGTGACATGAGTTGGTCCACCAAGGCTTCCTGTTGGGATGTGAAGCGGTTAGTCACTTCAGCCACAACCCTGTCTAGATCTGCCCTAGTAATTGCTGTCGGCTGTCCCGTGGCAGGGGTTGTCGGATTTGCCTGACCTCCATTTGGTACTGCTGTTGGAATGGGATGATTTACTTGATCTGTGACCACTGGATTTGGAATACTGCTAGTTGCGATGTTTTTTCCTTTGTTAACATCTTTCTTCTGCTTGGGAGGCATGTCTTCCAAGCAATGAGCGATGCTGTTAGGAAGAAGGTTAAGTGGGAGAAGCTGAAGTCTTGCGTTCAGCCGCTTCTCAGTGAAAGCACCAAAAATGTTTGCACAAAAAATGGGCAAACACCTCCAAGTCGTATGATTTAGTCGATCTTATGTTGTTCTTAATGATTTGGATGATTTATGCTAATATGTAGAAAGCAGGGACTAAACTGTAAAAGACACACAGATTTATAGTGGTTCAGCCTGAATGTGCATACGTCCACTTTATATGTTATTCTCTTTTACTGTTCAGATTACAAGTACAAGGCTTTGATTACAAGTGTATGAAAGAAAGTTGTTTGAAAGTTATGTCCGTGCTTGAGCTCTCCAACTTGTCTGCCATTGTTGTACCCCTACCCCTCTATTTATAGAGTGAGGCTGGGGGTAGGGGTCTTGGATGTATATAGTTTCTGGTGGGCCTGGGCTGATGTGATCTGGCCTGGCAATGTTGGTTCGGTACTCCTTGGTTCGGTAGTACTTTGGTCTGGTGGTGGTTGGTTGGAGTTTGATTCGGTGGGACTTGGTCCGGTGGTGAGTGGTCCGGTAGTGGTTGGTTGGAGTTTGATTCGGTGGGACCTGGTCCGGTGGTGAGTGGTCCGGTAGTGGTTGGTTGGAGTTTGATTCGGTGGGACCTGGTCCGGTGGTGAGTGGTCCGGTAGTGGTTGGTTGGAGTTTGTTCGGCAGTGCTTAGGAAGTGGTTGGTTCGGTAGTGCGTAGGAAGTGGTTGGTTCGGCAATGTTCTCCTTACTCTGGTTCGGTGGAAACACGTCCAACATTCCATGTCCCAAAAACTCATTTTCTAACAAATTTGGTGATGCCATAATTTCTCATACCACTACTAAAAGAATTTGCCATTAATAACTAATCTAGAACAAGACAACTAGCTCCGATACCAATCAATCTGTTGTATAAAAAAATTGCATAAATGTGGAAAAAAACAATAAACAAGATCTAGATTTGACAATTTGAACATCATTCAATCTAACAACAATGATTCTATTACTCCAAATAAATAGTAAATAAATATAAAGTTGAAAAAAAGACGTACATCATTTTAACTGTTTCCACTATCATCAAGATAGTGTACGTCCAGTCCAAAGGAGAGAGATTTTATTACACATGAGAGAGTTACAAGAGATTACAAGATAAGAGTTTACATACCAAAGCCCTAAATTAGAGTTAACAAGAAGAGACGCTCTATTTGGGGATCGTTGGCTGAATGCTAGGATAGGTTTACAATGAAGTTCATCCTTAATATATAGCCAGTGCAAATCCATGAGAGTCGTCGATTAAATTACCAAGATATGGTAAGAAGATAATGGAGGCAATTTACAATGGTAACAAATGGTACAAGCATAGCAAGTAATTCACTCATTCCATTAATTAGCAAAGATGGAAGAAAATAATCCCAAGGCAATATGATTACCGAGAAAGAAATAATACACATATCCTTTTGTATATATATTATTCTATAACGTGAGCATGCATTTATTTCCTTGCCATCTAATGGAAATGCGATCCAATAATTTATGCATTTCCATAATAAACACACGTGATTACTTTCCTTTTTGCATATTTGTTTCCTTCTATTTGTGATTTTATATCACCAAAATTTAACATGTATCAAATCTGAACTCTCACAGATCACACAAAATCTACAACTACTCATGACCAAACTCACTCAATCCAATTCATCGAATCATTCTGATCTCACCACTAATCCACAAGCTCAAACCCTAAATCCAACCATAACTTCTGATCCAACATCTGGTATTCTGCCTAATCTAAACATTTCACCATTAAACTTGCATAAATCTACAAATATTCCATCTCCACATCAATTCTCACTTCACAACACACAAAAACCAAAATCAATTTCCACAACCACAAGCAACTTCAAATTTTCCTCCTCCTACCGAACCATTTCAACCAAACCACGTTTCATCAAGTCATAAACAGTTTTATCATAAATCATTGAAACTGGAATTTCCTTGCTATAATGGAGATCAAAATATTTTATCCTGGTTAAGACCAGACGAGCAAGTCCTTATTTACCATAATATTCCACCTATGGACTGGGTTCAAATAGCTGCTTTTCATCTCAAAAATGAAGCACTACAGTGGTTTAACCGGTACTCAAATAACATAGATCATGCTTTTTTATGGCAAGTTGTTCAAGAAGAAAGCATAACAAGGTTTGGACCACCTGAAATGTCTAGACCATTTGATGCATTTGCAAATCTGAAACAAGTGATAACCGTGAGAGATTATTTGAAAAAATTTGAAAAACTTGCTGGCCTATAGATAAGCTGCAACCTGACTATGTTATTGACAAGTTTATTGGGGGTTTAAAAGATGAAATCAAATATGAAGTATTAGCAGCTAAACCAAGATTTTTCAGAGATGCAATAGTACTTGCCAAAACATTTGAGGAAAAGATTTTATATATAAGAAAACACTATAAACCCTTTTCCAATTCTCAAACCACACAACAGCCTTCAAACCTTCCATTCAACCAGCCTAGGCCATCTTTCTTACCATAATCTGACCATAAACCAACAACTTTCACCAAATTATCACCATCTGAATTGGGAGCCAGAAGAAACAAATAATTATGTTATACTTGTGATGAAAAATGGGTACCAAACCATAAATGTCCTAACAAAAGAGTGTATATTTTAGAGGGATTCTATGATAATGAAGAATTGAATTCTGTCTTACCTCTAGAAGAAGAACTAGTTCACACACCCCATGATCATGATTCAATCACAGAGACAACCTTAGCCATTTCTCTTCAAGCACTGTCAGGAATCCCATCTGCAAATACAATAAGATTGAATGGAGTTATTTTGGGACATCAAGTTCATATACTTGTGGACACTAGACCCACACATAGTTTCATCAACGATCAATTATCAATGAAATTGAATCTTCCAATTACTACATCTCATAATTTCAAAGTCATGGTTTCTAGTGGAGAACAATTATTAGGAATCGGAATTTGCAAAGAAGTCACTCTGAAATGCCAAGGCCTTGAAATGCCTATTGATTTAATCTTATTACCATTAGAAGGTTGTCAATTAGTCTTGGGAGTACAGTGGTTGAGCCTTTTTGATGATATTGTATTCAATTTTAAAATGCTTCAAATAAAGTTCAATTATAATGGGAAAGAGATCATATGGCAAGGAATTCAACCAGCAAGCAACAAAATCATTACTAAAAAGAAAATGGATAAAACTCTCAACTCTACAAATTTATGTTTCCTATTACAATATTCTCGGACCCCAAAGTCAACCCATCACATTGACTTATATCTTCATCCATAACATATACCACCAACCATTCAAAAATATCATTCAAGACTTTGCATTTGTTTTCACAAAACCAACTTCTTTACCACCACCCAGATCAATTGACCATCAAATTTTCCTTCAACCATCGTCTAAACCTATATCCTTGAAACCATACAGACATTCTTATCATTTAAAGAATTAAATAGAGAAGTTGATCAAAGAAATGCTACAATCAGGTGTTATTAGACCAAGCCATAGTCCATACTCCTCTCCGGTGGTGATGGTTAAAAAAGTGATGTCAGTTGGAGGATGTGTATTGATTATAGGGACTGAACAAAATAACAAAGAAGGACAAATTCCCAATACCCCTTATAGATGATCTATTTGATGAACTACATGGGCCAACTTACTTCACAAAATTTTAATGTCTGGTTATCACCAAATTTGAATGCACCCTAAAGATATTCATAAAACAGTTTTCAAGATGCATGAAGGCCACTATGAATTCTTGGTTATGCCATTTAGCTTGACAAATGCACCAACAACTTTTCAAGCATTGACGAATGATACCTTTAAGGAATATCTCAGGAATTTCATTCTTGTATTCTTTGATGATCTATTAATATATAGTTTAAACTGGAAAGAACACTTACATCACTTAATTTTAGCTTTACAGGTCTTGAAATCACACAAACTAGTTGCTAAACTATCTAAATGCTCCTTTGCCCGAACTCAAATTGACTATTTAGGCTACGTTATTTCCAAAGAAGGAGTAGTAGTGAATTATTCTAAGATCCAAACAATCAAAGAATGGCCTGCTCCAAAGTTAATTAAAGCTCTTCGAGGGTTTTTGGGACTTTCTGGATATTATATGAAGTTTGTCAAATGTTATAGTACAATAGCTAAACCCTTAACTGATTTACTGAAAAAAGATTCTTTTACCTAGAGCCAAGAATCACAACAAGCTTTCATAAACCTTACAGAAGAAATATCCACACCAACGATTTTAGCCTTTTACCAGATTTCACCAAAGACTTTGTGCTAGAATGTGATGCATCAAGAAGTGGGATGGAGATGTGTTAATGCAAGAAGGATGACCAGTAGCTTATTTAAGCCAAGCGCTGCAAGGAAAAAAATCTTCATTTGTCAACCTATGAAAAAGAGTTACTGGCTTTAATATTAGCAACAAAGAAATGGTCGCAATATCTGTTAGGAAGGAAATTTGTCATAAAAATAGATCATCAATCTCTAAATTATCTACTGGATCAAAGATTATCAAATAGTACTCAACATAAATGGCTAAGTAAATTGATAGGATTTGATTATTTAGTGCAATACAAGCCTGGAAAAGAGAACACTGCAGCTGATTATTTATCAAGAAGCAAAGACCAATATTCAACCAATGTGTCCATACAGCTACAAGCAATTTATGTAGTACAAAGTTCATGACTTCAGCACATCAAACAATTGGTTTAAAATGATCTATACTATTTAGACATTCATAAAAAGATCACTGACTCCCCCACCACCACCTCAAAATATACAAAACAGGCTAACATTTATTATTACAATGTAGAATTTTAATCAGTCCAACTGCTACTGACCTTAAGCATACATTATTACAAGAATTTCATTGTTCACCAATAGTTGGTCATTAAGGAGTGAAAAGAACTTTACATAGAATAAAACAAGTTTTTTATTGGCAAGGCCTTAAGAAAGATGTGCGCACCTTTGTATCAGCCTGTGATATTTGTTAAAGGACAAAATCAGAAAACATCAATATTCCTGGGTTGTTAAAGCCACTCCCAGTTCCAGAACAAATATGGGAAGATACTATGGACTTTATTGTTCAATTACCAAAGTTTCATTCCTATTCTACAATCTTAGTAGTAATGGACAAATTGTCTAAATATGCACATTTTATGCCATTGACTCATCCATATAAAGCATCACAGGTAGCACAAGTTTTTTCTGGCAATGTAGTTAAGCTACATGGCATGCCTTCTTCAATTGTGAGCAACAGAGATCCTATATTTACTAGCACATTTGGCAAGAACTTTTTAAATTGCAAGTATGTAAATTAGCACTAAGCAGTGCTTATCACCCATAATCAGATGCTTGTCAGAGGTAACAAATAGAATTTTAGAATGCTATTTAAGATGCTTTTGTAGCCATAAGCCAAAAGAATGGACAAAGTGTTTGACATTAGCCGAATTATGGTATAATTCAACCTGAAAAAGTGCTACTAATATGACTCCATTTGAAGCTATATATAGAAGGAAGCCGCCTACTCTACTCAATTACATTCCAAAAACTGACAAAGTTTCTATAGTTGAAGATACCTTATTTTCTAGAGACATTACACTACAATTGCCGAAAGATAACATTAACCATGCTAGAGAAAAGATGAAGACAACAATAGACAAACGTAGAACACATAGAGAATTCAGCATTAATGATTGGGTCTACTTAAGAATTCAGCCATACAGACAATTATCAGTTTGTAGTAGAGCAACACACAAACTTTCTCCTAAGTATTATGAGTCTTATCAGGTTATTGATAAAATTGGAAAAGTGGCTTACAAACTTGCTCTACCGGATCAAACAAAAATACATCATGTATTTCATGTTTCTCAACTTAAGAAAATGATAGAGATCACATAAAGCTTCAGCAATCACCACCTTCTTATGTTGAACAAGTAATTCAAGAACCTGAAAAGATATTGGCAAGAAGAATGGCAAAGGTAAACAATACAAATACTATACAAGTGCTTAATAATGGAAACAATTGGAGGAGGAGAAAGCTACATAGGAAAATTACTGGGACTTGATAGCAAAATTTCCCACCTTTGACCTTGAGACAAGGTCAATTTTTGAGAGGGAGGGGAACTGTTACAACTCTAACCGTAACAATCATACACCAATGACTAATAAGCTAATGACAATAGAAGAGTAGAATAAGTTAGGAGGAGAGAAATGGGAAGGAAGTTTTGGGGAAGAAGAAGTTAACATTCTGCAAAACACATGGTGTGCAGGTGAGTAAGCGAGGACGCATTAGATGATGCAAGAGAAGCAAATATTAATCAAGCTAGAGAACCATAGCAGCATGAAGATAAGATAGAAGGAGAAGGACAGAATTCGAACAAGTAAATAAATGTAGAAGAAAGTAGTATTATGTACCTGTTGCATGTAATTCAATAATGAGTGACGTGGACTATGAGCCACGTGGGTGTGTATGAGAGGAGAATGCTGATTGTGCTAGTATAAGAATGTAAGTGAATTGCATTTTTAAATATATGAAAATAATCGATTTCCCTCCACTCTTCTTCTTCTCTTTGGTTCAGTCTCTCGTCTTCAACCTCAATCCTCCTTCTGCTTGATCTTCTCCTCATCACCATGCCAAAATATACTAGAAAAGCACCATTAGAGGCAGCTAAACCCCACCAACGTCACTTAGCAGATCAAATGGATTTAAAGTCTACATGTCTCGACTAATATTATTTTTCACAAACAAATATATTTATAGCGGTATCGAATCGAGATGCTTATTGATGTTCCGCCATTTGTTTCTAAATCCTAACGGGAGGAATTATCATCCAAATCTAAATAACTAAAGCAATCAAATGGAAATTAGACATTACCTTATGTTTTAGAATCAGATCGATGAATAATCATCGGATGAAAAAGGCTCAGCGTAGTGAAGGAAGCTCGGTCAAATGATAATGCTCAATATTAACGAAGAAATTTGTATTAGCCATGGCTCATATTGGAAGTGGGGTAGGCGCATGGATGGAATGAAATAAAGTCTGCATTGCAAACTAATCATGGCATATATATGGGATTGGTAGGATGTACTAATGATGATTTATTTTGTTATAAGTGTTGTCAAGACCAAATTATACGACCTATGGAAGGCATATGAACAACATTGAAGAATCGGAGGAAGTTTTCCAACCAATCATATGGTTCGGTACCGACCCCTGCTCATGGATCAGTACTGATCCCTGAAACTCGATGATATGGCCATGATCTCCTCTACATAAATTCTTCTGGATGTGGGGAACGTGGGCACAAATGTGAAGGAGCACGATCTACAGCTATAAATGGAGGAAGAGAGGAGTTATTTTAGGGATCCTTTTGGCCCTTCTAAAAAATATCTGTACTTATTCTATAATCTGAGGGATCATCACCGAATCAAAATAACAACATTGTAAAAGCTCGACAGAAATCGAATAACAATGTTTAAGTGGACGTAGGCCGGAGTTTTTTCCGAACCACTACAAAAATTGTGTCTTCTTCTTTTCCTTTTCTTGCATTTTCCTAAAATTTTCATATTTTTTATTTCATTGGGTGTTTGTGCCAACTTTTTGGCGTAATTAACTACGTAATTATTCTTAATTTATACGCTTAGGCTTTGGTTTTCTTGTAATGTCTAATAAATGTCTATTATCCGTATTAATTAGTCATTAATATCTAAATTGGACAATCTTTGATCAATGCTCATTTACTTCATTTACTCTATTTACCAATTTCAAAATCCATCTACTATGCCTATTTAGATTCCCCATAAATGTCGTATTAAATTCCATAATCAGTCCCTATTTAATTCCTTTTTAACTCTCTATTAATTACCAATTTGTTGCCCATTAAATCTGTAATTAATGTCCATAAATGCTAGTCCTATAATTATCACGCTGTTAATAACTAATATGGATATCGTCGTAAATTACGCTATTTATGTATTTTTATTTTTGAATGTTAAACATGGTTATACGTGTTTATTTATAATTTTAACTATTAATTTCTAAACTAGAACATTCCTTTCCACATTTTAACTTATCAGAGCTTCCTTTTAGAAAGGATTATCATTATAACTTTTCATGAATTAACCAAAAAGTGAGATCTTTGCTTCATTTGAAATTATAAGGAATTACTTCTTTTCTTTTATTGAAATATACAGTGTAAACTATGAAAAAGAATATCTATATTATATCATCTCTTTTCCTTTTTGGTATATCCTTTGTTAATTCAAACAATATGCTTTTGTACATATTTTGAAATTGGATAATTAATGGAAATTACGTGAAACCCGCTCCAAATAAATCAAAATAGAAATTCACATTCCAAGTCAACTAGGGCAACCTGGTTTACAACCCAATTATAGATCTGGAATAAATAAACATTTTACAATAATAAATATTTGGGACTAAGTTCCAATTTCTAGATTTGGTTGTACATACCATCCCTATTCCAATTACCTATTTTATTGAATAGTAGACGATATCCCTACACACTTGTTTTAACCCTATAATTCATCAAATCTTATTTAGGCATAGTAAATAAAAAATCCAATGACATAAACTTCAATGTCATAAATAAATTATATAATTTCTCACTCACCTTTTAAGCTTTCCAAATCTGAATCTATTCTTTTACTTGGCTCCTTTTCCTTTCTAATCCAAATGAATATGTATAACAAGGCGTAAACATACTATTAGAATTATAGATTTGAGAAGAGATTTGGGTTTAAAAGGAATATAGATTTATAATTATAAAAATCACATTTTTCCATGGTTCTGATTCGCTCCTTCTCTTCTTCTCTGTAATTTTCTACCCTTCTCCGATTCTTTATTTATATATAATATTTTATAATTTTTAGAAGTAGTAGGAAATAGAAAATGGCAGTGCTTCATTGCTTGGATCAAAAAATATGTAAAGAGAAGCAAGGGATTAGACCTTTATTTATAAACGCATGAATCTCATAGCCGTTAGATTAAAATAAATAAATCCGGGTCGTTGGCCAATGTTCAAACCCTAGCTGCCATGTTCGAACCGCTAGCGGTTGACCGGCCCAAGGAGGGGGTCGACCGTTGGGGTCTCGTATTTAATGTTATTTATTTCCTTTTTCGTTTTTAATTATTTTCTCCTCATAAACTTCAAATGCTGATAACATTTTTGTTTGAGCTTTGATCGTGAAACTTCAAATATGAAAGTTGCTCAGAAAATCGCCATGAATGCAATGGTGCAAGTTTCATGTTCAAATTGCAACATTTTCTCCTATTTTTGGAGCCTTATTAATTATCGTTAATTTTACGGGGTATTACATTCTCCTCCCTTAAAGAATTTTGTCCCCGAAATTCCCCAACGGTTGAATGGTGTAACATAGTGGGAAACCAATCTAAGCCATCCAACCAATTAGTGTACAACTATTTTTGCAGCCAAGCATGTACGAGTGCACGCTATATCATAACATATTAAACATTTATGTAGAATGCTTTAAATCGTTGCCTCCTATATGAATGTATTCTTTTAAAACAGTTTGAAAATATGATCAAGCAACCTAGATATATGGCAGTTTTATATGCATGCAAGTTTTTTTTTAAAATTCACATCATAATTTCTACACTCCCGTGAGTAGGAGTATGGTTCAACCAATTTTACATCAAATCTCTGCCATCCAAAACCTAGCACAAAAATTTTAACATCCAAAATTCTGAAAATCCAATTATTCTTAATCCATACTCCTATGCTAAAAAAGGAATTTAGATGGAAAATTTTACCCTACTTTTAGATACCCATTCCGTCGTACCTTGGAACCTTCTATTCTACACCCAAAACTTTTTCAACTTTTCCAAGTACAATTTGCATAAGGAGGTTTATTTATTTATTTATTTATTTTTGGCAAGGCCGGCGGGGTTGAATGGACCCCTATCATTTTATTGAAAACTTGAAATTTTACAAGCTACTAAAAAAGACATACAAACATATACCATAAGGATGAAGAAAATAACACATTTAGTTAAGGCGCCATTTCTACACCATCACTGTAGAAAAGTGATAAGATGAGTTAAGCATTGCAAAGCAAATTCCCCTGATTATTTCTTGGCATAGATCCAATCTATTCTTGAATTTTTCATTAAATTCTCTTTCATTTCTCCCCTTTCAAATACTCGTGGCAAAAACCTTATGAATTAGTAAGAGCTCGAATGAGTATGAAATCTTCGGCTTTGTTTCCCTGTAAATGCTTCTCCACTCCATTATGCTGCCACTACATGGAGGAACAAAACCACCTTAGGTTTTAATAAAGTTCCATAGGAAAAAGATGGAAGAACAGTTGAAATATAGATGATGGTTATCCTCCAAGGCACTTCTACAAAAAAAGGTAGGAAGTAGTGATGGGTATACCTCTGTGATTAAGGTTACATAGTTTATGATTTGCATTCTTTAATATCTTCCAAAGGAAAAAGTTAAGCTTTTCAGAGGTAGTAATATTCCAAACTCTTCTAAACCAGGGGAATTTGTGAATGGGTAGTTGCTCGGAGATGGCATTGTAGAATGGACTAGAGGAGTGCTTCTTCTTATAGTACACCAAACACACTCATCATTTTCAGCTAAACTATAGGTTATGTTTGAGTATTTGCTCCATAAGGAATTTATCTTATTACTACTAGAACTGGGAAGCATTATTAATCCATCTCTAATATAATCCACTGCTTTAGCTTGTAAAGGGATACCAGATTGGACAATGTCCTCAAAGTTTAGATAGTTTTGAAGAATTATACCTTTAGCAATCCAAGGCACCTTCCAGATCATGGCTGCCTTATTCTAAAAATGGCCTTCCATTTCCAATTAAAGGAAGTTTTGCTTCCATAAGCCAGAAATCTTCATCTTTAAGATTGTGTTTATATGCCTAGGAAACCCAGACAGAGTTAGAGTTGTTTAGGAGTTCATCAAATGCTTGGAAAAAGCAGATGTATTCTAGATTGAAAGATTTTTGATGTGACCTCCTAGCTGCTTTGGTTGTTCTAGGTTTTTGAAGGCAATTGGAGCAAGTTTCCTCGAATATATATATATATAGACCATATAAATCTTATCATTGCACTCCTAATCATGGTGATGAGCTTTAATGGGAAAAGAAATGTTCTACTCCAATAACCATTCATAGAGAATATTATAGAGTTTAATATGGTAAGTCTGCCTGGTTGACTCAAAAATTTGTTTTGCCATCTGTTCAAGGTGGAAATAATATTCTCAAACAAATGAGTACACTGAGCTGTAGTAATGGATTTAGAAGCTAAAGGAACATTAAGATAGCTCATGTCATTTTGAAGGGATTGCATATTGGTGATTAAGTGGCAATGATGTATTTACGGAATAGAAAGTCCAGTAAGCAGTATGTGTGATTTAGAAGGATTGATGTGCAGTCCAGTGAAGTTATCAAAGGCATTCAAAGTGAGCATGATGCTGGTTAAGGATGGTGGGGTTGGTTTTGTAAAAATGATGAGGTCATTAGCAAAAGCCAAAAAGGTGATAAGGGTTGCTCTACATTTTGGATGGAGAGAAAAATTATTTTGTTTAACCTGAAGAAGCAATGCATGTGTGGGAGATTCCATTATAATGATGAACAAATAGGCAAAAATTGGATCTCCCTGTCTAAGATCTTTAGTTCCTTTAAAGTATCCTACAGAATGGGAGTTGATGAGAACGAAGTAGCAAACTGTAGACATGCATTTATGAATTAAGGCAGTGAAGGCAGCAGGAAAATTCATGGCATTCATAATGGAGATGAGGGCGGACCATTTAACAGAGTCAAAGGCCTTCTTTATGTCAATTTTTATCATGGCTCTAGGAGAAGCATTGACAGAGGAGTAACCATTAAGGAGTTCATGAGCTAACATAACATTATCTAGGATGTTCCTATTTAGGAGGAAGGTATATTGGTTTGGAGAAATGAGAGAGACAAGCACAAGTTTAAGTCTGGAAGTAACTATTTTAGAAATGACTTTGTAAGTGATGTTGCAGCAGGCAATAAACCAGAACTTAGCGACATCAAATGGGCTACTAACTCTAGGAATTAAGGCTATATTTGTGGAGTTTATGGAACTGATCATTTTTCACTTGGTGAAGAAAGTATGAATTGCACTAAAAGCATCATTTTCTATTATTTGCCAACAATGAGTGAAAAAAGAGCATTAAACCCATCAGGCCCTCCACATGTATCTTTCTTAATGCTGAAAATAGTTCTTTTTATTTCTTCATTAGCGATAGGATTGGACATAATATCAAGGTGTGAGGAGTTTAACTTGGGTAAGGAAAGTGAAGAAATAAAAGAATCATCATATGTGTGTCTTCTTGGCTGCCAAGAGGGTTGTGTAATAATTGAGAAAAGCATGATTAATATCATCAGGAGTTAGATGAGTTAAGCCATGCCGATCAAAAATTTGAGAAATATAGGATTTGGTTTGCTTGATTCTAAGGGAAGCATGAAAGTACCTGGTCCTATCTCCATCCTTGTTCCACCGTGCTCTTGATTTTTGTCTCAACATACTTAGCTCTGAATTAAGGGAATTAGCAAGTTTGGAGGAAAGTTCACTTTCAAGAACATTTAAGGAGGGGTTTGATGAGTTATTCGTGATTTGCTATTGAACCAATTCAAGTTCATTCTTGATTCTAGAGGATAATTTAGTGTCATTTCCAAATTTGATTTTAGCCCAGTTCTTGAGAATATTTTTAGGTTTTTGAGCTTTTTCTAAATTCTGAGCATTGGATTTCCATATGTCGTTATGTTCCAAGCCTATTGTATAATCTGCAAGAAGTCATTTTCATTAGTCCAAAAAATTTGTTTTAGCTTTGATATCACTTTCCCCAAAGGATAGTATGAGTGGGTAATGATCAGATAGGATTGGCATTGGAATATGAATTTGAGAATTAGGCCAGATTGAGAGAGAATTAAAGTTGGAGAATGCATGATCAATTCTCTTAGAGTTCTCACCCATATCTACTCTTGTTAGACCATGTAAAAGGTGAACCGGTAGTTGGAATATCAATTAAAGAGGAGTTATGAAGAACAACATTTAATGGAGAGATGTCTCCAGCAGATAAAGAGGAGCCACCGGATTTATTTTTGGATATTAAAGCGTATTTATCCTAAGTGCAAGCTTTTTTATTATCAACAATGTATGAAAATAGAAATTCCAAGGCTAAAATAGCATTTTTTCTTGTTATTATCTATGTTTCGTATACTGTCACCATTGTCAGACAGTAAAATTCACATTCACTAACACATCGATCCACCCTAAGTTAAGCATGTGGCACTAGAAAAGTGAAAGCTTTTCGTTTTCCATCAAAAATGCTTTTTCCTTTCCAATCAAACTTGCAAAATAGTTTAAAAATCAAATTCACAAAAGCATTTAAACACCATTCATTTTATTTATTTTATTTTTGTCAAAAGCACTTGAACAAAACTTCCCAAAAGCATTTGAACTCAACTTCTCAAAAGCAATTAAACAAAAAATATCAAAAGCATTAGAACGCAATTTTTTTCAAAACATTAGCCGCTTCATCCTTAAAACAAATCAGGCCACGTCTTAACGTAATAGAAACTCAGTTTATGAGTTAATGCATATGATCGACCCTAGTATTGTGCAGTAGATTTGGGGAACCTTTTCTTTTATTCTAAAACAATAAACTACCTACAAGCGTATTCATAAATTTTAGCTTTTAAAGCATAAGGATAATGACCTGTAATTTCGCAATAATCTTTCCCTATCCTCCGCTCGCTAAATTTATTTTTGCCAAAATCTTGATGTTTTTGGGATTAAATAATTTTTAATTTCTAGTTGCTAACTTAATCTCCTAATTTATTTTATAAACTTCCGGTCTTACCTATATTTTATCGTCGGTTAAGTGTGCTTATGAGATCTTCTTATTTGCGCTATATTCCAATATATTTATATTTATATAGAGGTCTAATCGCATCCATCATATCAACATAGTGATAAAACAAGAACATATCTTATACCATATCGTACGCTTTTCTAATAACCTAAAGGAGATAACTAACGATTACAATCCAAAGACCCTGAAAGAAAATTTTGCTGGAAGCTGCCATACATCATCAACTGGTTCTAATGATGTTATGGCTCTTACATTCCTTGCTAAATTAAGTGTATATTCCTAGCATGTCATTCTACTGTCACCCACCTTCTTAACTCTCCTTCTTGGCTTCTAATAAATGCGGTCCATCCATTACTACAATTATTATACCCAATTATGAGATCAATTATGCATCCCCACATCGCAGTGGGTAAAAAATATAAACTATGCACATTTGGAATAACTCATCTGAAAATTTTGTTTGGTGGAATAACTTTCTTACCACCAATCTTGCCTTCATCAACCTTGAGTCGACCAATGTCCTTCATGTGTGTTTGTCATCTCACCACTCTCTTCTCCAACCATACTACTATCTTCTCTAAATCAAAATCTCTTGACAACATCCTCAAACTTTGGTATTTACTTCCTCTATATCCTTGATCCTTCATGCGAGTATACCCTAAGACTGGCAAAATTGTACTTTGATACCATTCCCCATTCCTTTAAGGGTTCCTCTCAAGGCTTCCACATATCTCTAATAAAATACTCATAGGTTCATATGAACATTCTTTATATTCAACAGGGATCCCTTGTAGCTACTCTACGAGCAGTCTTAGTTATTTTATTCATAGCCTAAACTTTTACCCCATCTTATCTGGGCAGCGATCCCTGTCTACTCCAAATTAAAATTTGGTTTGGGTTTCATCATTCTTTATGAAACTAAAAATTCACAATCATGAAGTACCTAATCCAAAACCGTTATCTTTAAAAGTATAAACTTAGAAACCTTTTTATCAAGTTTAAAATTTTCTTGGTTTCCAAAAGGAGCCACAAAAAATTTCCTTCTCTAACCAACTTTCCCTTTTTAAGGACTTTCTACAATAGAAATTTACTTCTTTTAAAAGTAGGACTTTTAACTCAAAACATAAACTTAATTATCATACCAAAACATTTTTTGTCAAAACCGTCTTCTATAATTTTAAACAATGAAAAGTGGAGTAGACAACGATAACTTCCATCCTATTATTTTCTCACTACTCATGCTATTTTTGGTTCCCTTTTGATGGAGATTTTCATAGCACAAGAGGAGGACTTCTAAAAGATTTATGTAATTACAACATTTATCTAAGTGTGTATCTAAAATATATGTGCAATTATAACGTATCCGTGGAATTTATCCATTCTTTTTATCATATTTCTATTATTTTTCAACTATATTATTTCTAACTAGATTACCAATCATATATATATATCTTATATATAAAGCAAATACTTCTCTTAGTGAAGCCTTTTTTGGATTGACAAAACTGCCCTTCATTTTAAACATAAGACAGTTAAAAACGTAGCACGTTGTCCTTGGGTATTGTTGTACTTCCCTTAACCCATGTTCGCAAATAACCGCAATACCCATTCATTAACAGGTGTTCCCTCACTCCCAAAATCAACGTTCCTCCATACAGTGAAAAACTGAATATTGAAAGAATTCGAGAAATCATAAACCTGCAAATGGCAGAGGGAAGGAAATTGTTGACGGCATTAAGCATCTCAACCTCCTCCTCTTTTATAAGTCGCTTTCCAACTCTTACAGTAGGTACAAACCGTAATTTTATCATCGTCAATCCGTTGACTCTCTATACTCCCTTTTATGCTTGATTGCATTTCGTCATTTCATCCTCTAACCCACTGTTTTCTAATTTAATGTTCCTGAAGTTTAGATTTGTATTATTTCAACTCAATCCAAGATCTATCAACGTATTGATTTTGCTTTTGTTATTCATTTCATACCGACATTTAACTAAATGTGCTAATTTGATTAATAAGCGACTAAAACTATTCGTTTTCATTTCCAAAAGAGGAGAAACTGTAGAATTGTTTGCTTATGATAATTAATTTTCTACAGGTTTAGGTAGAAGCAGAAAAGGAGGTTCTGATGATGATTTGACAGAGATAGGAAATATATTGTTCCTTAAGGTCAATACAGGTATGATGATTCCTAATTTTTACTTCACAAATAATTTCTCCCCTTTGTAATCAATAGCACATACTCTGTCCACATATATGAAATTATAAAGAAGCTAAGATCTCACTGAGTATATAGAGAATTGTAATAGTGAAAAAACATATAATTTTGTATCTTCTGATTAGCTATTAAGTTCAAAAAGACATTGGAAGATGGGGGATTCGATCACCTTCCAGTTCTTTCCAGTCAGTCAATCAGCATATGGTGACTATAGGTGGTGAGGTTACCTCCTTTAATGAGTCTTCTGATGTGGCAGTGGTGGTAAGAAGAGTAGAAGGGGCCACGCTTGAGGAGTTCTCAATACAGAGGTGTTAATTTTTGTACAGAATGGGGAAATGAGAATCTCATATTTGGTTAGTCTTATGTCTTTTAACCCACTGCCAAAATTTCTTCAACTCAAAGATCTTCAGCCGTCGCTACAATAGAAGGAGTTTTGATATACTCAATTGATGATTCTTTTCTCTTTGATCCTACTGACCTTGACATAGATGTTACAGCTGAGGTATGTAATTTATGCAAAGGTATACCTTAGTACTTATGCATTAAGTTTGGGAAATACTGTGCTTCTTTTGGTTGTCTTATATGCCTAAATTATATCAAAGCTATTTTATTCTCTATTTCGATTTTGGCTGCCAGGTTGCATTTGTTCATATCAAAATAATTCGCTCTGACATGCATCTTCCATTTATCTTCCATTCATAGTACCTAGATTAATACAGTACTTGATGATGATGCGTTCCTTCTTGGATCATTTTGTATTCATTATTTTTTCATGTACTTGGTAGTAACTAGATGCTATAGCAAGAACCAAATTTCAGAACTCATGCCAAATCAAGGCACAACATGTTGTTTACTAATATATATATTAAGAGGTGTTCACCATGCTGCTTAAGTATTTCCCGTTTATGTACAACAATCAAAATTTTCTATCTGTGTATGATATACTAATATCAATATTCATATGCATAATGTGAATATGATGTAATTTTTTCACAATGTATGTGTGTGAGATGTACCAATGTCCAATTTTATGCACAATGTGAAAAGGTTGAACCAATATTACTCTTAAATAGCATTACTTTGTCGATATTTGCTCATCTTTTCACCAATAATATGTATTTTGCTTTGGATTAAAAGGAGTTTGGTGCATGCAAGAGTGACACAGTCCATAACCAAGCCCTTGGTAGTACGTGTTCAGTTTTATCTTTCTCTTTGTAAAATAATTGCAATTATTTATAAGTTTTGTCACATGCTTCTGTGTCAAATATCAAGAGTAAGTGACTTCATTTTGTTCACTTTTTAATTATTTTTGCATTAGCTCACCTTTTTGCAATTATATATGTACATAAGTTCAAGGCAAGGGGTGCCATAATTTAATTCCACTGTCGGTGCAGGATCTTCACACTTTAGTTCATATAAAAGCTCATTCTTCTAATCCCTTGATCAGGTACTTTCATTTGAAATTTTATTGTAAATATTTTTATAAATTATGATAATTTCTAACAATATTTCCTATATATATGCTACCACTATACATTAGTAGTATATTTTCAATCACAAAGCATATATAAAATGCAGGTTCACTATTTCTGCTTTAACAAGAACACAATCAAAAAATCATTGTCTAATTAAAGTCTTTGACTTGATACTATAAATAATATACAAACAAACTAATGCTAAGGTTGCAAGGACCATTTATCCTTCCCTTAACATAGATATTTATTTTCGGTTTCTGACCCAGTGCTGGCACACCATATGGAACTACAGATAGTTGAAACTCAGTTCCAATATGTCAGCTTCCATTTACATATAAGCATGTATGCTGTCACTTAATTAATCAAAGTAAAAGGTCTCTAGAAATATGTTACTATTTATGTACTCTGTCAACATCAACTGCTTTGTCTATAATTATCATTCTATAAGCTTATAATCGAATCACTATGTGAGTTACTAAATAACTCTTACACATCATATGACTCAGTAGCATGTTTTTCCTACCCATCATTCATCCGAAATTCAATTTTTTTTATGAATACAGCATACACATATAAAACTTTTTGCTAACCAACCTATTTGTTATTGTATACCACAATTGCGGTAGTAAAAATGCTTTAGTAAAATATATGCTCTGTATAAATATCTGTTAAAAAGGTACATCTTGCTATAGACTTGCAGTTGGGTGTACTATTATTTCCTTCAATACCTAAATCTATACATTTTTCTGAACTAACATTCAAAATGGAACTGCGCTTGGATTGCAACTCAAACCAACAAGTGCCACTTAAACAATCTACAGTGTAAAAAGTACTTACCACCTACTGCTGTAAATCTATAACCACATAGTTTATAATTCCTAATGAATGTACTCTCCTATATAAATTATGATAGCTTCTTTGTATGCTATGTAAATCAATGACGATGAGAGGGAGAGCTGAAAGTCACGAGCAAGACGGCCAACTTTCGACAAGTGCAATACAATGTCGGCAGTTTTATTCACCACTGCATTTATTTATGTCAGAAGTAGTTCCCATTGGTTAAAAAAATTTACACATGCAATAGTCAAAAATTTACTGAAACGTTTTGGACAGCCGCTAAATTGAGTAATTTTTGAAAGAGATTTAATGAACTTTAACCAGTGTGATGTACGTATGTGGAGTGTATATTACAAACTTTAACCAGTAAGTCGTATATGTTTGCGCCTATGGGGAAAATGTACTATGGTGTGAACATCTTGCTAAGGCGCTAACAAAATTTTAAATGCTCCATGAATGGCTGTTGCAAGACAAGATGTTGCAAGAGAAGATTGTAGCTGTCTGGATCTACTGCGCGAGGCCTGTAAGAGGAATACATGTGCTGCTAGGATGGGAGACTGCATCAGAAGTAGTTGCTAGAGTAATAGCCAAGTATGAATGCAAGTTGTTAGCTTTGAAGGTTATGCGGTGAACTAAATGTGAGTTTCTGAATTGAGTGACATGAAGCACAAAGGTCACAAAGCTCAGTTTTGTAGGTTGCAGTAGTGAATTGAGTGACAAAAAGCTATTTTGGTGTACATTAGTAATTTACATATAGTATTCATTTGATATTTTTGAAACCATGAACCTTCTTCTAAAGTACAATTTTTGGTTACTGTAATGTAGTCCCTTGAGTTCTGATAACACAAATTGCAACATATTATGTGGAGATTTCTTTTTCTATTATTTCAAACAACAAGTAAGCAAAGCAAAACAAACACAGTCTTTGCCGATAGAGTCTTTGCCGATAGAGAATTATTATTATACACCTTCCACTTCATATTATACCCTTGCTTGCTTTAACTACAACTGTGCTACTAGAAGAAGAAAAACTAGCCAATTATTATGTTATGTACTTTAAAATTCTTTATATAATCATTGATGCAGGATCTTTTATTCAATATTCATTATATGAGTAGATAGCGTTAACTGTTATTGATTTTTTGCAATACTAAATCTATGATTTAATTTTATATAATTTCAATTCTAAAATTTGTGAAATTAGTTGATAATGAATGGTTGGTTAGGAAATGAACATGACACATGCAAATTGTAATTCATAAACCTGATACTAAGATTACTTAGATGCATCTATCATTGCTCAATTAAATGAATTTATAGACACCAAATATTAATCCATTCATCCATAAAAGTACCTTTTATTTATTTTGCACATCTCTAGATTTCTTCTAAATAAATTTCCAGCCACTCATATGAGTAAGATGTCATATTTTTTGTATTTATTTACTAAAAAATTGTTTTTTATCTAAAATTTCCACTCTACATGTAACTATGTGCTTATACATTATATATGATTCAACTTTCAGGTGAGGGACTACTATAGGATAAATAAATCACCACAGCCATCTTGATGCAATGATGAAGGTTAACGACTTACAGATCAGAAATAAGACATTGATGTTCATCCTTTAATGCATTCAGAAGTTACTGCATGATATTGATACATCGAAATTTATAATTATATTTGCTAAATGATTTATATTTTTATTTGAATGTCGAAATCGGTTATTATATTTACAGAAACTTTGTTTGATGTTTTTTTATATATTCACTATGTTAACATATTATATATAGTTTGATTACAACACTTTGAATATTTCAGTAACATGGGTATACTAACAATATAGAAAACGATTGATTTGTACACGTACAAGCATAAAATTGCAACATTACGTATACGTCAAGGTTATTTTGTAAAATTCAAAAAACTTTCAAACAACGTTTTTAATATCAATTCCTTCTGCACACGTGCATCGCACGCGCCAAAGTACTCGTATATATATATATATGTATATATATATATATATTCCTAATGCTATTTCTACTTAAGTTGTCAGATATTCTTAACCTTCTATTCTCTCTACCCCATTATAGTTAAGTACCATTTCCATTTATCACCCTTTTAGAAAGAATTTTAAAAAAGAACTTCCAAATTTATAAAATAGGAAAATTCATCGAGCCCATCCTACGCTTTATTTCACATTTATTTCAAAAACGAAAAATCCCTTTATAAAAAATCTCTAAACCGAAAACTTTTTGACTCAACCAATTTTAAACTAAAAATGAAAAACCCTTTTTACCAAAAACCTTTAAATTAGAAATTTTTGACTCAACAAAATTTTAAATTATTAATTCCAAATTTCCTTGCTTTTTCAAAATAATAGCTTCCCAATAAATCCTTTGAAAAAACCATCCTAAGCATTTCAAGGAATTTTCAAAGAATTTTTTTTATCAAATTCTTTTACACGGGGTCAAACTCAAAATTGGACTTTAATCGTCCTTACTCCCTACTCCTTTCTTCCTACTCCTTAACTCTTCTTCGTCAAAAATCCAGCTATCTTCTAATGGTGATTAATATACACCTTCTTACGGATACTTTCTCCACTCCTTCATACCTTGCTTCAGGATTCTTGTAACATATAAGTTCTTACTTCCCGTTTGTCTGAATAAAATGTGCATCCTCAATCGACTATCCATCAAAATTCATAATCATAAGGTAGTCTAGGCCCCACAAAGGAGTCAAGTGTCATCCAGCCTCACAAATTTTTCTATATGTCGTGGTCATGCTCTTTTTGGTCCAATCCATATGATACGACCTCGGCTCGTAGGGTAACTATGGTAGGAGTATAAATTTAACACTATTTATTTTTCCAACTCTTTGTCACCTCATCCATCCTTTCAGAATATGGTTGCTACTACTTCTATAGTCGAAATTCATAGAGTTAGGTGTATAATTTATATATAATATTGGTAAAAATAGACATATGTTCTCTCAGCATATCCTAATTCCTATGATCAACTAACTTAAGTTCTCATATCAAATGTAACAACTTGCACCTTAATGGGTCCGAATTTTGACTAAATCGTAACCCAAGTCCATTAGGGTATGAATTGATTTTGGTAACATGTAATAACATAAGTATATCAGAGATAAACTTACAAAAAAATTGAAAAATATAATATAAAATATGTATTGAATAAAGCTACTACTTCATAATATCATTCCTTGGATATTTAATTGCCTTGTCTATGCCGAGCATGAATAAGAAGACTTCATCATCTACAGATTCCGTCTTGCTCCAGCATCAAGTCCTTCTAAACCTAACCCGTGGGTTGTAATGGGGAGGGGGTCAGAACAACGTTCTGGTTAAGGGTGGACATTTAACCAACCAAACCGACTTAACTGACCGAACCGATCTTAATCAAACCGCTTTAACCCAAAAAATTGGTTAACTGAACTTTAGGTTAACTGACCGATGTTAACCGACCAAAATCGGTTCGGTTAAAGGTTAACCGCGGTTATGTATCGGTTAACCGCCAACCAAAACTATTTTTTAAATTATCGGGCCTACCCAAATCCAATTCTTTTCGCTACCGGACCCATTGTTCTTTTCCTAACCCTTAACAATTCGTGCTTGCCCTAGCTGCTATTCAGTATTCACTTAGAACACAATTCGTTCCCCAAATTAGTTATCTCATCTATTTAATTTTCGTTCTTCTCAATCGTGATAGTCAACTCATCCTCAGTACCAGTCTGCCAAGTGCCGCCTTGCTCTTCAATCTTTGCTCACTAGATCGTCGATTTCAGCAATGGTTAATACTAGTAGGAAGAGAAAAAAATGTGAGTTTGATTTTCATTTTGCATCGTTTCAATCGTGATTTGGTTTCTTCTTTCTGTATATGATTTTCATTTTGCATCGTCGATTTCAGCAATGGTTTTCATTTTACATCGTTTCATTTTGTATTGCGTTGAGTTGCTTCTTTCTGTATCCAATGCTTTGGTTTGCCGCAATTTGTACCCTGTTGATTTCACTTTAAATGCTATAATTTTCGGTGCTTGAGAATCTTGTGTGCGCTTAGATCGCTATAGTGTGTTGATCTGGGTAGTTATCTGCATGATTGTGTCTTCAGTTTCATGCGTGTGGATGTTCTTGCTTGTGTAGCCCTGATGCATAAAATGATGCCAAAACTTTGTTCTGCATGATTATGTCTCCAGTTTCATGCGTGATTGTGTCTCTAGTTCCAGTTTCATAGTTTCGGCATTTTACAATGTATATCCTGTTCTATGCTTTGTATATATACAATGTTCCTTTGTTTTCCTGCAGGTATTAATGTGTGCTCCTGTTGACTACCCTGTATGAGTACTTGCTGCTTGATACTGTGTTCTGCACTTATTTTATACCTTTTAGTGTTTTATTTATTTGAGTTAGTTGTGTTTGTGTGTTTTGGGTGTGTTATTCATGCGTAAATACTCCTCAACTGATGCTTGTATCTAGTAATTGATTTCGAAATGTTTTGAGTTCTTAAGTCTCGACCCATTGCTTTAATAATCTAGTTTTATAAGCTGCTACTATTTTAGACATTGCTCAATTTGTAAATCAATGAAAAAAATAGCCACAAAGGTTTAAATTACTGAATATGAGTTGTTTAAATATCTTTGGTCTGTTCAATCTTGTACTCTTGTACATTTATTTCTAAAAGTAAACTGAATTAAGTATTTATTTAAAACTATGTTGTACATATATGCACAAATGTAAGTGAAGGTTTGTGTGCCAGTATTTGTTCATGTGTGTATGCGTGTGATTGCATGCGTGTGTGGAATAGAGGGCGAATGGCTGTGTGAGAAAATATACATAATTTGGACTTGATTTTTATATTTGTTTGCTATTATATTTGGACTTTTTTTTTCAAATTGTATGGAATGATGTTTAGTATATACACAGATGTTTAGTTTTGCTACACTTAGAAGAGATTGATGAGCTACTTCAAAAGTTTTGACACAAATTATTGAAATAATTCATTATTTCAAATATCTTTTAGAATTTTTCTAATCAACAGGTTCCCTTTACAGCATAATATCTTTTCCATTTCAATATTTTCGAGCTTCAGTTCCCGCTAATTTTATGTCTTTATCAATTGTAGAACAGGTACAAATAGGTGGATCTTCTAGAGAAACAACGGATGATGATGAGTATGTGGAAGAAGAGGATGATGAGGAAACCGGGGACGAAAACATCAATGTTAGAAAACCACCTCTACACCCGAATCACAAGCCTTCTTCTAGAGTGCTTTCTCCAGTATGGAAACATTTACTAAAGATATTAATCCCAAAGTTAACAAATGTGTTTGCAACTACTGTGTCAACAATTTACATGCAATTCTAGATTTAATAGCACTTCACATTTGAATTATCATGTAGCAAAATCCTGTAGGTCAATTCTACATGATAGTGATAAGAGACAAAAGACTTTATCTTTTGGAAAAAATAGCGTTAGTAAAGATAGTTGCACTCTCACCACATGGTCATTTAACAAAGAGGTATGTAGAAAATCATTAGCTCGAATGATAATTATTGATGAACTCCCTTTTAGTTTTGTGGAGGGTGAAGGTTTTCTTGGATTTTGTCGGCAATTGTGTCCTAGTTTTGAAGTTCCTTCACATAGAACAATTTGTAGGGATGTGCTTCATTTATATTGGGACTCGATAGATTCTTTTAAAAAGTTGTTCTTCGAATTATTGCATGGTGTTTGTCTAACTACCGATACATGGACTTCTATCCAAAATGTGAGTTATATGGTTTTAACCGCACACTTTATTGATGGAAATTGGAATTTACATAAAAAGATTATAAATTTTTGTGTGATTACTAGTCACAAAAGAGGAAATACTGGAAAACTTATTGTCCAATGTATCAAAAAATGGGAACTCAAAAGAATAGTGTCGATCACGGTTGATAATGCTAGTGCAAATGAAGTGGCAATCAATTATGTGAAAAAAAAATTAAAAGATTATAATGGTGGTTGTGTTTTGAATGGTGAATTCATTCATATACGTTGTTGTGCCCATATAATCAATTTAATTGTCCATGATGAGCTAAAAGAAATTAGTAATACTATAGTTGGAATTCGTATTGTAGTTAGATTTTTGAGATCGTCACCAACACGATTTTCTAAATTTAGAGAGATACGTTTAAGCTTGGGAATTGAGAATAAATCTATGCTTGTTTTAGATGTACCTACTATGTGGAATTCAACGTATTTGATGTTGGAAGCAGCTTTGAAATACAAAAAGGTTTTTGATGATATGAAAGAAAATGATGGTATTTTTGTTGCTTACTTTGATGAAGAAGTTTGTCCTTCGGGTACTGTAGATTAGAAAAATGCCGAATTATTTGTTAAAATCTTGAAGAATTTTTATGATATTACTTTAAAATTTAGCAAAACTTTATCTATTACCTCGAATGACTGTTTTGCCGAGCTAAGTGGAATTCAAGAAGAACTACGAGAATTGATTGCGGAAACGAATCCTTACGTTGGAAGAATATGATTTAATATGATAGCTAAGTTTGACAAATATTGGGGAAGTGTAAGTAACATGAACAAAATTTTACTTGTTACGTGTGTGCTTGATCCAAGGTATAAATTTCAATTTTTGAAGTATTGTGTTGAAAACATGTATGTAAAAGTAGTTGCAGACGACATATTAAAAAGTATGAAAGATATTTTGATAAGGTTGTTTGACTTCTACGTGAGTGATTCTACATTTGGAACACAAATATGTGATGAACCACGATCTAGTACTTCCATTGATAGTGAAAGTGTTGTGAATGTTAGTGATGTTCTTTCTAGAAATAGGAATACTTTTTTAAGACAAGTTCAACAATGAGATAATGAAGGTAATGAACTAGAAAAGTATTTAAATGCACCGATTGAGGATGCACCAAATGATTTTGATGTTTTACTATGGTGGAAGGTAAATAGTTCCAAATATCATGTTTTATCTTTAGTCGTTCGAGAACTCCTTGTTATTACGGTGTCCACGGTTGCTTCCGAATCCGCTTTTAGCACCGGAGGAAGGGTTATAGATCCTTTTCATAGCACTTTGAGTCCACGAATGGTTGAGGCATTGGTTTTTACTCAAAATTGGTTAAGGTCCAAACCAATTTTTATCGATCACCGGATTGAGGTTCCACTCGATGATGTTTACTATTATGATGATGTATTCTCAGGTGATATTAGCATTCATAAAATAATCTAGTTCAACATTTGTTTGATTTTACATACAATACTCTAACTAATTTATTTTCCATCTAGAATTTGTACATGGACATCAATGTGAATTGCCATTATCTTCTATTTTCAACATGGATAGTCCATCTCAATCATCGCTGTTTTCACCATGGTTAGTATCTTCCATGTAGAATTTTTTTAACTTGTGCTGTCAGTTTTTGTTGTTCATATCAGTACATATCAATATCAGTACATATCAGTTATGTTCATGTTAGTACATATCAATTGTTCATATCAGTTCATATTAGTACATATCAGTTATATACATATCAATTATCTTCCATGTACTACTATATCAGTTATCTTCTATGTTCATATCAGTACATATCAGTTGCTTAGGCTGCTTTTGGTAACTTTTTCCCTTTCAATTCAACTGTTTACTGTATTGGAAAATTAAAGACCCATATCGATATATCATTAATAGCATCATATGTATGACAGATTTTTCAACTGCATGGATTATCTATAAAACACTAACAGCTCCTTTTCTACGTAAAGTTGCTGGGAAAGACAAACGTGGAGCACATGTAGTCATATAGTCATATAATTCAGCACAAATAGTTATTTACTGTAAAAGAATAGATTGCTTGGAAAATAGCTTTAAAAACATGGCATTGTATTTTGAAAAGCGAGGATGATGAACCTTTTAGTCATAATTTCAAAATTTTGTAGTGTATTTTCTAGTGCAACGCGTGCCTAAAGAAAAGTGGTATCATTTTCTCATGATCACATTTCTAACACTTTTTCAAATAAAGAGGTTAGTGTCAATTGGTAACTTTTGCAAACTCAAAATGTACAAGGTAGGAAAGGAAAATAGAGTGCCTTTTGCTTTTATCTATTAATTTTAGAAACGAGAGGACAGGGAGAGCACTTACTAAACATGGCTTGGAAACAAAGAGTTCAGTGAAATCAGATGTGTTTCATGAGATAGCTTAGAAAATAGCTTTAAAAACATAGCACTGTATTTTGAATAGCGAGGATGGCGAACCGTTTAGTCTACAGTGGAGATCGGCAGTCGAATTTTGCTTCTTCTTCTTCTTCTTTTTTATAGCAACGTTTAATTTCATTGTTAGAAAACTTACATTTTTAAGTGATGATGAGAATGCTAACTCACACCCCTTGTATTTATTGTTAGAAAACTTACAGTGTTAGAAAACACATGTAACTTGTATTTACAAATTATATAACTCACATCCCTTTAATATATACTTCGCAATATCATGTGTTTTCAGCTAACTTGTATTTGTCTACCATTGACAAAGACTTGGAGAATGGAGATTGATGTTGTAATGCTAGTTGTTGCTATGTAATGGTTGATGGCTGTTGCCATGTATGAAATTGTTGTAGTTGTAATGCTTGTAATGTGGGGTATGTGTTGTGTGCGTTTATCTAATGTTTAAATGCCTAAATGGTGTGTTTATATAATATTTACAGTTACGTGTGTTTTGTATATAACTTTTTGTTGTTATGTGTGTTTATATAATATTTACAGTTACGTGTGTTTTGTATATAACTTTTTGTTGTTATGTGTGTTTATATAATATTTACAGTTACGTGTGTTTTGTATATAACTTTTTGTTGTTATGTGTGTTCATATTAAAATGTCTGTTTGTATTATTTTGGGTGTGTGTTGAGTATGGATATGTTATATATATACCTGTTAGTGTGTTTGCCTGTTTGGTTTTAGCATGGAGACCGACATTCTCCTTTTGGCTTTTGGTGACTGGTTGTAATGCTGCTGTGGGCTTGTGGCATGTATGAAGTATGAACTTGAATTTCTATGCAAACATTTCAAAGTTGCAAACAATCAATCGGTTAACCGTTATAACTTTACTGGTTAACCGATTAACCGTTTAACCCTGAATAATAGTCGGTTAACCATTCTATATCACCGGTTAATCACGGTTTAAATGTTGCGGTTCGGTCGATACTACCGACAATGGTTAACCGAACTGCACATTAGTTTAGGTAAACCGTAAAAATTCGATTTGCGCAATTAATCGACCACGCCCACCCCTAGTTCTGGTGATTGGAAAATTATATACTTTACCTATCCCAATAATTTATGTTGATTGGTTAACATTTAAGCGTTATGTCTATTATTTACGGGTAATCTATTAAATCTTTTGTGCATGTACGATACGTATAACCTAACTTTCTCAAAGGTATAACCTTAGTATATGCATATCTCCATGTATGTCTAATCATTTCACTACTCAAAAACCCCGTCCACTTAATACTTAAATAGGGAGGAGATGGACTCCATAATGGCTACTTAACACATCAGTCCCACAAGCATGCCCTCCTCAACATAACCACCGGTCAATCGTCTTAATTATATAGACTGCTAACACCTAGATAAGGCATTATAATAATTTTCATATTACTAACACATCTCAACTCTACAACTTACTCCTCAACTATAGGCCAAAGGCCTTTTCCAGTCCCATGCAACTACCATCAATCATGTTCTAATAATGTAAGAGATAGTACCCAAGCCATTTAATACATTTTCAATAGAAATTAGGCAGACTCTGACCATTTAATACCTACATTTTATGTTAGTCCTCATCATTTAATATCTATCCTAAGGCAGACTTCCGATAATATCTAGCCGACATTGCACGAAATCTCATCAGGCCACTTAATACTTCTCTATGGGAGAGGCGAACCCTATAATAGCTACTTGATACCTCAAACCCAAAGCGAAGCCTTCCCAAATATCCATCACCGTGCTGAACCACTAACCCCAACCATTTAATACTTCCTAAATAGGGATGAGGCGGACATTATAATAGCTAATAATACCTCAGTCCTAGAAGCAGATCATACATCCTACGCATATCCCTTCCCCACGGGTCCTTTGGTTGGAGATGTCTCACATCAGTAGTAAGTATACACAACTGTTGGTACCTCTAGGTAAAGGGCATACTTCTATTGTGCAACTGTACCGAGCTCGCTTCCCAACCCACTAAATTGAACTAATCACCTAAAGCCTAAATGTTGGGCTAAGCCCATTAATTCATGCTTGTTCTAAATGTATACTTGAAGTTGTACAATTTCTTGCTATGAAAATTATATTGCCTTCTACGTATATTTAATAGTATTAATACTTACTTGTTCGCTATGTAATTATTCATAATCTATACGCTTAGGCTTTGGTTTCCTTGTAATGTTTAATAAATATCTATTACCCGTAGTAATTGGTCATTAATGTCAAAATTAGACAATCTCTAATTAATCTGCATTTAATTCACTTAGTCTATTTACCAATTTCAAAATCCATCTGTTATGCCTATTCAGTCTCATCATAAATGCCGTATTAAATTCCCTAACCAATCCCTATTTAATTCCATTTTAAATCTTTATTAATTATAAATTTATTGCCCATTAAATCTATAATTAATGTCCATAAATCATAGTCCTATAATTTCTATGCTATTAATAACTGTTATGAATATCGTCGTAAATAAAGCTATTTATATATTTTTATTTTTGAACGTTAACCGCGTTTATGCATGCCTATTTATTTATTTAATTATAATTCTACCTATTAATTTCTAAACTAGAACATTCCTTTTCATGTTTTAATTTATCAAAGCTGCCTTTTCAAAAAGGATTACCATTATAACTTTCCATAAATTAACCAAAAGTGAGATCTTTGCTTCTTTTGAAATTATTTGGAATTGTTCTTTTCTTTTATTGAAATAGACAGTGCAAACTACGAAAAAGAATATCCATATCTTACACATCTCTTCTCCTTTTTGGTTTATCCCTTGTTAATTCAAACAACACCCTTATATATATACACACACACACACACACACACACACACACACACATATACATATTGGAATTGGAATTGGATAATTTAGGAAAATTGCACGAATCCACTCCAAATAAATCAGAACACAGAAATTCACATTCAAAGTCAACTTGGGCAATCAAATTTATAACCCAATTATAGATCTAGAATAAACAAACATTCTACAATGATAATATTTGAGACTGAGTTCTACTTTCCAAATTAGGTTGTACAGACTATTCCTATTCCAATTACCTATTTTATTGAATACGTAGGCGATATTTCTATACATTTGTTTTAAGCCTACAATTCATAAAATCTTATTTAGGCATAATAATTAAATAAAATACAACAATATAAACTTCAATGTCATAAATAAATTATAAATGTTCTCAATTATATTATTTCCCACTCACCTATTAAGCTTTCCAAATCTCCAAATCTAAATCAATGCCTTTACTTAACACCTTTTCCTTTCTAATCCAAAAGAATATGTATAATAAGGCATATACATACTATTAGAATCACAGATTTGAAAAGATATTTGGAGTTCAGGGAAATATAGATTTATAATTATAACAATTACCTTTTTCCATAGTATTGATTCGCTCCTTCTCTTCTTCTCTTTTATTTTCTACCCTTCTCCGATTATATATTTATATATTATATTTTATAAGAAGTAGTGGAGAAGAGAAAATGGTGGAGCTTTGTTGCTTGGATCAGAAAATATGAGAAGATAAGTGAAGGGTTATACCTTTATTTATAGATGCATAAATCAATCGTAACTGTTAGATTAAAATAACTAAATCCGGGCCGTTAGCCAAGGTTCAAACCCTAGTCGCCATGTTCGAACCGGTCAACCACCCATCTATAAGTGATCGACCGACCCAAGGAGGGGGTCGACTGGTGGGGGTCCCATTTTTTTTCTTTTTCATTTTTAATTATTTCGCTTTAGAAACTTTAAACGCTGATAATTTTTTCATTTGAGCTCCGATCATGAAACTCCAAATATGAAAGTTGGCTAAAAAATCGCCACAAATACAATGGTGTAAGTTTCATGACCAAATTCCAAAGTTTCTCAAATTTAATTTTTGGAGCTTTAGTAATTATTTATTCATTATCGTTAATTTTATGGGTGTTACACCTCACAGGTAGAGGCAATTGGATGGCAGGAATGGTTGCGGATGTGTCACTAGGACAATTTTTAGATGATGGATGCTAGTGGATGTGATTATTGGATTGATCTCTACACACATAGGAAAATATATTCTTGAGTTAGCATACACACACATACCATCACTTGTTCTATTTCATTAAGTTGTATGCATATAGATTGAATAGTTGCGCATACATGTAAAACTGCTAGTATATTTACATAGAATGATGCATATGTTTTGGGTACATGGCATAAGCATGTGCATCAAAGGAGGTCGACTAAATCAGGAGACTACCTAATCTTTGCATTAGTATATGTTCATATGCATTCCATACCTATATGTACATGCTTGCATTAGAATTTGAATTAAGGAAAATGATTACCAGTAGTTAATGGATGGGTAGATGGTTATAGTTATCGATTTACATACGTATGAGTTACATTTTTCCGTCCTTGGAGATTTTGGAGATGAAACCCTTTTAAGGGAAAGAATGTAATACCTCGAAAATTTAAGTAGAAATTTAATAAAAAGAATTAAATTAAATATAATGGACACAAAAATGAAATTTTCGTAAATGTTAGAATTTGGCTATAAAATTTGCACCATTGTGTTCGTAGTTATTTTTTGGACAATTTTCATATATAACGTTTTGAAATCCGAGTTAATATAAAGAAGTTATTAAAGTTGTAGAATTTGGATTTAAAAAAATAAATAATATAATATAATAGCGATCAACACCTTGGATTGGGTCGGTCGACATGTATCAGTCGACCGGTTGAGGTGATACGATTAGGGTTTGGGTTGGCTGAACGACCCAGATTGAATGCATCTTTTCGTGGACGCTTAGGTTTTTGCTTATCTTTTGGGATAAACTAGATAGGCTGTATCTTTTTGGTGAATGGATGAGATGAAGTGTTGTCTATAAATACACAATTAATCAATCCCTAATTCAATAGAAAATAAATAGTATACCAAAACTCTGCCAAATTCTTTTCTCTTCAAACAAAATTACTTCAACCAAATTAAAATAAAATTAAAATTAAGAAGAGAAGAAGTAATTATATCAAATCAACTGGAGATCTAGCAAATGGAGGAGATTCTAGACATAATTCGGAGGGGATAACTTGGATTTGAGGTGAATGGGTATATTGTTGGTTATATGATTCCATACAGCTTATTTTAGAATACGCTATTTGATCTAGGTCGTTAAAATCGAATTGAAAATATTGTTAATGGAAATTGGAAGTTTACTAGTTATTATATAAATATGATTTCCCTTCTCTAAACCAGATCTGATTTATATTAACCTATAAATTAAGACAATTGATGAATCTATAAATAACCCTTTTGTCAAATTGTTAGAGATTAAATTGAGAATTCAGTTGTTTAGATATGAGAGAATAATAAATATAAATTAATGCAAACCTATTAAAAAGAAGTTGATATAGGTTACACCCATTTTTCTAATTAAATATGAGTTCATATAACATGTTAATGTTGATGTTAGACCTAGGCTAAACTGTTTTACTGTAAATTGAAACTTATTATGGGTTTCGGTAATTACAACTTAGACTTCTCAAATTTAGAGTTGAAATTGCTATAGTATGGAAATTGTAGGGTAACTGTTTAGAATTTGGAGCATGATTGTGATTAACGAATAATTAACAAATAATTAACGAAAATTGAAAACGATGATAAACTAACCTAAAACTTTTAATCTGATCGGTTGACCACACTCACTGGAGCGGTCGATAGCAACCGGTCGACTGCTCTAGGAGCAAGTGGTCGACCGGTTAGCATTCCAGAAGTGCAGTACGAACCCCCACCTAAGGCCTAGGTTATAAATAAAATAGATAGTAGAGTATGTGTGTGTGTATGGGTGTTAGTATAAGTATGGAAGCAAGTTTCCTATGTGACGACTTAGGACGTTGCGGGACTGGGTAAACGTTGTTTATCCAACAGGGGTCGATATTTGATTGGGGGGCGATTATATTGCAAATTGCACTTACAGGAGGTTCTACAGTGAACGAGCAACACTGATGATGATTACTGATGAAGTGTTTGGGCCCACACTAATGGGGGTTCCTTAGTATTCATGGATGACGCGACGTGATGCAGTGTTGTTGGATCCTGACACGGTGCAATAAGTGGTGTTATGTTACCATTGAGAGGTGAATAGGATGCAGACAACGAGACAGTTCGACGAGTCGGCATTCTGGGCTCCCCCTTAATGCATAACTAGGGTACGTGTAGTCGTAGTTGTGGGAAACTTAGTCCCATGGTAGAGATTATAGGGAAATATACGTTGGAATAGTTACATGTAGTCGTAATGTGGGAAATGGTAGGGTAATCCTATGTGGAATAGTTCCAGTAGCTATCAACCGATCATTAATTGTCTAGAGGTTCGATTAGTTGATCGATCCTAAGTATGAGCCTGCACAAGTAGTTAGTGTATGTGTGTATTAAGTTAAACCCTTTAAAATTAAGGAATAGGTAATTCACGTACACTTGTAGAACATCCTAGGTTACAAAGAGTATTACTGAAGTCAATTGTATATGATCATCATATATTTATGTACTCATTCACCAAACTTTTGTCTGACCCACTCCTTTCATTTTTCCTCCACAATAGGATAACATGACAGTAGTTGATTTGGCATAAAGCGTGGAGAAAGGAGCTAAGCGTTGGAGTTCCATTATTCTTCATGGTTCCTCATATAGTTATTTATTGCATTAAATGTCTATCAAACTCATATTGTACTTTGAAAATGGTGTATATGAATTAAGTATTATAGAGACTATTTTTTCTATAATGTTTATTTTCAGTACTAATATTTTTTTTGTTCCACTGTGAGATCTGAAAGTATAAAATGCCTTAGATTTTACCCTTATATTCTTAGCCTCTATAATGTATAAAAATCTGAATAGCTCATACTTTTTGGCACAGATGCAATTCAAAAGTCATCTTATGCTTTGGATCAGTGTGTCGGGAGGTGTGGGTTGTCACACGATTGGTTTGGTATCAATGTTTCGGGATTCAGGCTGAGCCTTAACAGGCCCACCAAGTGTCAACCCAAAACATGAATCCACACCCAAGAATATTATGTGAAAGCACCATCCTTGTTAGGATAGGGAAAAGATAATAGAAAATAGTAATAAAGTAACAAAATAAGAGAGAGACACAGAGATTTTTATAGTGATTCGGTTGTTAACTAAGCTTGCGTCCGTTAACTAAGCCTAAGTCCACTTTATAACTTTGCTTGTTGATTTGATCTTGTTTGTATGAGATTACAAGGGGTTTGAGAGAGAATGAATCACAAGTTCAGGGGTTAGACAAGTTCTAATTCCTAGAATTGCCTAGAGGAGCAACTCTGGTGACAGTTGTGAAGAATAAAGAGTTGAAGAAGAGATCGAATTCCTGCGTAGTGGTAGCAGAATCCAAATCCTTTCTTGGTTGCTCTATGGTTTTTATTTGTAGGGGTATCATTCATATTGGATCAGAAGCCCGTTACCAGAGAAGTCCAGAGACTAGTCCAAGATAACACAAAAAATACCAAGATGACCCGAGTTAACAGCTAAACTCGGTACTGAATTAAGACCTTAACTCGGTGCCGAGTTTAAGCCTTAGTGTAAAGATCCCGGACTCGGCCTTCGAAAATCGACACCCGTACTTCACTGTACTCGAATGTCGTAGATTCAAACGCCGAATCTGGCTCTCCGGAGCTTATAACACCATTAAGTATAACAACACAGCAGAAGAAAAAGAATATATCAATATATATAACATTGATACGATGACAGATACAAAATCTGATACAATATGATACAACAGAATGATACAACAGATATCAATATACATCAGAGATATGATACAAGAAATAGCAGCGGAAAGAAAATAGATAACACCAGCAGTGGATAGAATATCTCCAATAGAATGCTCCAATCCATAGCTAGCGGAAAGCAAGGTCAGTCGTCCAAGGACTGACTAGCTCCAGATAATCTACTAACCTGAATATCTGAAAAACCCAACTCTAGACTGCTCGTGTGGAAAATTATGAGCACCCAGAGTTTAGGAAAGGAACAATAAACTCCGGATCAGTCGTGGGACTGGTGTGAGCAACAAAAACAGTTTATTTTTAAACAACAACAAAAGGATTTTAAACATTGAAATCCGCAATGCTTTTGGAAAATGAAACTACCATAAGACCTCCCACCACACACACAATGCAAACGCAGAATTGGAGGAGATTTCTTCTTATGATAGTCAAACATGCTTACTACGTAAACAAAACTCTTTTGATATTATTACTAGTGCATAGTGCAGAAAACATTTCGAAAATACAATATTAATCTTAGCCAACATACGACCAGTATCGTATGCCTACTATAGCTACTATGTTCAATAGCAGGTTACCGCCACATTCCATAGCAGGTAATACAACTAAAACCGTACAAGGTTCGTATTGTTTCTTTGGATTTTCCAACAAATGGTCAGGCTAAGGAACTTCCTTTCCTACTGCCGAATGGGATCGCCTCTGGTTGGACGTCCCGAGAGACAAACTACTCTCTGCCAACACAAGGCCGGGTTACCCCTGTAACAGGTAACTCACGAATATGCCATCCCCCGGTCCTTTGGGACCTTTATCCGAGGCGCCTCGATAAACACACAATCACACAATAAAGGAGATCGGAGTATCCACATAGGTTAAATACCAGGGCTCCATACCTGATACCACCCTTTTCCAGAAGGAAATGACATACCCTAAAGGGCGCGACCCTCATAACCTTGCCGCATATTCCTGTTTCGACCATTTCCGGGTTGTGAGGTCCGAAGAGGTCTCGTCCACAAAGCTACGCTTTGGCACAAAGCCATGCTTTGGGTCAACAGATGATCAAAGTAATGATCACAAAGATAAAAAATCAAACAAATGATCATATCACAAATGATCAAACAATGATCATCACACAGCAACACTCAGCATGTCACATTACCAAATTGGGAATATATCGCTGATAACCTTCAACTACATAACCTCTTAGCTCGTATGTCTCAGAGAAGGGTGTTAAGCTAAGAAAATAAATTCTCCGCCACCAACAGAAATGTATTTGAAAGAAATCTGCTTTATATCTCAAAGTGTAATGTCAGACATGTAACCATACAAGTCTGTTCCGGGTTCGAACAGAACCCAAGGCACTTTCGAAGAAGCCCTTGCAAATCTGGATAATTTTCTAATCACGTCCGGACTTCCCATCACAAATGGGGATCTCTATACCGGGGATCAGCTAGTGCAGAGACAATCGACAAGAAACCCTTTCGTTTTCGAAAATATCCGGTCTTCACCACCGGTCTTCACATGTTATCCATAACGTCGAATCACATATTCGGAATGGGTTGTACGACACAAAGGTCCTTCCCTGGCTAAACCGAATAGTGAGCGCAACATTTAAAAATATGTGGATATTGGGATTTCAATTAAGTCACAACTTAAACCCAAACTTTCTTTTCAAATGGTTTAACAAATTACCATTTTCAAATCTTTAAACAAAAAGATTCATTTTAACAACCTTCACGGTTTAAACAATTTCCACACTTTAATCTTTAAATAAAAGATTTAATTCACAAAGTTCACCTAGTTCCACAAAGATTCATTCATAGATTTTCTAAATCAATTTCCATTTCAATTGATTAACTCGTTAAATCTTTAAATCAAGATTTAACTTATAGCTTTCAAAACAATTTCATTTCGAATGGTTTAAACAAATCACCATTTTAAATCTGTTAAGATAAACAGATTCAATTCATAGCTTTCAAAAAGAATTCATTCATAACTTGGAAAACCATTTTTCAATTCAAACTGGAAATTCCTTTAACTTAAATTGGAATTTCATTTCTTATATGAAAGCTTTTATTCTTTGAAAACAAACAGTTTTCATTTCGGAAAATCTGATTCATTAATACAAGTTAAAACCCTTGAATTAAATTCAAATTTCCAAATCAATACCTTAAAAATGGTTTAACCCATATATAACTTATACATCATCTTTAATCCCTAGTTTCAAATCATAGGATTCAATTTCAAACTTGAATTCAAATTTAAATCAAATTATTTAAATTTTCAAAACTCGATTAAGTTATTCGAAATAACTTTTATCTTTGAAATTCCATTTCAAAAGCTTTTCACTTTAAACCCAAATTTCCAATTTCAAAATCAATTGAAATTAAATTTTCAATTTCAAAAACATCAAATTTAAATTATCCGTGACTTAACCGATTTCCACGTGAAATCCATATTTGTGTGTGTAAAGGTGTAGTCCAGGGGTTTCACACACAATAGTGCAACATCAATCAATCATCACAGATCAGAATACAGAAATATAGTTTGATAAGCGGTATTAACCATCCCGCTTATCGTTCATTCACAGATCACAGATATATATCACAGATAAGTAAATTATAGATCACAACATAAATCAGGATGTATCACAAAGCATCATATATCAGGGATATCAAACAATCAAATCATCCAATAGAATCCAAATATCCATAAGTAGGGTCAATTTAATTGTCTGATTAATTCAAATCAGATTAATTTCTTATGAATTATTAATCCTGGTTAATTAATATTACAAATCATTTTGATTAATTATCTTCAAATTAATTGCTTTAATTAATTAACCTTTAAATAAATCTTTAATCAATCATTAATTAAGTAATTATTCTTTAAGTAATTATCCTTAACCATTCACGGTAATTAACTGTTAATTAATCTTTAATTATAGATTAATTATCTCTTAATTATTAATTAATAAATCATTATTATTAGTTAATTAGATTAATGTTAACAAAACTTCCTTTAAATACAAAACATAATCAAGTAGTAGTTTTAAAAATAATTTCAATTTAAATTAAAAAAAAACTTGCTTTTATAAAGACTTTTTAAAAACCTGGTCAGACTTTACTTCGGGTCAAACCCGAAGATTTGCTCGAGTCTTCCCCGAGATTACCCTGCTACTCTTCTATTTCCAGATAACATAGTTAAAATTTAAAGTTTTTAAACAGAAGCTTATCACCTGCAAATCACTCGAGTACAAACCCGAGTTACACACTCAAAAATCACGAGACCTCCTTCGAGTCTAATTTCTTCTTCCCAAAACTGGAACGACCAGAAAATGAAACGTGCACGTCCAAATTGCCGTTGATCGCTCCAGGCAACACCACATCGTCGAGCAAGTCGACGATGCTTCACGCATCAATTCCCAATCGCCAAAATTCAATCATCCTCTCGAAATCAAATTCGAGCTCAACGTTGAAGCCTGGAAACTTCATCACCGAAATCATCAAAACCTGGCAACAGCTCGCCTCCGCATCCTCGTCCACCAAAAAATTCGAAACTCCGGCCAACTACTTGTCGTCATCCCCTTTACCATCTCCCAAAGGCCCATCACACTCGATCGACTAACGGCGAAGAACGAATCAACTTGCACACTCGAACAAAACTAGGTTTTCCAGTTTCAAAAGCTCGCCGCCGCCACCACGACTAACTACACCCCATCACCCTATTTTTCCCTGAACCGCTATTCGTCCTTCCATCACCAGACGAAGTCCCAACAACATCAAGTCAGTGCCTCACAAGAAATCACTAAAAGAATGAAATTCGAACAACCCAAAACTACTCCTCAATCCTAAGCCTAAAAATTGTGATTCAAGTTTTAAAAATCATATTTGAGTAAAAGAATTCAGTTTGTATACCTGAAATCGAAAATTAAAAAGTTTGAATTTTAACTAAGTTAAGGTTTTGCTCAGTTTTCTTGAGTTTCCGAGGTGTTTACAAGTTGTTTAAACTAAAATAAAATTTTATAGTTTAATTCATGAACAAACAAACAACTTTTGTTTTAATCACAAATCCAAACAGTGAGTAAATAGGTGGAAATGATTTTTCAAACTAAGAACAGGCAGGAATGAATCACAACAGTAAGCAAAGCATGCATTCATCCATTCATGCATAGACACAGAGAATTAAATTAAATACATCTACACAATATCATTTTATTTCCAGAAATCCTTATGCGATCAGATGTCGAAATGCTTAAGTTTAAAAGAGAAAGTTACTCACTTTGAAAAATGGTAGAGAAGAACAGAGCAGAGTTTCTTTTATGTTGAAACACTGGAAGTTGTCTGGATGTTGAACTTTGATTTGTTTTTGTTTGAGATGATCTGATACTTGATTTTGCAGTTGAATTTTATTTAAGTTTTTAAGATGATGTTTACTTTAGATTTTCTCAGCTAGAATGGAACGAGAATGAATTGAAGGAGGCTGATATACAAAATGAGTTTACAGGGTCATTAATTTGTTTTTGTACAACATGATATATTTTCTTCCTTTAGTACAATTATAAGCAGAGATATTCTTATGTTTGGAGGCTGATAGAAAATGTGTTGTGGTGGCTGAGAGATAATAGTATTGTACTTGAGAAGTTAGGGTATTAAATGCAATGTCTCCTTTTTTGTTTACATACAATTTCTATTTGAATTGTATAGGCATACTTTCTTTTATTTGTTTTACTTGCTTTGTACAAACCTTCATACTTTATCTTTGCTTGTTAGTTTCGGCTGAGAAGATAGGGGTAGGTACTTTTGTTTCTTATTTTATTTACATACTTATTTTTAGTTATGTTATTTTATTTTGAATGTATATTTCTTTTTGCTTTGTTTTATCACTTTATATTTAGAACTTTATTTTGTCATTTCTTTTGTTCAACTTGACTATGTTCGCTTAGTCTTCATGTATATATTTATTGTTTTTATTAAGTACAATTTTGTTTGTGTTTTATTTTTCTTTGTATATTTTTGTTCATACTTAATATATATTTTTGTTTTATCCTTTTCTTTTATTATTTTGTTGTCTATACTATTTATATTATTTTGTATTGATTTATTTTTATTTTATATCGAATAAAACTATATAATTTATTTCTAAATTTAATACTAATTATTTTTATTATTTATAATCTCAAATTTACTCATATATGCTCAAATACATATATATTCACATATATACAAAATTTTACAATATTTTTAAATTTAGATGATTTATACAAAATTTATTTGGATTCGGGGAAACTCGCTTCCATTTATAATTAATTTTACAAATTTTTATTCAAAAATTCATTTAATTATCAATTTAAATAAATTAAAATTTGGGGTCGTTACAGACTTCCCCCCTTAAAAGAATTTCGTCCTCGAAATTGCCAAGGAGACACAAAGATAGATGAAGAATATTTCATCGAATCAACTGAATATTTATTCTGCATTTGGCTTACCAAATCAGAATATCAATAATAGATACAAGAACGAATCTGTTTTAACACTTAGCAAGATACTCGGGTTATCCAGATCTACGAAATATGCAGGGTTATCGGTTAGTTCGAAGGAATAACTATCCATCCGTAGAATATATTGGGACCCAAAAGAATAGATAGATACATGGATACAATTTCAAAACTTTTTAGTTTAGGAACTAAATTATACCTATCAACCATAGCAAACAAAGCAACCAATACATCCAAACAAACAATTTGGCCTATCTGGAGTTTAAGTCCCATATTAATATATCGAATCTTCTTCCTGGATCTACCAGAAACTATCGAAGAATTATAAAAAGATGTTGAACAAAAGAGATTGATAGAGAAAAGATTGTTTCTTTGTTGTTACAGTGTATTGACCATTTATAGTCGTATTCCCCTGTCCCCTATCTCATCCTCTTCTTACACTCATACTCACTATCAGTGGATAGTAAGAGAATTTACTGAGCATTCGAACGGATATCTGAGGAATACTCATTTTAGGGTATACTTCACCCTATCTCTAATAAGCTACTTAATGTGTTATACTCCTGAGCTAAAGTTCAACCTTAGCTCTGATACCAAATGTGAAGATCCCGGACTCGGCCTTCGAAAATCGACACCCGTACTTCACTGTACTCGAATGTCGTAGATTCAAACGCTGAATCTGGCTCTCCGGAGCTTATAACACCATTAAGTATAACAACACAACAGAAGAAAAAGAATATATCAATATATATAACATTGATACGATGACAGATACACAATCTGATACAATATGATACAACATAATGATACAACAGATATCAATATACATCAGAGATATGATACAAGAAATAGCAGCGGAAAGAAAATAGATAACACCAACAGTGGATAGAATATCTCCAATAGAATGCTCCAATCCATAGCTAGCGGAAAGCAAGGTCAGTCGTCCAAGGACTGGCTAGCTCCAGATAATCTACTAACCTGAATATCTGAAAAACCCAACTCTAAACTGCTCGTGTGGAAAATTATGAGCACCCAGAGTTTAGGAAAGGAACAATAAACTCCGGATCAGTCGTGGGACTGGTGTGAGCAACAAAAACAGTTTATTTTTAAACAACAACAAAAGGATTTTAAACATTGAAATCCGCAATGCTTTTGGAAAATGAAACTACCATAAGACCTCCCACCACACACACAATGCAAACGCAGAATTGGAGGAGATTTCTTCTTATGATAGTCAAACATGCTTACTACGCAAACAAAACTCTTTTGATATTATTACTAGTGCATAGTGCAGAAAACATTTCGAAAATACAATATTAATCTTAGCCAACATACGACCAGTATCATATGCCTACTATAGCTACTATGTTCAATAGCAGGTTACCGCCACATTCCATAGCAGGTAATACAACTAAAACCGTACAAGGTTCGTATTGTTTCTTTGGATTTTCCAACAAATGGTCAGGCTAAGGAACTTCCTTTCCTACTGCCGAATGGGATCGCCTCTGGCTGGACGTCCCGAGAGACAAACTGCTCTCTGCCAACACAAGGCCGGGGTACCCCTGTAACAGGTAACTCACGAATATGCCACCCTCCGGTACTTTGGGACCTTTATCCGAGGCGCCTCGATAAACACACAATCACACAATAAAGGAGATCGGAGTATCCACATAGGTTAAATACCAGGGCTCCATACCTGATACCACCCTTTTCCAGAAGGAAATGACATACCCTAAAGGGCGCGACCCTCATAACCTTGCCGCATATTCCTGTTTCGACCATTTCCGGGTTGTGAGGTCCGAAGAGGTCTCGTCCATAAAGCTACGCTTTGGCACAAAGCCATGCTTTGGGTCAACAGATGATCAAAGTAATGATCACAAAGATAAAAAATCAAACAAATGATCATATCACAAATGATCAAACAATGATCATCACATAGCAACACTCAGCATGTCACATTACCAAATTGGGAATATATCGCTGATAACCTTCAACTACATAACCTCTGAGCTCGTATGTCTCAGAGAAGGGTGTTAAGCTAAGAAAATAAATTCTCCGCCACCAACGGAAATGTATTTGAAAGAAATCTGCTTTATATCTCAAAGTGTAATGTCAGACATGTAACCATACAAGTCTGTTCCGGGTTCGAACAGAACCGAATGCACTTCCGAAGAAGCCCTTGCAAATCCGGATAATTTTCTAATCACGTCCGGACTTCCCATCACAAATGGAGATCTCTATACCGGGGATCAGCCAGTGTGGAGACAATCGACAAGAAACCCTTTCGTTTTCGAAAATATCTGGTCTTCACCACCGGTCTTCACATGCTATCCATAATGTCGAATCACATATTCGGAATGGGTTGTACGACACAAAGGTCCTTTCCCGGCTAAACCGAATAGTGAGCGCAACATTTAAAAATATATGGATATTGGGATTTCAATTAAGTCATAACTTAAACCCAAACTTTCTTTTCAAATGGTTTAACAAATTACCATTTTCAAATCTTTAAACAAAAAGATTCATTTTAACAACCTTCACGGTTTAAACAATTTCCACACTTTAATCTTTAAATAAAAGATTTAATTCACAAAGTTCACCTAGTTCCACAAAGATTCATTCATAGATTTTCTGAATCAATTTCCATTTCAATTGATTAACTCGTTAAATCTTTAAATCAAGATTTAACTTATAGCTTTCAAAACAATTTCATTTCGAATGGTTTAAACAAATCACCATTTTAAATCTGTTAAAATAAACATATTCAATTCATAGCTTTCAAAAAGAATTCATACATAACTTGGAAAACCATTTTTCAATTCAAACTGGAAATTCCTTTAACTTAAATTGGAATTTCATTTCTTATATGAAAGCTTTTATTCTTTGAAAACAAACAGTTTTCATTTCGGAAAATCTGATTCATTAATACAAGTTAAAACCCTTGAATTAAATTCAAATTTCCAAATCAATACCTTAAAAATGGTTTAGCCCATATATAACTTATACAGCATCTTTAATCCCTAGTTTCAAATCATAGGATTCAATTTCAAACTTAAATTCAAATTTAAATCAAATTATTTAAATTTTCAAAACTCGATTAAGTTATTCGAAATAACTTTTATCTTTGAAATTCCATTTCAAAAGCTTTTCACTTTAAACCCAAATTTCCAATTTCAAAATCAATTGAAATTAAAATTTCAATTTCAAAAACATCAAATTTAAATTATCTGTGACTTAACCGATTTCCACGTGAAATCCATATTTGTGTGTGTAAAGGTGTAGTCCAGGGGTTTCACACACAATAGTGCAACATCAATCAATCATCACAGATCAGAATACAGAAATATAGTTTGATAAGCGGTATTAACCATCCCGCTTATCGTTCATTCACAGATCACAGATATATATCACAAATAAGTAAATTACAGATCACAACATAAATCAGGATGTATCACAAAGCATCATATATCAGGGATATCAAACAATCAAATCATCCAATAGAGTCCAAATATCCATAAGTAGGGTCAATTTAATTGTCTGATTAATTCAAATCAGATTAATTTCTTATGAATTATTAATTCTGGTTAATTAATATTACAAATCATTTTGATTAATTATCTTCAAATTAATTGCTTTAATTAATTAACCTTTAAATAAATCTTTAATCAATCATTAATTAAGTAATTATTTTTTAAGTAATTATCCTTAACCATTCACAATAATTAACCGTTAATTAATCTTTAATTATAGATTAATTATCTCTTAATTATTAATTAATAAATCATTATTATTAGTTAATTAGATTAATGTTAACAAAACTTCCTTTAAATACAAAACATAATCAAGTAGTTGGTTTAAAACTAATTTCAATTTAAATTAAAAAAAAATTGCTTTTATAAAGACTTTTTAAAAACCTGGTCAGACTTTACTTCGGGTCAAACCCGAAGATTTGCTCGAGTCTTCCCCGAGATTACCCTGCTACTCTTCTATTTCCAGATAACATAGTTAAAATTTAAAGTTTTTAAACAGAAGCTTATCACCTACAAATCACTCGAGTACAAACCCGAGTTAAACACTCAAAAATCACGAGACCTCCTTCGAGTCTAATTTCTTCTTCCCAAAACTGGAACGACCAGAAAATGAAACGTGCACGTGCACGTTGCCGTTGATCGCCTCCAGGCAACACCACATCGTCGAGCAAGTCGACGATGCTTCACGCATCAATTCCCAATCGCCAAAATTCAATCATCCTCTCGAAATCAAATTCGAGCTCAACGTTGAAGCCTGGAAACTTCATCACCGAAATCATCAAAACCTGGCAACAGCTCGCCTCCGCATCCTCGTCCACCAGAAAATGCGAAACTCCGGCCAACTACTTGTCGTCATCCCCTTTACCATCTCCGTAAGGCCCATCACACTCAATCGACTAACGGCGAAGAACGAATCAACTTGCACACTCGAACAAAACTAGGTTTTCCAGTTTCAAAAGCTCGCCGCCGCCGCCACGACTAACTACACCCCATCACCCTATTTTTCCCTGAACTGCTGTTCTTCCTTCCATCACCAGACGAAGTCCCAACAACATCAAGTCAGTGCCTCACAAGAAATCACTAAAAGAATGAAATTCGAACAACCCTAAACTACTCCTCAATCCTAAGCCTAAAAATTGTGATTCAAGTTTTAAAAATCATATTTGAGTAAAAGAATTCAGTTTGTATACCTGAAATCGAAAATTAAAAAGTTTGAATTTTAACTAAGTTAAAGTTTTGCTCAGTTTTCTTGAGTTTCCGAGGTGTTTACAAGTTGTTTAAACTAAAATAAAATTTTATAGTTTAATTCATGAACAAACAAACAACTTTTGTTTTAATCACAAATCCAAACAGTGAGTAAATAGGTGGAAATGATTTTTTAAACTAAGAACAGGCAGGAATGAATCACAACAGTAAGCAAAGCATGCATTCATCCATTCATGCATAGACACAGAGAATTAAATTAAATACATCTACACAATATCATTTTATTTCCAGAAATCCTTATGCGATCAGATGTCGAAATGCTTAAGTTTAAAAGAGAAAGTTACTCACTTTGAAAAATGGCAGAGAAGAATAGAACAGAGTTTCTTTTATGTTGAAACACTGGAAGTTGTCTGGAAGTTGAACTTTGATTTGTTTTTGTTTGAGATGATCTGATACTTGATTTTGCAGTTGAATTTTATTTAAGTTTTTAAGATGATGTTTACTTTAGATTTTCTCAGCTAGAATGGAACGAGAATGAATTGAAGGAGGCTGATATACAAAATGAGTTTACAGGGTCATTAATTTGTTTTTGTACAACATGATATATTTTCTTCCTTTAGTACAATTATAAGCAGAGATATTCTTATGTTTGGAGGCTGATAGAAAATGTGTTGTGGTGGCTGAGAGATAATAGTATTGTACTTGATAAGATAGGGTATTAAATGCAATGTCTCCTTTTTTGTTTACATACAATTCTATTTGAATTGTATAGGCATACTTTCTTTTATTTGTTTTACTTGCTTTGTACAAACCTTCATACTTTATCTTTGCTTGTTAGTTTCGGCTGAGAAGATAGGGGTAGGTACTTTTGTTTCTTATTTTATTTACATACTTATTTTTAGTTATGTTATTTTATTTTGAATGTATATTTCCTTTTGCTTTGTTTTATCACTTTATATTTAGAACTTTGTTTTGTCATTTCTTTTGTTCAACTTGACTATGTTCGCTTAGTCTTCATATATATATTTATTGTTTTTATTAAGTATAATTTTGTTTGTGTTTTATTCTTCTTTGTATATTTTTGTTCATACTTTATATATATTTTTGTTTTATCCTTTTCTTTTATTATTTTGTTGTCTATACTATTTATATTATTTTGTATTGATTTATCTTTATTTTATATCGAATAAAACTATATAATTTATTTCTAAATTTAATACTAATTATTTTTATTATTTATAATCTCAAATTTACTCATATATGCTCAAATACATATATATTAACATATATACAAATTTTTACAATATTTTTAAATTTAGATGATTTATACAAAATTTATTTGGATTCGGGGAAACTCGCTTCCATTTATAATTAATTTTACAAATTTTTATTCAAAAATTCATTTAATTATCAATTTAAATAAATTAAAATTTGGGGTCGTTACACTTAGCCAATCTTTGGCTGAAACTTCTCGTTTTGTACTCCTTTGTTACTTTAGATGTCCTTCATGTAATTTTGTAGATTGCTGATGAGTTTTGATTGCCGTTCTTTCATGAATTGGATTATTCTGCAGTTTAGACCTTCACGCTTCATTTCTTATGATTGGCTCACCAGAACTCTACGAAATTTCTTGGACATGCTTAGGAAGACTCAGGGACCACTTGCTAAAATATAAGGATGCCATGACTTGGTATTTAGACTCGGTACCGAGTCAAGGGGGTTAATTTGGGCCGAGTTAGCTATTTGACTTATTTTTGGCATATACTTTTTTGAGCCTTTCATCTTGTCCTTGTAAGTACCTCTGCCAAGTTTCAGGTTATTTTCATTTAGTACTGACGTTCTAACTCCTAACGATTTCTGCTTGGTTAAAAACCCAGTTAACATTTTCCCCCCAAAGTACACTTTCGTTGGAAACAAAGTGTGCTCTGGAGTAAGAAAAACCCTTAGCTGATATTCTATGAACTCCATCTTGATCACTTTGAGCGTCATCTCGAGACGTTGCTTTTGTATGGTTGATTGTCCATTAACCGTTCGTTTTAGTTACAGTTGAAATTCCATTCCTTTGCGTTGGCGATGCAACCTACACTTTGGAGATTACGTCGCGCTTTAGGTTAGTATAGAAACTCTTTTATGATGATTTCGGGATGATGACAATTTCAAAGGGAGATGGTTGAATTTTGGATTGTACTTGATCGGTGGTGAAGTTGAGTTTTGCCTCAGTCGAATATACATTGTTCCAAAGTCAAGTCCTATTCTCTGGCTTCAACTGTCTCATTTCAATAATTCGGCTAAGTTCCTATCTCTATTTGAATTCTAGCGCAACGATTTATTCCAAAATTAGACATGGTGGATGATCCATTGTATTGCCTTTTTCATTCCTCACTTTTAGTGATCCTCAAAAGAAATGCTTTCCGCGTCGCTCTGAACAACTGCTCCGTTATCGATTTCTCATGAATAAAGGGAAAGTTCCAAAAAGATAATATTAAAGGACGATGTGACTCCTTTTTCTAGTTTGAGCGAGCTATCTACGCAGGAATGTCCCTTCATGGTGTTTGGGACACTGGACTCACTTTTCATAGATAACATACTACACTTGCCTCGGTCAATGCTCGGAATCCGACTAGTCAACATACATCGACTTCCCTTGGATTTCGAGCATTGTTCATACGGGAATATTATTCAAAGTAAAACATACCCGAAGTGTTGAACGTTAAGTTTTATTATTTAGAATTACTTTCTCGTCATCCCATCTTTAGTCTGGTGAAGTAACTTCAACTCCTCCAGAAGCAGGATCCTTCACAGCATAGTCTTTACTTTTTATTTGTCATACTGGACGATTGATTATAGCTAAATTGAAGGCACATTTGCTATTGTGGAGCTATTGCACTTCCTATGTTCCTGTGTGGCATATTTATTTACCACAACTCTGTGCATATAAATAATACTTCTACGGTCATTCTGGCATATTCTATTACTTAGGTCTGTTCAAAACCGTGATGTAGCTTGGCTTAGCCAATTCTATGGACGTTCCTGTTTTGGCTCGATTGACTTCAATTTAACCAAGTGCGGGTGTATATGTGTGACGACCCAACCGCTATACCCGTATTATTAAAGAACATTACAAGTAATATCGTCTAATAATATGGAGAATACGGTTGTTTAAGGGGGATCAAAGTGAATATATCTTTATACTAACACTGAAACATCTGTATTACCTTTTTAGGATCTAAACTGAAAATTTTGACGTGTACAGTATTAATATAAAGTAATAAACACATCCATTAAAAATATTTGGAATAGTATATAATATAGAAAAATCAGAGTTAGATTTACAGGTGCAGCTGAATAATATACATCATATATCATAATAAAATGCAAGTCAAGAAAATATCAATACTAAACCTACATAATAAATACATCGCATCCAAAATTTTGTATCAGGTACACAGTGACTAATAAATAATATACATGACATATTCTCCTAAATGTCAATATATAAAATAATGAAGTAAATTGAACAGTAAAATAGTCTACTCCAGTGCTAGCACAAAATCAAAAAGTCAACGAGTCCCTATACTTGTAGAGTCTCAGCCTGACTCGTGTATTATAAAAATAAATAGGTCAGACAATATCTAATAGAAAGGTGAGATACTAATATCATAAATGTATTACTTAACAATAAATAAGCCATAATAAAAATATGCCGGAACAAATGATCATGATAAGGCATATCAATTAAAATCGCCATTTCATAAATCCATTTATGACTTAACCATAATTAAGAAAAATATGCCTAAAACTAATTAACGATAATATGGCACATCAAATCGAATTACTATTTCATTAATCCATATCAAGTCTCAAATGGACTAACATCAAAATATGGTGATAACAATTCAAAATTTCTTCAGAGCTAAAAGATACTAAATATCCATACCAAAATCTCTGAAGAACCATCATCACTAATGAAATAATAATGGTAGTCAACTATCAGTTTAAAAACAACGACATGGAGCCTAAAAACCAAATAGATTAAAATCATTTTAAAACCCAAATAGACCCCGCCACATATTGCAACAGTCAAACAAAATAGACTGATATCAGTCTAAAAACCAAATAGACTGCTATGCAAATTTACCTAACAAAACCAAATAGGTAAACATTGTCTAACTATATACCAAATTAACGGATAGTTCTGCATATAACACCTACCCAAGAGACGAAAGGGCAGCCGTCTCACACCACAACAAACCTAACGCCAACAAAATAGGTCTGTCTACCCAAATCTAAGAATGGTATCCGCTCTTAGGTCGATGGAAAATGAGTCATCTTCTCTCGGGGATCTATCGGCATGAAATCCGAACATCCTAAGATAATACAAATCTAAGTGTAACTCACTTTCACTTTAGTAATCACTAGAATCTAACTAACTATCCCATACAAGAATGAAACTCTAGATTTACTAAAAGCTAGTAAATTCCACTCAAAGTCTATTTAGTAAGTTATAATAATAAGCGAAAGAAGGAAAGTCTCATAATAATCCAACAATTCAATTGTTTATTAAAATTCCTTATTTCAAAGAAAAGCACAAAATTCAGATAAAAGTTTCATTAAAATTCGAATTCTAAATATAAGAAAAGAGTTTAAAAATAGATTAATTTTACCTTTGGAAATAATAATTTAAAAGTTTATTTAAAAATGAATTTTAGAATAGAATTTGTTTTATAAACCAAAGGATTTCCTTAGTAAAATAATTAGAACTCTACTTATAAATTCATGGATATATAAATATATATAATTTCTCAAAATAGAACTTCACGAAGTCCTGATGTAACATAGTATTCAAATTCAATCCATAAAAAGGAGTTTTCAACTTTTCGTATTCATTTTCAAATATATTTTAAGTATATGTAGAAATTTAGTTTTAAATGGGATTTTAAAAAAATCAAATAATCATCACCAAAATCTCTTAAATTTTTCACGAATGTAAACACATATCTCAGGAAAAATACATTCAAAGCGAGCAAGAATTAAATGCAAGAAGAACACAAAGAATCAAATGACCCAAGCGCAACATTATACCAAGAATTCAAAAACCGATACTTAGAATTTGCAAAACTGATACCCAATTCCTGTAGTGAAACTCATACCTAGAATTACAAAATTGATACCTAGAATTGCAAAACTGATACCCAAAATTTGCAAAACTGATACCTAATTCATGCACTGTTCATATTAACTTAAGATGCATATGTAAAGCTAGCATATTAACTTTAGATGCATATGCAACATTCAATTCATCCACAATGCAACCTTATATGCCATTCCTAAGAGCGTTTGATATACATATTTTATAAAATTCAAACTTTGATTTATTATTAACTCTAATCTCCTTTATTTCAGTTTATATTTAATGCAACAATCATTGCAACAATCATAGCAACAAAACAAAAAACTATTCAATTTTACTATTCATCAAGATATAGATGTGTGATAATATTATCTCACTCCATAATCAAACAAGGCATGTCAAAGGAGTATAGTCACTTTTAGATATAGATGTGTGAGTTAATTAGATTAACTAACCTTAACCAATTACTAGTTGAAATTTCCATTTGCAACCACCTGCATTCTAAATTGCTCTTGACGACGAGAGTAGCAACCCAAAATGGCATGCCTATACCATGTTTCGCTCATATCCTCTCATGCATAACCGAGCTCCTCAATTTCCAACATACAACCCCCACTATCGCCAGCACAGCCAGAAACTACCGCACCACTCACCCACGTAACACCAAGCCTCACGTGCAAACCAGCAGCCGCTAGCCTCTATGGCATCATCCTTTACTGGATGCGCATGCGACTACCAACCAATACACGCCTTCATCGTCTACTACCTAAGTCCTATGTCATCTCACTTTGCCTTCTTCCAGTCGTGATGTTGTTTGCATTTTCTTTCTTCTTCATTTTTTTTTTCTTTTCGTTTGCCCCATTTAGGAATTAAGGTTAGGAAAATAATGGGTATGGTCTTTCTAATAGTGGGTAGAGGCGGTTAGAAAAAGTTAATGGATATGGAAGAATAAAAACAAGGATGAGTTAATAACAGGGTATTGGACTTGTTTTCTTAGGTCCATGGAAATAAATGAATTCAACTTTTAGTCCACTTTGCAAAGTTATCCTTTAAATTAAATTCAAATCAAAACGCTTTATCACTTTAAAATTTTATCTAAGTTGTTACAATAATTTCACAGTTCTTTTGTTATCAAATAAATCCAAAATTTCAATTTATTGAATCATTTTACTTAAATTTATATAATATTACGGGTTCGAAAACAGGTTTGTTACAAACCTCCCTACTTATGAAAATTACATCCTTGCAATTTCTTATAGGGAGGTGTCACATGCACACATTCAACCATTAACTTAATTCTAAACTTACAATCAAATTGAAGCTTGCTTCATTCTCTAAGTAATTAATATAAGTATCAACCTTATCGTGCATTGTAAATTAAAATGGTCTAATTTTTTAATTTGTATTTCTTCGTATATGAAAAATTCATTAATATTTTCGAAGTGTTAGGATTTATGGAAAAATTCGGTAGAGTCTCCTTTGTATAGAAAGCCGTTTGCAATTTCATAAATATGATATATATGATGTAAGTCGACCACACGGTTGAAAACATAATATATATATATATATATATATATATATTTCTAACACTCCTATATTTTAATCCATAAGCGTACATTTATTTTAGCATATTAATGCAAGTTATTAAAATTTTTATGCAAGCGAGAGCGAGTTTGCACTGTATTCCAATCCATGTTGCCTTCTTGAACCTAGGCTTAACTCAATTCAAAGTATAAGTCTCATATAATGAAATTTTAATAACACAAAGTACATTCAACTAAACTTTAGAAAAGCAACTTTCGATAAGGTTTCAAGGACTAAAATCACGGATTTAAACATGGATTCCAACTGCAAAATTGTTACACATGGTTTAGGCTTTGAATAACAATATTCAGATCATAAAAAGGTTGAGTACATAGTAAATTGTAGCAATATTCCCAAAGGTATGGCTTCAGCAACAAATAAAAAAATGCAGACCTACTTAAGAAAATGATGCTTTTGGCCTCAAAAATGTTAAAATTTCTCAATAGGATAAAACAAAATTTGTTCCACATATTATTAGCTTTTCGTAAAGTGCAAGATCGAAAAAATCAGATTAATCGTTTGAGAGTTATAATCATTTGAAAACACCGTTGCTACATGAAGTTTCACTTCCAGGGCAGCGATGACTTTGTTTTTAATTCATGTTTCAAACATATTAAACACTTCAAAACATCAAAATTTCAAGAAGAGACGAATAAAAAATGTTCCATACTAAAGTATGTTTCAAACGAAAAAAGATTTAACACAATCGGACAAATAAATTAAAAATTATGTCGATATTTGAACAGCACTTGCAAAGTGCAAAATTTACAATTGAAACATCATCCAAGTATAAATTGGACGATTAACTTTTAGGGACTTGTATGAAATTATGCAAAACTACTTTTTTTCAATAACAAGCTCTCACTTTAAGTTATAAATTCACAACTCATAATTTTTGTGTAGTGTTTACCATAAAAAGCTTCTTGTTAAGAAATGAATTTTTTTATCCCATTAACGTTTTTTTATATACATTATTTTTTTCAAAAATAAAACAAAATGATATGCTTTGCCTTACCAATATTTGTTTTCAAAAATATTTCACACAATCTAAAAATCTTTTATATAGAATATTCAACGAATACATTAAACAAGAGACTACATGTGGGGAAACTACAATTTATGGAGCTTCATGTTGAGGAAGCTGAACATGTAATGAAAATACATTAGTCATCTATGTGAAAGTGACTAAGGATCGTATAATATGGAATATTATCTAAGTTATCCGCTAGTGCGGAATATAAATATAAAAGTAAATAACACCAGATATTTTTATAATGGTTCGAACTTCCCATTCTATGTCCAGTCTCAGACTCCTTCTAGAATTAACTATAAACCATCGCTTGACCCGGAGGAACATGTATTACACCGCTTGAGCAATAGAACGAGATTTCTACCGCCTGAGCAACAAAACAGGACTTCAACCGCCTGAGCAACCGAACATGACTTCCAATACAAATAGTAAAATTGTTTTTGACTGAGTATGCCCTTGAGTAGCTGTAACGCCCCACCTCTATGCTCATAATAACAAAGAGTATTAAAAGAAATACTGTCTATTATTACGAAGAATAAGGCTGGATAGGAGCGACCATCCGTAATTGGCCTTACACTAATATTGGTTATCTCGGTAGGAGTGGTATATACTTTTTATTTTCATCTATTATTTATTTACTCCCATCGACATATCCAATCATCAGTATAAAACAAACTACGATAGTTCATAATAGTTTAGGACATTAGATATAACAATAACACAGATAATATAAATGCGGAACACAGATTAACAAAAATCTCATATATATATAACCGATGTCAGTTACAATATAGTTGACACAATACATATGATACAACTAAAACTGTTGACTCTAGAAGTTATATATACAAGTACATTATCGACTAATATACATGAATACATATCGTTCTATACAATGACACGACTACTACAAAATGACACTGACTACTTCAGAAGATGTGAAAAGTCTTCAAATCCTGAACAGCAACTCAAAGAAGAAAATCTACAACCTGAAATAACTCGGGTCTGACCCGAGTATTACATTCAAAAGAAAATAATACACGGGTCAGTCTAATTCAAACTCAGTTATTAGTGTATAGAAGCAATAGTAATCAACATCAAATAGACGACAGTCTCAGAAATCCCGTATACCCGACTCCTAGATAAAAGAATCGGATAACGGCAGATATAACACTAAACAGTGTTAAACAACAAATCAGCAATCCAAATCAATTTAAACAATTGAAATGTCAATTTAAAAACAACGATGTTGATTGGCTGCAGTACACGCTAACGTGTACTGCCTCGCCAATACAGTCTATGAAATACTCAGAAGATCAATGATTCCAAAAGCCAACGGATACAACTCAAATCGAAGTGAACCAACTAAATAATTTAACCAACGAAATATCAACTAAATCTGTAAATCCTGCTAGGGCTGCAGTACACGCACGCGTGTACTGCCTCGCCACTACCCTGACGAAATACACAAGGCTCAGTGAACCGGAAACAATTGACATCAACTCAAATCAACGAATCAAGACTGCATCATTACGACAACTTCACCTAACCACAATTTCCAAATTGCCAAGACCAGAGTAGTAACCAGTGCACCACTGGATCATCAAAGACATGATTATCAAACTAAAGATATGTACAGGCAAAGGCTCGGCAATGCAGCAAAACCAAGCAGAAGTATTAAACAACATGATAGTGAAACAGGTCATAGTGAAGATAACAAATGCAATGACCAGCCACTCATGCTCAAGTGAAGTTCAGACTAGTTCAGTAGGCATACAGGTGAATGCAACCTTGAAGACTACTTCAAGATTAGACAAAACTCAAATTGATATAACAGCAGTCCATATGCCAGACCAAAAACAGTGAAAGCTACTGCAAATTCTAGTGCCAACATGAACAAAGAAGACAATGGCAATTGCTCATGACAAAAACAGAGCTCAAGGCCTTAATGATGCTACACTGACAAAACAGAACTATAAATGTCCGGGACTTAACAACTCTAAATGACGGTATACAACCCAATATAAGGCACGGCCTGTGAAAAAGCAACGTGAAGCATCATAACAACAAATGTCAGTAACTAAACATATGCAAGTGCAGATTACTCATAAGTGGAGACCACATGAGTTTAAGGCAACCAGACCCCACAATGCTACATGTACGCAAGTGTACAGCTACAACATGAAACCAAAGATAATTGCCCAACCTACACACGAACTAAGTTCATACATGCCACAAACACAAGGCTAACATCATTACAAAGAAAATGGTCAGACAATTGAGCTCCAAAAGATACAACAGGTATGCATCAATGAACTGGACAGTACAAGCTTCGAGATATCAAACCACACTGCCATATCAGGAATGCACAAAGGGCACACAACATGACTCGAAGCAAGTGTATGAATAGATGATGCTATGTAAAGTGTTCTCAGGTGGTGATGGGATATACAGTGACAGTATCATGTGAATGCAAGAATTCGAACCACAATATTATGTACTATTAAGTGTTACAGAACCTCAAGGATTATCAAGAAAAGGAATACCACAGTCACAACCTAATAGCTAGAGTCAAGAATCAAAAACGAACAAGGTCGAGACAGGTTCAACCTTGTAAAATCAAGTAAAAGTCTAAGTCATCAAAATTCCATGAAACAGCCATCCCAAATCAAGACAATGTCAAACCATATTTATTTTCGCAAAATCAAAGTTGCCATCAAATCAAAAAAACAATTGCAGTTTGAACCAAAGTCTTCCAAAGCCACCAGAAACCCACTATCAAGACTGTGGAACTTATAATCACAAAATATATAAATTCGAGCAAGTTCCAGTTAGGCAAAGCAAAACCAAGAAAACACGAATTCGAACCAAGACAGGCAAATCGTCATCGAAATAAAATCGAACGATATAAGCACAGTGGGAATTTACATAACAACAATGATTCCAACATTGAGCGAAAACAAATGGCCGAGATAGACAATATCTAATCAAAATCGATTCGCAAAAGCACTGTACTAAGCATAGAATAGATGTGAGTAAATAGGATTACTCACCATTTTCGACAAGGCAAGCAACGAATCACTCTTTGACGAATTGAAGTAGCCGAACGCACTCCAGTTTGACGAACGCAAGTCGAAAGCCCTACTCCGGTGGGAGAGACGAACGAAGGTAGACGAGGCTGCCATTGATTTTTCTCGTTCATTATGCTTTAGGTTTCGAATCGAATTGAAGATGAAAGAGAGGGGATCGGTTTCTTCTCTTTATTTTGGAACGAGGCACGAAGGAGAATGAATTAGTGCCGCCATTTATTCTCGTTTCTCATTTTTTTTAGGGTTCGAATGAAATGATCAAAGAAAGAAAGGGGAATGGGTTATAATACATATACGGCAACACGATTATGGGCCACAATAAAAATGTAAAGCCCACCTATAATTTACTAATTTACAAAAGAATTTATGAAAGGGACCCTATATTCTCTACCTTTATTTTATTTTTATTTTTAACTTGATTTAAAAATTTTCCAACAGCGATATGCTAGCAACATCTATCATTTAATGACGATAATTTATTGATACGAATTCCCGGGTTGTTACAGTAGCACTGATAAGTCAATAACGTACACCCTTTATATAATCTTCTCTTTTGTGGTATATCATGTAATTCGTGAAGATATGAAGTTTATTTAATCACTACAGAATTTTGCTTGATTGAACAAGTGATTAGAATGAAAATATTGAATGTAAATGGAAAGATTGTTTAGACAATAAGAATGAGAAATAGAATTAGAATTAAGTGATTAAAACAATTGATTTCATGGCTATATATAGTGATTTAAGAGTTGCAATTATTCATGAAAAGTAGCGATGAAAGAATATGGAAGCAACTCTTGAATCAAGAGTTGTTTCTTTTCGCCGAAATGAAGTGTCTTTTCAAAATATAGCCGTTATGAAGATTCAACCATCTGAGTGGAATAATTCAGCCAGCCGAATCGATTGAAAATTAAATCGGAGAGAAAATAGTGCAAAAATCATGCAATTCGAGAGGCTGAAACATCAACCTCAGCCGTCTGAATATACAAGTGCAGCTATGCACATGCACAGACATTCAGTCGACTGAACTATATGTTTCAACCGGCTGAATGACTTGTTTTTTGCCATATCAAAGCTTTTTTCAGAAAACTTTTTGTATATGAACTATGTTATGCAATCTTTATCATATGAACTATTTACTGAAAAAACTTTTTGTGTGTGCGGGCACATACCACTTCGAAGAGATTTTAACATGTATGAACTACTAGACTCAGACCGTAGACTAAATGTATTACTGAAGCTTCTATCTGGAATCTGATCTGCAATCTGTTAGATTATTTCTCGAGTAAAATAGTATCTTCTCCTGCAAATATGGTTAGCTCATAGAATATTTACTTATATAGTTGTCACAATCAAGACATCAAAATTCAAGGTTCTAACATTCTCCTCCTTTTTGATGATGATAACTATGTAAGCTTGTAAATATATAAAAGCAATTTACTCCCCCTAACTGAATACTCCCCCTACCAATCATATTCTCCCCTTTTGTCATCGACAAAAAGGAACAAATAATTAGTATGAGAAATATAGACATATAAGCATATAGTTAGGAGAAGCAAATAAACACAAACATCATAGATAGCAAGCATATATGAGCATGTAGAGATAATAAATAAATAACAATCTTACCTAGGAACTTCAAAGTACAATAAACACATAAGAAGATGTTTTAAAACAACAACAAAAATACGACAAGTTGTTCATGAGTGAAATATTAAAAAAATCTAGAATTCCTCACTATCTTGTACTTCTTCTTCTTCTTCATCCGAAGTTGACCAAGTGAATGGGGCCGGATTTTCAGCAACACCGGTAGAAGTAGACCTGGAACAAGAGACTTTTTCCTAAATTTTATTTATAAAGCATTTGATTTAGTTTAGCTTTTTGTTCATATTAGACATGTTCTTTTCTACGTTAAGCTAACGTCGACCAAGTTTGCTTTAATTCCATGATAATATCACAAGCGCTTGCTTTGGTAGCACATCGACATGAAGTTCTTAAATTTCATCGTCCTCTTCTTCTTCTTCGTGTTGAGGAACTTGAGAGGATGAAGAAGCGATATTCATGTCTCTTGGCTGAGGGATTCCTTGGTCACAATTAGCGGTCCATTGTTGAAAGCTAATGATTTGAAGGTGTTCAGGATGCTTAGGAAGTCCCATTAGACTAAGAGTCTTTGAGTTACGCTCTCCAATGGTCATGAAGTCCGATTCGGGTAATGGAACTCCAAAATTTTGTAGAATCCTCATAATATAAGCTCCATAGTGAATTGACTTGTAGCTTCTCTTATGATTAACGGTGATAAATTCATCCAAAATAATTTTCCCCGATTTACTCGTTGAGATGAGTAAATAGCATATAGGGCTTGAAAATCCCTCTAATGGACCTTTTCGTAGCTTCCGGTCCGGGGTTGTAACAAGAAAATGAGCACAAGGTGGATGATTCGTGCCTTCGGAAGTAATCACTGGATTTCAAAATGGTTAAATTGTCCGATAAAAAGGGATGTGATACTTCATCATGATTATACATATCCACCTCAAAATCGTCTATATCCAATCCTTCTGATAGACATCTTAGTATATGGCTTAATCGTTGAAGAGGTGGATAAATCTTCACTCCATACACCAAGGTCCATATGCAATCTTCGGGGATCTTGGTGGTCGAGATTCATATTTGCAAAGAAAAGCTTAATTAAGAGAGGGTAGATTTTGACATTGTTGGAATCATACCCAATAAATGAATAGAAGCCATGCGCTTTGACTATTTCTCTAATTGCGTAGCCATTGAAATCAAGGAATTTCATGAAAGCTCCTTTAAATAACTTTGAATTTCTCATTGTGTTGAATCTATTGACTGTCGTTTTGATTATGTAACCAAGCACGAATTTGGCACTCTGATGGTCCGGTTGTTGATTCACGAGCTCTTTTTGATCTTGATGTCATTTGGATGATGAAATTTTGAAGAAAAATTGATGTTTTTGAGGAGGCTAGGGTTTGTATTTGGGTTTCTTTTGAAATAAAGAGTGTTTAGGTACGGTAAGAATGAAGGAGTGGATGGGATTTATGTAAGGTTTGAGTGAATAGGTGTGTTAGAGAATGTGAAGATCTATTTTTAAAAATTGAAAACTGATGGGTCAGTCGGCTGAAGGGGTGAAAATAGTCGGCTGGTATGTAGGGAATTTGAACCCGCGAGTTTATAGTGAAAAAAGCTCTAATTCAGTCGGCTGTAATGGAGTGGTCAGTCGGCTGGATGCTGAATTATATCTTGAAGTTTTGAATATTCAGTCGGCTGTGTTGAGGGATCAGCCGACTGATGTGCAGGAAAGTTAAACCCGCAAAAATTTAGTTCAATTTCGATACAATTCAGTCGACTGTTTGGGGTCAGTCGGTCGGCTGAACTCTGAAAGAATTTTAAATATTTTTGAATGTTCAGTCGGTTGAGTACCTATGTGCAGCCGGCTGAAACTGTTGTTTTGCTAAGATCAAGCTTCTTTTTAGTTTATTCTTAAATTATTTAATAAGCTGTGTGTGTCTGTTTCGAGCTTTATTCTCATGTTAAATATAATTATTATTTCAATAAACACATTATATTACAATATTAAATTTATAAACATTAAAAAATATAGATTTTAATTTCCCAAAGTCTTAGAGTCGTCTGAGCTTGGTTCAACTTTGGTGATTTCACGTAATGGATGCATAGGAGACCAAACATTACGTTGACCACCTTGTTCCTAAGAATTCGGAGACACGTGAGGTCGTTGAGGAGACGAATGGTGCACATTTTGCTTTGGAGACGTTCCACAGAATTTGAGAGTGAAATGTTCAAGGAAATTTAATCGTCTTCCATGGTGTTTTTGTTCATAATACATTTCGCATTGTAATCCTAAAGTCTTATGTTGATAGTGATGGATTTCGTCAATCTTTTCTTTGGTAGATGTTGAACCGAAGTCTAAGTCAATCTTAGCTCGCTTCTCGTTCGGTGTATATCCAGTATGATGAGTCGAAGATGGAGTAATCTTCACTGGAATATATACCGGAGTAGATTTGATGAATCCGTAGAAGGAGTGTTGAAAACGATTGATGAGAAATTTGATCTTTTTTGAGACGACATTGTAAATAGAATGTTTATTTATTTTTAAAGTTTGTATATGAGTTTAAGAAAAATTTGATCATGTATATATACTGTGTTTATTATCTATTTAAGCTTATTGTTTTAAGGTTAATATTCCTTAGAAATCTTCAGCCAAGAGAAAAGGTAAGGTTGAGAAATAAAAAGATATTATAACTGCATATAAAATAAAATATATGTAAGGTCTTAATTCAAGTAACATAATAGAACATTGGAAAGACATGCGACTTCCTCCATTGAGTGCGAAATTCGAGTGCCATCATCTCCAATATTTTGTTCTATTAAATTTTTATTTATTCTATAATTTAAAAAAAATTATACTTTAATATCAAATTATAAATCATGTAACGACATAATTCCTAGTCCGCGTCTTAATTTAAGAAAAATATTTTCATTTAAGGGTTTAGTAAATATATCTGCAATTTGATTTTCTGATAGTACAAAATCAAGTGAAATATTACCTTTTTCTATATTATCACGAAGAAAATGATGTCGAATATTACTATGTTTAGTTTTGGAGTGATTTATAGGATTTTTCGATAAATTTATAGCACTTTTATTATCACAATAAACTATTGATTTAGATAGATTTATGCCAAAATCTTGTAGTGTTTGATGCATGTATATACTTGAGCACATGCCAAAGCAGCAAAAATATATTCTACTTCACACGTCGAAAGTGAAACACAATTTTGTTTCTTACTAAACTAAGATACTAAAGATTGTCCAATGAAATGACAAGTACCACTTGTACTCTTTCGATCCGTCCGACATCCTCCAAAATCAGCATCACTATATGATACTAACTCAAAAGGACATTCTTTCGGGAAAAGAGACCGTAGTCTTTAGTCTTGCTTAAGTAGCGCAAAATTCGTTTCACTGCCCGCAAATGTAATTCTTTGAGATTTGCTTGAAATCGTGCACACAAGTATACACTCATCATTATATCTGGATGACTGGCAGTTAAATAAAGTAAGGATCCAATCATACTTTGATATAGTTTTTTATCAACACTTTTTCCATTTTCATCTCGACCGAGATGTACTGTAGTGCTCATAGGAATTGGTTTAGCAAAAGTGTTTTTCATACCAAAAAATTTTATAAGATTAATAAAAATTCCATTATTTAATTGTTTAATTTGTAAACCAAGAAAATATGAAAGTTCTCCCATATGAGACATTTCAAACTCTCTTGTCCTGATATTTGAAAATTCTTGACATAATTTTTCGTTTGTGGAACCAAAAATAATGTTATCTACATAAACTTGTATGATTAAAATATCGTTTTTATCTTGTTTTATAAATAAAGTTTGATCTACTTTTCCAATTTTAAAACCAGAATTTATAAGTTAACTTTTAAGATGATCATACCAAGCATGAGGTTCTTGTTTTAAACCGTATAAAGCTTTCTTTAGTTTATAAACATGGTCTGGAAATTTTTATGTGCAAATAGAGGTGGTTGTTCTACATACACTTTTTCTTTTATAAAACTGTTTAGAAAAGCACTTTTTACATCCATTTGATATAGTTTAAAGTTATGAAAACATGCAAATGATAATAAAATTCGTATTGCTTCTAGTCGAGCTATAGGAGCAAATGTTTCTTTGTAGTCTATTCCTTCTTCTTGATTGTAGCCTTGAGCGACTAATCTAGCCTTGTTTCGAATAATATTCCCTTGCTCATCTTGTAAACCCACTTAGTACCGATGACTATTTGATCACTAGGTCTAGGAACTAAGTCCCAAACTTCATTTCGTTCAAATTGATTTAATTCTTCTTGCATGGCTATAATCCAGTAATCATCAGTTAAGGTTCTTTAGCATTTTTGGGTTCAACATTCGATATGAAGCTATATGACCCATTTGATTTAATTGATTTCGAGTTCCTACGTTAGTATTTACTTCTCCAATGACGTTTTCAATTGGGTGATTTCTTAGAAGTCTTGGTGGAGTTCGAATTTCATTTTCATTTAGTAAATTGTTGTTTTCATTTTCAATATCATCTTCTGTGATATTTGATTTAGGAATTATTTCTTCATCTTTATTTTTATTATTAAATTTGAAATTTTCATCGAATAACACATGAAGTGTTTCTTAGATTATTTTTGTTCTTTTATTATAAGTTCTATTTGTCTTACTTCGTTCTGTATATCCAATGAATATTCCTTCATCGAATTTTGGATCGAATTTACCAAGTTGGTCTTTTGTATTTAATAAAAAACATTTTGAACCAAAAACTTTAAAATATGATACATAAGGTTTTCTTCCATTAAAAAGTTCATATGGGTTATGTTTTGTTAATGGTCTAATTCAGACTCGATTTAAAACATAACAAGTAGTTGCTACAGCTTTTGCCCAAAAATGTTTAGGTAGAGTGGTTCCATTTAATAAGGTTCTAGCGCATTCTTAAAGCGTTCTATGTTTCCTTTCTACAACTCTGTTTTGTTGTGGATTTCTAGAAAATGAAAAATTGTGAACAATTCCTTTCTTGTTACAATATTTTTCAAAAATATCATTATCTAATTCGCCACCGTGATCGCTTCGAATGTTTTTGATTTTTATATATATTTTTAATATTTTGAATTCTCTTAGCAAAGATTTTAAAATTCTCAAAAGTATTACTTTTGTTTTTCATAAATATTATCCAAGAATATCTTGAAAAATCATCTACAACTATGAAAACATATCTATTATAATTTATAGATTATACTTGAGTTGGTCCAAAAAGATCTAAATGTAATAACTCAAGTGGTTGTGATGTGGAAATTATTTTCTTTGATTTAAAAGATGATTTGGTTAATTTTCCTACTGACAAGCATCACAAACACTATTTACTTTAAAATTCATTTTCGGTAATCCTTCTACTAAATTATTCTTAGTTTTTTTGCTTATTGTTTTAAAGTTTATATGGCAAAATCTTTTGTGCTATAACCAAAGATCATTTTCTTTGGCTACTAGACAAATATTTGTGTTATGATTAACTTTCATATTTAATATGTATATATTTTGTTCTCTAGTTCCTTCAAAGATTAGATTCTTGTTTTGATCATGTATGTTATTAATATTTTCCGAAAAAGATATATTAAAACCTTATCGCATAGTTGACTTATACTAAGCAAATTATGTTTTAAATTTTTAATTATTAAAATATTTGTAATAAGAGGTAAGTTAGATGAACCGTCATTGCTCACATCACCTTTGCCGATGATATAACCTTTGGAATTATCTCTAAATGTGACAGATCCTCCATCTGAGTAGATAATATTAGTCAGCATATCTTTGTTCCCTGTCATATGTTTTGAGCAACCACTATCAAGTATCCACTATGCTTTTTTCTTAATCGGTACCTACAAAATATATAGAGATGACGTTGGTACCTAACTTTTATTAGGGTCCTAAGAATTAGATCTTAGGAAACCAAACGCAAGCGGGTTTAGAATTCCCTTTATAAGTAAAATTTTCATTTTTATGAACTGAACTTATAAAAGACTTAATATACTTATTTCTGATTCAATTACTATTAGTTTTTGGTACCTAAATTTTTATAGTATTTGTGTTGCCAATAACCTTCTTTTGAGTGAAACCTTTGGTTTTGTTTTTTCTTTTACAAAATTCTTATGTATAATGAAATTTTTATATGGTGAAGTATTCCTCTTTGAACTAGATTTTAAGGAATTTATATATCCTAACCCTTTCTTATTAAAAGTTGTTTGAGAGTTATTAATGATCTTAGAAAGATTTTCTCTACCTTTATTAAAGTTAGAAACATTTTTAGTAATATTTTCTAACTTGGTTTTTAGACTAGTATTGTTTAATTCAAGAATTTTGACATTCGATTTTAAATCGTGATTTTGTGAAGCTAATGTCATATTCTTTTCTTTTTGTACTTCAATTTCATTTGATAGCATAGTGAGTTGAGAAGATACATTAGACAAAGGTTCTTGTGTTTTAACAAGTTCTTCTTCTAGGATTTTCTTTTCATCTCTGAGCATATCAACTTCTATTTCAATTATATTTAGTTTTTCTAAAGGATCTATATATTTTCTTTTAAATTCTTTTAGTTTACCCAATAGTTCTGAGTTTATATTTATTAAATTGTCAAAAGTTAAATACTTACATCGTTAGTCGAAGCTATTAAGCAGACATTGGCTTGTTCAGAATCATTGTAAGCGTCACTATCTGATGACGAAGATGATTCTGAATCATCCCATGAAACAGAGAATGCTTGCTTCTTCTTATACTTGTCCTTCTTATTCTTGTACCTGTCTTTCTTTCGATCAGGACGGTTCTTCTTTGTGTGACCCTTCTTATGACATTCATAACATTCGAGATTTGAAGCTGGTGGTTTGTTAGTATTGTCTCTCATGTAATTTTTGAATTTCTTGTTCTTTCTCAATTTTGAAAGCTTTTTGAAGTTCTTCGCTATAAATTCCATGTCATCTTCATCTGAGTCTAAATTTTCTTGTTCGGCTTGGAAAGCTATATTCTTTCTATCTTTGGCTTGATCTCGTTTTGCATGCAAATTTACTTCATATGACATGAGATTTACTATTAACTCTTCAGGTTTGATAGTAGAAATATCGTTAGCTTCTTAATAGCTAAGAATTTTCATTCCCGTTCATCTGTTAAAGAGTTTAGGATTTTCGAAACAATATCAAAATTGATGTATTCTTCTCCTAATGCTAATAGTGAATGACATATGTCTTGGAACTAGAATACATATCATTTATAATTTCATCTGGTTTCATTCTGAAATTTTAGAACTGATTTTTAAGCATAGAAATCTTTCTTTGTTTAACTTTGTTTGTTCCTTCATGTGTAACTTTAAGAGTTCGCCAAATTTCATAAGCAGTTTTACACATGCTAACTCTATTAAATTCATTCTTATCTATAGCACAAAATAGCATATTCATAGCTTTTGCATTTGAGGTAGCATCTATATTTTGTGTGTTTGACCATTGTGCATATAGTGTAGTAGGTATAGTGTATTCATTGTGAGTGATATTCCATGTATCATATCCATTTGCTTGCATATAAATTCCCATGCGAGTTGACCAATAATTGTAATTCAAACAGTTAAATAGTGGTGGTCGTGCAGTGTGTTAACCTTCAATAAAACTTGTGCTAGTGTTATTTTTCATATTAACCGAATATCAAATAACTGTATTATGGTTATATAATGACCTCGCTCCGATACCAAAAGAAAGTGGCTAAGGATCGTATAATATGGAATATTATCTAAGTTATCTGCTAGTGCGAAATATAAATATAAAAGTAAATAATAAAGTAAATAACGCCAGATATTTTTATACTGGTTCGAACTTCCCGTTCTACGTCCAATCCCAGACTCCTTCTAGAATTTAACTATAAACCCTCACTTAACCTGGAGGAATAGGTATTACACCGCCTGAGCAACTGTACAGGACTTTTACCGCCTAAGCAACAGAATAGGACTTCAACCACTTGAGCAACCGAATAGGACTTCCAATACAAATAGTAAAATTGTTTATGACTGAGTATGCTCTTGAGTAGCACTGATAAGTCAATAACGTACACCCTTCCTATAATCTTCTCCTTTGTGGTATATCATATAATTCGTGAAGATAGGAAGTTTATTTAATCACTGAAGAAGTTTGCTAAAATGAATAAGTGATTAGAACGAAATATTGAATGCAAATGGCAAGATTGTTTAGACAATAAGAATGAGAAATAGAATTAGAATTAAGTGATTAAAACAATTGATTTCATGGCTATATATAGTGATTTAAGAGTTGCAATTATTCGTAGAAAGTAGCGATGAAAGAATATGGAAGCAACTCTTGAATCAAGAGTTGTTTCTTTTTGCTGAAATGAAGTGTCTTTTCAAAATATAGCTATTATGAAGACTCAACCATCTAAGTGGAATAATTCAGCCAGCTGAATCAATTGAAAATCGAATCAGAGAGAAAATAGTGCAAAAATCATGCAATTCAACTGGCTGAAACATCAACCTCAGCCATTTGAATATTCAAGTGTAGTTGTGCACATGCACAGGCATTCAGTTGACTGAACTATATGTTTCAACCGGCTCAATGACTTATTTTTTGCCATATCAAAGATTTTTTTCAGAAAATTTTTTGTATATGAACTATGTTATGCAATCTTTAACATATGAACTATTTTTTGAAAAAACTTTCTGTGTGTGCATGCTTATACCACTTCGGAGAGATTTTAACATGTATGAACTACTAGACTCGGACCGTAGACTAAATGTATTACTGAAGCTTCTATCTGTTATCTGGTCTGCAGTCTGTTAGATCATTTATCTAGTAAAATAGTATCTTCTCCTACAAATATGGATAGTTCATATAATATTTACTTATATAGTTTCATAATCAAAATATCAAAATTCAAGGTTCTAACACTATGTTAAAGATTTTCATGTATAATTATGCATATCGTAACGACCCGATATTTTGGACCATTCGCATCCGCACATGTCGAACTTGAATTGCTCAAAATACCGAATTGTAAATATAAATTTGGCAAAACTCAGAATATACAGTAAGTAAATCACAGACCACAGACAAAAAGTATATAGTAATGCAGCAAAAGCAAAGAAATAGTAGTTCATGAAGCTACTATATATATACACATCAGAGTTAACAAGATACAACAGAAGTCTCAATACGATAATCAAGTATAAATCAGAATACATCACTAGAATCAACTGGATAACTGAAAGCGAAATAAATAGCTAGATCTCCAAGAAAAGCTCCAACTCCAAAGGTGAGTCTCGAATGCTGTATCACTCAGTCTGACCCGAGCGTAAAGCAAAATTCAAAACACTCGAGTCAGGACATACATACTTATACAATGTAAACCAACTCAAGTGAACTGTAATATAAATGTTCAAGTAACTTAAAGGATGCTTGGGACCGCCCATCCTCTAAGGATCCGTTAAAATATTTACTATGTAGTAATATTCGCTATTATAATAATGTCTAATAGTAAAATAAACTTACTTTTAAATAGCGTTAAGGAGTTACCCATATCCCCCTTAACACATAATAGTGCCAATAGTCTATACAGCACCTGCGTACCTCCTAATCGGGAGGCTACGAGAAGATACTCCATAGGTACGACACAAATAGAAACTCGTAGTAAAGCTCGGTATGGTAGGTGATATGGCACAACTAGGCAATGCCAGGGTAGATATACCAATTACGCATCCGAGCTGGTGGTAACGCATAGCAGCCACTACCGCCCACCTCGGAACACACTCCCAAATCAAAAATCAAGGGGTGGCCACCAAATCAATCACAAAGTAATATAATAGTATCGAAGAAATGCGTCCGATCAGAGGTGCTACCTCATTGGCCCGTCAATCGCTCCTGTTTTAGCCACCTTATGCCAACTCACAGGAGTCGGGTCCACGTTCATACCTCAATAGGATCGTTGCCACCATCCTACTTCATTCTGGAATCTCCACCGCGTACACGGTTGACAAAGTGGTTTTCGGTATCGACAGAGAGTATGCCCATATCTGATCCCGGTCCCTTTGCCAACCAATCGTTATTATAACCCATGGATATTTATTTCGAAATAATTTATACCTAAAAAATATATATCCATTTCAAAACTAGTTTATACTTCAAAGCCAAAATATCACATCCATTTCAAAACTAGTTTATACTTCAAAACCAGTTTATGCTCCAAAACCAAAATATCATTTGAACACACCCAAATTTCCAATCACTGAATATTTCTTTCAATTTATTTAAACTTGAAATATTCCCTTTTTAAATCATCTTAAACCAAAACCACTTTATAAAACCATATTCTTAAATCTTAAATTGCAAATCAATATATTCAACACAATTCTTAGTTAAATACTATTTCAAATAAATTCATTTCCAAAATCATAGTACTTTCAAAGTTATAACACCTTTGAAACCAAACACTTTGAAACCATACTACTTTGAAACCATATCAATTTAAAATGTTATCATTTGGAAATCATAATATTTAGAAAAATCATAACACCCTTAAAAATAATGTTCATTACCAAAGTTATAGCATTTTTAGTTCGTTCGTTCAATTACACCAATTTCGAAGACATTGTATTTACGTATAAATTTCAAAAGTGGTTTATATTCACTTCAAAATATATTCATTTAAGCCATTTGAATTCAATGTCAAAATCTTCCAGAATATATTCATTTCCAAAGTTCATTGAAATTTCAGCCACAACAGCACTTATAAAGTGCTACGGTAAATATATTAACATTTCAAAAACATTGTCAAATTCAAAACATCAGCACTTGTAAAGTGCTGTAATAGATATTTAGTTATTTTCAAACAGCTTAGTTTCAGAAACATCAGCACTTGTAAAGTGCTGTAATAGGTATTTAGTTGTTTCAAAACATAGTTAAATTCAAAACAGCAGCACTTATAAAATGTTGTAATAGTATTTGGTTATTTCAGAACTTACTTAAATTTCAGAAATGATAGCACTTAACAAATGCCATCTTAAACCATAGCATTTTGTAAATGCTACCAATAAAATTCCAGATTTTATTATAACTTTTCAGAAACATTAAAACTTCAATTTTAGCCATTTTTAACTTATAAAATCATATTTCATGCTTCAAAAACATTCATTTGGATATCATTTAGCTTATGATTTAATAAAATAAAACTTTATAAATAAATATCCAATTTTAAACCATAATTCATTTATTAAGTCAAAATACACTATTTTACTTAACTTTTATTTTTAACCACTAACCTAACACTTTATTTTAAAATACCCATTTCATACATAAAACTAAATTTCTATTTATTTACTTAACTTAAAATTTCCATTTGAAAAACCAAATTTCCAATTATCAAGTTAGGTCATAATTAAAGTTACATTTTTCCATTTAAAATCATAACTATTTATTTTACAAAACATAACATTTCACAAAAGAATATTTTATCATAGTTAATATAACAGTCACTTTTTCTTTTAGATTTATTCATTTAGACATCAATTAACTATGATTTTCTAGTTAAATACATTTTATTACAAAATGTCCATTTTATCAGTTCAAAATACATTATTTATTACACAAAACATGTCCGTTTTATAAAGTAAAATTCATAACAACTACTAGGTTAGCCTTAAAACTTCCATATTAGGTCAAATTCAATTATTAAGTTATTTATCATCAATCAAGATCCTTAATTAAACTTAAAACCAATTATTAACTTATAAAATTTTAACTTATAGAAAAACCAATACACCTTTATAATTTAAAGCATTAAATCAAAATTTAAGTTAAAATTTCATATATCTATAAAAATCAAAATACTTAATAATCTTTTAGGAAAATATTATTTAAAAAACTTAATAAATTTTTAGGAAAATATTATTTAAAATATGACCATGGGCCTATATAATATTTTCTAACCTAGGTCAAGTGATACAGATATGTACCATTTCAATCCGTAATTTAAAAAGAAAAATCCAGGTTCTATCATTTCAAACCCGCAATCCCAAGTCAAATAAAATAAAATAAAATTGTTAAAGCCTATCATTTCAGCTCATAACGATTTTGCCTTATTCTAATGTCCGTTCGGGTATGTATCATTTCAACCCATAGTGATAGGGAACTTGCAGTGTGAGAAACAAAAAATAAATGAACAGTAGAACATATAGTATCATATCGGATGATGTAACAAATGTATAAATAGAATTTAACATCATATAATCATATCACAGGCATATATGAACATAACATATAAATTTTCTACAATTCACATGCCATTGTTTCACAATTATAAAAGTACGTATGTCAAGAGTGATAAACTCACCTTTTTAAAAGCTAGAATCAAATTCAAAACACACATCCAGATTCTGCAAAGCACGAAAAAGCATGACAAAGCACGACTATATTTTTGAGTGGATGAAGAGCTAGATCCAAATCTTGTATGCAAACAAATTTCACAACATAAGAATGTGATTCATACAAAAGAATAGAAATTGAAACAAGGAAAAAGATAATGATTTAAATGACATAACTTGCTTTACCCATCAAGTGGTCTCGGCTACACCCAAAATGTTTTGACCATCTTCATGTGGGCTCGGCCATGACTTGTTTTTGGTATGCTAGGCTCGGCCAAAGGTCAATAGGTATGGCTATGGTTGTGGAAAAATGAGGAGGTGGAAGTTACAAGTGTGGAAGGCAAAGAGGCAATGGGTTTTGGGTCCTATTGGTTTGGCCCTAAGGCAAACATGGTTCGGCCATGGCTTGGTTTGGTCAAGGCATCATCTAAAGGCACAGCTATGTGGTCCCAAGGCATGGAGGAGGTGGTGTTGTGGTTTGTGGCCGAGGCAAATAGGAGAAGTAGATGCATAGGAAGGCTCGGCTCTGGTTGAAACAAAGAGATGCTGATCTATTTTTGGATCTTGGGTTCAAGGCATGGCTTGGTGGTCACGGCCTTGGAGGAGGTGAAGGAGATGATCATGGTGGTGGTGGAGAGGGGGGGGGGAATGGTCGGTTAGAGGAGGTAGAGGCCGAGCATAGCAAAGAAAACAAACGAAAAAAAGAGAAAAGAGAAGAGGAAGAGGAGGCCATGGAAACTTACAATATTTTCTCTCTGGATGCAAATGAAAATGAGATGTGGGAAAATGTTTTTTGTACGTGAATTGATAAGGGTAGGAGGCGGCTAGGGTTTGCAATACACGGCTATGGTAGGTAATTAAATAGATAGGCAAATAAAAAGGCAAGAAATAAAGCAAATGTAACATATCTCTAATTAAAACAAGGTAACCTATGTCTAATTGATTTTTTTCCAAGCTATTAAATAAAAGATATACACAAGAAACATCTAATAAAAAAAATAAAGTCTAGACAAATAAATTGAGAAATAAAAGTCAAGAGATGGACATAGGAAAATATAAAATAAAATACAGAATTTTATCGCGTATAAAACGCTGAATTTTGACCAAATTTAAAAGTATAACTCAGAATTTAACGAAATGAAAAATAGAATGGATATCAGCATCCTATCCAACTTCAATTAAAAAGATTAGAATTAAAAATTTTAAATTTTTAAAATTTTCAAATAAAAGTCAAAGTTTGACCAAAATATAAAATTTTTAGAAAATGTTCATTTCATTGTATTTGGAAAATAAATTACAAACAAATTCCAAACTTACATTTATTATAATTAAAACCTTAATCAATTTATTCAACTTGGTTTCATTCTTTTATTTTTATCTATGAATAAAATATACATTTCCATTTATTTCATTATATTCACACTTTACAATTACTGTCCTATCTTATATTAATGAACATTTACTTACATTTAAATGTAATTGATTTCCTACTTTAAATTTAGCAGCCTAAATAAAATGTAACTTGCAATAAATGTTATCATTATCTTTATATTACACTCAAGTTTATTATGTCCACTAATCATCATAATTTCTTACATAATGTTTAATTCATTAAATTACCATAAATTATATACTAATTCATTTATCCATACAACACCTACATTTATTTACTTATATTCAGTTTTATACCCAAATGTAACATTTACAACTAGATTAATAGACCAATTAAATAGTAACTTACAACCGTTAGTATAACTTTTAATCACACTTTTGAATTCATTGTTCACAAACATATGTTACCATTCTTATATACCTAATCTTTATTCAATGGTCATTTATTTCATACTAAATCATTTATAAATTTTAATGTATGCATTTGTTTTCTTACATAAATTTATAGCCAAGTATAACAATTTACATTACTTCAATAAATTGTAATTTCATTTCAAAGTTTTTAAATACATTGTTACATTTCATTTTGGCATTCATTTCATTATTAAATTACAAAGTTTTTTATTTCTTCCAAATTTATTTACCAAAATCTTATTAAATTGACAACTTTAATTATTAAAAATGTACGGGTCGTTACACATATAAAAACACTGATGATATATATAAATAATTAATGTTTACCGATGTATTATTATATTCTACTATATAATTATAGAGTAGAAATTGTTATAACTATATTGGTTGAATAACTCATGTATATCAGGTGCTGACAAATTACATTTGATGATCCTCAAAGCCTCAATGTTCTCATTAACTATTTTATTTCTTTTTAAGTCACATTGTAAAAGTCTTCTGTATTTAAATTTTATGTTAGATATCTTTATCTGGTGTTAGCTAATATTTCACCAATAGTTACTGTCTTATTAAATTCCATAAATTATATTTGCTCATGCATGCTAACATCAAAATATATACATGAACTCTTCAACACCTCATTAACATAAAAGATTCTTTTTCATTTATCAATATAAATGAATTTTACCTCCATAAAAGATTCTTTTAAACTTTGTAAATCAGTTTGCAAAATTACTTTCCCTTTAATTATTTTCTTATTTTTTAATCTCAAAAATAGGTTTATACTATTATTTTTCATCTTTTAAAACATAATAACACCTTTTCCAAATTTTAAAATAACAACATTTTAAGGTGTAAGATATTCAACTTTCCATAACATAATATAATCACAAATGATTTATAATCTTATTTCTAACTTCACTTAAATTAGAAATTCATATAAATAAATTTTATTTCACTTTACGCTTTATAAAACTATAAGTTCTAACATTCATTCTAACCATAACATAATATGCATTATCATCCATAATATCACACAAAATATATTTATCATGCATCAATGCAAATGAATCTATAAATTTCACAAATATTCACAATTTACTAAAACACCTTTTCAAGCAATGCTTAGTTTTTTAAGAAATGCATTTTCTAATTTTAACTACTTTGTTTTATATATCGAAGTGTCTTAGGATACCTCCTTTCCAAAATATAACTTATTTACTTCCATAAAATATTATTTTATTTTCAAAACACTTTTCTAAACTATGTTTTATCTTTTTAGGTGATACTTAACCTCATATCAGATCACTTTCATTTTATTTTAAAATTTTCATATGATGTTTTCCTACAAATAAAACATATATAGTTTATAATACTTCTTAAAATATTATCTATCTTTAAGATACTTCTTTCAAAATTATCACATATGTATATATATACATTTTTCCAAAACATTTTTTTCTTTATATTATAATTCTTTCACAATTATTTATAATATTTTAAATATTATAACTCATAGTACCGTGATCGATTGTCTCATTCTAGTGTTTAAGAATCTCTATTGATAACGTTGATTAAGCGCATCGACCAGAATCCTTAAAGCACTCAATGGGCAATTTAATACAAAATTATTTTCTATAAGATCTGCATATATCTTTTAATACTGCTTATTCAAAATATTTGCTTGTCTATAACAAATATAATCAAGTTTTATCTATATGCATATCTAATATCAAAAGATTTTAATTCAAATAGATGCTTGCTTTTATTTAAATTCTTTCAATCAATCTTAATGTTATCATAAAAAGAATAATTTACTGAAAACAATTCCATAGCACACACATTTATTAATATATACCTCAAGCAAATATCAAATTTTTAATTCATTTTAACATTTAATTAATCATATATACGAATTAACATTTTATTTTATATAAATTTATATTTTCAATATTTCTTGCGCTATTACACTACTGAAGACACCGCAAGTTTTTATTGTTATTTTCGAGTAGGTTCTCACTCTCAATAGTGATTCCAACTCAATATTAATTTTGCACAATCACTTATAATTTTAAAAAACAACCAGCATCCATCAACCAATCAACTTTTATTATATCTTATTTTATTTATTATGTATATTTTCTAATTCCAAATTTAATCAAATACATATTATTTATCATTCTATAATTTATAACTATTAATTGCTTAGACATTTTTATTATTTACCGGCAATTCTATGTTGTAGAAACCATTGGCTTTTATTAATAATTGGGTTCATCCAGATTCAAATGGAATTATAAATTCTTTGAGTGATAATGTTTTATTCGATCTCATAATTTTAAACTAATCATAAACAAAAACAAACATTAATGCAAACAACATACATTTCAATTAAATAAATAAACAACCACCTTCAGTGAAAAGCTATCTTCTAGCTTCTGCTGCGCAACTCTGATAACTAACAGATCAGGATACAACAATTCAATTCTAAGCCATCTAAGGTCTCATTTATAATATCCACTAAATTCCACTCTTTGCAGAAGTTAGTTCCAACTTTAAAATCGTTTTCATAACAATAATTTAGAAATTCAATTTTTTTACAAATATGTCCCGATGATTATTCCCAATAATCATTTATATTTATATCCTAAATAGGAATATAAATTCTAATTCTACCCTACACATCCAAGGGATGGGACTTTAAGTCTCACTGGGTTTAGATCTCAACATGAGGAGTTAACGAGAGCCAAGCCATATTACTGAAGCAATGATTCAATTTGATTTAACCAAGAAACCAGTGTTTGTCCAGTCCAATCAATGGCTAAACATAACCAGGTAGTAGATAGTCATCATAACAGAACAACATGCAACGAGACTACACGAACAACATTGAAACAAGGCCATGAAAGCGTTCCACACCTCAAACTCCAGAGGTCCAAGTCCTTGGATCGCTAGCAATCCATGCTCTATGAATCACTAGCGACCCATGCAATGAAATGGCCCACGGATAGAAACAAGGGAGAAGGAGCCTCGAAAATAGAGATGGAAAAAATGCCAAGTGAATGGATTGCTAGAGATCCATACACGATGAATCGCTAGCGATCAGTATAATGCCATGATGCTTGTGACCTTGCGTAATGGAGTATGGAATGAAAGCAGCTAAGTGGTCAGCTCGCGAGCGAGCCAAGTCTATGGGTCGCTAGTGATCCATAGACCATGGATCGCTAACGATCCATGGTTTTGGCTCGGATCGCGAGCTAAACTCCTCTGGGTCATTATGTATCCATTTGCAAATGATTGATAGGTGTGTTTGGTCTAGAGGCCCTCCAATCTCTATAAATACCGACCTGTCTGCAACATAAACTGGATCTTCTCTGGACCGATTGCTAAAGCTCTGCTGGAAACATTCTTCACTCTCTACCTCCCTCACAAAAAGCTCCAAAGGGATTCACTGTGATTCTCTAAGGGATTCCAACTTTGGGGATTCAATCTGGCTAAGGATAATCAAAAGCCTTGTGAACAACACTAATTGTAATAGCAATCAGTCTATAATAAAACTATAAAGTAGACGTAGGCTTCATTAACAGCCGAATCACTATAAAAATTCCTTGTCTTCTTTCTTTTACTGTCTTTTTCTATACCTGTTATCTTTGTTATTGCTCTGTCAGAATAGGGCTGGTGCTTTCTTACTTAAACCAGGGTGTTGATCAATGTTTTGGGTTAACATTTTGGTGCTTTCACTGAGAACCTTGAACGAGATTTGAAGAACTAAAGTTTGCATCTAAGATTTAGAGAAAATGAGTAGGCTTAATACTAGATCCAGAGCTGTAGCAAGTCAATCGGAGCATGGGGCAGCCAGGAAGTGTCCTCAGATTCTCATCAACCCAATTATGTGATTAGAGAGGAGATGGAAAATATGATGAAAGAAATGCAGGATGGAATCTTAGCTAGACAACGGGAGATGATGAAGGACTTCTTCCAGAGGATGGAGTAGCAAGGGATGGCTAGATCTACAAGGAATAGGACTCAAACTACAAGGAATAATGTAGGAGCTTCCAGAATTGGATTGGAGCGAGATGGAATCTTGCCCCCACACCCAAAGCAACCTATACTTTGGGGAAGTGCTGGAATCAACATGGGAATCAATCCCAATGCTGGAGTAACCGTTGAAACACCAGGGACTGGTGGTACATGAGCTAATCCAAAAACTAGGGTGCAACCGATAGAAGAATATGTACCAGAACCTCCTCGAAGGAATGGAGGATTGAATGAAGCTAGAGTTGTGAATCATAACATAGGCATACGGCTGGAAGAGTTCATCTTGGGATACCCCCAATGGGACAGGGGGCAAAGCATTGCTTTAGGATGGAGACCTTCATTGGGTGGTGGGAACAGAATTGCTTAATTGGTACAAAGATTCATTAGAGGAGGACCCCTAGATCAGGGATTGGAAGATGTGAACATGAATCCATTTACTGCTAACATCCGGAATGCAAGAAATCCTCTAGATTTCAAGCTTCCAACGCTGGAAATGTACGACGGGAAGACAGATCCGACGATTCATATAATGAGATACATCCAACATATGGTGGTGTTGGGTGCTTCTAAGGAGGTAATGGGGCGGTGCTTCCCCCTATACTTAACGGATTTGGCTGTAATGTGGTTCAGACAATTAGAAAATGGGTCCATAAGCACATCGACCGACTTGGAGAGCAAGTTCTTAAGACAATTCAGAGTTCATGTCTCACAACCAAGGAATGTACTTACGCTCTCAAACGTAAAACAAAGGTGTGGAGAGACTTTAAGAAGTTAGTTAACAAGATTTAATGCGGCGGCAGCTACAGTGGATAAGCCGGATCCATCATTTGTCCAAATGGCAGCGGTATCTGGGGTCGCAAGTAAGACTGGTTTCAAAGCTGCATTGAAAAGGGATCCACCGATGATCTTGCAGAATTCTACTATGAAGCTGAGAGATATTTACATCAGAAAGACGCTGAAGTTGAGGATGTGGATGCTGGAATAAATGCTGTAGAGGACAGGGGACCATCCAGAGCTAGGATTGGAAAAGACAAAGGGAAAAGGAAAACCGATGAAAACTTCGGGGAGTCGAAACGACAAAAGAAGGAGTCGAGATTCTGTTCATACACTGACTTGACTGAAACCCCGAAGAGGATATACTCAGATACTAGGGCAGAACCTCTACCGGAGGCCACCTAGGAGGGAGGCCACTGATCGAGAGAGAAGATCTGGAAAGTTTTGCATCTTCCATGAGCTGAATGGGCATGAAACGAACGAGTGTCGACACCTATAGAAGAAATGGTTCGGAACAACCAGTTGCCACAGTACGTGAGGAACAAAACTGCTGTAGGATTACAAGAACAACCACCATCCATGGCAAATGCATCAAGAAACGCCTAGGGATTCAAGCCACGACAAATTATCCCATGATCGGGGTAGATGGGAATTGGATCCGGCTCCCATGCTTTGCTTTTTCGTTTGTTTTTCCATACTTTTCTTTTGGTATTTAGATAATAATAAATTAATAACCTTAGGCCGCTTACACGTGTATGTGATCCTGAATGGTCCCTAGACACGCTCTGAGTCAGATGCCTAAGACGACCATTTAGGACAATAATAACCTCGAATCGCTTACATGTGTACGAGACCCAGATTGGTCTCTAGGCGCGCTCTAAGTCGGATCCTCGAGGTGAAGATTTAGGATTCCTGCTTGTTTTGGTTCCTGCTTATTTGATTGTTGCTCGTTTATTTTGATTTGAACATCTTAATTTTGAAAAATCCACGTTGATATGATGACTAATATTGATCACCTTAGAGTCCCACCATGAGGTCGGAGTGCAAGGTGCAAGTCCCCTTGCTAGAGAGCGAGTGGATGGACTTGTACGATATTGATCGCCTTAGAGTCCCGATCGGAGAGTCGGACCGGAGTGCAAGAAGTAAGTCCCCTCACCGGAAAGTGAGCGGATGGGCTTACTTAATCCCCCTTAACTTAACAAGCAAATGATCCGGAGAGATCACACATTAAACTTAAACAACCAGGAGAGGCCAAGCCTTAAAACATATTTGATTTAATAAAAGGGTTTGAATGCCTTATAAATAGAATAAAACTGATGAATCCTAGAAGAACACAAGATGTTTTGATATATGGTGTGATTTTGATATATGATGTGATTCTGATATATGATGTGATTTTGATATATAATTTGATTTTGATATATGATGTGACAACTCTAAATGAGAAGCAAAAATTGATAGTGATATAAATCCCGAATGAACACGGGGCGATTATAGATGTATAATGTAATTAGAGACACGTGATGTAATAATTTCGAATGAAATCGGAATGATTGTGATGTATAGATTACACTTAGAAAAAGTCTAGAGTATTAGGCTGTAACAGGTTTGGAATGACTCGTGATTGGCAGGAGAATCCGAAGGAACTATACGATTCACCAAGCCTAAAGCAATTGGGAAGCTTATTTATCGAAGACTGGAAACAGGAGCTTGTTCTTAACAAAGCACACCTTTCATTCAAAAGGCATACTTTGGGAGCAAATGTTATCCAGATTTTTAACCCAGCAGGACCCACTAGAAAACAGAGCAATTCCATGATATCAAAATGGCTTAGAACTTAACCAGAAAGGCTAAAAGGAGGAGTTAACGAGAGCCAAGCCATAATACTGAAGCAACGATTCAATTTGGCTAAACCAAGAAACCAGTCTTTGTCCAGTCCAATCAACGGCTAAGCATAATTAGCTAGTAGATAGTCATCAGAATGCAACAACATGCAACAAGACTACACGAACAACATTGAAACAAGGCCATGAAAGCATTCCACACCTCAAGCTCCAAAAATGGTCCACGTTCTTAGATCGCTAGCGATCTATGCTCTATGGTTGCTAGCGACCCATGCAATGAAATGTCCTACAGATAGAAACAAGGGACAAGGAGCCTTGAAGACAGAGATGGAAAAAATGACAAGTGAATGGATCGCAAGCGATCCATACACGATGGATTACTAGCGATCCATATAATGCCATGATGCTTGCCACCTTGCGTAATGGAGTATGGAATGAAAGCAGCTAAGTGGTTAGCTCGCGAGCAAGCCAAGACTATGGGTCGCTAGCGATCCATAGACCATGGATCGCTAGCGATCCATGGTTTTGGCTCGGATCACGAGCTAAACTCCTCTGGGTCGTTATGTATCCATCTGCAACTGATTGATAGGCATGTTTGGTCCAGAGGCCCTCCAATCTTTATAAATACCGACCTGCCTGCAACATAAACTGGATCTTCTCCGGACCGGCTGCTGAAGCTCTGCTGAAAACATTCTTCACTCTCTACCTCCCTCACAATAATCTCCAAAGGGGTTCACTGTGATTCTCGAGGGGATTCCAACTTTGGAGATTCAATCTGGCTAAGGATAATCAAAAGCCTTGTGACAAAACACTAATTGTAAGAGCAATCAGTCTATAAGTGGACGTAGGCTTTGTTAACAGCCGAACCACTTTAAAAATTCCTTGTCTTCTTTCTTTTACTGTCTTTTACTGTACCTGTTATCTGTGTTATTGTTCTGTCAGAATAGGGCTGGTGCTTTCTTACTCGAACTAGGGTGTTGATCCATTTTTTGGAGTTTATAGCTCTGATACCAAGCTGTAATGACCCAACCGAATATGACTAAAACCAATTAACCATAATAAGGCACATCAAACCGAATCACCATTTATAAATCCATATCAAGTCTCAAATGGACAATTATTAAAATATGGTGATAACAATTCAAAATTTCTTCAGAGCCAAAAGATACTAAATATCCATCCCAAAATCTCTAAAGAACCATCATTGCTAATGAAATATTAATGGCAGCCAACTATCAGTTTAAAAATAGCGACACAGAGCCTAAAAACCAAATAGATTGAAATTGGTTTAAAATCCAAATGGACCTTGCAACATAATGTAATGGTCAAACAGAATAGACTGATATCAGTCTAAAAACCAAAAAGACAACTATGCAAAATTACATAACAAAATAAAATAGGTAAATATTGTCTAACTGTACACCAAATAAATTGATAAGTCTGCATATAACACCTATCCAAGGGATGAAAGGGCAGCTGTGTCACACCATAACAAACCTAATGCCAATAAGACAGGTCTGCCTACCCAAATCTAAGAAAGGCATCGGCTCTCAAGTCAATGGAAAATGAGTCATCTTCTCTCGAGAATCTATCGGCCTGAAATTTGAACACCCAGAGATAATACAACTCTAAGTGTAACTCACTTCACTTTAGTAATCACTAGAACCTAACTAACTATCCCATATAGAAAGTCAAATTCTAGATTTACTAAAAGCTAGTAAATTCCACTCAAACTCTATTTAATAAGTTATAATAATGAACGAAAGAATTGTAAGGAAAGTGTCATACTAATCCAACAATTCAATCATTTATTAAAAAAATTAGTTCAATGAAAAGCACGAAATTCAAATAGAAATCTCATTAAAATTCTAATTCAAAATATAAGAAAAGAAAAGAGTTTAAAAATAGATTTATTTTACATTTAGGAGTTTATTTAAAAAAGAATTTTAGAATAGAATTTTTTTGTAAACCAAAGGATTTCCTTAATAAAATAATTAAAACTCTACTTATAATTCATGTATATATAAATATATAAAATTTCTCAAAATAGAACTTCACGAATTCATGATATAACATAGTATTCAAATTCAATCCATAAAAAGGAGTTTTCATTTTCATGTTCATTTTCAAATATACTTTAAGTATATGTAGAACTATAGTTTTAAAGAGGATTTAAAACATCAAATAATCATCATCAAAATCCCTCAAATTTTCCATGAATGTAAACACATATTTTAGGCAAAATACATTCAAAGCGAGGAATAGTTAAATGCAAGAAGAACACAAAGAATCAAATGATCCAAACACAACTTAATACCAAGAACTCAAAAACTGATATCCAGAATTTGCAAAACTGATACCCAATTTCTGTAGTGTAACTGATACCCAGAATTGCAAAATTGATACCTAGAATTGCAAAAATGATACCCAGAATTTGCAAAACTGATACACAATTCCTACACTATTCATATTAACTTAAGATGCATATGTAAAGCTAACATATTAATTTAAGATGCATATGCAACATTCAATTCATCCACAATGCAACCTTATATGTCATTCCTAAGAGGGTTTGCTATATGTATTTTATAAAATTTAAAACATTGATTTATTATTAACTCTAATCTCATTTATTTTAGTTTATATTTAGTGCAACAATCATAGCAACCAAACAGCAAACTATTCAATTTTACTAATCATCAAGATACAGATGTGTGAGAATATTATCTCACTCCATAATCAAACAAGGTATGTCAAGGGAATATGATCACTTTTAGATATAGATGTGTGAGTTAATAATATTAACTCACCTTAACCAATTACTTGTTGAAATTTCCATTTGCAACCACATGCACTCCAAAATTTCTTCGACGATGAGAGCAACAACCCAAAACGATGCCCATATACCATGCTTCGCTCATATCCTCTCACAATTTCCAATGTCCACACCTACTATCGCTAGCATGGCCAGTGACATAGCTAGAAACCACCATACCACTCATATATGTCACCACCAAACTCCACGCGCAAACCAACAACCACCAGCCTCAATCGCATCGTCCTTCACTGGATTCCAAGCCCAGTGTTGAGATCCTTGATGTTGTGAATCTTTGGGAAGTGTCGGATTCCGGAAGGTAGGGCTAAAGATTCGAACGAGCTTCTACTTCTATCTCCGTGAGCCAGTGTATTGATAGTCCCATTCTAGGGGTTTCTCCTTGGCATCGCAATCTTCGAGCTATGGCATATTCGAGCAAGTTGGCACTAACTGATCTGATTGGTCCATAAGCAAGTTATCAATCCTTTTTATCATCACTAGACTTCGGGCAACGGCAAATTTATGCAGGTTGAAGCTGAATTATTAACCTGGTTCCTTTTTTGGATTTGAGAACCTTTTTACTGTCGTCGATCTCCAAGTAGCAATGAATTCTTGAGATTAGGCACTTCCTCTCCTTGTCATCGCCTATCTTTGGGCAATGACAGATTCCTGGAAGTTAAAAATTTTCCTTTCTAACACTTCTTATCTTCGGGTAATGCCAGATTCACGAGGTAGGGAAGTTGGTTCATTCTCGACATCGCCTGTCTTTGGCCAATGCTGAATTCCTGAACGTTAAGACTTTAATTTCCCTTGGTGGTAGTCTGTTGCCTGAATGCTCTGCTTTGCAAAACAGAACTGTTATTTAATCAACTTCATGACTATTAGGGTTTAGACTTGGCGAAGTTTCCTTTGACCAAGTATTTGTGCACCTATTCCTATTCATGGGGCTAGCTATTTCGAACGCCTATATTTAGGCATTTGTGAGAGGTGGAGAGGTGTGGGGCAAATGATTCAACTGTCCCTAGTCTTGCACTCAATCCTACTTTGAGATTGAGGAAGTCCGGTGATTTAACTCTTGACTTTTCATGTTTTTCTCGCTTTTCCTTTGTCGTGCATGCCTTGCTTAACATCAAGCATCATCACGGAAGTCATGTTCATGTGTCAGTACGTATCTTCGAGAACTGGTCATTTAGCAGCTTGGTTCCAAGCAACATTTTATTGAGGCTACCTATCTCTGGGCTGCATCAAAACTCTTTTTATGTCGAATACCGTAAATTCAGTTATGCACCACTTTACTAGTACACGAGCGATTTGATCCTAAGGATTTTCCTTCGACCCTGCCTTATCTATGGACAATAGTTGATTCCTATGATGAAGGGCTGAACCATTAGATTAGCCGATGAATGGTTATGTCTTCCTATTGTTGCATATATTCAGGCAATTGTAGTGTTCTAAAGACAAGGGTAGAAACTCAGTTGAGTACTAACTTCTATCTCTAGAAGCTAGTGCATCAATGGTTTATTGATGTGAGCGTTTCATGTCAGCCCCATGGTTTGAAGTTTTCCTGGCATTGCCGGGTACTTAGAAAATAGAAAGTTTCCTGATGTTTCCGGGGCAATACCGGCACTTAGTAAATAGACTTAGTGTTGTTGGGGCAACGCCGATAGCTTAGAAAATAGAAAATATCCCAGCGTTGTTGGGGCAACATCGGTAACTTAGAAAATAGAAAATCTCCTAGTGTTGTTGGGGAAAAATTGGTACTTAGGAAATAGGGGAGTTTCTCGGCACTGCTAAGGGAACACCGATACTTATGAGGTTGGGATCGATTTTCCCCATCGATTTGGTGGTTTTGGGCCTTCTCGACGTTGTCGGAGCAGCGTCGGTTTTCAAAAGGCAGGGATCAATTTACCTACCGACTTGGTTGTATTGTATTCCAATTGGGTACTAGTTTCAGTCTTCAAAAACTAGCACTTTAATAATTGGATAATAGGAGTCTTTCCGTAGTGCTGCCGGTCTCCAAGTAGCGTTAAAGTCCTGCAAGTTGGGATCAAATCGTTCGTCCGATCCTGTATTATTGGGTAGATTCCTTTTAATCTAACGTGGCTACTTTCTTGACATTGCCTAACTCTGAGCTACGCCACATTCCGAAAGAATGAGAGTCTCAGGCATTTCCATTACTTAGCTTTGTTTATAATTGTCAAGCGTTCCTCTTAGTGATGCAGGGTCGTTGTTTAACCAATTCCATGGTTACTCTTATTCGTATAGGGTCGAATTTCCTCCAATCGACTTTTTTCACAATCTGACTTCCATTTCCAGAACCCATTGTTCGCAGGTGCCACACTTTGGGCCCTTATAGAAAATTAGACACTATGGAGTGAGTCGTTACATTACCCCCGATACGATTACACTCTTCCCATCCTGATCATGGACCAGTAGAGTTCGGTAGTGCTTGTCTTGAATCTGTGACAATTATCCTTACTTGTTCCGAGCCATATGCATTCTGTTGGGCCAATAACGTTATTGCAGATATCTACCTTATTCATCGGTTTCAATCTTCAAGAATTGACGGTTTAGTTGCTCGATTCTAAGTGTTCTCTCCTTGTTGTTATCTATCTTCGTACAATAGTTGGTTTCCACGAGCAAGAGTCATAGTACTTGATCGATCTTTGCATGGCTGATTATTCCAAGAGCTGCTAACGTCCAAGCTGTGGAAAATCTATGATAGTAGGGGTTATCCTTTCTGACATCTCTAGTCTCCGAGCTGCATCAGAATCCTGGAAGACGCCTCCAGACATTTCCAGTCTTCGGACTATGCTGGATTCTTGCAAGTTAGAGTTTGAGAACTCAGTCGAGCACCTGCTTCTATCTTCGAAAATTGGTGTGTTGATGATTAGATTCTGGAAATGCCTTCCGCCATTGCCTATCTCTAGGCGATGGGAAGTTCTTCCTGGTATTGCCTATCTCTTGGTGATAGTAAGTTCTTCATGCTATCGCCTATCTTTGGGTGATAGTAAGTTCTAAGGAGTATAATTCTCTGGCCGATATGACCATCTAGAGTTCCCAATGTCGTCGGGGCAACATCTGCCTACGTAGCTGGACCAATTTTCCTTCCAGTTTCATGGTTATTCAACGTACTAGATCGCTTAGCTCTATTGTAATGGCCAAAATTTTCCGTTCGACGTAATAGAACTATGGTGTGATTTGATTTATTCGACCAAGTGTTAGTGTGTGCCCCTACTCCAGAGAGTTGGTTATTTCGAATGCTTGATCTAAACACTTGGTATAAGACCGGTTACTCTAGGCGACTCTCCAGTTGCCCCCAATCTATGTTGTATGATAGCTCCTGTCTTTGGGAACTTATGGTTTGAATGCCCAATTTCAAGCATTTTTTGCTTCGATCATCTTCGAGTTTCTCCAAGTGTGGTATTAAGGTTCTGTTCGCGTGTCAGTGTCTATCTTCGAAAACCCGCAAATAGCTCAATCCCTTAGGTTATCCTATGATGTTGAGTTTTGGCAGGTACGTGTTGATTCCCCAATCAGCTTGATGATTTGAGATTTACTAGCATTGTCAAGGCGACGCCATTACTTGAAGGATAGAGATCGAGTTTAACCATCGATCATGTTATTTGGAACCTTCATGGCACTGGCGGCACCAGTCTCTTGGAAAGCGGAGATTGATTCCTACCAATCCTGCAATAAATAAATTTCCCAACTTTTCCAAGGCGACGCTGGTACTTAGGAAGTTCGGGTAAGCCATCGTATTACTGGGTAGTGTTGACAACTTAGAGACAGAGGGGTTTCCCAGCGCTGTCGGGGCAATGCTTGTACCTAGGGAGTTGGAATCTATTCTTCTGTTGATCTGACTATTCTAGAGTCAATACCTCTTGTCCGGAGAGTAAGAAGCATTTCCTTTGTTATGTGTGGTGCTTGTGTATTGCTTACAAGAACACAGTTCCATCGGTTCAAGGAGCGGTACGTAGCTTATAGAATAGCGTATTAGGGTATTGCGTACTTGAACGTGGTTCCACAGGTTCAAGCAGCTTCTTGTGGCTTACGGTGTGGCACACAGGAGGAATGCTAACTTGGACACGGTTCCATTAGCCTAAGAAGCAACGTGCGGCTTATTGCGATGCGCGCAAGGAGATATTGCATACTTGAACGTAGTTCTATCGGTTAAACCAGCGAAGGAGTAGAGCATACTTGAATGTGGTTCCACCGGTTCAAGCAGCGAACGAATGGAGCGTACTTGAACGAAGTTCCATCAGTTTAAGCAGCGAAGGAATAAAGCGTACTTGAACGTAGTTCCATCGGTTCAAGCAGCAGATGAATGGATGCTTACTTGGACATGGTTTCATTGGTCCAAGAAGTGAATAAGTGAAGCGTGCTTGAACGCGATTCCACCAATTCAAGCAACAAATGAATGGATGCTTACTTGGTTGTAGTTCTATTGGTCAAAGAAGCGAAGGAGTGGAGCTTACTTGAACATGATCTCACCGGTTCAAGCAGCAGATGAATGGAGCGTACTTAAACATAGTTCCATCGATTCAAGCAACGAAGAAGTGGAGTGTACTTGAACACAGTTCCATCGGTTCAAGCAGTGTGGTGTAGTTTATGGGTGAGCACAAGGGAGATTTCTTGTAAGAGTGCGGTTCCATTGGCTCCAGAAGCGAAGTGCGGCTTATGGGAGGCGCATGAGGAGTTTTGCTTGCAAGAGCGCGGTTTTATCGGCTCAAGAAGCGATGTGCAGCTTATGGATGCGCACGGGAGTTTGTGCTTGCAAGGACGCGGTTCCATCAGTCTAGGAAGCGCTGTGCAGCTTATGGATGCGTACGAGAAGATTTGCTTGCATGAGCCTAGTTCCATCAACTCAAGAAGCAATGTGCAGCTTATGGATGTGCACGGGAGTTTTTGCTTGCAAGGACGCAATTCCATCAGTCTAAGAAGCGTTGTGTGGCTTATGGATGCGCACGGAAAGATTTACTTGCAAGAGCGCGGTTCCATCGGCTCAAGAAGCGATGTACGGCTTATGGATGTGCACAGGAGTTTGTGCTTGCAAGGACGCAGTTCCATCGGTCCAGGAAGCGATGTGCGGCTTGTGGATGCGCACGAAAGTTTGTGCTTGCATGGATATGGTTCCATCAATCCAAGAAGCAATATGCGGCTTATGGATGCGCACGAGAAGATTTGCTTGCAAGAGCGCGGTTCAATCGGCTCAAGAAGCAATGTGTGGCTTATGGGTGTGCATGGGAGTTTGTGCTTGCAAGGATGCGGTTCCTTCGGTCCAGGAAGCGATATGCAGCTTATGGATACGCATGGGAGTTTGTGCTTGCAAGGATGCAGTTCCATGGGTCCAGGAAGCGATGTGTGGCTTATGGATGCGCACGGGAAGATTTTCTTGCAAGAGCATTGTTCGATCAGCTCTAAAAGCCCTTTAGTGATTCTTTAGGTCCTTTTGACAGGCTAGATAGAGACATCATGTCCTAGGGATGTGTAGAATGGATTTTGAACTGCTCTGAAAACCACTTTGCCAGTTCGTCAAAAGTGGAAATAGATTTTGGTGGAAGTTTCTTAAACTATATCGAAGCGACTCCTTCCAAGAAAATATTATAGTCTAAGATCTGTTGTTCCATTGTATGATGGCATATTCAACATGGTGAACTTCCAAGGGTACTCTTCTCTTAGAACATTTTCAGTGAATGGAAATTCAGCTTGGTGCAAAACCCTACTCCTCCTTCTTCCCGCCCCTACTTTCCTTCATTAACCGTTTGACCATGTCAGCAATGTAATCTTCGCTGGCATCGTAATTTAAAGGTCAACTGTCAGGGGCTATGCCTAGTGTTTGACTCCACAAACCGCTTTGGTTTGCCAACTGAAGCCTAGGTTCTTCATTCTCCAGAAGAGCCCCTCTTACAAAGTTCCATTGAAGCGCAGTCGGCCTTACCGTGGCAGTTTGGGCTTCGTTTCCAGCGTTTTGCTTGTTTACATCAGCATTTAGTTTCAATCTATCACCATCAAGTTGCATGTCACCTTCAGAGTGAGAAACAAGTATTACGCTGTTCACTTGAGGAGTGGGGAGTATTCACTCATCAAGATTTGGGTTAGCACTTGGTTGCCTTCCGGCAAGAGGAGCACTTCCATTGCCCCTATAACAATCCTTCCTTCCCCACCAGCTACCTCTTTCAGTTTTTGTTCGTTATTCCTCCCATTTAAGCTTGAAACAAAGGAATTCTCTTGTTCTATAGCAGCTGTAGTTTTCTTGCTAGGCTCTCGGAGCACTTGATGGCTGCAGTGCTAGCAAAGTATCAATCTTATCCATAAGATCTTTTTGGTTATCAACCGTTTTCTGGTTAAGCTCATTAACCATCTGGTTGAGTTCTCCTCTTTTGGCAACTTCTTGGTGAGAAGAAGAGCCTGGAGCAGAGTTCCATTGTTAGCTTCAGTTTGGTAGGTGTTTGTTTCATCACCACTAATAGTTGCTCCTGTTAATCTCCTGGATGTGGATTTCCTTTTGGGAACCATTGGAGCAGTAAATCTTCAATTTCTTCAAGTAAACTTTGTGGATCTAACTTCTAGATCTATTCAATCCAAAGTGGATGGCTAGATTTTTGCCTGGATTCAGTTTTCTCAGAGAAAGCACCAAAATGTCAACCCGAAGAATGGATCAACACCCAAGAGTATTATATGAAATCACAAGCCATGTTAGGATAGGGCAAAGATAATAGAAAATAGTAATAAAGTAAAGAGATAAGAGAGAGAGAGAGAGACAGAGATTTTTATAGTGGTTCGGCTATTAACTAAGCGTACGTCCACTTAACTTTTCTTATTGATTTGATCTTGTTTGTATGAGATTACAAGGGGTTTGAGAGAGAAAGAATCACAAGTGCTTGGGTTAGACGAGTTCTAATTCCTAGAATTTCCTAGAGGAGCTGCCCTGATGACCGTTGTGAAGAGGAAAAAGTTGAAGAAGAGATGGAATTCCTACATAGTGATAGCAGAATCTAGATTCTTTCTTGGTTGCTCCATGGATTGTATTTATAGAGGTAGCAATCATATTGGATCAGAAGCTCGCTACCAGAGAAGTCCAGGGACTAGTCCAAGATAACACAAAAAATACCAAGACGACCTGAGTTAATAGCTAAACTCGGTACTAAGTTAAGGCCAAGTTTAACCACTAGCCAATCTTTCGCTGAAACTTCTTACCTTATACTCCTATATTAGTTTAGATGTCCATTATGTAATTTGGTAGATTGCTGATGAGTTTTGATTGTCGTTCTTCCATGACTTGGATTATCCTGCAGTTTGGACCGTCACGTCTTCATTTCTCATGATTGGCTCACTAGAACTCTACAAAATTTATTAGACATGCTTAGGAAGACTCGGAGACCACTTGCTAAAAATATGAGGATGCTATGACTTGGCATTTAGACTCGATACCAAGTCAAGGGTGTTGACTCAGGCCGAGTTAACTACTTGGGTTATTTTTGGCTTATACTTTCTTGAGCCTTTCCTCTTGTCCTTCTGAGTATCTCTGCCAAATTTCATGTTATTATGTTTTTGTACCAACGTTCTAACTCCTAATGATTTCTGCTTGGTTAAAAACCTAATTAACACCAAGGCTTATCCTTTTGGAGCTAAATGTCGGGGCCTTTACAGGTTGACCTTCTTTAGTAACATGAGAAGTTTCCACTCTAGCTTTAAGGGTGGTTCCCTAATAAACTCGGCCTTGAGTTCTTCCTTAGTTATCCGCCTCTTGCTGGGGTTTCGATCACTTATCAGGGGATGGCTTTCTTCGTTAATAACAGCAACAACCCTTCTTTCCATACTTTCAAAGGTTTTCTTCATTTCAACTTGGGTTCATCCAAGCGCTTAGTGGTGTTTTCAATAAAAGTAAGCTTCAACGACGGACAACATAGGTATGGATCCTCCAATAGTTGTTTGATTCACCATTTTAGTTGGCGTTTCAAGAATATCTTCTTCGACTACCGAAGATTGAGGATTATTTTATTGAGATGATTTGGCTTTCATACTCAAGTAAAAGGTCAATAGAAATCAGGTAATAAGAAGCAATATGCTAGATCAAAGGTTTGGGCCCTCCTTCTAGCACCAAAAATGTTAGCATGATTTTCAATCACAAACTAAATCCGCAGATTCCAAAAACAAATTTCGAAAGCAGTAATATGTAAACAAAGTTCGACAAAATGCAAGATGCCTAATCCGAAGGAAATAAAAAATAATAAGATACTGAAAGTAATAATTCTAAGAATTTATAGTGGTTTTGGAGATTGACTCTATGTCCATTATGGTTAAGTCTTTGTTACTTTGTCAAATAAGCTATAAGTAGCTTTACTAGATCTAATTTTCCATGTCTTCCATTAATAATTCTAAGGAAAAAAATTGGGTTTGGAATGGTTTCAATGATTGCTAATGAGTATGATTGTATGCAGTTAGGCTTTCAAAGTTCCAATCCCCTTCCTGTAGGTAGGTGCGTTGTATTTATAGGCGACTTGATGCTCTGCCATTGGTATAGAGCTGTGCATTTTTGCAGTTTAAGCCTTGCTAAAACCCCAAAAAATCTTTGCTATAGTATATAGTGCTCTTCAACTGCTATGCTTTTTGAATTAGCGCTATTAAACAGTAAATCTGTAATAATTCCTACTTGCTACACCTACTAAATCAAGGCTTTTGAGGACCTGCTTTAGCAACATTAATATAAAAAGATTGATTTGACTAGATCTCTTTTAAACCAAATCAACAAAGTTAGGTTAAAGACCTAATTTTAAGGCATAAATGCTCAATTTAAGTTAGAAATCTATCGTAGTCACCAAAATTAGTCTGCATTAATCATGATATTCTTTGGTTTAAACAATATTTTTTGGTCCTACGCAAATGATTTATGAATTAGAATAAATTAACTTTAAATGTTTGGTTTTATATCTAATGAAGCTTTTGCACCTCCGCTATTTTTCGCTATATCCCCAGTATAAGTTTTTGCACCTCCACCGATATAGAACTGCTAAGCATTTTATCTACACAGGTGTAGAGCTTGTCTCTTGGATTGCTGACTTGGTCTACTTATAAGACTAGGATTTTGACATGTGTCGTCATCTGGATGATTGTAGATTAACGCGGATCATTGACATGGCATTTCTATATATAGCTTTGGGTATTGTAAAATGTATGTATTTTCAAAAAGCTTTAGGCTATCTGAGTAGTTGATGTAGATGAAGGCTATCTTAGTCGTTGATCTTGAAATCCTATTATAGCATATTAATCCTTGAGTAGAGACATCTTTGAACCCATATGTTGAGTTAGACAGTCTTGGCATGTATACTTGGTTTGCTTGATAGAAGCCACTTCTTTATGTAATAATCGCGGAAAGGCCTTGGTATATAATTTGATGATAATTTATAGCCTCAGAACTATGGTGCGCTTGGATGCTTTAGTCTTTCGATTGGAGGCCCGCCTTGAGGTCTATGATTTTGGTTAGATGCTAACTTTGTAGTATATACCTTCGATTAGAGCCTGTCTAGAGGCTTGTGCCTTCGGCTTTGAGGTTAGCTTATTAACCATTGCTTTTGGGGTAGTTGGACTTAAGTTGCATTACTATGCTCTAGGTGGTTATCCTCCAGACATTATCTTAGTAATTTAGTTTTTATGAGAAACTATATAAATAATAGAGTTTTTGAGATTAAGCTGCAGAGCTGGAACCCTCAGTATTCATAATTAGTAATTGAGTATGACTGAGTAAAAATTATGGTATAACACAGCTAAATAAATAAATCTAAATTAATTTTTTTGAACGAGCCACCAGCAAAAATGATAACAACAACAACAATTATATTGAATCTAATCGGATTTACTTTTGAATTTTTCAAAATTTTAAAATATGTTTGATTATTTAAATAAAATAAAAAATGTTTTTTACGGGAAACCATATATTGAATTGTTTTATAAAAAAATTCTTATAGAAACTAATATATATACATATATATTTAATAGACCATTTATATTTATATGCACACACATATATCAATATCTAGATTTGAAAATAAATAAATAAAAATTGAACTGATATATATATATTAAAATGGTCTTTTCATTAGTTAATTATGAAAAATTAATTTTGTTTTTTTAATATTTAGTCATGGTCAAAATATGTATAGGGGATTGCATGCATACATACGAATATAATTTATGTTTAAGTATATATTTAAATGAAGAAGTTACCTCCTTATTGCAATCCGGTCGATTGTCGAACACATTGTTGTTGGTTATATCCTCCATCTCACTAGCTATGGGTTATAAGGCCATCTCCATAGCTTCACCAATGTCTACTGGAGGTTAGGGTTAGGTTGGTTAAATATAGAGATAATGCGAAGGGGGTACCTATTTAAAGTCAAACAGATATCAAATATCCATCCATTTTCTCTCACAACCTATGAGACTAGGTCCCCTTTGCCCATCTATGATATGGTCAGCCCTATATTTGACCTTTGCTCGGTTAAAATGCCTAACTGACTTGGTTTGAATCAACTATTTATTTATTCTACTTAAGCTATTTCTTTAATTATATTAGTGTATAACTTTTATACATTGTTTTAGTTGATTTTCAACTTCAAATAAATAATTAGAATACCATAAAAATTTAATACAACATTTGTATTAAATTTATTGCTAATTTATAACATTTATAAATTAATTTTACGTCAGTTGAACTCAAAAATAACTAGCGACTCGGTTGTGTTGACTCTCTAGTGTAAATTCGTTCCTAAGTTACTATTTGAAGAATTTAAATATCAAAGTTGTATAAACTTTGTTGAATTATAGTATCGAGCATAAGTTCAATGCTTACATATCATTTAGGCAAAATTCAATATCTAATCTATAATAAGCTCACCCAGTAATGACATTTTCTACATGTATTTTTTTCCATCGTCAAAGTATCACTTAGATATCTAGAGTTTGGTCTAAGTTCAAAAACTCTACTAATATCTATATTTTATTACATAAATTACTTTGAAGTCCTTGGTTCAATCCATAGCATTTATCGATTAACCGATTTACTCTTACCAGAGATTTTGACTTTTAAGTTGGCTACAATTTATGGTGATGCTAGCATTCTACATCAAAGGAGACGAATCCTCTTTTAGGAAGTGTTTCACTCCAAGTGGTTCAACTATACCTAACCATGGTCTTAACATGATCGCGATGCCATGTGATTGACCATAATCAAAGTACAATCTAGTACTCAAGATCGATAGTATCCTCAAGTCTGAAAACTACTATACGTTGTAACATGAGATCATCTATTTTGACTTAGTTGTACTAGACTATAGAAAATTCCCATCAAGTCATGTTATGATTGTTTTAAACAAGCACACGTGCGTAACCTCTTAGTGTCCCCAAAGGTCATGAGTACATAATTGTCCACCGTATCAAGAGTGTTACATACATTAGTATTAAACGAAGTATTAATATCCTTTCCTCGATGCACCTTTGATATAGTTAGGGGTATGCTCTATGGGTAATTATGTTAACTATTTGTAACACCCCTAATTTTTGTTTAACATTATTCAGGACATTTAATTGGATAAATTAAATTGAATAATGTGGTTGATTAAGGAGTTGAGATTTAATTGTCAATTAACTTGGTTGCGGCTAAACTAATGAATGTATAAGTATGGTTTATAATTTATAAGTTAGGAAAATAAGAGGATGGCAATATGGGAATAGCCATACCCATATACCCTTAAACCCTCCCTTATTCTCACCTACCATTTCATAAATCAAAATACACATAAAAGAGAAGTTATAGCCGGCCATTAAAACAACTTAGGAGATCAATAAACTTGGTAGATCCAAGAGAGAAGGCTAGAAGATTAAAGCTAGGACAAATCTCAAACTCCAACAACTTAATCAAGGTGAATAATAGTGTAAATCATCTCATTTTTCCTTGTTTTGGTTCGGTTATGGATAGTAACCAAATGTATTTATTTGTGTTGATCATGTTTGGATCTAATAATCATTGTTTGGATAGAATAATGATTTATGGTGATTTGTTGGAATTTTTATAGAATTAAAATGATGGGTTTTAAAGTAAAAACCTTAGTAAACGACCTCCAAACGGCTTGATTTTTGGATATGTTGTGTAAAACGTAATTTTGGAGATGGTTTTCTAATTTCATAATTTTTGGAGTTAATAGGAATATTTTATGAAATTCCTAAGGTAAAAACGGCATTTATATCGGGTTTTAATTATTAAAAATAATAAAATAATGAATTCTGCCCCCGAAATTTTTATATGATGTAGAAAATGTTATTTCAGATTTTTGGTGAATTTTTGGGGTTTTCAAAAGTGATTTCGATTTATTATGAATTTTTTAAGCTAAAAAGGCTTAATAATTATATTAAAATATCAATATAATTAATTATTTTGAAAAATGATTTTGGAAATAATAAAATATGATCTATAGCGGTTTTTCTGTAAAGAAAGTGTTAAAGTATGTCATTAACCAATAGAAATTTGACAAAGAATAGGAGTTGGTGAAAAGAATATACTTTAATTAGTAAAATAACAATTTTCAAGTTATTTACGACTCTGTCATTTGACCTTGTCGAAAGAACCTTTCGACTTAGTAACCTTTCGACTAAGTAAATTTTCGACTGCATCATTCTACAGCAGTTCTGGACCTTTATGTAGCACTTTTGAAAGAATCTTTCGACTAAGTAACCTTTCGACCGCATCATTCTACAGCAGTTCTGGACCCTTCTGTAGCACTTTTGGAAGAACCTTTCGACTTAGTAACCTTTCGACTGCAACTACTGTCGAAAGGTAGCTTTCAATTAAGTAACCTTTCGACTTATTCGAAAGCTACCTTTCGACAGCCGTTGTAAATGTAGCGGAAGCCCTTTTGTAGCAGTTTTCTCCAGCTCTATTTGCAAACTTCAAATAGGCAAAACCCTCTAACCGTAAGTCCATTTTTCTATCGTGAGTACTTTACGGAAAGGGAAACCGTCATTTTCACAGTGGAATAGGTTAGAGACCTTAATTCTACACCTATAAAAAGTTATAGCTAAAACAAAGTTTTATATTTCCGAAGGAGTTGATTTCTTTGCTTTCAAATATGTTTGCTTGGTTTTCTTTGCCTTCGAAGGGGATACATTCGAAGGGGTTGTAAATTTTTAACCAAGTTTTATAATTTCGAAAGGTGTACTTTCAACTGGTTTCGAAATAAAGCTTCTAAAGTTAAATGTTAATACTTTAATATATTCAAAAGTTTTCCGAAAGGTAGATTTAAAGTATTATAAGGCAGGAGCCTAATGATTTTAAGAGTTTTCGAAGGAGGTTATCCTATGAAGCTGAAAGCTAGGTTTCAAAGGTATCGAAAGGTTTTATGACCAAAACTCTATTTTTAAAGGAAAAACCCATGGCTATATTAAAGGAGTTTTTATAATGGTTTAAGAAGAATCTATCTTTGATAAATTAAACCCACGGGAGTGGTATTGCTATGTTGTTATATTGCTTCTTCTAATATGAATATATTCACTTTATAATGGACCCATAACTGCATTTTCGGGAAAAATGGTAGGAGAACATGTTAGGTTAACCCAGTAGTGAATATAAATTGAATAAACTCCTGAATGAGTAGATTTGCATCCAGGAGGTCATGATGACCAGAATATAGGATACTAAAATATAAAGGAAAGGTATTGGCAGGGGCCAATAGGTTTACAGTAAGCCCATGAAAACTATACGATATTGGTCGGGGCCAATAGGTTAATGGTTAGCCCATGAAAACTATGTATAAAGAGGATGTCGGACAGATAGGTTCATAGTTAGCCCATGAAAACTATGTGTAAATGAAGATGTCAGATAGACAGGTTCATATCATGAAAATTAATGGGTTATTAGTAATCCTAGAAACTATAATTGAGAGAGATAGTCAGAATGAATGGGGATGGGTAATCCAAATTTGATTTCCTTGTTTTTCATATCATCAAAATGTTTTGAAATACAATATTTTTAACCATTGTGGATGCAAAAGCACAGTATATGGTTTTATAAAGGTTTTAGGATACTAGTGAGGGAAAACCCCGTTCTGCTATGCGGCATGGTCTCACTAGATATCTATTTGGTTTGAGATGATAGACTATCATTCATACCAGGTTTTATGTCTGACTCAAAGTTTTTGTTTTCCCCTTAAACTCTTGGGTACTCAATTGATTTTGAGTAGTTTGAGGTTTAGGGTTTTCAGGTACTCTTCTAAGACGAATAAAGCTTCCAAAGGCATGCAGGAGGCATACAGTTATTTAGAGATATCTTTTCCGCTGTGTGTTTTGTTTTTAAAGGCAAATTTATTAGCCTTATTATATACTCTGATCAACCAAGGGGGCATCTTCATATGTCGCTCTTGGTGTATGTGTAATAATTATATTTTGCTTAACGTGGTTATCGTTTTGGATTATGTAATGAACACGAAATGTTTTGAATGGAATGTGGAAATATGTTTTTGAATAATTAAAATTATTTCCATATTCTTATGATTTGTGTATCAATGAACCTAGCACCGCCGTATTTGGTCGCCAAAGATTAATAGCTATGGATGACTGCAGCATCCATAGCCGTTAGTTTTTGGCCTCCAAGTAGGGAGATGTTACAAGTTGGTATCAGAACATAGGTTCATGAAACTTTAAAAGAAAGTTTAACCTAAAAGATTTTCAAACATAATCTAATGAATTTGAAAATATGATCAGAGTTTGGGTTAATGCTATAATAACGTACTTGTATTTGATATATATATATATATATAGGTATATATGTATAAGTATGTGTTCCCCTCTCTCTTAGATCGTCCTTCTATATCTTACTAAGGCTCATATGTAGATTACGAGAAAGAAGATATGGAAGCAGGAAACCGAAGAGAAAATCTAGGTGGAGGAAGCACCACAACAAATGGTAATGCTCGACCTATTACCAGGAGGAACCAAGGTCGACATGCTAATGTTAATTCAAGTGCAGAGGCCAATGTAGGTGCTAGAACCTCACTAGTAGATATGGGGATGATGTATCAATTCTTCGTCAACTTGATGCAAGTTGGAGAAACTACAGGGGTAGCTGGAGGTAATGATGTGAATGCTGGAGGAGCCAATCATGTGGCTTCAGTTGGCAATAACTATGCCAAGCTGAGCAGGGATTATACCAGTTTGGGAGGAAGCCTTTTCTTGGAAAAGAGGATGCTGTTGAAGTTGAGAACTAGATTTTGAACCGTGAAAGGATCTTTACAGATTTAGGCTTGGATGATGGAGAGAAGAGAAGGCTAGCCTCTAAACAGTTGCAAGGGTTAGCGCTTCACTGGTGGAACAGTGTGACAGTCGTAGTTCCGGAGGAAGAGCTGACATGAGCTGATTTTAGAAGAGGTTTGAGCAGAGGTTCTTGTCCGAGGTTGCCAAGTCGGCATTGATGAGGAAGTTCATGGATCTTGTACAAGGAGAGATGTCAGTGATCGAGTATGCTGCAAAGTTTAATGAGCTGTCTCGATATGGTTATGCATTGGTTGACACTGTTGTCGGAAGGAATGAGAGATTCATTCGAGGTTTGAGGTCGGAACTAGGTAAAATGACCATAACTCATATTAGAGAGCCTTGTCATGTAGTGGTGGAGATGGCCATTCGCCATGAGGAGATGCTTGCTGTTTCTATTAGGGAGAAACCATTTGAGTCCCAGGGCCCTCAGGCAAAGAAAAGGAAATTCTTCAAGAAGAAAGGAGCACAGAAAGGGGATGCGACCAAGAAGCCAATGGCTGATTTAGTGTGTTATAATGTGATAAGAAGGGCCATTATGCCAACGAGTGCAGAACTGGTAAAGAAAAGAAGCCTGTAGAGAAGAAGAATTTGAAATGTTTCAACTGTGATCAAGTTGGGCATTATAAAAGCCAGTGTCCAGAGCCAGTCCGAGCGGATAGAGGGAAGGTGTTTGCTATTGGACCACCGTCTTCTTCTAGACCTACTGCCATAGAGAAAGGGAAAACTGTGATGGCAGGTACGCTTTTGATTCAGAGTATACCAATTAGAGTACTTTTTGATACCGGTGCATCACACTCATTTATATCATAGTATTTGATTGATAGGTTATGTATAGAACTGTAACGCCCCACTCTGAGACCCACTGTAACAAAGAGTATTACGGGAGTAATACTGTCTGTTAAAGCGGAGAATAGAGTATATTGGAAGCGACCATTTGTAATCAAGCTATAACTATCTACTGAATACGTCGAAAGGATGGTATCTATATATTTTTTTCAAGTGGTTCGACATATTCGGTAAATACTTATAACGAAATTACAAATAGCTAAAGATCTATCAGGACAAAGCATAATAATAAATGATAAAACATCACAGAACAGAATCACATAACAGATATAAAATCCCAGAACAATACATCGTCAATACAGATCCAAATACTATAAGTGGGTACAAAGCCACTGCCCACACATGTGGGTCAAAATATGTACATATCAAAGTCTGAATAATAACAGAGTAGCGGAATAGTGGACAAATAAAAGCGCTATCTATCAGCATAGCAGATAATGTCCAAGCGGAAGCACAGATGCTAAGTCCAGAGACCTAACCTGAAACAACTCGGTCTGACCCGAGCAAAAACACTCGGGTCAGGCTAGCTAAACAATCAGTAATAACTGAGATATATAATAGTGCGGTACATAAATAAAACAGTACTTATCCAAAGAGAAGTATATTATGAACCACATGAATATAATGACGATCCCTAATCATCAATAAACAATACAAATCTCCAAAGAGAAATCAACACCAAAGTGTAGAATAAATAAAATCGCCTCATATCATCAGCGTAGCCAAAGCTATAAAAAGATGCCCATAGGTAATAATCCCAAGACTGACCAGAGTCTGTAATCAATGCCCAAGCAAAGATCGATGCTCCAAAGAGCACTGGGGATATACTGAAAAGTCAATGAAATCCAACACTGAAAAGCAATGTCCAGAGACACTGTGAATCCACAAGGTAATCGCACTTACATCGTATAATTCCATAGAACCAACACCGAATGGCGGTACTCGAATGGATGTAAAAATCATCAAATAATACCAATATTGCACGTGCACCGACCAGAGTCGTTATTGCCAAGTACTGTAGAGTTGTGATCGATCACTCGCACAGATGCGGAACGCACGAGATGGCAAGATCCTTCCCAGAAGGATAAAGGCCCAGAGGCGCATGCCAAAAAAATAAACTACTCCATAGAGCAGGTGTCCAGAGACGGTTGCCCAGAGGCGTGGTGACCCAGAGGTCCAGTACTGGCCGCCCAAAGGCTAATGTGTCACCAACTTCTTGGAGAGGAACCCGTAAAGTGTTAACAATGAGTCCCATACCCCACGTTCGCACTAAACGGTTTACTAACCAATAGCAAGCTCACACTCCAAACAATAAAAAGTCCACCTCGTATCATCGGTAAACTAGACCCAAAGGTCAAAACGATCAATCGAATAGGTCGGGAATTAACCGGAAAGGAAATACACACGGTTCCATAGGCCGGAGATTTCCTAACCGTTTAAGCACCTTTCCACTTCGCTCGACGTGCTAAAAAGTGAGTGTGAGATTTTTATTATAGAAAATAATGGTGCGAAACGGATTTATAATTGATTTTGAAATCACTTTAAAACGGCTTTTGAAAACTCTCCTATTATGGAGTAATTAATTTAATAATTTAAAAATAATATTATATAATAATTTCTAAAGCCATTTAGGAGTGAAAAATCCTTGAAAGTAATTCATAAAACCCGTGTACGAAATCTAGAGACAAATCTCAAAGAAATCAATAAAACCAGAAAATCACTGAAAATATTCCAAGTGTTGGAAAATAGTCCAAAAATGACGCGAATCCAAGTTCGGAAAATTATTCGGACTAGCAAACTGAATCCGAATGGCATGAAAATTGGTAGACATATAGTCCAACATCCCTGCTCCAAACTGCAAAAAGAATCGGGAAATTCCGACTTGAAACGAAGAAACGGCATCGTCTCAAAGTCGGACAAAAATCATAAAACTTTACTGTGTCAAAACAGTGTAAAGGTCCCACTTCGACGACATGGTCGAAGGGTCACATGAACTCAGATCTTGATGAAAATTTGCAGGAGCGTAGTAAAATACTCCTACTTTGATATGCAACAAGAATCGTTTGGTTACAACTTGAAACGAAGAAACGCCAATGTTTCAAAGTTGGTCCGACGATAACTGAAAATGATCACTATTGTAAAACAGTTTCTGGGTGCTACTTCGGCAATAGAAACGAAGTATCTAATGCACCCAGATCTAAACCAAACTTTGCATGGTTAAAGATCTCGATCTCATCATTTTAAAGAGACCAAAAACGATGAAAGCCGACAAAGGACGAGCCCGGGATGGCGTCGCAAAGTCGGGGTTCTACGCTGAAAACAACGAGAGAAAAGAGACCAAGGCCTATAGCTATGCACTAACTGGCCAGAGATGAAAAACCACAATTTTGGCATAGTAAACTTCAAATTATGGCAAAATGAATAAAATGAAAGTTGTAGCTTAGTTTCTAAGCTTTCCGGAATGACCAAGATCGTCAAATTCCGACCAGAGATGAAAATTCTATGACTAAAACAATTCTCAGATCTAAATTTTATATCACTGTCGTTGTGCTCTCGGGACAGTGGTAAGAATGCACAGTTTTGATCAAATTAACTTTGAAATTTCATGAAACTCAAAACATGAAAGTCTTAGCACTAAATCTAAGCTTTCCAGAACATCCAAAATTATTAGATTTGGATAAGAAACGAGTAACTTATGGCCAAATCAATTTCAGGTTTTTATTTTATCAACCCTGTAGTTTGTTGTCAGGTCAGCGACAAACAAGCATGATTTCGACCATTCAAACCTCAAAATTAGGCAAAGCACAAAACATAAAAGTTATAGGGTACAGAATAAGCTTTCCAGAACTTCAAGAAAATCTTAATTCCGATTTAAGATGAATGAGATATGCCTAATTTACTAACAGCAATAAACTAATTATAATTTCAGCTAGCATATATTACCTCTTTCCAAGCAATGAAAAGAAGATCAAAGAGTTTCACAATCTAAATGCACAAAAAAAAAGAGGATTACAAAATAATTTCAGAAATTAAGAGATGCTTATACATAGATTAGGAGAGGGTTTACCTAGTATTCCTCTCAAGCAAAAGAACAAACACCTATATGGCACTAACCAAAGCTAAGAGATGATGATCAAGGAGCTAGAAAAATACCAAAACACATAAAACCAAGAGTTACAACATGATTTCCAGAAATTAAAGAGAGTTAGAAATGGATTACAAGAGGGTTTTTGCATTACCTTCCCTTACTTTAACTAGCTTAAGCCAATATAAGAGAGGATGGAGCTTTCCTAAGCATGGAGGCCATTTTTAGGTTTAGGGTTTTAGGAATTTGATTAGGGTTGGAATGAATGAGGTTTGGAGAGTATTAGATAATTTATAGAGGAGGTTTAGGGTGAGTTATTGGGCTAGGTTTAGAAACCCAATAAGAAGAGAGTTATTTACATGTTTTCCAAAAATTAGTCTAAGTGTTCATGTATGTTTATAAAACTCATTTTTCTTATCCAATCCCGTTTTAAAATCTCTCCTAAAATATTTAACTTTCCAAAAATAACATTTTATCCTCATTTTAAAATCCCATATTTCCCATTTAATTAAAATAGCCTTTTTCACATAAATTTTGTTATTCCAAAACCTTTTATGCTTCATTAAAATAAATAAAAATCCTAACTTTTGTTTATTAGTTGGTAATGCAAATCCCGGGTTGTTACAGACTCCCCCCCTTAAGAAAATTGCGTCCCCGCAATTCCTTAAGATAGATGTCGTCTATAACGTCAAATCCACAAAAGAAGTGATAGAGATAAAATAGAGAATTCTCACCCGTAGAAGAAGATGGGAGAAAGCCAGGATAAGAGCGTTCGATAGATTCTCTGGTCTCCCAAGTGCAGTCCTTAGGATTCGGTGACCATTGAATCTTCACGAGTAGAACCTCTTTGTTGCGAAGGCGTCTAACCTCCGAATCAAGCACACGAAGAGGTTGCTGCTCCAAAGATAAATCAGGTAAGATCTCTAAATCAGGCACAGCATGCGGCTCAAAGATAGAATCAGGATCGCGGACACACATGCGAAGCTGGGGAAGCATGGAACACGTCGTGCATTCCAGAGAAGTGAGCAGGTAGAGCCACACAATAAGCCACGGGGCCAATGCGTTCTGTAATAGGAAATGGTCCAACATATCGAGGAGCCAACTTCCCTGTAGAGCTGAAACACACAACCCCTTTCATAGGAGATATACGAATAAAGACATGATCACTAATGGAGAACTCAATAGGCTTCCTACGGTTGTCCGCGTAGGATTTCTGACGGTTCTGCGCCTCTTTCATTCTCTGACGAATAAGAATAATCTTCTCAGAAGATTCCCGAACTGAATCTGGACCAAGAAGGAGCTTCTCGCCAGATTCTAACCAACACGCAGGAGAACGACATGGCCTTCCGTAAAGAGCCTCAAAAGGAGCCATGCCAATACTAGACTGAAAGCTGTTGTTGTAGGAGAACTCTACAAGCGGTAAGTGATCCTCCCAACTACCTCCGAAATCCAGAATACAACAGCGTAAAAGATCCTCTAAAACACGATTCACCCTCTCCGTCTGACCGTCGGTCTGAGGATGATAAGTAGTCGAGTGATTCAGCTTTGAGCCCAAAGCTGACTGTAGGCACTTCTAGAAGTGACTAGTAAAAATAGTGTCTCGATCACAGACGATAGAGCTAGGAATGCCATGGAGTCAAACGACTTCCTTCACATATAACTTGGCAAGCTGAGGAGCAGTCCGAGTGGACTTAATAGGAATGAAATGAGCTGGTTTGGTCAAGCGATCGATGATGACCCAAATAGAAGTATGGCCTGACCTCGATCGAGGCAGACCATCGATGAAATCCATGGATATTTGATCCCATTTCCACAATGGAATCTCTAGCGGCTGAAGAAGACCGGATGGACGCTGGTGTTCGGCCTTGATATGTTGACAAGTCATGCAACCGCTCACATAACTTGCAACATCTTTCTTCAACCCTTCCCAATTATATACCCGACACATATCGGCATACATCTTGCTCGAACCGGGATGGATGGTGTACTTAGTGCGATAACACTCGTCCAGAATGTCATGCCTAAGTGATAAATCAGATGATACCAAAATACGGTTCTTCCTACGAAGACACCGATGAGAATCAATAGAATAATCCAATAATGTCTCATCACTGGATTCCAACTCAAGGAGATGAATATATCGCAACAAGTCTGGATCCTGCCGCTGAGCATGGGCAATGCGATCCAATAGAATAGGTCGAGCTTCCAAGCCGAATAACAAGATCTGAGGATCAGAAGACAGAGCTCGATTTCGGATATCACACATAGAAAGAGTCTCAAGAATATCCCACTCGGCTATCATCATAGAAACTACTGTCGAGTGTTTGCGACTGAGTGTATCAGCTACATGATTACCCTTGCCAGGGGTATACTGAATGTCTAAGTCATATGAGGCGAGAAACTCGAGCTATCGCTGCTGCCTCATATTGAGATCCTTCTGACTGAATAAATACTTCAACGACTTGTGATCGGTGTAGAGAATGAAACGTTCACCCAATAGATAATGACGCCGCGTCTTCAAGGCAAAGACGATAGCTGCTAACTCAAGATCATGAGTAGGATAGCAAACCTCATTCGGACGTAGCTGCCTAGAAGCGTAAGCAACTACCTAATCTTTCTACATAAGCACAGCACCGAGGCCGCTACCACAAGCGTCGGTGTAAAAAAAACAAGATCCTGGTTACTCTCAAGAACCACAAGAATAGGAGCATGGGTGAGAAGTTCCTTCAGTCGCTGAAAGGAAGCTTCACACTTATCAGACCAAATAAAACGAACCCCCTTACGAGTCAGAGTCGTGAGGGGAAGTGCAACTCAAGAGAAATCCTTGATAAACCGACGGTAATAACCCGCCAGCCCAAGGAAGCTGTGAATATCATGAACGTTATCGGGCTGCTTCCAATTCTGAATAGCTTCGATCTTGGCAGGATCGACAGAAATACCCTCAGATGAAACAATATGACCCAAGAACTTGACCTTGCTCTCCCAGAAATGGCACTTGGAGAGCTTGGCCCTAAGTTGATGCTGACGAAGAGTATCCAAGACGATTCGCAGATGACGAGCATGCTCTGCCTCGGATCTAGAATAAATAAGAATATCGTCGATGAAAACTAGAACGAATCTATCGATGTATTCCTGGAATACTCGATTCATAAGATCGACGAAGAAAGCCGGAGCGTTCGGCAAGCCGAACGGCATGACCAACCACTCAAAAGAACCATGACGAGTGCGAAATGCTGTAAGAGGAATGCTGTCTTCCATGACTCGTAGCTGATGGAATCCGGTGGCAAGGTCAAGCTGAGAGAAGACCTTCGCACCGCTCAATTGGTCAAACATGTCGTAACAGGAATTAGAGTTAGACATGATTCAATGATAGATAATTAATTAAGAATACTATGGAATATAACAGATTCCTATACATATTCCTAACTTATCTATCAATAAACATAAGGAAGGGATTTGATTTAATTCGGATCTAATTTAAAATGTATTGTACTAAGTGTATCTGTTCTATGTTTATTATGCTTATTCCTGAAACCAGGCTTTGATACCAAGCTGTAACGCCCCACTCTGAGACCCACTGTAACAAAGAGTATTACGGGAGTAATACTGTCTATTAAAGCGGAGAATAGAGTATATTGGAAGCGACCATTTGTAATCAAGCTATAACTATCTACTGAATACGTCGAAAGGATGGTATCTATATATTTTTTTCAAGTGGTTCGACATATTCGGTAAATACTTATAACGAAATTACAAATGGCTAAAGATCTATCAGGACAAAGCATAATAATAAATGATAAAACATCACAGAACAGAATCACATAACAGATATAAAATCCCAGAACAATACATCGTTAATACAGATCCAAATACTATAAGTGGGTACAAAGCCACTGCCCACACATGTGGGTCAAAATATGTACATATCAAAGTCTGAATAATAACAGAGTAGCGGAATAGTGGACAAATAAAAGCGCTATCTATCAGCATAGCAGATAATGTCCAAGCGGAAGCACAGATGCTAAGTCCAGAGACCTAACCTGAAACAACTCGGTTTGACCCGAGCAAAAACACTCGGGTCAGGCTAGCTAAAAAATCAGTAATAACTGAGATATATAATAGTGCGGTACATAAATAAAACAGTACTTATCCAAAGAGAAGTATATTATGAACCACATGAATATAATGACGATCCCTAATCATCAATAAACAATAAAAATCTCCAAAGAGAAATCAACACCAAAGTGTAGAATAAATAAAATCGCCTCATATCATCAGCGTAGCCAAAGCTATAAAAAGATGCCCATAGGCAATAATCCCAAGAGTGACCAGAGTCTGTAATCAATGCCCAAGCAAAGATCGATGCTCCAAAGAGCACTGGGGATATACTGAAAAGTCAATGAAATCCAACACTGAAAAGCAATGTCCAGAGACACTGTGAATCCACAAGGTAATCGCACTTACATCGTATGATTCCATAGAACCAACACCGAATGGCGGTACTCGAATGGATGTAAAAATCATCAAATAATACCAATATTGCACGTGCACCGACCAGAGTCGTTGTTGCCAAGTACTGTAGAGTTGTGATCGATCACTCGCACAGATGCGGAACGCACGAGACGGCAAGATCCTTCCCAGAAGGATAAAGGCCCAGAGGCGCATGCCGAAAAAATAAACTGCTCCATAGAGCAGGTGTCCAGAGACGGTTGCCCAGAGGCGTGGTGACCCAGAGGTCCAGTACTGGCCGCCCAAAGGCTAATGTGTCACCAACTTCTTGGAGAGGAACCCGTAAAGTGTTAACAATGAGTCTCATACCCCACGTTCGCACTAAACGGTTTACTAACCAATAGCAAGCTCACACTCCAAACAATAAAAAGTCCACCTCGTATCATCGGTAAACTAGACCCAAAGGTCAAAACGATCAATCGAATAGGTCGGGGATTAACCGGAAAGGAAATACACACGGTTCCATAGGCCGGAGATTTCCTAACCGTTTAAGCACCTTTCCACTTCGCTCGACGTGCTAAAAAGTGAGTGTGAGATTTTTATTATAGAAAATAATGGTGCGAAATGGATTTATAATTGATTTTGAAATCACTTTAAAACGGCTTTTGAAAACTCTCCTATTATGGAGTAATTAATTTAATAATTTAAAAATAATATTATATAATAATTTCTAAAGCCATTTAGGAGTGAAAAATCCTTTGAAAATAATTCATAAAACCCGTGTACGAAATCTAGAGACAAATCTCAAAGAAATCAATAAAACCAGAAAATCACTGAAAATATTCTAAGTGTTGGAAAATAGTCCAAAAATGACGCGAACCCAAGTTCGGAAAATTATTCGGACTAGCAAACTGAATCCGAATGGCATGAAAATTGGTAGACATATAGTCCAACATCCCTGCTCTAAACTGCAAAAAGAATCGGTAAATTTCGACTTGAAACGAAGAAACGGCATCGTCTCAAAGTCGGACAAAAATCATAAAACTTTACTGTGTCAAAACAGTGTAAAGGTCCCACTTCGACGACATGGTCGAAGGGTCACATGAACTCAGATCTTGATGAAAATTTGCAGGAGCGTAGTAAAGTACTCCTACTTTGATATGCAATAAGAATCGTTCGGTTTTGACTTGAAACGAAGAAACGACAATGTTTCAAAGTTGGTCCGACGATAACTGAAAATGATCACTATTGTAAAACAGTTTCTGGGTGCTACTTCGGCAATAGAAACGAAGTATCTAATGCACCCAGATCTAAACCAAACTTTGCATGGTTAAAGATCTCGATCTCATCATTTTAACGAGACCAAAAACGATGAAAGCCGACAAAGGACGAGCCCGGGATGGCGTCGCAAAGTCGGGGTTCTACGATGAAAACAACGAGAGAAAAGAGACTAAGGCCTATAGCTATGCACTAACTGGCCAGAGATAAAAAACCACAATTTTGGCATAGTAAACTTCAAATTATGGCAAAATGAATAAAATGAAAGTTGTAGCTTAGTTTCTAAGCTTTCCGGAATGACCAAGATCGTCAAATTCCGACCAGAGATGAAAATTCTATGACTAAAACAATTCTCAGATCTAAATTTTATATCACTGTCGTTGTGCTCTCGGGACAGTGGTAAGAATGCACAGTTTTGATCAAATTAACTTCGAAATTTCATGAAACTCAAAACATGAAAGTCTTAGCACTAAATCTAAGCTTTCCAGAACATCCAAAATTATTAGATTTGGATAAGAAACGAGTAACTTATGGCCAAATCAATTTCAGGTTTTTATTTTATCAACCCTGTAGTTTGTTGTCAGGTCAGCGACAAACAAGCATGATTTCGACCATTCAAACCTCAAAATTAGGCAAAGCACAAAACATAAAAGTTATAGGGTACAGAATAAGCTTTCCAGAACTTCAAGAAAATCTTAATTCCGATTTAAGATGAATGAGATATGCCTAATTTACTAACAGCAATAAACTAATTATAATTTCAGCTAGCATATATTACCTCTTTCCAAGCAATGAAAAGAAGATCAAAGAGTTTCACAATCTAAATGCACAAAAAAAAAGAGGATTACAAAATAATTTCAGAAATTAAGAGATGCTTATACATAGATTAGGAGAGGGTTTACCTAGTATTCCTCTCAAGCAAAAGAACAAACACCTATATGGCACTAACCAAAGCTAAGAGATGATGATCAAGGAGCTAGAAAAATACCAAAACACATAAAACCAAGAGTTACAACATGATTTCCAGAAATTAAAGAGAGTTAGAAATGGATTACAAGTGGGTTTTTGCATTACCTTCCCTTACTTTAACTAGCTTAAGCCAATATAAGAGAGGATGGAGCTTTCCTAAGCATGGAGGCCATTTTTAGGTTTAGGGTTTTAGGAATTTGATTAGGGTTGGAATGAATGAGGTTTGGAGAGTATTAGATAATTTATAGAGGAGGTTTAGGGTGGGTTATTGGGCTAGGTTTAGAAACCCAATAAGAAGAGAGTTATTTACATGTTTTCCAAAAATTAGTCTAAGTGTTCATGTATGTTTATAAAACTCATTTTTCTTATCCAATCCCGTTTTAAAATCTCTCCTAAAATATTTAACTTTCCAAAAATAACATTTTATCCTTATTTTAAAATCCCATATTTCCCATTTAATTAAAATAGCCTTTTTCACATAAATTTTGTTATTCCAAAACCTTTTATGCTTCATTAAAATAAATAAAAATCCTAACTTTTGTTTATTAGTTGGTAATGCAAATCCCGGGTTGTTACAAGAACCTACATACCTTGTTACTTCTTTAAGGGTTGCAAATCATTTAGGAGGGCATGCAACTCTTGGGATGAGATGTGACCAGTTAGAACTTGATTTGTTTGGTCATAAGTTTGCAGGCAGTTTGCATGCAGTTTGTATGTTTTTGATTTTGTAGATTTCGGGATCATTTTGGGTATGGATTGGTTAGGTAAGTATGAGGCTAGGATATTTTGCCAGGATCGGGAATTATCGTTGAGGCACCCAGATAGTCCTAACCGAATCATTTTCTCCGTGGAGAATTCCAATAAGAGTGGTTGTACTTTACTAAGTGCCATGGCGGTGGGAGATGAGCTTAGTCAGGTTCGTGTAGCAAGAGAATTTACAGATGTATTTGAGCCGTTCACTGGATTACCACCAAAACAAGCTGCAGAGTTTCGGATAAACCGTGTACCAGGAGCTGAACCTGTCAGTTGACCACCTAGCAGAATGACACCGAAAGAGATGAAGGAATTGAAGGTGTAGCTAGCGGATCTTGAGGGAAGGAATTTTATTAAACCAAGTAGTTCGCCTTGCGGAGCGGTCGCGGTGTTTGTAAAGAAATCAGATGGATCGTTAAGGATGTGCATCGACTATCATAAGTTAAACGAAAGGACGATCAAGAATAGGTACCCTCTGCCGAGGATAGATGATATGTTTGATCAAATGAGTTGAGCCAGAGTATTCTCCCAATTGGATTTGACGACAGGGTTCCATCAGTTGAGAGTGGCGGAGGATAACATTCCTTTTATAGCATTTTAGACTAGATATGGGTCGTATGAGTGGTTGGTGATGCCATTTGGATTGACAAATGCACCTGCTTTCTTCGTTGATTTGATGAACCAGGTTTTCCGAGAGCACTTGGATAGGTTCGTATTGGTATTCATAGATGACATTTTAGTATACTCAAAGGATGAAAGGGAGCATGAGATTCATCTTAGAGTGGTGTTGGAGACGCTGAGGCGGAATCAGCTAAAGGCGAAATTTTCCAAGTGTCATTTTTGGAAGAAAGAGATTAAGTTTCTTGGTCATGTGGTTTCAGAGAAGGGATTGTCAGTCGATCTAGATAAGATCGAAGCTGTGAACAATTGGAAGAGACCAGAACCGATGATCGAGATCAGAAGTTCTCTTGGACTTACTGGCTATTACCGAAGATTCATCAAGGATTTCTCACAAATAGCGGCGCCTTTGACTATGTTTACCAGGAAGGAAGTGAAGTTTGTTTGGTTCGACAAATATGAGGAAGCATTCCTTAAGTTAAATCATTTGTTGACCAATGCTCCAGTATTGGTTGTTCCAGATGGTAACCAAGGGTTGGTAGTATACACAGATGCGTGTGGGACTGGATTGGGAGTAGTATTGATGCAGAAGGGCAAGGTTATTGCTTACGCATCTAGGCAGCTTAGACCGCAGGAAGTAAGATATCCTACTCATGACTTGGAGTTGGCTGGGTAATTTTTGCCTTGAAGATTTGGAGGCATTATCTCTTGGGGGAGAGATTGAATTGTATACTAATCATAAGTCTTTGAGATACCTATTCTCTCAGAAGGAGTTTAATATGCAACAGCAGAGGTGGCTGGAGTTTTTGGCTGCTTAAGATTTTGGTATAGAATATACCCCAGGGAAAGGTAATAAATTAGCGGATGCTCCCAGCAGAAGACATCACAATGTGGTGTTGGCTATGTTGGCGGAGTGGAAAGATCTAGAAGCTTTAACCAGTTGTGGTATGCAGTTAAGATCGACTACTAGTTCTAGTCAGAATACTGCCATGTTGTCATGTTTAGAAGTTCGACCAGTGTTGATCGAGAGAATTGCTTTTAAACAGAAGGAGGATCCATTATTAGCTGAGAGGATTAGAAGGCTTGAGGTTGGAACTAAGGTCGATGATTTGAAAGATTTTTGTCTTGACCAGAGAGGATGGTTGAGAAAGAAGGGACGGTTATGTGTTCCAGATATGAAGAACTTGAGAAGAGAAGTTCTTGAGGAATGTCGTCGATCCAAGTTTATGATTCATCCTGGAGGGACCAAGATGTATCAAGGTATGAAGAGGAGCTTCTATTAGGAAGACATGAAGAGGGATGTTGGCTTGTGGGTTAGGCAGTGTGTAAATTGTCAACAAGTGAAAGCCGAACATCAGAAGCCGGGTGGGTTACTTCTGCCTCTAGATATTCCAGTTTGGAGATGGGATTCGATATCCATGGCAAGGTCAAAGAGAGGAAATGAGAGTATATGGGTTATTGTGGATAGGTTGACCATGAATGCTCATTTCATTCTAGTAAAGTCGACCAGAACGACACCTGTTTTAGCAAAGTTGTTCATGAAGAACATAGTTAGACTTCATGGGATCCCTAGCAGCATAGTCAGCAACAGGGATGCATTATTCACTAGCGAATTTTGAAGGAGTCTACAAAAGGTATTAGGTACCAAGCTCAAGATGAGTACAGCTTATCACCCACAGATAGATGGGCAGACAGTGAGAGTCGACAATGTACTTGTTAAGAGCTTGTATATTGGACTTTGGTGGATCTTGGGAGGACTACCTACATTTGATTGAGTTTTCCTATAATAATAGTTATCAGACTAGTATAGGAATGGCGCCTTTTGAAGCTTTGTAAGGAAGACCATGCAAGTCGCCGACATGTTGGTTAGAGACTGGAGATAGATTGGTCTTAGGTCCGGAATTTGTTAGAGAGGCGTCAGAAAAGATTGAGTTAATTCGAGGACGGATGAAGGAAGCTCCATCCAGGCAAAAGAGTTACGCAGATAAGAGGCGTAAAGACCTAGAGTTCTCAGTGAGAGATAGGGTTTTCGTTAAAGTATCACCAATGAAGGGTGTAGTACGGTTTGGAAAGTAAGGAAAGTTGGCCCCGAGATAATTGGACCATTCTAGATTTTAGAAAGGATTGGAAAGCTCGCTTACAGAGTAGAGTTGCCGAGCAGTATGGCAGGTGTCCATAATGTATTCCATGTGTCTCATCTTCACAAGTATGTGCATGATCCAGAGGCTACTATTCCTCAGACAGAGTTAGAGGACTTGGTAGTAGAGCCTGATTTGACTTTTGTTAGACAACCAGTTTGGGTTGTAGCGAGAGATGGGAAAAGATTGAGGATCAAGAAAGTCAAGTTGGTGAAAGTTCAGTGGAGCGATAGCGAGAAGGACTGTACTTGGGAGACAGAGGACAGGATCCGAGATGCGTACCCTGATCTACTTTGAGGGTATGTTCTATATTTGTTTTATATAGACTTATTAGCTGGTAGGACATACTAGCTTTTGTTTGCATGGTTGTTATGCTTGTTTATAGTCCTTACCGAATTTCAAGGACGAAATTCTCTAGGGGGGAGGCCTGTAACACCCCTAATTTTAGTTTAACATTATTTAGGACATTTAATTGGATAAATTAAATAGAATAATATGGTTGATTAAGGAGTTGAGATTTAATTGTCAATTAACTTGGCTGCGGCTAAACTAATGAATGTATAAGTTTGGTTTATAATTTATAAGTTAGGAAAATAAGAGGAGGGCAATATGGGAATAGCCACACCCATATACCCTTAAACCCTCCCTTATTCTCACGTACCATTTCATAAATCAAAATAAATATAAAAGAGAAGTTATAGCCAGCCATCAAAACACCTTAGGGGATCAGCAAACTTGGTAGATCCAAGAGAGAAAGCTAGAAGATTAAAACTAGGACAAATCTCAAACTCCAACAACTTAATCAAGGTGAATAATAGTGTGATCATTTTTCCTTGTTTTGGTTCGGTTATGGATAGTAACCGAATGTATTTTGCTGTGTTGATCGTGTTTGGATCTAATTATCATTGTTTGGATAGAATAATGGTGATTTATGTTAGTCCTTAAGAAGGATGGTTTTGATGACAACAACCTTAGGACTTGTTATAAAGTATAAATACTAACATTATAGTTTAGATATATATATATATATATATATGTATATGCAGGATATAAACATGCGGGTACCAAGAATGAAGACTGTACGGTATAGAGATACAAGACTGATGAATTTAAAGATCAAAGATATCAAGATTGAAGACTCATGAGTATCAAGAAATCAAGTTGTCAAGAGTTCAAGATTTTAACAGTACAAGATAAGTATTAAGTTTAGAATTATGTTAAAACTTCTTGAAAGCACTTACATCTTTATTCGAAATTTATTCATGGAATGGAATCCACTTCGAGTCTGTTAAAGGGATGGAACCCACGACAATATCTAGTGGAACATATAGTGGTCCTATTTTTATATCCACTAATTTTAAAAAATGTTTTTCAAAAATATATCTCTTATTTTAAATGTTTTAAAAACCTTCTTTTCAAAAAAACATCTCTCTTGTTTGAAATATTTTTGCCTCAAAACTATCTTTATCATTTTTAATATTTTGATTTCAAAATTGTCATTGATTTTAAACTATCTCTTGTTTTAAATATTTAGCTTTAAAATATTTACTTAGATTTTAAATCACTTTATAGATTAAGATTATATATATTAAAAATTACTTTCTAAACTCTTTTATATGTTTAAACTATATTCAAATATATTTACAAAGTTTAGAAATCGTTTTGACAAATTATAGAAACCAATTTTAATAAGAAAATCAAAATCACCAATTTTGCCTAGAGCATGTCGACATCCCTCAACCCCCCATGTCGACATGGTGCCCGTTAAATTCAAAATTCAAATTTTCAAAAGAAGTGTCTATTCATCGTATCCTTTCACGAATAGATATGGCTGTTGATTTCCTATAAATACCAATAGTTCTAAACGAATTTATCATCAGATTTCACTTGTTTTCTCTTCTCTTCATCTTCCACATTTATCCTAAAGAAATCCCAAACTATACTCTGTCGAAATACCAAGTGAATCAAACTTGATTATCTCTTGTTTGATTCTCTACCACTCTCTCCATAAGATCTCAGTGCTATTCAGAGTTATAGGATTATTTGTAAATCAAACTGTTGATTAAAAGGTGCGATTGAGCCATGAAATCAATTGGGTGTGATTGTTGCCCCGGAAATCTATTTGGTGATCTTGTGGCCTGGTAAATCAAGAGAGTTTGCCCCAGACTCGAATACAGGAGGGTGTACCTCGTGGCCTTGAAATCGAGGGTGTAATCTGGGAGATTATTTTTGATAAGAAATCCATACGTTTGTGCGGGACTGGATGTAGGATAACTCCGAACCAGTATAAAATCCTGGTGTGTTCTTTCCTTTACTGCTTTTATTTATTATTTGCATCTGTGTCTGATTCTGTGATTATATCTGTGTTTGTGAATTGCAGTTGTTGGTGATTAAATTTACATAAGTTTCAAAAAGATTTAGAAAATCCACAAAACACTATTCAACCCCCTCAAGCGTTATTCCAGCCTTAAGATCCGTAATCCGCATTTCTCACAATTTATTGGAATTTTTATGGAATTAAAATGATGGGTTTTAAAGTAAAAACCTTAGTAAACGACCTTCAAACGGCTTGATTTTTGGATATGTTGTGTAAAACGTAATTTTGGAATTGGATTTTTAATTTCATAATTTTCGAAATTAATAGGAATATTTTATGAATTTCTTAAGGTGAAAAAGACATTTATTTCAGGTTATAATTATTAAAAATAATAAAATAATGAATTCTGCCCCGAAATTTTTATATGATGTAGAAAATGTTATTTCAGATTTTTGGTGAATTTTTTGGATTTTTTCCCAAGTGATTTCTATTTATGATGAATTTTCTAAGATAAAAAGGCTTAATAATTATATTAAAATATTAATATAATTAATTATTTTGAAAAATGATTTGGAAATAATAAAATCTGATTTATAGCAGTTTTTCTGCAAAGAAAGGGTTAAAGTATGTCATTAACCAATAGAAATTTGACAAAGAATAGAATTTGGTGAAAAGAATATACTTTAATTAGCAAAATAACAGTTTTCAAGTTATTTACGACTCTGCCATTCGACCTTGTCGAAAGAACCTTTCGACTTAGTAACCTTTCGACTAAGTAACCTTTTGACTACATCATTCTGCAGCAGTTCTGGACCCTTCTGTAGCACTTTTGGAAGAACCTTTCGGCTGCATCATTCTACAGTAGTTCTGGACCATTCTGCATCACTTTTGGAAGAACCTTTCGACTTAGTAACATTTCGACTAAGTAACCTTTCGACTGCATCATTCTGCAGTAGTTCTGGACCCTTCTTTAGCACTTTTGGAAGAACCTTTCGACTTAGTAACCTTTCGACTAAGTAACCTTTCGAATGCATCATTCTGCAGTAGTTCTGGATCCTTCTGTAGCACTATTGGAAGAACCTTTCGACTTAGTCGAAAGCTACCTTTCGACAGCAGTTGTAAATGTAGCGGAAGCCCTTTTGTAGCAGTTTTCTCCAACTATGTTTGCAAACTTCAAATAGGCATAACCCTCTAACCGTAAGTCCGTTTTTCTATTGTGAGTACTTTACGGAAAGGGAAACCATCATTTGAATACAATGGAATAGGTTATAGTCCTTAATTCTACATCTATAAAAAGTTATAGCTAAAACAAAGTTTTATATTTTTGAAGGAGTTGATTTCTTTGCTTTCGAATATGTTTGCTTAGTTTTCTTTGCCTTCGAAGGGGTTGTAAATTTGTTTTCTTTTAACCAAGTTTTATAATTTCAAAAGGGTTACTTTCAACTGGTTTCGAAGCAAAGCTTTTAAAGTTAATTGCTAGTGCTTTAATATATTCGAAATGTTTCGAAAGGTAGAATTTAAAGTATTATAAGGCAGGAGCCTAATATTTTTAAGAGCTTTCGAAGGAGGTTATCCTATGAAGTCGAAAGCTAGGTTTCAAAGGTATCGAAAGGTTTTTTGATTGAAACTCTATTTTTAAAGGAAAAAACCAATGGCTATATTAAAGGAGTTTTTATAATGGTTTAAGAAGAATCTATCTTTGATAAATTAAACCTATATGAGTGGTATTGCTATGTTGTTATATTGCTTCTTCTAATATGAATATATTCACTTTATAATGGACCCATAACTGCATTTTGGGGGAAAATGGTAGGAGAACATGTTAGGTTAACCCAGTAGTGAATATAAATTAAATAAACTCTTGAATGTGTAAATTTGCATCCAGGAGGTCAGGAAGACCAGAATAAAGGATGCTAAAATATAATGAAAAGATATTGGCAGGGGCCAATAGGTTTACAGTAAGCCCACGAAAACTATATGATATTGGCAGGGGCCAATAGGTTAATGGTTAGCCCATGAAAACTATGTATAAAAAGGATGTCAGACAGACAGGTTCATAGTTATCCCATGAAACTATGTGTAAATGAAGATGTCAGATAGACAGGTTCATAGTGAGCTCATGAAAACTATGTAATTGGACAGGGAGTCCTTAATTATTTAACCGGTTATTAGTTAGCCCATGAAAACTAATAGGTTATTAGTAATCCTAGAAACTATAATTGAGACAGATAGTCAGAATGAATGGGGATGGGTAATCCAGATTTGATTTGCTTGTTTTGCATATCATCGTAATGTTTTGAAATACTACGTCTTTAACCATTGTGGATGCAAGAGCACAGTATATGGTTTTATAAAGGTTTAGGATACTAGTGAGGGGAAAACCCGTTCCGCTATGCGACGTGGTCTCACTCGATATCTATTTGGTTTGAGATGATAGACTATTATTCATACCAGGCTTTATGTTTGACTTGAAGTTTTTGTTTTCCTTTTAAACTCTCGGGTACTCAATTGATTTTGAGTAGTTTGAGGTTTAGGGTTTTCAGGTTCTCTTCTTAGACGAACAAAGCTTCTGGAGGCGTGCATGAGGTGTATAGTTATTTAGAGATATCTTTTCCGATGTGTGTTTTGTTTGTAAAGGCAGATTTATTAGCCTTATTATATACTCTATCAACCAAGGGGGCATCTTCATATGTCGCTCTTGGCGTATGTGTAATAATTATATTTTGGTGAACGTGGTTATCGTTTTGGGATTATGTAATGAACATGAAATGTTTTGAATGGAATGTGGAAATATGTTTTTGAATTTCTAATTTTTTTTCCATATTATTATGATCTGTGTATCAATGAATCTAGCACCGCCGTATTTGGTCACCGAAGATTAATAACTATGGATGACTGCAGCATCCGTAGCCGTTAGTTTTGGGCCTCCAAGTAGGGGGATGTTACACTATTACATATATATAACTCTATGACCAATCTTGTACATATTAAAGATATTTGATTTCTATTACACACTTTGTTATATAGTGATTTAATTAATTAAATAATTAATTCAAGTGTATAACTAAGAAAATTCTTGAATGAAATGTTATGTGAATGTAGTTGTAAATAGTTGCAATTGTGAGTAGCTACTTACAATATAAAATAACATTTTATTTTTAATATTCTTAGTCAAGATGTTTCGAGAAATGATATCAATGAATCCATTGAGACCAGTATATGTAACGCTCTCCAAATTTTTGGCTGATTACAACTCATGGCTGTTGGGAGCACCAAGAGGTTATGTATTAGTAATTACTAGATAACCATGGAATGATTCACTGGAGTATTTCATGCTGGTTAAAAAAGCTAAGGTCAAACAGGAAATCTTGAAGTGACAACATTACAAAGTTCACTCGACTTGAGAATACCATTGAACTTCAATGTGGATACTCCATTTGGATTATAGCTAAATCATGGGGTGGTGATCCATCGAGCAACTATAATTATGTATGAGTTGAAGCATTGGAACTGAAACACTATTCCATAGAGCATTCGTCTCCTCATTTATAAGAGGTTAGTATCATGGTCAACTACAGTCAAGTCAAAGTCTTAAGCTAGAGCAGTACGGTTAAAACCAAGGATTTGAGTTTGGACTAGCCGAGTTGAATGTGGAAGATATTGGAATTTTAGTTAAAATTAGATTCCATAAATCCTAAAGTGATATAGTTTTAACGAAGAGAATTGGTGTAAATAGTCGTTACTAAAAGGTAATTGGATTTTACCGAAAGGATATGTGAATGATAAATTTGGTCAAACTATCACACCACTAGCTACGGTGAGTTGTTAAAATTAAAATTAAAATTTTTCAATATTAATCGCTGACTGAATTTACACCTTTGAGTCGTAAATTGTAATGATGGATACTCTAACACACCACATGATTTAATTAATTTATAATTGTTATAAATTAATTAAATTAATCAATATCTATCAAATATTAATTATTAAAAATTTATTTGATTTTTGAATGACATTAGTATTTAATAAAGTATGCATATAAAAGTTATATATGTGTGTATCTACTACGATATCGATAAATATTTAGATTTGATTTAAATCGATTAATTGCTAAATGGGTTTTGGGATTTTTGAAGGTCCTTCAAAAGACACATATATAGCCAGCCATAAGGGCGTAACAAGTGAAAGAGTTTGAGTGTTCAAATAATTTTAAAATGGTATTAAAAGAATGAGTAAAGGAAAGAGAAACATCCTCCACCTTTTCCTCTTCTTAAAGGCTTACTTAAACACATAAGTTGTCATTGTTTTACCACCTCCTCTGGTTCATTCGAGCCAAAATACTATGGCTTGTTAGCCATTATATTCCCAAAACAAAATCAAATTAATACATGATGGTGTTCGTCTCTAGATTGTAGCAAAATCCAATGGCTGATTCAATTCTATCTCGGAGTTATTCAATCATTTAAGGTGTGAATCTTATGTTACTTCATAAGGTTATTACCCAATCTTATTTTGACAATATATTATATCACGTCAGTATGGTTTAGATTCCATAGATTATATAGTGAATTTATATATGCCTATGTTGTCCAATCTATTCCTTGCTGTTTAGAAATTAATGTTTAATAAAAAAATCTTGACATCATTATAATTATCTTTTTTTACCGTAATTTTGTCAAAAAAACCTTCGAATTTAAAACTATTTCCAGTTAGTTAAAATAAATGTAAAACATATTTTATATATAAATATAAATAAACTACATTTGTCAAATATTTGAATCTGTTTTATAAAATTGAATATAAGTTCTATTTATGTTATTTTCAAATGTAAAATACACTTGGTATTTATGTGTGTGTAATATTTTAATTCAAAACTTATAAAAGGATTTTTGTTTGAAATAATAGATTTAATTTTGAATTCCACCTAAGTCAAAGCTGTGTTTCAAAATGTTAGCTTGAAATTCTAAAACATATAAATTCAGTAAAAAAATAATTTTGATATATGTATGTATGTATGTGTACTTTTTATTTAATTTTGAAATAAAACTAGAAACAACAAAGGCATATAAAAGCGCAAATGTGTCTGTTGCACTGTAAATTCTAGCACCTATATATGTACACATTTATATTACAATTGCACTACACTCGCATGAGTATATTTAAATATACCCATAAACATATCAAATACAAATTTGGTCGAATCAAAAGTAGTAGTTGTAATTCCTAATTAACTGCACATTCATAATATTTATGACATATTAAACGGTATCCCATAAATAACAATTTGACTCTTTACTTACCAAAATAATAATACAAAAAGAGTAATTGTTAAACACATACACATACAAAAGTATATTTAATGTACTCTATTTTTTATAAATATCATGTTGATTAAAATAAATCAATTAATTAAAACTCCCTTTAAACAAATTAAATAAAATAAAATTTTATTCAAAATATATTTTAGATTAGATCTAAAATCAATTAGACTTCATAGGCCCAACAAAAATCCAAAATAGATATTTTTTGATTTACTCATTTAACCCTCTTCCGACTGGCGTGGTTCCTTCAATGGTATTAGTGCCCTAATAATCTATGCAGGTTATTTAGCAACTTTAGAGCCAACTAATAAAGCCTACCAATCATTGAGTGTCTATAATAGTAGTTTCTTAGCTTGGGTTGGATAACAAATATTTCCCCCTCCCTGACTACTTCCCTTGCTCAATGATGAAGTGAGTCCAATAGACTGGCCCAATGCAAAGCCCCAAATTGATTTGGGTCATGGGCTAATTTTCATAATTAGGTATGAAAATTTAAAACATATTTAAATTTGAAAGGTTGAGTTTAAAATATATTATGAAATTTTATAAAAGTTATAAAATAACTTCAAATTTTTTTTGAAAATAAATTTAATCATTTTGAAAATTATATAAATTAGATTAGTTAAACAGTAACTAATTAAAAGTTAATTAATTTAAATAAAACATATATATTGATATATGTATATATACATTTATCTTAAATTGTTTAAGGTAAATAATATATTAAATTTTTGAATTTATTAAAAAATAATAATTAAATAAGCGTTTATTTGATAAATATATTAATTAAATGTTAATATATAGTATGTATATAAAACTATAAATGCTATAGTTAATATTCATCTTAAAATTGTATATGATGAATAAAATATAATTTTGAATTTTAATATGAAATCTGTTAAATAATTAATAAATTAAAATTAATTAAATAAGATTTAATTAATAATACACATAAAAATATTATATAAGTCTATTAAATTATAAAAGGTTATAAATAAATTAAACTTACATGATGTGAATGTGAAATATAAGTAGAACTATAAGAAACCCAACTTATGTATAAGGAACAAGTACATACGTATTGTACGTATACCATGATTTTAGATGTGTTCAACACTTAAATCACAAGGGTATTTCATAAGAAATACATTGTTCCCTAAATCAATAGCACCCGATGTGTGTGTATATACATATATTGAAGATTATGAATCCTTAATATATAAGTTGTCCTCTACCATTTATATATTAATAAATACTTGCATACTATATCGTTTTTAATATTCCTTAAGCTAGAGATGTTATGTGTAGTACTATTAATATATTAACCAGACGAGTAAGATACATGCATGTATTTGTTGATATTCCTCGGGGTATGTGCATTATACTTAGATCGTCACGAAATGGTGGGTACGAGTGAGTAATCTCCTTCGATTTGTAAAAATTCCTCAACGTCGATATGTGATTAAGACAAAGACCACGAGTTAGAAGTTGTATATAATATAATTGATAAAGTGTTATCCATCGCTTGTGGGCCTATAATTTGTTGATATTCCTCGAAGTCAGAATCCCAAGGCAAGTGAGTCCTAATGTCCACTAAAGAAATCGAAATATTTCAATGTGTTTTCTTAGGGTTTTGAGAGGTACAAAAATCTAGTGGGAGCCTTATTAGAAAATTGAAATGAATACATTTAACCTTTCTAATATTGTAAGAACATATGTTATACTGGTTAAAATAATTTACTCGTGCAACCAATATAATTTATAAAATATTCATTAACTGAAATATACAAAGAGTTGAATTAAAACAAACAAAGAAATATAAAATATACTTACCAATAAATCTTTTGGCATGTTATCACTTCAAGTCCATGCAAGAGCCAGTTTACACAACCACTAAAACTATTATGCCTCGATCACTTAAGTGTTTATTTGTCTGAGATTGTGCATTGTCTTTTATGAGTTTTTAACTCTTAAGCAATATAAGAATATGGATATTTAGTCCATATTCGATGACATATAAATGTTATATGGTGGATAGTTGTGGTCCATAATGTACGAAACTTCGATGAATTTAGTTCATTCGAAATAAGTAGGTAAAGCATAATGCAAGATCCTGTGTTCAAAACAATTGATTATAATAAAGATCTTATTGTATTAGACGTAGCATTAGACCAAGGACTACAAGATGTTCCTAGAAATTTGATCACTTAAATGTCAATTTGATTAGTTTATGTAAAGTCCAACTTATTCAACATTCTTAAATGTGAAGGATGACCGAATGTATATTTGTAAAGAGTTCGTTAAGGTCGTGTGGCAAGGATTTCCTTTTTAATGGTTCGGTCGCTTTAAAAGGAAAACGAATGTACGAGAGTATATAAAACATAGGCACACTTGGTATGATGAGACTGAATGGTCACCTCTGCTTCATGAAGAGACATTGGAAACGACAATTATATAAAATACTAAAAGAACTTAAAATGGAATGAGAAATGCAATTTCTATTTCGAATGTATTTTCATATAGAAAATTGTTTTCTATGACAATTATTTCTTTGGGTTCAAGATATTTGATCTAAAACTCTTGACTGTAAACTTATTATAGTGTATGAAATAAAATTCCATAATAAGTGGTTGAATGGAGCTCCATGTTTCATAAGATATTATAGCAATGGTGGAAATAGTGTGAGCATACCATATAATACCTTTTAGTGGACACATCAAGTTCCAAAAGAAATGTTCGCAAAACATACCAAACATTATCTATGAAATGATAACTATTTTCAGTATTGACTAAAAATATAGAAAGTTTTATTTCAATATGGATATTATAAATATTCCTTATAAGATAAAAACTATAAAAATGATATTAGTTTTCATAAAAATGTGATGCATTAGAAAATAGAGATAGTATGTGAAATTTTTTCAATTATTTTGGAATTATGAAGTAAGCCACTGTAAGAACCTAATCAACTGACTTTCTTGTGTGTTTGTAGATCCCAAATGAAATGATATTATAATTGTTTGAAAGATGAAATACTAAGTTACAACTTTGTTTTACCAAAAGATAATCTTATGATCTAATAGACTAATTAGGTGTAAGCTCGTAATATTATCACCTTGTTTATTAAAGCATGATGTCACATTAAGTATAACATTTAAAGGAGGTAGACACATATGCTAATTAGTTATAAGCTTGCAATAAAACCTTATTTAGTAAAGCATGGGTGGCATTAAGCATGGCACTTAAAATAAGGGAGTGACATATCGGCTACTGATCTGTAAGCTTATAAGATCATCATGCTTATTAAGATGACAAACCATGGGGGCAAGTGTTATTGCCCTAATATTTGCATGGAATAAGGAGGGCAACTGTCCCAATTAAAAAAGACCAAAGTATCATTGAATAAAGGTTATAAATAGAATGATAATTTCATTTGGTTTTCATACTTCCATAAACCTAAGAACTAAACAAATGTAAGAAAACAAGGAAGATCTTAAGGAAAGCCAAGGACCTAAACCATACAGTGAAACTGTAATCACTAAGGTGAGGAAGACTATGTAATTTTAAAATTTCAAGTCATTCCATGAAGTAGTGTGTAACTTATAATATGTTTAATCTATATGTTGCACTATTTTAACCCATTTGGTATTATAGACATGCCTTTTACTTATAATATTTTTGACCTCAACCAAGTGTATATGATTGATGCTTCGGTGATTTGAAAGGAAGGATAATCTATATTGGTTTACTAGTTTATGATTATAAACTATCTTAAAGATTACTTATGTATATACTTATGATTTGTGATGGCTTTTGGACGAATGCGATAAAAGACAAATGATTTAGGATAGTGCACTGTTACTTTATTTCCATACTATGTGTTAAAAAACAAAATACATCGATATTGTATGTTAGGATGCCAACCTCTAAGTGATAAAAAGTTTCTAAAATCTAATTATTCACTCCGTGTTCGGATTAGATCTATGTATAGTCAAATTTATTTTTACATGGATTATCAGACTTTGTTATGTTCCTAGTTTACAAAAGATATTTATATATATCGAATGAGTTTGAAAAATATGGTTAGAGAAAATTTACCTATATTACTTATGTAATATGCTAATATATTTTAAAATATGGTTTGGAAACCTTAGAGAACTTTGTGACATGACCCGATATTTAGATTATGTAGATAACTCACTGGGTCAATGTTGCTCATGATGCTACACATAAACATTTCAGGTTTGGATAAGTAAAGTTGGATTTTGGGACTTTTCATGGAGAACCTGAAGTGAAGAACTTTTAGCTTTTATTCTATATTGCAGATATTGATGTATATATATGTATGAAGTCAAAGACAAGACCCTATGTAAATTGGCTTGTAAATCAAGTATGAATGTATAATATTTCTTCCATTTGAAATCATTTACTCTGGATGATTTAATGTTATGAAATTTTATCTTGCAAACTTGTGACACTAAAATGAAAGCACCATTATGAGGGTAGCATTCCCGATTCCGGCCAAGAGTGTCGAAGCGAGGTGTTACAAAGTGGTATTAGAGCCTAGATTTAAGTGGTGCTTAGTAGAAAACCATTTATCGTGCCAGAAGAATGAAACACTATAGTTTGGGTTTTGCTAGTATCAAAAGTTTATATTATTCATTAACATGTTTACAATCGCTATAGTTATAAACAATGACAAGCCAAAATACATGAGATACTGGAGATTCATGGGGAGGGGTAAAGTGCATAACTAATCCCAAAGAACAAATAACCCCAACCTTCCCACAATTCGATAGTATCTTAGAACGCGAGACGAAATTACAACACTTCTAAAACCTATACGAAGGAAAATGCTTCCAAGGGTAAATGGAAGATAGTTGGATGAATAGGAGTAAAAATCCCAAGGATCAAATGTGGTCTTAGAAGAAGTTATGGGACTTATGGAGGCATACATGGAAAATGAAATGAACAATATTATGGGATTCTTTCCTACATTACAACTTCTATGGAGAATGAAATATAAAGAAATGAAGGATTGCTTAAAGTTTGGTGGTTTAATCTCCAATTTTGTTAACCTATTAATATTGGATATGTATGTGGAAGTTTGTAAATAATAACCCAAATTAGGTTTGTAAAAAAAGGGGCTATAGTGGTATATTCTTTATGTGTGTGACTTGAGTTTAGTTATTTAGTATTTCTTATTAAATAATGTGGTTATATATGGTCTTGATCATAACAAAGTTCTTTTGTTTCTCTAAGGTTATGAAAGACTGGGAAACTATTAATTCAACTCATAGTCAAGAGGCTCAAGCCTCCGCACAACGAAATCATATAGAGTTGTCTGCATTCTTCAGCGAACAAATGGAACAAATCTCCTCAAGGCCTATGAACAATCCATCTGATAATTTGTTGAGTCATTTAAGAATTTACATTCAGACAAATTTATTAGAGATAGTAATCCATTTAAAGTTAAACAATGGATCCAACATTTAGAAGACATATTTGAAGTGTTGGATTGTAGTGAAATAGACTAAAGGAAGTGGGTTGTACTTCAACTAGTAGGAGAGGCAAGGAATTGGTGGGAGTTAATCAGAACTATAACCGATTCAAGCGCGATGACTCGGAGAATTTTTAAGGAAACATTTCTGATTTGCAAGTCATTTAATTAATACACTTGAAAAGAGGGCTAGAAGATTTGCAAAAGGACCGATTCCACCAATAAGGAGATATGTAATTGGTGATCGTCGCAAGACTTATAATGTAATCATTTATGAAGCTCTTAACCTCAAAGAAGACTACATTTAACTTTAACAAGAAAGGAATCTTTCGAATAAGAGAAATCCCAACAATCATGGGAAATCCAATAATCAAAAGAAAATCAAGAGGAAGAAGCCATGGTACAACGAGGAAGAAAGTCAAGAAGGGGCACAGCAAGGAAAGGGTCTAAATAAAATAAAGACGTGTTATAGTTGCAATGAGAAGGGTCATATTTCTCCTAACCATCCAAAGGAAAGAAAAAAAATTATATACTACAATTGTAATAAACCAGGACACATGTGCAGGAACTATAAAAAGCCGAAAAAGGAAAATAAAGCAACACTAGGAAATCAAGGCAGGGTATATACAATAGTTTCTGAACAACCACATCTGGAAGGTGCTTTATTTATTTTTAATTTTCAAGCTAAAGTTTTATTTGATTCGGGTGCCACACATTCCTTAATATCTATAGTATTCGCTACTAAGTTAGGATTACTAGTTCAGCAATTAACAAATCCCCTAATAATAGATAACTTAGTAGAAGAGGAAACGTAACTTAGAAGTATATGTAAGAATTATCCTCTGTATATTGAAGATAAGGAATGCCTGCATATTTGTTCCTTTTCCCAATGGTTCGTTTTGATATCATTCTTGGAATGGATTAACTTTACAAACATTATGCCAAACTGGATTGTCATAGGCATGATAATAACCTTTTCCATTCCGGGATATGAAACATTCATATATTCATGTAATAAATTTGGAAATGCATTCATATCTGGGTACCTAGCACTTATAGGCATTAAAAATGTGGACCAATAAATCGACCAAATCAAAGTAATCTGTGAATTTGAAGAAATATTTAAGGATATACTAGGATTACCATCAAAACTAGAAATTGATTTTTGTATTGAATTGGTCCCCGGTATAAACCCAATAGCAAAAACAGCTATCGTACGGCTTCACTAGAAAATCAAGAATTAAAGAAGTAAATTCAAGAGTTAGAGGATCAGGGGTTCATTAGACCAAGTAAATCACCTGGGAGAGCTCCGATATTATTCGTAAAGAAGTATGATGGGACCTTACGATTATGTATTGACCATTGTGAACTTAATAAGGTTACAATTAAGAATAAGTATCCATTACTTCAGATTAATAATCTATTTGATCAACTCCAAGGAGCTACCATATTCTCAAAGATAGATTTGAGATCTGGTTATCACCAGTTAAGGATAAAGAAAAATGATATTCCAAAGACAGCTTTCCAAACATGGTACGGACATTATGAGTTTTAGTCATGCCTTTTGGGCTAACTGACACACCAGCGGTTTTCATAAACGTCATAAACCGTGTGCTCCAACTATACCTTGATCAATTTGTCATAGTATTTATCGATGATATCTTAATTTACTCTAATTAAGAGAAGAGCATGATAAACATTTGCGGATAACACTACAAATATTAAAGGAACGCTGATTATATGCCAAGTTAAGTAAGTGTGAGTTTTGGTTAGATGAAGTAAAATTTCTCAGGCATGTTATTTCAAAAGGTGGGATAGGAGTAGACCCATCAAAACTTGAAGCAATTTTGAAATGGAATCCTCCAAGAACACCTTTGGAGACTCAATTTTTTCTTGGATTAGTTTGTTATTATAGAAGATCTATTCAAAACTTTTTAAAGGTAGCAGGTTCACTAACTAAGTTAACCCAAAAGGACATAAAATTTGTATGGAATGAGAAATGTAAAGAAAGTTAACTAAAGCACCAGTTCTAACATTATCAAGAAGCGGAGAACAATACAAAATATATTGTGATGCATGTGGTTAGGGATTAGGATGTGTATTGATGCAAGAAGATGAAGCTCCTCTCGATAATTAAAGAAGCATGAAGTAAATTATCCAACTCATGACCTGGAGTTGGAAATAATAGTGTTTACATTAAAGATATGGAGACACTATCTTTACAATGAAAAATTTGATACTTATTCTAACCATAAGAGTTTAAAGTATTTATTCTCTCAAAAGGAACTTAATATGGACAATGAAGATGGATGGAATTTTTGAAGGACTATGACTTTACATTACATTACCATCCCAGAAAAGCCAATGTGGTAGCAGATGCGTTAACCAAAAGTCATATGGATTATTGTAGCCTGATGATCATGGAATGGAGAGCTTTGGAAAATTTAGTAGAAATGAATGCTCGGCCTAAGATGATTAATCAAATAAATAGTGAAAGGAGGCCCTTATAAGTAGTATGGTCATTCAACCTACTTTACTTAGTAGAATTATATAAGCCCAAGGACAAAATGGAAAGTTAAATAATTGGTTTATGAAAATGAAAGATGAGGACCAGTAGATTGGAAGGTAGGAAATGACTGAGGATATAGATATTGAAATCGACTTTGCGTGTCAAATCAAGTAGAATTGAAGAATGAGATTCTGAACGAGGTGCATTGTTCAAGGCTCACTATACATTCTGGAAGCAGGAAGATGTACATGGATCTAAAGCATTAATTTTGGTGGAATGGAATGAAAAAGGATGTTGCAAGGTTTGTTTCAATGTGCCTCACATGCTAACAAATTAAGGTTGAGCAACAATGAACATCTGATCTATTGCAACCGCTTCCTATAGAAAAATGAAAGTGGGAACAAATTTCTTCGGATTTTATTGTTAGACTCCTAATATCAAACCAAAGGCATGATGCAATATGGATAGTGGTGGATAGCTTAACAAAATTAGTACATTTTATACCTTATAGCATGGTCTACTCGATGGATAAGCTAAGTAGAATCTACATATAAGAAATCATTAGACCACATGGAGTCATAATCACAATTATTTTTGATAGAGACTCACAATTTACCTCTAGATTTTGGAAAAGTTTTCAAAAATCTTTGGGTACTTCACTTAACTTGAGTACTGCCTTTCATCCTTAAATAGATGGACAAACAGAAAGGGTAAATCGAGTAATAGAAGATACATTAAGATCTTGTGCGATGAAATTTGAAAGTACTTGGGAAACACACATACCATTATTTGAATTTCATATAATAATAGTTACCACACAAGTAGTGGTATAGCTCCATTTGAAACCCTCTATGGAAGGCCATGTCATTCACTAGTTTGTTGGGCTTAGGTCGGAGATGATAAATTGCTCGGCCCTGATCTAGTGATAGAAACAACAAAGAAAATTACAACTATATGAGATCGACTAAAAGCTGCCCGATGTAGGCAAAAGAGCTATGCAGATCAAAGAAGGAAAGATTTGGAATTTTAAGTAGGGGAATAGGTTCTTTTAAAGACTTCTCCAATAAAGGGTGTAATGCGATTTGGAAGAAAAAGGCTAAATCATCACCCAGATTTATGGGCCATTTCAAATCATCGAAAGAATTTGTAAAGTTGTATATCAACTTGCATTACCTAAAAAATCATCATATGTTCATGTTGATTTACATATATCGATGTTACAAAAGTATATCCATGACCCGTTGCATGTGACTGATTTGAGTAACTTTGAAATCAAGAGGGTACCTCATACATTGAACAACCAATTTAAATTCTTATAGAAAAGTCAAGAAATTACGAATAAAAGAAATCTCCTTTGTAAAAGTTTAATAGAATAATCATGATGAAAATGAAGCATTATGGGAACTTTAATTGGAAATGCTTAAATATTATCCAGCTTTATTTGAAGTATAGATTTCGAGGATGAAATCTTCTTTTAAGGAGGTGGAATGTAAGAACTTAATTAACCGACTTTCTTATGTGTTTGTAGATCCCAAATGAATTGATATAATAATTGTTTGAAAGATGAAATACTAAGTTACAACTTTGTTTTAAAGACCGAAAGATAACCTTGTGACCTAATAGGTAGATGTAAGCTTGCAACATTATCACCTTGTTTATTAAAACATGAGGTGGCATTAAGTATAGCATTTAAAGGAGGTAGTGACACATAGGTTTATTAGGTGTAAGCTTGTAATAACACCTTATTCAGTAAAGCATGAGGTGGCATTAAGCATGACACTTAAAATAAGGGAGTGACACGTCGACTAATGATGTGTAAGCTTATAAGATCACCATGCTTATTAAGGTGATAACCAAAGGGGAAATTGTCATTGCCCTAATATTTGCATGGAATAAAGAGGGAAAGTGTCACAATTTGATAAGACCAAAGTATCCTTGGATAAAGGCTATAAATAGGATGACAATTCATTTGATTTTCATACTTCCATAAACCTAAGAACTAAACAAATGTAAGAAAATAAGGAAGTTCTTAAGGAAAGCCAAGAAGCTAAACCATGAGCTAAAACTATAATCACTAAAGTGAGGAAAGCTATCTAATTTTCAAATTTCAAGTCATTCCATGAAGTAATATATAACTTATAATATGTTTAATCTAAATGTTGTATTATTTTAACCCTTTTGCTTTTGCTTATAATATTTTTGACCTTAACCAAGTGTATATGATTGATGCTTTGGTTATTTAAAAGAAAGAATAATCTATACTGGTTTACTAGTTTATGATTATAAAGTATCTTGAAGAATACTTATGTATATACTTATGATTTGTGATGGCTTTTGGATGAATGTGGTAAAAGACAAAAGATCTAGGATAGAGCACTATTACTTTATTTCTATACTATGCGTTATGAGATAGAGTATATCCACACTGTGTGTTAGGATGCCATCCGCGATGTGCTAAAAAGTTTTTAGGATCTAATTCCTTACTCCGTGTTCGGATTAGATCTATGTGTAGTCAAATTGATTTTTAAATGGATTTTCATATTTTGTTATGTTCCTAGTTTACAAAAGATATTTATATATGTCGAATGTGTTTGACAAATATGGTTGGAGAAAATTTATCTATTTTACTTACGTAATACGCTATTATATTTTAAAATCGGATTTGGACATCTTAGAGAATTTTGTGACATGACCTGAGATTTAGATTAAATAGATACCTTACTGGGTCAATGTTACTCATGATGTTACATATAAACATTTTAGGTTTGGATAAGTAAAGTTGGATTTTGGGACTTATCATGAAGAACCCAAAGTGAAGATTTTTTAGCTTTTGTTTGGTATTGCAGATCAATGTGTGTGTGTGTGAAGTCAAAGACAAGACCCTATGTTAATTATCTTGTAAATCAAGTATGAATGTATAATATTTCTTCCACTTGAAATCATTTACTCTGGATGATTTAATGTTCTGGCATTTTACCTTGTAAACTATGACGCTAAAATGAAAGCACCACATTATGAGGGTAGCATTCCTGATTCCGACCAAGGGTGTCAGAGCAGGGTGTTACAGCCACAATTTTGAGAAATAATTTTTTAATCATAAGGTTATGAATCATATGGTATTGGTGAATTGTATATTAAAAAATTAAAGGAAAAGCACTCATTCAGTGGGAGCGACAGAAGAGTTGGTGAACTCTTTGGATTGATACATTTAGATGTATGCAATTGTAGGTATAATGATACCAAAATGGTTCCACATACTTTGTTAAATTCATAGATGGATTATCAGAGAAATAAAATATATGTATTTGGTACACAAGTAGTATATATATGATAAGTTCATTGAATATAAAATGAAAGTAGAAACATGACATGCAAAGTAAATAATTCATTTTGATCGAATAAGTGAGTGTATTGGGAATGAGTTCCAAATGTACTTAAAAATGAATAAGATCCAATTTAAAAGTCAGTCCTTCGTATGATACATAATGATGTATTGATAATACGTAATCGGACTTTGTTGAACAAAGTACGATTGATGATGAGTGATATTGAGTTAATTTCTTTCTGTAAGGACATGTACTCAAGAGTAAGTACATAGGGTAAATATTTAATTTCATTTAAAGCATAGTTTACAAGATCATAGAAAACAAGAGTTGATAACAAACACTTATACATCATAGGTCAAGAAAATGATAGGTTGTATAAGTCGAGAGGGTGCACGTAATACTTACAAGTGAGGGAACTTGTGTGAATCACCTCAAATGAGTTTGGATCGACCAACATTAGGTGACTGTTTTATGTTATGAATATAAATTACCTAAACTTAAAACCAAAATGATTTTATGCATATATAAAGGCAGTTCATAAAATGTTCTGTTGTACATATAAACAATGATTACTTTAAGAAACGTCAACTTCACGAGGAAGGAATTTTTTTAGAAATCATTGGTAGTAAAATGGATTTGGATACGATCCAAAGATAAAACTGATTACGCAAGAGGAAAAAAATTTCCTTAGTTGTCAATTAGCCATTAAGAGTATTAACTCAACTATATGGCACGATGTGCAAATCCGAAATGGATTCTAAATATATTATCAAAATAAGATTTTGATAGTCGTACCCAAAAGGATATGATCCATCAACCGCAAATGTGTCTTTGGGAAGCAGACCAATGCAGTTGGAATATAGTAAGCAAGGTTGGTAAGAATAACATTGTAAATTTCGATTGTTAAAACTCATGTAACAGATTCATCATTCACCGTGCTTAAGTTAATTCAGATTTTACTCGTAAAATTATTATCAATATGATTTTGAGCTGTGGGACATTTATGTTGAAATAAAATTTTAAATAATAATCTAGAATATACTGTTTTCACATAACAACCAAATTGTTTCAAAGCCAGTTGAAGCGATATCGAGTTTGTGGGTTTTAGATATGATCCAAGAACAAATACAAAAATATCCTTCGACAAGTATTAGAATTGAAAAATATTTTGACAAAGAAATCTAATAGTTTTATTTTCAGTCAAAATGTGGAGGAAGCTTGTGCCTACAAGAAAGAACTTTGAAGGTACTAAAATATTTCTAAAATATAAGTAAACGACAAACATTTGGTTGTTAGTGATGTACCGGTGTTAAAATCATTTTAGTTTGGTTGTTTAATTCTTGATATAGGATTTGAGAAGATCTTTTATAATCAGTATAAAAGGATGGTGGAAATATCCCAAACGATATACAAACAACATATTAAATTTTTTAATATGGAGCATGTAAGATGAATTTCTTATCCATTGACAATATAAGTTATCACACATATTGTGTTGTCCATAATATCGCATTTTGGTTATGTATTTGGTACATAAAGCAAGTATCAAATCCAAATTAAGATCACTATATGGTAGTTAAAGGTATTCTTGGGTATTTACAAAGTACTAGAGAAATGTTTATAAAAATAATGAACTCCTTATGAAGGAGTGTCTAGGCTCGAACTTCATAAGTTATTTCGAGTATAATATGTCAATACTAAATCATGATCAACCTTAGTAAAGAAGCTTTAAGCTGGAAATGTTCCAAATAAGAGGTCGTGGCTAATTCAACCAATAGGCCATGTACATTGTGCAACAATCCGTATTTTACGTATCGGAGGATTGTAAAATATTTTTATTTTATTCATATGAGGTCGTATGACTCTAAAATTTTGGGAAGTGACCCATAGGAATAGTTTCCACATCTTTGATTTTTCTCGAATTTATATGTGACGATTTTAACCTTGAAAATCTTATTTGGACTATTACTTTTGACAGGAGCCAAGTTAGGGTCTCAAATCACTTCCATTGCTTCAGGATGACAGTTTTCCATTTCATAGAGTGGCTATAATAGAAAAACTGACATACTATTTGAAAGTTATAGTTTTTTTAAGTTTTGGCTACTACTAGCCTATATTATGAGTAATTGACTAAGCCCGTGCTTAGGCCTAACCCACCACGAAAATTGTGCTAAGAGAAGGCTGTAGGAACTGATCTAAGTCATTTCCATCTTCCCTAAAATAGCTCTAAACTTCCATTAATCCTACTTTCATCAAAAAACCCTACCTTTTCCTTTCTAATCTTAGCCAAATCATCAAATATAGGGGTGATTAGCATATAGGAGCTTGAGATTATCATTTAGGCTGATTTGCATTCTTCTTGCTTGTTGTCCACTTCAGATCTAAGGGGAGGAACTAGTATTTTAGGTATTTGGTGAGTAGTTCTTGACCTCTCACTCTACTATGCGTGTTTATATAGTTAAAAATGATGTTTTAACATGATTTTGACCCTAAAATGTTTTCTAACCTTAATCACATTTTCCTAAATGTTTATCTGAAATATAAAGGTTTTAAAGTGGTTTTTAAATGGCTTTTCAACTCATTTTGTTCATGTTCATATGCTAGTGTAAAGTTAGATTTAGATTAGAATTTGCTTGATTATCGTGTTCTTATGTATTGTATGTATGAATGGACTTGTATGTATGATATTCCATGTTTGTATGTCGTGCTTTGATATGGTTTGCTAGTGCTTTTAGGTAGTTAGGAAAGAGGTGGTCAAATTAGAAAATAGAAAGCAAAGATGGTCGAAATTGAATGGAACTTGGAGAAGGAGCATTGGAAGAGCTCTGGATTTAAGTTGCATTAAAATTGGAGTTAAGTGGAGGAGTCGGTACCGAGAGGTCATGTTGGTACTGAGAGGTCATGTTGGTACCGAGAGCTCTTGTGAAGTGGAAATTGGCAGTGGGTGATGGTTCTTAAAGTTGGGGCTTAGGGTGATAGCAACTCGATGGTGATGATTTGGGTTTAGTACCAGCTTCAGGCTAAAGACGAGTGCACTAAAAATCGGGATTTCTATTAGTCCCTAGCATGGGAAAGGCTATATAAGTTATCATATATTTGGAGCACATTGAGTGATAGTGAGAATTGTTTGATGGATGCTATGGTTGCTTTGATTGCTTTCTTTCGTAGTCTATCACTCTAATGATGTCGTTGGAGACAGGTATTGGGGATAGGGATACATAGGCACCCGTTATCATACTTAGTTTGCAGTATTACTTTATGATATTCATAAAGTAGCATATTATGTTCATTATGTGCTAACTCTTTGGTTGTAAGGACATGTTAGGTATGGTTTGTATACCTTTGTTCCTTACTATATCGACTTGTATAGTATTTTAATATTCATTTATCACTCATACCAGTTTGTTGTCTGACTCGAGGTTTTGTGCTTTGCTTCGTATTATCTCGGGTATTCTTAAATGAGTAGACTAGATAGCTGGTCTAGGTGCAATGCAGTAGCTGTGTAGAGAACTAGCTGGATGGAGCTATCTCATATTGTATATGGATTTCTATGTTTATTCCGCTATGCAACACTATGGAATCTTTACAGTGCTTGCTTATTACCATTATCAGGAGATAATTATTCGAGTTTATTTTCATTTTATATAAACTCTATTACTTGTTGTGTAACTCTATGTATTTGTACTTTGATATTTAGATCACTTAGTTATTATTATCTCTCCTTTTTTATATCTATGATGTATATTATATTTTATTCCATGTGATGTGAGATATACGGTAGGTTTTGTGATGTTTTTATTTCATTTTCAATCCTCAATAATTATCCGACATCGACTGAGCACGTCAGCAGCGTGTTATAAGGTTATTTTGGGTGCCAGTGGTGCAGGGCGGTCATCATATTTGGTATCTGAGCAAGGTTACACGATTAACCTGATTTGATACTGTAGTCCAGTAGAGATGGGGAAGGAGTTATCACCCTAGACTGGACCAAGAGTACATGTATATATGAGAGAGTGCGTACTTGTTATATATTTTGGTTTTCAAAACTATATAGTAGTATATAGTGTATAAGTCACATGCACACATGAGTACCATCGACACAGTTTTCTTTTTTAAGAGACTGGTCATTCTTGTTACAGATCAAGAATGAGCCGGCAAACAAGAAACACTGTGAGGAATTCCATCTCCAGAGTTGAGAAAGGAGCGGGTTTGGGGGCTACTGACCCTGACTTGCAAGCTATATTCAATGTGATGATGGTGAACATACTGCAGAATGCCTAAGCGGCCACTCCAAATGTTGTTGGTGGTGGTGCTTAGGTGCAAGCACGGAGGGTAGACTTTTCCAAGCTATGCAGGGATTACTCCACCTTGGGAGGCAAACCATTTCTTGGAACAGAGTCGACCATCGGAGTGCAGGATTGGTTGGGCACCTGCGAGCATATCTTTAGTGACATAGAAGTAGATGATTCCATGAAAAGGAAGATGGCCTCTAGACAGCTTCAAGGGTGAGCCATGAACTGGTGTAATGTTATTACTATTGCTACACCCGAGGATCAGTTCACTTCAGACCAGTTCAAGGCAAGGTTTGAGGAGAAGTTCATTTCAGCTGCCCATAAGTCGGTGTTATTTAGGAGATTCACTGATATAAAGCAGGGACATATGTCTATTTTCGAGTGTATTGCTGAGTTCGACGCTTTGTTGAAGTACATGATGTCTTTATCAACACTCCGTTGAGGAAGAATGAAAAAATTATCATGGGTTTGGATGAATATTTGAGGGAGAAGTTGATGAGTGACATCGATGAGCTATTCGAAAGACTTTTCGAGAAAGTTATTTACCAGGAGAGTTTATATCCCAAGTCCAAATCAGATGTTTTCGCTAAGAAAGAGCCAAAACCGCAACAAGGCGGTGGAGGAAAGAAGAAATGGAATGGAAAGAGAAAGTAGTTTTAGGGAAAGGATGCTTAAAAGAAGGCTAAATGGGAACCCTTTTGTTTTGGTTGTGGAGAGGGTCATCTAATCAAAGACTACAAAGTTGATAGGAAGAAGAAATGTTACAACTGTGGAAATTTCAAACATATGCAGAAATTTTTTCCAAAACCAGCACGGTAGAAGCAGGTTGTGAAGTCATATGTTTTGGATGATGTCTCGACTTCGTCGAATGCTACTTCGTCAAATGCTCCCTCGGTGAAAGAGAAGGGGAAGGGCGTTGTTATTAAAGGTATGCTTTCCATTTATGATGTTCTCATACGTGTTTATTCAATATCGGGGCTTCGTATTCCTTCATATCTAGTGACCTAGATAGATTGGGATTGAAACCCGAAATAATTGACCGACCCTTGATTGTGACGAACCCTGTTGGAGGCTCCAATAGAATGTGTATGGTTTGGTCTTATCGAGCCATGGATGCTCTTTTGTTTGTGATTGCTTTGTTTTAAATTTCATTAGGTTCGGGATTATCTTGGGGATTTACTGGCTAAGAAAGTATGTGGTGGTATTGGATTGCGAGAAGTTGTTGGTGATGATCGAGGATGCAGTGGGGCAGACATTAGTGATTGGCTGGCTGCTAGAGGATAGGGTTATGGTTAGCTTTCTATATTCATTCGAGGTTCCACAGGATGAGTTGTCAGTTGTGTCTATCATTAGAGAGTATCCAGATGTGTTTAAGAAGGTGACTGGATTACCATCGCACCGAGAGATTTAGTTTCTATAGACTTAGCGAAGGATGATAGACCGGTAGTTATGTCTTTGAGGCGTACGGCACCTAGAGAGCAAAAGGAGTTGGAGGTGCAAGTAAGTGACCTGTGGAAGAGAGGGTTCATTCGTAGGAGTATATCTAAGTGGGGTGTACCTATAGTCTTTGTCAGTAAGGCAGATGGCTCTCTGAGGTTATGTGTAGATTATCGTAAGATGAATAAGGTGACGAAAAAGAACAAGTATCCACTCCTACGTATCGATGACTTGTTCGATCAGCTCCATGGTGCGAAGGTGTTCTCCTAATTGGATTTGGTGATAGGATTTCACCAACAGAGAGTAGCGAAGGAGAGCATGTTGATCACTATGTTTCATACACCATATGGTTTCTATAAGTGATTGATTATGTCATTCGGGCTAACTAATGCTCTGGCATAATTTGCTGATCTCATGAATCGCATCTTCACGGATTAGCTAAATAAGTTTGTTTTTGTGTTCGTGCATGATATTCTAGTCTACTCTAGAATCGAAGAGGAACACAAGGCACGCTTGAGGTTTGTGCTTGAAGTGTTAAGGAAGCACAAGTTGAAAGCAAAGTTTTTGAAATGTCACTTTTGGGAAAGTGAGATTCTTCGGACATGTCATCTCAGAGTAGGGCATCGTAGTATATCCTGCCAAAATGGCAGAGGTTTAGGATTAGAGCCAACCTAAGAATGATACGGATGTCAGGAGTTTCCTAGGATCAGCAGATATTATAGACGTTTTATCAAGGAATTCTCGAAAGTAGCAACACCGTTAACAAATTTAATGAAGAAGAATAGGGATTTTGTTTGGGACGCGAAGTGTGAGCATGTGTTTGTGAGTCTGAAGGAGGGGTTGACGAGTGCACCATTATTGACCATTCCGAGCAAGAATGAGGTGCTAAAAGTATACATAGATGTTGTAGTATTAAATTAGGTGCGGTAGTGATGTAGAAAGGGAAAGTTGTCGCCTACCTCAGTTGACAGCTGAAGCCGCACAAGTGGAAATATTCGACCCATGATTTGGAGTTGGCGGCGATAGTGTTTGCTTTGAACATTTGAAGGCATTATCTATTAAGAGAAAGGTTTGAGCTGTTCACGGATCATAAATTCTTGAAGTACCTTTTCTCCTAAAAGGATCTCAACCTTCATCGATAGCGATGGTTGGAATTCTTGGCCTCTTACGACTTTGGCATTTCCTGTACGCCTAGTAAAGGAAATGCAGCAACTGATGCATTGAGTAAAACACACGCCAGTTTGGGAGCGATGTTCATGGAGTGGAAGCAGTTGGAGTATATTGATGGCTATGAGCTCATTGTGAGTTAGAGCCAAAGATGTTGGCAAGTTTGACAATCAGACCAACTTTGATTGAGTGGATCGGTACTAATTGTGGAATATGCATGTATATGCTTTTTGTTTGATGATAATAAACATATATACATTCATTTAAATGTATTTGATATTGTACTATTTTATTTTTCATAGATAAAATAAATATTTGCTGAATAAAATAAATAACATAGACCTAGAATTCAAACGAATATTTTATTCAAACAAATATTTATTACAATTTTGATAGTACAATTTCAAGCTCTCACTATAACTATACAATTTCAGTCACAATACAATTACATCACAATTTCATAGTTACATCAGTTCCTCACTACATATCACTCACACTCGTATTTATCTTCAACTTCATTCCAATGTGAATCCAGCATCTGAGCAATCTGCAGAAATATACATTGACGCAGTAAAATTGAAAAGGAAATATTTTTGCAATATAAAATAAAATTGTGATTTTGAAAATTTTATTTGCCTCAGTTATTTGGGTTGTTTGCCATCATTTATATTTGAATTCATCACACATGAACAATGTGACATGCACAGTGTATCACTGTACATGCCACAAGGTCGTGCACACCGATATATGTATATACACTTGATATAGTAACAGGGATAGGTGAGCATAGGTCAAACCCAAAAATCGGGTTCAACTCAAGTCACTGCTATCATGACTCAACTCAATACAACAATGAAGACAACAGTAAAATGAATGACCAGTCTCAACAAACCAGAAGTACAAAGTGTCGACCAAGCTAAATCAACAAACAACTCAGAGGCACCAGATGGCACCAGATCAGAAGGTTAAAGCAACCAGGCTACACAATGAACTCAAGTTCAAGTGAATACAAGCACAGCTAGCAAAACCAAAATGGACAGCAGCTACAAGCAAATGTAAATGAAGTACACTAATACAACAAAGCACCAAATCAGACTCGAGGCTATCAAATCAGTGAAACAGACAAGGTCAAAACTGCATGTACAATAAAGGTAACATGACCAAACCCATATGAATGCAGTAACAACCATAGATATGCCACAATGAAACTGCAAACATGCATCTGGAAACCAGAGTGCACAACAACCAACTTCAAATGACTCAAGTGAAGATGCAGTGAAGCATGTACATGGGTAAACAGCATTTCAAACTCAACAACAACAAAATGCACAAAGGCATAGTAAGTTCCACAAAGACCACCAAGCAGTGAACAATGAAGGAAACTATACAAAAGAGAGTATGCAACATGCGAACAACAAATGTACACGCTAAAACTTCAGAAGAACAAAGTTATACAACTACAAGTACATGTACAATATAATGCAGACCTAAGTAAAATAGGGGAAGTGCATTTATCGAGTTCATCATGAAGAAAAACCAAGTGCAGTTCGAAGATAAAGTAGTGATACAAGTAGAATGAACAAGTCTCGAACTCAAAACAGTATAGCAATGCACAACTACAAAGCAACCAACATATTCAAGTTCAATGAACAGTTTCAAGTGACAAACAGTGACTCAAAGCAGGTACACGTGCAGATTGTAAATGGAACAGATATGGGACAACAAGCATATAAACATAATACAGTATGCATATGAGACCAGAATGAATGTAATTCAAGTGAACATTATCACAACATTGTCAAACAAAGTCAAGGCCAATGTCAACAAAGAAATACAAGTCGAAGTCAGAACCGTGGGAAGCAAGGAATCGAACAAAGTCATAGACTTGGTGAACGGTACTGTGGTGGCCAAGTAGTTTGACCAAGAAAAGAATCATCATGTAATGAACACCGTGATTATCACGAAATAGAAAAATGAAATATACGCATATGAAATAGTCAGAAATCATCAGCATCATTGAAGAAAAATCAAGCGGCCGAGCAAAATTTGTTGACAAATTCAAACAAAGTTATACGACGAAAATCAAGGATATCGTATCCTATATAAACCCATCATCACTGGCAATAAAAGCATCGAATTCAAGCAATCAAAATCAGCAAGTAAAAGGAGAAAATCACATACCGAAATCATCAAGTCGAATTCGATCTGAAGCAGCCGAAGCAAGCTACACGAAGAAACAATCGATCGACAAAAGCAACGAAGTTCGAAATCATCTTTCGATCGAGAATATAGAGTCGGCAGCCTCAATTTCACAACCCTAATTCTGTTCAAAGAGGAAACGAACGAGAGCCAAAGCCCTAATTTCAGAAAGAGGAACGAACGAAAGAGAAGCCACCATTATCACAAGCAAAGAAACGGGCTAAAGAAAAAAGGGGGCCAGCCTTAATAATTTGATCAAGGCTTTTGTTTTTATTTTGGGCATGGTCTATTTGTTTAATTAATTATATAAGGCTCCATTTTAAATTAGGGTTTTTCGAGTTATTCTTGTTTTTATTTTCTGTATTTTTCAAAATAAATCTGGGTAAATCACCACCTAGGGTTTAGGTTGTGTCAGATTGTCTAGTTAGGATTAGTTCAGTGAGCAGGGTGTGCGAGTTTGCAAAACTCTATAGGCGGTAGCAGGGTGTGCGAGTCTGTTAGAGTGTTTGTAAGCGAGAGACTGTTTAATTCTAATAGAAATCTGGAAATGCAGCAGTAGGCAGGGGTTGCCAAAGCTGGGTAAATTTTGTGTGTGATTTACTTTTCAGCATATTTACTTCTCTGCAGTTTGTTATCGTGTTTAATTCAGTAAATTCGTGAAAATTTGCTATAACCCTATTCACCCCCTCCCCCTCTAGGGTTAATCTAGATCCTACACTAATCAGAGGCGAGATGCTTGATTAGCAGAGATCATGGCGAAAATAGAAGGAGTATAGTCTGAAGACTTGAAGCAATACAGACTCGATCGAGAAGGTTAGCTTCGTAAGGATAGGGGACTGTTTGTCCCCAATGTTGATGGATTTCGAGATGAGGTGCTACGAGAGCGCCACCATTCTAGGTTGATTATACACCTCGATGGTAATATGTTGTACCATGATATGAAGCATACCTATTATTAGGAGGGGATGAAGAAGGATATCGGGTCATTCATCTCGGAGAGTATGAACTGCCAGTTAGTGAAGGCAGAATAGAAAAAGCCAAGTGGAAGTGAGAGCGAGTATCGATGGATTTTATTAGTAGACTGCCAAGGATTCGAGCAGGGTACGACAGCATTTGGATCATAGTCGATCGGTTAACTAAGAGTGTTAGATTTATACCCGTCAAGTCAAGTAGAACGACAGCCAAACTGGCCGAATTGTATGTGAAATGGGTTATACAATTTCATGGTGTGCTAAAGAGCATTATGAGCGACCAAGACATATTGGTCACTAGTGGATTTTGGAAGAGCTTACAAGATTCATTGGGGACCAAGTTGCATCTTAATACAGCTTATCACCCACAAATTGATAGGCAGACTGAGAGAGTGAACTGTATATTGGAGGATCTCTTACGGGCTTGCATACTCGATTTCAAAGGCTCTTCGTGTTGGTGACAGGTAGGCAAGAAATTGATACTTAGGCCAGATGTGATTAAGGAAACCTCAAAGAAGATAGAGATCATTTAGAAATGAATGAAAGTTTCTCAAGATAGGCAGAAGAGCTACGTTGATAGGAAATGTTGAGATTTGGAGTTCTCCATCGGCGATATGATATTTGTGAAAATTTCTCCTTTGAAGAATGTTATTCAATTCAGTGGTATGGGGAAGTTGAGGCCAAGATTCATAGGTCCTTTTGCGATAGTAGAAAGGATTGGGAACCTAGCATATCAGGTTGACTTACTCGGAAGATGGCCGGTGTGCACAACGTCTTCCAAGTTTCTCATTTGCAGAAGTTAGCACACGACTCAGGCATGACAATTGCACCAGATTAATTTGATGATATCAAGATTGAACCAGAAGCTGTAAGACATCGTAGGCCGGTTCGTATTGTCGGACCTAACACAAAATAGCTTAGGAGGAAGGCAGTGGAGTTAATTAAGGTTCAATGGGGCGAAAGTGAAGGTGGTTGCATGTGAGAAATCGAAGAGAGCATGAGGGCCACATATCGGTAGCTCTTTCTATGGTAAAACCTACTGTTTATCGTATTTACTTTAACATTTGATATCACATAGGGTAGTTTAGTATCTTGCATGCTAAGATAGGCTTACATTATTGGTTGCATGGCTACTTGTTTGACATCTATGATGGTTGCATCTGTTTGTTAGGCATGCGAGGTAACTATGTTTGACTTATTTGGGGATTTCGGGGGCGAAATTCCTAAAGGGGGATGTAACATCCTGTATTTTACGTATTGGAGGATCATAAAATATTTTTATTTTATTCATATGAGGTCAATGACTCTAAAATTTTGGAAAGTGACTCTTAAGGACATTTCCCGCATCTGTGATTTTTGCTAGATTTCTAAGTGACCATTTTTACCATGAAAATATGGTTTAGATTATAATTTTTTATAAGAGTCAATTTAAGGTCTCAAACCACTTCCATTACTTCAGGATGATGGTTTCCAATTCTGTAGAGTTTTCATAATAGAAAAATAGACTTACCATTTGAAAGTTATAGCTGCTTTAGCCGGCCTGCATTAGTAGATAATTAACTGAGCCCGTGCTTAGGCGCACTAATCCAACTTAAAAATTGTGCTATAGGGAGGCTGTAGAAACTGATCTAAGTCATTTCCATCTTCCCTAAAATAGCTCTAAACCTCCATTAACCCTAATCTCGTTAAAAACATACATTTTCCTTACTAATCTTAGCCAAATCATCAAATAGAGGGGTGATTAGCATATAGGTGCTTGAGATTATCATTTAGGATGATTTACATTCCTCTTGCTCATTGTCCACTTCAGATCTAAGGGGAGGAATTAGTATTTTAGGTATTTGGTGAGTGGTTCTCGACCTCTCACTCTACTATGCATGTTTATATAGTTAAAAATGATGTTTTAACATGATTTTGACCCTAAAATGCTTTCTAACCTTAATCACATTTTCCTAAATGTTTATCCGAAATCTAAAGGTTTTAAAGTGGTTTTTAAATGGCTTTGCAACTCCTTTTTTTTCATGTTCATATGCTAGTGTAAAAGTTAGATTTAGATTAGGATTTGCTTAATTATCATGTTTTTATGTATTGCATGTATGAATGGATGCATGTGTAAGATATTTCATGTTTGTATATTGTGCTTTGATATGGTTTACTAGTGCTTTTAGATAGTTAGAAAAGAGGTGGTCAAATCGGCATCGAAGGCAAAGATGGTCGAAATTGAATGAAACTTAGAGGAGGGGCTCTAAAGCATTGATGGAGCTCTAGATTCAAGTCGCATCAAAATTAGAGTTAAGTGGAGGAGTCGGTACCGATAGGTCATGTCGACACCATGAGCTCTTGTAAAGTGGAAATCGGCTCGATGGGTGATGGTTTTTCAAGTTGGGGCTTAGGGTGATGAGTAGAAGGCAAGTGCCAAAGTTTGGCTAAGTGATGGACCAAGCACTGAGAGCTTTGGAGGGCATGGAAACAAGAGCTTTTGGATTTAGCACCGAGAGATTTGGAGTTGATGCCAAGAGCTTTTAAAGGGAGTGGTCAGGGTCTCGGCACTTAGAAACACTAGAAAAGAGGAAGAAAGCTAGCCAAAAATTGGCTAAGTACACCTCTCGGTACCGAGGAGTCTAGTTTGTTAGGATCACGGTGGAACTTTCAAGAGAGGACTTGAGGCCCTACAGGTCATGCTGAAGGTGTTCATTTGTTTGTTTAGGGCTTGATGGTGATACAGTAGCACAATGATAGCTTCGGGACTTCAGTGATGGCAACTTGATGATGAATGGAGTTAGTTTCGATGATAGAGGCTCTATGTTGAAAGGAGTCGTGAGAATGTTTGTCCACAACGGGCGGGTTCAAGGAAGGGTTAGCCATAGATAAAACATGAGAATAGTTATATCATGGAATGGAGGAATATGGAATGGTTCCTCGAGAATAATGGAAACTAGATGGAGCAAGGAAAGTGCTTGGATATGCGTGCTAAGGGATCGTTGATACTCAAAGTGTTTTCTGGTGTACTCAAAAGCAGGGGTGTTGTGGGGACGCTCATAGGTACTTTGTTTGGTTATCCCAGTTGGTTGTTTGGATCCGTATACACTAGACTGATGGATTTGGGTCTAATATTAGCTTCAGGCTAAAGAAGAGTGCACTAAAAGCCGGGATTCCCATTAGTCCCTGGCATGGGAAAGGCTATACGAGTTATCATATATTTGGAGCACATTGAGTGATAGTGAGAATTGTTTGGTGGATGCCATGGTTACTTTGATTGCTTTCTTCCATAGTTTGTAACTCTAATGATGTCGTTGGAGATAGGTATTGGGGATAGTGATACTTAGGCACCCATCATCATACTTAGTATGCAGTATACCTTTATGATATTCGTAGAGTAGGATATTATGTTTGTTATATGCTAACTCTTTAGTTGCAGGGACTAGCCAAGTATGGTTCATATACCCTTGTTCCTTACTATATCGACTTGTATAATATTTTGAGATTCATTTATCGCTCACATAAGAATGTTGTCCGACTCAAGATTTTATGCTTTACTTTTTATTATCTCGGATACTCTTAAATGAGTAGACTAGATAGGAGGTCTAAGTGCGACATAGTAGCTACGTAGAGGACGAGCTAGATGGAGTCATCTCGTATTATGTATGGATTTCTCTGCTTGTTCCGCTGTGCAACACTGTCGAGCCTTAGTAGTGCTTGCTTATTACCATTATTAGGAGATAGTTATTTGAGTTAATGTCCATTTTTTATAAACTATATTACTTGTTGTATAACTCTGTAGATCTGTACTCTGATATTTGGATCACTTAGTTATTACGTCTCTCCTTTTTATATCTTTGAATATTTTATTCCACGCACTGTGAGACATATGATAGAAACTGTGATGTTTTTATTTCATTCTCAACCCTCAATGATCATCCTATATCGATCGAGCATGTCAGCAGTGCACTATATAGTTATACTAAGCGCCGGTGGTGCAGGGCGGTCGTCACACATTACTGTGAATAAGCGTAGTAATAAAAGCAATGTGTTTGTGTATGTAGAAATTTATAACTAAGCTAGAGGTGATTCCAAATGTTGAGAATCCTATGACAATGTTATATGATAAAAATGCTGCGATACATTGTGAAAGAAACCAAAACCCACTAGAAGTCGAGAAACATACTCCGAGAAGTCCACGTGATAAAGGTTGTTTATCGGTGTCGGAGAGAGTTGATTGACAGGGTTGATAATTAAAACAATATAGCATATTCATTCACTAAGGGGCTAGCTCAATCATTTTTATAATAATCGATCGAAGAAATGAGAATAAGATTCCATAATTGAACCTAAGTGCGAGTGAGAGATTGATAGAGTTAGGAGTATGCCCTAGGGGCAAGTATGTAAATTTTTACATATATCTAATTCTATGACCAGTTTTGTCCATAATAAAGGTATTTGATTTCTATTACATACTTTGTTATATAGCAATATACTTAATTAAGTAATTAATTTAAGTATATGAATAAGAAAATCTTTGAATAAATGTTATGTGATTGTAGTTACAAATAGTTGCAATCATGAGTAATTAATCACAATATAAAATAACATTTTATTTTTAATATTCCTAGTCAAGATGTTTCAAGAAAGGATATCTATACATCCATTGAGACCAGGATACGTAACGCTCTCCAAACGTTGAGCATTGTATTGCTCATAGCTGCAGGGTTAGATAACCATGGAATGATTCGCTAAAGAGTTTTCTATTGATTAGTAATAACTAAGGACAAATAGGAAATCTCGAAGTGACGACATTACGATGTTCTCTCGACTTGAGAATAATATTGAACTTCAATGTAGATACTCCACAATGATTATAGTTAAATCATAGCATGATGATCCATCGATCGACTATAGTTGGGTCTAAGTTAAAGTACTGGAACTGAAAGACTATCCAATAGAGAATTCGTCTCTTTGATTATAAGAGGTGAGTATCACGATCAACTGTAGTTAACTCAAAGTCAAAATCTATAGCCAGAGCAGTACGGTTAATAATAAATGTTATCATTGAACCAAGAATTTTGTGTTTGGACTAACCGAGTTGAATATGGATGATGTTGGAATTTTGACCAAAACCAAATTCCATAAATCCTAAAGTGTATAGTTTTGATGAAGAGAATTTGTATAAACAATTGTTACTAAAAGGCACTTAAAATAGTAAAATTGGATTTTACCAAAAAGATGTATAAGTGATAAATTTGGCCAAACCGTCACACCACTAGCAAAGGTGACATGTGAACGTTAATATTTGAATTGTTCAATATTAATTACTGACTGAGTTTACACCTTTGAGTCGCACAACCATAATGATGAATACTCCGAACCACTGCATGATTTAATTAATTTATAATTGTTGTAAATTAATTAATATTTATGAAATATGAGTTATTAAATTTTATTTTGATTTTTGAATGCCATTAGTATTTAATAAAGTATGTAAATAAAAGTTATATATGTGTAGATTTTTGAAGGCCTTTCTAAGGCACATATACGATCGGCTACAAAGGTGTAAGGAGGTGAAGAGTTTGGGTGTTCAAAACAGTTTTGAAATGATATTAAAAGAATGAGTAAATGAAGGATAAAAGTCCTCTACCTTTTCCTCTTCCGAAATGGCTACTTAAACATATTAATTTTCATTGTTTTACCTCCTCCTTTGGTTCATTCCAACCAAAAATAACATGGCCTAATAGCCAATAAATTCGTAAAAGAAAATCAAAACAAAATCAAATTAATACAAGGTGGTGTTATCTCTAGATCATAGCAAAATATAGAGGCTGGCTCAATTCTATCTCGGAGTTATTCAATCTTTCAAGAAGTGAATCTTAGGCTACATCATAACGTAATCATCCAGCCTTATTTTGATTAGATATTACATCATATCGGTATAATTTAGATCTCATATCTTATACAATGAATTATATATGCATATGTTGTCCATATTGCTTACTGTTGTTTTATAACTTTATGTTTAATAAAATAATTCTTAACATATATATAGTTAAATTGTTTAAGACCATAATTTTATTAAAAAAACTTTCAGATTTAACTATTTTCAATTAGTTAAAATAATATTATAAAATAATATATGTGTATATATAAGTAAACTACATGTAATATAAGTTTTTAAATATGTGTATGTGTGTTTATATATATATATAGACACACACACACACACATATATATATATATATACACACACATATACATATACATATACATATATAGGGCGAGAATCAGCTACACCTTAATTTGGCTACACCTCCCATCCCCATTGATTTCCACTACAAGTTCCGATTTAAATAATAGTATTTCAATAGTTTAGTGGGAAGAGAGCGAAAATACAGTTATTTAAATTGAAACTTATGGTGGAAATCAGAGGGGATTAGAGGTGTACCATACTGAGATGTAGCCGATCCTTGCCCATATATATATATATATGTGTGTGTGTGTGTGTGTGTGTGTGTTTTATTTTTGAATATAAAATATGTTTTATTATTATTTTTTAGCAGAGTCAAGCCGGCTTTATAGTAGGTCGTGCCACTATGAATATAATAAGGAACAGGTGTTCTGTACATGCACAGAACAACTAATTATATAGTGGTCAGACCACTTAATACATAAACAAAAGAAAAAACAGGAGCTTGACAATGAGTGCAGAAAGACATAAATTCCCCCTGTCATTACTAATATCAACGTCAGCACCGGGTCCTATAACATGTCGAACGATAGAAAAGCGCGTAGCCAAATACGGATCATAAGACCTCGAGAGAGTAGAGATAAATCCGGTCCCATGTAGGATCTAAGAATTGCCACCAATTGCATGCACCATCTATACCAGTGGTCGACAGAGAAAGACCCTCACCCTCCACATGATACACCAGCCTCCTAGACTCATCTTGGCCATCTAAGAACATGTGATAACTATGCATCCGCGGGTCATACCTCATTTCTGTATCTGCATGTACCCATGTACTCTTGTCAGGTTCCCAGTAAATAACCTCGTCATCAGATTCGCTGACTGCTAGTGATTCCGACACCGTCTCCAGTGGGAGAAACATAAACTGTAGGATCTACAGGCGATAATCTAACTTGGGGACCCATTTCATTTCCGACCTAGGGAGGGGGACTTTGTCGGTAGGAGGTAGAGGAGAAATCCTAGAACACTTCTCCACAAAATTTCCAAATGACTGACAGTTTGTACATATGTCGGGCTTCCAATTGTAGTTAACTTTTATTTCCACCTCGTGACCTTCCATGATTCTTACTTTCAATATCGATGGTAGCGGATTCATTGGGGTAATTCCAATCAATGCCCGAGCATATAATAAATTCTTGCACGCAACTGTATTTGCATCAAAGCATTTAAAATCTCCAATAAGGCTCGCAAGCCAGTTCAGACCAATCAAAGGTTGAAGGACAAACGGAATATTAGAGAAAGTGGCCCAAACCGGAATCGATAGAACCTGCTCTCTAGCACTGTCTATACCAACGCTCCAAGGAGTCACAATAAATGGTTTCCCCTCAATAATGAGAGGGCTAGTATCAAGTGCTATAAGTATGTCTTCCATATTACCAAATTTAAAGAAGAAAAAGGAATTTATAAATTGGACATGAAGTGAACCTTTCAATTTCCATGCTCGCCTACATTGCTCGCGAACAACCGAATATGAAGATGAAGCATCCAAAAAAAATCCAACAAGGTGATCAGACCAATGGCTCACCGCCTCCCGAAGTACTGCAGGAGGAATCACGTTAGTACCATTAATGAACCGAGTGCTAAATTTCTGCGGCGAGTATTCACCGGCATTCCATGGCAATGCTTTAAACAATGAAGACTAAACTGGCTTATCAACAATAATAGCATCAACATAAGAGCCACCAGAAATATCACTGTTTTTATCAACAACGATTACAGGATCACCACAAGTTTCTGGAAATGGTGATTTAGAAGCAGAAACTGTACGTTTCCTTGAAGCAATATCACAAACAAGAGAATCGATCGGTTTACAGTTCTCCACGTTAATCGTATCATCAGAATTAGGGGCGACAGTTTCATTCAAAATAGTCTCAACTCCTCCACTCATCACAGCAGAATGAGTGACACGAGTATTAAAATTGTAATTAGCACTAACCAAATTACCAATATATTTAACCAAATTCGAAATAGGCGATGAAGGATTTACGTTGGTTATACCTGACAAAGGGACAACACCCGACGGAGAAGAGGCTAAATTAACAGCGAGAGTCGATAACGGGTAAGCGTGCTTAAGACATCAACAACAATTGGCAGTGGATATGACTGCATCGAAGGCGACGCTGGAAAGAATTCAATGATAGGGTTCGAAGGAGTTACTGTTGGAGAAGGGAGCGACTCACAAATGGAGAAGTTACGGCCAGATCTAGTTTGCGAAGAAGGGCCAAACGATGCAGCGAAGCGAGGCTTATTCTTTCGGTTCTTGGCCATCTGAACAGAGACGAATCGAAGGGAATTAGGTAGAAGCGGACGAGGCGATGAAGGAGAGAAAAGTCAAAACGGAAAGAAGGAGGCATGTTAATCGCCAGTAGCAGAATCGCCAATATGTTTTATTATTATTATTTATGTGTGTGTATTATTTTAATTTGCAACTTATAAAAGGATTTTTGTTTAAAATCATATATCTAACTTTAAGTTAAAGCTATATCTCAAAATGTTAATTTTAAAATTTAAAACATATAGAATTAGTCAAAAATGATTTTGATGTGTATGCATATATATAATTTTTTTTTAAATTTCAAAACAAAACTATGGACAACAAAAGCTTATATAAATGATAAATTTGTCTGTTGTGATGTAAAGCACATCACCTATAAACATATACATCAATGATGTACATCATTTATATGTTGCACATGCACACTCACATAAGTATATTAAAATATACTTATAAACATACTAAATAAGAATTTGGCCAAATTTAAAATAGTAGGTGCAATTCCTTTACTTGCACATTCATAGCATTTATGGCATATTAAATGGTATCACATAAAAAACAATTTGACTCTTTACTTACCAAAATAATAATACAAAACAAGTAATTGTTACACATATATACACACTGGAGTATATTTGATGTACTATATTTAGTATGGATATCAAATTAACTAAAGTAAATCAAATAGTTAAAATTTTCTTTCAAACAAATTAAATAAAATATGTTTTATTTGAAATAAATTTTAGATTATATCAAAAACCAATTAGACTTCAGAGGCCTAACAAAGATCCGAAATGGAATCTTTTTTGAAATTTATTCATTTAAACTACTTTCGACTGTCCCGGTTCCTTCAACCTTGACAAGGAACATTTAAGGAGTTAGTTTTATTTATATATATATATATATATCGATTCAATACTCATGGTTACTAGTTATGAACACATTCGTAACAACAATTGATAAAACACTTCTTCAAAGTATTTTCTACTTATATATGTTTAATTTATTTAATTTATTATTTATATCATTATATAACAACACATATAATAGAAAATAAAACCAAAAGCACACTTTATTTCCAACAAGATTATTTTCAAAGTTAAGTTTATATAACTATTTACATAATTACCCCCAAGGCACAACCTTAATTCTGCCACCCTATCCTCTCCGGCACTTTAGCAATCGAGAAAAATCAAGACCACTTAATCGCCCATGAGTACCTTCTATACCTCTCCTTCGTCATCAATGGTCCTTACCAACCAACATCCTTGTTTGCTTCATTTCTTCATGGACATTGACTAAAACTGTTGGCCATCCATACAAAAAGAGGCGACAACCTTGCACTGTTCCTTTGATAAAAGCATTATAATAGCGTAATTCATTTGAAAAAAGCATCACTGTATGACAATCACTTTTTACACTTCGCTGTCCACATGACAAAAGGGCCACTATACAACAACCACTACCCGAGCCATGCTTCCTACTTAACATAAGCATGTTGAAATGTGGTTCGCTAACTAGGAAGCATCTAACCATCTTCTCCACACAAAATCAGAACTGAATGCATTTGGACCCACGATCGCGATCAATCTTTTCGAGGAAACTTAACATCTAACGCATTGATCAAAGCCCTTCAAAGCATTATCTGTATGATTATATAGAGGTTCTCATGCACTTATGCAAGGATTAATTTCTAATCTCAAAAGATATAATTGCTAGCCCTAATGCTCTTGTAATAACCATTAACATTAACTTTAGTAGATGTAGGTCTTTACTAAATTGAACCATTGTGCTTCTTTTATCTTTTACTTTAGCTATACTACTTATTATTATTTTATTTATTCCTCATTTTACATTTTAAAGCATGGATTTAGTCATTAACCTTTGCTAAAATCCACTCTAATCATTATTCTGAGGCCGGCAAGAAATCTAGCCAACACTAACCTATAGAGGACTCTCGGTTAACCGTTCAATAGTTGATTCATAACAACTACAAGTATACCTCTTGGTGTTCCCAACAGTCATGAGTAAATCAATGTCTATCATATGAAGAGTTTTGCATACACTAGTCTTATGGGTGATTCGATGTCCCTTTTTCTTGAATCACCTCAAGTAGGAATTGTTAACCCAAAAAATGGATCAACACCCCGGATTGAGTGAGAAAGCACCAGCCATGTTCATACAGAGTAATCATATAGAAAATAAATGTAAAAAGAGCAGAAATAGTAAAAAGACAAGAAGATTTTATAGTGGTTCGGCTATTAATGAAACCTACGTCCATTTTATAACTTTCTATTAATTGATTGTTGTTACAAGCTAAATCGGATTACAATATGATTGAATCTTTCAAGTTAGATCAAGTCACAAATACAAGAGTTCGCTAGAGAATCACAGTAAACCCCTAGTTGACTATTGTGTGGGAGGAGAAGAGTGAAGAATAATCTCTATAGAGTTCTAGCAGCCAATCCTGAAGATCATGTTTATATTGCAAGTAGGACTGTATTTATTGGGGTTGGAGAGCTATTGGACTAGGCCGCTTTGCCAGAAGCCTACATTTGATTATACGAAGATGCTCCAAAAATCTCATAATGATCTGACTTAACCTAATGGATCGCTAGCGATCCATGTACTTAGGGTATTTTCGGATCATTTCATTTGGGTTGCTTTCCTTTCTTTATGTAGTTTCCCTCCATGTAATTTGGTAACTAGTTGTCTTGTTTTGATGGTGATTCATGTACAAGTTGGATTGAACTATGACTGGAATTAGATGAATGCTCACTTTTCGAACTAGCTTGCTTGAAATACCATGAAACTTGGCAAACATCCCTAGAAAAGATATTGGTTCGTGATGCAAGAAGTTTGGACGATCCATGAGCAGTACTTATGGATCTCTAGTGTTCCATGGGTGATGGATTGCTAGTAATCCATACCCTTAGCCTATTTTTGCATTTTTCCGCTTGGGTCTTTCTTAACTTCTTCTGTTCCTTTTGGTTGATTCTTGAGTTGTTTTGACTTGACGTAGATGTTATAACTCCTATTGAATTCTATCGGGTTAAAAACCTGGTTAATAAGAATATTTAAGAATACATATTTATTCATATATACCAATTCATTACTCATGATTATGAATACATTCGTAACTACAATCGTTTAAATACTTATCCCTAGGGATTTCTTAATATACAAATAAGGTGTGATCATCCATATTTAATTATAAGTATTTGCATATACAATAGAGACAAAAACCAGAAAATTTTACTTTCATTTTGAAAAAGATTTATACATAAGAGCTAAGTGTGCAATTATGTAATCACGATTACATAAATACTCTTAGATCATACTCTCAACTCTATAAAGCAAGTGTATACTTGAAATGATGTATGTTCTATTTCTGCAATGACTACATGTTGAAAAATGTGATGGCTAATGGTTACATCTATTAAGTAGCTTTAAATTATGCATGAATGAAATGTTATACCTTTGTATTGATTATTTATTTAAGTTAAGTCCTTATCAATATCAATGTGTAGAAATGCTCACATTATGAAATCACTTATAATGAAAAGTTAGGAAGAGAAATTTATAAGAAATGTACGATCATTAAATAGTGTGCATGCTTGGGCTTAAATAGATAGTTATGGAGTAATGGCAGAACCTAAATAATGACTTGTAATATTGTAAAACCACTGACAAAACTGAAATTGAACGACCAGTTCTAAGGCAGACCCTTAGGTCATGGCTTCCTTGTCTAAGGTCACAAGGTTAGTAGTTCCTAGTGTACGAATACTAATCAAGAACCAAAACTGAGTACATGGATTGGATTGAGTGGGGACACTCACTGGTGAATATAACAGGTTGGTGAAGGACCCTATGGCAGAACGAAAACTTTTTAATATATTACAAGCTTGAGTTAGTCTACTATGATTATAGTTGTCTTGTAAAACTAATAGATTATTAATGATCCAAAAGAAAACACTAATTCGAAGGATTTACACTTAGTAAAATGTGTTGGTGCATATAGGAACCTGAAAACACAATTTTATTGACAAGGTGTAAAAAATTGTAAATGGTCTTATAGAGTCGGTTGTTCATCGATGAACTGAATAATGGTGGTTAATATTATCTACACTAGGCTTTATGTCAAATCCATGGTTTTTTCCCTTAAATTCTCATGTACTCATTTTAGCAGGCTGAGAGAAGGGTTTGAGAAGTTTTCTATTTAGCAAATAAGAGTTTTTTGGAGACGTTGAAGGAAACAACTAGCTAGTTATTACTTATTTAAGTAATTTCGATATGCAATAATGTTGCTATTTAATGTAATAATGACGGGGTCTGTAAACACTTAGTAATAATGACTTTAATCATTTATGGTGTCATCGCTATATGTTGATCATGAGGAGTTATCTTCATAAATGGATATTAAATTTTATCCATGCAATTACTGCAGCAAATGTATATATTTCAAATATAATATGTGATAAATAATTTTCTTACAGTTATTCTATGATGATAAATTATGAAACATAGATCTCTTTTTCTTGCTTAGATACAATACTAGTGATGATTGTAGCATCATTGATAATCTTCCAGATCTCGAAATGGGGATGTAACAAGCTCGTCACATGAAGGTAGCACAAGTTATTTATAACTTAATATTGAAGAAACAATTATTTATTGCCTATGATAAGGTTCCATGATTACTTTTGGAAAAATTGTCATTGTTTCAAAAGGTTTACAAGCGAAATGCCACAATTTGGTATATTCATCGTCTTTTTACAGATATATGTTAACTTATGTAATTGGTATTTCCTTAATTTATGAATAATAATACTCAAGCGTCAAAATTTATCTTAACTTGTAAACTACATTCAATATGTGTGTGTGTGTGAATATGTGTGTGTGTGTGTGTTTATATACATGTGTGTGTGTTATTCAGTTAAAATAGAAATCTAAAAGACTCAGCTTTAACAAAATCTAAAATACAAAACATAAGTTCTAGGTCCAAATTTCCGGGATTTAAATTCTGGTTTAAATCAAATTTTAGTTGTATTTCTTTGGATAAGTCATACTTATAGAATTCTCTTTGGTTATAACCATTACAAATTTTAAATTCTTATTTGATTATAGTATTAACAACCAAACATCCAAATATATATAATAATTTCAGAAAATCATTTCTTTTATATCAAAATATAATTTTGGGTAAAATTATTTCATTTACCCACTTTGAAAACAATACTATGTCGGTTTATCTTGTTTAAGAGTTTAGAAACACTTATCGATACGGTTGTACTTTCCGTACCGACCAGAATTCATAAACACTCAACCGATAAGTCAACACAGTATAAAAATAGTTTTATATTCACTAACAAGTATGCTCTCATATCAATTATTACACTCAAACTCATTCTAGAGTCCTTCTAGCTCTATTTCTAATGAGTAATTTCCCCACCAAAGCCTAGGTTATCGCTAACCTAAGCTCTGATACCAAATGTAGCGACCCACAGCTCTGTACCCCTTGAGTTGATAATAAATCCCCTCCGTTCAACCCAAAGTGTACGAAAGAGCGAATAACTATGGTAAAAGAAGAAGAGGTAGAAGAAGAAAATAGAACAACAACAGAATCTAACCATCGCAGCGGAATCAAAATATAATAGATAATAACTGACCTTTACACAAAATGAAACCATATCTGTTTTATATAATACATCATCAGAGTATATCACAAGTAAACAACAATTACCAGCCTGGCAGTTATATCAGCCTGCCTCACAACTGCTGGCAATTTCAAACAACCATAGCAGTAGAATAAACAAGTACGAATAATACGTCTCGGACTCCAGCTCCACACCTGAGCTCCACAACATCCTATACTGTAATCTATAATACTCGGTCTGACCCGAGAATTATAATGAAATAACACCTGAGTCAGTCTGGAATACCAACGTGAGAGAAATACATCCAAACTGATTATCAAAGTTTTAAAAATCCTTTGGAAATCAAAAGCATCTCGTAAGACCACGCCTCAAATAAACATGTCGGGTTTTTACCTTACGATAGCCAAAACACTTTTTATCAAAATCCTCTGATATTATAATAGTGTCTATATACAAATACTTATTCAAATAGCTGAAATTGTTACATGATTAAATTCCAGCATACTAGCCACAAAGTGGGTTCTATAAACAAAACCCGTAAAGGCACGTAGGGAGAATGGATTTCCAACTAATGACTAGGCACTAGGGTACCACCTGTCACAGTACCTGGTCTAGATCAGCGTACCGAGGACCACGCCCGATCCCCTGCAACACAAGGCCGGAACTACCCCTTACTGGATAATTCCGAGTAAGATCACCCCGCGGTTGGGATCAGCAACTGCACCACTAAGCCGAAATAAAAGGGACATCTAGACAAGGATGACCTCACCTTAATGGGCGCTACCCACATAGCCTTGCTGCATAACCCCTGATTTTCAGTCATTCCCGGTTGATGATACTCGTGGCTAAGCGTTACCCTTTTTAGAACATATCACTTAGAATGCCCATCGTCCACCTGACGATGTTCCGAAAGCATTCATCCATACAAGTTCGTTCCGGGTCCGAACGGAACCGAAGGCACTATTCCTACTACATCCATTTTGGAATCACCCTCAGGATTAGTAGCGACTAGCCCTTGCACTTCACTACTCCATCTTCGACTCCGAACTCATTTTTTCCACGAAAATGTACAAACCGTATCGAAGTGGTTTTCGAGAAATTAATCCCGATCCCGGTCTCTTCGAAACGATCAGCGCATTGGCCAATATTGATAGTCGGTTATTTAACTATCAAATAACGTTCACAAACATCCATCAAACATAAATAATTCCTCAAATTTATGTTTTCCTCAAAATATCTTCGCAAGATATATTTCTATTTTCAACCCTTTGAAAATAGTTTAAACCCACTTCCTTGTACGGAAATAAATTTGCCAAACATTTTCTATTTCCACTAAAATCACCAAGTACAAACACTTAAGATTTAAAATAATTTAAATCACTTTATCCAAAATATATTTTAAGAATATTTAAGGTAAAACTATTTTTATAAAATATAAAAACTAATTTTAAAATAAAAGTTAAGTCGAACTAAATTTTAAAATAAGAGTTACAAACTTCTATATAAGTTTCAGATAAAACTTTAACCAAACTATCTTTAAATAAATCCATTTTATAGATATAAATAAAAATAATATTCTTTTAACACAAATTTAAAACTTTTAACTTTTACTTAAAAAAACTGCTTTAAACATACTTGGCTTCTCAGGGAAATACATTTCCATTTCAGAATAAACCAAAGAATTCTCCTTATAAATCCTGCTTGATTTATCTCAATTCAAATTTACGTTTGAATCCCGTAAATTTCTTCCAACACTTTAAATATAAACACCTTTATTTATTTTTAACACATTTTCCATTCCTGGAAAATCACTTCCAAAATATATACTTGAATTATTTAAAATCAGTTACCAAATTCTTTAATCAAAATAAAATTTTGAAAATCTATAAAAGTTTTCTTGCATAACTTAAATCAAAATTTCTTTTTAACATAAAGTTATTATATCAATACTTATAATAAAATTTCCCTTAGAAAACATAATACCAATTTATCTTTAAAATAAGTAAATACCATAATTAGTTAATAAATACTTATTTTTCACTTAAAGGAAATTAAAGATAATAATTTTTCTAAAATATTATAAAACCACATTTTTAAACTTTCCAGTTTATACTTTGAAAGTCCTCTTTTGAAACATACTTCATTTCCCAGTAAAAATACACTTCCTATCCTTTCAAAAATAATCTCACTATTATTTTTAAAACAATTTGCCCCTCTTATAGAAATTCCCATTGGAAATCTATGCTTCAAATTTATTTCCCAATAAATATCTCATTTCTTTTATAAACCCAGTTTATAAAATTTCCATTCCTCATTTCCTTTTTTTTTAAATCCCAGTTTCAGAAACACTTCAAATTTCAAACCCATTTCTTGAAATTTAATTTCCTTAAATTCATATCTCAAAAATCCATTTTCATTTCCCTTTTACATCCCCATTTCATTTTATTGATATTTTAAAATCCTAAATTATATTATCCAACCATAACACAGCATAACAAAATTCCAAATCAATCTATCACAGGATATCAGTGGATTATATCACAGACTATGAATATAATTTCTATATTGTGAGGAATCCAGTTGGATCCCTCCAACCTGTTTCCCTGCATCCACAGATGTTAGCACAACAGCAAATATCAATCCAAACTGATATTAATACTCATATCCAACCAATCATTCAATTATTTAAATATTACTATTTAAATAAAATAGCACTCCAGATGTGACTGAGATTAACTCACCTTGAATTTCGTCGAGCATTCAAATTTAAATTAAATCGAGCCCGTTCGATTTAATCCAAAAGTTTCACCCGCTTAAATCGATTCCAGATCTGCACCACAGTGGTTGCTCATCGCTGCGATTCCGACGCTTCCTGTTTTGTCGAAATTTGATAATGTATGCAAAAGATATGGTTGTTTAAAGTTTGAATATATAATTAAACAAATTTTCTTTAAATTTTAATTTTATTTTCAAACCTAAGATCTGGTCGTCGATCAAAATCAAGACCGAAGCCAACTTCTTCTCTTACACTCACGTTCCAGTATCTCTCAAAACCCATAGCCGCCGTTAATACCTCCAAAACGCGACCCAGAATACTCGCCTAGACAACGATCCACCACCGCCACGACACGCGCCTCCACGCCCCTACCTCCAGCCAGAACCTCCTTGAACTCGGTGCACTAACGGCCATGCAATAAGGCCTTGAACTCGAGACCTTCTAACACCAATTGTCGGCCATCCAAAACTCTATACTCGATCGTGATCGTCCACTTCGTAGAGCTCGACGAGTACTTCGATTCTCTAGTTGGAACTTTAGGCTATATGTGAGTGGATTTGGAGAGATTAGGAGAAGAAGATAAACGATTCTTGGCCATTAAAATTATATAAGCGGCGGCCGATAAAAGAAAATAGGGTTTCTGGCTTAAACGTATATATATATACGTTTATAAAAATAATATTTTATTAATATTCTCAAATTTTACAAGATTTCCGAATGGACTCCAAATTGGACATGCCGCCAGGCGTTTATAAGGTTTTACCCGCATTCCGAACATAATGGAACGTGTTTCGGAGGCTAACTCAATCATATGTGGAAGATAGCTTTTTGAATCGATTTAAAATATTAAATTTTCGATTTTAATTTGAACGCGTTTCTCACTCGTACAAACAAACGGTAACTTCAAACGCTACGAAATTTGAAATCCGATAATAATTAACTATTACGGATCCAATGGAACTAGTTTCGTCGAATTCCGAGACTGTGCCCTGGAAGGTTATTTTAACTCGTCGATTAATTCGACTGATTTTCAAAATCGTCGAAATCACTTAAAATTTCATTTTTAAAATTTTACTAACTCAATTATAAATCATATAGAATTTATAATCACATTAAAAATCATTCTGATTCATTCCGAATCAAAATCAGATTATTTACATTAGTATAATATTAAATTCCATTATTAAATTAATATAAAATTCCAAATTTAACTTATCGACTTTTGATTCCATCCAAAAGTCCAATATAGAAATTTAAATCAAATTGGACTTAAAATAAACCTTAGAAACCATTTTCATACTCATTGACATCCAGATTCACAAATTATCCCAATTTCAAATATTTAATTATTATTCAAATCCAATTGAACTGCCATATTTGAAATTTTAACTTATTATATTGATTTAACCAAAATCTTCTTATTTCAAAATCAAATTATGATTCACATTCAACATTTAAATTGAATTAAATGTTCAAAATCTAACGACCAAAATTCCGGGTCGTTACATTCCTCCTCCCGTATAAAAATTTCGTCCTCGAAATTTGCTAAGGTAGGAAAATGCTACTAAACTCAATAACTTATCAAAATTTACTTAGTTAAAAACTTACATTCATTTCACCAAAATTCTTAGCTCAATTCCAAAACCATTTGCTTATTACTAACTCAAAAGCTTGTTTTCAACATCATTCCAAAACAACTTTCCTAGTTAACCAAAATTTTCAAAATTCCCAAAAAAAATTCTAACTCCCAAATTTTTTGACAGCGTCTCCTTTGTACGGAGAGCCTTTTACAATATCACAATAGACATAAATATGTATACATCGACCCACACGGTCGGAAAACAAAATATTTCACAATATATATCATTTTCAAATTTTATTGCGTAGGCGTACCTTATTTAAGCATTTTAAAAGCAAGCGGCTAATTTATTTTGCATATATGCGCTCCAACTCTATCGATTGCCTCTTGTACCTGTACTTACTCAAACAAACACATAAGTTTTCAATAATATGAAATCTTAACAACATTCCATTCATTTACTAGCCAAACACATCAATTTCATAGTCCAAACAAGTAGATTTCATAATCCTACATGTTAACCATATATAAGCAACCATAATTTTTCAATAATATTTTAGTTTCCTTTACAAATCCAAACTTCAATTTCTTTCACTCGAATGATTTACATTCAAGTTCACTATTCTCAATTCATATTTACTTCAATATGGTCAACATGTGCCTTACTTATGTACATTTTACCCTTTTCCAATTCCAAATTGATTAACTTGCATCACATTCATAATTCACTTTCATTTATATGCAAATCCATTTTATTTCATTCAATCCATTCCAATTGATTCAAAAACCAATTTGTTCGCTTCTTTTAATTCATTTACTTCCTTTTTCGACCAACATTAAATTTCTATGCAAATTTGATGTTATTCATGCAAATAACCATTCTTAAGCTTATAACCTTTTTTAAATTAATTCCAACTCAATTTATATTAATTTCATTCCATTTTGAATTATTCACAACCATACATTCTCACTACAATTATTAAGTTAAATCCCTTCACTTGCATTTCATTTCATTATTCAAACAAGTTCCATTCAAAACCATTTCATAAAGCTCGACAACAACCATTTCACAATTTACTTAAGTTATTTCAACTCCATAATAATTCCATTTCTTCTTGCATAAATTTTATTTCCATTTTAATTTGATTCTCATCCAATCAAATTCCAATCCATTTACTAATTTTAATTCAATTAGTTTACTCATTCAATCCATTTAAATTTTAATTCACCTTCACAATTCATTCCTGAATTTATTAATAACATGACCACTCCAATTATTCCATGCCAGAACTGGATTTATTTTGCTTTTCAAATTTTTAAAAAGCTACCCAAAATTTTATTCATCCCATTACCCTTTTATTTAATTTAGCTTACGCTAAATTCATCTTCATACAATTCCTTTGTATTTAGTTGAGTGAGGATTTAATTCATTCAATACCATTTCAACTAAATTAATCTTTCTTTCAATTCAATTCTTTTCCAATTTTAATTCAAGTTCAACCAAATTTTATTCGGCCAACTTAAATTCATATCATTTCCTTACTGATTTAAATAAGGATTTAGATTTCATTCAATATTATTTATAACACAACTGAATTTTTGATTTCAGCTCAATTCAACCCAAGCTCAGCCAAATTTACTTCTCAATATATAAGCTTCAACACTTATTTATTAACCTAAGTCCATCCATATTTCATATTTTACTTTACCTTATTACAATGCTCTTTTCATTTAGGATTAAATTACCGAATTCCCATAAAATACCAACCATTTTATTTTGGTTTTGCAATTCATTTCTCTATTCATAAGTTCACCAACTTATTCACTTAAAATCTTATATTGCTCATAAGAGTCATTTTCACCTTATAATTACAATTTCCGATTATAATACCTAATAGCTTAAGGATATAAAATTTCATTTCACAATTATAATCATTTTACATTTCAACTTTATCCAGATTAATTCAATTCCAATTCCAATTTATTTAACTTACCCTGAGTTAAATGCAAATATATTTTATTCACTTTCATTCACTCAAGTTAAATTTTAATTCCAGGACTAAAATTTTCCTTTCTTATTAATATCAGCTTCACTCACAAGTTCAATAGTTGATTCATCTTAACTTTACACATTATTTTTAAATAGAATTCCTAGAATTCAATTGCCCGGTTTAATTTCAAAACCATTTTGAAATAATAATCAACACATACCCACTTGGTATATCAAATCAGATCTTCGGATTTCAAAACAACTTGGTTTTTACCAAACAATTCTCTTTTGAAATTTCTAAAACATACTTGTTTATCAAACAAGTCCAAACAAATATCATAACCAATCACCATGGTAGCAAATCCATCACTTTAGAAACTCGAAAATAAATTCTGATGATGTGGCCATCATCATCAAGATTATTTTCCAGCGACTGAAGTGATTTCAGTGCTTCTTTACTTCCACAATTCCATTTCAAAACAATTTCCATTCCAAAAATAATTCCCAAAATAATACTCCATTATTGCCTTCAAACACTTCGGAAAAAATTTCAAACATTTCCAAGATTTTAAATTCTCAAACTTTTGTTTAAAACCCTTTCAAAATTTCCGGGATTTAAATTCTGGTTTAAAACAAATTTTAGTGTATTTCTTTGGATAAGTCATACTTATAGAATTCTCTTTGGTTATAACCATTACAAATTTTAAATTCTTATTTGATTATAGTATTAAAAACCAAACATCCAAATATATATAATAATTTCAAAAAAATCATTTCTTTTATATCAAAATATAATTTTGGGTAAAATTATTTCATTTACCCACTTTGAAAACAATACTATGTCGGTTTATCTTGTTTAAGAGTTTAGAAACCCTTATCGATACGGTTGTACTTTCCGTACCGACCAGAATTCATAAACACTCAACCGATAAGTCAACACAGTATAAAAACAGTTTTATATTCACTAACAAGTATGCTCTCATATCAATTATTACACTCAAACTCAATCTAGAGTCCTTCTAGCTCTATTTCTAATGAGTAATTTCCCCACCAAAGCCTAGGTTATCGCTAACCTAAGCTCTGATACCAAATGTAGCGACCCGCAGTTCCGTACCCCTTGAGTTGATAATAAATCCCCTCCGTTCAACCCAAAGTGTACGAAAGAGCGAATAACTAGGGTAAAAGAAGAAGAGGTAGAAGAAGAAAATAGAACAACAACAGAATCTAACCATCGCAGCGGAATCAAAATATAATAGATAATAACTGACCTTTACACAAAATGAAACCATATCTGTTTTATATAATACATCATCAGAGTATATCACAAGTAAACAACAATTACCAGCCTGGCAGTTATATCAGCCTGCCTCACAACTGCTGGCAATTTCAAACAACCATAGCAGTAGAATAAACAAGTACGAATAATACGTCTTGGACTCCAGCTCCACACCTGAGCTCCACAGCATTCTATCCTGTAATCTATAATACTCGGTCTGACCCGAGCATTATAATGAAATAACACCCGAGTCAGTCTGGAATACCAACGTGAGAGAAATACATCCAAACTGATTATCAAAGTTTTAAAAATCCTTTGGAAATCAAAAGCATCTCGTAAGACCACGCCTCAAATAAACATGTCGGGTTTTTACCTTACGATAGCCAAAACACTTATTTATCAAAATCCTCTGATATTATAATAGTGTCTATATACAAATACTTATTCAAATAGCTGAAATTGTTACATGATTAAATTCCAGCATACTAGCCACAAAGTGGGTTCTATAAACAAAACCCGTAAAGGCGCGTAGGGAGAATGGATTTCCAACTAATAACTAGGCACTGGGGTACCACCTGTCATAGTACTTGGTCTAGATCAGCGTACCGAGGACCACGCCCGATCCCTTGCAACACAAGGCCGGAACTACCCCTTACTGGATAATTCCGAGTAAGATCACCCCGCGGTTGGGATCATCAACTGCACCACTAAGCCGAAATAAAAGGGACATCTAGACAAGGATGACCTCACCTTAATGGGCGCTACCCACATAGCCTTGCTGCATAACCCCTGATTTTCAGTCATTCCCGGTTGATGAGACTCGAGGCTAAGCGTTACCTTTTTTAGAACATATCACTTAGAATGCCCATCGTCCACCTGACGATGTTCCGAAAGCATTCATCCATACAAGTCCGTTCCGGGTCCGAACGGAACCGAAGGCACTATTCCAACTACATCCATTTTGGAATCGCCCTCAGGATTAGTAGCGACTAGCCCTTACACTTCACTACTCCATCTTCGACTCCGAACTCATTTTTTCCACGAAAATGTACAAACCGTATCGAAGTGGTTTTCGAGAAATTAATCCCGATCCCGGTCTCTTCGAAACGATCAGCGCATTGGCCAATATTGATAGTCGGTTATTTAACTATCAAATAACGTTCACAAACATCCATCAAACATAAATAATTCCTCAAATTTATGTTTTCCTCAAAATATCTTCGCAAGATATATTTCTATTTTCAACCCTTTGAAAATAGTTTAAACCCACTTCCTTGTACGGAAATAAATTTGCCAAACATTTTCTATTTCCACTGAAATCACCAAGTACAAACACTTAAGATTTAAAATAATTTAAATCACTTTATCCAAAATATATTTTAAGAATATTTAAGGTAAAACTATTTTTATAAAATATAAAAACTAATTTTAAAATAAAAGTTAAGTCGAACTAAATTTTAAAATAAGAGTTACAAACTTCTATATAAGTTTCACATAAAACTTTAACCAAACTATCTTTAAATAAATCCATTTTATAGATATAAATAAAAATAATATTCTTTTAAAACAAATTTAAAACTTTTAACTTTTACTTAAAAAACTGCTTTAAATGTACTTGGCTTCTTAGGGAAATACATTTCCATTTCAGAATAAACCAAAGAATTCTCCTTATAAATCCTGCTTGATTTATCTCAATTAAAATTTACGTTTGAATCCCGTAAATTTCTTCCAACACTTTAAAAATAAACACCTTTATTTATTTTTAACACATTTTCCATTCCTGGAAAATCACTTCCAAAATATATACTTGAATTATTTAAAATCAGTTACCAAATTCTTTAATCAAAATAAAATTTTGAAAATTTATAAAAGTTTTCTTGCATAACTTAAATCAAAATTTCTTTTTAACATAAAGTTATTATATCAATACTTATAATAAAATTTCCCTTAGAAAACATAATACCCATTTATCTTTAAAATAAGTAAATACCATAATTAGTTAATAAATACTTATTTTTCACTTAAAGGAAATTAAAGATAATAATTTTTCTAAAATATTCTAAAACCACATTTTTAAACTTTCCAGTTTATACTTTGAAAGTCCTCTTTTGAAACATACTTCCCCAGTAAAAATACACTTCCCATCCTTTTAAAAATAATCTCACTATTATTTTTAAAACAATTTGCCCCTCTTATAGAAATTCCCATTGGAAATCTATGCTTCAAATTTATTTCCCAATAAATATCTCATTTCGTTTATAAACCCAGTTTATAAAATTTCCATTCCTCATTTCCTTTTTTTAAATCCCAGTTTCAGAAACTCTTCAAATTTCAAACCCATTTCTTGAAATTTAATTTCCTTAAATTCATATCTCAAAAATACTTTTTCATTTCCCTTTTACATCCCCATTTCATTTTATTGGTATTTTAAAACCCCAAATTATATTATCCAACCATAACACAGCATAACAAAATTCCAAATCAATCTATCACAGGATATCAGTGGATTATATCACAGACTATGAATATAATTTCTATATTGTGAGGAATCCAGTTGGATCCCTCCAACCTGTTTCCCTGCATCCACAGATGTTAGCACAACATCAAATATCAATCCAAACTGATATTAATACTCATATCCAACCAATCATTCAATTATTTAAATAGTACTATTTAAATAAACTAGCACTCCAGATGTGAGTGAGATTAACTCACCTTGAATTTCGTCGAGTGTTCAAATTTAAATTAAATCGAACCCGATTGATTTAATCCAAAATTTTCACTCACTTGAATCGATTCCAGATCTGCACCACAGCGGTTGCTCATCGCTGCGATTCTGGCGCTTCCTGTTTCGTCGAAATCTGATAATGTATGCAAAAGATATGGTTGTTTAAAGTTTGAATATATAATTAAACAATTTTTCTTTAAATTTTAATTTTATTTTCAAACCTAAGATCTGGCCGTCGATCAAAATCAAGACCGAAGCCAACTTCTTCTCTTACACTCGCGTTCCAGTATCTCTTAAAACCCATAGCCGCCGTTAATACTTCCAAAACGTGACCCAGAATACTCGCCTAGACAACGATCCACCACCGCCATGACACGCGCCTCCATGCCCCCTACCTCCGGCCAGAACCTCCTTGAACTCGGTGCACTAACGGCCATGCAATAAGGCCTTGAACTCGAGACCTTCTAACACCAATTGTCGGCCATCCAAAACTCTATACTCGATCGTGATCGTCCACTTCGTAGAGCTCGACGAGTACTTCGATTCTCTAGTTGGAACTTTAGGCTATAGGTGAGTGGATTTGGAGAGATTAGGGGAAGAAGATAAACGATTCTTGGCCATTAAAATTATATAAGCGGCGGCCGATAAAAGAAAATAGGGTTTCTGGCTTAAACGTATATGTATACGTTTATAAAAATAATATTTTATTAATATTCTCAAATTTTACAAGAACAGACTCCAAATTGGACATGCCGCTAGGCGTTTATAAGGTTTTACCCACATTCCGAATATAATAGAACTTGTTTCAGAGTCTAACTCAATCATATGTGGAAGATAGCTTTTTGAATCGATTTAAAATATTAAATTTTCGATTTTAAATTCAACGCGTTTCTCTCCCGTACGAACAAACGGTAACTTCAAACGCTACGAAATTTGAAATCCGATAATAATTAACTATTATAGATCCAATGGAACTAGTTTCGTCGAATTTCGAGACTGTGCCCCGGAAGGCTATTTTAACTCGTCGATTAATTCGAGCGATTTTCAAAATCGTCGAAATCACTTAAAATTTCATTTTTAAAATTTTACTAACTCAATTATAAATCATACAGAATTTATAATCACATTAAAAATCATTCTGATTCATTCCGAATCAAAATCGGATTATTTACATTATTATAATATTAAATTCCATTATTAAATTAATATAAAATTCCAAATTTAACTTATCGACTTTTGATTCCATCCAAAAGTCCAATATAAAAATTTAAATCAAATTAGACTTAAAATAAACCTTAGAAACCATTTTCATACTCATTGATATCCAGATTCACAAATTATCCCAATTTCAAATATTTATTTATTATTATTCAAATCCAATTGATCTGCCATATTTGAAATTTTAACTTATTATATTGATTTAACCAAAATCTTCTTATTTCAAAATAAAATTATTATTCACATTCAACATTTAAATTGAATTAAATGTTTAAAATCTAACGACCAAAATTCCGGGTCGTTACATTAATCATACGTGAACTTTTCTTACGTTTGTCAAAAAATGGGTTTTACACACTGGGGCCATATTTCTGATGTTGTTGTGAAGAAGTGTGGGTGTGGAATAATGATCTTAAGACTAATTTAACACTAGAGGTGGGTGAATAGTGTTTTCTAACTTATGTAAATCTTTTAAAAAATTCTTTCAGGATTAATATCAAATCGCAGATTAATAACACTTACTTATACTAACAATCAAGCACAGATGCAATCGAAGATAAATATAAAAGTAATAAAGTAAAACGTAAAAAGTTAAAGAGATGACATTAGGGTTTTATACTGGTTCGGATTTCTTCTACACCTAGTCTTGTACAAATTCTTGTATGAATTTCTTTTCAAGCCCCTAGTTTGTGCAGTAGAAAACAAACCAATTACAATCTCGATTTCAAGGCTACAAGACACACTCTCCCGTATTCTGAGTCTGAGGCAAACTCTCTTGATTTACTTGGCTACAAGATCACCCACTAGATTTACCGGGCTACTAAGCACACCCACTTGATTTGAACAAGCTACAAGCACACTCACTTGATTTAAAGGGGCAATAAGCACACCCAAACAAATAAGTGTTGAGTTGTTGATTTCCAAATATTAAAAGTTGTGCATGGGATACAAGATATCCTATAGCTCTTTCGATAGCGGTTTGATCTTTGAATTGAAGAGTGAGAAATTGTAGATGATTGAGTAGTTTGTAGAAAGCAAAGTATATTTTGTGAGTGAATAAGTAGTGAGAGATCAGAGTAAGAAGATAGAAAAACTTATTTGAAAATCAAGTTTTTAACCCATTATATAGAGTTTGAAAAGATGTGTCTATTTGTGAAAGGATGTAATAAACAATCACAACTTTCTGAATTTAAAAAGGTATATTTTTACTGGTTTAAATGTTGTTTAAAAGGAAGTGTCTATTCGTGAAGAGATATGACCAAAAATCAAAATTTAAAATTCATCTCCCCAACGGTACATGTCAACATACCTAGGGTATGTATGTCGGCATACTTATGTATTTTTGAAAAAATAGAAACTTTTAAAAGGTGTTTCAAAATTCCGGACTCTTGTAAAATTATTTAAGTATAGTTTGTAAAATACTTTTTAAAAAAAATTATAAAAACTTTTAAAAACATTTATAAAAAATTTGTAAAATATATTTTGAAAATATAAAGTAATATTAAATATTTTTAGTGAGGAAGTATTTGAAGAATCAAATGGTCGCTCTCTGGGAATTTGGATAATTTTATTCTAACCTATTAAAAATAGTCTTGAGCTCTTCTAGTCTATATCTCTAAACTCATGAACCTTTAAAATATCTTGATCATCATCACTAAATCTTGTTCTCTAGTCTCTTTACTGATCAGTCTTCAAACTTGATTATCCTATACTTGTATAAACCTGTATAATATCCTGCAAAATATTTTATACAACTTGGGAGAACTTTTTTTATTTTGAAGACCTAGAGAACCAAGCTTTGCTTGTAAACTCTAAGGAAGTATGCACCGAACACACAACAAATATTTTATACAACTTGGCAAAACTTTAGTATCAATGTTTATATGGTTGTTGTCATCAAAATCTATATCTGTGGTATTAACAATCCCCTCTTTTTTGATGATGACAATCATGTAAATATTCCTATATATAAGATATAATATAACTTCACCCGAGTTAGACAACTCCCTCTTAATATATGCATTTTATATTTTATATATTTTTCTCCCATTTTGCCATTAACAAAAATGGATGAAAAATAAAACTCCCTTTGTACGTGATACCATTTTATGAGAGACTAAATTTGAGAAGCTATTTATTTAATTAATACTAAATATGAATGTATGATACTATAATCAGTACCAATAATGGGAATACACTCCTAAATAAGATGATATATACCTAACGTATCAAAATCAATATAAACTAGATGATATATATGAAATCGAAATTTAATGATGAGAGTATGTATAATCATAAGCATCCAAATTTGACAAAGAAATTCATACATTAGATTTATTACATAAAATTCATATATAACAAACCATAATAATTATGAAATTTAACCATAGCCTAATCACAATATTTGATAAGTGTAACTATATAAATGATCAGATTTATGTTTAGTAAATTTTTGAAGTAAATATTATTTTATTCTTATACATTGTTTATTTCTAGAAAGACATGATAATTTATAATAATTTTTTAGCCTAATATGCAAAGTATAAGTGAGATATGTAGAGTTAAAAAAGCATCATACAAATTTAATAAGAATAAAAGAACCTGGGAATGACAGTAAGATGGTTGATCATATGTTTCAGCGTCATTGCCGTCTTAAAAAATTTCCTTTTTAGAGAATATCATGATATGATTGATTATATAAAAGGTTTCCATAGTCATTTTTTAACCTTTCTCTTCTTATTGTGCGTAGTGCTTGAAGGAATAGATCATATTTGTACTAATATCCATACTATGTTGGATCTGTATAGTCAGTCTTCCAGAAGTCAAACCTAATATTTTTAAGAGATTATGATCATGGATGTTTAAATCATGAAGAAAAAATGAATGATTACATACAATGAAAAACACAATATTAGAAAATGAGATACTCTACTAAACCTTTTATTTTCAAATTTTGATTCAACACAAGCAGAGTTCTAAAATTCGTTAATAACTCTATTATGTGTAAGATAATGTGACTTTAACATGTATTTTGTGTCACATTCATTATTTAAATTATAAGTGTATTAATGAATTACATGTGTAAAGAAACTTGACATCGTGCATGTATACAATGATCTTCCTAAAGGACAAGTGTAATGACACATGTCATTTTGCATATGTGTTGCTACTTGTCTATATGACAAGTGCCATATAATGTGTCGTGTTCTCATTGATAGAAGAAATTCTAAAAATAGAGCCTTATTCACAAATTCTAAGTAAATTCAACTAATTTCATGAAGTCATAAAGTTAATATTTTATCATAAAGTCAGTAAAAGAAGTAAAATCAACATTAGAAAAGTTAAAATCATGAGAGAAGGTATGTTTTTCTATTTAGTATAGTCATGATAAATGTTTAGTGGGATGTCATTAGAAAGGAAACACTATATAAAATTCATCAGGAAAGAAGTATGACCAATCACGAAGAGGCACGACCGTTAAAAAAATAAAGTAAAATAAAAAGCATAACTTGACAGTTGAAATGTCTATTCAAATTTAACAAAATAAAAGAAAATGTTACATTAACTAAAAAGTGCTAAGAATTTTTTTATATAGTTATATATACTAATTATATTCTAAAAAATAATCTTATTTATGTTAAATTTTTTTGTATAAAAGGACATAAAAATTCTAAATTGCAATGGTCTGCGTTAGAAATATGGCTGTTGTAACCACCAAGTATCCGTTTATTTAAAAATAATTAAATAGATGTCTTTTAAATTTTGATATGAATTTTTTTACATAAACAGTTCAGAGTATATGTTATCAGATAAAAGTTTCATATAAAAATATATATTTTATAATTTTGAGATTTTCTAAAAAATTACTGCGCTTAACATGTATGTTCGACATTTAAAGAGAGTAGTCAATTTTGTATGAAAATATAGAAATATTAAATTATTTTAAATGCTTTTACATTTTTTATATAGTTAAATATATTAATTGTTATCTGGAATATATTTTTTGATTGAAAAATGATTAGAAGGCCATAAAAATTCAACTTTTAGCTCCAAAATATGGAATATAGCCATTGTAACTTAGTAAGCATCTGTTCATTCAAATATAATAAAATAGTTAGAATTCAAATTTTGGCTCTAAACTTTTTATAGAATCAAGTATATCTATCTTATACTCGTGTAAAAAATTTCATTTAAAAATTATTAATTTATAATTTCTGAGATTTAAAACATACCATTAGCCATTATTTTTAGATGGAAAACTTGTTTTCTACATATTTAAACCATTTTGGTTATTTGGAACATAGAACTAAAATGTCTTTCTACTTAAAGAACTCGTTAAAAAGTAGTATATAGAAATCAAATAAAGTTTCAAGATTACCGGCATTGCTGACATCCTCTATTCCAATATTATTGTTTCTCCATTTAGAGATTCGTCTTTAAGCATATATATTTGTATTGTTGCTCTTTCTTTCTCTTGATCTTCCATCATGTCTTTTGAACATCCGTTGTCTAAAATCCATTTATCTTTCTTGATTTATGATGTATGACTATCAGGTGTCTATTCACCGTCAACCATATAACATACTTGTTCCTGCAATTCAACATTATACATTCCAAAATGTCAAGCGACTTTTCAACATAATTAGTTTATAATAACATATTGGTTTCACAAAATTGTTTTTCTATAAAAATATTAAAAAGGGTACTAACAATACTACTTGTCATTTAAACTTTTCAAAAATTGAATTACGAGTTTTTGAAAACCAAGTGCTCTATACCAAATATGGGTTGTGGAATAAGGAATCTTAAGGCTAATTTAACACTAGAGGGAGGTGAACAGTGTTTTCTAACTTATGTAAATCTTTTTGAAAATTCTTTCAGGATTAATATCAAATCACTGCAATCACAGATAAATACGAAAACAATAAAGTAAAAAGTAAAGAGTTAGAGAGATGACACCATGGATTTTATACCAGTTTGGATTTCTCCTACATCTAGTCTCGTACAATTTCTTATACATATTTCTTTTCAAGCACCTACTTTGTACGATAACAAGCAAACCGATTACAATCTCTATTTCAAGGCTACGAGTCACACTCTCCTGTATTCCAAGTCTGGGGTAAACTCTCTTGATTTACCAAGTTACAAGATCACTCACAGTGATTTACCGAGCTATTAAGCACACCCATTTGATTTGAACGGGTAACAAGCACATTCAAACAAATAAGAGTTGAGTTGTTGATTTTCAAATACAAACAGTTGTACTTGGGATACAAGATATCCTATAGCCCTTCCGATAGCGTTTGATTTTTGAATTGAAGAGCGTGAACTTTTAGATGATCGAGTAGTTTGTAGAAAGCAAAGTATATTTTGAATATGAGCAAATAAGTAGTGAGAGTTCAGAGTAAGAAGAAGATAGAACAAGTTATTTGAAAATCGGGCTTTTAACCCTTTATATAGGTTTGAAAAGACGTGTCTATATGTGAAAGGATACAATAAACAGTCACAACTTTTTGAATTTTAAAATGTATCTTTTTACTGGTTTAAACGGTGTTTAAAAGGAAGTGTATATTCATGAAGAGATGTGACCAAAAATCAAATTTTAAAATTCATCTCCCCAACTGTACATATGTCGACATACCTAGGGTATGTATGTCGACACAATTATGTCTGTTTTGAAAAAATGGAAACTTTTAAAAAGCGTTTCAAAATCTGAACTCTTGTAAACTTTTGTAAAATTACCTAAGTATAGTTTGTAAAATACTTTTGAAAAACATTTATAAAAACTTCTAAAAATTTTTATAAAAAAATTGTAAAATATATTTTGAAAATATAAAGTAATATTAAATTAGTAAGGAAATATTCAAAGAATCAAATAGTCGCTATTCGAGGACTTTGACAAATTTATTCTAACTTATTTAAACTATAGTCTTAAACCTTCTAGTCTCTATCTTTAAACTCACGAGTCTTTAAAATATCTTAATCATCACTGAATCTTGATCTCTAATCTCTTTACTGATTAATCTTCAAACTCGATTCTCCTGTACTTGTATAAACCTATATAATATCCTACAAATATTCTATACAACTTGAAATACATTAATATAAATATTTATATGGTTGTTGTTATCAAATTCGATATATAAGGTATCAACAAGAAGTTTTTGTAGCACTGATTTTGTAGATCAGATCTTTATTTTTTCTAAAATAGAAAGCGCAAACTAATTTGCACTTTTTCGATTGAAAGTGCAAGTTAGCTTGCGCTTTCTGAAAAAAATTCAAAAGTTAAAAAAAAATCAAATTTCATTATTCGTAAGTAACTATAATTGTTATTTAAGTACATTTGTATTAAATAGCTATAAATTTTCATCATTATTAAATTTTATAAATTTTTTTGAAAGAATTTTTAAAAAGTGTAATTCAACTTGCATTTTCTGTAAGAAAATTGCAAATTACCATATAATATATGTTTCCAAAAGTAAGTACCTAATTCACATATTAACTGCTATACCGACTTTTTTTTACAGCAACAAAATATGTAAATCTTGTTTAAAATAAGCAATTAGGGCTTTTCGCCATGTTCAACAATTAAACACCCCTGCCCCCTACACACTGTATGTATGAATGTATGTATATATAGGTAAGGATCGGCTTTCCCTCATTTTTGCTGCACCTCAAATCCCCTTGATTTCAACCGCATGTTCTGCATTAAATAATACGAACGCTATGACATTTGTTTTGCACGTGGAAAGAATAACAGTTTTTACAAACGGGTTGTGCTTTACACAAGATAAGAACAATGGATTACACAAATGTTGTGTGCTTCTTACATGCAGACGAAAATATTTTATACTAATGGAATACTCTTCACCTGTGTGTAGGGACTTTTCTATGCTAATTACATGCGCTTTACACGTGAAAGGAGAAACAACTTTTACAAATGCTGAATAATTACTCTATCTTTAATGTTGTTTTTCTTCAAGCTTATGTCAAACTCTAGTGTCTACATGCATATAGATACCCATAAACGATAAGTACATTTCCATAGGAATTCAGCTGCAAATCAAAAGAATACAAGTGGGTTAAAGTTATGTTGAAGAGTAAATAACTAAGAATAATATTATTGTAGTCACAGTGTTAGCCTCTTAACTTATTAATTACTCAATAAAATTCAGATAATAATAATAATTTAACAATTAGGTAACACAGTCATGAAATATAAAATTGAATACCTTTGCAAATATTAAGTTAAGCATGCAAAAGAGAAGATCAATTGATTCTTTATTAATTTTCCATAAGGAAAGATACAAAGTACATAAAGATACACAAAACAAGTCCAAATACAAACCTATTACATAATTCTATTAAAAACAAACATGCAATATGAAATTAACGTCCATTTCGAAATGCATTTAAAATAGGCTCAAAAGCTCTTTAGTTAATTTCTTTGGCCTAAACTAACCCATTAATTATTACGGGCTTCATCTTCCTTCTGTAACCACACAAACCACGTTCGCATCCAACGAATGATTGTAACCACATAACCTCGAGCTTTCTGGAAAGCCGCAACCTACGAATAAAATCCGCTTCGATTCACGTTCCTCCAAACCATTGTCAAGAGTTTATCCAATCATTCACAACCATTTAGCAGATCTGATGGAACCATTTGCTAATAACTGACATCGATCTTGACTCTTTCGTTTTTGCCTGATGGAAAGTGCTATCTCGCCAGAGTGAAGGACATAAAAATCAATTTGTTTTCCAAGCAATTAGTCCTTGTGTGTGTAGGTAAGGATCGACTTTCCCTCATTTTTGCTGCACCTCAAATCCCCTCGGTTTCAACCCCATGTTCCGTATTAAATAATATACTTTCTCTAGGGAAAATATATTATTTAATACGGAACATGGGGTTGAAACCGAGGGAATTTGAGGTGTAGCAAAAATGAGAAGTACACACACAGATATACATGTATACACACGCATGGACGTGCGCGCACATACACACACGTGTGTGTGTGTATATGTGTGTGTGTGTGTGTATGTATCATTAATTAAAATACACATAATATAAACTATAACATTGACATGAACATGTATATAATTATTTATCAATTGACACACATCATTAATTATACTATAATACACATAACATAAACTATTGACAGGAACATGATGTATAATTGCACACCTCAAATACACACACAGAGATATGTACGTGTGTGATGCATATCATTAATTATACTAAAGTACACATAAAATAAACTATCTGTATCAGTCTTTTCGGATTTCAAATATTTCATTCGCAGCTGTATTCATTTTTTCGAATATCAAACATTTATCTGGTTTTTTGAGATATAGACATACATAGATTTTGGGTTTTATTATACATCCAAATCCTTCAAATTTGCCATTTATTTTCCCGTTTTACCATTGGGCCCCTTTCATACCTTTTTTTCTGACTGTGCCGCCTAGTTTTCCTTTGATCAACCATTGCCTGTTTATATTCTTCTCTTCCTTTCTACAACTTTCCTCATCTGAATTTTAAAATTATTTCGAACCCCAATTCTGAACATATGTACAAATCTCAACTCCACAGTCTCTGCCAACAAAAAGCATGGCCCCGACCGAACTATAGTGTTAGTCGTACGGGCCCCGACCATGATTCACGATTTCAAGCCAGCGTCACAGTTAACGGTCTCAAGTTCAACGGCATTGATGTCTCGAAATCTTCAAAAGAGGCGCAGAACAAAATCAGTCAAGTCGCCTTAAACCATTTTGCCTCTAGTCCACAGGAATCGTCACCTCATGAAGTCAGTCAAGTCGCCTTTAATCATTTTGATTCCGGTCCACCGGGATCTTCACCTCCGACCATCAGTGAGTCTATTTTGCATTTAAGCCATTCTTACATTTCAGTGTTACACTTTATCAACCAATGTTATGTGGACAAATCAAATAATTTTGCGTAAAAAAGAATATCACTTCTGCTGCAATTTCATGGTTTTTTTAAAGCAGCTGCTAGGAGTAAACTTTCTTGTACCAGTCAGTTACAGGCTTATGCCCGAAAGTATCTTCCTCATCTACCGGTATACACATATGCATGCCAAGGGTCTGACCATGCTTTACGCTATAAGGCCGAAGTTATAGTTGGTGGAAGAACATTTCGCAGTAGAATATTGTTCAAAACGTTGAAAGAAGCAGAAAATGATGCTGCAAAAACAGCCTTATTGCATTTGCCATCTAAAGAAACTAATAACACACAGGTTTTTATTTGTGTTAATGATGCTTCAGTTATATTGTATATTTGTATACGGAAATTGTAATAATGCTTGTTATTACATTTTAGGATGATTCAATCTCATACATGGCTCTTTTAGATGAATTGGCACAAAGAGCAGGCATGAAAATGCCTGTTTACAAGACTGGAAGTAATGGTGCATCTTATATGCCTGTTTTTACTTCAGTTGTTGATGTAGGAAACAGTAGCTTCTTTGGTAAGGTTGCAAAATCCAAAATGCAAGCTGAGATGAATGCAGCTAAGGTCGCTTGGTTAAAACTGAACGAAGGCAAGTCTCTATTGATTTTTGTGTGTTTTAATTTCTTGCAACACAATAATTTTTAGCGCAGAACCTATTTGGGAACAACATTTTATGTAGCTAAATTAAAAGCGTTCTTCTTCTATTTTGTAAATAGTTTTACACAACGATTACTAATAGAATAAAAGTAAATAAAAAAAAAGTGTTTGGGCAGTTATGGTTGAAAGACTGACTAAATTGAGGCGTCAAAGTTAAAAAAGAGAATATGCACATAATTTTTGCTATCAAAATTAGCAACATAAAAGTATGTTGTCTCCAGACGATTAAGTTGTTGCCAAAAGATTAAGTTACATCTAAGCTATTTTACAACAAATGATGTAAATTGTTACAAGGGTTTTGACATTGGTTACTGAGTTTTTTCTCCTTCTTTTATTTTGTGCATAGCATCATAACAATTTACAGCACTCTTCGTGGTTTGCGTAATAACATTGCTCATTTTTCTTGTAAGAAGATGCCAACTCTTAGACTGTTCATTTGCTTTATTTAATTTTGTTCATGCATTTAAAGTTTGCAGTATATAAGTAGTAAAGTTTCATGTTTTTCCTCTTCGTATTTTATACAGTTAGAATTTAAGTTATGAATATAAAATTAGCTGTTAGTTTTATCTTTCAAATGGCATATGTATGCTTATATCATTTTAGCTCACTCTTTATTTTGTACCCACCAATTTAATTTTTTGGTGGGAAGCGGTCAATGCAACTTTTTTCAAGTGAGTCAAAATAATACATATACTTCATGACCAATGCTAAACCTTCTTTTGGCAAAGTTGTGAGACATATTGATTCTTTTTAACCATAATTTGGAGTATGTCCTTGTACTTTATGCGTGTTTGATTTTGGGGTAGTGTGATCTTCCTGGACAACCATATTAGGTATGTCTTTTCGCACAAACTTAAATGATAACTTCATCGTCATTGATATGGACGCTACAATTATTCTATCATGACAGGAAATAATGCCAATTCTGGTAAAGCTAGTCATTTTATTTCTCAATCAGCAGTTAGCAAGAACGTGAAGCAATCACATGCTACTGAAAATCACTGTGAAGGATATTCAGGTTAGAGATTCAGTTCAGCAGCAACAATTTATTCTTTTAGCAATTTATATTCACCAAAATTACTGTTTATTCTTTCGATATGAAAGAACTGATAGAATATTTCAGTACAATTGACTTCTGCATAACTCATACAAACATTTAGTCTCATGTTAATTTATGCTACTGGATTTCAGATAACAAAGGAGAGAATGAAGTTGCTGTGCAAAACGACTCTGGCCTCTCTGCATCGTCCCAGAAAATTCAGCAAGATGCAACGAAACAAAATAAATTCAATGGCAATAATACTAGTCCTTCAGAACCATTGCCAGCTCAGCAGAGTGCAGATACTATCCCTGAAATAGTTTCTGCATGCCATGTAAGACCTGCAAACTCATCCCCTCACTATAAAAGAGTGAGGGTGTATCCACGAAAAGATGGCATGGTTTTGCCTGAAGGTGTAACTTTGCCACCATTTAGTGATGCCAAGTGGGTTGCAGTTAGCTTGGACAGTCCGAGTACTGAAGGTCAGTGTTGATAAGGTTTTAAATTCTCTTGCAGGCTGTGTGATATGTAGACATTATTGAAAATTATATTTGATCATGATATCAGACATGTCAACTTGTTTTATTCTCGTCATATTCACTTGTTACCTTTTCTTTTAGGTTAATTTTTTCTTTCTGCTATGCTAATCATAGTCAAAATGCTTATAGTACACACTGGAGTTGCATGATACTGTATGCATTGCCGACTTCAACTGCTTTATTTGATACATCTAACTTAGCTACCGAAAGCTGGTTATTATCTATCATCACACGTCGTAGTAATACATTTAAAATTAAGCTTGGTTAAGAATTAGGTTGAAGGAGTCTTGAGTAATGTTTAGTCTTTACTATTCTACTCTAATAAGAAAGGATGTCCCTTTTTTTGTCTGGTAGATTCCTAAAAATTAGATAGAAGATTATCAAATTTTTATTTTCATTTTCTGGATATGAGGGTCGAATTACTTATGGAATATATTTTTTCCCTCGAATTGGAAATGTTGAATTTTGTAGTCGCCTTACCTAAAGCTTTTTGATATTCAAGGTTTGTATCCCGATAAAAGGTCCCATAATTTTCATAACATGGAAAGATATGCATATACAGACCGATGGTAATTGCACATATATAACTTACATATTATGGGTAATTTTAATGACATCCTCATAATGGCTCCCTTGAAGATAATCACCTCAACATTTCCTGGTTGCAAAGCCCCGTTCGAATGTCCCTTGCATTTCTTCAAGACCAAAGCAAAACTATTCGTACCCCTCGCAAAAGCCCTGATAACTACTACGACTCTTATTTGAATCAGTCGATCAAGCCTGAGTCTAAGTTCAAGGAAACCGGGTCGCAAAAGATTGCATCCCGTTCAAAAAACATAATATTTCAGGTCCTGAATTATCTGTTAATACTTAATACCCACGAATCTGGTCTTGAATAATCTGTTCGCACCCCTCTACCTGATAGAAATTTCCATGGTTTTAAGAGTATGAATCTCAAAGTAAGAAACTTGAGAGTCAAATATCTTGAAATTACACAGAATCCTACTGTTGGTCTTGAATGGTATGGTTCTGATGGAGTAGAAGTTCTTGTTATTAGCCTAGGGCCTAGCAAGCTGCAACATTTTACAAACACAGAAAGTACACTTAAGAATAGAAGTGCTGCGATGCAGTAAGCAGTTTGTGGAGCCATCAGGAAATGAGAGTAAGCGGGACATGGAAAAGGGCGTGCAGGTAAAATCTAGAGGCAAGTATGCTTGCGTCTCCCTTAGGCAAGCTTTTTTTAGTTGTTAGTACCAAAAGTGGTACAAACACCCAAGAAATTAGAGTAGAGAATGAAATGAAGAAATATAAATGGAAAATGAGCAAAAACAAGACACCAAACGTATATAGTGGTTCGACTAATTGTTGCCTACGTCCACTTGATATTTCCATTTATTATCTTGTTGTTTTACTAGTACAGTTCTTATGGTTCGGTACCACTCCATCGACAATTACAAAGAAATATGTAAAAATTGCAAGGAAGCAAAAAGATCTCCGAAAGTGAGCCCCTAGCCTCCTATTTATAGCTGTAGGTTGGCAGGAAATGCTCCACCATGTCTTCCTCCACAATCTCCACTATCCAGCAGCAGTTCCTCCACGATCTCCACTATCCATAGTATTTTATCTATCTGAAGTTTGAATCAATTATTTTCTTTCTGGTTTCCTCTACGACCTTGGTACAGTCAAGTGCTTGTTTTGGTTTCACATATTCTCTAATTCACACAACATTTCAAACGATAATAGCACAGCCAGTATCCTAGGTAGTGGACATAAACATATTTTACATTGGATATTATCACTTCACTAATTCTACCTATACTGAGTGTTTTGCATTATACAAAACAATTTGCTTCAACATACCTTAATTCTTCTTCTTTTTCATATTTTTTTATAAAAATTAACTTGATATTTCGGGAAATATTTCTTGATTTCTTAGATTTTTGCTACCTATATATAATATGATATGTGATTTATTATATATTGTAGAAGTGTTCAAAATTGAAAACTCTGGTGGTAACTTCAAGAAATAGAATCAACTTTGTTGCTGCATGGACGCAGGCAAAATATTTCTGAACCACACTATATCTTGTGCACTTTCATTCCACTTTGTTTTACTCTTAAGCGATAATCTCTTACCTAATTTCGTTGTAATTGTATGCCCTTCCTATTGTTTCACACAACAAAAAACTACAGCGGTACTGTCACAACAATTGTATCAATCACCCGACTATGCTTAGTATTTGGGTGATCAATGTATTGATTTCTTTTTGAGCCCTAGTTTCTGAAGTATATCCTTGTACTTTATGTATTTTCATTTTGTGGTAATGTAGTCTTAAATGGTCCGTTCATTGTCATTGATGTGAATGATTCAATTATTTTATCATGCCAGGAAATGATGCCAATTCTGGTAAAGCTAGCCATTTGCCTGATTCTTCAGAACATGTTCCTCTTAATTCTCAATCCGCGGTTAGCAAGAACATGGAGCAATCACAAGCTACTAAAAATCACCATGGGAGAATTTTAGGTGAGAGTTTCAATTCAGCAGCAACAGTTTACTCTTGTAGCATATTACTTTCACCAAAATACTCTTTACTGATAATGTATCTCCTTAAGCGGAGAATAATTAATCACATACGTTTCTTTTGGAGTTGATCTTTTCACAAATCGAGAGTAATTTAATTATTTAATGTTATAGAATATATTAAGTTATGTTATTAGCTATTATGGATTCAAATTAATTTCGACCGATATGGAATTCACTTAATCATTGGCCATTATGTAATCCTATGTTCATTGAACATAGATGGAAAAGTAATATGTCCTTCTGGATTCTTCAATCTACCTTCTATATATATGTATTCTTGGATGGTATAAGCATTTATGTGAGTGAATAACATCATAACTTCAAGCAACATATGTAAGGGTTGAAAAGACTATATGGATCGACTATGATCAAAGTTATCTAATCTTATAATATTCTAGCTAAGTAAACAGAAGTATATATAATAAAATAAATGAATACGATAAGTAAAGTAAGAAATGCAAACTAGGTAAGAAGATAGATAGATTTATAATGGTTTGAACTCCCGTTCCGCGTTTAGTCTTAGAACTCCTTTTTGGAATCTACTATCTTCTCTCACTTGCCCCGAAGGAATAGGCATTTAAGAGACTCTGCTTGAAACTCTGCAGACTTCCAACTTTTTCAGATAATTGTAGGCAATAGTGTATCTTGACTATATTGATTTTTCTCTTGCAGTACAATGTCATATAACCAACACAGAGTATCTCCGAAATGAATGAATGAATGGTATATGATGTAAATTGATTGCTAGTGAATAATATAATTAAATGACCAGTGAATGAAAATGATCAGAGATTAGAGCAGTAAATAACAGATTCAGAAAAAGCACAGAATATACTGGTAATTTGATCTGGAGAAGGCCAGGGCTTTTATAGATGATGCGGGGATGTATATGAGAGGTTGCTACTGTTAGAAATTGAAGAGAAACGACTTAAAGATGAAGAGGAAGAGTTTGAATCAAAGAGACGCGATGAGGAGATGGAGAGTTTGAAGTTCTTCACGACAGGAAACACACATAGGTCGTCGACCTGTATGAAATACGCAGGTCAACATGTGACTCCATACAGATGGACGGATGGACCAGTGTATTTCATATAGGTCAACATGTCTGTGACCTTGCCCTATTTTAAATTTATATTTTGTACTATTTTCTTCTTGATTTTTGCTTGACTCTTTCTGAAAAATTTCAAAAAATTCTGAAAAATATTTTATGGTGTCTGGAGTGTTGTGTCAAAATTTGGAGTGACTCGAAGATCGTCTGTGAGGTTTTAAGAAATTAAACTAAAAGGGCTCGATAACTACTCGGTAAATAAAATATTCGACTTTTGTAACTGTTTGTCCATTTTCAAGTATTTCTTTGACTTTGATATATTCCAGTAGCTTTATTGACTCCAATGAATGTCTCTTACAGCTCCTTCATTATCCGACAAGTCTCTGTTTGCTTTATTTTGACTTTTTAAGCTCGTATTAAAGCATATCACTTTGACTATAATATTCAGTCTCCTCCTTTCAAATGTAATTTTCTCTGATGCTTACTATTAAACTTGTAGAGCTTGAAAGATACATTAGTAGCTTTGTTATATGGTTATCATTAAAATACCGAAACTGTGGATCTAACAAGGGTGTTCCTCCTCTTCATCATACAGAGAAATGAAGTGAGTTCCTCCATCGAGAGCTCACTTTCATGGTTGTGAGAGATGAAATTTCCCGTATCAAGAGCTCACTTTCACGGTTGTGAGAAGAAGTGAACGTTTGGTTGGATTGGTTTATCCGATGATGAAAATTATTAAACCGAACTAAAACCAATAAAAATGAAAACCACACCAAATCAACTAAATTAAATTTGGTTGATTCGGTTTGTTGTCCGATTTAACCGAACTAAAAACAATTCACATTTTATGTTTAGAATATTCATTGTAATTTGTAAAAAAACCTAATATATAATTAAAGTATTCTTATTTAGCATTCGTATGCTTTACAATAGTAATTTTGATACATATATGATAAATAAAATTTATTTAAATCACTAAGTTAATCTAAAAAAAATTATTATAACATTAATAATTCTGAAAATATAATAAAAGTTCGGTTAATTTGGTTTAACCAATAATCAAATTTTTTTTTACGGATCGATTATAAACCAATCTTGTTTCAAAACCAAACCAAACCGACTGAAATTAATTGGTTCATTTGGTTTAACCAAAGATTGCTCACCCCTAGTTGTGAGAGATGAAATTGAGTTTCTTTACAAAGAGAGATAAAGGCACCGTTCGCAGGCATTTTTCACCAGTTATCGTTCGCTTTCGCATCCGACACGCCGGACGCATGAAGGGGAAGGATCCACATTTCACGCGCTGAAGGGAACGGGCAACGTTGGTGCATCGAGTTGTGAACGGAGCAGTTTTCTTAATTTAATAATGTTTAAGAAATTTAAATTTAAATTTTTATGAATTTCTAAAATTAATAACTCGTGCAAATGAGATCCGTTTGAGACGCGGTTTTTTGCGTTGCGATCGTATCAAAGTGCTTTACATTATGAAGTTGGTTTGAACTGAATCCGAGCAATTTATAATTTTACAATTTAATTTATTTATTTCTGTAAATTATTGATACATATTATTCATTAAAAAACAAATAATTAATTATTTAAATATAAATCAATTTTAGTTTAAAATATTTAATTTAAATACTTCGCTCAGATTCTCCACTCGCATCACACAAACACATTTTCCGTTCATTCAACATTCTCCGCTCAAATGCTCCGCTCAGATTCTCCACTCACTTCGCAAAGAATAGACCCAAAGTAAATTCTTCTGACGGGAGAGATGAAGTGAGTTACTCCAAAAGGAGAGATAAATTGAGTTACTCTATTAGAGATAAAGATGAGAAAAGGAAGTTATTCTCAATTGTTATGAGATAAAGTGAAGTTCCTCTGTAGGAAGAGATGAAATTGAGTTCCGTTATAAGAAGAGATCAAGTGTGTTCCTCCAGAAAGGGAGAGAAACCGAGCTCCTCTTTTAGATAGAGATAAAAAAAGGAAGTTCCTCTCAGTTGTATTGAGAGGGATGGAGTGCCTCTCGTATGCGTTCAAGAAAGAGCGTTCCCACCATTGGTTAGTGAGAGACTGTAATTGTATTCCCATTATCATCACATAAAGGAGTTTGCCAGTGTTTTTTCAATGAGTTTTCCACGTTAAATTTGCTGTCTTAAGTTTATTCGTATAGTGGAATATTTCAGTACAACTGGCTTTTTGCATAACTTGTGCAAACATTTACTCATGTTAATATGCTGCTGGTTTTAGATAATAAAGGAGAGAATGAAATCAGTGTGCAAAACGACTCTGGCTTCTCTGAATCATCCCTGAAAAATCAGATAGATACAACGGAACAAAATAAATTCAATGGCATTGATATTAGTCCTTCAGCACTTTTGCCAGCTCAGGAGGCTGCAGATACCGTCCCTCAAATATTTTCTGCATGTCATATAAGATTTGTGACCTCATCGCTACTCTATAATAGAGTGAGGGTGTATCCTCGAAAAGATGACTTGGTTTTGCCTGAAGGTGTAACTTTGTTACCATTTAGTGATGCCAATTGGGTTGCAGTTAGCTTGGATTCGAATTTTGAAGGTTAGTGTTTGTGAGGTTTTAAATCTTTTATAAATATATTATGTGCATTTTTATGTTGATTTTGATCAAATGACTGGGACAATTTATATCTATTTGTCTGCGCCTGAAACTATCATACCTTCTTCCTCCATATTGTGAAGAATCAAGATTGCTTTATTGATGTATTATTTTGTGCAGGATGTGTGACATGTAGACACTATTGAAAATTATATTTCATCGTTATTTCAGACATGTTAACCTGTTGTATTGTTCTGGCTATGAGAAAGAACAATTCTAAAGTTATCGAAATCACTTCGAAGATCGGACATTGCATTCTTCTTTAGAATCCGATGCAGCTGACATCAGCATTTCAGATAATAATTCTGAATCTTCAAAATGTAACGGCACTTGTGCATCATTTTGCAATAGAGTTGCTGTCTATTCTAACAAGCCTGACACTATTATTCCTGATGGTACTTCTTGCTTACTATTTAAGGTTCATTCGCAGCTTTCTACAACCCCATTCATGTGTTTGATGCATCTGCTAGAACGAGATTAACCACGTTCGTGGTCCTTTCCCACTAACCAAAGATTTGGCCCTTTCGAGGCGCCGAACATGAGTTTTGTTTGATTGCAATAGGTTGAGCAATTAGGTATGTAAATGATAATAAATTACGTACATGCATGTATACATATATGTGCGTATATAAATGTTATTTATAAATGATAAGTATTGGTATTGTATTACTATTTATTTTTTAAGTATTTATAATATGTGGATATGATATTTTTGTAAAAAATAAAAAATGAAAATAATTACGTGTACCATTTTTTGGACCGTCAAATGCAAAGGTACTGCCCACGTACTGCCACCTTGGCTGCATAGCACAGATATGTCCCTAGATCACATGGTTCTCCAAAACATTGGGAAAAAAGGGTGGCAAAGGCTAAGACAAGGCACTACTTCATAGTGGTGTTTTCTTCTTTCAAAAAGAGACTTTTAATATTCCTTTAAAAGGCTTGAAAGACGTTATTCAGAGACGCGAAAAATACTATACGTTGGAAGCTAAGAATATGGTCTTTGAAGGATCCATGCTTCGGATTCTCACTTCGTAAACATTATTGAAAAAAGTTGCTAATTATTTTCAGTTTTTTATATATGTAAAGTTAAAAAAAACCATATTATACACATAAAATAATATCAATAATATTAAACTAATTACTAATAAAAATTAAAACATAACATCAAATAAATTATTTTGTTATTTACTTATAATACATGTATCCTTTTATTTTATCTTATCGTTTTTCCAATGAATATTGACATTAATTCTTATTCTAATAATATTGTTATATTTTACTCAAAACAAGTAATAATCAGCGATAATACAAAAATTCCCCTTCCAAACTGGCCTGGTCTTCAACTTAGGCCCACTAGGCAATGGCCTATGGCCCAAAACTTGGGGGAGGGTGCAAAAAATGATTTACCCAGGTCTCAGGCAGCAACGTTGAAAGAAAAAAGAAAAGAATCACATGTGCCTGGCTTGGGTTTACCGTTTACATCGTTCGAAATCTCGAAGAGACTAGAGAGAGGGAGGAGTTCATCGTTATGATTCAATAGAGAAAAACACGACTAGGGTTCAATTGATAAAAGAGATGAAGAGCATAATGAGAAATTTGTTTTTATTTTTCCTTTACTAATTTGGAATTTTGTGTAGATAATGAGAAAATTTATCAAGAGAATAATGAAATATTTTTAAGCATTATAGAAATGATTGCCAAATTTGATCCAATAATGCAAGAACACCTTCATAGAATCCAAAGTAAAGAAATTCATCACTATTATCTTGGTCACAAGATTTAAAATGCGTTATCGCGGGTGAAATTAGAAAAACAATTATTGAAAAAAATTAAAGAAGCAAAGTATTTTTCTATTATACTTGATCGTACTCCGGATTAGGGGTGTTACGGTTGCGGTAACCGTCGTTATTACCACCAACCGTAACCGTAACCGTTGTTGACGGTTATAAATTCTTATAACCGTTACCGCAACCGTTTATGATGGTTAACCATCATATTTTCAATTTTGAAGCATGTCGTACATATATTTTCAATTATATGCATTATTGGTGATAAATTGATATAGCTCTAACTGTTTTTTGCAAATTTATTTATTTGTTTATAAACGACCAATATGCATGCACATGTTATTAATTTATTAAGACACATATTATTAATGTACAAGCTATTATTTTAAATTAAATTACTAATTTTTATACTTTAATGTTAAATATTACACAAAACAATCATGTACGGTTGGTATGGTTAACCGCGGTTTTCAAATCTTCAACCGTCACCGTAACCGTTACCGTTATAGGTGGTAACCGCATGAATGGTTGGCACGGTTGAGCGGTTGAGCAATTCAACCGTAACAGCCCTACTCCAGATGCAAGCTATGAGGAACAAATAACTATAATCTTGAGGTGTGTGGATATTAACCCAAAAAATGGATCAACACCTTGGATCGAGTGTGAAAGCACCAGTGTAGATAATCAGCAACACAAATCTCAGATAAACAACAAATAAAAAGCAGAAGTAAGAAAAAAGATAAAAATTTTATAGTGGTTCAGCTGACGCTGGCCTACGTTCACTTTAATCAATCTTTATTATAATTATATTAGTTGAATCTCTTTGGATATTAACCAATTAGTCCTTAAATCTAAGTTACAATGAATTAGAATAAGTCAAAAGTATAAGGATTGGCTGGAGAATCCCAGTAACCCTCTTGATGACTGTTGTGGGAGAGAAGAAAGTTGAAGAAGCAAATGAATTCCAGTAGAGTAATGACAGCCCTCTCCTCGGAAAAGATCCATCTTTAGTTGCAAGTAGGTGAGTATTTATAGGGGAATTCAGTGAGTACTGGGCCAGAAGTCTAAATGCAGAAGAGTTCAGTTGTTATGCCATGTCATCACCGAAAATCTCAAATCAATCTGAGTCATTTCTATAGATCGCTAGCTATCCATAGGGGATAGATCGCTAGCTATCCATCAATTTAGTATATATTTCTACCAGAAGCCTCTACTTAGTGCTACGAATGAGCTCGGAAAGTTTGAGGGCGATCCGACCTATCTGGATGGATCGCTGGCTATGCATAAGGGATGGATCCCTGGCTATCAATCCACTTATCATATTTTTGAGTGATCTTAGTTTGGTTGTTTTTCTATCTTCTATTTAAGTGCCTTGTCCAAATATCGAGTCGTTTGGAGTTCGTTTGATCATCCGTCTTCATGGGTCATCTGATTCAAAAGAATCGTTCATAACTCACACAATACTTAATCAAATCACACGAAACTTCACACATGCAATGTAGATGAGTATGAGAGCCTCTCCTATGAATCATAGGTCATGGGGCCCACTCCTCATGGGTCGGATCTGATGGATCAAACTGGCCCAATTCGGAGAAGAATCATCCATAACTTGCTCAAAACTTAACGAAACCATACGAAATTTTGCAGGTACTCTCTCTAAGGTGTGTGGGACCTATCCCATAGATTTTATCTTATGGGGCACAACTACATGGATCGATAGCGATCCATTTAGTTAGGTCGCTAGCGATCCATCAAACAACCTCCAAATGATCCCACTTTTTCTATGAGCCTTCTTTTATGTCTTTTAAGTTTCTTCCAAAACTTCAAGTCAATCCGACTTCGTATGAGTTCTCTAGGTCCGTTTTAAGTTAGCTGCTTTGGTCAAAAAGCGGGTAGACATTTGCCTCTCAAAGTACGCCTTTTGAATGAAATGTGTGCTTTGCTTAAGAACAAGTTTCTATCTCCGGTCTTCGATAGTTTAGCTTTCCAGCGGCATCAGCCTTGGTGAATCGTCCAGTTCTTTCGGATTCTCTTACCAATCACAAGTCGTTCAAAACTGTTACAGCCTAAGACTCTAAACTCTGCCTAGTGTAATCTATACATCACAATCATTCTGATTTCATTTGGAGTTATTACATCACATATGTCTAATTGAATCACATGTTTCCAATTACATCATATATATCTAATTGTCTTATGTTTATTCAGGATTTACATCATTATCATTTTGCTTCTCATTTAGAGTTGTCACATCATATATCAAAATCACATCATATATCAAAATCACATCATATATCAGAATCACATCATATATCGAAATCACATCATATATCGAAATCACATCATATATCAAAATCACATTATATATCAGAATCACATCATATATCGAAATCATCCTGTGTTGATCTAGGATTTATCAGTTTTATTCTATTTATAAGGCATTTAAATCTTTTTATTAAATCAAATCTGTTTTAAGACTCGATCTCTCCTGATCGTTTAAGTTTAATGCGCGATCTCTCCAGATCTTTTAATGTTTAATTTAATGCTCGATCTCTCTGTATCGTTTAATGATATCCCCGAATCATTTGTTTGTTAAGTTAATGAGGATTAAGCAAGCCCATTCGCCACTCTCCAGTAAGGGAATTTACTTCTTGCACTTCTGTCTCGCCTCTCCGGTCGGGACTCTATGACGTTCAATATTGTATAAGTCCATCCAAGGAGACTTGCACCTTGCACTCCGGTCCCGTGTCGGGACTCTAAGACGATCAATATCGTACAAGTCCATCCACTCGCTTTTTCGGCAAGAGGACTTGCACCTTGCACTCCGGTTCCATGGCGGGACTCTAAGACGATCAATATCAGTCATCATAATCAATGTGAATTTTTCAAAATTCAAATATTCAAATCAAAACAAATAAGCAGAAATCAAACAAACAGGAATCAAAACAAGCATAAATCCTAAATGTTCGTCCCGGAGACCCGACTCAGAGCATGTCTAGAGACCAATCTAAGTCCCGTACACGTATAAGCGGTCCGAGGTTATTATTATCCTAAATAGTCATCTCAGGCATTCGACTTAGAGCGTGCCTAGGGACCGTTCGGGATCTCATACACGTGTAAGCGATCTGAGGTTATTATTGTCTAAATACCAAAAGAAAAGTGCAGAAAAAGAAATGAAAAAGCAAAGCACGGGAGCCGGATCTGACTCCCATCTACTCCGATCATGTGATAATCTGTCTTGGCTTAAATCCCTGGGCGTTTCTTGATGCATTTCCCGCGGATGGTGGCTGTTCTTGCTGTTCTATCCTTTGGAAGAAGCCGTCCATCATCTCTTGTTGTCTAGCTAAGATTCCATCATGCATCTCTTTCATCATCCTTTCCATCTCCTCTCTAATCACATAGTTGGATTGATGAAAATTTGAGGACACATCCTGGCTGCCTCCAGGCTTTGGTTGATTTGCTCCGACTCTAGGTCTGGTATTAGGCCTGCTCATCTTCTCCAAGTCTTAGATTTAAAGTTCAAGTCTTCAGATCTAGGCTTGAGTTCAGCGTTCTCGGTGAAAACACCAAAATGTTAACAAAAAAATGGATCAATACCTTTGATCGAGTGTGAAAGCAACAAAATGTTAACAAAAAAATGGATCAACACCCTGAATCGAGTGAAAGCAACAAAATGTTAACAAAAAAATGGATCAACACCCTGGATCGAGCGTGAAAGCAACAAAATGTTAACCAAAAAATGGATCAACACACTGGATCGAGCGTAAAAGCAACAAAATGTTAACTAAAAATGGATCAACACCCTAATCGAGTGTGAAAGCACCAGTGCAGATAATCAGCAGCACAAATCTTAGATAAACAACAAATAAAAAATAGAAGTAAGAAAAAAACATAATTTTTATAGTGGTTCGGTTGACTATGGTCTACGTCCATTTTAATCAATCTTTATTATGATTATACTAGTTGAAACTCTTCGGATATCAACTAGTTAGTCCTTAGATGTAAGTTACAATAAGTTAGAATAAGTCACAAATACAAGGGTTGATTGGAGAATCATAGTAACCCCCTTGATGACTGTTGTGAGGGAGAATAAAATTGAAGAAGTGAAGGAATTCCAGTAGAGTAATGACAGCTCTTTTCCCGGAAAAGATCCATCTCTAATTGCAGGTATGTCGGTATTTATAGGGGAATTCGGTGGGTATTGAACCAGAAGTCCAAGTGCAGAAGAGTCCAGTTGTTATGCCAAGTCATCATCAAAAATCTCAAATCAATCTAAGTCATTTTTATGGATCGCTAGCTACTCATAGAGGATGGATCGCTAGCTATCCATCAACCTAACATATTTTTCTATCAGAAGCCTTTACTTAGTGCTACGAAGGAGCTCAGAAAGTTTGAAGGCGATCCGACCTATCTTGATAGATCGCTAGCTATTCATAGAGGATGGATCGTTAGCTATCCATCCACTTAGCATATTTTAAGTGATCTTAGTTTGGTTGTCTTTCTATCTTATATTTATGTGTCTTACCAAATATCAAGTCGTTTTGAGTTCGTTTGATTATCCGTCCTCATGGATCATATGGTCCAGAAGAATTGTCCATAACTCACTCAATACTTAACCAAATCACACGAAATCTCACACATGCAATGTAGATGATTATGAGAGCCTCTTCTATGGATCATAGGTCATAGGGCCCACTCATGCGTCGGACTTGATGGATCAAACTGATCCAATTCGGAAAAGAATCATCCATAACTCGTTCGAAACTTAACGAAACCAGACGAAACTTTGCAGGTACTCTCTCTAGAATATGTGGGACCTACCATATAAATTTCAGCTTGTGGGGCCCAACCTACATGGATCGTTAGCGATCCATTTAGTTAGGTCGCTAGCGATCCATCAAGCAACCTTCAAATGATCCTTTTTTTCTTTGAGCATTCTTTTATATATCCTAAGTGTTTTTCCATAATTTTAAGTGAATCCGACTCCGTATAACTTCTCTAGGTCCGTTTTAAGTTAGCTGCTTTGGTCAAAAAGCGGGTAAACAATGGATATTCCAAACGATACGGTGAATGTGGAAGAGTTCTTCTTAGGATTTTTAGTGGTTGATGACACTTTCGGCAAGAGGCTTTGGATTGACTTGTCGGTGTTTTGAATGACTTGAAACTTGATACTGGTAACGTGAGAGGACAAGGCTACGATAACTGTTTTGATATGAAAGGAAAAAATAAAGGCGTGCAAAATAGACTACTACAAGTTAATTGTACAATATTTTACAACCCTTGTGGTTGTCATAGTCTTAATTTTGCACTTCGATAAGGTTAAATGTTGCTCTAAAGCCGTTTCTTTTTTGTGCGGTACAACGCATGTATTCTTTGTTTCAATCATCAACTAAATGATGGAAAATATTTAAAGACGATGTTGATGGTCTTACCCTAAAGCCATTGTCACAAGTAGGTTGGGAAAGTCATGTTGAAAGTGTGAAAGCAATTTGGTCTCAAGCTCCTAAAATAAAATAGGCTCTAATTCAATTGGCGAGTCTTAATGATGATCCTATGTGCAAAAGTGAGGTCGAATCCTTGGTAAAATATGGATTTGAGAACTTTTAATTTTTGCTTGATATGACCATATGTTACACTATTGAATAATGTTAATGGAGCAAGTAAAGAGCTGCAAGTAGAAGATATGCATATAGACATTGCTATGGATATCTGAAGGGTCTAATTTATTTTTTCAAACTTTTTCGAGAAAATGACTTGAATCCTCTTTGGTTGAAACTGAAAAAATTGCAAGTGAATTGAATCTTTATTTTTTGAAAGGTGCATACTACGTAGAAAGAAACAATTTGATGAAAAATACAGCAAAGAGACTATGAATTCATCAAAAAAAATCTTTTAGATTCAATTATTTTTTGTATATTGTGGATCAAGGTTTGTCATCATTGAAAGTAGATTTGAACAAATTAGAAAGTATGATGAAATATTTGGATTTTTGTACAAACTAGAAAGATTGAAACACGCTTCTTATGATAGCTTGAAGTTTTCGTGTGATACTCTTGAGAATTATTTGAAACATGAGATGATTTTCGATATTGATGGAGCAGAGTTATTTGCGAAGTTGCAAATCATTAGAGAGATTTTACTACCAAATGTGAAAAGAGCTATTGATGTATTAAATTATATTAAGAGGATAGATTGACTTTATGCTAATGCATGAGTTGCTTATAGAATATTATTGACTGTTCCCGCGACCGTTACCTTAGCGTAAAGAAGCTTTTTAAAACTTAAACTAGTTAAATCTTTTCTTCAAACAACTATGTCGCAAGAAAGATTAAATGGATTGGCCACAATATCTATCGAGAAAAAGATTTTAGAATCACTTGATTTAAATGTCTAATTTTACTACTCAAAATGTAAGAAGATTAAGTACAATCTGAAAGTCTTTTATTTTATTTTTATATAATCACAACTGTCATTTTGTATTAGTGGAATGTTCTTGCTTAAGCATTTTCGCTATTCATCATTATTTTTTATATACCCGCTAAATTTCATTCTTCTTTTGCTTCAATACTCCTTTTACATTCCCTCAATTGCCTTTTTATGTTCTCCTTTTGTTTCGTCGTAAATGCACCCTTAGTAAGGATGAAGGGATTGGTGTTTGCTGTGACATTTGTTATGTGTCAATGACATTTGTTTCCTAGTAAACGCACCCTTAGTAAGTCTTAAATACTGCACGTGAAGCAGGTTTTTTTTATAGTTTGGGGCTTGGTTGATTCTATCCTAATGGTTGTCTCAAGTATATTATGGACATTTGGTTTGTTATGTTCTCTTTTGTTTGTGTTAGATCATTTTTTAGAACACTGGGTTTAGAATTTTCGATTAAGACCAGCATTTGTTGTTGAAAATCCAATGTCCAGTGAGTGTCAATAACACTCTGATAAATCATGTTGTGGAAGCCACAATTTAAGTGGACTGAAGGTCGAAATATACATGAAATGGTTTTATGTCTTCTTCAGTAAAGTAATTTATTTTGTAGGTACATCGTAAAAGAATTATGAAGAGAGAGAGAGCACAAAAAAGTAAGATGATTATGGTTAATAATAATAATAATTATTATTATTATTATTTACATTGCTTAATTGTTGCCAATAAGATCCTAATCTTGGGGTATTTTAATCAACAATTTAATGCCTTACCATTGTATTAATGGCCATGGGTAGATTTATGGTATGTTGAAATTTTTAAGAGTGGGTTTTTTCAAGTGTGTGTATATGGTATATCTAAGGTGTGAATTTTTATTTACCTCAAGTTGTTTGATTTGTTGAACTGATATTTACGTGCCAAATTGTAATGTAATTTTACCAATGTGAGAAGGACATTTTCCAAGGGTGTTAGCCTTGTATAATACAGACGTAATTTAGATTTGCCATTCTCATCAAGTACTAAATGGCTGCATTGCTCAAGACTGACGCAATATATGTCAAATCAAAGACGATTGTTTCAGTAGTGCAGTGGGGAAAAGGGAGCATCGTTTAGAGTTAGTGTGTGAAAGTGATAATATGCTAATTTGAAGAAACGAACATTTTTTAGGTGTTGCTGAGTCGACACTTACCTAATTTGAAATGTTTCTGAGTCAGCGTATCATATTCTGAGCTGTTACCGAGTTAGTGCTTTATATAAGCGTTGTTAAGTCACTATTTATCCAATTTCTAGGTTCCTCCTTCCCCGAGCACAGCTCTCATGCATATTGCACTTGAAGGCTATTTGAATTTATCCACAAAATTTGGTTTTCTTCACATGTAATCACATCCTCAAGTCTCTCCTGTATCCACTTTAGCCTAAAGTAACAAAAAAAAAGCGCGTTTTCTTCCTGATCCTTTTATTTTCATTCATTCATTGCTTGAGATCTCTTGGTCTTTCAATCGATGACTGAACCTTGGGTATTTTAATTTCGAAAGTTTAGGGTTTTTGGTATATCAAAAATTTCCTAGCAATATGCTATCAGAATCGAGGGGTTGATATACTGTAACATTGACCAAGCATGCTTCAAGAATGTGCTTTGAGCTTTGGATGGGCATTAAAGTGGAGATATATGTTAGAAAGCACTTCAACCGCTGAAAAGAGGACTTCGTGTAATAGGCTGATCCAACTGTTAAGAGGTGTAACGTGTAAGCAACCTAACTTTACTGCTTCGAGAACTCTATATATCTCCAAGGCAACTTGAACAATGCTCTTCAAGATGAATATATGTTAGGTGTGGCTCGCATCGTGTTTGTGTGGGTGCGTGGATTAAATTTTGATGAATCGCATATATAACACTTGTAGCATGTAACAACAATGATTTCTTTTATTACAAGTGTTGTCATGACCATACATATGTTTTATGTAGAACGTTGGGATATTTAATCGTGACGTGACATCAGTGAACTTCATTCAATGACTCCACTTCGCCACACTTAATGAAGAGTGCCGAGTGCGTATAAGCAAATTTGAGTGAGTGTTGAAACTTCAATGTGGTTCCCGTGCATGGAATCATTGAAGATTGGTAGATGATGGTTGGATATAAGGGGATGAGTAATTATTTTGTGAATAGATTTCAACGTATAGGAAGATTTTGGAACATGGAGGTTGAAGATAGAGACGATGTTGAAAAATAACACTTTTTAGTTTCTCACCCTGATAAGGTAAAGGGAGTTAGCCCAAAGAAATCAAAGGAGACCTAGGAAGATGCTCTTACAACAATTCAACTATGCCTTTCTAGCGCGTCCTCATGATGGTGAAGGATTTGAGATGCATTTTCTCATATCGTCAAGGTGTAAAACTGTTGTTGAAGAATTATGTTGGAAGATTCACATTGTTTCACCCTAACTTCATTTGTTGGTTTTAAAGAAATCTGTTATTCTCATCACTGTTAATTTTGTTCAGTGGCATCTTCAAAAAATATATTACAATTCCCTTTGATAGCGCTTTATTTTGATTTTCTCATGACATGCTTCAAAAATAACTACAGCTTTGGATATTTCTTATGACTTGTAGATGTGGATATGGCTGATGTAGGAGAAGGCCATTCTAAATCGTTACTGAAGCCTGCTGGTCGCATAGGCAAAATGAAAAAAAAGCAGCATTTGAATAAAGGCAGGCGTTGCGGCGAGGAAAATATAGGAGAAAGTATTAATAATTATTAGAATTCGAAGGTTATAATTGTGCAAATGTCTGTTATTTGCAACTCGATTTAGTTTCATTCCGAGACTATGCTATTCACTCTAGAAGCTTTAGGTTTGTATTCTTATGATTGACTTCTTTATCTGAATGCCGTATTAGTTATTAGTTGCATTCTACAGCTGTTTGAGTTCTATATTTTAGAGTTATAAACAGCTCTGCTATATTCTGAGTGTACCGGTATTTTCCACGGTTGTACATTTGTCACAAGTTCAACTACTAAAATAAGAGATGCTATGCTGACAAAAAAACGTGGGTACGAAATGCATGGGAAAAAATTGGAAGGGAATATACGGTGGATAGTAGGTGGGGATTTATAATTGTAAGGTTAGATTTGCTGCCTCAATTTTTGACAAAAAATCTTTCGGTCAGAGTAGCATTTCTGCTAAAATAAAGCACCGAAAGCAAAAGAAAAGACCGTTTTGTTTGTTAATCCCCATCAGTGCAGTGTTAAGGATCCAAATAATGACTATAAGTGCAATTAAAAGTAAGGATCTTATATGATAATAGTAAATTTACCATTATTATTTACCAAGTAACTAATATTAAACTACATCGATATATCAATGCTATCGGTATGATATTGGTAAATACAACAGTAAAGAAACGTCATAACTAGTGCAATGGTAAATTTAACATTCATGTTTTCACTGTTTAAACTAATTCTTACCATGAACATTTTTGAAGGTATATCAGTTTTTTAGAAGATGATTTAAGTATGCCAATTCTATTTAAACCACGCATTTTGCCTTTCGCCTTCCACAAAATCTTGAAATTTTTAAAAAGCCCGCATTTCTTCATTCTCATCCTAATAACCGACTAAAGTACCCTTCAAAGTTGTATAGTTTTTTGAACATATGAGAATCTATTTTGTTATCAAATAAATCCTAAAATTTTAATAATTCAAATTCATGAAAAAATTCAATGTTGAATTAAATGTTTTACTATGATATGTATAATTGCTATTTATATTGTTTTGTTCAAATTTTGATAATGAATTCGGTTATTTGAGGTCAAGGTTTTGAAGTTGAAGGGTTCGTTGATGATAATTGCAAACTAATGGCAGAGAAGACACAAAAAAAAAGATATATAAACCGTTTCTAATGTTGTTAAGTAGATGGTAGGAAGCCAATGTAAATGTTGGATTTTGAAAGAGAAAATAACTTGGATTTAAAGTTTAATGTTTGTTGTTTGGAAACGAAGAGGGTATTATTGTGCATTTCAGTTTTGGTTATTTAGCTGGGGTTAACGACAAAAATAATATGTGAATACAAGTTGTCTTTATAAGTATTATTTATGATGACGTTTCTTTTTTAGTTTTATTAGGTTTAAAATTTAAGATTAGCAAAAGTTACTAATTCATATTGTTGTAAATAATTTATGATGACGTTTCTTTTTTAGTTTTATTAGGTTTAAAATTTAAGATTAGCAAAAGTTACTAATTCATATTGTTGTGAATAGTTTATGATAAATTTAAAAAAAAAATATCAACTAAAATAAGTCAAAACATTGATATAAATATTAACAGAGTTGAATCAAAAACAAAATAATTACATTTTTTATTATCATCATAATTTTAATGAAGTAAAATTCAAATGTTTTATGTATTGGTAAATTTACCATTGCTAGTCAACGGTTTACCAGTTTATCAATATACCAGCGGTAATGGTAAAGTACCGGTAGTCATTTTTGATTGTCAATAGTATCAGTACGATAATGAATTTCTTATATCGATAACGGTTACTATTACCGTAACAACCCTAGTTGCAAGGATATGGTTTGTCGATTCCATTAGCATTATTAACGACCTTGAAAATAAACGATTCTGATATTGAGATGACCACATTGTTTCCTGTTAAGGAACCAAATTGTATGTTACACTAAAATAAGATCTAAGGAAATAACATTTTCGAATACTAAAATCACCAAACCAACTGTTAGTCTTTTTAGCATTTCAACTGAACTTAGAAGGCTAAAGCGAAGACAAGAAGAGTCACGAAACTTGAAAACATGCTTAGAAGGACAAAAGAATCATACTAAAAAAGTTTGAAAGAAAATCAAGGTAAGTGGAACACTCGGTACCGAGAGGTTTTTTTTCTTTCTACTTTGGTCTCTTGAAGCTCTTGTACTACGAGTACTACCTCAAGCTATCGTCGTTAAGTGCTTTTCCTAGAAAATAGACGAGCAACTCTAAGAATTTCTAAGAAGAAAACAGAGAAAGCAGAATAGAACAAGTAATATCAAGTAAATCATCAATGAGAGCTTAATCTTCAAGGAAAAGAGTTTGAAGCGCATCAAATTAAAGATAGGAAGACAAGACAAGTAAAAGATTTGGATTATCACCGGTAAAAACTTCGGTACCGAGAGGAACCTCTATGTACCTAGAGGTGTTTTTAGCATGTTAGGCCGGCGTGGTCACATGTGAACCTATAGGCTTACATCTAGGCTTCGTACTTCATAGACTTTCGAGACTACTGACCAGTTTGTCTATAAATATCATCTCTATAGCAACTAAAGAAAGGGCTTGGGCTCTGGATTTTCTCTCTGACTTTTGGATCTTCTTCCACTTGTTCTTCTTCACCTTTACCCTCTTCCTCGAACACTTTAGAAATTCTGTTGTAAATCCAAGATCCATGAGATTGTGGTCAGATCTAATATAAATAGTTGTAATCCAGAGAGAAAACAACTAATAACAAAGATTAAAGTGGATGTAGGCTAGAGATTATTGAATCACTATAAAAATTATGTCTCCTTTTCTGCTTTTAATTTTATTTTAGTAGAACCGGTGCTTTCATATGATATTTGAGTATTGGTGCCATTTTTGGCGTTAACATTGACCAGCAAAGAAATTTGTATATTCTAATCTTACAAAATCAAGTACCACGACACTAAAAAACCGAAAATTAAAGATATTGTTTTTAACATGTCCTCTTAAATCTGTTTTCTCATACTTTATTTGATATTTTAATGATAACAAGTTTTCTTGTAAAATCGTTTTGACCTTTCTCATAAAATTTCAAATTCTCATACTTACATATTTTGAGTTCAAAATTTAAGCTTTTAAAATTAGGTTTTTGTTTTAAATTTGTAAATCCTTGAATTCAAAATTCAAATTTTCAAATAAAAAATCAAAATTTAAATAATCTAATTCAAAGATTTTTTTTTAAAATAGTTCATATTTAATGTTTTAAATTCAACATTCACACTTTAAAAGTTCAATTCCAAATTTCAAATTTAAAATATTGAAAATATGATTTTTCAAAATTCATGCTTTTAAAATTTCATATTCAAAATTTATAATTCAAAACTAAAATCTCAAAATTGAAATTTTCAAAATCTAGAAGCTAAATTTCTCAACATTTTAATTTCCATACATATATCTTCCTTTTTTTAAAAGAAGTTTTCCAATTATAACCTTTTACTTTCTAATTCAAAATTCAAAAAATAAATCGAAATTTCAAACATGAATTTTTGAATTTTTTGATTTAAAAATTGAAATTTTGTGGTTTTAAATTTTCAAATTCGAAATTTGATTTTCATAATTTGTAATTTCAAATTCAAATCCATAATTGTGAATTTTTTGATTAAAAATTAAATTTGAATTTCAATAGTCAAATTTAAAATTTGTACTTTTAAAATTTTCAGATTTTAAATTCATTTCCAAAATTTTAAATTTGTTTCCAATATACTAAATTTTGTGTTTAACTAAAATTAGTGAAAAATCACAATATTTTTTTTTGAAATTATGTAATTGAACGGTCTGTTTCTTCGTTGTGTAGTTGTATTAGTAGTGTTCATTATGGTGAGGACAATACAATTATAATGAATTATCATTATCATCAAAATAAGTACTTCGAACATATTAAGATACCTTTTATCTATTGGATAATTGTGTTGGGATTTTAAATTGAAGTGAACGATTAAAAATGGTACTTCATTCTCGCTATTATCGTCTCAACTCTCTCAACCTCAATAATATGGAGTTAAAGAAATGTATATAAGGTTTTCCCTTTTTCTTAAGGAAAAAAGGATGGATGGAAACAAGATCTTCAATACCAAACCGATCGCCAACTATTACATCCAAGTTGAGGATTGCTTCTTCCAAATTATTGCTTACTACCAAAATAATAGAGAAGGAAAATGAAAATGAGAAGAAACAACCACTACATATCAAGCAAAACAAGAAGCAAATATGAAAGAGAGATTTGACATAAATGAGTATCAAAATCAAAAATCCGACACAAATGAGGTATTAAATATTTATTACTTAACATTTACAACAGTATTTAGGGTTCAATATTTAGAGCTTAAAATGGCATTATTAGCACATATGTGATGGTTTCAATGATGAAGTTTCAATTTAATGGTAGGTAAAAATAGCATTAAAATATACTCCATATAAAACAATAGCATTTAGGATTTCAATACTTAGTTATACTTAAACGATGACATCTATCCCAATCATACAACAATCAAGGCAAACACAACAACCAAAGCACACTTAACAGTTAAAGCGATCATAGCAACAATAAGTAAGGTCTGACATCACCACTAAGACACCTTCGGATATATGATAGCTCATACAATCACCACTAAGGTCGGCGACAAACTATGTCACAATCGAATTCGGTGCTCGATCACATACCATCACTAAGGTACTGCCCCCACTAAGGCATGTTAGATCATCACTAAGGTCCATAGTATATAGGTGAGTGCCCTCACATAACCTTGCTCTATGAAACACACATCACATCTAGAATTATCAACGATCCCTTCAGCACACGACTCGATAGTAGAGCACACTACGTTCTACTCTATCGCTTTATGCCATCGAATGTGTCTCCTCAGACCATCAGCAAGACTTACGAACCTTCCCACTTAAAATTTTCACCTAAACGACTCACATTATTGATTCCTTGAAACCCGAACATCATATTTAGCTCTTAGGATTCCCTCGTATGACTCGAAATTAGCCACCACTTTCCCCATGCAAAGTCCGAAGTTAGCTTTGGGGGATTCTCGCGTCGTCCTCTACATCAAATATCGATCGTCCTTGCTCAATATCTCAACAACCACTCAATGAAACCCTAGGCGATCGATACCATAGGCTCCTCATGCTACCATGATCTCCCAGCATTGGTCGCAGCGTAACATCATCAACGACGATGGGTTGGTGCCGATCCACCATGTTCCATGTTTAATTTATTTTTCAACTTCTTTTGAGACCCCACCAAGTTTTCCGAAAATTCCTTCTTTTTTTCCCTAAAGTGACTGCCACATTATCCCGGAGTTCCTTCATTAAAATCACAAATTGGTATTGGTCGGTGTCGAACCATAACCATTCAATTTTACGACTTATCCAATTTTGGTTAAGTCCAACTACTTTCATTCCCATGCCTTGTCTTCTTGGCCAAAACCCAAAGTCTTCTCTTCTAAAATCGGAAGCTTTCCACTCAAAATCCGAAGTCTACATTGACGAGTCCAGCACAACCGATCCATCTTTTTTAGGCCATAAATATACAAACGTTGGCCAAAATGCCTCGCAACCAAGGACCAACCATATCATTCGTAAATGAGTCCAAGCATTTTGGATTAATCAGTACCGAATGATCAAAATCGTTTGACGTCAATCGATTTACTTAGCCATTTCTGCAATTTTCGAGTCAATTTCTCCTCTACTCCAAATGTATCAATCTTCCATACAGTTTATTGCATCGATCCAGCCTCAAACACTCTAGAACTAATCGATGCTCCAAAATGCGTATCTATACACCATATCCTAACTTAAGCAATCTAACATACAAAAACTACCAAGTAAGCATCATAGCATCACTACACAATCAATACAATCACCATATCCTCCAAAGCAAGTCAAAACACAAGATATCCTATCCATATGACATACATGCAATATTTTGATCTAATTCATTTTTAATCATTAAAATTCATTTTGAAAACTTAAGAAACTTTAAGTCTAGTCAAAATCACGTTTTTAACTTTAAAATCATTTTAAAAGCATGGTTTAACACTATATTAATAATCATAGTATAGTGAGAGACATAACTAACTTATCAAAGTGTGCAGATGCACAAAAATCAAGGTGAATCGGAAATGAAAAGTAAATGGCCTAAATTCCAATGCATCCAAATAGTAATTATTGAATTCCTTGTTGATCCCCTTGCTAATTTCTTCTTAATTGGTTGATTTGGATAAACAAATTAAAGATTTAGGTTGCTTATAGCTAAGGAGATGATTAATGGAGGCTTATAATAGTTTCTAGAAAGCGGGGTAATGATTAGGGGTTGTCCCATCAGCTCTTATTAGCTCAAATCCCGAATGGGTTAGCAAGGTAAGTACGGACTTAGTCTAATGACACGCTAATATATCCAAAAAATGTCTAACTTCAAATGACCATATCTTCTAAACGTTAAAGACAAAAATTTATTATAACCACTCTATAGAAAGGGAAACCATCATATTTTTCATTTGAAAGTGGTTTCAGATCCTTATTTGGCTCTTATAAAAAGTTATAGGCCTTAAGAGTATTCAGGGTCACAATTATCCAATAAATTTCTAAGGGTTAAAATGTCAATACTCGACATTTTCTAAAGTTATAGCCTAATTCTACCAAATTTGGTTTTTTTTTATAAATATTTTACGATCATCCAATACGTAAAATATGGATCATTACACTCTCCCACCCCTTCTAGAAATTTCTCTCCTGAAATCCCATCAAACAAAGTAAGGTCCTAAATATAGTTACCCAACATGCCTAGCAACCATAAGCAATCACAACATCCATCAAATCTGCATACACAAACAAGTAAATATAACCTACGTCTACCTTAGCATGCAAGGTACTAAACTACTTTACACAAAATCAAAAGTGAAAGTAAATGCAATAAACGAAAAGTCTTACCAAGGGAAGAGGTCTAGATAAGCAGTCCTCATACTCTCCTTAATCTCCTAAGTGCTATCGCTCTTGCTTTCACCCCATTGAACCTTCACCAACTTCACCGTCTTCCTTCTAAGCTGTTTTGTATCATGCTCAACTATATGAATAAGCCTACGAGGTCTTGAAACTTCTGGTTCAATCTCGATATTATTCAATTAATCTGGTGTCATTATTGCGCTTGAGTCATGCACAAACTTTTGCAAATGAGAAACATGGAACACACTGTGCACACCTGCCGTCTTCTGAGATAAGTCAACTCTATAAGCTAGGTTCTCAATCCTCTCGAATATCTATAACGGACATACAAATCTCAGTGCTAACTTCCCCTTTGTGCCAACTCCAATGGATAGATCTTGAAAAATACCATATCACGACAAAGAACTCAAGGTCATGTCTTCTCTTATCAGTGTAGCTCTTTTGTGTATCTTGAGCAACTTTCATTTGTCACAAAATGATCTCGCTTCTTCAAAGTTTCTCTGATCATATCTTACCTAAGTATCAATTTCTCTCCCGCTTCCCACCAACATGGAGTGTTGCATGGTTGACCATATAATGCCTCGAATAGTGCCATATCAATGCTTGATTGATAATTGTTGTTGTATGCGAACTCAATAAGATGCAAATGATCATCCCACGAGCCTTTAAAGTCAAGCATGGAAGCTCGCAAGTGTTCTTATAAGAAATGATTCACTCTCCCGGACTGTCCATTAGTTTGTGGGTGATAAGCTTCACCCAAATGCAGCTCTATCCCCAATGCTTACTATAAGCACTTCCAAAATCCACTAATGAACAATGGATCTCGATCGCTTACAATGCTATTCAACACACCATGGAATTAAACTATCCACTTCCCATACAACTTGGTTAATATGGATGTCTTCCCATTAGACTTCATGGGTATGAATCGAGCACTCTTCGTTAATCTAACAGTTATGACCCATATGCTATCGTACCTTCCTATGGTATTCAACAATCCGTCGATGAAGTCCATGATATTTTTTTCGACTTCCACTAGGGAATCTCAAGCTGGTGCAACAAACCTGTAACACCCTATAAGTTAATGAATAATTAATTAATGGATTAATTATGTGAATAAGAGTTTAAATGATTTAATTACAATAATGTAATAGGATAAGTAATTGGGTATGCATTTACTTACCAACGTTAGTGTTTAATATATCTCAACTTCAATGAATTTAATGAGAAAGGGGGATATCGGCATGTGGCTCATTAAAGGGAAATTAATAACTTTTCAAATCGTTTCATCAGTATAATACTACTTATTACTCATTTAAACTGAAAATAAAAGCATGAGCTATTTAATAGTGATTGCAGCATAGGATAGTTGAAAAGAAGATTTAAAGCTTAAGGGAACTAGAGACTTTATTAAGTAAGAAATCTAGGTGAGCAATATATTCTCCAATCCCTTTTCTTTCATAAATTCCCCATGGCTATTGTTATGATGAATATATTTTGTTATTTTCATAATTCTTATGCTCTGAAAATTTAATATGAGGTTGACAACATGTTTTTAAAGATGGATTTCGATTTATAGAATTTCCTTTAAGTAAATAAGTTGATATGAATTTATTCGACTGCCATATAGTATGGAAAATAGGTAGAATGGAGGGGTTCGAGTAATTCTATAGAAATAAATCGTGATTAATGTAATCTCTGACTTTCTTGGAGTAGATTAAGCAACTCCCATTAAAAACCGAGCTTAGCTAAATGGTTATAATAGGAAGCTAGAAGGTAATTTAATTAAATGAAGTGTTGAATAATTGGCCAACAAATCAGATCCATAAATTGAATCAAAGGTGTCAGCAAAGTACTCTATAACGGTAAAAAAGACCAAGTCAAACAAATTAGGAGTTGACATATGTTAAGTAAATGTTAGACATGTAGAATGCAGTCCCAATGTTTCTCGAACCGAGGGTAATAACCAAAAACTAAGAAACAATGCTTAAATAGGAAAGCTATGAGGCATTTACTCTTAATTGGAGGGATACTTGAAGGCCAAAGGTGGACCGAGGACATTAGAGTAGTTAAGGAGCTATGAGAAGAGGAGTTGATTTCAGAGATTTAAAGATTTAAATCTCATAAGTCACCTAAGCTTAACTAGTATATGCTTCCCAAATGCAATCGGATGTAGTGATTACCGAGGGATGTTAAATTCTCGATAAGGTATTATAAATCGACACTAGTAACTTTCGAAGGCTGAAGCCTATGCTAAGGTTAAGCTCACCAAAATTGGTACTTCAACATTAATGAAAATGTAATAAGTAGTAATTAATAGTCGGATAAAAGCTGGATTTGTGCTAGCTTGATGCTTAGCTGATTAAAAAGCCTAATTGTGAATAGTTAGGTAGTGTGCTCGGTTGATGACGTTAGGCCTGGAGTGTTTGTCAAGAGACCGATAGCTTAGGCGTAAGGCCTGTGTAGCAACCAATAATGGAGTATGCACAAGTCCAGGTGTGGTACTCGAAACAAAAACCGTACATGTAAGGCCTAGTGTGTCTACCGAGACCAAAAATGCGGTGTAAGGCCCAAAGTGGCAACCGTTTGGACACAAAAGCAATTGGTATAAGTCCTAGAGTGGAAATTAAGGGAACAATGGAAGACATAAAGCCAGGTGTGGCAGTCAAGAAACAGTGATGAAGTAGGTGTAAGGCTAGGTGTGGCAGTCAAAATACGATAACATAGGTGTAAGGCCTAGAGTGGCCCTCCAAGTGTAATAAGATATGAGGCCGGAAGTAGTAGCCAAATTGTGATAGCAATGGTACAAGGCCTCAGTGGCAATCTGAACCATTAGTAAGTTTGTTGGAATTTAGTTAAACAATAAAGGACTAAGGCAGCCGAAGGTTAGGACTTTAACCATGCGCCTTTAGTAGTGGGTTTTATGGCCTTGGTGGCAGTCGAGACTAAGGTATTTGGTTAGAGTTAATTTCATAAATGGATATGGTTTAGTATTCTGATACGACTTACCGCATGTGTTCTTAAACCAAAAGTTAATTTAATGAATGTCATGTTATAGTGAGGGAAAATCCATCCATGCTTTAGCGCCATAGTCTCGCTATGTTTATGTTTAGGGTAATATTTACTTATAGAAGACTTTATGTTTGACCCATGTTTTATTCCTGTTTTCCCTATAAACTCATGGGCACTCGTTCGAGTATGATGAATTTATGGGCTTAGGCAGGTTGCTTTTGGAATGGATGAATAACGCAAGCGAAAGACAAAGCAGGAGGCTCGTGTGTTATAGTTGTTGTTTTGATTTCGTTGTACTTAGTGTTTATGTAAGCATCTTTATATGTTAGGCATAACACTATTATCTATGATTATATTATATTTTTGACCCCTACATGGGCATGACTTGAGAACAATATGAATATGTAAAATTTGATGACGATGTTATGTAATATGATTCGCTGCCTGTTTACTTAAGACTAAATAATATAACTAATCTCATCTTTATCGTTGAAAGATAATTCCAAGGTGACTGCATCATATTAGGGTTTCATCTTTGCGTTTTGAAATGAGGGATGTTACGGTTGGTATCAGAGTCTAGGTTAGGGGCACTGAAGTAAAACAGAGTTATAAATAGTTAAGGACTTGATTGAAAATGAAAATCTTAGGGAGGATATACGCCAATATATAATGAATTGTATTTGCAATATAGATATATAGAAAGATATATCTATTCCTCCATTGTAGTTTCACTCTATTTCCTTCTGTTTCTAATGATTTTTTTTACTAAAATGGATTTATGGAGTGAAAAAATCATGATAGGAGAGCTAATGCAAGGAGGGAGAATGATAACACATAAACCATGAAGGCAATAGTAGAGAAGTGCCTCTGGCAGTAGTAAATAAGGCTATCTCGTCTATCCTAAGAATGGATATAAATATTCTATTTCGGCAGTTCATGGAACAGATGATGTGGGAAACCATGTTAGAACTAGTAGAGCCGAGGCCGGTTGTAGAGAGAATTTTTCAAAGTTGAATCAAGACTTAGGAATTTGGGAGGCAAGATATTTACTGGGAAAGAGTAGGCAGTAGAAGTATTAAACTAGTTAAAAGTGTGTGAGCGTATCTTTAGTGATTTGGGATTGAATGATGCATGGAAGATAAGGCTTGCTTCTAGGTAGTTGCATGTAGATACCTCAGATTGGTCGAAGACAATGATAGCCGAAACTCTTGAAGAGAAGATTACTTGGGAGCAGTTTCGAGAGTGGTTTGAAGCTCAGTTTATTTTCGAGTGCTATAGAAGTGTGTTGCTGAAGGAATTCATTGATCTTGAACAAGGAGATCTTTCAATGGATAAGTACATCCAGAAGTTCAATGCCTTGACAAAGTATAGCCGAGAATTAATTAACACCCCACTAAAGAAGAATGAGAAGTTTATTAAAGGATTGAAGCAGGGATTAGATCATAAGGTGATGGTGCACCTGACATCTCCTTTTAGGTTTGGAGTTGATATGGGAAGAAGGTATGATAATATGCACCAAGCACAGAGAAAGATGGAAGTGAAGCCCAAGCTGAAACTGAAAAAGTGGTTCGCTCCTTACCAGAATAGGAAGAAGGGGTAGCAGTCGAGTGGAAGGACTCAAGAGGGAGTGTGGGCGAATGGATATTTCAGAAGTTACTTGCTAGAACTATGGATAGAAAAGGCGCTATGCATGAAGTTGTCGGAAACAAGAAGGAATGTCCAAGGTTAAGTGCTATAACTATAATAAGCCATACCATAAGAAGAAGCATTGTCCAAAGCTAAAGCGGACGAGGTTGTTTGCCTTGGAAGGACCCAGAGGAGGGCCTTTTACCGAGGATAGGGGAAGAATGTTATGTTGGAAGGATGGTTTTCATTTCCAATTTTTTAGCTAGAGTTTTGTTTGGTACTGGTGCTAAACAATCTTTCGTTTCTAAGGATGTGGTTGATAGAGTATGTTTGTATGTTACCTACTTAGTTACTTCTTTGCTGTAGTTAATACGATTAGTGGGCATGCCACTCTCGGGTTAAGGTGCACTGTTCTAGAGTTTGTTCTGGGTGACCATTTGTTTTCTTGTGATCCTTTTGTGTTTGACTTTAAGGGGTACAAAATGATTTTGGGTATGGTACGATTAGTGCAGAAAGATGCCAGTATTCATTGTGTTGAGAGAATTATCGCATTTCATAATCCAAAAGGAGGAGAAAGGATCTTGGTATCTTTGGATGGGATGAGAGGATGGTCTGGAGTTTTATTATATGCATCAGAAAGTCTAGTAGAGGGATAAACAGAGTTTTTGTAACATCACCCATTTTGAGGCTCGAAAATTGATACTAATGATGTTGTAGTCATCCTTAACATTATTTCCCAATGATAAGACGTGATCTATTATTATATCATCAACATCAAGAACACAAGAATTTACAAATTTTCTCAAAATAATTTCATTCATTAATTTGAAAATTCATTACATTTTAATCTCATAACCTCACGATTACGCCATTCAGATAAAATATAATAATGATATCCTAATAGCAACATATGAAGATATCCCTTGGATGATTAGAGTCTTAACTACTTTAGCAGTTATATTACTCGTCATTACATACATCCAACAACAATAAGAAGCAGTTCAACTACTGCACAATGGAAATAAACTTTAAATAGTAGTTTTCCTCTTGCATGTCTCCAGAAGCTTAATCGTCAAAAACCTAAAATACCCTACTCTTAGCCTACCAATTCCAAATTGAGTACCCGAGAGTTTAGGGGAAAATCAAAATCTTTGGATTAGGCAAAAATTACGGTGTGAATAATATTATTTCAAATCAAAATATGGGTGCTTTGTGAGACCACGTCACCGAGCGAAACAGATTTCCCCTCACTAATACCGTGTCAAGCAATATGTCATCCATAACATATCTTACATCCAAAGTGATGAGAACGTAATCATAACATTAATAATATATCATGCATGTATATATTAAAATGAATAGTCCATCATTTACAAGGGTTAAGGGTTATACATTCCCATAATTATCCAATCCCATAATGGTCCGTTCAATGGCATAGTTTTCCCCAAGGTTATTATGAACCTAATTTAGTTTTCTCAGGCCAACTTTAAAACCTATTGGTTGACTTCGACCAAGATTTAACAGGTAATCCAATGGTCTTCTAGTCTATTCAAAAGAAAATAATAATAGTATTCTAAGATCGGTAGGTGAAAATATTCATGGTCTCCTAAAAACGGTAGGAGAAAATAACGATAGCCTCCTAAAATGGTAGAACAAAAATATAAGTGAGCAATATGTTATGAGTTCCTTAAGATATGTAACTCCCATTTTAGCCTTAATATCGGCAAAAGCTTATGTATTGGAATCGCGGACCTATCCAACCAGTATCGTGACACCCGTATCCATCGCATGTCATAAACACGCTGTCGGGCTACGCCGAGCATGGGCCACAATTCCTACTTTCCCTTATTAACAGACTGTTGGTCGTTAAGTGACATCCAGACAATGGCTCTAATGAGAGATATAACTCTCATCCTACAAACTCAACAAGGTGACATCATGGATCCGGGCACGACCCCGCAATCAGTACAGCTAGGATGGATAACCAGCCTACCTGGTGGGTCTAATTCACGCACCCTCCATAGTGATGTGAACCTTATGACGTAGATTCCCAATAAATACTCTAGACTATATAAGTCCTAATGAGTAGGGGTGTTATGATTGCGGTAACCGTCGTTTACTACCAACCGCAACCGTTGTTGACGGTTATCAATTCTTATAACCGTTACTATAACCGTCTATGATGCTTAACCATCATATTTTCTATTTTGAAGCATGTCATACATATATTTTCAATTATATGCATTATTGATGATAAAATGATACAGCTCTAACTGGTTTTTGCAAATTTATTTATTTGTTTATAAAATGACCAATATGCATGCACATGTTATTAGTTCATGAAGGCACATATCATTAATGTACAAGCTATTTCTTTAACTTAAATTACTAATTTTTATTCTTTAATGTTAAATATTACACAAAACAATCATGTATGGTTGGTATGGTTAACCGCGGTTTTCAAATTCTTCAACCGTTACCGTAACCGTTATAGATGGTAACCACATGAACGATTGGTACGGTTGAGCAGTTCAACCATAATAGCCCTATTAATGAGAGTTATAATTAGTACTCTTGACTCTAGGAGTCCTGATGAAAGTGACAACTTCTGCTCTCGAATATATGAATCCTGATGAGAGCATATCAATATAACAAATCCTCCACTACTAGCCCTTAAGAGTAAATAGTAATATCATTCAGTTAGTTAGTCCTAAGAGGATAAATCTATAAACCCCAAAATATCTCCAGCTTGTAGTCCTTAGAGAGTAATAGAACTCTCGACTACTAAGCTCTAAGGAGTCACCTCTAGACGAGATTACAAATTGCTAACCCATTTCCAAAATATAAGTGACATATACTCACTAATAGTACTCAAACAAATATTACTTGAGCGTCCCATACCACAAAGTCTTACTTGAATGTTTACTAGAAGCTAGTAAACTAAACTCATCAAACAATAAATATTCAATAATATGAGTCAATTGAATAAGTGGAAAAATATTACCGAGAATCCCGTACCATCCGGTACTACTAATCTGTTTATTCAATATCCTCATCACATATGATTAAAATATCATGGAATCATGTATACGAATGTCATTACCATATTAAATCACATCAAAAGGTACTAAATAAAATAATATCTAATGGTGAATCATCCATGACATTCATAATCAATATAGAAGAGATGAGAAATCAGAAAAGCATAATAAAACTGCACTAATCAAATATATAAACACTCTTATTCAAACTTATTAATTGTAAAATATACTTTAAAATACTTAAATAGTAATTAGAAATCATTCCTTATTTTTTTTCTATAATTCTATAAGATTTTTAAATCATAATGATATTCTATAAAACATGAGAACAAAGTTAAATCTTTCATGTAGGCAAATTGCAAATAAGTTTAAAAGCTCAAAATCACAAAATAGTTTGATGTTTCCAAAAGAGATAGTGTAGCACAATAAATAATCTTTTCAAAACATATTTTAGATCAAAAAATATGAAGTATATCAAAGATAATGGCAATTTTAACCAATGATACAAATTCTGAAATAAATGATTAAGAACATGAACCGTTCTTTAAAATGTCATTTTCACCTTGAAAACCTCAAATTTTTGCATAACTTTCAAAACAAAAGTTATTCCGTATTATCATAGCTCTCGAATGAGAGTTGGATCACAGAAAACAGATAAGGAAGTCAAAAGTTATGGACAAAAACACTACTGTGCTAAAATCCTTAAACTCGAAAACACAGGCCTGAGGTTTTTACCTCAAATTCAAACATGTTTCAGGATTATCAAACTTTAGATTTTCAAAAAGCGATAAACATGAAAGTTATTCGTTATAAAAATACTTTTCAACTGAAAAATACCTCACTTAAATTAGATTGGAAAATCCAAAGTTTTGATTAAAATACTATAGTTCTTCATCTCGGAACAAAACTTAGACCAAAGTTGTTGCTTCATATTCAATCACATTTTATCATAGAAGGCTCCTTAATTTCGAAAAGCAATCAACATAAAAGTTGTTCCTTATGAAACTACCATTCATTTGAAAAAAGTATTACTTAAATCCAATGACACAATCGAAAGTTATGACAATTCTATCACAACACTTCGAAAATACCATAATTGAAAACACTTCAATACACTTCAATACCTAACCAATAAATCAAAAACAATGCACACCATGTATTCAACAACAAATCAGTGAATATCAATCATAACCACTTTATTCAAGCATGAAATCAATAATTTAGACGTATATTCGTGAGTGAGAAACACTCACCTTGACCAAATGAAACTCCATAGCTAAATAGTACTCGAAAGCATTGTTAAACCCAAATTTCCTTTTTCAAAATGCAAGAAGACTCTAATATGCACAAAATCTTACTTTGATGCTTCCTCGGAGTGTAGTATGGTGTTAAGAGGAATACATATTAATTTAGGGATTTTAGGAATTTTATTTCTCTTTTATATGAAGAAGAGGAGGAGTTTTCATTAGTTTGTTTCATGAAGTAAAAGAAGATGAGGATGAAAGGTGTAAACGTGTATTGAATTATGGAAAGAGGATAGCTTGCCTTACAGAGAAAAATGAAGATTAATCTAGAAAAAGAAAAATCTAGACATAAGCTTCATAAACTTATATTTCGGTTTGGGCCTTACACGCAACCCAACCTATTTCCATTTCTTTTCCTTTTCTTCTTCTTTATAAACTATTTTCTTTCCTATTCAAAACACTATAATACTCTAAATAAAAATTATTTTCATGTTATCCAAATGTTTACTAGACATTATAGAATTTTATAGAATTTGTTTTTCATAAATTTCTTTATTTTTAATTAGATCAAAACTAACATCTTTAGCCCACTTTATAAAATCTTTTCCATCAATCCAAATCAATTTCAAACTCTTACTTAAAAATTATTACTGTTAGAAATCTCCATTTGACATTCATATATATATATATATATATAAGATTATAAAATATATTTTTCATATTTTAAGTTGTTTAATTTTAAAACATTTCTCAATTACATTTCAAACTCAATTATTAAATAATTTCCAAATCCATTTTTTTAAATAAAATAATTTTTTCCTTCAAAAATATATTTCTAATCACATTTAATAATAATACTAAGCTTTATAAAATATATAATTACCTTTATCATATCAATATAATTTTAAATTCATAAATATACAAATAAATCCAAATCTTTCTTGTTTAATATTTTGAAAATCCATTTTAATTAGTTTAATCACCATTATTATCATTAATTAATTACTTATCAACACCGCGTTGTTACAATACCTACAATTGAAACAACCCTAACAAGTCATCAATTCCCAAATTCCTATGGCTAAAATGTTGGGTGATGATATTTAACACATATGTAAGTATGTCAACAATTCACCATATATAAAAAATTACCGATCGAAGTACAAAGAATAATATATAACACATTAGTAACTATTCAAATATATGTTCATGTGATAGCCCATTTATACACAAAATTAATTATTCAAAGTAATAATTTCCTTCATCAATAACTCTTTAAAAACGGGCTATCTTTCTTTCTTTTGAATACCTATAAAAATTCTTAACAAAATCATCCTTTTTGTTTAAGTAAAACTTAGCCCAACATAGATTTGAAATTTTTACAAATGTTATAAAATAGCTATATTTCCTTTCAAAATCATCACTACACCAAAAAGCTGATTTAGCCACCCCTCCTACCGCCTCATTAGATACGGCTATTAGCCGTATCTAAAAATTTAGACACGGTTAATAGCTGTATCAAATTTGATATAGCTAATAGTCGTATCTTATTTCGTGCCTATTTTGGCGCAAATTTTCCACTCCAATACGCACTGCTTCCCTCTAGAAAATTGGCTTTCCCACTTATTTAGATACGGTTAATGGCCGTATCAAATTTGATACGACTAATAGCCGTATCTTATTTCGTGCCTATTTTTGGCGCAAATTTTCCACCCCAATACCTCACTGTTATCTCATAACTTCAGAAAATGAAAACCAACTCATTTTACCTCTTTTTAAACCTAATTCCAAGCTCCCAAAACCTCTCATTAGTAGGTCAATTTAATTAGCTAAGGAAGCTAATAATTTCGGGTAAGGATATCTCTAACCTATATATTTCTTATTAGGTCTTTGTTTTAGTTTTATAGTTCATTGAATTGGGTTCTATTTGCTGTTTGATTAAGCACTATTAGGGTTTCAAATTGAGAAGCAGTAGGCTGTAGTAGTTGTTTTACTGCTAAATTAAGGAAGAAAGGTGAGTAATCCTCACATCTAACTCTATTTGACTGGCATGCTAAAATAGTTTGGTTGATTGTGACTTTTTGGTTGAACTATGGATGTTGATTGTCTCTGTGGATTTACTGTAAACAGAGATAGTAAATTATCAAAACTTCTTACTGTACCTCAATTTTTGCTCCCTTTTCAATGTCTTTATAATATGGAGTGTTTTCAAGTGCATGCATCTGCAAATTTAAGGTGGTAAATACAATTTAAAATGTTGAATTATGGAGAAATCAAGTCAGAATTGCTGGAAGTCGACGATGGGGAGGAAACACCTAGAGCACGCTAGCTCCAGACATCCCACCGGTTGACCGATCTATGATGACCGGTCGACCGGTCGGTACCTGGAGCATGTGCTTTAGGTGTTTCCTCCCCCCTGTTGTGCTGTTAATTTGCTCCTCATGTTTTGGTTGCTGCTTCTTAATTCTTGAATGTTGCTTTCTCCCCGCCTCTTTTTCCTGGACTTGAACGGACCAGTGCCATAGAATCTTTTGTAAGAAATATGAAGCCAAACTCACATTGAAAGTATGGCCTTATTTTTATAAAATTAACATCTCTCATTTTTTATTTGCCATCAAAATCAATCATCCCTCTTCTTGTAAAATTGCTAGTAGCAAAAATCTATACCCCTTCAGGTATTTGGGAAGTTTTGTCAACAACATTTATTAAGAAATCACAAGCGAACCTGGACAAAAGCCAGGGCAAGAGTTCTTTCCTTAGAATCTGATAAGCCCCCACATCTACCTTTTACATTTTCTCTTCATCCACTTATGGCAAACCTTTACAACTTCTTCAATGTATAATCTGTCATGATATCTGTTTATAAACGTTGCAATATCCGATCACAAACTATAACCCTTTTAATAGATTGCATCAAACTCAAGACAAGATCATACCAGATGTCCAGCTCAAAGTAAAAAAATTAAAGAGTTTATCAAGTCGTAAAATATGAAGAAGCAGTCTTCTGATGATGCTGCTACTACGCCTATGATTACCGAATAAGGTTATAAACAAGATCTTTTTGGACTAAAAAACTCATTGCAAAATATGTTGAAGAAGATACGACATTTGCTCATATTATAGTTTTCTTATTTATCTTTTGGATTTTCCATTGGTGGAGTGGTGGGTTTTGTATGTTTATAGTGATTGTATGGTCCAAAAAATTATAATATGCATAATACATTTCAACTGACAATAGCATTTTGAAATGTACATTTTGTTTTAAAAATTAAAAAATCATGGCTATTGCATTTTATTTCCTTCCCTTTTCAGAATGCCTGAGCAAGAAATACTACAAACTCCGAAGTTTCTGTTGCATGTTTTACGAGAATAGAATTGCAGTAGATGCCAGCCAGTCATTATTGTTCTTTTGCTTAAAATTTTGATACGTTTGTTTATCATAAGTTAAAAAGTGTTGCATGCAGGTCTAGCTCAGGCTGTTTAGAAACTCGAGACCTGAAAAGTTTCAAGGTAGAGAAAAACAATCTGAAAACATGACCCTTGTTTTTAAATAGGCGACGGACGCCTGTTTAATAAATGTCTTAACTTTGGTTACATTTTTGTAACCAAATTGGCCCCTGTCACGGATAGTAATAATATCCGGACTAACTATTGGAGATGCCCTTATGATTGTAAAACAACTTAAAGAGCAATTGCACTTGTTGTAAAGAAGTTTATGCGTACACCTTGATATACAAAAAACTGCTGCTACATCCTATCTACCAAAGTAAAGAGCAATCGCACTTGATTACGATTGTAGGTGGTTTTGATTATCATCTAAAGCTGCAAGTGCATTTTAAATCCACTGTTTATCATAAGTCAAAAACCAGTGCAGATTTTAAGGTAAATTAATATGGTTGTTTGGTTATTTATAGGTACTACTACAAGTGTACAAAGAATATAAATCAACTAATCAATGTATTATTTTACCCAACTAATTACTTTTATTTTACCCAGTTTATTAAGTCCATTCGAATTTAGACCGTTGAATATAAGAACCAATGCATGGAAAATGAAAAATAGTGGATCTGCTTTAAAAAACCTCAATAAGCATCACTTTAGATCAAGAATAAAATATGGACATTTTGATGTCCAATTTCATGAATCATATGCGCAAACAATTTGAAAGAATTATATATTATGGGACTGCGTTTTTTAATATGCGCAAATAGTGGACCTTTTATTTTTATAAGCTCATTTTTCTTTCAAAAATGTGAGAATTTAATTGCTGTAGCAACTTAAGCACAAGTGAATGTTAGTTAATTATTATAGGATAATATCAACTAGTGATATTATTCGATTGGTAGTTCACTTTGATTGTTACTGTAATGATGCTTTGTAATGAGTAATTATTCATTTGCTTTTGGGATTAGTGGTGCTGGGAATATTAAATAGTTGGGATAAAACTATTTAAAAGGCGTTGTTGTATATGGTTCTGACATTGTTGTATATTCAAAAGGCGTTGTTGTATATGGTTCTGACATTGTTGTATAAGTGGATAAAATTGTTGTTAATGGTGCAAGTCAAGTCAGGAGAGAGGTAATGCATAGACGTTACTCCGGTGCTACAAAATAGCGTCGTTGTAATGGCAAATTTTTTGGAAACAGTTTGGTGCTAATGTTAACTTTTATAGAAATGCTATTTTTATAATTAAGAGTATCATAGAAAATAGTCTATATCAATATACTTCACACATCTGAAAACATGACCCTTACCTTACAATGTGGGACTATTCTCAAATAAGAGCTTATATGCTCTTCTCGTATTTTTAATAATTCATTTCAATTCAAAAAATTTCCAATAATTTCCCACTTGAATTTTTCAAAAATATTCTTTTCGAGCAATTGGAACGAGGACCCATTGAAGGGCAAGTCTCATGTTATGTTATATATGATATAGGAGGGCAGTATGTCTTTCGGCGTAGACAAACAATGGATAAATGAATCAGATCTAAGATCTACATACTATATAGACGGGGTGCAGAAGTTCATTAGTTTTGTTGAAGAAAACGGTGGTAAGAAAGGAGTGTATTTATGCCCTTGCACTCGGTGCAAAAATATGAAGGCGATCAAATTAGATGACATTCATTTTCATTTGCTTAGATGGGGTATTATCCAATCATATATAGTGTGGTATTTTCATGGGGAAAAAAGGGCGGAGATGGAAAAACAACAACCAGTTAGTCATGCCACAACTACTGATGAGTCTGAACATATTAGGATGGAAGATTTGGTCAATGATGCAGATAGATTTCATCATTTTCAACCTAATAATTCGTTGCCTGATCATGCTAATGTTGGAGAGCAGTCTACTGATTATCCAGATTGGCAGGCCAATGAAAGTAAGAAGTATAAATCACTTTTTGGTAGCATAAAAGAGCTACTGTATCCTTCATGTTCAAAAGGGATTACGAAGCTGTATGCCATTGTGAAACTGAATAGCTTGAAGACCCAATACGGCTTTTCAGATAATGGTGTGACTGCACTCCTCGAACTAATAAAGGAGTTACTCCCCGAAGGTAACACGCTGCCGACAACGTACTACGACGTGAAGAAGATCATTAAGCAAGTTGGGATGAATTACAAAACTTATAATGCATGCATCAATGATTGCATATTGTACTGGAAAGATGATGCGAACAAAGTTTCTTGTACAAATTGCAATGAACCAAGATATATGACATCATTCAATGAAGAGAGAAAAGGTACCAAAGTACCTCGAAAGACATTAAGACATTTCCCTTTAATTTCTAGATTGAAGAGACTGTATACTGTACCATGGATAACAGATGCGATGACCTGGCATGGTCGTGCCAAGTCTGATCCAACCGTAATGCATCATCCATGCGACACTTCTCAATGGAAAGCCGTAGATTCTTTTGACCAAGCTTTTGCTGCCGAGCCACGAAATGTCACACTTGGAATAGCGACAGATGGTTTCTATCTACATGCTTCTCTCTCTAACCCTTACGGTTGTTGGCCAGTAATTGTAGTACCATATAATCTTCCTCCGTCTATGTGCATGAAAAGGGAGTTATCAATGTTAACATTGTTGATTTCTGGGCCTAAACAACTAGGGAATGATATTGATGTTTATTTACAGCCGTTGATAGACGAGTTAAAGCAGTTATGGGAAGGAGTCGTTACATTTGACTCGTTAAATAAATCTGAGTTCACAATGAGAGCTAGGGTGCTGTGGGCAATCCATGATCACCCTGCTTATGGGACTTTATCGGGATGTACAACTCATGGTTATTTTGCATGTCCTGTTTGTGAGGAAAACACTTATTCTTATCATCTTCCTGAAAGTAAGAAGATGTGTTACATGGGACATCGAATGTTTCTTCCTAACGAACACAAGTTTCGATACGATAAGACAAATTTCAACAACGAACAAGAACTTCGTCGTCCTAAATGGCCATTGACTGGTTTTCAAGTTGAAAAGAAAGTAGCAAATATCAAAATGAAAGTTGGTAAACAAAAAGAAGAAATTAGTCGAAAACGGAAAAAGTCAACCAATGAAGAAGTTGACAATGTTTCTGGATGGTATAGGAGGTCTATCTTTTTTGGTTTACCATATTGGAAGGCAAATTTGATCCAACATAATATTGATGTTATGCATACGGAGAAGAATGTCACGGAGCATCTCATCAGCACCATTATGGACCACAAAGATAAGTCAAAAGATGGCATCAATGCACGCAAGGATTTGAAAACCATGGGTATAAAACAAAAGTTGTGGGTGATGGAAGATCCTGAAACAAATAAAATAATCATACCAAAGGCAACTTTCACTTTGAGCAAAGAAGAAAAGATACGGTTTTGCACCGTTTTGAAAAATCTGAAAGTGCCTAACAAATTCTCTTCTAACTTCCACAACAATGTGAGCATCAATCCTCCTGAACTAAGAAATATGAAGTCACATGATTACCATGTCATAATGCAGCATTTGCTTCCGGTATTGCTTCAACATTCTTATCCACAACATAAGTATCTACGAAATGCTATTCATCGTATTAGTCTATTATTTAACATTTTGTGCTCAAAGGTGATCAATAGGGAACATCTTTTAAAAGCAAAGGCTAGCTTGGTAGAAGCAATGTGTATTTTTGAAAAACATTTTCCACCTGCATTTTTTGATATCAGTATCCACCTTATGGTTCATTTAGCCGATGAAGCGTTGATATGTGGCCCTGTTAGATATAGATGGATGTATCCCTTTGAACGGTAAATTTCTAATTTCAGTTATGTACATCATTATTCGATATAAATATCTACCGTCTACAAAATATAATTGATCACATTCATAGGTTGATGAAAACATATAAAGGATATGTGCGCAACAAAAGATACATTGAAGGGTGTATTGCAGAAGGATATATCGTACAAGAAGCTAGCCTTTACTACATGGAATATTTGCCAAACGGAGGTGATAGCAATCATAAACATACCCGCGAAGCGTTTTTAGACGAGGACGATGAGCTTGCTGGTGAGATACCTCTAGATAATGGTAAAGACATAACGTTAACCCAAGTGCAGTTTGAACAAGTGTGTAGATGGGTCCTTAATAAGTATGATGGATTGGATGAATGGAAGAAGTAAGTTCACGAACTTGTCCCGAATTTCTATTTTTTTAATTCAATTTATATATACGTTTTGATATGTGTTTTCCGTAGGAGGTAGAACTCCTATGTGAAAAGTAGTAGATTTCAACCTCGAGGCAGGGTTACGAATGTGGAAGCCGTTCAAAGTTTTAATCTATGGTTACGTAATGAGGTATTACATCGTCTTAAGTATTTCACGTGTTTATAAGTGGGCAATACACCTTCGTGACCATGCTTTTTTACTTATTTTGTTTTATGTAGTTGTTAAAGACCATCGATGTTGATCCAACTCTGTGGCGGCTAGTGCACGGGCCGAAGTTCATGGCGCGCAGTTATATGAAGTACCAAGTTAATGGATTTTTATTTTCCACTAAAAAGTACGAAGACCGTATGGTAACAAAAAATAGCGGTGTATGCATGAGAGCAATTACAAAATTTAGAGCGAGTGGTAAGGATAAAAATTATAAGGAAGCAGAAACAACGTATTACGGAGTCATTCAACAGATACTTGAGTTGGATTACACTGACTTCAAACAAACAGTTTTTTATTGTGAGTGGGTAAAGGTCGAGGATAAGGTCAATGGTTGCAAAGTAGATCCCATTTCAAACCTGATCATGGTAAATTTAGGGAAATTGAAGAACAAAAATAACGTGAATGATGAGCTATTTATTCTTGCATCAGAAGCGAGTCAAGTGTTCTACTCAAAAGATTTAAAAAATAACGGATGGTCTGTGGTTTTTCATACACCAAAACGGTTGACTACAAATGTGGATGACATTGAGTTCCCTACCGTCTATCAATCATCTTTTGAAGACAATGAAAAATTAGAAGACCTTACCAAATCCATATGTTAACTTATTAGTATTTGTACATCACATGATTGTGTGTCTGTATATTTTTAATTACACGATTGTGTGTGTATGTTTTTAATTGCACGACTTCTATATTTTTAATCACTTTTGTCTTCTCATTGTTCCTAATATACGTGGGAAAATAGGTGAATTGACGTATTGTTCATTGTATACAATCCAATTGTTAATATGTAAATATAGTTGAGTTTGTTTGTTAGTTAGGTTTCAGAACAGTACATGATTCATCTGCCTGTTATTATGTTTACAAATATGAAGGTTGTTGCAAGGTTTAATGAAGTGGTGACTAGTTTGCTATTGCAAGGAGCTCTTGAGGCTTTTGGTCGATACTCAATTAAAGAAGAAGACATCACAGTATGTTAATTTTGTGTATTATAACATTCTTGTATTTTCTGATCTTCTATTTAGGATTCATGAAACATGAGTCTCTTTACTATTCAAACTTTTGAGCCGGCAGTCTCTGGTACCCAAGCAACTAGTGCTCACACTAAATCTCCCTATTTTCCTGGTCTTTTGCATAATTATCTCTGTATTGATTTCAAGTTACGCCTATTATTCTAAAATTGCTTTAGTTACGTGAGATTGGAGTTTGTGTCTTGTGTGACTTTATTTTCATTTGAATAGTTGGCAAGCATACTTCTAGTAAACATGGCTATTTGTTTGCTTTTTAAATGGAAACAAAGGGAAAAATGGTTTCTAACACTAGTTTGTGTCTTCTGTGAACTTTTGTATATATGTAGAAAGAAACTTTTCTTATTTACCTTGCATTGAGTGCATAGGGTCTAATCCATAAGTTGTTTACTCAATCGTTGAAAATCTCTATCAATATTGTCTGGATTTAGAAAATGCCATATTCGATTGGTTATTTATTTTATTTGAATTTCTTATGTGTTATGTTTTTTTATTCAAGGAATGTCGCCACCTGGCTTTTAATGTTAATATTAATTCTTATATATACATGTGAATTTTCTGTTAGATCTTGTTTATTCCAACGGATGTATTTGAATTTCAAACATGTAAAACTATCCATTTAAATTCTTATATACATCTGGCAATACTGTTAACTTTTGAAGCATACTTAAGGTACTTCCATTTATTGTCCATATGCTTATATGTGTGATGCTTCCTCGTTGTATTTTTGCTGATGTAAATAATATATTTTTCTAATTTTGAGCAGATAAGAGGCGACACAACACATTATGATGCAGTTGCTAATTCTGCAGCATCAAGTGTGCTTTCAGCTGCCATAGGTTCTGGTATGTTGAGAAGCATTTGCATTTTATCAGCTATTAATGGTTGTTTAAATTGTTTTGTATTTTTATTACAACACTTCTTGAAAGCTTATAATTCTTTTTTAATTTGTTCTCATTGTTCAATTTGATATCATTGAGTTTTTTTGGTGCTAAGACGATGAACACGTTTCAGTTTCACTTGGCTTCAATCAACTGTGTTTTCTGTAGCTACTCACAGCCTAGTGATGCTACCGCTAAATTACATTTCTTGCTGCAGAAATAAAATAAAATGTGAAAGGTCATGGTAATGAACTTTAACATGCATTGTAACATTGTAGGTGTTCCTTGCATATTCGGCATTCTAACATGTGAAGATATGGATCAGGTGTGATGTTAACTTATAATTTCCAAAGCACGTTTAAACTGGGAAAGTGTGAACTTCATGCAATTTTAACATTAAATACAAGAGTAGTTGCAATAAAAATAAAATATAAATTTATATTCATACAAAGTAATATTATATTTTGCAGGAAACCATGTCAGAAAATCCAACATCTTCACATTCATCATGTTCAGAAATCAAGAAAGTGGATCAAAACTTACTTGGTATTCCGGTCTCAGATAATGCTGGAAAAATCGCTACTATGCTTGGTAAATTAGTAAGAGCTCATGTGCCTATATCATATATAAGTTGGGACAAAGTACCCGGAATATACAAGGACACCATTTGGAATGAATTGGTGGTAAGTATATTGGACATCTATCGCACTGTGTTTCGATATCTGTTGCAAGGAATAGATTTAATTAGCAATATCATGATATTTCGTGTTTTTAATAAATCCTAATTAACTCTATATAAACTCTTATCTCCTCTTTTCCATTTCTTTTCCTACCTTCTCATTTCAAAAGCAAGTAAACTCAAGCCTGTAATTAAATCTACAAACCTGTAACCAATTCTCAAACCAGAAGAAAGAAAAACCTGTAAGCATTTTATCTTCAACCTGTAATCTTTTCAAAAGCAATCAAGCTTCCAATTAAATCAAAGTTTCAAAGCATTTTCTTCTGCAAATTCAAGTCTAAAAGCAAGATCAAATTCAAGTACAACTACTCCAATTTGTAAGCAAACAAGATCAAGATCAGTAGGCAAATCAAGAGAAAAATCAAGCACATTCGCTTGGAACAAGAAATATGTTCCCTGTTTCTTAATTCGTTGAGTAAACTAATCTTAAACAGTTTTAATTTGGATTCATGTGATAAAATGTTTGAAGAAAATTATGATGCATATTGAATATATGTATGCATGTTTGTTTAGATATGAATACATGTGTAAATGAATGGAAAAACTATGAGCATGTATGGATGAATCAGTGATCATATCTGTTTAAGTTACAGGGTTCAAAGTTAAAAAAAAAATCAATTCTCTTTATCCAGACTCTGTTAGGGTTAGGAATCTAAACAAATTGTGTTTGTTTAGTCATAAGCTAAAGTTAGAAATTATTTTTAAGAAAAATAAGCTTGTATTTTTCTGGAAATAAATAAAAGACAGTGGAAATTTATAAATAGGTAAAACCCAAGTATAATAAATAGGTAAAACCCAAGTATAATAAAAGACAGATGGAAATTTAAGCATGGAATTGGTTTTTCGTGTTTTGTCTTTTTGCAGAAAATTTATGAGCTCGATCCGCTTTCAAAAGAATTGTTTTTAAAGAGAATGTCGAAGGCTTTTAGGAGACACAAGCAACACTTAAGAACAACTTATTATGACACTTTCAACAATGACGAAGAACGGATGAAAAATTGTCCACCTACAATTGCTCAAGAAGATTGGGAAGAGTTCTTAAAAAATGAAACAACGCCTGAAGCGAGCGGAAGAAGAGAGTTAGGCAAAAAGAACATATCATTTCTCAGTTATGCTCACCATGCAGGACGTAAAAGTCACGCTAAAGTAGAACAAGAAATGGTAATTTATATTCATTTTCTTTCAAAAATGGTAAAAATCACAACTAACATATTTTATATATTGCAGATCGCTGCTAGTCCATCAACAAATATCAATCGTCGTCAAGTATGGGAGAAGACACACGCGAAAAAAGATGGTAGCATATCAGATGCCAGTTCTTCGTACTTCGTAAGTCAAACAAATACTAACTTGCATATCCTTTTCATTAAACATTTTTTAGTGTACACTAATCTGCAAACTACAATCTCCACTATGTACTTAGGATTGATTATGAAGTTATTATGAACTTAGGAACCAAGATTGTAAGTTTGAACTATCTCCATTATGCCTGACATTGCTTTGCTAAAGATAAATATAATTATCATTTTGTCAGTTTTCTGCACTTCTTTAGAATTTAGTATGCATTCAGATAACAAGGAGTTGGAAAAATACTAATATGCATATATTAGTAATCAATTAACTTTTAGTAATATGATATATGGATTAAACAAATACTAATTGATGTTATTTTATAAATATTTCGGGATCAAATTGCGAAAGCAAAGGAAAAGATCACTGATAGTGATGAAGAAAAATTGACAGTGGATGAAGACATCTTATCACAAGTGCTTGGTAAGGATGCAAGGGGTAGGAGCCGCGGTGTTGGGACCATTGTACCAAAGACTAAAGTTAAGGCTTGTGCCATTGCACAAAAACGACTCAGACATGTTTGTGGAGACCATGATGAGTTGAAAATGAGGGTGGGAAGTTTGGAGGGTACAGTGGGAAGTATGTCTGGGCAATTGGAGGTTCTGATCAACATGGTGGGAAACATCGAACATTGAATTTGTGCATCGGGCAATTCTTCTGATGGAGGACACGCCACACAATTCAATGCTCCTGAATTCGTTGCTTCTCAGTTCCCGAATTCGACTGATGTAGCGAACAATCAAAGATGTGAAATCCTCAACTCTGATTTAGACATAATAGCAACATGTATTTATTACAAGCTTTCTATTTTTAGTTGCTTTCGAGCAGATATTTTGTTGGATAGATCTAGACATCTTTATTACAACAGGTACTATATGCCGAGATTCTACATCGTCCAAAATCCATGGGAAATCTGTACCACCCACACATGAAAAAGTGGTGTTGGACAACATACTGCTACCAGATGAGAGAACCAGCAAAATAAATCATCAATTTGCAGAGACCTTTGCTGAAGTTGGAGTGGGTGGGTTTGCGTGCCATCCGAAGGGTCTTATTCAATATCTTTAGACGTTGGAGCAGATATATTTTCTGTTTATGTTTATATTTTACTATGTATTGTTTTACTTGTAGTTGTACCATGCTGTTTTGGCTTGAGATGTTGTTGTTTGGATATCTTGTCACCGTTTCTATCAGTTTTGAAAGTTTGGCCATTTTCCTTTTCTGTTGATCACTTTGAAACTAGACACCATATTTGATAATCTAGTTTAACTAACTTGAGTTGCACATGCTCTGTTAAGTCTGCATTATCATATATATATATATATGCATAATATATGTATGCATATATGTGTGGATGTGAGATTTCATTCTTGCAACTTGCACTGGTTTTCACTTACCTGTAAACTCCTTCTATATGGTCTTGATATGAACACTGTTTGGAGATTGATGATTGTTCTTGTGAGTCATTTTGAAGCTTTGAGTCACTGTTTGGAGATTGATGATTGTTCTATATGTAATGATTTAACTATCTTTGGATGCTGAGTAAGTAGTTAAACTGCTTTGAAGTATGAAATACTTGGACTGCCATCCAAGTCTGGGAATATATAGCATAAACAGCTCATACAATCTGCAAAGCTCAGCAGCAGATAGCCATATAGATAAGGATATGTAATATGAACATAATACAGAATATAAAATGAAAAGGTACAAGGTTTAACTGCCCTTGTTTCCATTTGTGGACATAATCCTGCTCCCTCACCTGTCCCTGAAATTATATGCTGTAATTAAGTTGTGTTTAAGGGTTCCAAGAGTTGATTTTTAATTTATGCTATGATGTATACCAATGTTCAAACAATTGTGATGATGTGTTTTCCATTTGCATTTCTAATCTGAAAGTAAATAGTGGTTAACCAGAATTCAAACTATGTTTAAAAATGCTCTTAAGAAATGTATGCTCTTTTATTTCAATATAAATTGCTTTATGTATTTTAATTTTCATTTTAACACATTGTAATCTTAATATTATTATTATTCCTTGTATTTGGTCCTATAAAATAGATTGTGCTGATATTTTATTATGTCCATTTACGTTTCAGGTTTTATCTATGCAGCATCCCAGCAAGTGCAAAGTATGATTGTTGCGTCTTGGCATACACACATATATAATTTCATTTTTCATCTCAATACACATGTCTATAACTGAGTCTAGACTCAGTCTATAACTGAGCCTAGACTCAGTTAAAACTGAGTCGCCATGACTCAGTTATAACTGAGTCTAAGACTCAGTTTACTGACTCTAAGACTGGTTAAAAACGTCGTCGAGACTCAGTTTCAACTTCATATCAGTATTCATGTTCATTAATATGTTGTATTCATATTCAATTGCAGTACATGCTTGCTAATACAAACAATTATTTTTGTATGGATAGACTTGGAGAATAGAAAGTGGAGACTGAAGATTGAAGCAGTGAAGCTGACTGTGTAGTTGTTGACACTTGACATGTTGTATTAATGTAATGTAATAACTATGAACTATTTATAAATGAAGTAACTATGAAATAAGTGACTGTGTGGGAACCTAAGTAACCAACTATGTAAGGGTGGATTGGTAGTGATAATATGTAGTGTAACTGAATGTATTTCTGTTTTAGAATGTAACTGAATGTATTTCAGTAATTTATTGTATAATATGCATCATTGTAGTGTGATTGAATGTATTTCTGTAATGTATTGTATAATATGCATCATTGCATTGGGTATTAGATATGAACTATTACTGTATGTATAAATTGATTGTATATGTGCAGTATCTAGTTGAAAAATGGGTGCAGATTAATTGCCAACTTAGGCACGGCTAAAAGCCGTATCTAATGAACAAGGCAATGGCTCAATAAGATACGCCTTTAAGCTGTATCTATGGTGTCAGTTAGATACGGCTTTAAGCCGTATCTAATGGGTCAATTAGATACGTCTTAAAGCCGTATCTATGATGTAAATTAGCTACGGCTTTAAGTCATATCTTATTGACCACTTAGATATGGCTATGAGCCGTATCTAATTTACCTATTAGATACGGCTTAAAGCCGTATCTAACAATTAACGACGCAATATTTTGATACGGCTTATAGCCGTGTCTAAGTTAATTAGATACGGCTTTTAGCCGTTTCTAATTATCGTTTATGGTGTAGTGGTTATTCGAAAACCACTTCGATCCAACGAGTATGTTTTCGAAATGGAGACAAGAGCATGGAGTCGAAGATGGAGCAGTGAAGTGCAAGGGCTAATCGCTACTAATCCTCAGGGTGATTCCAAAATGGATGTAGTAGGAATAGTGCCTTCGGTTCCGTTCGGACCATGAACGGACTTGTATGGATGAATGTTATCAGTACATTGTCATCGGAGGACAATGTGCATTCTAAGTGAAATTTCCTTGAAAAGGTAACTGTAGCCTCTCGCCTCATCAACCGGGAATGATTGAAAAGCAGGGGGGATGCAGCAAGGCTAAGTGGGTAGCACCCAATTAGAGTATGTTTATCACCTTTCTAGATACCCTCGGATATTATTGCTATGATTTATGGAAGGAACTCGGAAAAGGGTGGGAACACCCGGGGTGATAGCATATTCGGTCTATCCAGGATAGGGGTAGACCGGTCTTGTGTAGTAGGGGATCCGGACGTGGTCCTCGGTACGCTGTTCTAGACGCGTACTGTGATAAGTGATACCCCATTGCCTAGTCATTCGTATGGAATTCATTCTCCAATAAGCGTCGTACGGTTTTGATTGTGCCCAACTATGTTGAAACATGAGATGCAAGAATTTCAGCTATTTGAATAAGTATTTTTATTTAGACACTATTATAATATAAGATGATTTTGATATGAAATGTTTTATTTATCGTAAGGTAAAACCCGTCGTGTTTATGTGTGGCATGGTCTTACGAGATACCTTTGATTTTCAAAGGATTTTGAAAAATTTAATAATTCAAATTGTGTGTGTTTTCTCACGCTGGTTTTCCAGACTGACTCGGGTGTTATTTTATTATAATGTTTGGGTCAAACCGAGTAGGTTCAGGCTAGGATGCTATGGAGCTAAGGAGACGAGCTGGAGATCAAGACGTATTCTCGTATTTGATTTTATTCCGCTGTAGTGTTTTGTTGAAGTTATCAGCAATTGTGAGGGCAGGTTGTTATAACTGTCCAGGCTGGTAATTATTGATTTGTGTACTCTGATGTGAGATATGTATATACAGTTTTGATTTGTATAAAGAACTATTCATATTATATGTTATTCAGTCCACTATGAGATTCTGTTTTGTTTAGTTTCTTCTTTTTTCTACCTACTTTCTTTCCCCTCAACAATCTGTCTTTCCGGCACTCGATCGTTCGGCATGTTATACAATGAGCGTATTTATGTCGATTTTCGAGGGTCGAAAGGGTGGCTCGTCACAATATCGTAATATATGTTTTGGGTATTTTTAAACTCAATGGAACTAGTTTCAAACCCAAATACCATTGTATACAGAAGTTAGATTTCAAAATCTGATTATATTATTTTAAGTTCTTTTAATTGATTTCTACACGTTTTGAGCTCGCACGATCAAACGATAAATCTGATCGCTACGACACTTGAAATCCTACAATAATTCACTGTTATGGATTCGATGAAACTGGTTTCATTGAAATCCGAGACAGTGGCCAAAATGGCTAATTTTCATGTTAATTAAATAAATTATTATTAAATTGGTTAAATCACTTTTAAATTTAAAATTAAAAGTCAACCATTTCTTCATTCTAGATTACATAAAAATTAATAATCTATCAAAATAATTTTTCTATGTTAAATTCACTATTAAAATATTTCATTAAATTCAACGTTCAATTACACTATAACAAAATCCAAGTTAATTATATTTTAAAACCAAATAAATTCTTTTATTTTGATTTTCACTCTTATTTTTAAATCAACTATCACCTTATGGATATAATTAACATTGGTTTACACTTTATTGCATTCATAATTTACGGTTATCAATTTCACCATATTAATTATAATATTTCAATTTCCTTAATTTCATTAGCTACCAATTCAATTCCTTATTTACAATTATAACCAAATTAACTTTACAACAATTTCAATTGATAGAAATTAATTTAAAATAGTTGTCAATTTCATTAAATCAACATTATTAAATCATTTTCTAATTATATTTTCTCATTAATGAATCTATCACGACCCGACTTTCTATCACCAGAAAGTCGTGTCATGATGAAGAAAGAAAGGGATAGAAAAGAGAAAAGATAGAGAAGAAAGAAGAAACAACATCAGAATCTCAACAGCGGAACGAATAAATTATATTATTCACATAAGTACTACATAATATACAACATCAATCAGAGTTACACAGATTATACATCACGTACTAGACAGTTATAAACACTTGTCTAGTTAATACAACTCAATACAATACAGAGAAACTATACAGAGATACCAACATAGCAGAACACTATACATATCTATAACGCTGAAGCCTCCTGCTCCATTGCTCCTCCACAATTCGTCAAAGCTAACCTGAATCCCTTGGCTACTCGTAAAAATTTGAGTACCCAAGGGTTTAAGAAAACAGAAGATAAACTCCGGGTCAGACATGGGTCTGGTGTGAGTAACAGGTTAAAGTTGCTTAACTTTGAAAACCTTTGAAAGAAAAAGGTATCACGTAAGACTTTCCACACATAAACATGGAAAAGTTTTTACCTTACGCTAACCAAAACTTTGATAGGAAATTCTATGATATTATAATAGGTCTAGGGTTTTCAAGTAAATAAGAAATAGCTGAAATTGTTACATGATTAAATTCCAGCATACTAGCCAACAGGTGGGTAATACAATCAAATCCGAGGGCGCTTAGTGGAAATTGGATTCCATACAATGGCAGGGCTACTGGGGTACCGCCCGTCACAGTACGTGGCCTAGATCACCGTATCGAGGATCCACCCTAAATCCCCTGCAACACAAGGCCGGAACCATCCCTTACTGGACAGTCCCAAACAAGACAACCCCAACAGTTGTTGCAATCAACTGCCCACACAGCCGAAATAAAAAGGGACATCTAGACAGGGGTATATCTCGCTCTCAAGTGGGTGCTACCCACGAAGCCTTGCTGCACCTCCCCTGTTTTAGCCATTCCCGGTTGATGAGGCTTGAGGCTACGATTACCTTTAGAGAACACATCTCTTAGAATGCTCATCGTCCACTTGACGATGTTCTGAAAGCATTCAATCCATACAAGTTCGTTCCAGATTCGAACGAAACCGAAGGCATTATCTCGTTACACTCATTTTGGAATCACCCTCAGAGTTAATGACAATAACCCTTGCACTCTGAATCTTCATCTTCACTTGAGATTCACGACCTATCATTAATTTGGATCGATGTGGTTTTCGGAATTCTAAATCTGGAAACCCGATCCCGGTCTCATCGAAATCCAAAACGTATCTTTTAGGTCCAAGTTGTTTTAAAGTTTAAAACAATTCAATGCACTATTATCTATATACACACAGATAGATAATTCACATATCACAATAGATAATCAACATTATCATCATAAATAGAAAATCCAAATTATCATCATACTTCAACCAAGCATCCATATCACACAGCATTACTTATCTCATATTTGAGATCACAAACCATTCAAGGTAAACAAATATCATCCATCTGTACATAAGCAAGGATTTATTAGTCATACTATAATTAATTTAAAATGATTTAAATTAATCACTTAATCTCTAATTAATTTAAAGTAAACTAAATTAATTACTTCACCATTTTAAATCTTGCTTACAAATCTATTGATTTATTACAAATAAATAAACCAATTATTCTCTAATTATCTACCTTAATTAATTATCCCTGATTAATTACCCTTTTATTGAATTCAAGTAATTATCCTTTAATTAATTTCACAAATTAATTATTTTAACCCAATACAGTAATTAACCTTTAACCACTTCATTAATTAATTAATTATAATTAATTACATTCCTCCTTAATTAATTACATTAATTAATTACACTTAAACACTTATCATTTGATCGATTAGTTTTAATTAATCAATTCTAAATTACATCATTAATTATATATTAGTTAATGATCCCTAATTACTTCTTTAATTAGTTATCATATTTAAATTAATTACATTAAGTAATTAATCTTTAATTAAACTACAATTATTAATCACCCTTGATTAATCCCATCCAGTAATTAACTACCCTTAATTACTGCCTTACATCAATTAATTACCCCTTAATTAATTCTCTTTAATTAATCCCTTGATTAATTTCACAAAGTAATTATACTCAAATTTCAATCATTAAATCATCATTAAATTAATTACATCCAGAGTTTATCTTTTTTAATTACTTCCCTAAGTAATTATACTTATCAACTTCTCAAATGATTATTCTAAATTAATTAGACTTATTTAATTAATTTAATCTAATCCCATTTATTGAAATTAATTACCTTGAGTAATTAATTTCCTTAATTACTTTCATTAAGTAATTATACTTAATCAAATTCCAAAATGATTATCCTTAATTAATTAATTAAAACCCTTAATTTCTTAATTAAATAAATTAATTAATGATCCATTTAATCACCTTACTAATTTAATGAATCACAATTCATTAAATCTTTATTCACTTTAAAATAAGAACATTTCTTATTAATGATTACATTATTTTTAACAAAACAATTTAAAACAATTTACTTTTAAATTTGTTTTCAAATCTCATTTTAAATTTAAGATTTAAAATGAAGACAAACTTAACTTCAACAAAGTTTAAAACCATTTAAAACCTTTTAAACCTTATGCTAAAGAATTACTTATTTTATAAAAGAAGTTTAAAGGAGTTTAAAACCAAATTCAATTTGAAATACAAATCATATTTAAAATACAACTTAAACCTTCAAAGTTATTTAAACACTTAAATTTTAAAAACTTCCTTTATTTCAAAATTATGATTCAAATTTGGATTTGAATCCAGATTTAAACTTAGGTTTAAATCTCTATTTTTATTTAAAGCTTTACTTTTAAATTTTGAACTATTTAACAATTTAAAGTTGTTCAAACAAATTTAAATTTTTAAAACTTTATTTTATTTAAACTGAGATTCAAAACTAACTTGAACCAGTTTAAACTTGGACTTAAACTTATTCAAACCCTTGCTTTACAATTTTTTAACCCAGATTTAAATTTTTTAAAATGTTACAGGTTTAAAACTGGGATATTTCAAACTACTCGAGCCAATTAAAACTGCCTCGAGTCAATCATCTAAAAACATCGAGCAGAACCTGGAACCACTCGAGTAAAACTCGAGATCAATTCTTCTGAACACAACAAAGTTCATCAGAACTTTAAATTGCACGGTGCACATGCACCGTGGCTCTGGCCATCTTCGGCCATCCATCAAGTCTTCCCCTCTTCGCCAACCATCCACTAACCCGATCACGACCATCAGAATCCACTACGGCAGCTCAAATGAAAAATCGAGCTAGCTACCCAACCTGGAAACTCGACACAGCAAACATCCCAAAACCTGAAATCACCTCGTCTTCACAACTCCGACCACCGTAGGTTCTGAAACTCCGACATCGTCTTCCTCTACACGTCTACTTCCATTAACCAAAACCTTGTTGACTCGATCAACTCCATGAGCCGTGGTGATCGATTTTACCTAGCCTAGTTAAACTAGGGTTCCAAACCAAGAATTCACCACCGCTGCCTCCTCGATGAAATGCATCTGCATCAGCCATTTTTCTTATCAACTACAATCACTCCTCCATCATTTCCCAAGATCCCGACCTCTCCAGATACAAAGATCCTCAAAGATCATCAAAAACCCATATTTTGATGAACCCAGAACTGCACCTTAACCCCTTTACTAAAAATTAGGATTTTAGTTTTAAAAATCATATTTTGATTTTTGTATTCAATTTATATTCCTAAATAAATGAATTACAATGTTTGAATTTTACTAAAACTTAAACTTCCCTGTTGTTTTTGTTTCCAGAGCAAATTACAATTTATTTTAACTTAAATACAATTTTAAAACTTTCTTTATAATCAAACAAACAAATATTATTTGGATCCTAAGTCTTAACAATCAGTGGATCAAGAGGGAATGATTTTAATTTAAAACTGGGGCTTATAATTTAGAACAGCGATGTTCTACAAGCATTTACAAACATATATGCATCACACATCCACAAATACACAGAAATTTCCAATATATATACACAAATACAAACCTATTTTAGGCATAAATCAAGCAACCAAATTTATACTTGAGTTTTTTTTAAAAAAGTGTTACTCACTATTTTGAAAAGATGAACAGAGCTCCTTTGTTTGAAAATAGCTAGCTTGATTCTCCTGTAAATCTTCTTGCTTTTGTTGTTTGAAGAAGTTATTTCAGTTTGTAAAAAGAAAAGCTTACTATTTTCCTGGTTTGCTATGTTGAACGAATTAGAACAAAAAGCACTGCAAATATAAAGAAGACAGGTTGTATATATAAAGAAGAGTTTGTATAGGAGGTATGTGTTTACTGGGTATACTTTGCTGGTACACTTTTTTTTTCTGATCAGAGATTTTTGTAAACCTAGAAATGATGTTTAAATATTTCGATCTGACCTTGTTTGCTGTTAAGAAATGGAAGCATTAAATGCTAATGTACCTTATGTTTCATCCATATCTTATTTTGTACATAGATATTTTCTTTTACTTTGTTTAGAGATATTACTTGCCTTGCATACATACATATTTTATTTTTACCAGGTTTGTTTTTAACTTCATGTACATATATACTTTGTTTTGTTCTAGCCTGCAACTACTTCACATGCATATTTATTTTATGTACATATATATTTTTATACTACATTTGCTTATTATTTATCTTTATATTTATGTTAATATCATATTTTTGATTTATACATAAGCTTATTATTTATAAGATTTATTTTAAATATTATTAAAAGATTGTTATTTTAAATTTACAAATCATAGCTTTCCAAAATACATATATATAAATAAATTTAAAATAACAATTTCTATTTGTATTAGAAATCCATTTGTAAAGACATTACATTATTAATATAGCTCATTATTAAATTTTAAAATAATTTATAAAAGAAGTTATCTTTTTATTAATAAATTACTTATTTTATCAAGCTATATTTAAAAAGAACAAAACAAACTTTTTTTTGTTTAAATGTAAACTTAAACTAAAATCATTTTAAACTTTTATCTTCAGTATTTTAAAGCCACATGGTTATTTATTGTAACGACCCGCTATTTTGGACTATTCGCATCCGCACATGTCGGACTTGAATAATTCAAAATACCGAATTGTTAATTTAAATTTGGCAAAACTGAGCATATACAGTAAATAAAATAATCACAGATCACAGACACAGAGTAATAAATGCAGCGGAAACAAAAGATAGTAGTTCATGAAGCTACTATATACATATCAGAGTTAAATAAGGTACAACAGATGTCTCAAATACAATAATCAAATACAATATCAGAATACATCACTAGAATCAACTGGATATCTAAAAGCTGGATAGATAGCTGGATCTCCAAGCGAAGCTCCAACTCCAAAGGTGAGTCTTGAATACTGGTGCACTCAGTCTGACCCGAGCGTAAAGCAAAACACAAAACACTCGAGTCAGGATTAACATTCTTATATCAATAAATCCAAATCAAGTGAAATAGCAACTGAAATACAAGTTACTCAAAGGATGTTTGGAATAACCATACTTTAAGGATCCGTTAAACTATCTACTATGTAGTAGTGTACGATAAGTAGATAATGCCTATCAGTAATATAAAGTATCAAAATAGTGTTAAGGCATTAACATTATCCCCCTTAACACATTTTTATAAGCGTTATAGTCTATACAGCACTGTAAACTCCACCGTAAACTAGAGGGATATCAGGGAGTACTCCATAGGTATAACACAAAACAAATCGTAGTGGTCGCGTATATAGGGATACAAGTATGACAAGGCACATGAGGCAATACCCAAGGTAGTGAAACTACCGTTTGCCTAATCCGGACTGGTGAGAACGCATCGCCGCAGCGATCGCAACACCGTGAAACAACACTCCTAAATCAAGGGTGCACCAATCGATAACAAGTAATGAGTAGTTTCGAAGAAGTGTGTTCGCTCGAGGTGGCTAACCCCATTTGGCCCGGCACGGCTCCTGTTTTAGTCATTTCCAATTTGACATAAGTGTCAAGGCTATCCATTATCGTTCTCTTTCTTCAGTCATCACGTACATCATTCCAACCACTTCATTCTAGATCACACTCCGCGTATAGTTATTAAAGTGGTTTTCGGTTTAGACAGTGAGTATGTCCCTAACCGATTCCGGTCTCTTTAATAACTTTTGTAATTATTACACCGATTGGTCGTTTAATATATTTCAAAAACCAAATCAATTACAATTTCAATTAGAATTTGTAAACCAACATTTCATTTGTCTTTCTAAGCAATTTCCATAATTTACGTTTCAAACTTCCAAATTTCCATTTCAAAATCTTATAATTCAAATTAAATATTTGATTTAAGACAATTCAAGTATTCATTTAAATTCGTATATAAGTTTCATTCCAAAATCATTTAAATAAATTTAATTTAGCATTCAAATCAATTTAAGTTCATTTATCGATTTCATTCAATATTCGTTAAGTTAATTTATCATTCAAAGCAATTTCTATTTAATTTCCAATTCAAAAAATCAATTACTTAAGTTCAACTCCAATATATCAAAACTTACAAATTTGATTAAATTAGATTCGTCAAATCAAATTCTTTACATTTCAAGTCTTACATTAATTTCAATAAAACACATTTTTATTTCTTATTAGAGAAATTCAATTTCACTTATTAATTTACTTAGTTACAATTTCAAAACTCAATTAATAAAGAAACTTAATTTCACTTATTCAAGAAGTTCAATTTTACTTAATAAAGAATTCAATTTTATTTAATTATTAAATAATTCAATCTTATTTAATTATTAACTAATTTAAAAACTTAATTATTAAATAATTTCAAACTTAATTATTAAATAATTTCAAAACTTAATTCAATCGTTTCTCAAATTAAACAACGTTCTTTCATCAATTACATTGTTAATATTTTGTTTCATATTATTAAATATTAACATTTCCTTTCATAAAATTCAAATTACAACTTCATTTCAAAACCTTATTATTTATTCAAATAAAATCTTTATTTTATTTTTAAATCAAATTATTGACCAATCGGGTTTTATTTAATTCTCTATCCTAGGTCAATGTTTAATTTGGGTATTTATCATTTCAACCCGATTCCAATTCAATTCAAAATCAAAGCATAGCAAAGGGAACTTGCAGTGTGATAACTAGGATGGTGTCAAAGTAAATAAACAAGCAATAACAACAATCAATATCAATCCAATAATCAATTCAAATAATCTCGAAATAATTGTATTAATTCACATTGTTGTTTGTGGGAATTAATATAATTATTTCTAGAATCTACACTATCATTTCATGTAGATTAAAGATTATTACACTAATATTTATACGGTTCTTCACTTGATATCTATTGTTCAATTTCAAACTACATCAATTTATACATATACATTTAAATGGTTCAAGGTGTATTTTACCAAATTTCTACGTGTCAATTAATTCAACATTTAAAGGGTCATATTATGCAAATGTCATCTAATCAAATTTAACATGTATCAAATCTAACTATCCTACGCGAATTTCAATTTCAAATTATTTATCACTTACAACATTAACAATTTAACGTCCAATGTCAACAACAAACAATCAATCATTTAACAACCAAACTGGATTATCATTGTATAAATAACAGACAATGGTGTCAGATGTCACAGGTGAACTGATACCGGTAATAACATATATATAACAGTGTAAATAACTAACATCAGCATATTTCAATAGCCATTTCAATTGAAATCAGATTTAATAAATAAACGAACGTTAATCGTGAGTGATTGCTCACCTTTCGAGGCTAGAGAGAACAGGAGATGACACAGATACACACAGAAGAACTGACACTGAATTTGAGTTACGAATCCAAGCCCGAATTCGATGATCAAAGCTGGTAGCAAGGGATAGACGAAATCAAATCAAAAATTTGGTCGATGAAGATAAATGGATATAAATGAACTAATATCTATATATGCATATAACTATGCATATAGCTATTTATACGAATATCAAAATCATATTTTAAATTCAACGCACATTAAATTTTATATTAATATATATATATATATATATATATATATTTCATAAAACAGAATTGACACATATAATAATATGTATGCAAACACTCTATACACACATAGTATAGGCTTATACACAACAGAACGTCGTTTACTTATACAATATAATAGACTGTAACTTGTATGTATTTCGATTAAAACAATATAGATATATAAACTGATAGATTTATAACCTGCTTGAACTAATACATATAACTTACTTTACAAACCAGTATACCTTATACTTAAAATCTGTATATATATAATAATACCCTTTTTACTAAAACAAAACTGACTAATATATTTATTCTTAACAATATTTGTTATAAAACAGTCCAACTTACTTAATAAAATATACATGTTATTCTAAAGTAGATCGCACGAAATATATGAGCATTCGTAAAATAAATTTATGTAATTAACTATAGCCTCAACTATACAATACATAAAATGCTATACGTACATTAATTTGACTAACAAATAACTTATAATCTAATATACTTAAGTAGACACAAACATGAAAATTTTGCACGACAAAGAGATCAATATACACCAAAATAGGTATAGATCTATACCTCTACAAAATAGATGCTCGGCCGAGATGGTGGCGGAGCACGGGTTAAATGAGTTAGACAGGAAGAAGGCACGGTCGGAGTAAGAAAGTACGTAGAGCCATGGAGACTGCTACGTGAAGGAGCGGTGGAGGTTGCCGCGTGTTCACATGACGGGCTTGCCTTTGCTCTTGGCCGAGCATGGAAGGAGAAGGCGATCAGCATTGCAATGGCTGACGACGCGGTGGCCATGGCATGACTGCTAGCCAGCACGTGAAGGAAGTGGTGCCGAGGAGTGGAGACGGTTAGGCTAAGGCGGAGCTCGGGCCGTGGGTTGCATGCTCGGTGGACGGTGCTTGCAAATGGAAGAGAGCCGTGGTTGGTGGCCAGATGCGTTAAGCAGCGGCAGGAGAGAAGGAGAGCGGGAATGACGTTGATTGGAGGGGAAGTGGTTCATGGGTGTGCGATGGCGGAGGCACGGCCGAGGGGAAAAACGTGTGGATCTGGGAAAGAATGGAAGAGGGAGCAAAATGAAAAATAATGACTTGCGTGAATAGGTGAGAGAACATGCACCTACTATAACCTTGCCAATAAATTCTTGAAAATGAACAAAGGTTGCACAATAAAAGAAATGACAGCGAACCGTTTGAAGTATTGAACGCAAATCCCAGAATTCAATAAATAATAAAAGCAGATCCGAAATGAATGGTGGTGTAAAATGAATGGTCAAGAAGTCAAAACAAATACCAATACGGTTAAATCGCATCACAGATTCTGCTGTGCGCCTGCCATCGAAATAGACAATTTAATATACCGTGGAGATTAGCACGACGAGACGACCAAAACGACATACGAATATCAGTGGTACGATTGAATTATAAAATTTCGAATTTCCTACTAGCGGAAAATGGAGCAAAAACACAGAAAAATAAGATCGACGGAGCTAAAGAAGTCCGAATTTGGAAAAAACGAAAAATGGCGTCTTGCTCAGAAGATGATTTAGAATTTTTCTATGTAAAATTATTTAGGTTTCGAAAACATTTTATTTTCATCAATTCCTAACTGATTAACTTGAAATAAAATTACACACGAAAATAACTTTCAAATTTTTGGATGGAAATTTACCAGTTGCTATGATTAATTAGACGCATTCCAAATATCAAATTTTTATTTCAAAATTTTATCATTTAAAATTTCACAAAATTTCAACTAATTACGTTATTAAAACAATTAAAATTTACGGGTCGTTACACTCTCCCCCACTCAAAACTTTTCGTCCTCGAAAAGGAAGGAGGTAGGAGAATAGAAACAACCAGAAAGAAAATAGACTGGAATACAAGTAAAACAATTAATTTAAACTATATAAATTTCAATTTAAATTAATTAATATTTAATAATTTGGTTAAATCCCTTTGAGTTCACTTAAGTTAAATCAATCTATCTATTTCTAAATTCATTATCTTATTATCTAGTCATCCTTAATTAACAATTTCTAAATCATCAATTTGTATAATCATTTATTGTACTTATATTTTATTTAACAAATTTAATTCTTTTATTCCAAATTATATATTATTAAGTTTATTCCACTTAATATACCTTATTACATATATTTAAACCATATAAATTAATTTAAACCATATAAATTTCAATTTAAATTAATTTATATTCAATAATTGGTTTAAATTTAAGGTATTTCCATAAGTTGATCTAATTTCAATTTTTTAATTCTTTCAGAACAAAATTTATTATATTCATCTCATTCAATTAACTTATTATTCTATCATCTTTATTAGCATTTTTTTTATAATTAAAATCTAAGTGTATAACATTTATTATAAACACTCAAATTTTATTTATAAAATTATTTTATATTATATATTATCCAATTACATTTTAACTTCTGAATAATTTAGGTAAGTTATATTGTAATGCAATTTAGTACTATACAAATAAAATTTCAAATTCAATTATTTCAAGTTTAAATATTTATCCAAAATTTAGCTTTATTTATAATTGAAAACATCCTTTAACATAATTTTAATAATTAAATTTCCGTTTAATTTCAAACCCTTTAGAGATAATTATGTATATACTATATATATTAAATCAAATTAAATTTAAAATAATATACCCATATATATATATATAAATCAAGTCATACTTAAGAAATTCAATTTAAAATATTTTTCCAAACAAAACCGTAGCAAAGCTACAGAATGGTTTCTCCACTTCGAAACTCAAAAATGAATGTCGATGATGCGACCGCCATCACCAAAATTATTTTCCAGCGACAAAGAGAAGAGCACTGATTTCAACATTTTAAAATTCTTTGAAAACGGTTTCTATTTGAAAATACCTTCAATAATATACATTTAAAAAAAATTAAAACCAAAGCTTGAAATCACTGGAAATTAAATTCTCAAATTCTAAATTTTAAATTCATTTAAATTTCAAATCAGTTTATAACCCATGTTTAAAAATTCATTTATAGAACAATAAGTGATAATCGATTATTATCATTTCAACAACCTATTTATTTAACTTATTAAATTTCAAAAAATTTTACTTATATATATTTATAATATATTCATACAAATTTATTTCATTTACCAAACTTGAAAATAATATTGTGTCAGTTTGCTCTGTTTAAATGTTTTGAAAATCCTATCGATAGCGTTGATCAGACGAATCGATCGAAAATCCAAATCAACATCAACAACTCAAACAACACTACAAACATTTTATATTAATTACAAATACACTCCCTCACTCGATAATCAAAATGGATTTCAAAGCAAGAATAGAAATTCAAATTAGAGAAACTCTAATCTAAAGAATTCAACTAAAAGATAGACTCGATGGGGAGATAAGATGGCTAAGTAACAAAAGAGAAGGATGGATATACCGATATTAATCGCGGGCGACCTTAACCGGGTCAACCGTGACTTCAAAATAAGATTGAGGTAGAATTCTGGAACAAATTGACATTCGATTGCCAGAGATAGAATCCGGGTATAGCAAAAGATAGCAGCATCGTAAACCGAGGATACAAAAATCTCCGGTGAATCAATACTGAATGTAAAGGAGTTTCACCCCTGTACAAATTTTTCAAAGATTGGCGAGACCGCCGATTTATTATGGAGATCATTCGAAGTGAAGTTATGGGGTACTCCAGAATCAGAAAGACACGAATAGGAGAGACACGAATGGACTTTGGAACCGAAGGGAACGTTCCAAAATTCAAAGAACCCGAGTCAAAGAAGAAGGAATTCAAGCTCAAACGAAAGTGATTATGTAATTGAATTTTACTTTATATGCTGAGATTTGCCTAAAACCAGAGCTCTGATACCAACTGTAACGACCCGCTATTTTGGACTATTCGCATCCGCACATGTCGGACTTGAATAATTCAAAATACCGAATTGTTAATTTAAATTTGGCAAAATTGAGCATATACAGTAAATAAAATAATCACATATCACAGACACAGAGTAATAAATGCAGCGGAAACAAAAGATAGTAGTTCATGAAGCTACTATATACATATCAGAGTTAAATAAGGTACAACAAATGTCTCGAATACAATAATCAAATACAATACCAGAATACATCACTAGAATCAACTGGATATCTGAAAGCTGGATAGATAGCTGGATCTCCAAGCGAAGCTCCAACTCCAAAGGTGAGCCTTGAATACTGGTGCACTCAGTCTGACCCAAGCGTAAAGCAAAACACAAAACACTCGAGTCAGGATTAACATTCTTATATCAATAAATCCAACACAAGTGAAATAGCAACTGAAATACAAGTAACTCAAAGGATGTTTGGAATAACCATCCTTTAAGGATCCGTTAAACTATCTACTATGTAGTAGTGTACGATAAGTAGATAATGCCTATAAGTAATAAAAAGTATCAAAATAGTGTTAAGGCGTTACCATTATCCCCCTTAACACATTTTTATAAGCGTTATAGTCTATACAGCACTGTAAACTCCACCGTAAACTAGAGGGATATCAGGGAGTACTCCATAGGTATAACACAAAACAAATCGTAGTGGTCACGTATATAGGGATACAAGTATGACAAGGCACATGAGGCAATACCCAAGGTAGTGAAACTACCGTTTTCCTGATCCGGACGGGTGAGAACGCATCGCCGCAGCGATCGCAACACCGCGAAACAACACTCCCAAATCAAGGGTGCACCAATCGATAACAAGTAATGAGTAGTTTCGAAGAAGTGTGTTCGCTCGAGGTGGCTAACCCCATTTGGCCCGGAACGGCTTCTGTTTTAGTCATTTCCAATTTGACACAAGTGTCAAGGCTATCCATTATCGTTCTCTTTCTTCAGTCATCACGTACATCATTCCAACCACTTCATTCTGGATCACACTTCGCGTATAGTTATTAAAGTGGTTTTCGGTTTAGACAGTGAGTATGTCCCTAACCGATTCCGGTCTCTTTAATAACTTTTGTAATTATTACACCGATTGGTCGTTTAATATATTTCAAAAACCAAATCAATTACAATTTCAATTAGAATTTGTAAACCAACATTTCATTTGTCTTTCTAAACAATTTCCATAATTTACGTTTCAAACTTCCAAATTTCCATTTCAAAATCTTATAATTCAAATTAAATATTTGATTTAAGACAATTCAAGTATTCATTCAAATTCGTATATAAGTTTCATTCCGAAATCATTTAAATAAATTTAATTTAGCATTCAAATCAATTTAAGTTCGTTTATCGATTTCATTCAATATTCGTTAAGTTAATTTATCATTCAAAGCAATTTCTATTAAATTTCCAATTCAATAAATCAATTACTTAAGTTCAACTCCAATATATCAAAACTTACAAATTTGATTAAATTAGATTCGTCAAATCAAATTCTTTACATTTCAAGTCTTACATTAATTTCAGTAAAACACATTTTTATTTCTTATTAGAGAAATTCAATTTCACTTATTAATTTACTTAGTTACAATTTCAAAAATCAATTAATAAAGAAACTTAATTTCACTTATTCAAGAAGTTCAATTTTACTTAATAAAGAATTCAATTTTATTTAATTATTAAAGAATTCAATTTTATTTAATTATTAAATAATTCAATCTTATTTAATTATTAACTAATTTAAAAACTTAATTATTAAATAATTTCAAACTTAATTATTAAATAATTTCAAAACTTAATTCAATCGTTTCTCAAATTAAACAATGTTCTTTCATCAATTACATTGTTAATATTTTGTTTCATATTATTGAATATTAACATTTCCTTTCATAAAATTCAAATTCCAACTTCATTTCAAAACCTTATTATTTATTCAAATAAAATCTTTATTTTATTTTTAAATCAAATTATTGACCAATCGGGTTTTATTTAATTCTCTATCCTAGGTCAAAGTTTAATTTGGGTATTTATCATTTCAACCCGATTCCAATTCAATTCAAAATCAAAGCATAGCAAAGGGAACTTGCAGTGTGATAACTGGGATGGTGTCAAAGTAAATAAACAAGCAATAACAACAATCAATATCAATCCAATAATCAATTCAAATAATCTCGAAATAATTGTATTAATTCACATTGTTGTTTGTGCGAATTAATATAATTATTTCTAGAATCTACACTATCATTTCATGTAGATTAAAGATTATTACACTAATATTTATACGGTTCTTCACTTGATATCTATTGTTCAATTTCAAACTACATCAATTTATACATATACATTTAAATGGTTCAAGGTGTATTTTACCAAATTTCTACGTGTCAATTAATTCAACATTTAAAGGGTCATATTATGCAAATGTCATCTAATCAAATTTAACATGTATCAAATCTAACTATCCTACGCGAATTTCAATTTCAAATTATTTATCACTTACAACATTAACAATTTAACGTCCAATGTCAACAACAAACAATCAATCATTTAACAACCAAACTGGATTATCATTGTATAAATAACAGACAATGGTGTCAGATGTCACAGATGAACTGATACCGGTAATAGCATATATATAACAGTGTAAATAACTAACATCAGCATATTTCAATTGCCGTTTCAATTGAAATCAGATTTAATAAATAAAAGAACGTTAATCGTGAGTGATTGCTCACCTTTCGAGGCTAGAGAGAACAGGAGATGACATGGATACACACAGAAGAACTGACACTGAATTTGAGTTACGAATCCAAGCCCGAATTCGATGATCAAAGCTGGTAGCCAGGGATAGACGAAATCAAATCAAAAATTTGGTCGATGAAGATAAATGGATATAAATGAACTAATATCTTTATATGCATATAACTATGCATATAGCTATTTATATGAATATCAAAATCATATTTTAAATTCAACGCACATTAAATTATATATATATATATATATTTCATAAAACAGAATTGACACATATAATAATATGTATGCAAACACTCTATACACACATAGTATAGGCTTATACACAACAGAACGTCATTTACTTATACAATATAATAGACTGTAACATGTATGTATTTCGATTAAAACAATATAGATATATAAACTGATAGATTTATAACCTGCTTGAACTAATACATATAACTTACTTTACAAACCAGTATACCTTATACTTAAAATCTGTATATATATAATAATACCCTTTTTACTAAAACAAAACTGACTAATATATTTATTCTAAACAATATTTGTTATAAAACAGTCCAACTTACTTAATAAAATATACATGTTATTCTAAAGTAGATCGCACGAAATATATGAGCATTCGTAAAATAAATTTATGTAATTAACGATAGCCTCAACTATACAATACATAAAATGCTATACGTACATTAATTTGACTAACAGATAACTTATAATCTAATATACTTAAGTAGACACAAACATGAAAATTTTGCACGGCAAAGAGATCAATATACACCAAAATAGGTATAGATCTATACCTCTACAAAAGAGATGCTCGGCCGAGATGGTAGCGGAGCACGGGTTAAATGAGTTAGACAGGAAGAAGGCACAGTCGGAGTAAGAAAGTACGTAGAGCCATGGCGACTGCTGTGTGAAGGAGCGGTGGAGGTTGCCGCGTGTTCACATGACGGGCTTGCCTTTGCTCTTGGCCGAGCATGGAAGGAGAAGGCGATCAGCATTGCAATGGCTGACGACGCGGTGGCCATGGCGTGACTGCTGGCCAGCACGTGAAGGAAGTGGTGCCGAGGAGTGGAGACGGTTAGGCTAAGGCGGAGCTCGGGCCGTGGGTTGCATGCTCGGTGGACGGTGCTTGCAAATGGAAGAGAGCCGTGGTTGGTGGCCGAATGCGTTAAGCAGCGGCAGGAGAGAAGGAGAGTGGGAACGACGTTGATTGGAGGGGAAGTGGTTCATGGGTGTGCGATGGCGGAGGCACGGCCGAGGGGAAAAACGTGTGGATCTGGAAAAGAATGGAAGAGGGAGCAAAATGAAAAATAATGACTTGCGTGAATAGGTGAGAGAACAGGCACCTACTATAACCTTGCTAATAAATTCTTGAAAATGAACAAAGGTTGCACAATAAAAGAAATGACAGCGAACCGTTTGAATCATTGAACGCAAATCCCAGAATTCAATAAATAATAAAAGCAGATTTGAAATGAATGCTGGTGTAAAATGAATGGTCAAGAAGTCAAAACAAATACCAATACGGTTAAATCGCATCACAGATTCTGCTGTGCGCCTGCCATCGAAATAGACAATTTAATATACCGTGGAGATCAGCACGACGAGACGACCAAAACGGCATACGGATATCAGTGGTACGATTGAATTATAAAATTTCGAATTTCCTACTAGCGAAAAATGGAGCAAAAACGCAGAAAAATAAGATCGACGGAGCTAAAGATGTCCGAATTTGGAAAAACGAAAAATGACGTCTTGCTCAGAAGATGATTTAGAATTTTTCTATGTAAAATTATTTAGGTTACGAAAAAAATTTATTTTCATCAATCCCTAACTGATTAACTTGAAATAAAATTACACATGAAAATAACTTTCAAATTTTTGGATGGAAATTTACCAGTTGCTATGATTGATTAGACGCATTCCAAATATCAAATTTTTATTTCAAAATTTTATCGTTTAAAATTTCACAAAATTTCAACTAATTACGTTATTAAAACAATTAAAATTTATGGGTTGTTACATTTATTTAATAGCTTAATATTAAATTAAATCAAATTTCCAAATTATCAAAAATATTAGAATTAGAAGACATGCCTTTATTTATTAAATTTAAAACAAAGATTATCTATTTACAATATATACAAATATATATATATATATATATACATTATAAATAGAAAACAAATTAAATTAGTTTTTAAAAGATAAAATCACCAATTTAAATATTTATTAAAGAAGATTATTAAATCAATTCATATTTATTATTAACAATATTATCAAATCTATTTAATTTTAACACAGATTATTAAATTGATATTGCCAAAAATTCTGGGATATCACAGAATCATAAAATTTAATTTCACATAATATTAAATTCTAAAATCTTATTAAATTTAGTATTTTAAATTATCGAAATTACGGGTCGTTACACTCTCCCTCACTCAAAATTTTTCGTCCTCGAAAAGGAACAAAAAGGAATTAAGAAACTAATATATTTTATTTCAAATAATCAATTTATAAACACTTTAAACTTAATAATTAAGTATTTTAAATAAAATATATCAATTTATAAACAATTAAATATTTCATATTTAAGTCTAATAAAAGTTTGAAAATATTTTCACTTTCACAAAAAAAATTCTAAGTCTTAAATTCACGAAAAATTTCGGCAGAGTCTCCTTTGTACGAATAGGTCTGGAAAAATAATAATATCAATAATTTTAATATATATATATATCATATTTAAAAAATAAAACATCCCAAACCACGGGAGAAACAATAAAATATCACTATAAAACCGTAATCCGAAAACATACCTATTTGTCGGGCAACCAAACTTTATTTATGAAACCAAAAGCAGTAGCTATTCCTTCCATAAACCTGTATTTCACTTATATAATCCAAAATAGTGAGAATTTTGTACAAGAGAAATATCTTAGTTGTTTCAATTAGTAACAAAAGCAAATCAACACAAAACATATGCAAACAAAACAGCACGACCATCATATGCAACAACGAAATCAATCATGCATACATAGCAACCAAACTACTGATTTATTTTCTTTCAGAAACTTCTCATCGTTCAAGGGTGATAAAACTACTAAGCGTACCCTACGCTCAACAGCCTTAGATAATTACTTAATAGATTATTTATACAACTCAAACAATTAGAAGCATCCTTTCCCAAACATCCCATAAGCCAAACAACACAGAATTAAACGTTATTTAAGTTTATTCGATTGGTTCCTTTTCACATCATTATTTACTTTTTATTTATTTTCATTCATTCATACAATATCTCTTTCCATTAATTTACCATCCTTTACTTACATATGTTATTTTCCATTCAATTATCTAGAACATCAATATATCAATTCTTAAGATATTGTATAAGTTGCTTTGCAATTTAATTCACTTTCATTTACTTATATAACTGGATTTCCATTTAATATGAATATTCATGAATAAAACATTTCATACTTAAGTGTTTCTACTTTTTAATTCACATTTAACCCCTCTTTTATAGTGTAAATTAATAATAAACTTATTTATGAATCATTTCAGTCATTTTCTTAAGTTTATAAACATTTTCTTAGATAATATTCACTTTTTACTATTCAATCTAATCATCAGCATTTCAATACATTAACTTGTTCTTATAACCTTTCTTGTACATCAAAATTCTTATTTATAGAAATAATTCCATTTAAACACTTTCATTACTTAAGTTTTACTTGTATAATATTCTGTTACATATTCCTATTTAACATTACAACTTTTTAAACATTTCTGGTGAGTTATATATATATATATATATTAAGAATGTAATTGAATGTTACACAAGTTTATCTTATTCATTTTATTTAAAAAAATGTTCAATTCTAAATGTTCATATCTCTGGATTTTCAAGTTACAAATTTCCAATTTCTTATATATTTCATTAATCACTTAGCATCAAATTTCTTATTTTTCTTTTTAGAAGTTTCCAACTATAAAAATAGTTAAGATTTCATTTCATTACAATAAATGAAATCTCTAATTTATGAAACTTTAGAACTAATTGCCGGGTTCTATTTCGAAACATCTTGAAATAACATATATACACACACTCATATCTTTTATATATATCAAATCATATTTAGAAATTAAAGCTAATATTTGTTTATCAAACAAATGTGTAGTAAAGCTACTACAGTGGCCTTTACACTTTGAAACTCGAAAATAAATGTCGATGATGCGGCCGTCATCACCGAAATTATTTTCCAACGACAAGAGAGGGGAGTACAGAACTTATTTCTGTAACGACCCGTAAAATTTAATGGTTTTTAAAAGTATTTTTAACTGAAAATTTGTGAAATTTTAAACAATAAAATTTGAAAATAAAAATTTACTATTTGGAATACGTCTATTTTAATATAGCAACTGGTAAATTTTCATCTGATAATATTGAAGTTTATTTTTCTGTGAAATTTCATTTCAAATCAAACCGGTTAATAACAGTGAATTTAAAAGTTTTCCGAAACCAAAATATGTCAACAGGAGAAAATTTATTCAGATCATCCTGAATCAGACTGCGAAATTAGTTTTTCCAAATTTGGACTTCTACTGCTCCGTTTATCTTAATTCTGACGAAATAGCAGCATTTTTTCGGTACCGATTATCGACTTTTGGTCGGATGATCGTGCCACTAATATCTGTATACCGTTCTGATCGTCTCGTCGTGCTGATCTCTATGATATATTCATTCATGAGTTTCGAAGTTCGGAACACGACGGAATCGGTGAACCGATCGGTCGTACCGGTTCCACATTCGAAACTTTTGGTTTATTTTGCCTTTCCGGTTATCCACGTGAACTCAAACGGTCATCAACTATTATTATTCAGCCTTGACCTTTTCTATTCCAACGTTTCATCAATTTTTCTGGTTGTTCTTTATATAATACAAGTGATGGCCACGTTTCATTTTTGCCTGTTGATATTTTCTTCCTCCTCCTTTTATTTTGCTTCTCCAGATTCACATTTTTCTTCTTCATCCTCATCACAAATATCTCGGATCCACTTGAAATGAAACCACTGCCCTGACGTTTTCCCACTTCCAAATCTTAGCATCACCTCCTCTCTCCGCCAAAGACCATTTTCCCTTGGCCGCCGAGCCTCCCCTCCAAGTCTTCCCTCCTCCGTCATCAAGGCCAGCTATCCCACCTTCGAACTGCTCATCCACAGTGCCTTCCCCTGCCTCCAACCACTCAGCCGATCCACCAGTAGCCATGAACCCACTCTCACATGAAGCTCCACGTTCGGCAGCCTACCCAGATCCGCTCCTCCTCCTTCCTCCAGCCGCCGAGATCCCTCCGCCTCTCGCCTAGTTCAGTCACCACCTCGTGCCACCCTACGACTGCCGAGCCTTCGCCTTCCTCTGGCCCACGTATTTGCTCTCGGTCCATCTCTTTCCTGACGGTATGTGAAAGTTTGTTTAAGTATATATAAAATTTTATACGTAACTATGTTATGGCTTGAATATAATTTCGTATCTAATACCTTACCTAGGTAGTATGTATATATATTAAGTTATTTGTTTGGTTTATATATTATCTATATACAGTAAGTGGTAATAGTTATAAAGTTACAAAAAGTTATAAAGGTTACTTATTATTTAGATATATACGTTTGTCTCTTGGGAGTTGTATTTATATATATTTGTATAGTCACAGATATAACATGTTGTTTACATATTTTTGTTGTTTTCGGTCTGCATTGATATATATGAATAAGTATAAAATTATTAAGTCATAAAAAGTTATACCAGTTTATATGTTTACATTAACAGTGATTACAGCATGGTATCTTGATTGAACAGTTTTATATATATCTTAGTCTATGTAAACATGTAGTTATAATATATACAGGAAATATGATATGTTGTGTGTAATAATGGTTTGTATCTGTCCTATATATTAGGGGTATTATCAGTGTCATACAACAAGACTTTATTTTAGTACGGTATTATTATGGTTGTTCGGTTGACAGGTTCTTTATATGTATATATAGTGTAATAAATTAACTTTTATAAGATTTATTGTTTAAAATTATAACATGTGCATCAGTTTATATTAGCCTATATATATATTAGTGTTTATGGGTATACTTTGGTCTGGGGTTTTATTAAATGTATAGGTATATATTATTTTAAAATATGATGAGTCATATAAGTCTATGAAGGTATACATTTGTTATATGTTTAAAGGGTCTGCATATGTGCGTACGTATAGGTCTAGTAGTTATATATTGTGTGTCTTCTATATGTGTGTTGAAAAGTTGCTTACTGTCTTGCTTTTATAATAATATTGATATAAAATAGTGTACGCGGGTCTTTCAATTTTTATAGAAGTGGCTAGCTTGTTAGAATTGTGTGGTTATAAGAATAACGTTGGAATAGGTTTTGGAAAAAAAAGGTATATATATATATATATATTTATATGTTGTTTTGTGTTTTGGTTAAAACAATGATTCGAAACATATATATTCAGTTAATACGTGTTTAAATTTATTTGTAAATAAGTGTAATATATTCATCTTATTTTAATATGTCTGGATTTAGAATATGACTTGATTTATATATAGTATAGTTATATATGAGTCACTCGTACAAATTGTCTTCATCGATCCTGTTTTGACTTGATTTCGTCAACTTCTATTTATCAGCTTCGTTCGTCGATTCGAGTTCAATCTTGCCTTGTTTGAGATTCGTGCCTGGATTTCGTAACCTATCTCAGTTTCGTTCACCTCTAGCCTCGGAAGGTGAGCAATCACTCACGATTAACGTTCTTTTATTTTTTAAATTTGATTTCATTTGAAATAGCAATTGAAATATGCTGCTGTAGTTATTTACATTGTTATATATGCCATTATCTAAAACTGTTCACCTGTGACATCTGACACCAGTATCTAGTATTATATGCCTGTTATTACTATTATTTGTATCTGTTCACCTGTGACATCTGACACCCGTATCTGTTATTTATTATTGATGATATATGCCTGTTGTTGTATTTTATATTATCTGTTATCACTCTGCAAGTTCCTTGTTAGTATAGAATTCACTATGGGTTGAAATGATACATACCCGAACGGACTTTAGAATAGGAGAAAATCGTTATGGGTTGAAATGATAAACCCAAGCGATTTTCATTTGAATTGAAATTGGGATTACGGGTCGAAATGATATCTACCCGTATATATATTTAAATTTCGGATTGAAATGATAAATATCTGTATCACTTAACCATATGATGTATATATACAGACACCGTTGGTCCATATATATAAATATTTTGAAATTGAATTCTATGGTTTTGGAAAGAAATATATGTTTTTGGAAAGAAATATAGGGTTTTAACAAATGTTGATTCTTTAAATTTTATATATAAACGGCAATGATATATATAAATTTAATAATGATATTTAATTTAATTAAGATGGATTTAATACATATAATATGTTATGTATAAAATTTATATTTCAAAATAGATTTTGGTAAAAATTTGAATAAGTTAAGGTTGGGAAGATAATTTGAATTCAGTAAAGAATTTTATTTAATTAAACCGATATAAAGCTTATTGAAATTGGAATTTAAGATATGATTTATAACTTGAGTTTGGTTTAAATAATTAAATGAATATTCCTTGTTTAAATAAATTTAAGGAAATATTTAGAAAAAAAAATGAAATTTAAGGCTAGTTAAATGATATTGAATTTGTTAAGTGAATATTCCTTGATTAAATAATAAATGAAGTTAAACCAAGAGTTATATGAAACTGTTAAATTTAACTTTGAAATTGTTGAATAGTAAAGCTTTGAAATATATTGGAAATTTAAAGGGTTTATTTTATGATTCAGATTTGTATTTGAAATTGATATAATTTGAATTTGTTATTTAGAAACTGAATTGAAATAAAATGGAAAATTTTAGATTGAATTGAATTGAAATTTAGAATTTGGGTTGATTTGAAACGATTTGTGAGACTTGAGGAAATTGTAAATGCTTTACCTTATAAATTATTTAATCTATATATACTATTTTGGAAATAGATATTTTTGAAATGAAAATAATATTTTGATTTTGAAGCATAAATAAATTTGAAATGACCACGGTGTCATAGTGTATATTCCCACCTTGTAGATAGTTCCACGAATCCTTAGAGGATGGTTATCCCAAACATCCTTTAAGTTACTTGTATTTCAGTTGATATTTCACTTGAGTTGGATTTATTTATATAAGAATGTTAATCCTGACTCGAGTGTTTTGTGTTTTGCTTTACGCTCGGGTCAGACCGAGTGATACAGCATTTGAGACTCACCCTTGGAGTTTGGAGCTTCCTTTGGAGATCCAACTATCGCCTCAGCTTTCAGCTCTTCTAGTTGATTCGTTCAGAGAAGTCATCTGTTGTACTGGAGACTTCATTACATTTGAGATATTCTGTTGTATTTTATTTAACTCTGATGTTTATATAGTAGCTTCATGAACTACTATTTTATCTATTCCGCTGCGTATTATTGTATTACTCTGTGTCTGTGATTCTGTGATTGGTTTATTTACTGCATATGCTGAGTTTTGCCAAATTTAAATTAACAATCTGATATTTTGAATTATTCAAGTCAGACATGTGTGGATTTATTGTCGATTTGAATGGTCCAAAATAGCGGGTCGTTACAGTTGGTATCAGAGCTTTGGCTCTAGGCAAAGCTTAGCATATATAGTAAATTTATTTACAGAATCACTTTCGTTCGAGTTTAATCTCTTCCTTTTGACTCGATTTCCTTCGAACTTTGGAACGTTCCCTACGGTTCCAAAAATTCATTCTTGTCTCTCTCTATTGGTATTCTTTTGATTCTGGAGTATCCCATAACTCCACTTCGAATGATCTCTATAAGAATAGGCGATCCCGTCGATCTTTGAATGTTTTGTAAAGGGGTGAAACTCCTTTACAATTGGCATTGAATCACCGAAGATTTATATATCACTCGGTTTAGATGTTGCTATCTCTTGATATGCCGAATTCTATCTCTTGCGATCGAATGGCAATTTGCCTTAGATTTCCGCATCGATTATATTCTTGAAGTCACGGTTGACCCGATTAAGGTCGTCCGCGATTTATATAAGTGTATCCATCTACTGTTTTGTAATTAATTATCTCATTTTCGTTCGAACTTATTTTCGAATCAGAATCCTATTTGATTAGAGTCCCTCTAATTTGAATTTCTATCTTTGTTTTGAAATCCATTCTTGAACCATCCTTTGAAAAATCAGGCTTGTTTATATTTTAGAAATTGTTTTATATATTGAAATCATTATATTCTATATATACAAGTGAAATGTTTTCGATAAAGATTATAAACCCTTTTTAAAATAAGAATTTGAGGTTTCGAAAGGATTTGTAAATTTGAAAGACTATATAAGAAATTTGATTTATCTAAAAATGATTTATTACTGAAGGGTTAAATTTGAAGTTCGAGAATTGAATTCCGGTATTTTGAAATTTGTTTTAAGATTTTGGAAAATATATGAAAATAATATGATTTAAAAGTATTTCATGAATAAGAAATGTTTCTAATGAATTCCAATAAGTTTAAAGAAATTTCAAAGAAGTTTGAGAAAATAAAAGTCCAGAACTCACTTATGTCGCTGGAAAATAATTTCGGTGATGAGTGCACGCATCATCGACATTGATTTTCGAGTCTCAGAGTGAGGGAAAGGCCACTTTAGTAGCATTGCTACGCGAGTGATTTTGCGAAACAAATTTTGATTTCAGAATTTTGAAGTATGATTTGATATTCGAAAGATATATATATATATATATATATATATATATATATATATTTGAAATGATTTGAAGTAATCCGGTGTTCAGTCTTCGAGTTTCGAATTTGATATAAACCTATCTTTTGAAATTGATTTACTGAGTTGTTGTTAATTTCCAACTCTTGAATTTGAAAATGATTTCTTCAACTATTTTGAAGGTTCGAGCACTTCCAAATCAAGGTTAATTTTTCAAAGCTAAGAAATTTTGAAAAGTATGAGTTATTTGATAAGTATATAAGTTTGTTTGAATGTTTAGGTATGAAGTAATATGATTTAAATCAGTTAAAACTGTTTTGTTAAGTAAATGAATAAGGCTATTTCGAATTTTTCTAATATGAAATTTAGATTTGAAATGTTTTGAAAAGAATTTCGTCTTCAATATATTTTGAATAAAATTTAGCTTAAATGTTTTAACTTAGTAACATCTTTATGAAACTATATATTTAACACGTTGGAATAAATATATAGGTTGTACGTATGCTGTTTTATTTGCATAATTAATTTGATCCAGGTTTGAGTACACAAGTTCGAGGTGAATTACACCATTTCGTGTTAGGATTTTTCATTCGATTCTTGATGGCGAATATTTGATATGGGTTTTGGGCTTGATTCTAGAATTCTCTATCATAGTATATGGCTATGCAAGGAGACTGATGGCTTCTAGTCGAGAAACCATATCGAAATCCGCATTAGGGAAGTCGAATGGACAATACTAGTTCGAAAGCGAACTTGTGTGATCGAGCGAGCGATCAAATGTGATTTTGCGAAATGATGACGTATGTACATCTTATATTCTAATATCATTGATATATTTTGACGCTGAAATTGGAAGCTGTCGGGTTAGAATATCTTTGCTTACTAAAAGAAAATTTCCAATTTAAAATTACAAAGATATATAACCCATAAAGGCAAAGATATTCAATCCCATATGGCTCTTCATACAGCGAAATTTATTTTGAAAAATTTGATCCTTATATAAGATAGACCTTACGAAAGTATAAGATGATTTTGGAAACATTTGATTTGGAAATGAATTGGTTGACTTAAATTATATTGATTTGGAAATTTGAATTTATTTTCAAAAATTTATTATTTTGGGAAACTTTGAAACTAAAGATATTTAATTTGAGAAGAAAATAATTTGGTGAAATTGTATATGATTTTGAAATTGAACTGATATTGAAACAAATTTAAATTTGAGAACCTTATGTTACTAAACACTTGATTTGGGAGTTGTCGAACTTATATAAAATTGATTTGTATGAGTATGAAATTGATTCGAAAACTATAGATTTGAAAAGGTACTCAATTTGAAAGTGAAATCTTATATAATTGAAGTCTATATAAGTATGATTTGATATACTATTGATTTTGGAAAGTATTTGATTTGAAAATTAAATCTTATATATAATGGATTTTATATAAGTACGATATTTGAAAGTGATTTGAAAAGGTACTATATGATACATATTTTCGAAGTAAAGATATGGAAAGTGCCTTCTGCTTGATATCCGATTTGTGGCCACATCTTGGATTCATTCTATCGATATTATTCTCTATGATTTTGGTTTTCCGGATATGATACTCGAGTGTCCTTCGAATTCCATGGCGTTACCCATGGTCTTATCGTTCTCTCGTGACTGCATAGCGCAACTGCCTGGCTGAGTCTTGCCTAGGGGTATGGATTGTTTCCTGGGGGATCCAGGCGTAATCATTGTGTATCCTGCAATCTGTGTAGGTCGCGAATAGTAGCGCAAATGCTTGGCTGAGTCTTGCCTGGGGGTACGGATTGTTTCCTGGGGGATCCAGGCGTAACCATTGTGTATCCTGCATTCTACTAGTCATCATGGCGTAACTCGCAGGGCTGAGAAAGCTTACGGATATGGATTGTTTCCTGGGGGACCCAGGCGTAACCATTGTGTATCTGCGAACCATGGTTAGACAAAGGTTTTGGTTTTGTTCGTTTTTGATTGGATTGTACTTTCCATATCTGTTTTTAAAAGTTTTTCCAGTATTTTCACTGGGTGTTGAAACAAGTCTACTAAGTACCTGGAGAATTCTAGTTTTGCGCCTGATCAACGCATTACCAGAGTCTACAGGAACGAGGATAAACTTGTTAAGACATCGAGTTATAAAAGTATTTTCGAAAGGAAATTTGTTTCGACTATAAAGGTATTTTATTATAAAAGTATTTCCAACAAAGAAATTTGTATTAATATTTGAAATTCTTATGGTTCTAAATTAATTATTCGTGCCTGATACTATTCTTTTGAATCTACCTTATTTGCTCAGCTTTATTCATTCACTCATCATCTGATTTAAAAACCTCCTTGTTTCCCTGGTTGATTTTATATTTTTATTTATATACTACATGGTTTAATAGAAAATTTTAGTGTTATAAATTTTTTTAGAAGTTATTAATTTAATAAAACATATTTAAAGTAAATGATTATTTGTTTATTAATAATATTTGAAAAGTATCTTGAGATAAAAATTAATAAATTTATGAATTATGGATTTAAATGTTCTCAATAGCTTCCTTGTAAAAAAAAAATAAGTAATAATGTAAATAATTGTTTTCAAATTAATATTTCAAGTAAAATTTTTATAGTTTTAAATTAATTGTTTAATCTTGACTTTCAATCTATCTTTTCTGTCTGGTTGTTTCTATTCTTCTACCTCCTTCCTTTTCGGGGACGAAAAGTTTTGAGTAGGGGAGAGTGTAACGACCCGTAAAATTTAATGGTTTTTAAAAGTATTTTTAACTGAAAATTTGTGAAATTTTAAACAATAAAATTTGAAAATAAAAATTTACTATTTGGAATACGTCTATTTTAATATAGCAACTGGTAAATTTTCATCTGATAATATTGAAGTTTATTTTTCTGTGAAATTTCATTTCAAATCAAACCGGTTAATAACAGTGAATTTAAAAGTTTTCCGAAACCAAAATATGTCAACAGGAGAAAATTTATTCAGATCATCCTGAATCAGACTGCGAAATTCGTTTTTCCAAATTTGGACTTCTACTGCTCCGTTTATCTTAATTCTGACGAAATAGCAGCATTTTTTCGGTACCGATTATCGACTTTTGGTCGGATGATCGTGCCACTAATATCTGTATACCGTTCTGATCGTCTCGTCGTGCTGATCTCTATGATATATTCATTCATGAGTTTCGAAGTTCGGAACACGACGGAATCGGTGAACCGATCAGTCGTACCGGTTCCACATTCGAAACTTTTGGTTTATTTTGCCTTTCCGGTTATCCACGTGAACTCAAACGGTCATCAACTATTATTATTCAGCCTTGACCTTTTCTATTCCAACGTTTCATCAATTTTTCTGGTTGTTCTTTATATAATACAAGTGATGGCCAAGTTTCATTTTTGCCTGTTGATATTTTCTTCCTCCTCCTTTTATTTTGCTTCTCCAGATTCACATTTTTCTTCTTCATCCTCATCACAAATATCTCGGATCCACTTGAAATGAAACCACTACCCTGACGTTTTCCCACTTCCAAATCTTAGCATCACCTCCTCTCTCCGCCAAAGACCATTTTCCCTTGGCCGCCGAGCCTCCCCTCCAAGTCTTCCCTCCTCCGTCATCAAGGCCAGCTATCCCACCTTCGAACTGCTCATCCACAGTGCCTTCCCCTGCCTCCAACCACTCAGCCGATCCACCAGTAGCCATGAACCCACTCTCACATGAAGCTCCACGTTCGGCAGCCTACCCAGATCCGCTCCTCCTCCTTCCTCCAGCCGCCGAGATCCCTCCGCCTCTCGCCTAGTTCAGTCACCACCTCGTGCCACCCTACGACTGCCGAGCCTTCGCCTTCCTCTGGCCCACGTATTTGCTCTCGGTCCATCTCTTTCCTGACGGTATGTGAAAGTTTGTTTAAGTATATATAAAATTTTATACGTAACTATGTTATGGCTTGAATATAATTTCGTATCTAATACCTTACCTAGGTAGTATGTATATATATTAAGTTATTTGTTTGGTTTATATATTATCTATATACAGTAAGTGGTAATAGTTATAAAGTTACAAAAAGTTATAAAGGTTACTTATTATTTAGATATATACGTTTGTCTCTTGGGAGTTGTATTTATATATATTTGTATAGTCACAGATATAACATGTTGTTTACATATTTTTGTTGTTTTCGGTCTGCATTGATATATATGAATAAGTATAAAATTATTAAGTCATAAAAAGTTATACCAGTTTATATGTTTACATTAACAGTGATTACAGCATGGTATCTTGATTGAACAGTTTTATATATATCTTAGTCTATGTAAACATGTAGTTATAATATATACAGGAAATATGATATGTTGTGTGTAATAATGGTTTGTATCTGTCCTATATATTAGGGGTATTATCAGTGTCGTACAACAAGACTTTATTTTAGTACGGTATTATTATGGTTGTTCGGTTGACAGGTTCTTTATATGTATATATAGTGTAATAAATTAACTTTTATAAGATTTATTGTTTAAAATTATAACATGTGCATCAGTTTATATTAGCCTATATATATATTAGTGTTTATGGGTATACTTTGGTCTGGGGTTTTATTAAATGTATAGGTATATATTATTTTAAAATATGATGAGTCATATAAGTCTATGAAGGTATACATTTGTTATATGTTTAAAGGGTCTGCATATGTGCGTACGTATAGGTCTAGTAGTTATATATTGTGTGTCTTCTATATGTGTGTTGAAAAGTTGCTTACTGTCTTGCTTTTATAATAATATTGATATAAAATAGTGTACGCGGGTCTTTCAATTTTTATAGAAGTGGCTAGCTTGTTAGAATTGTGTGGTTATAAGAATAACGTTGGAATAGGTTTTGGAAAAAAAAGGTATATATATATATATATATTTATATGTTGTTTTGTGTTTTGGTTAAAACAATGATTCGAAACATATATATTCAGTTAATACGTGTTTAAATTTATTTGTAAATAAGTGTAATATATTCATCTTATTTTAATATGTCTGGATTTAGAATATGACTTGATTTATATATAGTATAGTTATATATGAGTCACTCGTACAAATTGTCTTCATCGATCCTGTTTTGACTTGATTTCGTCAACTTCTATTTATCAGCTTCGTTCGTCGATTCGAGTTCAATCTTGCCTTGTTTGAGATTCGTGCCTGGATTTCGTAACCTATCTCAGTTTCGTTCACCTCTAGCCTCGGAAGGTGAGCAATCACTCACGATTAACGTTCTTTTATTTTTTAAATTTGATTTCATTTGAAATAGCAATTGAAATATGCTGCTGTAGTTATTTACATTGTTATATATGCCATTATCTAAAACTGTTCACCTGTGACATCTGACACCAGTATCTAGTATTATATGCCTGTTATTACTATTATTTGTATCTGTTCACCTGTGACATCTGACACCCGTATCTGTTATTTATTATTGATGATATATGCCTGTTGTTGTATTTTATATTATCTGTTATCACTCTGCAAGTTCCTTGTTAGTATAGAATTCACTATGGGTTGAAATGATACATACCCGAACGGACTTTAGAATAGGAGAAAATCGTTATGGGTTGAAATGATAAACCCAAGCGATTTTCATTTGAATTGAAATTGGGATTACGGGTCGAAATGATATCTACCCGTATATATATTTAAATTTCGGATTGAAATGATAAATATCTGTATCACTTAACCATATGATGTATATATACAGACACCGTTGGTCCATATATATAAATATTTTGAAATTGAATTCTATGGTTTTGGAAAGAAATATATGTTTTTGGAAAGAAATATAGGGTTTTAACAAATGTTGATTCTTTAAATTTTATATATAAACGGCAATGATATATATAAATTTAATAATGATATTTAATTTAATTAAGATGGATTTAATACATATAATATGTTATGTATAAAATTTATATTTCAAAATAGATTTTGGTAAAAATTTGAATAAGTTAAGGTTGGGAAGATAATTTGAATTCAGTAAAGAATTTTATTTAATTAAACCGATATAAAGCTTATTGAAATTGGAATTTAAGATATGATTTATAACTTGAGTTTGGTTTAAATAATTAAATGAATATTCCTTGTTTAAATAAATTTAAGGAAATATTTAGAAAAAAAAATGAAATTTAAGGCTAGTTAAATGATATTGAATTTGTTAAGTGAATATTCCTTGATTAAATAATAAATGAAGTTAAACCAAGAGTTATATGAAACTGTTAAATTTAACTTTGAAATTGTTGAATAGTAAAGCTTTGAAATATATTGGAAATTTAAAGGGTTTATTTTATGATTCAGATTTGTATTTGAAATTGATATAATTTGAATTTGTTATTTAGAAACTGAATTGAAATAAAATGGAAAATTTTAGATTGAATTGAATTGAAATTTAGAATTTGGGTTGATTTGAAACGATTTGTGAGACTTGAGGAAATTGTAAATGCTTTACCTTATAAATTATTTAATCTATATATACTATTTTGGAAATAGATATTTTTGAAATGAAAATAATATTTTGATTTTGAAGCATAAATAAATTTGAAATGACCACGGTGTCATAGTGTATATTCCCACCTTGTAGATAGTTCCACGAATCCTTAGAGGATGGTTATCCCAAACATCCTTTAAGTTACTTGTATTTCAGTTGATATTTCACTTGAGTTGGATTTATTTATATAAGAATGTTAATCCTGACTCGAGTGTTTTGTGTTTTGCTTTACGCTCGGGTCAGACCGAGTGATACAGCATTTGAGACTCACCCTTGGAGTTTGGAGCTTCCTTTGGAGATCCAACTATCGCCTCAGCTTTCAGCTCTTCTAGTTGATTCGTTCAGAGAAGTCATCTGTTGTACTGGAGACTTCATTACATTTGAGATATTCTGTTGTATTTTATTTAACTCTGATGTTTATATAGTAGCTTCATGAACTACTATTTTATCTATTCCGCTGCGTATTATTGTATTACTCTGTGTCTGTGATTCTGTGATTGGTTTATTTACTGCATATGCTGAGTTTTGCCAAATTTAAATTAACAATCTGATATTTTGAATTATTCAAGTCAGACATGTGTGGATTTATTGTCGATTTGAATGGTCCAAAATAGCGGGTCGTTACAGTTTCCTTTCAAAATTCCTTTAAAATATTCTTTCAAATCACTTTGAAAATATATATATCTGAAATACTTTCAATTAATACTAATATTATATTCACAAATCCTTTGAAAACCAATTTCAAAACCTCAGAACTTAAGTTCTTCAAATTTCCAATTTATATTCACTTTATTGGTAAATCCTATTTTGCAACCAATATTTATAAAATCTCACTTCCTAACAAACAAACATATCACATACAACTACATCTATTTGTAAAATTAATCTTTTATATACAAAATATAATACTAGGTAAAATTATTTCATTTACCTATATTTCAAAATCAATATTGTGTCAGTCTGCCCTATTAAGTGTTTAGCAATCCCTATCGATACCATAGCGTCCTATGTACCGACCAGAATTTATAAATACTAAACAGAACAAATTAACACAATACAAAAACAATTTTATAACACTAACAAGTACGCTCTCTCATATATATACACTCATACAAACTCATTCTAGGGCATTACTACCCTATCTCTACTGAGTCGAACCCCACAAAGCTAAGGTTATCGCTAAACCAAAGCTATGATACCAAATGTAACGACTCGCCATTTTAGACGGTTTAAATCGACAATAAACCACACACGTCAGACTCAAACCATTCAAAAGAGAGGACTGTTATGGAGTAAATAAGAAAATAAGGGAAAAGAAAGGAAAACACAGAATCTCACAACGGAATGACAAAATATAATAATCAAATAACAGTTCATGAAGCTGCTTTACAAATTAAATTTGATTACACTTTACAATACAATCAGAGTTATACATACAACAGGAATAAATAAATAATGCAACAGAACAACATGATGTAGTGGAATAAATATAATAAATAGTGATAATATACTAAATCTTCGTCTTCGTCCTCTAGAAAGATAGTTTTCAATGTACTGAAATACTCAGGCTGACCCGAGCGTAATGAAAAGACAAAACACTTGAGTCAGAACTAAAAGATCTTATGTACGTTAAATCAACAGTAAATAAATATGAGTGTAACGGCTTCGGAGATGTTTACGGGATTTTACATCTCCTATCCTGTGTATAACGTGCGTGCAATAACTTAAGAGAGGTTCGTGATTTCCATCTCCTAAGGATTCGTTAAACTATTTACTATATAGTAATATACGCAATTATAATATGTCTACAGTAAAGTATTAAAATAGCGTTAAGGCGTTACCCATATCCCCCTTAACACATTTTATATAAATGCCTAGTCTATACAGTACTGTAATTCCTCCGTAAACTGGAGGGCTATCAGAGAGCACTCCATAGTGTACGACACAAACCAAACTCCTAGTGGGCGCGATAAGGCATATGACATGGCAGGCAAGGCAATGCCCAGGGTAGGATACTACCTGTTTGCACAAAAAATGGACAAACACCTCAAAGTTGTATGATTTAGTAGATCTTATGTTGTTCTTAGTGATTTGGGTGATTTATGCAAATATATGAAAAAAAGGGGCTAAACTGTAAAAAAGACACGCAGATTTATAGTGGTTCAGCCAGAATGTGCCTACGTCCACTTTATATGTTATTTCTCTTCTCTTACTTTGATTACAAGTACAAAGCTTTGATACAAGTAAAAGAAAGTTGTTTGAAAGTTCTCTGCGTGCTTGAGCTCTCAAAACTTGTCCCCATTGTTGTACCCCTGCCCCTCTATTTATAGAGTGAGGCTGGGGGTAGGGGTCTAGGATGTGTATAGTTGCTGATGGGCCTGGGCTGACATGATCTGGCCTGGTACGTCTTGGTTCGGCATCGCTTGGTTCGGAGATGGTTGGAGTGTAGAGCGGACCGGTAGTTGCTTGGACCGGTGGTGGGATGGTGAGGTTGGTCCGGTGTGGTATGTTGAGCAAGGTGCTTGGTTCGGCGGAGCTTGGAGGTGAGCTGGTTTGGAGGAGCTTGGAGGTGAGCTGGGTTGGTCCGGTGGTAATGGGTGGTGGTTCGGCAGTCACGAGGAGGGAGATGGTTTGGTAGAGGCATGTTGCTTTGATCCGACAGACAATGGAACAAGGACTGGTTCGGCTCCGAGGTGGGAGAAGCTTGGTCCGGCAGTTGGAGTTGGTTCGGCAACGAGGTGGGAGAAGCTTGGTCCGGTAGATGCTCTGGTTCGGTGTTGCTTGGAAGTGGATCGGTGGAGCTTTAATTTGGAGGGTGGCTGGTCCGGTGGTGAGAATCCGCCCAACATTTGCCCCCCCAAAGTGGGGCGTATGCTGGCATACGGCTTCCTTTGTTTATTCGGTCCCTGAGTGCCGGTCCAGTTGGCCCGGTGTCTTTCATTTGCCTATAAGTAGAGGCGTTAAGCCTTCGTCATTCCTTACCGAGTGAGATAGCCGATCCACTGAGTGTAGAATCAAGCTTGACCGAATCGTCTGAGTACCGAATCCTTCTTCACTGCCGATCCAGGTGAGTTTGTTTCTGCCGAGCGAACTTTTAGGGCTAGGCTACCGAATGGACAAAAGGGGTTCGAATATCGAATGAGCTCGGGGCGTTTTAAACACCGAATGAACTTGGAAACTTTGGACTTCCGAATGACCGAATGAACTTTCAATGCCGAATGAGCTTTTGGTTGGAATTTACTGAATGAATTTGGGGATTCCGAGTGTCGAATGGTTTTCGAGACTCCGACACCGAATGAAATTTTATACTCACTTTACCGTATGACAATGGGAGTTTGAGCGTTTTGATTTTATGAGTGAAATCTCACATTACACACTTACTTGTTTACATCCTCTGTTCTAACAATGTGTTTTTCCGGTGTTGTAAATAATGTCTCGCAAAGCGGAAACTCGATCAGATAAAAAGAAGCTCCAGGGCGAAGGAGAATCTTCCGCAGTACCCCCTGCTCAGCCAGGACCAGAACGTCACGGAACTGCCCCGAGATCACTGGTGGACGGGTACGGCCCTCAGGAGCTTCTGAACTCCCCGCCCGATTGCTTTCCCTGCTCCCTCAAGGAGGAGCAGCTTGATGTCATCTCCCGTTCTTTTGGAATCGATAGAGCGCGCATGTTGTTGCCAGGGAGAGAAGTTATGCCATATGACCCTCCCGAAGGGTACTTTGCCTACAGCAGATACCACTATATGTGTGGTGCCATTCCGCCTCTTAATGCTTGGGTAGCTAGCTTCCTTACATATCTAAAGGTGGCCCCATTCCAGCTTCAACCCAACTCCTATGCTATACTGGTGAGCCTCTTCGTCATCTTCCAGAGGAAGTATGGGCGTGCTCCTTCCAACCGGGAGATCCGGTACTTATATAATCTAAGGGGCTATAAGAAGGGGTCCCCATATATCAGCTTGGAGTCAGCTGTAACCTTTAAGCCGGTCTTGGATCTGTATTCTAAGTTCAGCATGTTCAAGAAGGAGTGGTTCTTCGTCAGAGACCACTCTGTTTCTATTCGGCGTTTCACCTTTGGATGTAAGTCGACGCTTTATTTATAATTTCCATTCTGGTTGCGATGCTTCTTCTCATACATTTTCATTTTTGCTACCGACAGGTGGCTTTGCGGTTGTGGAGACTGACCGCCTGGTTCAGACGGCGGCTGAGATAGAAGCTATCCCCGGGAGAGATAGATCAGCTGCCTACCTGATCAGAAATGCGACCCTTCTGGAGTATAACTTGATCCTTCCACAGCAGTCAGTAGTCAAGCTGAGGGAAACAGCGGAGGAGAGGGCGGCTGCTCAAGCTAAGGGAGGTGTCACGGTAGAGAGTGGCAAGAGGAAACCTTTCACGAAACCTCCAGCTGTCGGAGGTAAGAAACTCAAGAAGTCGGACGGTCCTTCCCCTAGCAATTGTCCACTTACCCAGGGGGAGGATGACGTAGAGGAGGAGAGAGGTGAGGGTGGAGATGGTCGGGAAGGTGATGATGGTGGCGATGGCATCGGGGCCTTGCTTCCTGGGCAGGCAGGCGAGATTCAGGAGTGGACGGATGATGCATTTCGTCAGGCTTTGGAGGGGCTGGACGGAGAAACGGCTTTGGTAGAGAAATCCGGGAAAGTTGACAAGGCCGAGACCGGTGCAAGCGGATCTTCTCAGACTACTCCAGCCAAGGTGGCTCTGACGACTCAAGGTGAACTTTTGACTCCTGCAGGCTCCATTTATGATAGGGACTTAGGAATATTTTATGATCCGCTCCCGTCCTGGAATGAAATCCAGGACTCATTGCAGTATCCTACTCCTCCCCAGGGTTTGTATATCAGACGTGTTTCCTTTCTTCTTTTAACTTTTAATTTATCGCGTTTCTTGAATTATGGATTAATGTAAGCTTGTGACACTAGTTCTTCATATCAGGAGCAGGTAAAACGGCCAAAGCATCAGATCTTCGACACAGGCTTGAACAATACAAGCTTTCCAAAGCTTCCGCCAAGCCGAAGCCTTCGACCCACCGTTCCGGGGATGTAGTCGGCTACTGTCCTCTTCTCGGGGTTATTGAAGAGGGTATTCAAAAGAGAAAGAGGAGTCATCCCTCATCTGAACCTTCACTTGGTCCTCAGCCCCCAGTTCATCCTCTTCATGATATCACGGAGGAGGATAGCGAGTTTGCACTCTCTCCGCACCCGTCCGAAAACCCTACCGTTATTCAGATTGATCGTCCTGACTTGGCTCATAATCCATTTGCGGGTCATCCTGATCTGGATCCAAGTTCCCATGATATTACCTTTGACGAGGTTACTGGTGAGCACCTTCTTCCCCGCAATCCCATGGTACGGGTGCTCGATGAGGCTAAGTCCTTAGATCTCGATCTACTTACTACTCGGATAGTTACCATGGGAGACGAGGCCAAGGCTAATATTGATCGGGTGGCGGAGGAGACTAGGAAGCTGATGGGGCATCATGCCCGGTTGGTTAAGGCTGGAGAGGAGATTGGGAGTGCCAACATCCGACTACGATTGATGGTTTTGGACCAGGCCAAACAGCTTGCTGATCAGGCCATTCAGATTTCTCAGCATGAGGCTGCCTTCGGGCGGTTGAGGAAGGCTATGGAGGAGGCTAGTAAGGCGGAACTGCGGAAGATGGAGGCTGTCTGCAAGGAGCAGATAAATATGGCCATCTCGACAGTGGATGAGGTTCGGAGGGCGGATCTTGAGCGGGTAGAGGAGCTGTCGGGGAAGCTTGAAGCCGCAGAGCTTGCTCAGGTTAGGCTGAAGGAGGAGATGGAGGCGATGCGGAAATCCCTTCAGGCTGACTGCTCGAGATACCGATTGGAGAGAGAAACTGCCGTTGGAAGGTTGTCGGCTTCCGAGGCCCGGATGAGGGAGTTTGAGGAGAATGAGGGGATGATGGATGAAATGCTTCAGGACATGTACTTCCGAACTTGGAAGCAGGGCAACCTATCCTGGATGGATGATTATCCTAGGGTCATGGCTAAGATTTATCTTCGAGCTCTGGAGGAGGCTAAGGCGGATGCAGATAAAGAGGGTGGCGTGGCCTTCAGCATGGATGTGGTCACTGCCCAGTTTACCAAGGAGGAGAAGGTGGCGGTGAAGGAGGGTATGCGGTTGCTTGCTGCTGAGGAGGCAGGTGTGCAAGTAGAGGATGACGACCAGGATAGTCAAGAAGCAGGTGCTGGTAAGTCTTCCTTCTTAGTCTCTCCATTAACTTGGTTGCTTATCACTGATGAATCCTTTCTCTGACTGGACAGGTGGTCAACAGGACAAGGATAAAACTCCAATGCAGCCGGCCCCTTGATTAGACCTGGAAAAACTCTTTTTGTGGACTTGACAGGGTTGTATATGTTAGTCTTAAAACAGTAAAGTGACTCTTAGGTTGTAATATTTTGCCACTTGTAATAAATAGCCTTATTTTTGACGTGTAATTCTTTAACTTAAGCTGATTTTGTCGTCTTCTGAATGTTTGTTGCTATTTTGACATGCCGTATGAGAAATATAGCCATGCATATTCTTGTAATCAAATTGTGTTTGATGTCAGGTTCTTGCTTAAAACATGATTTCATGACTTGCAATGTTAGCGCTAGGTGTGAATAAATTATAGTCATGTGTTTATATATGAAAGAAGGAAGTACCACCCTTTAGATTTTGCTTGTAGATGGCAGCTTTGAATATCCTGCGCGACCGAGTAAGGGATGCGGTCCATTATCTTGCTGTGAGTATCCGCTTCTATTAGTGAGTGTCTCCTGTTTTGTGTCCTGTACTTCAGGAATTATTACAGAGGATAGGAGAAAGGTTTCTTAAATAAAATTGAAATATGTGAAAAAGTAAAACTTCCAATCACGGAAGGCCTTCGATGTGCTTAAGTTCGTGGCAAACGGGTTTTGTAGTCACTTTCCCTAGCTGTGGGTCTTGGAGACATTTGTCACCCATCTTACGTCTCCGCGGGGAGTTAATTCTTTTTTACCACAGCCGCACTTAAGACACATCGGAGCCGAGATCATGCACAGTAACTACCCGGGCCATTATGGCCCGTAATCGTGGGTATTATTCGATTTACTGTGGCCGGCTAGCGTGGGTGCCGATCGTCAACTGTGAACTGCCCCTGGCTGGCCACACCTTATGTTGGGGCTTATAGTCGGTTCACAGTTGCCGGCGAGCCTAACGCCGTAATGAGCTGCCTCGGCTATATTCGGCCTTCTCGGTGGCTTATAATCGGCTCATTACAGTTGGCTTTAAGGGCCGCCGCGAGCAATGAGTTAACCCGCAGCAGAGGGATGCCGGAGCAAAAGTGTCTCATTGGCGAGGGCATAGATTCGCATAGTACCTGTTAGGTCTTGTCCAGGAGAGGTTGCGCTGTGGAGCGCCTTGAATGAAAATGCTATTTGCACAGGATTTTGTTCAATAGAAAAGGATACAGTTAACAAGCAGCCAAGATATGAAGGAACAAGTTAAAAAGAGACAAGTTTTTTAAAGTGGTTCGGCACAAAAACGCCTACGTCCACTGATTCTCTTTGTTAATTCACTTCATATGGGCAGTATGAGTTAAGAAAAGTATCGACGCAGGTGTTGGATGTTCCATGTCCTCTGGACCACCTCCCCGTCCACTGTTGACAAAATATAAGCTCCATTGCGAAGATCTTTATGAATTACATATGGTCCATCCCGGATTGGATCTAGCGCTCCGGGGCGCGGGAAGATTCGTTTGAGGATAAGATCTCCTTTCTGTAAGCTACGATGCTTGACTTTGGAGTTGTATTGCGTTGCCACTTTTTGCTTGTGAGCTGCTGCCCTGGGGGGCTGCATCATTTCTTCTTTCCTCAATTAGATCCAGAGACATGAGGAGGAACTCTTCGTTCTCTTCTAGGTTGTAGTGGATCCTACGGTGGGAAGGCACTATAGTTTCAACTGGGAGCATAGCCTCTGATCCGTATGCCAAAGAGAAAAGGAGTATGCCCCGTTGATGTTCTGAAAGACGTTCGATTGGCCCATAGTGTCGTAGGAGGTTTCATCCACCCAAGCGCCCTTCGACTTTTCGAGTTTCTTTTTTATTAGAGTTTTGAGAATTTTGTTGACGGCTTCGACTTTTCCGTTTGCCTGGGAATAAGCTACGGATGAGAAGCTTTTGTGAATTCCGTGCTCTTGGCACCAGTTGGCGAACTCCTCGCTGTCAAACTGAAGTCCATTGTCCGATATGATTTTGAATGGAACTCCATACCTGCATAGAACATTTTTTGATCAAGAAGTTAACAACTTTTGCTAAAAATACTTTATTTAGAGGTTCTGCTTCCCGAGGGATGTGTTTGATTAAATAGTGATCCCATCGATTGAGAAGCAACTTGGTCTTCTTTAAATATGCTATGAGTCGTTCTTCTCGAGCCTGGAATCCTACTAGTATTTGATTTACAATAAGTTGAGAATCGCTATGAAGACACAAAGAATTGGCTCCGATTTATAAGGTAAGTTCTAATCCAGCTATCACTGCTTCATACTCTGCATCGTTGTTGGTGGCAGTGAATCTTGACCTTACAGCATAGTGTAGTTCATTTCCCTTGGGAGTGATTATTACCACACCTGCCCCCCGAGCCTTGCTCGTTGATGGCGGTGCGAGGATGGTAGGTGATATCATATTGACTTAGTTGAATGCACCATTTAAGTAGTCGCCCAGAAGCGTCGGGACGATGGAGTACCTGCCTTAGTGGTTGATTGGTCAGAACTCTGATGGAATGAGATCGGAAATAGTGACGCAGTTTCCGTGATGTGATTAGTAGGCAATAGGCTAGCTTCTCAAGTTTAGGATATCTGGTTTCTTCTTGTGCGGGGGGCGTTTGTATTTAACTTCGTCTTGAGTGGCCAGGGAGATGTTTTCGATCGTTTCATTTAAAGGAGTATAAGCGTCAAATCTCGGTTCTGGCCGATACATGCACTTTTCTCCCTTCTTGCCCCCAGCATTGTCTCTGGAATCATTTCTTCGAACGTCCCTTGCCACAGCAGGGGCGTTGCTATGGGTTGTTTTATTTTGCTATCCTGACTGCCCCTCAACGGCAGCATCCTCAAGCCTCATGTATTTCCCAGCTTCATGGAAGAAATCGGGTAAAGTAGCTGGTTTTTCTTTCGTCAACCTTCTAGCAAATTTAGTGTCCGGATGCACACCACTACAGAGGGCCATTAGGATAAGCTTCTCATCGGCATCTTGGACTGCGGCTGCTGCGGCGTTGAATCTGGTTAGGTATTGCTGCAGCTTCTCTCCAGGTTTCTGTTTGACGCTGGATAAGGAATAAGCGTCCTTAGGTTGCTCCACATGAATGCGGAACTGACTGATAAATTTTTCTTTCAACATTTCCCACGAGCTGATGGATCCCTGGGGTAGATGACAGAACCAGGAGGTAGCAAGATCTGCTAAGAAGAGCGGAAAGCATTTGCACAGTACTCCCTCTGTCGCCCCACTCATGAGCATATGTTGCGTGTACCTCTGTAAGTGTACAACGGGGTCGGAGGTTCCTTTGTAGGGTTCCATTGTTGGCATCTTCCATTCTCGGGGGGTGATAGCAATTTCGATGTTGTGGGCGAAAGGGCTGGTCACCCTAGCGCCTATCCCTCGATCTCTTTGCTCCCGTTGGACGCACTCTCTGAATAAGCGTGCCATCCTTTCATCAGAACTTGGAGCAGATGGAAACGAATTTGGCTCTGTTCTGTGGGATTGATCCTGTCCAGATGATCTGTAGGGATGGTATCGTCTGTCATTCCTCATATTTTCCGGTGGCTGCCTTTGATCTTCTGGGAGCATGCTAGGGTCAGCTACAGTTGGCCCTTGCCTTGATCTTCCCCTGCCGGGTTCTGATCTAAGCACTTCCTCGGGTCCAACTTCGGGCTGGACTCTAGCTCGGCCCCGTTCACTGGCGTTTCCGTGGTTAGGCAGTATGACAGGCTCAGCTACAGTTGACCTCCGTCCGGTACCTCCCCTATTGGGTTCGGTACCAAACGTTTCCTCAGGCCTAACTTCGGGCTGTGCTCGGTCTCGGCGCCTACCATGGCTACTTCTGCCGTTAGCTCCTTCGAAGAAGGAAGATCTTTGTTGTCTCTGAGATCCTCCAGACTGGGACTCGCCCCATGATTCAGTGTTGCGGTTGGATTCTTCAGCGTCCCTTAAGCGTGACATGAGATGGTCCACCAAGGCTTCCTGCTGGGACGTGAAGCGGTTAGTTACTTCAACCACAACTCTGTCCAAATCTGCCCTAGTAATTGCTGCAGGCTGTTCTGTGGCAGGAGTGGTTGGGTTAGCTTGTCCTTCATTTGTTACTGCTGCCGGAGGAGGACGATTTACTTGATTCATGACAGCTGGATCTGGAAGACTGCTGGATGCGATGTTTTTTCCTTTGTTAACATCTTTTCTCTGTTTGGGAGGCATGTTTTCCAAGTAGCGAACGATGTTGTTAGGAAAACTGTTAAGTGGATGAAGCTGAAGCTTCGAGCTTCTAGTTCTCAGTGGAAGCACCAAAAATGTTTGCACAAAAAATGGACAAACACCTCAAAGTTGTATGATTTAGTAGATCTTATGTTGTTCTTAGTGATTTGGGTGATTTATGCAAATATATGAAAAACAGGGGCTAAACTGTAAAAAAGACACGCAGATTTATAGTGGTTCAGCCAGAATGTGCCTACGTCCACTTTATATGTTATTTCTCTTTTCTTACTTTGATTACAAGTACAAAGCTTTGATACAAGTAAAAGAAAGTTGTTTGAAAGTTCTCTGCGTGCTTGAGCTCTCAAAACTTGTCCCCATTGTTGTACCCCTACCCCTCTATTTATAGAGTGAGGCTGGGGGTAGGGGTCTAGGATGTGTATAGTTGCTGATGGGCCTGGGCTGACATGATCTGGCCTGGTACGTCTTGGTTCGGCATCGCTTGGTTCGGAGATGGTTGGAGTGTAGAGCGGACCGGTAGTTGCTTGGACCGGTGGTGGGATGGTGAGGTTGGTCCGGTGTGGTATGTTGAGCAAGGTGCTTGGTTCGGCAGAGCTTGGAGGTGAGCTGGTTCGGAGGAGCTTGGAGGTGAGCTGGGTGGTCCGGTGGTAATGGGTGGTGGTTCGGCAGTCACGAGGAGGGAGATGGTTTAGTAGAGGCATGTTGCTTTGATCCGGTAGACAATGGAACAAGGACTGGTTCGGCTCCGAGGTGGGAGAAGCTTGGTCCGGCAGTTGGAGTTGGTTCGGCAACGAGGTGGGAGAAGCTTGGTCCGGTAGATGCTCTGGTTCGGTGTTGCTTGGAAGTGGACCGGTGGAGCTTTAATTTGGAGGGTGGATGGTCCGGTGGTGAGAATCCGCCCAACACTACCGTTTTGCGGATCCGGACTGGTGGTAACGCATAGCAGCTACTACCGCCCACCTCGGAATACACTCCCATAATCAAATCAAAGGTGGCCACCAAATCAATCAAAATTAACAGATATGGTATCGAAGAAGCATGTCCGATCGAAGGAGTGACCTCACTTGGCCCGGCATGGCTCCTGTTTTAGTCATATCAAGCTGACCCGAGGGGGTCGGGGCTGCATTCATACCACATACAGTAGCGTTCGCCAAACCATCCTACTTCGTTTTGAATTCTCCACCACGTGCACAGTTGTTAAAGTGGTTTTCGATATTGGCAGAGAGTATGATAATATCCGATCTCGATCTCTTTAACAACCAAACGCTTATTTCACACCGGTTGGTTCTTTTACATTTCCAAAACCGATTCATAATTGACATCAAAATATCATATTCACTTCAAAATCATATCACTTTCGAAATCATATTCACTTTCGAAATCATTATTCACTTTTGAAATCATATTCACTTTAAATCATATTCATTTTCGAAACCATAACCACAAAATAGATTAAACCATCATATCAAATATCCGTATTTAAATCAATTAAATCTAAATCATAACAGTTCCAACTTTAAACAGTTTAAATATTGAAAGTAGTTTATATATTGGAATAGTTATACATTAAAAATAGTTTATATTTTAAAAATAGGTTATAGATTAAAATGGTTTATATATTAGAAATAGTTTATATATTAAAAATAAATATATTAAAAGTTGTTTATAAATTTAAAATAATATATATAATAAAATAGTTTATATTTTAAAATAGGTTATATATTAAAAATAGTTAATGTATTAAAATTATTAATATATTAAAATGGTTATATGGGAAAAATAGTTTATATGTTAAAAGATTATGTATATTAAAAGAGTTTATATCGATAATAGTTTCAAATTAGAATTGTTTCTTCCAATTCCACAAATCAATTTAAATCAACTTTAGTTCCAAAATTCAATTTAAATCAATCTTAGTTCAACGATTTCAATTCAAAAGGCTAAAGGTTTCAATTCAAATTCTCATTAAAACAATTTCAATTTATCGATTTCAAATCCATGTTTGAAGTACAAATTTAAACCACTTCAAATTTTGTAGGTTTCAAAGTTTAAATATTCAAACATTTACAATAACTCAATTTTGATAAATTTCATTTTTATTTCAAAATTCAACTTTAAGATTTCAATTTAAATTATTTAAACAATTCATTTAAACCAATTTCAATTTCAACATTTAAAGCTTGGATTTTGAAAATAATTCAGTTCATATAAATCTAATTTTATTTCATAATATCATTTAACTGGATTCAAAAATTAAGGTTTTAAAATCATTTAATTTAACCAATCCGGTGTTTGTATATAATTTTCTACTCTATGGTCAAGTGATACAGATATATATATCATCTCAACCCGCAATAATTTAAATTTACGGGTATATATCATTTCAATTCGCAATTCCGAGAAAAATTCAAAATCCATAAAATCATTCGAGTTTATCATTTTAACCCATAACGATTTTTCCCTAATCTATAAGACCATTCGGGTATGTATCATTTCAACCCATAGTGATTTTCCTAACAATAACTAAGGGAACTTGCAATTTGATAACAACATATAAAATAAATATAATATTCAATCATCTAAATATCAACAATTAAACATCCATCACAGTCATCATTCTAATCAACCAATAAATCATAATAAATAAACTGGTTATCATTATCAGGTATTTAACTGGCAATTAAATTCCAATATTATTTAAATGACATTTTAACTCAATATAAATTCATATTAAATTTAAATGACAATTTAAAATACCAAACAACAATCAATAAATTTCTAATCACATCATTAATTTAATCTAATTAACATAAGATGGTTTAGTATTCGTGAGTGATTTAAAACACTTACCTTTGATTTTCAGTCGATTAAAAAATCCAATTAAGGCCCAAAATTCTAACAGTCTCAGAATACAACCAATCTAGTTCCATGTCGTCCGCAATTTCGATATGATCACAATGGAGAAAACTGCGTCCAAATCCGAGCTCGTATGAAAAATTTATGATAATTAGAAGATTGAAATTTAAACTTTAAATAAAATAAAATAAAAGGTAAAAGAATTACACGTCACCTCCATCTACAGTTCGACTCGATCGCGCCCCTGCCTCGTTCACGTGAACGAGCTTCAGCTGCCTCCTTCTTCTCAAAATCGCCGCCACCACAAGGCGTTCCAACTCAATCAAGCCGTGCCACCGTGCTTCCCACATCAGGCCGAGCTCCACCACCCTGCGCGACCCTCCCAAGTCGCCAGAAATCACTCCGCCACCGCCAGCCCTAATCATCCAATTCTGGCGATTTCGATGACAAACTCAACCAACTAACCACATGGATGTGTGCCGCTCGACGTCCTCTACCCACTGGTCACCCCCAATCGTCCTATCGGCAAATATCCACCGTCGAAAAGCATACCCTAGTTTGACGGCCAAGACTAAATCGATGATTTCTGGCTAAACGATGCATCAAATTGAAAAATGAATTGCTGCAAAAGAGTGCGCTCGTCAAGAGCTTTCCAATGATATATAATTTGCTAGGGTTTGGAGAGTTTGAATTTTTGAAATTGATTTTGAAATTGAATTTTAGTGTTTTGATGTTCTGCAATTGAGAAAGAGGGAAGGGACAGACAGATAGAATTATACGTATAGGAATAAGGAATAAAAAGGCTGCTAGGGTTAGGAAAACAATTTATATGGATAAGGATAGATAAGAATGAATGAACATATCAGATTGGTTCAAAATGATAACGACGACTCGAAAAGCCCGTTTCGCTTCCGAAACAAAAGTGGGTCATCCAATATATCAAAATATATGTTTTTGATTATTTTAAGCTCAATGGAACTAGTTTCAAACACAAATTCCATTGTATACAGAAGTTAGCTTTCAAAATTAGATTATATTCTTTTAAATTCTTTTAATTGATTTCTACGTGTTTTGAGCTCGCACGATCAAACGATAAGTCCGATCATTACGAAACTTGAAATCCTACAATAATTCACTGTTACAGATTCGATGAAACATGTTTCATCGAAATCCGAGATAGTGGCCAAAATGGCTAATTTTCACGTTAATTAAATAAATTATTATTAAATTGGTTAGATCACTTTTAAATTCAAAATTAAAAGTTAACCATTTCATCATTCTAGATTACATAAAAATTAATAATCTATCAAAATAAATTTTCTATGTTAAATTCACTATTAAAATATTTCATTAAATCCAACGTTCAACTACATTGTAATAAAATCCTAGTTAATTATATTTTAAAACCAAATAAATTCTTTTATTTTGATTTCCACTCTTATTATTAAATCTACTATCACCTTATGGATATAATTAACATTGGTTTACACTTTATTACATTCATATTTTACGGTTATCAATTTCACCATATTAATTATAATATTTCAATTTCCTTAATCCATTAATTACCAATTTAATTCCTTATTTACAATTATAACCAAATTAACTTTACAACAATTTCAATTGATTGAAATTAATTTAAAATAGTTGTCAATTTCATTAAATCAACATTATTAAATCATTTTCTAATTATATTTTCTCATTAATCAATCATAAATTTTAATTTCACACAATATTAAATTCTAAAATTTTATTAAATTTAGTATTTTAAATTATCGAAAATTACGGGTCGTTACATCTATAATCAACGAAACGCCTCAATAAATCATTGGCCTTAGTAGCAAATACAACTAATCCCCCCCACTCTGAAGTATGGCATTGAATAAACCCCTTCTTAGCATCTCCTAGGTTTGCACTTCCAATTCTCTTTGGTCCCTCGGTGTCATGCCCTAATTGGCATAAACGTCGCATTGGCATCCTTCTCAAGATCGATTGAACTAAATCTATTTATGGGGAGATAAACCCGTAACCTCCTCAAATGCTTCAAAAAAATCACAGACAATAGGAAGTGATGATAACTCGTTGTGAGAAATCTCTATGAGTACAAATAACTACTCATGACGGAGCTTCTTAGCTCATAACGCATGTCAATCCCTTGTACTTTACAACTTACCTCTCTAAACTATCGCCCTTCAAAACAATCACTATCTTTTATTTGCTCATCCAATCCATATCTAAGATAAGAATGTACCCTCAAAAACTCAAGAACAAATTCATCATAAGAAAACTCGAGCTCATTTTTTCTCTAATGGGACATTTTGGCTAACCATATATAAAATGTGAAAATCCCAATGGGACTTGACACAACAAGAGATTTGCATACAAATTCCAGAACATAATGCAAGCTACCAAAAATTGACAAGATATAAAATAATGTGAAGCCTTGTATTAAAAAAGAACCCGAATAGGCGTATCATAAATAGAAATCAAACATTCCAAGATGTTGTTCTTTCCTTTATCTTGAGCCATATGTCTACTTGCGCTCCCAACTGCTCTAATAGTATAGACCTTGTCGAACATCCACTAGAAAGTAATGGACACTCTCTTTTATAATGACCAAACTGGTCACAATTAAAACACTTGCGCTTTGTGAGATCCATCTTGCAATCCTTAGCGATATGCCCCTTAAAGTTGCACATTCTACACATGATCTCATCCTCTTTTATTGCCTTTTATTGCTTATTCTTACTCCTTTGTCCCTTGCGCTTCAATTAGAATTTTAGCTTCACCTTAAATTTTTCCACCACCATAAAAAATCCTTTAGATCCCTCATAGAGGAGACATCTCTAAAAGACTTTCAAAAGTTGCTCCCATATTAATTTTCCCATGAACTTGGCTTTTAAGAACTAGGTTCAAACCCTCCGCAAACTTGGAAGCTTTGTTCAATGAGTTGTTGGTAAGATCCATCCCGAACTTAGCTAGAGCATTAAACTTTCACATATAATCCTATATGGAAAGATTCCCTTGGTGAAGGTTGATGATCTATTCAAGTTTAGTTCCTCTCCCGACCTTCGAAACGAATTGAGTTTGTAATTGGTGCTTGAAATCAACCCATGTCATTTCCTCCTCTTATACCATAATAAGTACTACTTCCCACTAACTTAGAGTTTCCCCTTGGAGAAGCCATAAAGCATGCTTATGCCTCATTGCACCATCAAGTGCCATGTTGTTGAATATGCAATCACAAGATTTGATCCAAGCTTGAGTCTTGGCAAAATCTCCATACCTATGTAAGGCTTTTCGTCCAAGCCTATAATCCTTGGCATATCCTCAAGAAGTCCACCACTGGTGGCATGAGAAAAACTATGGCTTCACCACCCATAACCCGCATCGGAACATCTAAAATAACCCTCGTCAAAAGGGTAGCCCGTGTCATAGCCTCCAGGAATTATTGGAACTAAGTGGGCATTTTTGCTTCAATGCCAACATTTGCATTGGCTCCACTTGTCATTGCTCTTGTATATAATCTCATAGTTGCTTATTTGTAAGAAGTTTACATTAGCAAATTTCTTGAGAGCATCTAGATACATAGAATAAATGGCATGTACTTAGTTATAAGGTAAGAACATGCAAATATGCTCTCTCAACATTGCCCAAGTTTCTTATCGGGTAACCTAAGGTCCAATACCAAATGTAAAAACCCACCATTCATAATACCCAAAAATCCATGCACAACGACATCGGGATCACCATATACCAAAATTAACGAATCTTTAGGGTAGTAAAAGAAAAAAATCGAGCATATCTATCACACGTCCATACATAATTCATAATGAAAGGATAAAATACAATAATAACATATATATATAAGCAAGACTATCGATATCATAACAATATAAAGACAATAGGACCATCCCCATGAAACATAACACTCCTACTCAAATGGTAAAACATCCCAAAATAATATGACTCATATATATGATAAAGTTTAACATGTCCATATACAAAATACTGGATGGATAATCATAGCATTATATAGCTATGGCTTTATAACTGTCTAGCTAATAATGTCTAACGAGTTTTTAGTCCGTACCTACTCAAGGAATAGATAAAAGGAAAAAACATAGAGAGGGCCAGATATAAAATCTTGCGAAAAGGAAAAATCACTTTTCATCCCTTTTCGACTTTCACTCTTAGTGAAAGCGGTAACTCAGCTCTAGTAGTATTGATGGAAAAAAATAACAATTCTTAAGCCATATCTATAAGCCTTGGGTGTGATTAGTGGCATATCGTGCTCAATCTTGATCTACGTGTCTTCGACATACTGATGGTCGAATACCAAATTCGTACGTATGTTGAAACCGCATAGTAGTCGAGCCGAGCACAACCCCTAGTCATCTCCAACATAGATAATCTGAATATCTCGACCCACGAATCATGCCTTGATTGCACTTCCAATCATCTCCTGGCCACCATACATCGTAGAATGTGCCTAAAGTTTCAACCATGAGCCATATGTTCTCCTATGCTAAAGAACTCTAAAAAATCATTCCATTGTCACACCAAACCCCATGAACCTTGTCCGAGTCATCGAAATCTTTATCGAATGTCAAAAACAGGAGAATCCCTAAAAGCTCCAACGTAGCCCATCGGTTGACTAAATAGAAATAGTTAGTCAATCGACTTGCTATAGCTAATTCTAGTTACAACCAAATAGTCGACTGGTCGACTTCTACTAGTCGACCGACCTTTTTATCAATCGCTTGGTTAGATATGACCCTTCAACTATTATAGGCCTATTTTGGCATAATTCCTTTTATCCAACAATATCCTACACACTCCGCTGGAAAAGTTGACTGTTGCCTCCTAATTAGTTGACTGGGCATATGGAGGGGCTAGCCTGAACTTCATATAGGTGAAACCCCTTAAGAGATTTCATCCCACCTCGCCACTATGATCGACCATTGCATTAGCTTTTCTCACCCTCATGTCATACTTCATGGCATGATGACCTTGCATCGACTCACTACATTTCATGTTTGAGCTCATGCCACCGACGATCTGCCATAGAACAAATACCACTAGAAGGCAATTAGACGAATCATCTCGAAACTCAAACACCTTACAAATCATATAAATATGAAGTGCTCAACCAAATATATGACATAACCATAAACTAATGACAATCATTCTCAAGCATCACCAACAAACAATGCTATCTATCATCGGTTTCATTCAAGTTAGCTCATTTATTCAATTAATGACTTAGGTGCATTATGTTACTTCACATTTAATCAATCTACTCAATATACTTCAATGAAACATTCCAAACTTATCCTTTAACAAGGAGCAAAGCACTCACGGCTAAGCCCTAACTCTAATAAAGCAATTAAATGAGTACACAAGCACTAAGCTAGTAGAAACCCCCAAATTTGCTTGAACCAATTTATCAAAATATATATATTTCAAAAATTATGAAATCGGTTCTTTGATTCTAAGGAAATCCACCTTTGGTTACTGCAAAGGATAATCTCACTTAAATCTAGAGTATTTTAGGTAATTTTTGGTGAAGGCATTAAGATGTTATAAACGAAGGAAGGGAGGTAGGGCTTGAGGGAAGAGGAAGATGAATGCAAAGGAGAAAGGTGAGGCCTAATTTCAGAAATTGGGATAATATAGGTATCCCTCTCTCTAAAAAAATTTGCCCATTTTCGTCTCAACCTATCTCATTTCTTCCTTTCTCCGATTCCTTCAAGTCTTATATGATCTACAAACATAAATGACATACTAAACATAATGAAACTTGTTTTGGGTCCTAGTTCCATCATCTTTAAATATTCAACTTTTACACTCAAAATTGCTCTTAACTCGATTAAACTCATTTTAACTTATTAAAATGATTTAAATACATTGATTACATTCCTCTAAAAATTCTAGGCCGTTATAGCATATATTTGTATAAGACAGAGTAAGTAGCGTCTTCCACACCTCGCTCTCATTCTTTGGCTGCATCAACTAGCGCTTTCCTTAGCCCTTCGACCTCCTTCTCGGCCTTTTGAGCCCTCTATGCAGTTTGATCCAGCTCGGTCTTATGGGCCACCTCCAGGGTACCCTGGCAGGCTAGATTAGGTTTAAGTTAGGCTAACTCTTTCCCATATCAGGAGTTAGTAGCGTTAACCATTCCTGGTGCATAGCAAACGAATTTCTGCTCTTCATAGAAACTTTCAAAATGCTAGTGCATCTTGAAGACAAGAGCATCACACTAAAAAAAGATAAAGCTTATTGTTTTGAATTACACAATGTAATAAATAAGACATGCTGCTCACTTATACTATGACTACCTAGAAGAAGCCTCTATGGAACCCCTCAAAAACATCTACGTCGAAGATTTGTGTAATATGAAAAGGTAAGAAAAGGACAGGAGTCGAAGCAGTGATATCGAAGATCAAGAGACACCACATCCTCTCTATAAAATATATCCCTATGCTCTCATTTGGAAGGGGCAAAATGTACGAGGGTGGGGGAAAGTCTGGAGATAGGCACCATCTCATGGGGCATCTTAGGAAAAGCATATTTCTTTGTGATTCTTTGATAAGTTCCAATACGTAGCGAGATCATCCGTGGGGCATTCACGTTCTTTGCTAGGTTTGGAGATCCTTGGCTTGGATTTCCCAATCTTGTTAAAAATCAAGCTAAATTTAGGTCGTCGTTGTTGTTGCAAAGACATACTGCCTACGAAAATTAAGCAAAACAGATATGTATATGAATAAACATACAAATCAAGGTTATCTTTAGAATTTACATAACTAAACGGGGTGTAACAAGAATTATGTAGAATGTATATTTATGGATGTTTAACCATAAAATTATTATATTAAAAACACTTAAGAATGAATGTAGTATCTTGATTATCATTGGATTGTATTGATTGTTACTTGGTTATGGAATGGATTGTACGGATAGAGAATGGGTTAGGACATTGGAAATGACTTGTATATAGAGGTTTGAAATGGAAGATGAGTGGTTATACTTTTATGATTGGTTGAAGGGTTAATAATTCCTCAAAGTTATTTGATGATTATAGAAGGAAACCAAAACTCATATGAATGGAAAATAAATTATAGTGAGGGTGTGCGTCTGGGTGTAAAGACATAGATGCAAAGTATCTCGGTTACACTGAGCAAAATGTCAAAAAGAAAAGGTGGAAGACGAACGAGATAAATATAATAAAGTAGAATAAATTTCTTCTAAGGGCAATTCTTCCATCAAGGTTCAGGTTTAGCTCGTAATGGATGTTTGGACATCCAAATTTCCATTCAGATGTTTAAATTGTTGAGTTCTGCTTTCCTACAAGTTTATAATGTAAGTCAGGGGTCTTTCAAACATTTGGATGATTGTTTCACATGTCTAAAATCAAAACTAGACATCTAATTCCCTAGTTTAGACATTTGGTTAGCCATGTAATTAATAACTAAGCCGAGAGGCTAAGATTTTTAGATTTTGGGTGTTTAGGTTTGGTTTGTGGACCCAGGAGATGCTCAGAATGTCCGGAGTGACTGAAGAGCAATTGTATGTATTCGAGAATGGTACCCTAAGCCTTGGAAAGAATGTTGTTGATGCTAAGTGATATGAAGACTGCGATGATGGTTTGGGCATGATTCGTTTTATACGGTGGCTTTATAGAGCCGTCCGAGGACATTGAGATGAGACAATTAAAGTTTGTGATATACGATTCCATGTGATGTTTTATATACGAAGTGAGTCTATATCTCATGGATATGACCTTTGGACTTGAAATTTATAGGCCATTTGTCGCATGAGGGATGGTTGTCTTGATAGCGCATGTTGAGCAACATCAAGATAGAGATTAGGTGGCGTCCTATCTTGGTAGCAAAGGTCATAAACCTCGAGCTACTTTGTAGTAAGGGTTATGGGACGTGTTACTTGTCCTATGTCCTCTTGGTAAGAAAAATGGTAGCGGTGAGGCATGCATGTATTAGGTTGAGTTTGATACGATCATAGATGGTGGATGATGCATTAGAGCATCGTGATATTGGTGTTACGTTGATGACCATACTAAGCGGGTCTTGACCTTACTAGGAGACTAAAGGCTCACTAGCCTAATGCGTAGCCATTAATTCATGCTTATTGCATTGGTGATTAGAAGTTAATAGACTTATATGTACCACATAGCACCATAGTAGAAATGTGCTAACTTGTTGAATGTGGTTGATAATACAGGTTGAGGTATGGTATCATTACCTCGTATTATACCATTTGAATGGTACATGTTATATTAGCATTGTGGTAATCATGTAGTTTAATGATATTTCCTTTTCACCAGACTTTATGTCTGATCCTCTCTATGTTGTCACTTTGTTATCCATTCCTTGAATAGGTTGACTTAAAGGAGAGATTCTGCTAGCTGAAGGCAAGTTTTAGAGCCATGGGCATTACTTCTATTATTATATATATGTAGTGTTTTAGCTTGTAGACATGTGAGGCTATATGTATTCTGAGACATGTTGTATATGTATTAGCTGTAGTATTTAGACTTTTTGTTTGGAGTATGATGTATTATTATATTGGATCTTATGTCTAGTTTGCGTACATGATATGCACTTAGTCTCATACAGGTTTATATTTATATTATATTTATTTATTCTATTATGAGATATAGTATATACATTGAGATAGTTATGCTCTGTTTTTCTTTAAATACTACCTTATGAGTCGTCATCACAATACTTATGAATCTGAATCCTTTTGTGCGTAGATTGTGTGTGTGTTATGAATGGAGGGTTGTTATAGAGAGCATTATGTACTAGTCTCAATGGATATGTTAATATCCTTTTTTCTATACATCTTAACTAGGAACAATATATTGATAGGTATTTTATATATTAGATTTAAAACCCAAGGTTATAAACATAATCGCAATTACAATCGGTTGAATTATTTTCCTAAAGAATTTATACTTATATATATTTGATGTATTCAAATTATTGCTTATATCATAATATAACAATACATACAATAAAAATAAACTAAAGACATATTTTATTTTGAGCAAGATTCTCATACAAGAGTTAAGTTATATAATAGAATATATAATTTCCCTTAGGGCACATCCTTAGCTATACCAATGGAAGAACATGGCAGCGTATCTTTAACATCCAATCTCATTTCATTAAACACATGTTAAAAAACATGTTCACCAAGCTTCCACTTTCCGCTACCACTCGATGAACTGTAACTTGCCCAATCTTGGCTGTTATATGAATGAAACAACCCGCTATCTACAACACCCCGATCCACGCACAAAAGTGGCACTAGCATCGTGGATGCTATTAATAGTGGATCATTTTGAGGTAAAATACAAATTAGATCATAGAGCTATCTACAAAATCTACGCTTTCTAAAACTCACAGAAGAAGGAATAAAATAATAATAAATAAATACAACCACAGAACAAAAATCAAAAGAGTATCAGATAAACTCTAACTACAACATTTTTTACACCGTTAATGAAAAATAGTCTAATGTTTGGGAATAACTACAATAAAACAAATAGTAGATAGCTAATAGATAAATGCACATCTCCAACGTACCACCACATCTCCAAAATCACCACTAGTCCTCTCTACCTACCTATCAGAGTAAACGAAAAGGAGAAAGGAATAGAAGGGGTCAAACATATATTTGGTGAGTGATACACATCATATATGTTTATAGCGTTAATAAGTTAGTAAAACAACACTTATTCTTGAAAACCATACCTTAACCTATGTCACCTACACCTAACAAGTTAGTTATACACAATATAATACTATAGTGACATCATATGCTATAGTCTTACTAGAATCTATCCTATGCCTAATTATATGCATAGGGTGAGCCCAAAGTCCCAACTCCCATGCCAAATATGATCGCAACCCGATTGATCTTGAAGCCCCAACTTGTTATCATCGAAGATGCATGCGACTCACTACTAAGGAACTATAAGTGTCAGCCTACTATCGTTACATCATAAGTGACTCGCTACAAAGTAACTATATGCCTCAGCCCACAATTGTCAAACTATAAGTGATTCAATACTGAGGCACTATATGTCTCAGCTTATTATCATCAAATCATAAGCGACTTGCTACCAAGAAACTTTATGTCTTAGCCCACCATCGTCAAATCATAAGCGAATCGCCATCGAGGAACTATACTTCTCGGCCACTATCGCTAAACCATAAGTGACTCGCTATTGAGGAACAACATGTCTCAGCACACCATCGCCAATTCGTAAGCGACTCACTATTGAAGAACTATATATCTCAGCCCATTATAGCCAAAATGTAAGAGACTCATTGCTGAGTAAAAAAATGTTTCAGCCTATTATCGCTGAAGTGTAAGAAACTCACCACTGAGAAACAAAATGTCTTAGCCTAGTGTCACCATATCGAACAATGTATAACGAATCTACCAAACAAGGCACTTTCTGAAAGTGCCTCAAAACATAGTAAAATCATACCAAAGTACAACTCGTCGTGCCATGATCCCAATGCCATGAACCATGAAACGAAGTTCGTATGCAAGAGATACGATCATTTAAGGATGAGGGGCATTATTGTAATTATTTAACATAATTATATTTTTGTTTATTATTTTTCCTTTTCCCTCATCGGATACAATAATCGAAAGAGCCTAATACAACTGAGTTGTCCCCATCTTCCATCCATTGTCGCTGCTATAGAGCTTGCTACCTTGATCTGACTATGCCGCTAACATCCCCACGTCACATTGGTCTTGGAATCACCCTCTGACACAATTCAGGTCACCCTTTTTGAAATTTCCACCGGCAACTAAATTTCCAAGATGTAGCAAACTATGACCATCTATAACCAGTCAGACACCATCATAACCTACTCGTCATTCTCTTCACATCTCGATCCCCGATCGTCATATCGTCGTTATTTCGTCGTTGGGTTGAAAAAGATTGTCCAAGTTTATCAAAACTTCCGATGCATTTTTTGATCAATTCTTGCACCTAATTGACGAACAAACACCATCAGTGGTTTCATTTCATCGATAACTACAACTTTCATATATAATATGACTAATTTAGAACACTTTTATATTTGGCGCTTTTTAAATTAGAGAGCTTAATCTTCGACTAATTACAATTTAAAAAAAATCACTTTTTAATCATCTAGCCATGGCATATTACATCATATTCAAGTATATATAAAATCACCTTTTAATTATCAATTTCTTCATTTATAATTTGGTTCAAGATCATTTTATATGGCATGCTACATGGCATGCCAACCCTAATTCTAGCAAACTGAATCTGGTATCATTAAGAAAATTACTCAATCTTATGATAGAGGTGGCTTAGGGATTATGAAGCTTAGCCTATGGAATAAGGCAACTATTTCTAAACATGTTAACAGAATCTATGCAAGTAAATATGACTTGTTAACAACATGGAATAGGTCTAATCTTATTAGGAAATCCAATTTCTAGACCATGTATATTCCTATTGATAGCAACTGGTATTGGAGGAATGTCATGAGATCAAAGAATTCTACCTATGGTGCAGTCTGGTATCTCTAGGAACATATAATTTTGGCACTCCCATGGGTCAGTATGGGCATGACTCTTTCTAATGTTTTGAATCATAGTTTAAGGAACATGTCTGGTATTCATGATCAAGAAAAGGTCTTCACATATTATAATGATGGTCACATTAACTTACCACATTCCAGTTCTATTGAGATCAAATATATTTGGAGAATCATTAAGAACAAAGTTTATGAACATAATGACACTAATTGTAACGACCCAAATTTTTAGTGTAGTATTTTAAAATGAATTTATAGGATTTTTTCATAATTTTTAATTAGGAAAATAAATAAATTTTCATTTGATGCATTTTGCAGCAAACGTTGGTATTTTTGAAACTTTATAGAATAAGTTGACCTATGTATATTATTGTTGTTTTGCGATCGTATCACATTGTTGTACGTGATGTATTTTTATTTATGTTAATTGCGGCTCCTACGTGAACGTGATATTGTGTAGCGTAGTACCACAAACTTTTCCAAAACAAACTTTTTGAAGAAACCATAAACTTTGATTTGCCTTTTAGTGTGATGGGTGTCTTGAATTTTGGATCTTTATTTTTCTTAGCCTTTAAGTAATTTGGTATTATATATGTACACATTCACACACACGTGCAAGGGAGGAGTACTAGCACAGGGAAAACATAGAGAGAGCTTCTTCTTCTTCTTTTCTTTTCCATGTAAATGAAAATATAAAAACCTTCTAACTTCAAAATTCTCTACCTCACAATCCATCAACTTTTAGCCAAAACTTTCTACACGAAAGTTTTTCGTTATAGTCTTTAGTATTTTATAAAAATAGTCACTATGAGTTTCGATAGCCAAAGTAGGCATGATTGCTCGATGACAGTAAACGAGAAGATTTTCCTTAATCTTTCAAAAATAAAATTTTCCCAAACCACTTTGAATTAGATAATAGCGTTTGCGGCATTAGCTTCATGGTGTGATGTAGTATTTTTGGTGAAGTTTTGACAAGGTTAGGTGATGGTCATCGACCATCATTCAAAACCAGGGATTGGATTTTGAGGAGATTTAGGTGGTAAGAGGCGAAATCGTCGATGGAACTGGTTTTCTCGTATGGATGAGCACGGATGCCAACGTTTTGGTGAAGTGCAATGTGGGTTTGGGAGGAGCAACATTCGCATGGTTGTGCATGGTTTTCTAGGTCAGGTTGAGAAGGAGGGGTGCAGACTTTGGGTGGTGGGGTCGGTCGGGTGGAGCTCGCGAAGTGGAATCGGTCGTTGGTCTCAATTCGTCGAATGGTTGAGTGTGCGTAGAGATGAGGTGTGCATGCACGGTGGTGTATGAGTTGTGCATGTACAGGTGATAGATTGGGGAAGATGAGGTACTATTCATGGCAGGTTTGGGCCGTATGGGCTGGGTTGGGAGAGCATAGGTTGATTTATATATTTAATTATATAATTTAGTTATTAAGCTAACTTTAAAAATGAATAGCTCACACATACGAAGTACGTTTGACCTGCGGTCTTCGACAATGGATTCATATAAATGAATTGAACACATTATTGTAATTTATAGACACATTGGATGAAGTATAAAATATTGATAACATATTGGTGATTAAATTTAATTATATTTATTGTAGTTAAATAATTATATTTCATTTATGATATCTATTTAGCATAATAAATCCCCATTTTGCTATTATATTAACTTGGACATTTATTTATATGCTAGTAATTTATATTGGATAATTGTTGTGTTAGCTATTGATTGTTAATTATTGATAATAAAATGTTTGTTTGGTTGTTTGGATTATGCTCGACCGGTTTATGAGCAATAACCGTTTTCTTATGCATGGGTTGGGTAAAAAACAATTGTAGGCTAACACCTTATGATTTATTTAAAATTTGACTATAAGGTGTTTAGCGATATATTGGTTTATTAAATTATTATAATTGGTTATAATAATTTAATATTTAAATTTTAAACTTCAATTTTATGAAGTTATTTTGAAAAATGGTTTTCAAAAGTATTTTTTATGAAATTTTTATGGAAAAGAAATTGTTTACAAAAGATTTTGAGAATATTTGTGAAGTTAATAGTTATAATAAAAGATATTTATTATAATTTTAACAGGAAGATAGACTTATCTTTTGAAATGAAATGTTTTCCTTTAAGAAATAGAAATATTTTGAAATAAATAGTTCTGAAGTAATTTATATAAAGATATTTATAAAATTGTGTTTTATGAATGAAAAGAGAATTTCGAGGACTAAACCCTAATGATTTTAAAATAGCTTTCCAAAGATTTTAAGGAAATAAACAATATGTGTTTTGAAAGTATTTATGAATATTTGTGCAAAATGATTTGCCACTTCAGGAAATAAAAATGATTTGTTATGTTACCGATGATGCGGGTAATCCATAACTAAAATGTGGGCGAAGGGTTTTAATAACCCTTAGTATAGTCTATAGAAGGATATATTTATTTTAGAGAGGTTGGGACCCAGTTGTCATGATTATGGGAGAAATCGATCTGGTTGCATATATTTTGATATGCTTTTATAGTAGAGTATTTGGGATTTTCAAATAAATATATCAAATACAACTATATTATTAAACAGAGTATCTGATACCATTTTCAAAAGTGATTTTTTTTAAATCCTGAAGAAAAGTATGATTTGATATGAAGATATATATTATTATTTTAAAAGGTTTTGAAATGAAATTGGAAATTTAGTTCAAAGACTTTTTTTTGAAAAGGATCATAATTTGAAAATAATAAAGTTAATTAGATTTTAGAAATCTAAACGTCAAGATTAAGCCTAAGTGGGTAGTTTGGGAATTGCATCTTTATTTGTGCATCATAGGCTCCTTGAGTCCTATTTGTGGAAGGAAAACTACGTTGGCTTGATCCTGTATCTAATTGGGTACCCGATTAGGTAGGGGTACATAGGTAGTCATAAGTGGTATTGATGCAGCCCCAATAATAATATAACATTTTTCTATTTAGTTTTTGCTATTTATCATGTGTTGATGTTTCTTTCATGCTTACCATTTTATTTCGGATCGACATGTTTATTGAGTTTGGAGGAAGACCATTGATGTCTCTCACATCAGAGTTGTGCAGAAGTAGATTTATAGTATTTGAGTTTGGTATGTATTTAAACATATCTTGTAGAATAAGTGATTACTCTAATAAGTTGTATTATTGAAATTGTATCATATATATTTAATATTATTGCATATTTATCAGATTATGATATGTCTTTTGGTAGTTTTCATTTGTTTGTTTTCGAATGGACGGGTTTCCAGCAATTTTGACTGGTTCAAAAATCCAGGCCGTTACAGTTGGTATCTGTAACGACCCACTATTTTGGTCCATTCAAATCGTCAATAAATCCACACATGTCAGACTTGAATAATTCAAAATAATAGATTGTAAATATAAATTTGGCAAAACTCAGAATATACAATAAATAAATCACAGATCACAGACACAGAGTAATATAACAATGCAGCGGAAGCAAAGAAATAGTAGTTCATGAAGCTACTATATATACATCAGAGTTAACAAGAAACAACAGAAGTCTCAATATGATAATCAAGTATAAATCAGAATACATCTCTGGAATCAACTGGATAACTGAAAGCAAAATAGATAGCTGGATCTCCAAGAAAAGCTCCAACTCCAAAGGTGAGTCTCGAATGCTGTATCACTCAGTCTGACCCGAGCGTAAAGCAAAACACAAAACACTCGAGTCAGGACATACATATTTATACAATGTAAACCAACTCAAGTGAACTGTAATAGAAAAGTACAAGTAACTTAAAGAATGCTTGGGATCGCCTATTCTTTAAGGATCCGTTAAACTATTTACTATGTAATAATATTTGCTATTATAATAATGTCTAATAATAAAATAAACTTACTTTTAAATAGCGTTAAGGGGTTACCCATATAGCCCTTAACACATAATAGTGCCAGTAGTCTATACAGTATCTGCATACCTCGAGAGGCTACGAGAAGATACTCCATAGGTACGACACAAATAGAAACTTGTAGTAAAGCTCGATATGGTAGGTGACACGGCACAACTAGGCAATGCCAGGTTAGATATACCAATTACGCATCCAGGCTGGTGGAAACGCATAGCAGCCACTACCGCCCACCTTGGAACACACTCCCAAATCAAAATTCGAAGGGTGGCCACCAAATCAATCACAAAGTAATAGAATGGTATCGAAGAAATGCGTCCGATCAAAGGTGCTACCTCATTGGCCCGTCAATCGCTCTTGTTTTAGCCACCTTATGCCAACTCACGGGAGTTGGGTCCACGTATATACCTCAATAGGAATCGTCGCCACCATCCTACTTCATTCTGGAATCTCCACCGCGTACACGGTTGTCAAAGTGGTTTTCGGTATCGACAGAGAGTGTGCCCATATCCGATCCCGGTCTCTTTGCCAACCAATCGTTATTATAACCCATGGATATTTATTCAAAAATCATTTATACTTTAAAATCCAAAATATCATATCCCTTTCAAAACTAAATACTATATTATTTCATTTCATAGCCAAATCAATATATCATTTCCATTTCAAAAACCAAAGCCATAATATCATTTAAATTCAAAAGCCAAATCAATATATCATTTAAATAAAACCCAAATTTCCAAATCACTGAATACTTCCTTAAATTTATTAAACATGAAATATTCCTTTAAATCATCTTAAACCAAACCACTTTATAAAGTCGTATTCTTAAATCTTCAATTCCAATAAGCTTCAAGCTAATATATTTAAAGACAATTCTTAATTAAATACTATTTCAAATAAATTCATTTCCAACCCATTTAAATTCAATGTCAAATAATATTCATTTCAAAGTTGTAACACTTCTAAGTTCATTCGTTCAATAATTTCAAACATTGAAATTTCAAAACAGCAGCATTTATAAAGTGTTGCGGTAAGTATATTTATTATATATCAAAACATAGTTCAAAATCAGAAACTACAGCATTTCAGATATGCTGTTATAGGTTTATATAGTAATTTCAACATATAGTTCAAAATTTCAGAAATTACAGCACTTCAGAAATGCTGTTATAGGTCCTTTTAGTATATTTGAGTATATTTTCAACGATAGTTCAATTTCCAAAAATTACAGCACTTCAGAAACGCTATAATTCCTGTTATACCCTTTAAAACAATATATCTTCAATTTTTCTCATTTTTAACTTATCAAACTCATTCCACTTTCCAAAAAAAAATTATTTGGATATTACTTAACTTATAAATTTTAATAAAATTACATTTTTATTAATAAATGTCGAATTTAAATTTATTTCATTTGTTAGTCAATCCTTTATAAATTGCTTAACTTCTCAGAAACATTAAAACTTCAATTTTAGCCATTTTTAACTTATAAAAATTCATGTTTCATGCTTCAAAAACATTCATTTGGATATCATTTAACTTATGATTTAATAAAATAAAATTTTATAAATAAATATCCAATTTAAACCATAATTCATTTATTAAGTCAAAATACACTATTTTACTTAACCTTTATTTTTAACCACTAACCTAACACCTTAATTTAAAATACCCATTTCATAAATAAAACTAAATTTCTATTTATTTACTTAACTTAACAATTTTATTTAAAACCCAATTTCCAATTCTCAAGTTAAGTCATAAATTGAAATTTCACCTTTCCATTTGAAAACAACATTTTCAATTATTTACTTACAAAACGCATCCATTCCATAAATAAAATATTTTATCATAGTTAATATACAATAATTTTTCTTAACAACTTTATTCATTAAGACATCAATTCAACTATGATTCCAGTTAAATAAAATTTATTACAAAATGTCCCATTAAAAACTGCCTTTCATTTTATCAATTCAAAGTACATTATTTATTATACCAAACATATCCATTTTAGGAAATAACCTTTATTAAATTTACTAGGTTAGATTTAAACTCCATATTAAATCAAATTTAATTATTTAGTCCTTTATCATAAATAAAACCTATAAATTCACTTTAGAATCAATTATTAACTTACAAAATTTAACTTATAGAAAAACATAACACCTTTATAGTTTAAAGCCTTAAATCAAATTTAAGTTAAATTTCATATATTTATAATTTCAGAATACTTAATAATTTTTTAGAAAATAATTAGACACTTAATAAATATTTAGGAAAATATTATTTAAAATTTAACCATGGGCCTGTATAATATTTTCTAACCTAGGTCAAGTGATACAGATATGTATCATTTCAATCCGTAATTTAAAAAAAGAAAAATCCGGGTTCTATCATTTCAAACCCGCAATCCCAAGTCAAATAAAATAAAATAAAAATATAATAAAAATTACTTGAGCCTATCATTTCAGCCCATAATGATTTTTCCTTATTCTAATATCCGTTCGGGTATGTATCATTTCAATCCATAGTGATCGGGAACTTGCAGTGTGAGATACAATAATTAAAATGAACAGTATAACATATAATAACATATCAGGTAATGTAACAGGTATATAAACAACATTTATCATCATATAATATATCACAGGCATGCATGAATAACATATCAATTTATACAGATTCACTTGTCATCATTTCACAATAATATAAGTACATATGTCTAGAGTGATAAAACTCACCTTTTTAAAGCTGGAGATAACAAACAAGAGACACAAAACAAATTCCGGAAAGCACGACAAAGCACGAATAAGATTTTTGTAGATGGAGAGCGAAGATCCAAACTTGTAAACAACATAATATCATAAATATAAGATTATGATTCAACACAAAATTTAGAAGTTAAAATAATGAAAAGAGGTGAAACAAAGGACATAACCTTGCTTTAAATCAACAAGGGCTTGGCTATGGTTGAAACAAGGAGATGGTGATTTATTTTGGATCTAGGGTTCAAGGCATGGCTTGGTGGTCATGAAGAGGTGGTGAGGCCGATCATAGTGGTGTGGTGGAGATGGTTATGGTCGGCTAGAACATGAAGGCCGAGCCTATCTTGAAGAAAAAATAACAAAGAGAAAAATAAAAGAAGAAGGAAAGAAGGAGAAGCCATGGAATAGAAACTTGTAATTTTTTTTCAAGAGATGAGAAATGAAAAGAGGAGAGATGGAAATGAATTTTTTTGTATGTGAATTAGTATTTACTAGGGGAGTTTTTCACGGCCTAATCAAGTGCAAAGAAATGGCAAGTAATAAAATGTTTAAACGGCTAGAGATTTGAAAGGATCTATTTCCTATTAAATAAAAAGAAACAAATGGGACAAAATGAGAGGAGATACTTCCTTTTTCACGTGAATTGATAGGTAGTAGTTGGCTAAAGTTTGAAGTAGGAACGGCTAGAAAGTAATTAAGGAGGTAGGAAATAAAAGATAGGCAAATAAAGAGGCAAGAAATAAAACAAATGTAACGTATGCCAATTAAAGGAAAGTAACATACGCCTAATTAATTTGTTTCCTTGCCCTTAATTAAAAGGTATATACAAAAGAAACATTAAATAAAAAAAAATAAAAAAAAGATATACACAAGAACATTTAATAAATAAAATTTTAAAAAGATATGCCTTTAAGGCAATATAACGTATATCCATTGAAATTCTTTTCCATAAATAAGAGATATAAACACATAACAATTCAATTAATAAAATGAATGTCTAAATAAATAGAAATAGAAAGATAAAATAGAGATGGATATTATGAAATATATATATATATATATACAGAGATTATTTATTTTATTATATTTGGAAAGGAAATTACAAACAAAATCCAAATTTACATTTAATATAATTAAAACCTTAATCAATTTATTCAACTAGGTTTCATTCTTTTATTTTTATCTATGACTAAAATATACATTTCCATTTATTTCATTACATTCACACTTTACAATTACTGTCCTATCTCATATTAATGAACATTTACTTACATTCAAATTTATAACTAATTTACATTATTTCATCATTGGGACTTCATTTCAATTGTTACTAATTAGCTCTAATTACCATTGTTCAATTATTGATAGATAAAGTTTTTTTTCTATATTAAATCACCCAAAACTTATTAACCTAACAAATTAAATTATTGAAAATTTTACGGCTCGTTACACTCTCCCCCACTCAAAACTTTTCGTCCCCGAAAAGGAAGAAGGTAGGAGAATAGAAACACCTTGAAAGAACACTAAATTGAAACTCAAAATAAAATCAATGATTTTAACCATATAAATTCAATTTAAATTAATTTATACCCAAAACAGATAGAATAAATTTGCAAAGAGATAAGAAAGAATGACTCATGCTCATCTCTTAACTTGGAGAAGAGAAGGATATCATTAACAAGGACTAGAAAAAACTTGATAAGAACAGAATAGAAACATCCCGAAGGAAGGATAGATTGGAAAACAAATAAGATAATAAACTCTAAAACCAAGAAAATTTCAACTCAAATTAATAATTGATTTCACTTAAGTTAAATAAATCTTAACTATTTCTAATTTGATTATATTATTATCTAATTATCTTTAATTAACAATTTCAAAAATCATAGATTTGAACATCATTTATTATACTCAAATTTTATTCAACAAATTTTCATTCTTCTTTATTCCAAAATTATTATTAAATTTATTCCACTTAATATATCTAATCCTATTATTAAGTTTATTTACACTTATTATAACTACTCCAATTTATTTATAAGTTCCTTTAACACCATTTTAAATCATAAATTATTCACTTAACTTTTATTCTATTTACCTTTATTAATCTTTTATAACTAAAATTTTAGTGTATAACATTTATTATAACCACTCAAATTTTATTTATAAAATCCTTTTATATTGTACATTATCCAATTACATAGTTAACTTCTGAATGCTTTAGGTAAGTTATATTGGAATGCAATAGAATATTATACAAATAAAACTTTCAAATTCAATTATCTCAAGTTAGAACATTTATTCAACAATCTTGATTTCCTTTTATAACTGAAATTATCCTTTAAGATAAAATTTTAAGAATTAAATTTCCGATTAACTTCAAACTATTCTAGGTAAATAAATATATATACATAATATATATTAAATCAAATTTGAAATCATATACCAATATATATTATAAATCAAGTCATATTTTAGAAATTCAAATCAATTAAATTTTTTCAAAACAAAACTGTAGCAAGGCTACAAGATGGTCTCTTCACTTCGAAACTCGAAAATGAACATCGATGATGCTATAGTCATCACCGAAATTATTTTCCAGCGACAGAGAAAAGAGCACTGATTTAAACATTTAAATTCTTTGGATACAATTTCTACTCGAAAATACTTTAAATAATATATCCTTTTAAAACTTTAAAACCCAAAGTTTGAAATCTCCGGAAACTAAATTCTCAATTCTTGTTTTAAATTCATTTAAATTTCCAAATTAATTTTATAACCATGTTTTATAGTTCAACTATTTATATATGAACAAAGCCAATGATTACAAATCAAATATTATTTCTTAACATCCAATTCAAATAACTATCAAAATTCAGAAAATTATACTTATACAATTATACAAAAAAATTTCATTTACCAAATTTGAAAGCAATATGGTGTTAGTTTGCTTTGTTAAAGTGTTTTGGAAATCCTATCGATAGCGTTGATCAGACAAATCGAATCAACATCAACAACTCAAACAACACAATATATATTAAAATGTTTAAATATTAGTTTACAAAATACACTACAAGAATGATTTGAAGATAAGTTGGAAACAAAAGACAAGATGATTAAATAACAGAATAAGGGAATGAATAAGCTCATATAAATCGCGGGCAACCTTAATCGGGTCAACCGTGACTTCAAGAATAAGATCGATGTAGAGTTCTGAGACAAACCTACATCTGATCTCAAGAGATAGAATTCAGGATAACATGAGATAGATAGCATTCTAAACCGAGGATGCAGAAATCTTCGATGAATCAATGCTCCTTATAAAGGAGTTTCACTCCTTTACAATCATTCAAAGATTAGCGAGACCACCTATTCATTATAAAGATCATTCGAAGTGGAGTTATGGGATACTTCAGAATCAAAAGAAGACAAATAGGGAGAGACCAGAATGGATTTGGAACTGTAGGGAACGTTCCAAAATTCAAAAGAAATCGAGTCAAAAAAAGAAATTCAAGCTCGAACAAAAGTGATTCTGTAAATAAATTAACCATATATGCTAAGCTTTGCCTAGAGCCAAAGCACTGATACCAACTGTAACGACCCACTATTTTGGACCATTCAAATCGACAATAAATCCACACATGTCGGACTTGAATAATTCAAAACAATAGATTAAATTTGGCAAAACTCAGAATATACAATAAATAAATCACAGATCACAGACACAGAGTAATATAACATTGCAGCGGAAGCAAAAAAATAGTAGTTCATGAAGCTACTATATATACATCAGAGTTAACAAGATACAATAGAAGTCTCAATATGATAATCGAGTGTAAATCAGAATACATCTCTGGAATCAACTAGATAACTGAAAGCGAAATAGATAGCTGGATCTCTAAGAAAAGCTCCAACTCCAAAGGTGAGTCTCAAATGCTATATCACTCAGTCTGACCCGAGCGTAAAGCAAAACACAAAACACTCGAGTCAGGACATACATATTTATACAATGTAAACCAACTAAAGTGAACTGTAATAGAAAAGTACAAGTAACTTAAAGAATGCTTGGGATCGCCCATTCTTTAAGGATCCGTTAAACTATTTACTATGTAGTAATATTCACTATTATAATAATATCTAATAATAAAATAAACTTACTTTTAAATAGCGTTAAGGGGTTACCCATATAGCCCTTAACACATAATACTGCCAGTAGTCTATACAGTACCTGCATACCTCGAGAGGCTACGAGAAGATACTCCATAGGTACGACACAAATAGAAACTCGTAGTAAAGCTCGATATGGTAGGTGACATGGCACAACTAGGCAATGCCAGGGTAGATATACCAATTACGCAACCGGGCTGGTGGAAACGCATAGCAGCCACTACCGCCCACCTCGGAACACACTCCCAAATCAAAAATCGAAGTGTGGCCACAAAATCAATCACAAAGTAATAGAATGGTATCGAAGAAATGCGTCCGATCAGAGGTGCTACCTCATTGGCCCGTCAATCGCTCCTGTTTTAGCCACCTTATGCCAACTCACGGGAGTTGGGTCCACGTATATACCTCAATAGGAATCGTCGCCACCATCCTACTTCATTCTGGAATCTCCACCGCGTACACGGTTGTCAAAGTGGTTTTCGGTATCGACAGAGAGTGTGCCCATATCCGATCCCGGTCTCTTTGCCAACCAATCATTATTATAACCCATGGATATTTATTCAAAAATCATTTATACTTTAAAATCCAAAATATCATATCCCTTTCAAAACTAAATACTATATTATTTCATTTCATAGGCAAATCAATATATCATTTCCATTTCAAAAACCAAAGCCATAATATCATTTAAATTCAAAAGCCAAATCAATATATCATTTAAATAAAACCCAAATTTCCAAATCACTGAATACTTCCATAAATTTATTAAACTTGAAATATTCCTTTAAATCATCTTAAACCAAACCACTTTATAAAGTCATATTCTTAAATCTTCAATTCCAATAAGCTTCAAGCTAATATATTTAAAGACAATTCTTAATTAAATACTATTTCAAATAAATTCATTTCCAACCCATTTAAATTCAATATCAAATAATATTCATTTCAAAGTTGTAACACTTCTAAGTTCATTCGTTCAATCATATCAACCATTGAAATTTCAAAACAGCAGCATTTATAAAGTGTTGCGGTAAGTATATTTAGTATATATCAAAACATAGTTCAAAATCAGAAACTACAGCATTTCAGAAATGCTGTTATAGGTTTATTTATTAATTTCAGCATATAGTTCAAAATTTCAGAAATTACAGCACTTCAGAAATGCTGTTATAGGTCCTTTTAGTATATTATCAGGCATAGTTCAATTTCCAGAAATTACAGCACTTCAGAAACGCTATAATTTCTGTTATACCCTTTAAAACAATATATCTTCAATTTTTCTCATTTTAAACTTATCAAACTCATTCCTTTTTCCAAAAAAATTTATTTGGATATTACTTAACTTATAAATTTTCATAAAATAACATTTTTATTAGTAAATGTCAAATTTAAATTTATTTCATTTGTTAATTAATCCTTTATAAATTGCTTAACATCTCAAAAACATTAAAACTTCAATTTTAGCCATTTTTAACTTATAAAAATTCATGTTTCATGCTTCAAAAACTTTCATTTTGATATCATTTAACTTATGATTTAATAAAATAAATTTTATTAAATAAATATCCAATTTAAACCATAATTCATTTATTAAGTCAAAATACACTATTTTACTTAACCTTTATTTTTAACCACTAACCTAACACCTTAATTTAAAATACCCATTTCATAAATAAAACTAAATTTCTATTTATTTACTTAACTTAACAATTTTATTTAAAACCCAATATCCAATTCTCAAGTTAAGTCATAAATTGAAATTTCACCTTTCCATTTGAAAACAACATTTTCAATTATTTACTTACAAAACACATCCATTACATAAATAAAATATTTTATCATAGTTAATATACAATAATTTTTCTTAACAACTTTATTCATTTAGACATCGATTTAACTATGATTCCAGTTAAATAAAATTTATTACAAAATGTCCCATTAAAAAATGCCTTTCATTTTATCAATTCAAAGTACATTATTTATTATACCAAACATATCCATTTTAGGAAATAACCTTTATTAAATTTACTAGGTTAGATTTAAACTCCATATTAAATCAAATTTAATTATTTAGTCCTTTATCATAAATAAAACCTTTAAATCCACTTTAGAATCAATTATTAACTTACAAAATTTAACTTATAGAAAAACAATACACCTTTATAGTTTAAAGCCTTAAATCAAATTTAAGTTAAATTTCATATATTTATAATTTCAGAATACTTAATAATTTTTCAGAAAATAATTAGACACTTAATAAATTTTTAGGAAAATATTATTTAAAATTTAACCATGGGCCTATATAATATTTTCTAACCTAGGTTAAGTGATACGGATATGTATCATTTCAATCCGTAATTTAAAAAAGAAAAATCTGGGTTCTATCATTTCAAACCCGCAATCCCAAGTCAAATAAAATAAAATAAAAATACATTAAAAATCATCGAGCCTATTATATCAGCCCATAATGATTTTTCCTTATTCTAATATCCGTTCGGGTATGTATCATTTCAATCCATAGTGATAGGGAACTTGCAGTGTGAGATACAATAATTAAAATGAACAGTATAACATATAATAACATATCAGGTAATGTAACAGGTATATAAACAACATTTAACATCATATAATATATCACAGGCATGTATGAATAACATATCAATTTATACAGATTCACTTGTCATCATTTCACAATAATATAAGTACATATGTCTTGAGTGATAAAACTCACCTTTTTAAAGCTGGAGATAACAAACAAGAGACACAAAACAAATTCCGGAAAGCACGACAAAGCACGAATAAGATTTTTGTAAATGGAGAGCCAAGATCCAAACTTGTAAACAACATAATATCATAAATATAAGATTATGATTCAACACAAAATTTAGAAGTTAAAATAATGAAAAGAGGTGAAACAAAGGACATAACCTTGCTTTAAATCAACAAGGGCTCGGCTATGGTTGAAACAAGGATATGGTGATTTATTTTGGATCTAGGGTTCAAGGCATGGCTTGGTGGTCATGAAGAGGTGGTGAGGCCGATCATAGTGGTGTGGTGGAGATGGTTATGGTCGGCTAGAACATGAAGGCCGAGCCTATCTTGAAGAAAAAATAACAAAGAGAAAAATAAAAGAAGAAGGAAAGAAGGAGAAGCCATGGAATAGAAACTTGTAATTTTTTTTTCAGGAGATGAGAAATGAAAAGAGGAGAGATGGAAATGAATTTTTTTGTATGTGAATTAGTATTTACTAGGGGAGTTTTTCACGGCCTAATCAAGTGCAAAGAAATGGCAAGTAATAAAATGTTTAAACGGCTAGAGATTTGAAAGGATCTATTTCCTATTAAATAAAAAGAAACAAATGGGACAAAATGAGAGGAGATACTTCCTTTTTCATGTGAATTGATAGGTAGTAGTCGGCTAAAGTTTGAGGTAGGAACGGCTAGAAAGTAATTAAGGAGGTAGGAAATAAAAGATAGGCAAATAAAGAGGCAAGAAATAAAACAAATGTAACGTATGCCAATTAATGGAAAGTAAGATACGCCTAATTAATTTGTTTCCTTGCCCTTAATTAAAAGGTATATACAAAAGAAACATTCAATAAACAAAAATAAATAAAAGATATACACAAGAACATTTAATAATTAAAATTTTAAAAAGATATGCCTTTAAGGCAATATAACGTATATCCATTGAAATTCTTTTCCAAGAAGTAAATAAGAGATATAAACACATAACAATTCAATTAATAAAATGAATGTCTAAATAAATAGAAATAGAAAGATAAAGTAGAGATGGATATTATGAAATATATATATATATATATATACAGAGATTATTTATTTTATTATATTTGGAAAGGAAATTACAAACAAAATTCAAATTTACATTTAATATAATTAAAACCTTAATCAATTTATTCAACTAGGTTTCATTCTTTTATTTTTATCTATGACTAAAATATACATTTCCATTTATTTCATTACATTCACACTTTACAATTACTGTCCTATCTCATATTAATGAACATTTACTTACATTCAAATTTATAACTAATTTACATTATTTCATCATTGGGACTTCATTTCAATTGTTACTAATTAGCTCTAATTACCATTGTTCAATTATTAATAGATAAAGTTTATTTTCTATATTAAATCACCCAAAACTTATTAACCTAACAAATTAAATTATTGAAAATTTTACGGGTCGTTATAGTATCAAAGCTTAGGTTAGGTGCCCAAGTAAAATTCAATTAGATTTAGTAAATTGACCTAGAAATTTTAAATGAACTACCTTAAATAGATAAATAAAAATGGATAGGATAAGACACCGTACCTCCGATAAGGGTCATGGGTGATATTATTTTTGGTGTGCTTTAGTTTTGTTAAATGTTTGACTTTTGTTATATTTTTCGCTCCATGGAATTTCGGGGACGAAATTCTTTAAGGAGGGAAGAATGCGACGACTCGGATTTTTAGTGTAATATTTTTAAATGAATTTATAGAATTTTTCCATAATTTTTATTTTGAAAAACAAATATATATTTTTTGTCGCATTTTGTGGCAAACGTTGATATTCTTGAAACTTTACATAATACGTTAACTTATGTTCATTATTGTTGTTTTGCGAACGTGTTGTATTATTGTGTGCAATTGTATTTTTATTTTTCTCATTCATGGCTTTTACGCGAATGTGATATTGTATAGCGGAGTACTGCATAACTTTTTCAAAACAAACTTTTTGGAAAAGTTGTAAGCTTTGATTTGCCTTTTGGTGTGGTGGGTGTCTTGAATTTTGGATCTTCGGTTTTCTTAGCCTTTAAGTAATTTGGTATTATTATATATACACATTCACACACACGCAAGGGGGAGGAATAGCACAAGCAAAATACAGAGAGAGCTTCTTCTTCTTCTTTTTTGCTTTTCGCTGTAAATGAAAATATAAAAAGCTTCCAACTTTAAAAATCTCTACCTTCCAACTTTAGTATTTTATAAAAGTAGTTGCCTTGAGTTTTAATGGTCGGAGTGGCCGTGGTTGTTCGATGACAGTAAACGGGAAGATTTCCCTTAAACATTCAAAAATCAAAATTTCCCAAACCACATTGAATTAGACAGTTGCGTTTGTGGCATTAGCTTTGTGGCGTGATGTAGTATTTTTGGTAAAGTTTTGACGAGGTTTGGCGATGGTCATCAGTGATCGTTCAAAAATAAGGTTTGGATTTGGTAACATCCCCATTTTGGGGCTTGAAACTAAGTGCTATGGATGCTACAGTCATTTATAGTATTAGTTTCCGGTGACAAAATGCGGTCATGTTAATTGTATAAAAACATCAGGAGCATGGGAATAGAAAATTTTCAAAATACATTTCATTAATAATTTCCATATTCATTACATAATCTCAAATATTGCCCATGTTCAGATAAAATATAATTATTACAAAATACTCCAAGAGCGACAATGAAGATGCCCCCTTGGTTGATCAGAGTTTACTTCTTGACAGATACATATTCCGCCATTACATACATTGAAACAAATAAAACAATAACATAGCAGCCAAACTAACTCCTTAACATAGCAAAATTTCCTCCTGCCTATCTTCGGAAGCTTTATTCGTCAACCTAGAAACCTATAAACCTTACTCTCGAACTACTTAAATGAGCACCCGAGAGTTAAATTAGAAAACAAAAACTTCTGATCAGACAAAAGTCTGGTGTGAACAATAATATGCCATCTTGAAAATAGATATCTAGTGAGACCACGTCGCTGAGCGGAACAGATTTCCCCCTCATTAGTATCTTCTGAAAATATGTCTATCAAAATCATGCTCCTTAAATCAAAATGATTAAACGAACATAAAATAATCATATGCATGCATCCCATACGGGTAAATCCGACCAGTCTTTCTAAATCAATAAACTATTTGTTCTTACTTCATAGTATTTCCAGGGTTACCACTAAACTATATGGCTGACTCAGGCCTACCAGATATACCAAATTCTCCAAATTACCATTAGGAGGAAATTGGTCCGTTTGTCCGAACACAATCTTCTTAGTGTAAACCTGACTATCCTTCTATCTCATAGTTTTGCTAGGCTCACTATGAAACTAATGGTTTTATAAGCCAACCAATAACCTATCTAAATAATTGATTCCTTCTGTGCGTAACCCTACTTTTAGTCTTTACCCTCAGTAGAGCCCTACACATTAGAATTGTGGACCAATATCAATAGGGGCTAACGAAGCATAGGGGACGACCCTACACCAGTCCCATTATTTTGTTTCCTAATCTCTAATCTCTGAGCTAAGATATCCTATCATAATTTATCTAATGATGATGATAATTCTCATGTAAAACCCATGGCTAAAATAAACTTTTTATTTCGTTGAAAACATAAGTCTTTATAAATGATTTATCCCTTGAAATCATATTAAAAACAAGGAAAATATAGCCTTTTTACTTAGTCAAGGTATTATGCCAAAATATGTCCTTCTTTGAAATACATTTCGTTAATTTCGAAATCGATGGGACGTTATCGCACCTCTAAAACCTTAGCTATCAAGCCATCAAATAAAGCTATTTAATTGATAAAATATGGCATCAATAGGACTGATATAGGTTGTCACCCCCTTCAATATTGAAGTTATAATAAAGTATTCTGACTTATAAAACTTAATGCTATAGGGCCGAAATCATTCTTGCCATATAATAAAAGTATATAGGTTGTCAACATATGAAGCTTGTTATTAGGTTTGCATTGTATAAAAGATTTCAACTAAGAAAATAGGAATATCAAAATTGATAACCTTCGACATCAATATCTCAAAGGAATTGATGTCGTCTTTACTAAACTATGGCTACTATACCGCTACTATTAGGTTATCGAAAAATTGATAACTTACGGCATCATTGCCTCAAAATAATGAATGCTGAAATCATAAACCTGTGACAACATTGCCATAAAACAATTGATTTCGAAAATAAGACTTGTAGTACTATTGCCATAGAACACTTGATGTTGACTTCTTTAAAAACTGCAGCCACCTACACCGCTAATAAAAAGGACGTCGGAATATATGACTTACGACATCCATATAGCCAAAACCAAAGTGTGACATGCGGTATCCATGTTTAAACAAATAAAAGCATGACGTATTTCGGTCATGTAGGGTTATGAAATCCTTGATGTCAAAATGTAAGGAGGCCGAAATCCTGTGCATCCATATGAACCGATTCATTCCATACCTAACAAAGTAGATAACATATGGATCCCTTCATATCGATGTCACACTTCACCATGGTTATCGATATCGGCCATTATCAAGGTTACAATTTCCTAAATAGATAACATGGAAATTTCATAATTAACACAAAAACTGTTTTATTTCCATATAAAATCATTTCTTTTTAACAACCATTAACCTTGTCAATTTTATGTTGGATAATAATATAGTTTACCAATTTCTTTTCAGAAAAATTACCGCAATGCCATTTTGCTTTCCTCAAAATAATTTGCAAATCCATACAAGTTATATTATTATTTAATATTATTTTTGATAACTTTTCTAGCTTAATATATTCTTGGAAAATCATAATCACTTGGGAAAATTTCCCAAAAATCGGAATTACTATATTTTTACTCATATAAAAATTTTAAGGCTAAAATAATCATTTAATTACTTTTAACAATTAAAACTCGAAATAAACACCTTTCCTTAATTAGGAAATTCATAAAATATTTATAAAAGTTTGGAAAATTATGAAATTAAAAACCCATCTCCAAATTAATGTTTTAAACATGATATCCAAATTTCAAGTCGATTATAGGTCATAAACTGGTTTTCTACGCTTAAAACCTATCCAATAATTTCATAAATAATCCCATAAATTATCAAACATGCATGTAATGCAACAATCATTCATAACTTGGCATAATATCATCATTTAACTTGGGTTTAAGCATAAAATTGAAACAAACAAGCAAAAGTGAGATGGATAACTATTATTCACCTTGATTGGATAAAGAGATTTGAGATTAAGTGTTGGTTAAATTCCCCTTCGCTTTTCTTTTGATTTCCTTTGCTTTTCTCCTCTTGTTTTACTTAGCAATAGCCGGTCTCAAGTTTGTTTTAGTTTATATGAAGTGAAATGGAATGAGGATAATAAGGGAGGAAGAGTTATGGTTTGGAAATAAGTGGTAATTCCTATTTTACCCCTCACATTATTCCTCCTTCTCCTTATGGTTTAATTAATCTTATTAACCAATTATTTAAAGCATGGCCACATCTAATTATCAAATCTCATTCTCTTTATCTCAATACATAATTTTTTTATTCATCTAATTAAATTTCCTAAAAAATGTTAGTCAAAATTAGGGTGTTACAGACTCCCTTCCTAATTTCGTCCTCAAAATTATGGTAAGGTACATAGCAAACATATAACAAAGATATAAAACATACCATCAAGACAAACCGGGATAAGTCTCTAATCCCGTCCTCTGTTTCCCAAGTACAATCTTTTTAATTGTCACTCCACTGGACCTTCACTAGTCTGACTATCTTGTTCCTTAACTTCTTTCATCCCTAGCTATAATACGAACTGTATGTTTAACAAAAGTCATGTCCGGTTCCACCACTAAATCTTCCAATGCAATTGGAGTGATAGTAATCTTTAGATCATGAATACCCTCCTAAGATGAGATATATGAAAAAAATTATGGACTCCTGCCAAACTGTGCGATAACTCCATCCTGTAGGCAAGTTTCCCGATCCTTAATGTAACCGAAAATGGTCCTACAAATCAAAGTGTGATTTTCCTGATTTCCCAAACTGAATTATACCCTTCATCGGCATTACATTGACAAACATATGTTCTCCAACTAAGAACTCTAAGTCCTTATGTCTCTTATATACATAACTTTTCTGCCTCATCTGAGCTTCCTTCATGCTTGTCTGTATTAACTTAATCTTTTCTGTGGTATCATATTTGGACCAAGAATCAATCTATCTCCAATCTCTAACCAACATGCGAGTGATTTGCATAGCTTTCCATACAAAGCTTCAAAAGGTATCGTTCCTATAATAGCCTGATAACTATTATTATAGGAAAACTCGACTAAATGCAAATGGTCTACCCATGACCCTCCGAAGTATAGTACAAAGGCTCTCATAAAATCCTCAAGTACCCTATTGAATTTCTCTATCTGCCTATCCATTTGTGGGTGGTAACCGGTACTCATCTTCATCTTGGTATCTAATACTTCCTACAGACCATTCCAAAATTCACTAGTGAATAAAGTATCTATGTCACTGACTATACTACTAGGAATCTCATGCAGTCTAACAATGTTTTTCATAAATAACTTAACCAATACATGTTCCATTCTTGTTGACTTAACGAGAATGAAATGTACACTCTTGGTTAAACTATCCACTATAACCCAATTACTTTAATTTCCCCTATTCTATCTTGGCAACCCATCAACAAAATCCATAGATATAAAATCCGATTTCCACACTAGTATATCCAAAGGCTGAAGCAACCCACTTAGCTTCTGATGCTTGGCTTTCACTTGTTGGCAATTGAAACACTGCTTTAACCATAAGCCTACATCTCTTTTCACACCTTCCCGGAAGAAACTTCTCTTCATATCCTGATACATCTTAGTTCATCCAGGATGAATTGTAAACTTCGATCGATGACACTCCCTAAGAACTTCTTTCCTTAGGTCTCCGACCTCTGGAACACATAATTATCCTTTCCTCCTTAACTATTCGTTTTTGTCAAGACTAAAACCTTTCAAATCATCACACTCGGTTGCACTTTAAAGTATTCCAATCCATTCAGTTAGTGATGGATCATCTCTCTGCTTAGAAGCAATCCTTTAGATCATTACTGGTCGAACTTCCAAACATGACAACTGGGCAGTTCCTTGACTAGCAGTTCCTTGACTAGAAATAGCCGTCGATCTTAACTGCATACCACAAGTTGTTAATGATTCTAGATCTTACCATTCGATTAAGATTGCTAACACCACATTCTGATGTTTCCTGCTAAGTGCATCTAAGACTTTATTTTCTTTCCCTGGCGTATACTCAATTCCAAAATCATAAGCTGCTATGAACTCTAACCATCTTTGATGTCTCATATTCAACTCCTTTTAAGATAATAAATATCTCATAGACTTATGATCTGTAAACAACTCAAATCTTTCTCCCAAAAGAATGTGTTTCCATACCTTCAAAGCAATGATTACAGCTGCCAACTCTAAATCATGAGTCGGATATCTAACTTCTTATGATCTAAGCTATCAAGTAGTGTAGGCAATCACTTTACCTCTTTGTACCAAGATAGCTCCTAATCCTGTTCTGCATGCATCAGTATATACCACCAAATCTTGATTCCCATCCGGAATAACTAACATGGGCGCATTGGTCAATAAATGTTTCAGCTTCAAGAATGCCTCCTTACATTTATTGGTCTAAACATACTTTACGTCCTTCCTTATTAATTTAGTCATCGCTGATGAGAGAAATCCTTGTTGAATTTCCATTAATAGCTAGCTAATCCAAGAAAACTCTTTATCTCAGTCATAGTTTCAGGTCTCTTCCAATTATTAACAGCTTCGTTCGTAACGGATCTACTGATAATCCATTCTCCGAAATTACATGACTAAGAAACTTCACTTCTCTCTTCCAAAAGTGACACTTCGAAAACTTGGCTTTCAGTTGATGTTGCCTTAACGTCTCAAGCACTATTTTAAGATGAGTCTGATGATCTCGCTCATTCCTAGAGTATATCAAAATGTCATCTATAAATACTAACACAAACCTATCCAATTCCTCTTTGAAAATCCGGTTCATCGAATCCACAAAGAAAGAAGGTGCATTCGTCAACCTGAATGGCATGACTAACCACTCATATGAATTACACCTTGTTCAAAATGCCATCAAAAGAATATTGTCCTTCGCTACCCTCAATTGATGAAACCCTATCGCCAAATCCAATTAAAAAAATACTTTGGCTCTACTCAACTAATCAAATGAATTATCTATTCTCGAGAAAGGATACCGATTCTTTATCGTCTTTTCATTCAATTTACGATAATCGATACACATCCTTAACAACCCATCTAGTTTCTTTACGAATACCGCGGCTGCTCCCTAAAGCGAATTGCTTGGTCTGATAAAACTCTTCTCTTTCCATTAGCTGCACCTTTAACTCCTTCATCTCGGTAGGTTTTATCCTACTAGGTGGTCTACTAACGGGTTTGGCTCCAGGTATAAGATCTATTCTGAACTTAATAACTTTATTCGATGGTAATCCTATAACCGATTCAAAAACATCTGTGAATTCCCTTACAACAAAAACTTGATATACCTCGTCTTCCTCCTCAATTGCACCCAATAAAGCGCAAACATCAAAATTCGAGTTCTCTACTGAGTATATAATTCGATCGCTACTATTCAGGTGCCTTAGCTCTATTTTCTGATCTTGGAAAAATATCCTAGCATCATATTTGCTTAACTAGTCCATACCCAACATAATCCCAAAGCCTACAAAATTAAACACATGTAAAATTCATGCAAATATATGACCTTATAACTAAATCTCTAAATGGTCACATCTCATCCCAAGAGTTGCATATCCTCCTATTAGATTCGCAACCCTTAAGGAAGTAACAAGGTATGATGGTTATAAACTTAGCTTATCTACCAAACATTGAGAGATAAAAGAATGTGATGCCCCAGTATCAAACAATACTCTAACAAGATTCCATGAATCAAAAGCATACCTCTCATCACATCCTTTTCCTTCTTTTCTGCTGTTGGCCTCGAAGTAGATGGTTCCAATGCAAACACTTTTCCTTTTTCAGCCTTGGCGGGTTCTCGACGCTGGCTCTTGTAATGCCCTATTTGGTAACAGTTGAAACATCTAATGTTCTTTCTTCCAATGACCTTTCCATCTCTAGAATGACACTCATTGGCAGAGTTCCTTTTCTTGTCACATTTAAATCAAACAACATTAGCTTGTCCTTTCTTGGCAGCTCCACCTTTTTGAGCTCCCTTCTTTTGAAAGAACTTTCTTTTCTGACTTTGACCACTCTGAATCTCTATCGGTTTGTTACTACCTAATAATGCAAGTATTTCTTCATTCCTCGGTGCCATCATCACATGGGTCTCTAAGATGTGAAGGTGTTGCCCTAGAAAACTCCGGTTTCAACCCCTTAATAAACTTCCACTCCTCTTTATCACCTAGCTATAGTAGCATATATATACCTAGACAGCTCTTCAAATCTAGTCGCATACTCAAGCACTGACATATCTCCTTGCTCCAATTCAGCAAACGTTTTGAACAAAGTTGATTTGGCTATTTCAGACATAAATCTCTTTTCAAATCTCCTTTTGAACTCATCCTAAGTCAAATTCTCTTTTGGTATTCCCACAGTTCACTATTCCACCAGTACAATATAGCTCCCTGTAATTGCCCAGATGCCAATCTCCTCTTTTGCTCGTCATTCAAGCCTAAGTCTACAAAAATCCTTTCACAATGCTGTAACAACCCCCTGGTTGATATTACCTAGAATTTAATCCAAAAATGTGAATTAATTCACCATAATTTATTCTAATGAGAATTTAGGGAATTTTATTGGTTTATACTTCCAAATTTAAGTAAAATAATCCAAGGAGTTGAATAAAGGAATCTAAGTGATTTAATCATTATTAGTTGAAATAAAAGTGTAACTTTTATTTATATGGGTTAACAATAGTTAATGTTTGTTTCAAATTATATTATTTGAATAAACATATAAATCGTACTTTCAATTGAAATCATATAGCTTACTAGTATGAAGCCCGTGCCGATGGCACGGTGTAAAATTTTCCTTATTTGAATTTTTGACCATACCTTAAATACAAATGTGAATTCTAATTTTTGTAAATCTGGTTACACATAAAAATATAAGAAGAAATATAACATGATACTAATTTCTGCTAAACTGCTTTGAAAAACATGCATAGAATGCAAATAATAACAGACATACTTAGTTTTCAAGAAGCAATTGGTTTTGCGGGCTTTACTTATTATGCTTACATATATGAATTATGATATTAAGTTGTACCACTTGAATTGTCCAAAAACATAGAAGTTAAATCCAGAAAACAAACATTCACATGTAAAAAAGTAAAATTTCTAAACAATGCGCACTACATAAAATTTTTGATAACTTGCTTTATGTTAGCATACAATTAGAATTGTGTACATAAAAAAAAAATCTAAAAACCCTTTCTGAAAACAATCGTCGGTCATCAAACTACTCAAGTACACCCAAGAAAAGATGAAAAATCAGGAAATAATGCATTAGATACAATTAAAACAATGTACATTTTGCATTTAAACATGATATAAAAAAGTATACTTCATTGCAGCTATGATCACCATGATTACACCACCTTAAGTAGATTGTAAAGCTAAACGTGGTACATAGCTTCCGTTTTGCAAGGACCAAATGGATAACGAACAATCTTCAAATCTTCCATATGCTTATGTGATGCTAATAAATATTTCAAAAATATTCACTTATCTCATGATATGACATACAGTAATTAGATTATTCATGTGACCAATTATGAAAAGGATTAAAAATGACAAATAACTATGCAATTAAATTGACATATGTATACTTGTAAATTTTCCACTCAAGATACATTGGGTTTTATCATTGAGAATCCATAGTAGGTTGTACTAAACCATCGATTTATTATATCAATTTTAGTTGCATAAAAACGTAGAATTTACAGGCTTGCTTAATTATTATAAATTAACCAAAGTACTAATGAGTTAACTACAACTAATACTATATAGGTATATTCTGAAAGAAATATGAACAATAATTTCAATATTTTTGAGATTAAATTGTCATGATGAAGATCAAGGTAATAATTTGAGTACCTAATTTGCAATATGGTATCCTCAAACTCAGGAATTGATTATTCTTATATTTGGTTGGTTTGAAGAGTTGAAAAACTATACAATCACCACTATGGAATTTTGAGAAGAATCAAGGCATGTTTGACTCCAAAATGAGTTTTGTGTTTTGTTGTTTTTAGAATGTATTTCAAAAGACATGCGAGATGAGGGGATGGTAGAAAATGATTAATTTGAAAAATGGTTTTAACATATAAAACTGAAAACGATTTATTCTTGTTCTCCTCCTTTCAAAAAACATCAAAAAATATTTTCTTCCTTCCTCTTCTCCCCTTTGTTGTACTGGTTAATATTTTCCACTTTCTCCTCCTCTCCCACGCTTTTGAAGTACATGTTAAAAACGTAAAACATAAAATTCGGTCCTTAATAATTTGGATACATCTGACGTTTTTCCATATAATTGGTATGAAATATAACAAAATTGGAAAAGTTCGTTCTAGATTAACCACATCATGAGGGAAAAGGAAAAAGAAAATGAAAAGGAGTTGTTGGGTTCATTGGATTTAACTCGTTAATAAATCAATTTATTCCTAATTAACTTGCATACTTTATGTGATAACCTTTACAAATAACTTCTCTAAAATTTGATTATAAAATTATCATGCTAGAAATTATACCTTGAATATAAATTATTCACAGTGCAAACATAGGATGACAAATAAGTAAAAAAAAGATAAGTATGATGGTATTTTAGTTAATGAATATAGCCAAATTGCATTTATAATAATTTATCTTTGTTGAAAAAGAAGAATTGGTAATTTAGAAAGAATGTAAAAAAAAGAGAACTTGTAACTCATAAATATAAATCAGTTTAAAAAAGAACATGGTCAAAAGAAGGAAAAAAACTATAGTTGGTAAGAACCGCTTTTGGGTCATAAATGGTAAAGAATGAAAATTAGATAACATAACAATTAAATGAGAAATAATTGTACTTACTTGGTAAGGTATAAAGCCTAGCAATTCACTGCTATACCATTGCCTACTAATAAGTAGGAATAACTCAAAATCATCAGTAGTCAAGAAATTATGATAAATGTTTGGGATAGAAAATGAACAATATAAAGTAACATAAATAAAATTTTGGCTACATAAACCTTTTAGTGAAGTCGCGTCTTAATAAATTTATGTGAAAATTAGATTATAGAATGTAATTATAAAGTCAATAGCAGTTTTTTTATCTTAAAACAAACACATACCTTTTTTAATTACAAAATGAAATTTTTCAACAATGCAGAAACGTTACCACATATGTAAAATTAGTATAAGAAAAAATATTTTACATAACTGCAATTTTTGTGGTCAGGTTAAGAAGACCTTAAAAATGTACAACTTATTATGAAGAATATTTGAATCTGAGGTAAGAATAGAATAACATGAAACCACACTTGTTCTTCACCACACTGCACTGTCATTTGGGATGTATTGGGGCCAAAATAGCATGATTCAATTGAGGTAGTTCAAATCATTGGGAGTAACTTCCCCTCCAACCAAGAACTATTTTGGTAAAAGCTGCAGCAAACAAAAATTTTAGAATTGCATAAGATTAAAAAATGTACAATGTTTATTATGATGAACCTAGAGTAAGTTATTTGATTCAAGTCTTTGTTTGGAGTTTGAACTATATATCTCGAAACATATTTCTTCAAATCATCCAAGTATTGTCAAGTAAAGTAAATATAAAAACAGTATGAAGAAAAATGTATCAAAAAACTCATTCTTTTGTCTCTTTGTAAAGCATTAACCAATTAGTACGATCAACTTAATCATAGGAATGTATGTCAAACTTTTGGATAATCAACTAAGAAATTAAAATTGATTTAAATTAATGATAAATGTTGAATAAACGCAGTTTTAATTACAAACAGACTGAATTATTAAAATATGAAAATGATATTTGATCTTTGACAATCAGACTATAAGTAAATATTAAAGATGTGAATATTCAAAAATAATTAGGACAAAAACATAAAAGTCAGTCGAGAATTCAAACAGAAAAAGTAAAAATAAAGTACTTGAGAAGTCAAACATGTCTTTTAATGATATACAAATATTAGCTGGAAAATTTTTATTTCTTTTGAGCCACATGTTTACTTCACATAATTTTGTTAGATGTATATATACCCAAAAAAATTTAAAAGACAAACTCGTCTATCGAGGCGACAATATTCATACGTTAAGAATTTGGAAAAAATAATGATTGATATGAAATTTGTGAAGAAAAACAGAACGAAAATTTACTACAATAAGTAGTGTTATAAATAGATCAACTTCCAAAGAATTTTTTAGACAACGATCAAGTGAGGAAATATTACACTTTATTTTACCATGTTATGGTGAAAGACAATTGATGAATCATAAAAAGAATGCTGGGAGATAGAAACAACTTACTATCAATTTTTATGTTGGTGATAATTTTAACTCTGTTTAAAATATTAGAACAAATATGGCTATTCGACTTATTAGTCAAATAATAGATCATAACTAAAATAATTATTATGTAAACACATAATCTCACCGGTAGAACATATAACCTCCTTAAAATGAATATAATTGCAATTAAAGCTATATAGTCAATGTTATGGGCATGATAGTACTTGTTATACATAATATAACAACCCTGCTCATACGTGCTAGACATAAGACATGCTGCTGGCTAATAATTAATAGCACAAACTTATAGATATTTAGTCAACAACATCAAGCTTCATACTCTCAAAGGTCTAATATTGCTAGAGGCAAACAATAATATGTTAGTAGAAAATAAAAAGAAGTAATATTTGCTACAACAACCCAAAATTTAATTTATTTGAATCAATGTTGGATTTTTGTTTCAAATATGTCTAGTTATGTTTGTCAAGTTCATAGTTCTGCATTATGGCACCTGATATTGCATTATGCCAGTTAAAGATAAATTTCTTCGAAATGTAGCAAACATTTATTAGGTTCAATTTATTAGAACAAAAATAACACCAGTACAACCAAACACAATTCAATTACTGAATAATAACTTATATCAGAAAGTTAGAACAATAAATGCAGCAGTGTTAATTATGAACCCAAATCATCATGAAACAAAATGAATTGTTCAACTTTCCCATTATATGCCTTTCATTATCCAGTTTTTAAAATCTAATTAATCACTGAAAATGCCCGAATGATTGATATCATAGTATATCATTGAACTTTGGTGCCTTTTTCCATATTATACTTCATTTAATGGGTTTTCTTCTGCAAATCGTCATACAATTCACAGGTAGATGAAAGAGCAACCAAAAAATCAACAGTCAATGAAAGAACTAAATGTGATTCTTTCATAGATCTGAAATTGAACATTAACAAATCAATACAAAATAAATCTATGGATATAAATGAAAAGATGTTGTTTTTATAGAAAATTCTAACTCACTTTAGGTAAATTTTAAAGTTAAAATTTAATTACCTTGGATGAATCACATCTCGAGATCCACCAGATCCGGAAACTAAATATGATTCATTCAAAGATGGAGCTTGGAGAAAAAAAATGCTTTGTGAGGAATCAACATGGTTTGAGTTGAATAGATTCTAGAAGAAGAAAAGGGGAAGAATGGAAATTGCATAGTAGTAATATGAACAACGATCGGGGAAATGATAATGGGAGTGAACTGCTTTGAGGGAGTGGGAGTTATGGATTGGATGGTTATCATACTGCGTGAGTAAAAGTTTTAAACGCCGTCTTCTTAATATGATAACATCCATAGGATGTCTTTCATTTTTTCAATCAGAACCGTCCTTTGTCTTAAGTTTGTCTTTCCGTTAAAACAAAGGAATTTTGTTATATAGATTTTTACTACTATTATTATGGTAGTCAATTTAATAAAAGGGAATTAAATTATTAAAGACTAATTTGTGAGCTTATTTTATTTGTTACTAATAAAATGTAAAGAATGAACTAACATTGATTTTTAAAATGATGTTAATCTATGGAGTCAAAGTATAGTTTAGGATATTGTTTATGAAGCAGTGTTAACATATGGGAATAATTTTATAATTAAAAAATGTGAATTTTCCAAGTTTATTCAGTTATTTATTGAAATTTATGATAAATAATTTTCATTTCAAGTTATTACAACAAATGTTGTAAATTTAATTAAATGGCAATATTGTGATTAATTGTTAAAAATGAGATTTTTCAATTAATAGTCTATTTTAACAAAACTATTGCAAATAACTTTTATTTTCAAAAGTTGTATTTAATTTTTATAAGATGTTTCAATATCAATAGAAATGAGAATTTTGGGCATGTTATTTGTTTTAGGAAAATTAAAGGAATCAACGTTTATTATATAGAACATTGTTTATGCTTAGTAGGGGTGGGCGCGGGTGTGCGGTTTAGAGTCCAAACTGCTTCCGCACCGCATCAAACGGTTAATCAAAAATACAAACCATTATACTAATCTTTTAAACGGTTTGGTTTTGGTCCGGTTTGAATGTAATACGGTTCGGTTTCGGTCCGGTCTGGTTTGAACCCATATTAAATATGAAATTAGAGAATTACTTTCATCAACAATCAATTTATGAAGGCAACTGTGTGAAACTTTTACACTTAAAGGTTAAACACACAATGTTATACTGAAATGAAAGATTAGTTCTTAATTGTATGAATATTTCAATTTGACATTTACCTACAAGTGAGATTTTTTTGGTAGATTAACCAAACATCAACGTTAATCAATGTGTAATCATTAAGGAAAATGACTAGGATTATAATTAGCATTTGTCCAAAAAAATGAGATGAAAAATATTATACCAAAACTATAACTTCTTCCTTTATGACAGCGATTATTATTAATATAACAACAACATATGCTAAAAATAGAATGTACATCGTTAGAATCTAAAATAAGATAGGAGTTGCTTATATTTTTATCATAAGATTACTAATGTAAATTTTCGGTTCGGTCCGGTTTAATATGGTTGGTTCAATCGTCCAAACCGCAACCGAACCGTATCGATGCGGGTCGGTCCGGTTTGGGGTATCTACTTTGGTTAGATGATTCGGTGCGGGTTTCTGCACCGTTTTTGCGGTCCGGTGCGGGCGGTTTCCGTATAGCGGTGCGGTTTATGCCCACCCCTAATGCTTAGTATAAATTGGTGTTTTGTAAGTGGTAAAACAAAATAAGATTAGTAACACTTTTCCTAAAATTTGTAACACCTTGCTATTGGGTTCATACCCAAACCCCCTTGGCCCATGGAGGAAATAAGAAACAAGTACGTACACTTATTTCTCATTTCTCATTATCAGCTCTTAAAATCTGAAAATACGAACACCTTTTTAAGCTCCAAACCTAATCCTTCTTTCCCAAAATTCAAGTGCAAATCAAAGTGTTTTTGTTCAAAAATTATTGTAAACAATTACAGGTAATCTCTACCTCCCTCTTGTGAGTAAATTTTGATGATTTATTATAGTTCTATCTTAGAGTTTTGATGTTTTTTCCCAATTTATGAAATTGAATTTTTTTGGTAGAGGTTGAAAATGCTCTTTCTAGGAGAATTCAGGGGTTTACTTCAATTTCAGATTTAATATGGTGAGTAAATCTCACTCTTCTAGCCCATAGATGAATCCTTATCATTGTGGTTGTTATGGATGAATTTGGTGCTGAATTGACTTCAATTTTGTGTTGATCTTCTTGTTATATGAAACTTGATTTTCTGTTTAAAGAAAACCTAGTTCATATGATTATGAATTCCATTCCATTGTAGTTTCTTTTTTATGCTCGCATGTTAGCTCATTCATTATATTTGAGGTCAAGGTGAAAATCAGCAAAGAAACCACCGCCAACGAACAATCAGAGCATCGTCGGAGATTCCTAGGGCTCAGCCTAGGGGTGCCAATCGGTGCACCAGTCATGATGACCGATGGATTGGTCATGACTTGGGCTGAGACCCAGGCCACTCTGTTTTAGGCTCTGTTTTTTCCCGTTTGCTCCTATGTTCACCCGTTTGATTGCTTGAACACAATTACTTGATTTTGGTGCTGATTTCTTTGCCAATTTCAATGCTATTTATGAATTTGAGAATTCATTTTTAAGTTATTATACCATAGAAATGCTCTATGGGTTCATGGAGTTATACATAACTTTTTGATGCACGTTTTCAACTTGAATTTATAAAAGGCTGATTTCTAAATCAAACAGTTTTATGGAAATCTTTTAAAGTATAAATCTAATTACTATATAAAGAATTTTAAAAATATATATGTATATTATTTATTCTCATTAACAATGGTTTTAAAGATGATTTGGAGTAATGGTTTAAAAGTGTACTTATATATAAATATATATTTTTGATATAAACCAATATTGTATAAAAATGATTTTAAAGTGAAATATTTTATAAAATTGCACAACATCAATCGAATGAGGAATTGGTTTAAATGGTTAAATAAAACGAGTGGTATGGAACACTTGCGTTTGTTTTATTGGTTAATTCTTAGACTTGTTCGACCGAACTATCGGTATACACAAGTGGTGCTTACTATCGTATAGTAAACTTTTGAGTAAACCCATGTGATATGGGACACATGATCGTTACCTATTCGATTGCTATATGAAAGTACATAACACTTATATCGACGAGTTTATGACTTGCCATTCGATTTCTATAGGTCTTGTACCTATCTTGGAATTTTTATATGTCTTGTACCTATCTTGTAGTTTATAACACTTGTTCCAATCTTGGAGTTTATAGGTCTCGCACCTATCTTGGAGTTTATAGGTCTCGTACATATCTTGGAGGTCTATAGGCTCTAGCCTATCTTGGAGTTGTTATGGGAACTATACCCATCTTGGAGTTTATAGACTCATACGTCTATCTTGGAGTTACATGCATGTATGTGAATTTATTCACCAATCTTGGAGTTTTAGCGCCTTCCCCCTTTTATGTGATTTTATGGATTTCTGTTATGATTTCTAGATTTGATGCTATTTGTGTTATCACCAAATGATTTTGGGGTTTTTGCTTTTAGGCTATTTTGGGTTTTGATATTTGGCGATTACACACTTGGAGTTTATTGAAGCATTCTTGTTGTTAGCCAATTCTTGGCTTTCGGTTCATATTTGAGATCTATATCATTACATCCATTGTTTATCTTGCTTAACCCTAATTTTTATAGTCTAGACTAACCCATTTATTATTTTACAATACTTGGATCAGATCGAAATATTTCCGGTGCTCCAGTTTGATAGTTCTAGAGAGAATGTCTCTCCATTTATCTAATTATCATTCATCTTATCTTCATCTTGTATATGTGTACATATTCATGTAGTATTGTATCTTTTATTGAGCCTAGACTCTTTTGTGTGCATATTCATTTCATAGGATGTAATACAGATGTGTTATATGGATCGTCTTGACCACAGTCTTGTATTTGATATTATGTATCTATTCGATTTGATCAGCTGTATCTATTTGTATTCCACTGTGTATATTCTGTGATCTATGATTTATGTTTATCATATATTGTTCTTAATTATTATGTTAGCCATCATAGTTTTGTTTTAACGCATATGTCGATTCGACTGGTGTTAGAAAAAAATATAGCATATTAATCGACGTATAGATGCTCGCTTAAAGTAAAATTCATGGATGGTCGCTCCTAACCGGCCCTATTCTCTGCACTAGCAGATGATATTACTCTACAATGTCCTTTGTTAGTGTGGGTCTTGGGGTGGGGCATCATAGCTTGATATCAGAGCTTAGTTTCAGAACAAAATATGATTTTATGGACACAAAACTTGGCTAGGTAAGTCTTAGAGACCATCCACTAGGAGTTCTTGAGAGTAAATAGCAGGTTTCATTCCCTTTAGAATAAGAAGTGTCTTTTGGGATACCAAGAATGTTTTCCTTCGTTTCCACTCTTTGATGTTTCTATTGTCGAATCATGTGATTCCTAAGCAACCTTTGTTCCAATCTTATCTATTCCAGAAGTGTGGTTAGCTAGCCGCTGAGTCACTCGTTCTAGTATTGGGTCATCTAGCGAGCCCAGTTTAGACATAGTACTTTGTCTGCCCAGCAAACCATGAAGTTTTTTGTCGATCTTTATATGATTACAATCACACAGCGGAAGCAGACAGGTGTTTCCACTAAGCACATTATCCAATATATTTGTGATTGATTTGATTGGTTGATTGGAAGTTTGTTTGCATAGGATTCCTAGTGTTAATTCTAATTCAATTAGGAAATATTCCTTGATAATTAGTGTTATCCGGCATTCTATCCCGGCTATATTGAACTGATTGCTCGAGTTAGATTCGATTGCCATCAAGGCCGATGACTCCATAGTGATAATTGTGGGGCCCAGAAGTCAAGTACAGATGATCATATTAAGTCAGGATTGAATGGGATTGATAGAGGGGCAATGTAGAGTGTTCGAACTATGAAATATGGATTAACACATAGGAGGGATCGGCGTAGATTGGCTCCAACAAGAGGAATCGACATGTTTCAAAGTACAAGAGCATTCTTGTGGAAAACAATCAATATCTCAAGATCTACAAGTTCAATGCCTATGAAATTTGAAGAGCAAGATATAAGAACCCTAAGGAACCTACCCTAGGGATTACAAATCAAAAGGACAAGGTTGAAGGGACCGGCATATATCCCTTGGAGGGATCGGCAGAAAGCTACATACAAGCCAAGTTGAATCAAAGATCCAAATGACATGAAATTTGGGGGCTAAACATAGTTTTGCATGAGGAAGCCACCATAGGGATCACTCCCCAAAATTCGACCAAAGAAGCGATCGGTATCGATCCCTCCACTTTGGGAATTGGGCCTAGCGATCCCTTTAGTGGGCCCATATGATTTTGAAGGTCCTTCAGTTGATATTTCAGAGAGATATTTGGCGATCTACATCTATAAATCCTAGTTAGATGGTTCATTCTAAAGATCTTTTACATTGCTTGTTAATCTAGACTCAATTGTAATTAAGTACTAGCTGTTTTCTACCACTAAAATCAGGTTCAAAAGTGATTAATAAAGGATAATCTTCAAAGTGGACGTAGGCATACAACGCCGGACCACTATAAACTTCTGTGTCTTTGATTACTGCTTATTCTCTATTGCCTACTTATTCATCTACTCAGTTTATTTTTACTTTTCTTCGCTTACTTTTCTACAAAAACTATTCTTGGGTGTTTGTGATCATTTTTGGTGCAAACATTTTTTTGGTGCTTTCACCGAGAACCTTGATTCTCAGCTTATTAGGATCACTTTGTTTCTACTGGATTGCATAAATCCCCTAAGGAGATCCATTTATCTTTGGGAAGTTTGCTCATTCTACTTAGATTTCCAAAAATCTAAGTGAATCTATCAACAATAGTGAGGAACACTAGATCTACTTCTCAGTACATGGAAGGAAATGACAACGTTAGCATCTTGCAAGGAGGCCCAAGCAATCAACTAATGGATGTGAATACTAAACCAGTTGTAGTTCAAAATCCCACTGATTCTATTATAAGAGCTAAATTTCATAATCTAATTAGAGAGCTAATAGAGAGCCATCGACAATTAAATCAGCAGATTCAGACCAATATAAACTTAATGAACCAACTCAATCAGCAACATCGGGGGAAAGCTAGGAGGGACCCCACTCCTAACTTAGCATCGGAGAGTTCAAGCTCATTAGATGAGTATCACTGGCATAGGCATCGCAGAATAGATGAATATAGCGTAGAAACTTTGGGGCATCAACCGGTAGACCATCGTGGTCTGCTAGGATCGATTGGTGCTGATCCCTTCATAGGGATCGGTACTGATCCCTTCCCCGGAAGAGGAAACCAACCCATGCATCATAGGAGTCAGGCTAGAGCTGCTTATGCTGGTTTGGACGTTGGAGTTCAATTAAATGTTGACTAAATGCTTCCCTGAGATGACCATTGGAGTAACGACCCACCAATTTATCACTTTGATAAACTGAATTTATTTTTAAATGAAAGATGATAATACAGATAATATCGTTTCAAGTGATAATAAGTAATAGTAATTTTTTTTGAATAATTATTTACAAGAATATTTTCCTCAAAATTTATATCGATAAGATAACATTGAATTTAAATCATTGATGTATTTAATTTAGATTGAGATTTAATGATTTAATAATTATTTTAAATTATCCAAATAATTATTTTAAATGATGATAATTCATTTTGAATAGTTATAAAGTGATAATAAATCATTTATAATAGCTTTTATATAGATATATATTTGATTTGAAAATATAAGGAAAAATCGATATCGCTTTATCGGTATAATAGCATTTTTTATAAATAATTGTTAATATTAATTTATATGGTTTTATAATTAAACTATGATCATTTAATTAGTTTAGAATGATAGGAAATTTATTTTTAAATTTTGTTTACAAATATATGTACGTTAAAGTATAAGTGAAAATGTGACCGATAATCGGTTCTCTGGATTTCAACGATTAAACGAACAAAAGTTGTTCGAAGATGTTCGAAGTGGTACACACCTATATACATACATTTATATGTTACATACACATGATAACATACATATAAACATACGTATATAAATATAATTAAGTATCAGAAATATAATATAAAATAAATAATGTATTTTAATGATTTCTTACTCTTTAAGCATAAAGAAGTCAACATATGTATACATGAGAGGATGGAAGTGATGTGCACATAGAGGGGGCTTTGGCCATGCATTGTGAAGGGAGGTAGTGTGTTGGAGAAGCCTAAAAATAGTGACAAAAGTGATGTGTGCATATCTTCTTTTATACTCTTCCTTTTTCCTATAAATACCCTACCATCTTCTCTTCCTTTTCATTCCTTTTCTTCTTTATAATTTTCAAGATTTTGCCTCCACTTTAATGGCTTCCATCTTTTAAAGAAATATGGTCCAAATTTATTTCGAAATAAAAGAAATTAAATAATAGTATATAGTTACATATAGTTAAACACCTCAAAACAAGCTCGAATCTCCATCTCTCCACCTCCTAAACCCAAGACACCACCATTCACCACCCTAGGACATGATCACAAGGGCTTGGCCGAGCCATTTCAAGGATCCAAGCTCGATTCATGGAGTTTCATTTCGAGATAGCGGAGCTATAGCCGTTTTAAAACTAGTTCGAGTGGAAATGAAGGTGAGAACTCCTAAAACTATTATACTATATGTTGGATGATGATATGATGTTGAAAATGGATGTTTAATATGCTTTGATCATCAAGTTTGGATGTTTTCATATGAATGTTGAATGTATATGCAAGTCACGAATATACACATCGATAAACAAAAAGGAAATCACTTTCCTTGAATTAATGAATTGGTGTATATGGAATTGTTAAACCTCTTAAAAATGGTTTAAAATGTATTTAAAATGGTTTATAAACATTTAAAAGTGTTTTGGTGAAGTTTTAAAAGAAATGGAAAATTTAGTTAAAAATAAGTGTGTCGCGTAACAGTAGTTCGCGATTTCGTGCTATAAAAGTCAAATAAGTGTACAAGTTGGAATTTAGCTCGGAATTCTCCGAGATAAGAATTTTCCAAACTATTATATCCATAGTTTTCCAATGATGAAAGAAAATTGATATTTCGATAAGTAGATTTTGAAATATGAGTGAAACAAGTTTTTGAAAAAATATTGAATTTGCGGTTCGGAATCAAAAACTGGATTTCTTAGAAAATGACGTTTAAAAATGGTTTAAAAATATGAAATAAATCTTGTAAATCTTTTAAAATGTTTTAAATTTGATTTGAGTAATAAAAGTTAATTTTTAGATAATAATAAGTCATTTTGATCAATATAGCTTAAAAGAGCACTTTCCGAAGCACTTTTCTGCAGCACTTTTCCGCAACTTTTGAAATATGGTTTCAAACTTATCGATTCTTATCCGAATCTATTGTAAATATTTTCAAATGGATAATTAAGAGATTTCATAATGATTTGGAGGTTTTCTAGTTTATGGAAGAAAGATCAAATAAATGAATTAAAGGAAAAGCTATTATAAATAGTGGTTTAACCTTAGCTCTAAAAGCCGACGAGTAGACTGGGTTTTTCTATTCGTGAGATCCGGATGTGAGGTGCTTAAACTAAGAAGATGTTCAGGAGCTACCAGTGCCCTGTCCCACCTAGCCTCTTTCTTGTGCGAGGGATAGATAAGGTCGAAATGTCGGAAACAAGTTAAGTATAAAAGATTTAATTTTCCAAATTTAAGTACAACTTGGATTTTATAGAGATGATCTTCTCGTACTCGGTGTTAATGACGAAAAGGGAACTCGTACTATTTGTGGAATTTAAAAGGTGATTTCAGCATTATTCCGCCCATAGTATTTATTGAATACTTGGATTGATATTGAGTAAAATTAGATTATTTCTATAGATTCTGCTCACTTAATATTTACTTGTTTTGGATTAACATCCTAGATAACATAGTTCTAAATCAAAAGTATGAGATTAAATCTTTGTTAAGAATTAAATGAAAATGATTTTTGAAATGTTTTCCTAAGTGTAAAATGAAATGATTTCAAATTATTCCAAGTTTAAAAAGGGTTTTATATAATCAAAGGATTTAAATAAGCGAGGTTTAAAGATTTCGTATAAACCGAAAAGATTGTTTTAAAAATATATATCTTCAATGGAGATTTTTGATAAAAAGAACTTAATCAATTAAAGAATGATTTCCTATTCACAGAACCTCTTTTTATCGATGATTGGTTCGAAGGAACCGGGGTCGGATCTGGGGTAATCTTTATCCGAACACCACTCCGAACCAATGTATGCGTTCAAAAAAAATGAAGAATTGATAAAGATCATGAAGGATGAAGACCAAGGATTTTCGGGATGAAAGGACTGCTTGTTGATAATTCTGGTTAGCTCTCAAATACTAAAGTAGCAGTGGTCCCTTCATTTCCGAAACTCTTTTGGTTGCAAGGACTACTCACTACTAATGGTAGTAGGAGAGTGCCTTCGGTTTCGTTCAGTCCCAGAACGAACTTGTATGGACGGATGTCTAACATTGCATTCTTGAGATTTCATCGGTTACTTTTATAAACATGCATCTGTTTGGTGGCGGAGAAGGAAACTTCTCTTAGCTTAACATCCTTCTCTGAGATGTATGAGCTCGAAGGTTGTATGTTTGTGAAAGTCAATAGTGATTGATGGAACGACAGTGTGGCATTCAAAGGAAGATGATGTGCTATGATAAAGGTAATCGCTACCTCAAGCCTCACACCCGCAAATGACCGAAATAAGGTAGATGCGGCCAGGCTATGTTGTTCACAACCATTGAGGTACGATCATCCTGTTCTAGATATAATTCTTTCCGCTATGACGTTCGAGATGTAAATTAATGTAGATGTATGCTAGGAGGATCCTTGGATAGGTCGATAATGACCGGGGAGATGACATATTCGGTACTGTCTTAGAAGAGGTAGGCCGGTCTTGTGTTGGTAGAGGACCATCTGTTGGGTCTCGGTACATTCCTCTAGAGATGTACCGCTAGAAGGTAGTCCCTTCACCTGGTCGTTTTTATGGAAGCCATTCTCCAATAAGTGCCTGCCATTTTGTTTGTAGAGCCTAGTATGCTGGAATTTAATAATGGTAACAATTTCGGTTAAGATTAATAAGTTTACTCGCAAATGCTTTTCAAGATATGTCATTAAAAATAATGTCAAGTATTTTGACTTAAGATGTTTTGGTTATCATAAGATAAAAACCCGTTCCGTGTTATTGTGCGGCGTAGTCTTATGAGATACCTTTTTGTTTTCAAAACACGTATTTTGAGTTCTCACACCAGTCCCATGACTGACCCAGAGTTTATTTTCCTTATCCTTAAACCCTAGGTGCCCTAATTTTCTTGGGCAGCCTGGTAGTCAGGTTTAGCTTAGAAGAAGATGGATGGAGCCCGAAGCATGGAGTCAGAAGATTTACTGAAGATGCTGTCTATTTCCACTACATTCTGTACTATAGTATTCTGCTTTTGAAAGGACAAGGTTTATAACGTCCATGTTTTAAATCTGATAAATGTATTTTAATTTCCGCTATAAAGATTATTTGTCGAAATAATGTATATGGGATTCTATTCTGTCTTATTTTTATTTCTTACCCTCGAAGATCCGCTTCTCAAGCACTTGGATTTACGGCATATTAGTACCGAGGATGTATTAGTGTCGATTTCTGGGAGTCGAAGAAATGGGTCTTCACATCGTGGTATCAGAGCTTAGGTTGAGCGAATACCTGAGCCAGATAGGGGTAAAAGACTCATCAGAGATAGGGTTAGTAATGCTCTAGGATGAGTATCTCATCAGAGATAGGGTTAGTAATGCGGATGAGTATCTCATCAGAGATAGGGTTAGTAATGCGGATGAGTATCTCATCAGAGATAGGGTTAGTAACACCCTAGAATAAGTTTGAGTATATATATGAGCACGTATTTGTTAATAAAATATACAAAAGAATTCGGTTTTATATAAAAATCATTTTTCCTAAGAATATATATATGTATTTGAAAAGGAAATAATATTTTCAAAGGGTTTTTGAAATAAATAAACATTATACAAATAATTTTAAAAGCCATCTTTAGAAATGAACCCCGAACCATCTTTTTTAGTATTAACCAAACCTCTCCGCCTTTGAATACGCTAGTAATTAACTACTACTTGTGTCTAAAATAATAATTGTTTGTCTTGTAGAAACCATATGGGAGAAGTTATACGAATGAGGAATCCTCTAGGGCAAATTGGACGAAAAGGATAACCTTATAGTTCTCTCTAGCAATGAAGAGGAACAGCCAGTACATTCGCCTAGCAATGGTGGATCTCCGATTAGGGAAGACCATACTCCGTATACTCGTAGGGATGAAGATGGGTACCCTGTTGCCGGAATGCTTGCACCATCTCCATCTTTGGAAATAATTATGATCTCGAGCGATGATGAACCCGAACAAGTCTCAGAGGGAAATTGGGTAGTGGATCGCACTAGTTCCGTCTTGAAACCAGTAGAGGAGGATGAGCCAATGGAAGATAAATCAAAACCTATAGAAGAGGAGGTAGAACAAATGAAGGAGGAATCCGAGCCAATGGAAGACCCGAACGCTATCATATCGAGCGAATGCAACAATGTGATATGGAATATGAACGAGGAGAATGTTATATGGCAGGAGGCATCATCTAGTTCATATATAAACTGGGATACAATAGGAAGCCACAATGAGGAGACTGCAGAAGAAGAAGAAGAGGAAGGAGTCGGAGTATTTGAAAATCCGTGGGAAGAAAATGTGCAAGGATTAGAAGAGTTGGAAGAAGGTGGAATCATACCAGGAATGCCAGTAGGCTTGGGACATGTCCCATGGAATCAGCCGTGGTTACCCCAGGGAATTGAAGAAGCACAAGAGGAGGACGGCAACGAGGCCGATGATGAGTTGGATAGTGCAGAAGTGGGATAAGGGAAGGTAATGATTGATTTGGGATGTTGGAGTCCACCGTTGTCTTCGAACTTAGAAGAGTAGGAATAGAATCTGGGAAGTAAGTATGTATGGGTAGTAAGTTTTGTTTTGATGTAGTATTTGAGTTTGTAATGGTTTAGTGAGGGGAGGGAAAATCTTCTTTTTGGACCCTAGTGTTGGAAGATTTAAATTATGTAAGAATACGAAGATTTATAATATGATGATTGTTCCAACTTTTTATTAGTACCACTCTTTAAAAATAAAATAGTTAAAGTTAATAATAAATGGTTTTGGGTTTGTAACAAAAGATGTTTTTGCAACGTTTGTTTTTAAACCATTGAATGACACTTTTGAAGAAATCTTATGAGTATATTTAAAATCTTTAATAAAGGGATTTTAAAGATAATAACAAGAATTAGTGTCTTTTATAAAAAGATGAAAAATATTATAATTAACATGTTATATAAAAAAAGAAAAAGAAAAAAGAGAAGTTCATTTTAACAATGTTTAGATGGTAGTTGTTTTAATCACTTTGATTATATTTTAAAGTAAGTAAAACTTGTTAAGTAAATTTTGAATATACTTAAAGTAACTGAATGAGTATATGATCGAGTTCGTATCGATCGATACGAAGGAAACGATCAAGATGGAGCACGAAGCATGGATCATAGCATGATAAGCGGATCGATGCGAAAGCTATGGTATTCTCATGCTATGGTCATGGAGTGATGGATACGAAGACCAGAATCGATACGAGAGTGGTGGGTGTTTTCAGATCGATACGAATTCATTAGCTTGCTTGCGATATCAACCTTAGATCGATCATAACTCAAAAAATATAAGTCGAAATGTTATGAAATTTTCACAGAAGCTTCCTTATGCACTCTTGAATGTTCATGATCAATCTCAGCTTGATTGGACCATTTTTGGATCGATACGAATTATACTTGGATCGATCAGGATCGGTCCCAAACGACCCTGGATCGATCTGTAGGCCCACCTGCACATGAGAAGAGGTATTCCAGGTTTTGGGGTGGTTATTTTCAGATCTACACCTATAAATAGCAGATCTATGGCAACTGAAAAGGGGTCATCTTCTTCTACTTTCCTAAGCGAAACTCTGCCATTTTGTTTATTGATTTCAAAGGCTTGTAACTGTAATCATAGGATAAAAGGAATAAAATGATTGATTCAAAGTGGACGTAGGCTGGAGATAGCCGAATCACTATAAACCTTGTGTTCATTGCTTTCTTACTCATTTTAATTTTGCTATTTCTTCATCTTTATTCTCTACATTATCTAGATCTGAGATCTGTGTTTGAATATTGTGGATCTGTGTGCAAACACTGGTGCTTTCACGACTTTTGGGGTTTGTGATTAATTTTGGCACAAACACGTTAAAGTATAAGTGAAAATGTGACCGATAATCGGTTCTCCAGATTTTAATGATTTAACGAACAAAAGTTGTTTGAAGACGTTCGAAGTGCTATACACCTACATATACATACATTTATATGTTACATACACATGATAACATACATATAAACATACATATATAAATATAATTAAGTATGAGAAATATAATATAAAATAAATAATGTATTTTAATGATTTCTTATTCTTTAAGCATAAAGAAGTCAACATATGTATACATGTGTAACGACCCAGAATTTATATTAATTAAGATTTTAATATTTAATCGATTTTAAATATTAATAAGTGAATTTAATAAGTCGAATAATTTTAATTTCGAATAATTGGATTTAATTGGGTAATTAAATCGATAAATTAAATAGTGAAATTCCAGACTTACTTGAAAATTGGGTTTAATGTGATTAAAAATGATTTATAAAGTTATATTAAATCATATTGAAGTTATAGAGATGTTATAGAACTTTTAAAATTGAATTAAAAGTTAAATTGTGAAAATTTAATATTTTAATATTTAATTATCGACTGAAAAATAGCCAATTTTCGAACAGTCTCAGAATTGGATGAAACTAGTTCCATTGGATCCATAATAGTTTGTTATTATCGGATTTCAATTTTCGTAGCAATCGGAGTTATCCTTTGACCGTGGCAGCTCGAAACACATCGAAATTGTTTTAATATTAATTTGGCGAGTTAAAATAGTCATTTTTCAAAAAGACACGGATTTCAACGAAACCAGTTTCATCGGATCCGTAATGTGATATTATTTTATGGTTTCAAATTTCGTGTCAATCGGATTTACGATTTGTCCGGGGCAAGCCGAAACGCATCGAAATCGGTTTAAATCGGTTTAATTTAAATTGATCGTTTAATTTCATAACTCGCACAGACGATCGAATTAGCTTCCGAAACTTGTTCCATTGTGTTCAGAATGCGGGATAAACCCTAGAAACGCCGGTTACCGCACGCAAATCGGAGTTCGGAAAACCCGGATGAATAGTGTTCGTTCAAATTTCTATAAATAGCATTTCATTTATTTCATTTTGAAGAAAATAAACAAAACCCTAATTCTATATGCTCAGCCGCCACCATTAGTTCGAACGGCCAGGAAATCGCCAACTTCTCCTCACTTTTTCTTCAAATCTACACACTAATTTCAAAAACTCCCAACTACAACATCGAAGAGCAATGCGAGATCTCCACGACCAACGGTTGTGATCGTTTTCTGAGCCATAGATTGACGGCAAAGCTCATTAAAAGGCGCGCCGTTCATCACCGTTTTTCGCGCAGGGGGGGCCACCGAGCTGGGCCGCGACTGGGGCGGTGGTGGAGCGGAGGATGCTCTATGAAGTGGTGCTCACTGATCGTGGTGGAAGCGTTTGGATCGGTCGCGTGTACTAGGGTTTCTTGGCGGCTAAAGGGGTTGCGTTCGTATTCGTCTGAAGGAGGAAGAAAAACAATGTGCGGCCGTGATTCCTTAAAGCTAGATCTAACGGTGATGATTAGATCTGGAATTAATTTTAAAAAGAATTGTAAATAAATTTTAATTTAAATTGTGTAATGTTTAAGATTGTATAACTTTTCCATATGAGGTCGAAAACGCACGAAACCAGTTGCGTTGGAATCATATGGATGAGCTCTTCGCTATGGAATTGGATTGGTGTCGTTTGGAGCTAGCAAAAATTGCAGGTAAAATTAAACGTCCGTTTAATTTTATTCGAAATAAACGCTGAAACTGAACTGGAAGCTAGGTGAGAACTTCTCACTCAATCGAATTGTTCGATGTTAATTTTAAATAATTAGATTTAAACTTGTTGATTGTATGTCTGGATGATAAATTATTATCTGTTGTTGTTGAAATAGACATTATACGCCGTTAGTAAGCGGATGTTATTTATTAAAAACATATACCGCGATAATTTCACATTAAAGTGGAATTGGTATTATTTATGTATATAGCAATATATATATATATATATTGGCATATGTATATATTGCAGTTGTTGATTTCCCTCATTGTATAGCGGATGAGACCCTATTGCGCCGCATAATAGCGGATAATATTTATTAAACCCATATACCGCGATAATTCCGTACTGGAGTGGAATTGGTATTGTGCTAACATCTGTGGATGCAGGGAAGCAGGTTGGAGGGATCCAACTGGATTCCTCACCGTATTGATTTATTTACATATATTGTGATATTTGTTGATTATCATATGATGTTATATGATGTTTGATTGTCGTGATTTATGATGGGTGCTGTTGCATCATCGGATCCATTTTTGAAGTTTAAAAATAACGATTTGATTTTAAAAGGATTTTAAAAGTGATTTTTGAAAGTATACGTTTTATTAAATTTTTAAACCGATTCATTCTAAATAAATAAACGTTATAATTTTTATGTAATTAAAATTAGGATGATTGTGAAAATATAATAAGAATGTGGTTTTTGAAATATAAGTCGATTAAATTGTAATTGGTTTAAATTGAAATTTTCGACTTATTATAAATGGATTATATTTATAGAAGATGTATAAAATTGTTATTTTATAAAAAAAATAAGGAGATTATTTAGGAGTTCTATAAATGTTAAAATGAACTTATAAACGGATTTTATAAGTAAGTAATATTGATAGATATACGATTTGTGAATTTATAAGATGAAGGATGTTGAAACTAAATGAATTATAAGTTATCAACTTATGATTTGGATTTTTGTTATATAAATGAGTCAAATGGAATTGTTTAAATAAAGGGATTTCATAACTTGAAATTGTTATAAAATATAAAATTGTGATTTATAAACGTTGTTTATAAATCCGAAATCACTTATTTTGATAAGTGAATTGTAGGAGTTAATTAAAGGAATTATATCCACGATTTTGGATAGTGGATAATCCTTTAAATAAAATGTGTAGAAATGTTGAATTTGGATAACGAAGTATATTCACGATTTTGGAAAGTGAATATATTATTAAATAAAATGGATATGTTTTGGAGAAGTGATATTATGAAATGAAGTTAATTATTTTAAAGGATATTTTAAAATGTATTAACCATCGAAACCATATATTTCAACATTCATTGTTGAAATAGACGTTTTCGAGAAATAAGGAAATGGTGGACTATAACACTGTTGTTATAGTAAATGGTTTCCGAAAGGAAATATTTTGTGTAGTATTGGGATTTATATATCTATCTAAATTTCGAATCCCTATACTAGTGATTTTGAGTTGTCGTAACGATGTTTTACGTAACATTCGTTTTGACTCAAATAAAATTTGTGAAAAAGAATGATTTCCTTAAAGAATGAAATATATACTTAATTTTGATTCAAGTATATCGAATATTTTCCAAGTGTTGAAAATAAATGATTTGTGAATTACTTATTTTTAAATAAGTATGGAAATGCTTTTCCAATATGAAATGAAAGGTTTGAAATTTTATCTTTTAAAGATAAATTGAAAAGTGAATATTTGAAATATGTTTCAAATGGTTAAGTGTGGAAAATTATATATCTTGTAAAGATATTTTTGGAAATTAAATAATTTGGAAAATTATTTGGAATCTGATGATGTAGCGCATCTTTATTGATAGTTAAATAACCGACTATCAATAATTACCTTGAATGGGTATTTGTTGTGAATTGGATGAATTTGAATGCCACACTTATTTTTGAATAAGCGCTCACTGTTCGGGTTAGCCGGGAAAGGACCTTTGGGTCATATAACCCATTCCGAATATGTGATACGTCGAAATGGATAGCATTTGATGACCGGTGTTGAAGACCGGATATTTTTGAAAACGGAAGGATTACCGTCGAGTTACTCTACATCGGCTGATCTCCGATTTAGAGGTTTTATCACCCTTAGTGACGGGAAGTCCGGACGTGATTAGAAAATTATCCGGATTTGCAAGGGCTTCGTGAGAAGTGCCTTCGGTTCTGTTCGATCCCGGAACAGACTTGTATGGTTGTATGTCTGACGTTACAAATTGAGATATAAAGCTGATTTCTTTCAAATACATTTCTGTTGGTGGCGGACAATTTATTCTCTTAGCTTAACACCCTTCTCTGAGACGTACGAGCTCAGAGGTTATGTATTTGAAATTTATCAACGATATATTCCCAATTTGGTAACGTGGCATACTGAGTGTTGCTGTGAAATGATCATTGTTTGATCATTTGTGATATGATCATTTGTTTGATCATTTATCTTTGTGATCATTACTTTGATCATTTGTTTGACTCGAAGCATGGCTTTGTGACAAAGCATAGCTTTGTGGACGAGACTTCGTCGGACCTCACACCCCGGAAATGGTCAAAACAGGAAAGATGCGGCAAGGTTATTAGGGGGTAGTGCCCCTTTAGTGTATGTCATTCCTTCTGGATAGAGGTGGTATCATGGTATGGAGCCCAGATACTTAACCTATGTGGTTGCTGCATTATTATTCTTATGTGGTTGTTGGAAATCGAGGATCCTCGGATATAGATCGGTTACAATCGGGGGATGGCATATTCGTGTCAGTAGTTACCCAGTTAGGGGTAACCCGGCCTTGTGTTGGCAGAGATCTAACCGTAATGTTAGGTTATTTCTCGGGACGTCATTCCAGAGGCGTTTCCATGTGGCAATGGGAAGTTCCTTGGCCTAACCATTTGTTGGAAATCCAAACTCCAATACGAACTTTGTACGATATTAGTTGTAGAACCTGCCATTTACTTATGGTGGTCACCACTGTTTAGATGGTAGCTATAGTAGGCATAAGTGCGGAATGCCTATGCTGGCTAAGATTTATATTATACTTTCGAAATGTTTTCTACACTATGCACTAATAATAATATCAAAAAGGATTTGATTTTGCGTAGTAAGCATCTTTGACTATCATAAGGAGAAATATCCTCCAATTCTGCGTTTGCATTGTGTGTGTGGCGGGAGGCCTTATGGTAGTTTCATTTTCCAAAAGCATTGCGAAATTGACTTTAAAATCTTTCTGTTGTTTGTTTTAAAGATAAACTGTTTTAGTTCTCACACCAGTCACCATGACTGACCTGGAGTTTATTGTTTCCTTCCTAAACTCTGGGTGCCCACCAATTTCCACACGGGCAGTTTAGAGTCAGGTTATCAGGTCATTCGGGATACTGTGGAGCTTAGTGGCGAGCTGGATGGCGAGGCGTAGCATTCGTATATGATATTATTTATTCTGCTGTGTATTCTGTATGAGGACAAGTTTATATAACTGTCCAGTGTTGTATTGTTGTTGTAAACTCTGATGATGATGTAATGTATAAAATGATATAGTTCTTTGATTTAAAGATTATTCATTTATCTATTATATGTTGTTCCGCTGCGAATGTGAGATTCTGATATTGTTTCTGTTTCTGATGTTTTTCTGTTGTTCTTCTTTCTTTTTCTTCTATCTTTTCTTCTACCTCTTCTTTCTTAAACCCTAAGAATTTGATTTTCCGGCATTCGATGGCTCGGCAGTCGATAAAGTGGACGTATTGATGTCGATATTCGGAAGTCGAAGAATCGGGTCCTTACAACATGAGAGGTTGGAACTGATGTGCACATGGAGGGGGGCATTGGCCGTGAATTGTGAAGGGAGGTAGTGTGTTGTAGAAGCCTAGAAATAGCGACAAAAGTGATGTGTCCATATCTTCTTTTATACTCTTCCTTTTTCTTATAAATACCCTACCATTTTCTCTTCCTTTTCATTCCTTTTCTTCCTCATAATTTTCAAGATTTTTCCTCCACTTTAATGGCTTCCATCTTAAAAGGAATAAGGTCCAAATTTATTTCGAAAAAAAGAAATTAAATCATAGTATATAGTTATATATAGTTAAACACCTCAAAACATGCCCGAATCTCCATCTCTCCACCTCCTAAACCCAAGACACTACCATTCACAACCCTAAGCCATGAGCACCAAGGCTTGGCCAAGCCATTTCAAGGATCTAGGTCGATTTCGTGTAGTTTCATTCCGAGATAGCGGAGCTATTGCCGTTTTAAAACTAGTTCGAGTGGAAATGAAGGGTAGAACTCTTAAAACTATTATACTATATGTTGGATGATGATATGATGTTGCAAATGGATGTGTAAAATGCTTTGATCATCTATTTCGAATGTTTTCCCAAGAATTTTGAATGTATATGCAAGTCACGAATATACACGTCGATAAACACAAAGGAAATCACTTTCCTTGAATCAATGAATTGGTGTATATGGAATTGTTGAACCTCTAAAAAATGTTTTAAAATTTATTTGAAATGTTTTATAACATTTAAAAGTGTTTTGGTAAAGTTTGAAAAGAAATCGAAAATTTAGTTAAAAATAAGCGGTCGCGTAACGGTAGTTCGCGATTTCGCGCTACAAAAGTCAAACAAGTGTAAAAGTTGGAATTTAGCTCAAAATTCTTCGAGATGATAATTTTTAGAACTATTATATCCATAGTTTTCCAACAAAGAAAGAAAATCGAGTTTCCGGTAAGTATAGTTTGAAATATGAGTGAAACAAGTTTTTGAAAAAATCCTGAATTTGCAGTTCGTAATCCAAAACTGGATTTCTTAGAAAATGATGTTTTAAAATGGTTTAAAAATATTAAATAAATCTTATAAATATTTTAAAATGTTTTGAAAGTGATTTGAGTAATAAAAGTGAATTTTTGGATAATAATAAGTCGTTTTGATTAATATAGCTTAAAAGAGCACTTTCCGCAGCACTTTCCTACAGCACTTTTCTATAACTTTTGAAATATGGTTTTAAACTTATCAATTCTTATCCAAATCTACTGTAAATATTTTCAAATGGATAATTTAGAGTTTTCATAATTATTTGGAAGTTTTCTAGCTTAATGAAGAAAGTTCAAATAAATGAATTAAAGAAAAAGCTATTATAAATAGTGGTTTAACCTTGGCTCTAAAAGCCGACGAGTAGACTGGATTTTTCTATTCATGAGATTCGGATGTGAGGTGCTTAAACTAAGAAGATATTCAAGAGCAACCGGTGCCCTGGCTCACCTGGCCTCTTCCTTGGGCGAGGGATAGATACGGTCGAAATGTCGGAAACAAGTTAAGTATAAAAGATTTAATTTTCCAAATTTAAATACAACTTGGAATTTATAAAAATGATCTTCTTATACTCGGTGTTAAAGCTCAAAGTGGGAACTAGTACTATTCGTGTAATTTAAAAGGTGATTTCAACGTTATTCCGCTCATAATATTTGTTGAATACTAGAATTGATATTGAGTAGAATTAGTTGATTTCTATAGATTCTGCTCACTTAATATTTACTGGTTTTGGATTGACATCCTAGATAACATAGTTTCAACTAAATCAAAAGTATAAGATTTAAATTAAGAAATCTTTGTTAAGATTTAAATGAAAATGATTTTGGAAATGTCTTCCTAAGTGTAAAATGAAAGGATTTCGAATTATTCCAAGTTTAAAAAGGGTTTTATGTAATCAAAGGATTTAAATAAGCGAGGTTTAAAGATTTCATATATACCGAAAAGAATGTATTAGAAATATATATCTCCGATGGAGATTTTTGATAAAAATAACTTAATCAATTAAAGAATGATTCCCTATTCACAAAACCTCTTTTTATCGATGATTGGTTCGAAGGAACCGGGATCAGATCTGGGGTAATCTCTATACGAAAACCACTTCGAACTAATGTATGTATTCAAAAAAAATGAAGACTTGATAAAGAAAATGAAGGATGAAGACCAAGGATTTCGGGATGAAAGGACTGCTTGTTGATAATTTTGGTTAGCTTCCAAATACTAAAGTGGCAGTGGTCCCTTCAGTTTTGAAACTCTTTGGGTTGCAAGGACTACTCGCTACTAATGGTGGTAGGAGAGTGCCTTCGATTTCGTTCAGTCCCAGAGCGAACTTATATGGACGGATGTCTGACATTGCATTCTTGAGATATATCGTTGACTTTTATAAACATGCATCTATTTGGTGGCAAAGAAGGAAACTTCTCTAAGCTTAACATCCTTCTCTGAGATGTATGAGCTCGAAGGTTGTATATTTGTGAAAGTCAATAGTGATCGATGGAACGACAGTGTGGCATTCAAACGAAGATGATGTGCTATGATAAAGGTAATCGCTACCTCAAGCCTCACACCCGAAAACGACCGAAATAGGGTAGATGCGGCCAGGCTATGTTGTTCACAACCATTGAGGTACGATCATCCCTTTCTAGATATAATTCTTCCCAATATGACATTCGAGATGTAAATTAATGTAGATGTATGCTAGGAGGATCCTTGGATAGGTCGGTAATGACCGGGGAGAGGACATATTTGGTACTATCTAAGAAGAGGTAGGCCGGTCTTGTATTGGTAGAGGACCATTTGTTGGGTCTCCGTACATTCCTCTAGAGATGTACCACTGGAAGGTAGTTGTAACAACCTACATTTTTGACCGTTCAAGTCGACAAAACATACACACATGCCGACTCAACCAATCCAAAATACAGATAGTTATTGGGGTTAAATAAGAAAAGAAAAGAAAGAACAGAAACAAACTTAGAATCTCGTAGCGGAAGGAACAAGATATAATAATAAAATAACAGTTCATGAAGCTGTTAAATAAATAAATTTGATTATTATTATACATCATAAATCAGAGTTACATACATATCAGAGATAATACAACAATGCAGCGGAAAAATAATACAGTAGTAGAATACAAATGATGTAATACCAAACTCCATCTTCGTCCTCCAGAATAGATCTTCAACCTTATCTGAAATGCTTAGGCTGACTCGAGCGTAATGAAAAGACAAAACACTCGAGTCAGGACTAAAATATCTCATGTAAGTTAAATCGAATAAGTAAATATGAGTGTGACAGCGTCGGAGATGTTTACGGGTTTTAGACACCTCCTATCCAGTGTTTAACGTGCATGCATTAACTTAAGAGATGTTCGGGATTTCCATCTCCTAAGGATCCGTTAAACTATCTACTATATAATAGAATAAGCTATATACAATAATGTATATCATAAAGTAAAATATCATTCCTAGCGTTAATCCATGGCCCATTCCACCCTTAACACAGTTTATAAATGTCATAGTCTATACAGCACCGTAAGCCCCACCGTAAACTAGTGGTTATCAGAGGGTACCCCATAGGTATAACACAAATCAAAATCGTAGTGGTCGCGAATAGGATAATCAGTATGACAAGGTACATGAGGCGATACCAACTAGGATACTAGTAGTTGCGTCACCTGACTGATGTTGGGCATAGCAGCTACCACCCCAACACCGCGAAACAACACTCCCATAATCGAGGGGTGCACCCAAATCGAATCACAAAAGTAATAGATATGGTAACGAAGAAGTGTGTCCGCTAGAGGTGGCGAGCCTCAATGGTCCGGCAGGGCTCCTGTTTTAGTCATATCAAGGGTCATCCAAAATCGTTCTCTTCTTCAATCAACGCGTTCACCAAAACCATCCACTTCGTTCTGGATCAACACTCCTCGTATATTAGTTATTAAAGTGGTTTTCGGTATCGACAGAGAGTATGTCCATATCTGATCCCGGTCTCTTTAATAACTACGTATTATTACACCGATGGTCATTTAATATTTAAAGTTCAAACCAAATCAAATCAAAATTCAACTTCAAATTTACATTCAAATTTGGTTATTTCACAATTCAATTCGTTTCAATAGTTAAATCATATTTCCAAATAAATTTAGTTCAACATTTATTTAGCAAATCAATTCAAGTATTCAATTTCAGTTTAATAAGATTCCAATTTCACTTATTAAATTTATTTCATATTCAATGGATTTAATTTGATTCTTAATTTAATTCAAAATCATTTAAACAAAATTCGATTCATTCACATTTATGTTTACATTCATTACTTCATTAAATATAATTATAAATTCGGTTAAATCAATTTCATTAACTAAATCCCCTTTAAATCAAGTAGTTTTAGTTAACCCGTTTACAAAATCAAATTCAATTTCTATTAAAGAATCTTATTTCACTTTATTTAGTTCATTGATTAATTAACACAATTTTATTTTTCTCAACAAGTTTCAAAACAATTTAACTTCGTAACCAAGTTACAAAATCATAATTAAACTAATTCACTCAATTTAAAATCATTTTATATTTAAGTTATCACTTATTCAAATTCACAAACTTTACTTAGTTTAAATTCCACTTATGTCAAATTCCATTTAATCTTAAATTAAATTTCATTATTAAGTCTCAAATCCGTTTAATCAAAACAAAGTCTATAGATCTTAAATTTTTTCTTAACTTTAAATTTTACTTAATCCAAATCCATATAAACTCAAATCAATTCATTTATTTATTCTATTACAATTCAAATAAATTTATTAGTTTATTCAAATCAAATCCATTAATTTATTTCATTTAAACTCGAGTAAAATCATTTATAAGTTCTAAATTAAATCCATTAAGGTTGTTAATTAATTTCGAAACAATTTGTTGACCAATCGGTTTTCTTATTTTAATTGTCTATCCTAGGTCAAGTTGTTTAATTGGGTATTTATCATTTCAACTCGATCCCATTCTAATTAAATATAAATATAAAATAAAATAAACACTATGGGAACTTGCAGTATTATAACAACATAAAATAATCACAACATTCAAATATCCAAATATCAATAGTTAAACATCCATCACATCATCATCCAAATCAGACAATAGATAACATAATTTAATTGATTATCAATAACGGTTATTAACTGGCAATTTATAAGTTCATGCTAATTAAATGATGATTAAATGAAATAAGGTCATACTTAATTGAAATAATAATTCAAACATTTCAAACATCAATCAATAAACATCAATAGACTATTTATTATCATTAACAGGTATAAACTTGTAAATTGGAATTTAATATTAAATCGAATGGATATTAACTGCAATGAATGTCATATTTAATTGGAATAACAATTTTAACGTACCAAACAGCAACCATCAACAAACATCATAATTCATCATTCAATCAACAGGTCATAACAAATAACCGGTTATCATAGATGGGTATTTAACTAACAATTAAATTTCAACATTAATTTAAATAACAATTTAATCCAATTCGATTAAATTTCAACTAAACATCAATTTTAAACTACTAACTAGCAACCAGAAACATTCATATTAACTAATGAATTCAAATTAACTAACATAACATATTTAGTCAAGCGTGAGCGTATAAACACTCACCTTTGATTTATCGACGATTTAAAAATCCAAATAAAGGCCTAAATTTGAACTGTAACGACCTGCTATTTTGGACTATTCGCATCCGCACATGTCGGACTTGAATAATTCAAAATACCGAATTGTTAATTTAAATTTGGCAAAACTGAGCATATACAGTAAATAAATAGAACACAGATCACGGACACAGAGTAATAATTTGCAGCGGAAACAAAAGATAGTAGTTAATGAAGCTACTATATACATATCAGAGTTAAATAAGGTACAACAGATGTCTCGAATACAATAATCAAATACAATAGCAGAATACATCACTGGAATCAACTGAATATCTGAAAGCTGGATAGATAGCTGGATCTCCAAGCGAAGCTCCAACTCCAAAGGTGAGTCTCGAATACTGGTGCACTCAGTCTGACCCGAGCGTAAAGCAAAACACAAAACACTCGAGTCAGGATTAACATTCTTATATCAATAAACCCAACTCAAGTGAAATAGCAACTGAAATACAAGTAACTCAAAGGATGTTTGGAATAACCATCCTTTAAGGATCCGTTAAACTATCTACTATGTAGTAGTGTACGATAAGTAGATAATGCCTATCAGTAATATAAAGTATCAAAATAGTGTTAAGGCGTTACCATTATCCCCTTTAATGCATTTTATATAAACGTTATAGTCTATGCAGCACTGTAAACTCCACCGTAAACTAGTGGGATATCAGGGAGTACTCCATAGGTATAACGCAAAACAAATCGTAGTGGTCGCGTATAAAGGGATACAAGTATGACAAGGCACATGAGGCAATACCCAAGGTAGTGAAACTACCGTTTGCCTGATCCGGACTGGTGAGAACGCATCGCCGCAGCGATCGCAACACCGCGAAACAACACTCCCAAAATCAAGGGTGCACCAATCGACAACAAGTAATGAGTAGTTTTCGAAGAAGTGTGTTCGCTCGAGGTAGCTAACCCCCATTTGGCCCGGCACGGCTCCTGTTTTAGTCATTTCCAATTTGACACAAGTGTCAAGGCTATCCATTATCGTTCTCTTTCTTCAGTCATCACGTACATCATTCCAACCACTTCATTCTGGATCACACTTCGTGTAACAACCCGGGATTTCGCAATTATTTTATTATCGTCATTAGACGATTAATATTGTTGTTAATTGCTAATTAGAGTTTTTAATCAAAATGAAATCCTTTGAAAATTTATTTGTTGTTACATGGGCTTCGAAACTTAGTTTTGGGCCATATCTTCATTGTAGTTTTGCCGAGATTTTATCCTGGGCAAAACCCATTCTCCTTTGTTCGTTCAAAAACCGGATCCCCTCTCTTTCATTTTTGGATTCGAAACCCTAACCAAAGAAAGAAAAGAAAACAATGGCGGCTTTGTTAATCTCGTTCGTTCCTCTTTACAACTGAGTTAGGGCTTGTGAAAAATTTGGGGTTTCGTTCCTCTTGCACTCTGAACTTTGGGCTTTTCGAAGTGCCGTCCCTACGTCGATTGTTTGGTTGATTGTTTGAGAATTACTTAGCTCGATCGATTTCTCTTTGCTCTCTGGCTACTTCGACGAGTTCGATTCTTGCTTCTGTCTGGAGGTATTGGGGTTTTGATTGTCGAAGACGTCAGCATCGCTTTCCTCGATCGAAAGAAAATCGTGAGTAGCTTCTATCCATCGTCTCCTCGTTGTCCACTTCGGCCGCTCCTAGCTGGTCGAGTTCGTCTCCGCTTCGAACAAGGTGAGTAATTTCGATTACTCACATCTAATTCGTTCTACCGGTTATATTGACTTGAGGCCTTGATTTTTGTTTGTCTGAAATCCTTCACTAAATGATTTCTGATTTTATTCGAATTCATGTGTTTTCTGATTCGTTTAAGCTTGTGATTTTCGAGGTGGATTAAATGATGCTCACGGTTTTGACTTCTGTTTTTGTTCGCTTCCTTGATACTTACGGCTTTGAATTGTCATACTCGTCATGGCTTCGAATTTGCTAGTTCGACTTTGGCATTGACTTGCGTACTGTCGACCTTGGCATTTTATTGGCAGTTAATTATGTTTTGATGTGGGGTTTTTCTCTGATTTAAGCAAAATTCATAGAATGTGATACTGCTAGTTCATTTTTACAGCTTTGGTTTTGCTAGTGACTTTTGTTTGTATGTTCACCCCAGTAGCATACTTGACTTGTTCGATTTCTACTTGCTGCTCCATGACCTCGGTCAGTCGAAGCTATTTTGAGTTCAACCCTGTCTTGATTATGGGATAATGTTAGATCACTTGTTGTTGCAGTTTTTAACTCGTACCATTGCTGTTTCATAAAATTGAGGTCGTAGTTTTCCATTTATATGTTGTTATCTCGAGTTTCACTGCATTCATATATGTATTGGTTCACACACGAAATCTGTCGAATTTTGGTTTCCCTTGTGGTTCACTGGCCTTCGAAACAGCCTCTGTAGTGTTAGCCTTGCTTGCATTGTTTAAGTTAATCTGCACTTCATGTATTTGGATATTGCATTTCTTTGAACATTGCAATGTCCCTGTTTTCATGAATTTTCTTTGTAACTGTAGCTTGGAGACAGTTGCCAACTTGTTTATTATAGTTGGCCTGTACCATGCTTTATTGAGTTGTTGGAGGCTATGTATCTCGAGACAGTATCACTGTGTACTGTCAGGTCCATGTTGCATTTGCAATTGGACATGTTGTAGCCTTTGTCCAGTGTCACTTAACGGCAGTATACTCGAGTTTGCATTATCCAGTATTTGGTTTTGAAGAAGCAATACATTTTGCCTTTCTGCTTCGGCACTGTCTGCAGTGTTGCATGCTCATGTCATATGTGTTCTGGTCTTGTTCTCTTGATGACAAGTGGTCCAGACATTGTTGAGTTCACTGTGTACATGTTTTCACTTAGTAGTCTGCATACATGAATTCACTTAAACTTGCACCTGATTTTGATACATGTGCTCATTCGTGCCAGCATTGAGTCTGATCATTGTTGTTGCTTGGCACTTATAGTCTTCACTTCCATACTGCTGCGTTGTATCTTGACTAATCAATATTGCATCTGTGGTCTGTACTTCCACGTGTCTCCTCTGTTTCATTTGTGCTTCTTCTATTGTTGTCTTTTTACTTGCGTACCCTCTGGAGTTTGCTGTATATGATCTATATGCTGGTTTGTGGTGACTGCAGTCATGTGGCAGATTGCCCTTGTAATTATTTATGACTGCAGTTGCGTTTTATATGCAGTTTTGGTCCTTGTTGTTTTGCATTGCATTAATGCATTTGGGTCTGTTTTCAAATTCACTTGAGTTGAACCCGATTTCGGGGTTTGACCTTGCGATCATTGTGACTTTCACTGAACTTTTGTGTATCTCCTGCGATAGTGGCGAGGCAGTACACGCATGCGTGTACTGCAGCCCTATCAGATTTGACAGTTTTAAATTGATGTTTCGATTTGTTGAATTGTTTCGTTGGTTAATTTCAATGTTTTGGAGTTGTATGCTGATTTGGATTGTTGATTTGTCATTTAACACTGTTTAGTGTTATATCTGTCGTTATCCAATTCTCGTATCGAGAGATTGGATATACGAGATTTCTGTGACTGTCGTCTATTTGATATTTGATTATTATTGCTTCTGTGCATTAATAACTGAGTTTGAATTAGACTGACCCGTGTATTATTTTCTTTTGAATTTAATACTCGGGTCAGACCCGAGTTATTTCAGGTTGTAGATTTCGTGCTTTGAGTTGCTGTTCAGGTTATGAAGACTTTTTATACCTTCTGAAGTAGTTTTCGTCGTTTTGTAGAAGTCGTGTCATTGTATAGGATGATATGTATTCATGTATATTAGTTGATAATGTACTTGTATATATAACACCCAGAGTCGACAGTTGTAGTTGTATCATATGTATTGTGTCAACTGTATTGTAACTGACATCAGTTATATATATGAGACTTTTTGTTTAACCTGTGCTTCGCATTTATATTATCTGTGTTATTATTATATTCATTGTCCTAAACTATTATGAACTGTCGTAGTTCGTTTTGTACTAGAATTGGGTATGTCGATGGGAGTAAATAAATAAGAGATGAAAAATAAAAAGTATATACCACTCCTATCGAGGTAACCAATATTAGTGTAAGACCAACTACGGATTTCCGCTCCTATCCAGCCTTATTCTTCGTAATAATAGACAGTATTTCTTTTAATACTTTTTGTTATTATGAGCATAGAGGTGGGGCGTTACACTCCGCGTATAGTTATCAAAGTGGTTTTCGGTTTAGACGATGAGTATGTCCCTAACCGATTACAGTCTCTTTGATAACTTTCGTAATTATTACACCGATTGGTCGCTTAATATATTTCAAAAACCAAATCAAATTCAATTTCAAATAGAATTTGTAAACCAACATTTCATTTGTCTTTCTAAATCAATTTCCATAATTTACGTTTCAAAACTTTCAAATTACCATTTCAAAATCTTATAATACAATTTCGATTTCTATTTTAAAACAATTCAAATATCGATTCAAATTCGTATATAAGTTTCATTCCAAAATCATTTAATTTAATGTAACATTCAAATCAATTTAACTTCATTTATCGATTTCATTAAATTTTCGTTAAGTTAATTTATCATTCAAAACAAATTCTATTAAATTTCCAATTCATTAAATCAATTACTTAAGTTCAACTTCATTATATCAAAACTTCAAATTGAATTAAATTAGATTTGTCAAATCAATTCTTTAAATTACAAGTCTTACATTAACTTCAATAAATCACATTTTATTTCTTGTTAAAGAAATTCGATTTCACTTATTCATTTACTTAATTACAAATTTCAAAACTTAATTATTTCATAACTCAACTTTATTTATTAAATAAGTTCAATTTTACTTAATAAAGAATTCAATTTTATTTAATTATTAAATAATTCAATCTTATTTAATTAGTTAATAATTTCAACACTTAATTATTAACTAATTTCAAAACTTAATTATTAATAATTCCAAATTTAATTATTAAATAATTAATTTTAAAACAACGTTCATTCATTATCTACTATGTTAATATTTTGATTCCGATTATTAAATATTAACATTTCCTTTCATTAAAATTCAAATTCCAACTTCATTTTAAAACCATATTATTTATTCAAATAAAATTTTCATTTTATTTTTAAATCAAATTATTGACCAATCGGTTTTTTATTTAATTCTCTATCCTAGGTCAAAGTTCAATTTGGGTATTTATCATTTCAACCCGATTCCAATTTACTTCAAATCAAAATATAGCAAAGGGAACTTGCAGTGTGATAATTGGGATGGTGTCAAAGTAAATAAACAAGCAATAACAACAATCAATATCAATTCAATAATCAATTCAAATAATCTCGAAATAACCGTATTAATTCACATTGTTGTTTGTGCGAATTAATATAATTATTTCTAGAATCTACACTATCATTTCATGTAGATTAAAGATTATTATACTAATTATTCTACGCAATTTTACACTTGACATCAGTTATTCAATTTCATACTTCATCAATTAATACAACATAAATTCAAATGGTTCAAGGGTAATTAACTATTTTTCTACGTGTCAAATAATTAAACATTCAAGGGGTCATATTATACAAATTTAACAAATCAAATTCAACACATATGTCGATTCAAATTTTTAACTATCCTACGTCAAATTCAATTACATATTATTTATCACTTTATACGTTACAATTTAACATCCAATATAAACAACAAACAATCAATCACTTATCAACCAAACGGGATTATCATCGTATAATTAACAGATAATGGTGTCAGATGTCACAGGTGAACTGATACAGGTAATAGCATATATAACAGTGTAATTAACTAACAACAGCATATTTCAATTGTCGTTTCAATTGAAATCAAATTTAATAAATAAAAGAACATTAATCGTGAGTGATTACTCACATTTCGAGGCTAGGGAGCGAGAATAGACAACAAAGTTGAGTTACGCATTACAAGCACGACTTCCGAAATAAACTAGATTGACACGAATCGACGAGCAAAGCTGTTAAATAGGAATTTGCCGAAATCAAATCAAAACATTCAACATAGCAACAATTACAAAACATGTCCTGCGTCAAAGTTTAACAATATAATTCTATGTGCTACCGAGATCGAAATGGTCTGAAATTTGGTATGAATAAAGATCAAAACTTGTATTTCAAACTGCAAAAGAATCACTTGATTTGGACAAGAGACGAGAAAAGTTATGATGTCACGAACATAGACTCAGGCCATGTTGCGACTGTCAAATGTTCAGGTCTGAAAACCCCTCTGGGTCTGACTTTCAGGTAAGAAACAGAGGACTGAACCACCTCGTAAGACAGAAGAGATACAGGTATGAAGCTAAAATTTTATATACAGAAAGTAGAAAACTTTATCTTTTAAACAAAAAGGGAATCACTGTATTCCGACGTAAGACAGAAGAGATACGATGCGTCAAACATGAACTCAGGTCGTGTTTGCAGCAGTGTAAAATAATTTTAAGTGCAAAAGAACAGCTGCCTGGGTCAAACTTCCAGATCCTCGACCACTAATCAAACGATGTCGGATTTTGCTGAAATTTGACAGGCATAAACTAGGTAACTTCGACTCTTTTTTTAAAAATAGAATCAACCCATTCCGATAAAACATGCGTGAGATATGATATCGTGAACATGAAGTCTAACCACTATTCAGAAAAAATAAAAATAAACATGCAAACAAGTGCACAATCAGTTTGGTTGCAACTTTATAATATAAACTACCCATATCTACCAATTTATAAACCTCACATAAATAAGATATTATCATAATACCAATATAGTATAGCTTACATACATAGATAAAACATAACCCGAGGATATAATCAATTATATACATCAAGCTAACATCATATTATATATATACCTATATAGACCAATGAAACCACCCTGCAACATACAATAAAACTAATGTGCAACCAGGGTACATAATTGTTTATATAAAATTCGAAAGTAATAGTGGAACAGATGTACTGAAATCGAGTGTGTAAAATAAAATAGTAAATTCATTATGCATAGTAAATTTAATTTAGCTAATACTTGAAATCAATTCATGACTACTTTATGTATCAATTCATGCCTACTTTATGTATGCTGCTACGTGTTAGCTTCTAATGTGATTTATGTGCCTGTATTTTATTATAGATAATTACTATTCAACATTTGATGTTGCATACCACACTAACTAGTATGTTTATAAACTAAATAGATAGCACATAGATACAAAACACTAGCTCACCTAAAACTTACAGTAAGAAACTATTTTAACTCTATGCATCCACCATTAGGCTATACTAAAATAGGGTATATATATAAAATGATGCACACGCACCTATACAAGGTCCAACGTATAGATATCTCAGTCCAGAAATGGTCGGCCTGAGGGGGAAAAAGGGCTGCGATGCGGAGTGGTCGGAGGCAGTTCAATGGGAAAGGCCGGCCCTCGTAGTTGCTTGGTCGAGCACGCGGTGATCCTGCGGCGGCTGGTGATTGCGAGTGTGGCCGAGGCTGTCGAGGAAAGAGACAGAGAGGCGGAGCAAGGGTGGGAAGCGGCTGATGGTGGTGGTGCTCCGGGCTTGCGTAAGATGGCGCTAGCAACTAAGGAGGAGAAACTACGGCCGGGAGGTGGAGAAGCGGTTACCGTCATTCAGGGCGGAGATGATGTGGCAGGCTGAGGTGGTGGAGAGAGAGCGGAGCTGAAGAGAGAGAACGCGGAGCGGTTTTGAATGTGTGCTGCATCATGGAAGGGGAGGAAAGAAGGAGAATAAGGTGGAGGAATGACATGGAACAAAAAAAATATGAGCAGCTTGTATAATAATATGACTATATACGTATTTTTCTTTCCAAAGGTATCTGAACAGGAAATGAGGAGTTTAGAAGAATTTAACGATAAAATATAAATTGAAATTTAGGAATGGTAAAAGGTCAGAAATTAAATTTTATACCGGGAATAACAAAAGTCCAATAGCTGAATTCAAGTAAAAATAAAAGCAGCTCTCCATTTGTTCCCCACGTTGGATAACGAATGGTCACAGAGAAACAAAATGGACCATTACGGCCATTTTGCGGATTCCGCTACGTACTGGACTTCAAGACACAGAATTGAATATACCGTAGAGATCAGCACGATGAGATGATCAAAACGGTATACATATATCAGTGGTACGGTTGAATTATAAAAATTCGAATTTTCTACTAGCGAAAAATGCAGCACAAACGCAGAAAAATAAGATCGACGGAGCTAAAGAAATCCAAATTTGGAAAAACGAAAAATGACGTCTTGCTCAGAAGATTTAGAATTTTTCTATGTAAAAATATTCAGGTTTCGAAAATATTTTATTTTCATCGCTTTTTGACTGATTAAATTGAAGTAAATTTACGCACGAAATAAACTTCCATATTTTCGGATGAAAATTTACAGTTTGCTATGTTTAATTAGACGCATTTCAAATATTAAATTTTTATTTCAAAATTTTATCGTTTAAAATTTTAGAAAATTTCAACTAATTACGTTATTAAAACAGTTAAAATTTACGGATCGTTACATGAACAGTCTCGGAATGCAGCCAAACTAGCTCCATGTTGTCCGGAATTTTGATACGAACGCAACGGAGAAAACCGTGCGTTGATCCGAGCTCGTATGCAAAAGATATGCTAATTAGAAGTTATACGATATATATTGTTATGAAATAATTAAATAAAATAAAAAAATTACGTTACTTTCTTCTTCCCAATCCCAGATCGTAGCCGAACCCACCCTTATCCTTTCAACCTCCACACGCACGCAAAGATCATCCACCAGAGATTGATCAGCGACCACCACTATGTGCGCCACCTTGAGAGCCACTTACGCGTCAAGTTTCATCGCGTCATTCGCCGCCGTTTGCACGCAATCCAAGAAAATACGTGCATCCTTCAATCTCAGATCTCAGAAAATCTGTGATGTATTAGCAGAAATCAACCGTATGGATTCGAAGAGCTCGTCGAGATCTACACTTTTGCTTTTGGAATTTTTCGATTTCGTTAAACGGATTGAGAGATATTAAGGAAAGAAGATCAGCAATTTCTGGCCATGGAATAGGTGGTGGCCATGGTTTGAAATTAGGGTTTCTGAAATAAAATAATAATAAAACTGTCTCGGTTTGCGTGCGTATTTATATAGGTAGGTCCAAAATCGTCCAAACTCCAATCGAGATGTGCCGCCAGGCGTTTATAATGTTTTACCCCCATTCGGAACGCAATGGAACAAGTTTCGAGGCCTAATTCGATCATACGTGGAAGATAGCTTTTTTTTAAAGTCGATTATTTTAATTAAATTCGAAATTAAATTTCTACGCGTTTCAAGCTCGCACGGTCAAACGACAAGTTCGATTGCTACGAAAATTGAAATCCTACAATAATTTACTATTACGGATCCGATGAAACTAGTTTCATTGAAATCCGAGACCGTTGCCAAAATGGCTATTTTTCTCGTTAATTACAATATAAAATTTCAATTTCAAATTTTCCACATTTAAATTCAATCTTAAATGTTAACCATCTTAATTTTTTTATTTATATAAAACTTAAATCAGCTTACGACATCATTTTCTATCATATTAAATTCAGATTTTAATTAGTTAATAATTTCTAAAGCTACAAATACACAAATAGAGCCCATTTTTATTTCTGAAGCGATATAGAACATTCTATATATTGAAACAGAGGTTTTCGATATTTCTGAACACAATGGAATTGGTTACAGGCCATAATTCCATCGTATAAAGAAGTTACCATTTGAAAATCAATTTATATCGATTTAAATTATTAACACAATTTCTACGTGTTTTAACGTTGTACGATCAAACGGTAAATCCGTTTGATACGAAATTTGAAACCATATAATAATATATCATTCTGGATCCGATGAAACAAGTTTCGTCGAAATCCGAAGCAGTATGCAAAATTTCAATTTTGACAAGTTAATTAAAATATTAAATATTCAATTTTTATATATCCTCTTTTAATTCAATATTAAAAGTTCATAAACTTTATTCTAATCCAAATAAAATTTAGACTAACTTAGTAGATCAATTTCCTATATATTAAACCCTATATTCAAATAAATTTACAACCAAAATCTTAAATTACTTGCCACAACAGATTGCACATTCCAAATACAACCAATTTCATTTACAATAGATACTTCCAACATTAACTCCAATATTTTGATTTATTCCTTATTTCCGATTATAACCAAATTAACTTCATATTTATTCAATTTATTAACGTTACAATAATATAGTGGTTACTAACATTCAAACCATATTATTAAGTCATACTCAAACAATTCCCATTTGTCAATCATAAATTTTGATTTCCACTATATTAAATTCGAAAATCTTATCAAATTTTATTATTTAAGTTATCGAAAATTACGGGTCGTTACATTCTCCCCCACTCAAAACTTTTCGTCCGCGAAAAGGCGTAGTAAGGGATTTATCATATGGTATATTTAATAATATAACTTCTACTCAACTTAGAAACATTAACTTATACCAACAGTTTAATATATTACTATGGATTATTCCAATTTCAACCAAAATTTTCTAAGTCCTAAATTCACGGAAAATTTCGATAGAGTCTCCTTTGCGCGGCTAGGTCCGGAAAAATCACAATACATATATAATCACAATATACATCTCATCTCAATGATGAGGCATCCCAAACCATGGGGAAACAATATATAATACCAAAATACGATATATAATTCGATATACGTACCTTTTTTTTAGCGTTTATTAGCAATTTAACTTACATTTGCATTAAACGCAGAAGCGAGCTCCACAAGCGAAGCACAACCCTTTGTCACCTACTAAAATACTCAACAAACAATGATAACTAAGCATATAAAGGTAGATTGATATACTTAGCATATACAACATTTATATAACATATTTTAACTTCAAAACTGAGATTCTAAGTTCAGGACAGCGAACAAATCCAAGTTTTTAGTTCCCTAAACGATGAAATTTTGTAAGGGAATCTAAATAAAAGTTGCTGCATTTGTTTCAGGCTTTCAGGATTGTCCAAAATCATTGAATTCGGACCATTCGTTCAAAAGTTACGGTCGTTTTACTAAAATGATACGCTTAAGCCCCGGGCAAGTAGCGCATGCCTGAAATGTAATTTTAGATTTTCGACCTCCTAAATGATAGAAATAGGAAAGGCTTATAAAACAAAAGTTGGAGCTTAGGCTCTAAGCTTTCCAGAAAGTGCAAGATCGTCAAAATCCGATACACCAGTAAAAAGTTATGGTGAGAATACTAAGGTGCTTCAGATTTCTACTTCGCACATGCCAGCGAATAATATTGGTGTTTTAAGCCTAGTGGATGAAGGTATTTATCAAAACATTCTAAACAAAAGATGTAGCACAATTTCTAGGCTTTCCGAAAAGTCTAAGATCGTTGAATTCCGTTCAACCTTTTAAAAGTTATGGTTATTTTCATTTCAGCTCTCTTTGAGTATTTCAAAAAATTTATTCAATTGCTAATATTCATTTCATTAACGTTTAATTTATTCAAATTCAATACATTGATATTCAATTGGTTAGTTTCCCTTAATTCACATGATATTCTTTCAATTCAATTGGTTTACATTAAACTCTTATACGTTCATTTGATTAATTATATATTCATTTGCCCCTACATGCATTTTCATTCAATTCAATTGCACATAATTTGTAACACATATTTACATCTAATTGATTCATTTTCAATTCATATTGAATTTATTTACTTTCCCAAACATTCCATAAACCAACAATAACCACAACAACAACCAAGAATTCAAAATTTAATTTAATTTGGTATAATGTACATATCTCATTCGTACACACTATCAATATTGATCACTTGCTTAAATACTCAGTTCATTTCTATACTAGTATTATTGACCCAACTATTCTAGAGCGAACTATGATTTAGATTCTTAATTAGAAATTTTCATTTTCCCTGCATAGTTATAACTATGATAGAAAACTACAAAATCACATTAACTTATACAGATCGATATAAATCGTTTCAACTATGTACTTAAATCTAAATCAACACTGTTAGGTGAATAAATGATTTATGCACATAAATTTTAATCTCATTTGTTTTAATTTGTTTTTATTTACACAAATATTTCATTCTAACTTATATTCATTTGTTCACATTCTAACTTACACAAAATTCCCTTATTTATCTAATTAACAAAAGTGTTCAAAAATTTTCATCATATCTCATTTGATTCATTTTATTAATTTATTCATTCAACAAAATGTTGTTCGTTCATTTCATTAACTTCCATAAGTTATATAAATCTAATAATCCATTTGCTAGTTTATTATATTGGTCCAATATATTCACTTAACTTATTGGAATTCAATTTCATAACATAACATAACTATATATCATTTATTTTCACAGTTTAAGTTTTATTTATATTTTGCATCCCACTAATTAAATTCATATTTCATTTTTCATACCTATACTTGTATATTATCCAATCACTTTGAACACTATCCACGTTTACAGTTTCTAGTTTATTTCAAATTTATACTCCTTTATTCTAAGGGTTTCCTACTTCAATCTATTTTCACTTAACACTTAGGTTCTTCCCTTATTTTTCAATTCAGAAGTTCCTTAATGATTCAAGTATTTGTTTATTTCAATAGTTTGAAGTCATTAAATATTAAAGAACTTAAGAATTTCAACTCCGGTTTCATTTCAAATCAAGTTTGAAATAATATATACTTATATTAATATATATCAAGTCATACTGTAGAGAATACAAAATAAAATTCAATTTTTAATCAAAACAGGGTTTAGAAAAAGCTATTAAGTGATCTCCCCCACTTGGACTCTCGAAAATAAACGTCGATGATGCGTGCACTCATCACCGAAATCATTCTCTAGTGTCAAGAGGGGAGTATAACACTTACTTCATTTGAAAATCCTTTGAAAATAATTTCTAATCGAATATACTATCATATAATACTTATATTATACATTTCAAAAATTTGTTAATAAATATTCAAAACACCGGAATTTAAATTCTCCATCTTAATTTAAATTCATTTTTATTTTATTTTATTTACCATTTATATTCATTGTCAATCATATTTACAAGTTTCATTTCTTAAAATCATCCAATAGTCAATAGTTAGAAATATTGACTAATCAACCATAAACGATGATAATCTAATATTATCATCTCCTAACAACCAATACAATCAAAATTTATAAATTTTTAGGATAATTCCTTTATATATAAAATATAATCCAAAACAATATTATGTCAATCTATCCTATTCGAGTATTTAGAAATTCCTATCGATGCCTTGGCGTCCCAAGTACCAACCAGAATTCATAAATACTCAACGGAACAAATTAACACAATATAAAATTATTTTTATATCAAAATTACAAATACGCTCTCTCATATACACTCAAACTCATTCATAAGGTTTAACTGTAACGACCCTGAATTTCGAATAAATTAAATTGGGAATATTTAATTAATTTTAAATATTTGAACGATGATTTAATTTGAATTCCCGATATAACTTTTAATTTTGCGATTAAATTATAAGATTTAATCTGTTGATAGTCGAATAAAAATTTGAGTCTTCAATTTTAAGTTGAAGAAAAATATTTCAAAAGCTTTTAAAATTCGTAGTGATAATACTGAAGATAACTGCAACTTCAGAATCGAATTTGAAATCGATTTGTTCAGTTTTGAAATTAAATTGTTCGAATCGATATTTAAAAGTAGTCGTCCGAGGCACAGTCTCGGAATTCGACGAAACCAGTTTCATTGGGTCCGTAATATCGAATTATTACCGGATTTCAATTTTCGTATTTTTCGGTGTTGATACGTGAGCACACGGTGAGTAATCGCGTCGAAAATTTAAATTGAATTCGATTGAAAATTTAAACTTTGAATTTTGTCACGTCAGTTGCTTTTCGTTCCTAAAATCACGCCTACCATCGCGCAGGGAATCACGAGGGAAAGATCGCGCAACCCATCCTTCTTCATTTTTAAAATGTCCTCTCCCCCTCAGTTCAAATGAAAACCGAACGAAAGAAAAGTAAAACGAACGAAAAATGGCGACATTCCCTTTCCATTTTCTCGTCCCAGTCCAAATAAAATTCGAACGAAAACAAAAAAAAAAATCCCTCATTCGTTCCCAATCAAAAGAAATCGAGTCTGAGTCGCGTTCGAGCGGCAGGCAAGGCGACAAAGTCGCGACGTGGGATTGGCGCTGCGATCGGAGCTGGCGCGCGCGCGTTCGAGCATAGGGGTGGAGGCGTTCTCGGCGGCGCGTGGTCTCTGAGGGTGTGCGGCGATGGCTGGGGGTTCGCGAGATGTCAGCGACGAGGTGTTGTAGGCGGCGGCGACATGAAGTCTGGGTGTGGTGGCCTCTGTCGCGAGGCAGGCCAGGGTCAGATTGGGGGGTTTCGCGATGGCGACAGTGGCAGATAGATCGATCGGAGGCGATAGTCGTGGAAATTCGAGCTGTTGTGATCGAGGCTAGGATTCGTCGATGGTATTTTCAAGTTTGAATTCACGAGCAGTAAGGTATAACCTATTTCGTTTAATTCTAAACATATATACCTTATGTCAAAAGAAAAAAAAATTAATTTTTAATATGTATAAGTAAAGTAGATATATATATACTTTTAGTAAAGAAATGTGTTGTTTCGTTGTTTACAGAGAATTGTATAAAAATAATTTGGGTAGACAAGATTTTAAATAATTTGGAAAATTTTTGGAGTGTTATTTGAAATTGGATTTACAGTAAGGAAAATATTGTTTAAAAATAATAAATTATTAGTTGAATTAAAAGCTTAGTTTCAAATAGAAAATTATATATGGAAAGGACTTTGAAAAATATATAAGGTTGAAAAGGAATTTTAAAAACACATATTAGTTGGATTAAAACTATTAAACGGTAATTGGTTGTTCGATTTATTTCGAATATTAACGAAATATATAAATTGTTTATACCAGGTTAAAATCGAGAAAACAAAACTGAAATGGAAAGTGGATGGCAAATTAAAATCTAAGGTGAGATTTTCTCACTCAAATTGAAAAGTGGAATTTTCAGTTATTGTTTGATTGTCTGTTTGGATGTGCTATTAGATATTTTAGGATATATCTATATATATAGCAGTATATACATATTGGCATATGTATATATTGGATTGATGATTTCCCGCCTCGTATAGCGGATGAGACCCTATTGCGCCGTTAGTAAGCGGATTTTTATAAAACCCATATACCGCGATAATTCCGTACTGGAGCGGAATTGGTATTGTGCTAACATCTTTGGATGTAGGGAAACAGGTTGGAGGGATCCAACTGGACCCCTCACATTGATTGAATTTATTTCTACTGTGATGTGATAATCTGTGAATGATTATTGATGTTGTTGAATTGATATCTGGAAATTGTTTGAAAAGCTAAAATTTAGCTGAATGGATGTTTGACATCATTGGATTCCAAAGATAAACGAAATTGAATTTTTGAAATCCAAGTAGAAAATTTCTAAGTGAATCAATTTTTGAAATTGAAGAAATTTTGAAGAAAGGAATTTTTAAAGTATAAAAAGTTAATTTTTAAAATCTTATCGAATTTATTTCCAGAATAAAGTGAAAATGTTAAATAAATGAATTTCGTATAATAGTGATTTTAAATTGAGGAAATTAATTTAAAATCTGGATTTTTAAATAGATTGAAAGAAACAATTGAAATTTATCTTCTTAAGAAGGAATTTATTTAAAAGGAGATAAGTTGGAAATCCAATTAGAAATTTAATTGGTAAATTGAAACGATTTGGGAAATCAATGTAAAATGATTTCAATTTAAAGAATCCTTTTAAAAACAGGATATTGAATAATTTGAAGGAAAATAAGGAATTTATTTTAGTAGGGATAAATAAAATTGGAAATCAATCTGAAATTGATTTAATATTTTGGAAATGAAATTTTTGAGAAATCAGCATGGAAACTTTATTTAAAGTTGAAAATAAATTTAGAAATCAATATTGAAATTGATTTGATATTGAAGTTCTTATAAATAAAATTGGAGTTTATAAATGCTGTTTATAAATATGAAATCACTTATTTTGATAAGTAAAAATATAGAAGTTGATAAAAAGAAGATTTATAAGTCGAGGTTGTTATTAAAATAGAAATAGAATTTATAACCGTGTTTATAAATTCAAAATCGATTGAATTTGATAAATTAAATATAGAAGATTATTTAAGAAGATATATTCGCGATTTTGGATAGCGAATTTTTATTGAAATAAAAATGTGTAGAAATGATTGAAATTGGGTTAAGTAAATTATATTCACGATTTTGGACAGTGAATATATTGTTAAGTAGAATAGATATGGTTTTGGGAAAGTGATATTTGAAATGAAGTTAAACATTTTAAAGATGTTTTAAAATGTGAGAAATATCGAAATCATAGATTTCAACATTTATTGTTGAAATAGACGTTTTCGAGAAAGAAGGAAATGGTGGACTATAACACTATTGTTATAGTAAATGATTTCCGAAAGGAAATATTTTTATGTAGTATTGGGATTTATATATCTATTTTAATTTCGAATCCCTATACTAGTGATTTTGAGTCGTCGTAACGATGTTTTACGCAACATTCGTTTTTGACTCAAATAGATGTTAAAATTTATGATTTCCTTAAAGAATGAATATATACTTAATATTGATTTAAGTATATCGAATATTTTCCAAGTGTTGAAAATAAAAGATTTGTGAAATACTTATTATTAAATAAGTAAGGAAATACTTTTCCAAAATGAAATGAAACGTTTTGAGATTTTATCTTCTTAAAGATAAATTGAAAATGAATATTGGAATCGATTTGAAAATCGTATATCAGTAGATATTTTGAAAGATATAAATTCACTATGGAATTTATAAAAGAAAGGGGAATTGTTTTAGAAAAATAAACGTTGATTTATTTTTATTAAAGTGTGAAAATTTTATATCTAGTAAAGATATTTTTGGAAGATGAAATAATTTGGAAAATTATTTGGAATCTGATGATGTTGCGCATCTTTATTGATAGTTAAATAACCGACTATCAATAATTACCTTGAATGGTATTTGTTGTGAATTGAATGAATTTGAATGCCACACTTATTTTTGGAATAATCGCTCACTATTCGGGTTAGCCGGGAAAGGACCATGGGGTCGTATAACCCATTCCGAATATGTGATACGTCGATATGAATTGCATTCGAAGACCGGTGTTGAAGACCGGATATTTTTGAAAACGGAAGGATTACCGTCGAGTTACTCTACATCGGCTGATCTCCGATTTAGAGGTTTTATCACCCTTAGTGACGGGAAGTCCTGACGTGATTGAAAATTATCCGGAAATGCAAGGGCTTCGTGAGAAGTGCCTTCGGTTCTGTTCGATCCCGGAACAGACTTGTATGGATTGTGTGTCTGACGTTACAATTTGAGATATAAAGCTGATTTCTTTCAAATACATTTCTGTTGGTGGCGGAGAATTTATTCTCTTAGCTTAACACCCTTCTCTGAGACGTACGAGCTCAGAGGTTATGTAGTTGAAATTTATCAGCGATATATCCCAATTTGGTAACGTGGCATACTGAGTGTTGCTGTGAAATGATCAGTGTTTGATCATTTGTGATATGATCATTTGTTTGATCTTATATCTTGGTGATCATAGGTTGATCATTTTGTTTGACCCGAAGCAGGGCTTTTTTTGAGAAAGCGTAGCTTTGTGGACGAGACTTCGTCGAGCCTCACACCCCGGAAATGGTCGAAACAGGACGAATGCGGCAAGGTTCTAGGGAGTAGCGCCCCTTAGTGTATGTCATTCCTTCTGGATAAAGGTGGTATCATGGTATGGAGCCCAGATACTTAACCTCTGTGGTTGCTGCAAAATTTATTTCTTTGTGGTTGTTGCGAATCAGGGATCCTCGGGAAGATCGGTGACGATCGGGGGATGACATACGCGTGTCAGTAGTTACCTATTTTTGCAGAGGTAACCCGGCCTTGTGTTGGCAGAGATCCGGTTAGGTTCTCGGGTCGTCTATTCCAGGGACGTACCCATCGTGGATAGGAAGTTCCTTTGCCTGACCATTTGTTGGAAATCCAAAGAAACAATACGTGACGTGTACGGTTTTAGTTGTATTACCTGCTATGGAATGTGGCGTTAACCTGCTATTGAACATAGTAGCTATAGTAGGCATACGATACTGGTCGTATGTTGGCTAAGATTAATATTATACTTTCGAAATGTTTTCTACACTATGCACTAATAATAATATCAAAAAGAATTTGATTTTGCGTAGTAAGCATCTTTGACTATCATAAGAAGAAATCTCCTCCAAGTCTGCGTTTGCATTGTGTGTGTGGTGGGAGGTCTTATGGTAGTTTCATTTTCCAAAAGCATTGCGAATTTACTTTAAAAAAATTTCTGTTGATTATTTTAAAGAATAACTGTTTTACGATCTCACACCAGTCACCATGACTGACTCGGAGTTTATTGTTTCCCTTCTAAACTCTGGGTGCCCACCAATTTCCACACGGGCAGTCTAGAGTTAGATTATTAGGTTATCTGGATATTCTGGAGCTTTGGAGATAAGCTGGATGGCGAGACGTAGTATTTGTATCTGATAGTATTTATTCCGCTGTGTATTCTGTATGAGGACAAGTTATATAACTGTCCATTGTTGTATATTGACTCTGATTGATGTATGTATAAAATGATATAGTTCTTTGTTTTAAAAGACTAGTAATTATCTATTGTATATTGTTCCGCTGCGATGTGTAAGATTCTGATATTGTTTTCTGTTCTGATGTGTTTTCTGTTGTTCTTCTTCTTTCTTTCTTCTCTTTTTCTTCTATCTTCTTCTTCTTCTACTTTTTCTTTTTCTTAAAACCATCACTATTGGAGTTTCCGGCACTCGATTGCTCGGCAGTCGATAAAGTGAGTATCGATGTCGAATTTTCGAAAGTCGAAAATTTCGGTATGTGACAAAGTGGTATCAGAGCATATGGTTAAGCGACAACCCTGCTCTGTTGGGTGTTACTCATTAGAGATAGAGTCAGTTGTACTCTAGAATGAGTTTGAGTGTAATAATAGATATGAGCGCGTATTTGTTATTTGAATATAAAATTGTTTTATATTGTGATGATTGGTTTGTTGAGTGGTATATGGATTCTGGTCAATACGAGTAATTAACGATCATTGATAGGAATCTCTAAACACTCGAATAGAACAATTCGGCACAGTATTGTTTTAAAATAGGGTAAATGAGATAATTTTGCCCAAAACTATTTTTTAATAGAAAAGAAATGTTTTTCTATGAATTACTATAGTATATGGTTGCATGGTTGTTAGAAGTGATAATATTGAATGTTATCATTATTATATGAAGTTGAATAAGAAATTGAAATTCGTTTCAAATTTGTAAGAAATGAATTGAATTGAATAATTATAAATGAAAGATGAATAAAAGATAAAATTCATAATGGAATGTAAATAAGTTAATAACTTATAGAATATTTGGTAATTTGATAGAAATGAGATTCAAATTGAAAATGAATGAATTAGTGGATGAATGAATAATTTGCAATTGTAAATGAAATTGAAGACAAATTTGAAATTGTAAGTGAATTGGAATTTGTAATGAGTTAGTAATTGAAACTAAGCTAAAAGAGCAATTATGAATGAAAGTTGTTTGGTTAATAGAATAAACCGAATGGAAATATGAAATGCAAATTAAATGGAATGGAATCAATTGCAAATGAAGTAGAATTAAAATAAATTGAATTTGTATCAATTTGAATTGGGTATAAACTAGAATGGATATGAATTCATTTTGTTTAAAAACGAATGTAACTTCAACCGTAAATATATAAGCATATACTGAAAATTTTGTAAACGAATTTGCAAAATAGTTTGAATGCTGTAACTAGATATTATGGCTAGTAGGATATACAGGTGTTATAAAACGAAGTGGAAAATTTATTTCACAGATAATTCGAATTGCTCTAAAAAGGTATGTATTTGAATTATAATATGAGTTTTTGATGATTTCTTGTCTAGCCGCTTGGCTTTTTCTTTTTCTTTTTAAAATCTGAGAGTCCGTAGGGACGTTTTGTAGTCGTGCCATATTAGCCGCGCAAAGGAGACGCTGGCGAAATTTTTCGAAAATTTCGGGTGTTAGAAAATTTTTGAGAAAATTTTGAAAGTTAAAATTTGAATTTGAATTTAAATTTGAATGGTTAAGTAAAACAATGTTGTTTTGAAACTTAGAGTTGAAGTTGAAATTTAGTTGATGAATAACGAATTTTTAGTAGGAAGATTTGTTTTGATAAATTGATAAAACTATTTGGATTGTGAAAAATAGTAGACGAGTTAAGGACCATTTTTCCTAACTTGTAATTTCGAGGACGAAATTCTTTTAAGGGGGGAAATCTGTAACGACCCTGAATTTCGAATAAATTAAATTGGGAATATTTAATTAATTTTAAATATTTGAACGATGATTTAATTTGAATTCCCGATATAACTTTTAATTTTGCGATTAAATTATAAGATTTAATCTGTTGATAGTCGAATAAAAATTTGAGTCTTCAATTTTAAGTTGAAGAAAAATATTTCAAAAGCTTTTAAAATTCGTAGTGATAATACTGAAGATAACTGCAACTTCAGAATCGAATTTGAAATCGATTTGTTCAGTTTTGAAATTAAATTGTTCGAATCGATATTTAAAAGTAGTCGTCCGAGGCACAGTCTCGGAATTCGACGAAACCAGTTTCATTGGGTCCGTAATATCGAATTATTACCGGATTTCAATTTTCGTATTTTTCGGTGTTGATACGTGAGCATACGGTGAGTAATCGCGTCGAAAATTTAAATTGAATTCGATTGAAAATTTAAACTTTGAATTTTGTCACGTCAGTTGCTTTTCGTTCCTAAAACACGCCTACCATCGCGCAGGGAATCACGAGGGAAAGATCGCGCAACCCATCCTTCTTCATTTTTAAAATGTCCTCTCCCCCTCAGTTCAAATGAAAACCGAACGAAAGAAAAGTAAAACGAACGAAAAATGGCGACATTCCCTTTCCATTTTCTCGTCCCAGTCCAAATAAAATTCGAACGAAAACAAAAAAAAAAATCCCTCATTCGTTCCCAATCAAAAGAAATCGAGTCTGAGTCGCGTTCGAGCGGCAGGCAAGGCGACAAAGTCGCGACATGGGATTGGCGCTGCGATCGGAGCTGGCGCGCGCGCGTTCGAGCATAGGGGTGGAGGCGTTCTCGGCGGCGCGTGGTCTCTGAGGGTGCGCGGCGATGGCTGGGGGTTCGCGAGATGTCAGCGACGAGGTGTTGTAGGCGGCGGCGACATGAAGTCTGGGTGTGGTGGCCTCTGTCGCGAGGCAGGCCAGGGTCAGATTGGGGGGTTTCGCGATGGCGACAGTGGCAGATAGATCGATCGGAGGCGATAGTCGTGGAAATTCGAGCTGCTGTGATCACGGCTAGGATTCGTCGATGGTATTTTCAAGTTTGAATTCGCGAGCAGTAAGGTATAACCTATTTCGTTTAATTCTGAACATATATACCTTATGTCAAAAGAAAAAAAATTTAATTTTTAATATGTATAAGTAAAGTAGATATATATATACTTTTAGTAAAGAAATGTGTTGTTTCGTTGTTTACAGAGAATTGTATAAAAATAATTTGGGTAGACAAGATTTTAAATAATTTGGAAAATTTTTGGAGTGTTATTTGAAATTGGATTTACAGTAAGGAAAATATTGTTTAAAAATAATAAATTATTAGTTGAATTAAAAGCTTAGTTTCAAATAGAAAATTATATATGGAAAGGACTTTGAAAAATATATAAGGTTGAAAAGGAATTTTAAAAACACATATTAGTTGGATTAAAACTATTAAACGGTAATTGGTTGTTCGATTTATTTCGAATATTAACGAAATATATAAATTGTTTATACCAGGTTAAAATCGAGAAAACAAAACTGAAATGGAAAGTGGATGGCAAATTAAAATCTAAGGTGAGATTTTCTCACTCAAATTGAAAAGTGGAATTTTCAGTTATTGTTTGATTGTCTGTTTGGATGTGCTATTAGATATTTTAGGATATATCTATATATATAGCAGTATATACATATTGGCATATGTATATATTGGATTGATGATTTCCCGCCTCGTATAGCGGATGAGACCCTATTGCGCCGTTAGTAAGCGGATTTTTATAAAACCCATATACCGCGATAATTCCGTACTGGAGTGGAATTGGTATTGTGCTAACATCTTTGGATGCAGGGAAACAGGTTGGAGGGATCCAACTGGACCCCTCACATTGATTGAATTTATTTCTACTATGATGTGATAATCTGTGAATGATTATTGATGTTGTTGAATTGATATCTGGAAATTGTTTGAAAAGCTAAAATTTAGCTGAATGGATGTTTGACATCATTGGATTCCAAAGATAAACGAAATTGAATTTTTGAAATCCAAGTAGAAAATTTCTAAGTGAATCAATTTTTGAAATTGAAGAAATTTTGAAGAAAGGAATTTTTAAAGTATAAAAAGTTAATTTTTAAAATCTAATCGAATTTATTTCCAGAATAAAGTGAAAATGTTAAATAAATGAATTTCGTATAATAGTGATTTTAAATTGAGGAAATTAATTTAAAATCTGGATTTTTAAATAGATTGAAAGAAACAATTGAAATTTATCTTCTTAAGAAGGAATTTATTTAAAAGGAGATAAGTTGGAAATCCAATTAGAAATTTAATTGGTAAATTGAAACGATTTGGGAAATCAATGTAAAATGATTTCAATTTAAAGAATCCTTTTAAAAACAGGATATTGAATAATTTGAAGGAAAATAAGGAATTTATTTTAGTAGGGATAAATAAAATTGGAAATCAATCTGAAATTGATTTAATATTTTGGAAATGAAATTTTTGAGAAATCAGCATGGAAACTTTATTTAAAGTTGAAAATAAATTTAGAAATCAATATTGAAATTGATTTGATATTGAAGTTCTTATAAATAAAATTGGAGTTTATAAATGCTGTTTATAAATATGAAATCACTTATTTTGATAAGTAAAAATATAGAAGTTGATAAAAAGAAGATTTATAAGTCGAGGTTGTTATTAAAATAGAAATAGAATTTATAACCGTGTTTATAAATTCAAAATCGATTGAATTTGATAAATTAAATATAGAAGATTATTTAAGAAGATATATTCGCGATTTTGGATAGCGAATTTTTATTGAAATAAAAATGTGTAGAAATGATTGAAATTGGGTTAAGTAAATTATATTCACGATTTTGGACAGTGAATATATTGTTAAGTAGAATAGATATGGTTTTGGGAAAGTGATATTTGAAATGAAGTTAAACATTTTAAAGATGTTTTAAAATGTGAGAAATATCGAAATCATAGATTTCAACATTTATTGTTGAAATAGACGTTTTCGAGAAAGAAGGAAATGGTGGACTATAACACTGTTGTTATAGTAAATGATTTCCGAAAGGAAATATTTTTATGTAGTATTGGGATTTATATATCTATTTTAATTTCGAATCCCTATACTAGTGATTTTGAGTCGTCGTAACGATGTTTTACGCAACATTCGTTTTTGACTCAAATAGATGTTAAAATTTATGATTTCCTTAAAGAATGAATATATACTTAATATTGATTTAAGTATATCGAATATTTTCCAAGTGTTGAAAATAAAAGATTTGTGAAATACTTATTATTAAATAAGTAAGGAAATACTTTTCCAAAATGAAATGAAACGTTTTGAGATTTTATCTTCTTAAAGATAAATTGAAAATGAATATTGGAATCGATTTGAAAATCGTATATCAGTAGATATTTTGAAAGATATAAATTCACTATGGAATTTATAAAAGAAAGGGGAATTGTTTTAGAAAAATAAACGTTGATTTATTTTTATTAAAGTGTGAAGATTTTATATCTAGTAAAGATATTTTTGGAAGATGAAATAATTTGGAAAATTATTTGGAATCTGATGATGTTGCGCATCTTTATTGATAGTTAAATAACCGACTATCAATAATTACCTTGAATGGTATTTGTTGTGAATTGAATGAATTTGAATGCCACACTTATTTTTGGAATAATCGCTCACTATTCGGGTTAGCCGGGAAAGGACCATGGGGTCGTATAACCCATTCCGAATATGTGATACGTCGATATGAATTGCATTCGAAGACCGGTGTTGAAGACCGGATATTTTTGAAAACGGAAGGATTACCGTCGAGTTACTCTACATCGGCTGATCTCCGATTTAGAGGTTTTATCACCCTTAGTGACGGGAAGTCCTGACGTGATTGAAAATTATCCGGAAATGCAAGGGCTTCGTGAGAAGTGCCTTCGGTTCTGTTCGATCCCGGAACAGACTTGTATGGATTGTGTGTCTGACGTTACAATTTGAGATATAAAGCTGATTTCTTTCAAATACATTTCTGTTGGTGGCGGAGAATTTATTCTCTTAGCTTAACACCCTTCTCTGAGACGTACGAGCTCAGAGGTTATGTAGTTGAAATTTATCAGCGATATATCCCAATTTGGTAACGTGGCATACTGAGTGTTGCTGTGAAATGATCAGTGTTTGATCATTTGTGATATGATCATTTGTTTGATCTTATATCTTGGTGATCATAGGTTGATCATTTTGTTTGACCCGAAGCAGGGCTTTTTTTGAGAAAGCGTAGCTTTGTGGACGAGACTTCGTCGAGCCTCACACCCCGGAAATGGTCGAAACAGGACGAATGCGGCAAGGTTCTAGGGAGTAGCGCCCCTTAGTGTATGTCATTCCTTCTGGATAAAGGTGGTATCATGGTATGGAGCCCAGATACTTAACCTCTGTGGTTGCTGCAAAATTTATTTCTTTGTGGTTGTTGCGAATCGGGGATCCTCGGGAAGATCGGTGACGATCGGGGGATGGCATACGCGTGTCAGTAGTTACCTATTTTTGCAGAGGTAACCCGACCTTGTGTTGGCAGAGATCCGGTTAGGTTCTCGGGTCGTCTATTCCAGGGACGTACCCATCGTGGATAGGAAGTTCCTTTGCCTGACCATTTGTTGGAAATCCAAAGAAACAATACGTGACGTGTACGGTTTTAGTTGTATTACCTGCTATGGAATGTGGCGGTAACCTGCTATTGAACATAGTAGCTATAGTAGGCATACGATACTGGTCGTATGTTGGCTAAGATTAATATTATACTTTCGAAATGTTTTCTACACTATGCACTAATAATAATATCAAAAAGAATTTGATTTTGCGTAGTAAGCATCTTTGACTATCATAAGAAGAAATCTCCTCCAAGTCTGCGTTTGCATTGTGCGTGTGGTGGGAGGTCTTATGGTAGTTTCATTTTCCAAAAGCATTGCGAATTTACTTTAAATTTTTTTCTGTTGATTATTTTAAAGAATAACTGTTTTACGATCTCACACCAGTCACCATGACTGACTCGGAGTTTATTGTTTCCCTTCTAAACTCTGGGTGCCCACCAATTTCCACACGGGCAGTCTAGAGTTAGATTATTAGGTTATCTGGATATTCTGGAGCTTTGGAGATAAGCTGGATGGCGAGACGTAGTATTTGTATCTGATAGTATTTATTCCGCTGTGTATTCTGTATGAGGACAAGTTATATAACTGTCCATTGTTGTATATTGACTCTGATTGATGTATGTATAAAATGATATAGTTCTTTGTTTTAAAAGACTAGTAATTATCTATTGTATATTGTTCCGCTGCGATGTGTAAGATTCTGATATTGTTTTCTGTTCTGATGTGTTTTCTGTTGTCTTCTTCTTTCTTTCTTCTCTTTTTCTTCTATCTTCTTCTTCTTCTACTTTTTCTTTTTCTTAAAACCCTCACTATTGGAGTTTCCGGCACTCGATTGCTCGGCAGTCGATAAAGTGAGTATCGATGTCGAATTTTCGAAAGTCGAAAATTTCGGTATGTGACATTAACCCTATTTCAATGAGTTATTCCCCACTAGAGCCAAGGTAATCTAAACCAAAGCTCTGATACCAACTGTAACAACCCACATTTTTGACCGTTCAAGTCGACAAAACATACACACATGCCGACTCAACCAATCCAAAATACAGATAGTTATTGGGGTTAAATAAGAAAAGAAAAGAAAGAACAGAAACAAACTCAGAATCTCGCAGCGGAAGGAACAAGATATAATTGTAACGACCCCGAATTTTAATTACATTTAAATTGATAATTAAATGAATTTTTGAATAAAAATATGTAAAATTAAATTTTAAATGGATTAATTAATTGCGAGTTTCCCCGATATCCAAATATATATTGTATAAATCATTTAAATTTAAAAATATTGTAAATATTGTATATATGTGAATATATATGTATTTGAGCCTTTATGAGTAAATTTGAGATTATAAATAATATATATGTATATACATTTGATTTGAATTGTAAATTAATGGTTTAATAATAATAATAATAATGATGGTAATAAATAATTGAAGTAAAATAAATAAGAGACGAACTATAATAATAAAAGTAACACTTAAATAAAATCTAACAACAAAGTAAAAAATATGGAAATTCATCTATATTAATAAATAAATTTTATCTATATATATATATATAGTTTTATACCAATTTAAATCCTAATTACACATTTATAAACCAATATAAATGTAAACCAAATAAACATAAGAACTATGCTATTAACTTAAGTTAAAAAAATTTATAACCAATAACTAAAACAAAAAAAAAATATTTGTACATAGGGTAATAGAGTAATGCATTACCCAGGCAAGTAAAAGTAAAGGAAGTATAAAACAAAGTAAAACAATGCAAAGCAAAATGATGTAGCCTGTAAATAGATATGCAAGGCAAGTAGAAATAAGATATGTGGCCTGTAAAGGCAAGTAAAGAGAATCATATCAGTGCAAAAGAAAATATCTATGTACATAGTTAGCTAAGTGGGACACAAAGTACTCAAATAATAAATGCTTTCATCTCTTAGCAGCAAATAGATCATTCGAAATGTTTGAAGTATCATTTCAGCCACCATAACATACCATATCACCCATACCTATTGTATAAACAAATATATATATTCACAAATATGAAACCAGGCTAAGTAATAAATACAAGTATAAAGGTAAGTATGGCCGAAGTCAGCAAGTATGGCATATGAAACATAGAGTACTTAGTAATTAATGCTAGCACCACAACCATATTATCTATCAGCTGTTTGATGAACCAAAGAAAACAAAGATATAAATATACTCAAGTTTGTACAAGCCTAATTTATGCAAGTTTGTACCTAAAAGAATAAAGAATGGGCTGGTGTAAACTTGATAAGGAGCAAGCATTTAATGCTATATCACAAGTACACTAAATATTTCCTTTCAGCCCCAAAGAGATAAAGATCTCTGAATTATTCGTGTACCAGAGCAGTAAACAAATGAGTATACTTGTTTATTTATCAAACTATCTCATTCCATTTCGTATTACAAAAGCTTTACAAATCCAGTTTCTAAAAGTTTATACAAATACAACCTAAGTAAAAGAAAGAATAGAGGAAATACAAATGAAACCTGGAAATCAACTAGGAAGCAAAAACACTTCAGTTCAAATTTAAAATGAAAGCCTCTCTGTTCTTCTCTGTTCTTCATTTTTCAAGGTGAGCAAACTTCATTTTTAAACCCATTTGTTTGATTTCTGATGCCTGTGATAATTGAAATGTTTGGTTATGAATGGATTTAAGTTTGCATGTCTGATATGTTTAAGTTTCTCTGTTTTAAATCACAGCCATGTTAACTCTCTGTTCAACATTCAAATTATGAGCAACTTCATATTTTGATAACTTAAGTTTTATTTTAATCTAGTTGCATGATTAGTATCTGTATATTTGGTGAGATAATTCCTGCATGTGCTTATACATGTATAGATTTGATGATCATAAGAGTATACATGCACTTGGACTCTGTTAGAAAATTCCCAGGCTTGATTTAGATCAAAACTTCAATTCCTCTTTCCCTGATTTTCTATAAACCTTGATGTGTAAACAAGATCAGTTAGAAGTAACAAGTTATACATTTTAAAAATACTTTTAGGTATCACAAATAGATGGATTTACTGGGCAAGTTGAAATTACAGTGAAATCAGTTTACTTCAAAATTTAATTAATTTAAATCTGAGTCTCAATTACATAATCTTCTTAGTCTTCCTGAATCGTGAATTTTAAAAGAGAAATCAAGATTTTTAATGTAATAACGTTCGAGGAAATAGTAGTTGAACAAAATTGGAATTTTCGTCAAGACCCGATGATCAATGGCGAGTTAGGGATCGAGATTAAGGATGAAGCTAGTTGGTACATCGATGGATACGAGAAAAATACTAGATGATTTTACATTTCATCGTGGTGATTGGAAGACGGCAATTTAGGGTTTTGATAGTTGTTTTGGTCGACGTGAATTCTCGAGTTCGTGTGACGTCGAGAGAGGACCGGACTAGATCGCATAGGGGGGGATGGCTTCGGTGGATCGAGGCGCGTCTGGGGTTATAGCAGTTTGGTTGCAGATGGCGTGGTTCGTCGCCGGTAGTGGATTTTCCAGTCGTGGGCATTTGCCTGTTTCGATCGAGATAGCGGTTTTGAGATTGCCTTCGATTTTTGGTTGGCTGCATAGCTAGGATGGTTGTCGAGGTCGTGTGTGGGTTGGCGAAGGTTGGAAGGATGGACGGCGTAGAGATTTCCGGTCGTGCACGTGCACGAGCACGCTTTTCGTATCTCTGGTGTTTTTGGGGAAGACAAGATTATGACTCGGGTTTTACACGAGTCATGCGAGCATGTTACTCGAAGTAGGGGAGGAAATGACTCGGAGCAGTTAGGTTGACTCGAGAAATGTTGTTCCAGGCTTTTGTAAAACAAGCCTGGCAGTTTCAGATTTTTAATTTTAATAAAAAATTTGAAACGGAATTTAAAACCAAGTTTGATTAGAATTTTAAATCTGAATTCAATCTAAATTTGAATCTTAGGTTTTGAAAGTAAATAAAGTTTATAACTTTACATAATGTAAATAAGTTTAAAGGTAAAGTATACTTTAATGATTGGAAAATTTAAAGGGAATTTAGTTTAAAATCCTTAAATTTGAATTTAATGATTTGAATTCCTTAAATTATCAAGTTAATTAAAATGGATTGATAAATCTAATTAATAACGGGATTAATTAAGTAATTATGAGTTTTAAACTCATTAATTAAGTTTAAGTTAATTATTAATTAGGAAAAATTAATGTGGAGTTAAAGATCATTAATTTAATAAGATTAGATTTTGAATTAATGATTAAATGTTAATTAATCAGTAAATTTAAAGGTTAATTAATTTATGTAATCAATTTAAAGAATTAAATGATGTGATAAATTAATAAATGTGATTAATTTAAAGATAATAAATTTTTGTACTTAATCTGATTTAAATTAATCAAATTAACTGATTTTACTTAAGGATGATTGGATTTGACTAAATGATTGAATCGTTTGATATCCCTGATATATGATGCTCTGTGATATACCCTGATTTATGTTGTGATCTGAAATTTCTATTTCTGTGATATATTACTATGTGAATATGAAACCCTTGGCCCGTAAACGGCACTTGAACTTCGATGCGACAGGGAGTCGGATTCCAATTGATTATCCGAAACCCACATCGAATTGTAATTGTGAATCTTTGTGACTGATAAATTTATTTTATCTATAAATCTGTGAATGAAGATAAGCGTTATCGATTATACCGCTTATGATATATCTGTGATGATTCATTGTGTTGCACTATTGTGTTAAACCCCTGGACTACACCATACACACACAAATATGGATTTCATGTGGAAATCAGTTAAGTCACAGATGATTTAAAATTTATGTTTTGAAATTGAAATTTTAATTTCAATTGATTTTGGAAATGAATTTGGGTTAAATGTTAAAGCTTTTGAAATGGAGTTTTTAAGATAAAAGTTATTTTAAATAACTTAATTAAATTTCCAATTTAAATAATTTAATTTGAATTTGAATTCAAAATAATTTGGAAATTGAATTCCATGTTTGGAAATTACGGTTAAAAATGTTATAAATGTGTTTGTATGAATTTAAACCATTTTAAAAGCATAATTTTGAGAATTTGGATTTAACCCAAATGACTTTAACTCGTATAAATGAATCAGATTTCCAAAATGAAAACTGTTTGTTTTAAAAGAATAAAAGCTTTCAGATAAGAAATGAAATTCCAGTTTAATTAAAGGAATTTCAAGTTTGAATTGAAAAATGGTTTTTCAAGCTATGAATGAAATTGTTTTTTTGAAAGCTATGAATTGAATCTGTTTATTTTTAACAGATTAAAAATAATGATTTGTTAAACCATTTGAAATGGAATTGTTTTGAAAACTGTAGGTTTCAAAGATTTAACGGGTTAATCAAATTGAAATGGGAATTAATTTGGAAAATCTGTGAATGAATCTTTTGTTTAAAAGATTAAAGTGTGGAAATTGTTTAAACCGTTGAAGGTGGTTAAAATGAATCCTTTTTGTTTAAAGATTTGAAAATGGTATTTTGTTTAAACCATTTGAAGAAAGATTTTGGATAATAAGTTGTGACTTAATTGAAATCCCAATATCCATATGTTTTTAAAGATTGCGCTCGTTATTCGGTTTAGCCGGGAGAGGACCTTTGTGTCATATAACCCGTTCCGAATATGTGATACGTCGATATGGATAGCATTTGAAGACCGGTGTTGAAGACCGGATATTTACAAAAACGAAAGGACAACTCGTCGAATGTCTCTGCACCGACTGGTCCCCGGTATAGAGATTTTAGCACCCTTTGTGATGGGAAGTCCGGACGTGATTGGAAATTATCCGGAATTGCAAGGGCTTCGTGAGAAGTGCCTTCGGTTCTGTTCGAACCCGGAACAGACTTGTATGGATACATGTCTGACATTACACTTTGAGATATAAAGCCGATTTCTTTCAAATACATATCTGTTGGTGGCGGAGAATTTATTCTCTTAGCTTAACACCCTTCTCTGAGACGTACGAGCTCAGAGGTTATGTAGTTGAAGGTTATCAGCGATATATCCCAATTTGGTAATGTGACATGCTGAGTGTAGCTGTGTGATGATCATCGTTTGATCATTTGTGATATGATCATTTATTTGATCATTTATCTTTGTGATCATAGGTTGATCATCTGTTGACCCAAAGCATGGCTTTGTGACAAAGCGTAGCTTTGTGGACGAGACTTCGTCAGGGCCTCACAACCCGGAAATGGTCGAAACAGGATCGTTGCGGCAAGGTTATGAGGGTCGCGCCCTTTAGGGTATGTCATTTCCTTCTGGAAAGGGGTGGTATTATGGTATGGAGCCCTGATACTTACTCATGTGGATACACTTTCTTTATGATGTGTGATGTTGGTTATCGAGCGCTCGGATAAAGGTCCCAAAGGACCGGGATGTGGCATATTCGTGAGTTACCTGTTACAGGGGTAACCCGGCCTTGTTGGCAGAGAGCAGTTTGTCTCTCGGGGCGTCCCGCCAGAGGCGTTCCCATGCGGCGGAAGGAAGTTCCTTAGCCTGACCATTTGTTGGAAATCCATTTCTCCAATACGGAACTTGTACGGTTTTAGTTGTAGAACCTGCCATTTACGTACGGTGGTCACCATTGTTTAGATGGTAGCTATAGTAGGCATACGATACTGGTCGTATGTTGGCTAAGATTAATATTATACTTTCGAAATGTTTCTGCACTATGCACTAATGATAATATCCAATGATTTGCGTAGTAAGCATGTTTGACTATCATAAGAAGAAATCTCCTCCAATTCTGCGTTTGCATTGTGTGTGTGGCGGGAGGTCTTATGGTAGTTTCATTTTCCAAAAGCATTGCGAATTGACTTTAAAATTCTGTTGTTGTTTGTTTTAAAGATAAACTGTTTTTGTTGCTCACACCAGTCCCATGACTGATCCGGAGTTTATTGTTCCCTTCCTAAACTCTGGGTGCTCATAATTTTCCACACGAGCAGTCTAGAGTTGGGTTTCTTTTCAGATATTCAGGTTTAGTAGATTATCTGGAGCTAGTTCATTCATCGGAGTTGCTTATCTTGGAGTTGTGAATTCATTCTTGTCTGAAGATCATTTTGGAGTTATCACTTCTATTGATATTGTTCCGCTGCTGATGTTATCGTTTTCTTTTCCGCTGCTATTTGTTGTATCATATCTCTGATGTATATTGATATTCATTGTATCACTCTGTTGTATCAGATATTGTATATCAATGTATTATTCTTTTCTTCCGCTGTGTTATTTACTTAATGTTGTTATAAGCTCCGGCGACTCGGATTTGAACGGTCGAATCTACGGCATTCGAGTACGATGTAAAGTATGGATGTTGATTTTCGAGCGGGCAAAACCCAATACGTTACATGTGGTATCAGAGCTAAGGTTGAACTTTAGCTCAGGAGTGTAACACATTAAGTAGCTCATTAGAGATAGAGTGAAGTAAACTCTAGAATGAGTATCCCTAAGATATCCGTCTGAACGTCTCAGTAAATTCTCTTGCTATCCACTGATAGTGAGTATGAGTGCAAGAAGAGGACGAGATAGGGGACATGGAAATACGATTATAAATGGTCAATACTCTGTAACAACAAGGAAGTAATCTTTTCTCTATCAATCTCTTTTGTTCAGCATTTTTTCTCAATTCTTCGATAATTTCTGGTAGATCCAGAAAGAAGATTCGATATATTAATATGGGACATAAACTCCAGATAGGCCAGACTTGTTTGTTTGGATGTATTGGTTGCTTTGATTGCTATGGTTGATAGATATGCTTTAATTTCTAAACTGAAAGTTCTGAAATCGTATCCACATATCTATCTATTCTTTGGGTCCCGATATGTTCTACGAGTGGTTAGTTATCCCTTCGAACTAACCGATGCCCCTGCATATTTCGTAGATGTGGATAACCTGAGTATTTTGTTGATTGTTAAATAGATTCGTTCTCGTATTTGATTTTGATATTCTGATTTGGTAAGCCAAATGCAGAATAGATGTTCAGTTTTATTTGATGAAATATTCTTCATCTATCTTTTGTCTCCTTGGCAATTTCGAGGACGAAATTCTTTTAAGGGGGGAAGTCTGTAACGACCCCGAATTTTAATTACATTTAAATTGATAATTAAATGAATTTTTGAATAAAAATATGTAAAATTAAATTTTAAATGGATTAATTAATTGCGAGTTTCCCCGATATCCAAATATATATTGTATAAATCATTTAAATTTAAAAATATTGTTAATATTGTATATATGTGAATATATATGTATTTGAGCCTTTATGAGTAAATTTGAGATTATAAATAATATATATGTATATACATTTGATTTGAATTGTAAATTAATGGTTTAATAATAATAATAATAATGGTAATAAATAATTGAAGTAAAATAAATAAGAGACGAACTATAATAATAAAAGTAACACTTAAATAAAATCTAACAACAAAGTAAAAAATATGGAAATTCATCTATATTAATAAATAAATTTTATCTATATATATATATATATAGTTTTATACCAATTTAAATCCTAATTACACATTTATAAACCAATATAAATGTAAACCAAATAAACATAAGAACTATGCTATTAACTTAAGTTAAAAAAATTTATAACCAATAACTAAAACAAAAAAATATATATTTGTACATAGGGTAATAGAGTAATGCATTACCCAGGCAAGTAAAAGTAAAGGAAGTATAAAACAAAGTAAAACAATGCAAAGCAAAATGATGTAGCCTGTAAATAGATATGCTAGGCAAGTAGAAATAAGATATGTGGCCTGTAAAGGCAAGTAAAGAGAATCATATCAGTGCAAAAGAAAATATCTATGTACATAGTTAGCTAAGTGGGACACAAAGTACTCAAATAATAAATGCTTTCATCTCTTAGCAGCAAATAGATCATTCGAAATGTTTGAAGTATCATTTCAGCCACCATAACATACCATATCACCCATACCTATTGTATAAACAAATATATATATTCACAAATATGAAACCAGGCTAAGTAATAAATACAAGTATAAAGGTAAGTATGGCCGAAGTCAGCAAGTATGGCATATGAAACATAGAGTACTTAGTAATTAATGCTAGCACCACAACCATATTATCTATCAGCTGTTTGATGAACCGAAGAAAACAAAGATATAAATATACTCAAGTTTGTACAAGCCTAATTTATGCAAGTTTGTACCTAAAAGAATAAAGAATGGGCTGGTGTAAACTTGATAAGGAGCAAGCATTTAATGCTATATCACAAGTACACTAAATATTTCCTTTCAGCCCCAAAGAGATAAAGATCTCTGAATTATTCGTGTACCAGAGCAGTAAACAAATGAGTATACTTGTTTATTTATCAAACTATCTCATTCCATTTCGTATTACAAAAGCTTTACAAATCCAGTTTCTAAAAGTTTATACAAATACAACCTAAGTAAAAGAAAGAATAGAGGAAATACAAATGAAACCTGGAAATCAACTAGGAAGCAAAAACACTTCAGTTCAAATTTAAAATGAAAGCCTCTCTGTTCTTCTCTGTTCTTCATTTTTCAAGGTGAGCAAACTTCATTTTTAAACCCATTTGTTTGATTTCTGATGCCTGTGATAATTGAAATGTTTGGTTATGAATGGATTTAAGTTTGCATGTCTGATATGTTTAAGTTTCTCTGTTTTAAATCACAGCCATGTTAACTCTCTGTTCAACATTCAAATTATGAGCAACTTCATATTTTGATAACTTAAGTTTTATTTTAATCTAGTTGCATGATTAGTATCTGTATATTTGGTGAGATAATTCCTGCATGTGCTTATACATGTATAGATTTGATGATCATAAGAGTATACATGCACTTGGACTCTGTTAGAAAATTCCCAGGCTTGATTTAGATCAAAACTTCAATTCCTCTTTCCCTGATTTTCTATAAACCTTGATGTGTAAACAAGATCAGTTAGAAGTAACAAGTTATACATTTTAAAAATACTTTTAGGTATCACAAATAGATGGATTTACTGGGCAAGTTGAAATTACAGTGAAATCAGTTTACTTCAAAATTTAATTAATTTAAATCTGAGTCTCAATTACATAATCTTCTTAGTCTTCCTGAATCGTGAATTTTAAAAGAGAAATCAAGATTTTTAATGTAATAACGTTCGAGGAAATAGTAGTTGAACAAAATTGGAATTTTCGTCAAGACCCGATGATCAATGGCGAGTTAGGGATCGAGATTAAGGATGAAGCTAGTTGGTACATCGATGGATACGAGAAAAATACTAGATGATTTTACATTTCATCGTGGTGATTGGAAGACGGCAATTTAGGGTTTTGATAGTTGTTTTGGTCGACGTGAATTCTCGAGTTCGTGTGACGTCGAGAGAGGACCGGACTAGATCGCATAGGGGGGGATGGCTTCGGTGGATCGAGGCGCATCTGGGGTTATAGCAGTTTGGTTGCAGATGGCGTGGTTCGTCGCCGGTAGTGGATTTTCCAGTCGTGGGCATTTGCCTGTTTCGATCGAGATAGCGGTTTTGAGATTGCCTTCGATTTTTGGTTGGCTGCATAGCTAGGATGGTTGTCGAGGTCGTGTGTGGGTTGGCGAAGGTTGGAAGGATGGACGGCGTAGAGATTTCCGGTCGTGCACGTGCACGAGCACGCTTTTCGTATCTCTGGTGTTTTTGGGGAAGACAAGATTATGACTCGGGTTTTACACGAGTCATGCGAGCATGTTACTCGAAGTAGGGGAGGAAATGACTCGGAGCAGTTAGGTTGACTCGAGAAATGTTGTTCCAGGCTTTTGTAAAACAAGCCTGGCAGTTTCAGATTTTTAATTTTAATAAAAAATTTGAAACGGAATTTAAAACCAAGTTTGATTAGAATTTTAAATCTGAATTCAATCTAAATTTGAATCTTAGGTTTTGAAAGTAAATAAAGTTTATAACTTTACATAATGTAAATAAGTTTAAAGGTAAAGTATACTTTAATGATTGGAAAATTTAAAGGGAATTTAGTTTAAAATCCTTAAATTTGAATTTAATGATTTGAATTCCTTAAATTATCAAGTTAATTAAAATGGATTGATAAATCTAATTAATAACGGGATTAATTAAGTAATTATGAGTTTTAAACTCATTAATTAAGTTTAAGTTAATTATTAATTAGGAAAAATTAATGTGGAGTTAAAGATCATTAATTTAATAAGATTAGATTTTGAATTAATGATTAAATGTTAATTAATCAGTAAATTTAAAGGTTAATTAATTTATGTAATCAATTTAAAGAATTAAATGATGTGATAAATTAATAAATGTGATTAATTTAAAGATAATAAATTTTTGTACTTAATCTGATTTAAATTAATCAAATTAACTGATTTTACTTATGGATGATTGGATTTGACTAAATGATTGAATCGTTTGATATCCCTGATATATGATGCTCTGTGATATACCCTGATTTATGTTGTGATCTGAAATTTCTATTTCTGTGATATATTACTATGTGAATATGAAACCCTTGGCCCGTAAACGGCACTTGAACTTCGATGCGACAGGGAGTCGGATTCCAATTGATTATCCGAAACCCACATCGAATTGTAATTGTGAATCTTTGTGACTGATAAATTTATTTTATCTATAAATCTGTGAATGAAGATAAGCGTTATCGATTATACCGCTTATGATATATCTGTGATGATTCATTGTGTTGCACTATTGTGTTAAACCCCTGGACTACACCATACACACACAAATATGGATTTCACGTGGAAATCAGTTAAGTCACAGATGATTTAAAATTTATGTTTTGAAATTGAAATTTTAATTTCAATTGATTTTGGAAATGAATTTGGGTTAAATGTTAAAGCTTTTGAAATGGAGTTTTTAAGATAAAAGTTATTTTAAATAACTTAATTAAATTTCCAATTTAAATAATTTAATTTGAATTTGAATTCAAAATAATTTGGAAATTGAATTCCATGTTTGGAAATTACGGTTAAAAATGTTATAAATGTGTTTGTATGAATTTAAACCATTTTAAAAGCATAATTTTGAGAATTTGGATTTAACCCAAATGACTTTAACTCGTATAAATGAATCAGATTTCCAAAATGAAAACTGTTTGTTTTAAAAGAATAAAAGCTTTCAGATAAGAAATGAAATTCCAGTTTAATTAAAGGAATTTCAAGTTTGAATTGAAAAATGGTTTTTCAAGCTATGAATGAAATTGTTTTTTTGAAAGCTATGAATTGAATCTGTTTATTTTTAACAGATTAAAAATAATGATTTGTTAAACCATTTGAAATGGAATTGTTTTGAAAACTGTAAGTTTCAAAGATTTAACGGGTTAATCAAATTGAAATGGGAATTAATTTGGAAAATCTGTGAATGAATCTTTTGTTTAAAAGATTAAAGTGTGGAAATTGTTTAAACCGTTGAAGGTGGTTAAAATGAATCCTTTTTGTTTAAAGATTTGAAAATGGTATTTTGTTTAAACCATTTGAAGAAAGATTTTGGATAATAAGTTGTGACTTAATTGAAATCCCAATATCCATATGTTTTTAAAGATTGCGCTCGTTATTCGGTTTAGCCGGGAGAGGACCTTTGTGTCATATAACCCGTTCCGAATATGTGATACGTCGATATGGATAGCATTTGAAGACCGGTGTTGAAGACCGGATATTTACAAAAACGAAAGGACAACTCGTCGAATGTCTCTGCACCGACTGGTCCCCGGTATAGAGATTTTAGCACCCTTTGTGATGGGAAGTCCGGACGTGATTGGAAATTATCCGGAATTGCAAGGGCTTCGTGAGAAGTGCCTTCGGTTCTGTTCGAACCCGGAACAGACTTGTATGGATACATGTCTGACATTACACTTTGAGATATAAAGCCGATTTCTTTCAAATACATATCTGTTGGTGGCGGAGAATTTATTCTCTTAGCTTAACACCCTTCTCTGAGACGTACGAGCTCAGAGGTTATGTAGTTGAAGGTTATCAGCGATATATCCCAATTTGGTAATGTGACATGCTGAGTGTAGCTGTGTGATGATCATCGTTTGATCATTTGTGATATGATCATTTATTTGATCATTTATCTTTGTGATCATAGGTTGATCATCTGTTGACCCAAAGCATGGCTTTGTGACAAAGCGTAGCTTTGTGGACGAGACTTCGTCAGGGCCTCACAACCCGGAAATGGTCGAAACAGGATCGTTGCGGCAAGGTTATGAGGGTCGCGCCCTTTAGGGTATGTCATTTCCTTCTGGAAAGGGGTGGTATTATGGTATGGAGCCCTGATACTTACTCATGTGGATACACTTTCTTTATGATGTGTGATGTTGGTTATCGAGCGCTCGGATAAAGGTCCCAAAGGACCGGGATGTGGCATATTCGTGAGTTACCTGTTACAGGGGTAACCCGGCCTTGTTGGCAGAGAGCAGTTTGTCTCTCGGGGCGTCCCGCCAGAGGCGTTCCCATGCGGCGGAAGGAAGTTCCTTAGCCTGACCATTTGTTGGAAATCCATTTCTCCAATACGGAACTTGTACGGTTTTAGTTGTAGAACCTGCCATTTACGTACGGTGGTCACCATTGTTTAGATGGTAGCTATAGTAGGCATACGATACTGGTCGTATGTTGGCTAAGATTAATATTATACTTTCGAAATGTTTCTGCACTATGCACTAATGATAATATCCAATGATTTGCGTAGTAAGCATGTTTGACTATCATAAGAAGAAATCTCCTCCAATTCTGCGTTTGCATTGTGTGTGTGGCGGGAGGTCTTATGGTAGTTTCATTTTCCAAAAGCATTGCGAATTGACTTTAAAATTCTGTTGTTGTTTGTTTTAAAGATAAACTGTTTTTGTTGCTCACACCAGTCCCATGACTGATCCGGAGTTTATTGTTCCCTTCCTAAACTCTGGGTGCTCATAATTTTCCACACGAGCAGTCTAGAGTTGGGTTTCTTTTCAGATATTCAGGTTTAGTAGATTATCTGGAGCTAGTTCATTCATCGGAGTTGCTTATCTTGGAGTTGTGAATTCATTCTTGTCTGAAGATCATTTTGGAGTTATCACTTCTATTGATATTGTTCCGCTGCTGATGTTATCGTTTTCTTTTCCGCTGCTATTTGTTGTATCATATCTCTGATGTATATTGATATTCATTGTATCACTCTGTTGTATCAGATATTGTATATCAATGTATTATTCTTTTCTTCCGCTGTGTTATTTACTTAATGTTGTTATAAGCTCCGGCGACTCGGATTTGAACGGTCGAATCTACGGCATTCGAGTACGATGTAAAGTATGGATGTTGATTTTCGAGCGGGCAAAACCCAATACGTTACAATAATAATAAAATAACAGTTCATGAAGCTGTTAAATAAATAAATTTGATTATTATTATACATCATAAATTAGAGTTACATACATATCAGAGATAATACAACAATGCAGCGGAAAAATAATACAGTAGTAGAATACAAATGATATAATACCAAACTCCATCTTCGTCCTCCAAAATAGATCTTCAACCTTATCTGAAATGCTCAGGCTGACCCGAGCGTAATGAAAAGACAAAACACTCGAGTCAGGACTAAAATATCTCATGTAAGTTAAATCGAATAAGTAAATATGAGTGTGACGGCGTCGGAGATGTTTACGGGTTTTAGACACCTCCTATCCAGTGTTTAACGTGCGTGCATTAACTTAAGAGATGTTCGGGATTTCCATCTCCTAAGGATCCGTTAAACTATCTACTATATAATAGAATACGCTATATACAATAATGTCTATCATAAAGTAAAATATCATTCCTAGCGTTAATCCATGACCCATTCCACCCTTAACACAGTTTATAAATGTCATAGTCTATACAGCTCCATAAGCCCCACCGTAAACTAGTGGTTATCAGAGGGTACCCCATAGGTATAACACAAATCAAAATCGTAGTGGTCGCGAATAGGATAATCAGTATGACAAGGTACATGAGGCGATACCAACTAGGATACTAGTAGTTGTGTCATCCTGACTGATGTTGGGCATAACAGCTACCACCCCAACACCGCAAAACAACACTCCCATAATCGAGGGGGTGCACCAAAATCGAATCACAAAAGTAATAGATATGGTAACGAAGAAGTGTGTCCGCTAGAGGTGGCGAGCCTCAATGGTCCGGCAGGGCTCCTGTTTTAGTCATATCAAGGGTCATCCAAAATCATTCTCTTTCTTCAATCAACGCGTTCACCAAAACCATCCACTTCGTTCCGAATCAACACTCCGCGTATATTAGTTATTAAAGTGGTTTTCGGTATCGACAGAGAGTATGTCCATATCCGATCCCGGTCTCTTTAATAACTATGTATTATTACACCGATGGTCATTTAATATTTAAAGTTCAAACCAAATCAAATAAAAAGTCAACTTCAAATTTATATTCAAATTTGATTATTTCACAATTCAATTCGTTTCAATAGTTAAATCATATTTCCAAATAAATTTAGTTCAACATTTATTTAGCAAATCAATTCAAGTATTCAATTTCAGTTTAATAAGATTCCAATTTCACTTATTAAATTTATTTCATATTCAATGGATTTAATTTGATTCTTAATTTAATTCAAAATCATTTAAACAAAATTTGATTCATTCACATTTATGTTTACATTCATTACTTCATTAAATATAATTATAAATTCGGTTAAATCAATTTCATTAACTAAATCCCCTTTAAATCAAATAGTTTTAGTTAACCCGTTTACAAAATCAAATTCAATTTCTATTAAAGAATCTTATTTCACTTTATTTAGTTCATTGATTAATTAACACAATTTTATTTTTCTCAACAAGTTGCAAAACAATTTGACTTCGTAACCAAGTTACAAAATCATAATTAAACTAATTCACTCAATTTAAAATCATTTTATATTTAAGTTATCACTTAATCAAATTCGCAAACTTTACTTAGTTTAAATTCCACTTATGTCAAATTCCATTTAATATTAAATTAAATTTCATTATTAAGTCTCAAATCCATTTAATCAAAACCAAGTCTATAGATCTTAAATTTTTTACTTAACTTTAAGTTTTACTTAATCCAATTCCATATAAACTCAAATCAATTCATTTATTTATTCTATTACAATTCAAATAAATTTATTGGTTTATTCAAATCAAATCCATTAATTTATTTCATTTAAACTCGAGTAAAATCATTTATAAGTTCCAAATTAAATCCATTAAGGTTGTTAATTAATTTCGAAACAATTTGTTGACCATCAGGTTTCTTATTTTAATTGTCTATCCTAGGCCAAGTTGTTTAATTGGGTATTTATCATTTCAACCCGATCCCATTTTAATTAAATATAAATATAAAATAAAATAAACACTATGGGAACTTGCAGTATTAGAACAACATAAAATAATCACAACATTCAAATATCCAAATATCAATAGTTAAACATCCATCACATCATCATCCAAATCAGACAATAGATAACATAATTTAATTGATTATCAATAACGGTTATTAACTGGCAATTTATAAGTTCATGCTAATTAAATAACAATTAAATGAAATAAGGTCATACTTAAATGAAATAATAATTCAAACATTTCAAACATCAATCAATAAACATCAATAGACTATTTATTATCATTAACAGGTATAAACTTGCAAATTGGAATTTAATATTAAATCGAATGGATATTAACTACAATGAATGTCATATTTAATTGGAATAACAATTTTAATGTACCAAACATCAACCATCAACAAACATCATAATTCATCATTCAATCAACAGGTCATAACAAATAACTGGTTATCATAGATGGGTATTTAACTAACAATTTAATCCAATTCGATTAAATTTCAACTAAACATCAATTTTAAACTACTAACTAGCAACCAGAAACATTCATATTAACAAATGAATTCAAATTAACTAACATAACATATTTAGTCAAGCGTGAGCGTATAAACTCTCACCTTTGATTTATCGACGATTTAAAAATCCAAATAAAGGCCCAAATTTGAACAGTCTCGGAATGCAGCCAAACTATTTCCATGTTGTCCGGAATTTTGATACGAACGCAGCGGAGAAAACCGTGCATCGATCCGAGATCGTATGAAAAAGATATGCTAATTAGAAGTTATATGATATATATAGTTATGAAATAATTAAATAAAAAAAAATTACGTTACTTTCTTCTTTCCAATCCCAGATCGTAGCCGAACCCACCCTTGTCCTTTCAACCTCCACACGCACGCAAAGATCATCCACCAGAGATTGATCAGCGACCACCACTATGTGCGCCACCTTGAGAGCCACCTACGCGCTAAGTTTCATCGCGTCATTCGCCGCCGTTTGCACGCAATCCAAGAAAATACGTGCATCATTCAATCTCAAATCTCGGAAAATCTGTGATGTATTAGCAGCAATCAACCGTATGGATTCGAAGAGCTCGTCGAAGTCTATACTTTTTCTTTTGGAATTTTTCGATTTCGTTGAACGGATTGAGAGATATTAAGGAAAGAAGATCGGCAATTTTTGGCCATGGAATAGGTGGCGGCCATGGTTTGAAATTAGGGTTTCTGAAATAAAATAATAATAAAACTGTCTCGGTTTGCCTGCGTATTTATATAGGTAGGTCCAAAATCGTCCGAACTCCGATCGTGACGTGCCGCCAGGCGTTTATAATGTTTTACCCCATTTCGAACGCAATGGAACAAGTTTCGAGGCCTAATTCGATCATATGTGGAAGATAGCTTTTTTTAAAGTCGATTATTTTAATTAAATTCGAAATTAAATTTCTATGCGTTTCAAGCTCGCACGGTCAAACGACAAGTTCGATTGCTACGAAAATTGAAATCCTACAATAATTCTCTATTATGGATCCGATGAAACTAGTTCGTCGAAATCCGAGACCGTTGCCAAAATGGCTATTTTTCTCGTTAATTACAATATAAAATTTCAATTTCAAATTTTCCACATTTAAATTCAATTTTAAATGTTAACCATCTTAATTTTTTTATTTATATAAAACTTAAATCAGCTTATGACATCATTTTCTATCATATTAAATTCAGATTTTAATTAGTTAAATAATTTCTAAAGCTACAAATACACAAATAGAGCTCATTTTTATTTCTGAAGCGATATAGAACATTCTATATATCGAAACAGAGGTTTTCGATATTTCTGAACACAATGGAATAGGTTACAGGCCATAATTCCATCGTACAAAGAAGTTATCATTTGAAAATCAATTTATATTGATTTAAATTATTAACACAATTTCTACGTGTTTTAACGTTGTACGATCAAACGGTAAATCCGTTTGATACGAAATTTGAAACCATATAATAATATACCATTCCGGATCCGATGAAACTAGTTTCATCGAAATCCGAAGCAGTATGCAAAATTTTAATTTTGACAAGTTAATTAAAATATTAAATATTCAATTTTTATATATCCTCTTTTAATTCAATATTAAAAGTTCATAAACTTTATTCTAATCCAAATAAAATTTAGACTAACTTAGTAAATCAATTTCCTATATATTAAACCCTATATTCAAATAAATTTACAACCAAAATCTTAAATTACTTGCCACAACAGATTGCACATTCCAAATACAACCAATTTCATTTACAATAGATACTTCCAACATTAACTCCAATATTTTGATTTATTCCTTATTTCCGATTATAACCAAATTAACTTCATATTTATTCAATTTATTAACGTTACAATAATATAGTGGTTACTAACATTCAAACCATATTATTAAGTCATACTCAAACAATTCCCATTTGTCAATCATAAATTTTGATTTCCACTATATTAAATTTGAAAATCTTATCAAATTTTATTATTTAAGTTATTGAAAATTACGGGTTGTTACAGTAGTCCCTTTACCTAGTCGTTTTTATGGAAGCCATTCTCCAATAAGTGCCTGCCATTTTGTTTGTAGAGCCTAGTATGCTGGAATTTAATAATGGTAAATATTTCGGCTAACATTAATAAGTTTACACACAAATGTTTTCAAAGATATGTCTGTTTGCGCCAAAATTGGTCACAAACCCCGAATGTTGTGAAAGCACCAGTGTATGAATATAAATCCACAATAATCACACACAAATCTCAAATCTAAGCAAACAGAGTGTCACAATTCAGAAATAATGAACAGAAACACGAGATTTATAGTGGTTCGGCGATCTTGCCTACGTCCACTCTGAAGTTGATGATTTTATTGATGTTTACTCGATGATTACAATCCCTTCTAATGTAGTACAACTGAAATTATATGCTAAGTCTTAATCTAAGGTAGCGGTGGTGTTCTGGAGTAAATCTGGCAGAATCTGGGCGCTCTTGAGTACTTAGAATTCTCCGACCTCTTTTCTGAATGACCAGGGGCTCTATTTATAGGTGTAGGAGGCTGATATTTCGCCTAAAATGAGGGGAGACCAGTTCTGTCACGTGAGGGGGCCCACATGCCCGCTCTTTGGAAATCCGGGCCCACTTTGGGATCGATTCGACCCTTGCTTCGAATCGATCAAGATTTGCTCCGATTGAGCTGAAATTTGGCATGGACATTCCTTAGGTTGCCAGTTAGCTCCTGTCCAAATTTCGTAGCATTTGGACTTGTAGATCTCAAGTTATGATCGATTCAAGTTTGCATTTCTAGCTGATGTGCTTCGTTCGAATCGATCCCTTTCAACTTGATCGGGTCGAATCGATATGCTTGTATGTGAGGATGTTGTCGTGGCGCGCGTCTCTCGTATCGATCCACTTTTCTCGCCGAGTTGACTGGGTCGAATCCACGTCCTTAGCTGCTTGTGACTTGGTCGATGTAAAGTAGTCGATTCGAAGTACATGGATTCGAACGTATGCTCGTTCGAATCGATCACGCTATATCTTCCCCACTCGATTCGAATGACGCTTTGCTCGTATCGATAGCGACATGCTTCAATCGATTCGAAGTCAATCGCAGCTAGATGGATTCGAGGGGAGGTACCTACGCATGGATTCGAAGCAGAGCGTTTTGTTGGATTCGAAGCAGGATATCTTCACGGATTCGAACTAAGGATAACTCGAGGTAATCGAATGTGGATTCGGGTATTGGGTATGAAGCTCGACCATCTGATGGATTCGAACTAAGGGAGGCTTTGGATGGATTCGAACGCCGAGGCTGCTTAGATGGAGTCGAAGCAATGGTACTTCTCATGGATTCGAAGTAATGCAGGGAAGTTCGATGGATTCAAGCTAAAAGTTTGTTCTGAGGGATACGAAGGGGATGGAGTCAATCTTGATGGAGTCGACCTTGATGGATACGAACCATATGGAGACGATCACAAGGCTATGTCCTTCACTTGCATCGATGATATCTTGGGCGTACGAACTCGGATTGACTCGAGATTTGGAATGCTGGCTCCTATGGCTTTCCTTGACGTGTCTTATCAATTGTAGCCCGATCCGGACTTGGACAAAAATCATTGATATCCATGGTGAAACAGTGTATAACGAACTTTTACGACGAACTGTCTTTAGTTTTCCAGTCAACTTTTTGGTGTCACGGCCTTGCCAAAAGGCGAGATAACATTTGCCCCCCAAAACATGCCTTGCGATAGGAAGGTGTGTTTTGTAATGCCATAAGCTGGATGTTCATATCCTGTTGATGCCCTGCAAAGAAATTGATAGTTTTATATGACCTCAAATGACGACCGTTCGCGATCAAGCCATTTGAGGTGGTATGCGACCGTTCGCGATCTAACATTTTCTGTATAACCCTAAATGACGACCGTTCGTGATCTAGCCATTTGAGGTGGAATGCGACCGTTCGCGATCTAGCGTTTCTACATGGCCCCAAAATGACGACCGTTCGTGATCAAGCCATTTGAGGTGAGGAGTGCCGTTCGAGGCGAGTTGTGACCGTTCATGGTCGAGTGTCGCACGAGGCGAATGATGACCGTTCGAGGTCGGGTGCCGTTCGAGGCGAATGGTGACCGTTCGAGGTCGGGTGACATGGAAAGAAGAATGTGATCGTTCGCGATCGTGTGCCGTACGAGGCAAAAACGTGATCGTTCGCGATCGAATGTCGTATTAGGTGGATTGTGACCATTCGTGGTCGAGTGCCGTTCGAGGCTAATGGTGACCGTTCGAGGTCGGGTGCCGTTCGTGGCGAAGTGTGATCGTTCATGATCGAATTGTGACCGTTCGCGGTCGGGTGCCGTTCGAGGCGAATTGAGTGTGCCCGAGGAGGGACTTAGTATCATCAATACCAGGTTTCACGTTCGGGTGAATTCCCGGATTGTTTGTTGCAATGGTTTATCGCCATCTCAGAGCATGCCTAGGGACCGTTCGTGATCCCGTACATGTGTAAGTGGCTTAGCCGTTATGAAATCACAAGTAGCATTTTTTCATTGAAAATAAGTCTTTTGCAGAAATGTTAAACAAAATCAAGTTCAAATATTCAAATCAAGATGAAACAAAAGCAAAGCAAGGATGTCAAAGTGTAAACTCCCACAACGATAGGGTTAGTAGTCATTCACAGCATGCCTATGGACCGTTCGTGATCTCGCAAATGTGTAAATGACTTACCCGTGTTGGTGAGAGGTTTACAACTTGTCCATCATTATTTCAACTAATTGATAATCATACGATGTCCTGGCTCGGGGGCACCCCTGGCTGATGTAGACGGTGGTCGCTCTGGCTCCACTGCTGGAGCTCGCCTCCTCACATACTGAAGTAGCATACCGTTCCTGATGTGCCCTTCCACCTCATCCTTCAGATGTCTACAGTCGTTAGTGTTATGACCATTAAGTTCGTGGAATAAGCAATATCTGTCTGATTTTCTTTCGTCAACAGTGGGGTCCCTTCGTATTGGCCTTCGGTAGGGAACTTGCTCTCGTGTATCTTGGTAGATTCGCTCCAAACTCTCATTCAGCTCTGAATATGTGGTGAATCGTGGCTCTCTTCGCAGTCGCTTTGACCTGTCACCATTGTCCTCAGCCTTTCGTTTTCCTTTATCCTTGCCTGAATCATTTTCGAGAGGCTTTTTGTCTTTAAGTGCATAAACTTCTATTCCCTCTCCTTCTTCTCTTTCAGCATTAGCGTCTTCCAATCGTAAAAACTTTTCTGCCTCGTGATAGAATTCTCCTAGATCCATTGGTGGATCCTTAGTTAATGAATTTTTGAATTCCGTGCCATCAGCTACTCCGGACACAGCTGCCATCATAACCATGGATGGATCTGGCCGATACACCGATGCTGCTGCCGCATTGAACCGCGTCAAGAAATTCCTCAAAGACTCCCCAGCTTTCTGCTTTAGCGTTGCCAAACTCATCACATTCTTGGGTCTCGAAATGTGAACCCTGAATTGCCTCATAAATTTCTCAATCAAATCGGTCCATGTCCCGATGGAGCCGCTCTCTAGCTGTCTGAACCATAAAGCTGCTATGTCTGTCAAATACAATGGGAAGCACCGGGCCATGACTTCCTGTGATGCCCCCAGCACTTCCATGTGCCTTATATACCTCGTTAGATGGACCGTAGGGTCCGTCCTCCCATCATACCCTTCTACTGTTGGTAGTTTGAATTCTGGTGGGTTCCTAGCCAATCTAATTGCAGGAGAAAAGGGACTCCTGTTCACATCTTCAAGATCTCGGTTTACCAATCCACCTCTCATGGCTCGCCTGACCATCTCTGCCAATCTATCATTGTCTCCAAGCTGTATTCCGCGTTCACTACCTTCGATCTGCCCCCCGAGTCCGTGTGAGCTTTCAGGTGTGTGCCCCCCTGATTGAGCGTTCATCCCTCTATTGCTGTCAGGTTGCTCGGATGTCCTTGTCTCTCTTCCCGTGTTCGGATCAACATGTCCTAAGTGTGTGCCCCCCAGCTCCGGCGCTGCGTTGGATGGTCCTGCTTCATTCTGGGCCCTGGTTGTTCCTTGATTTTGCGCTCCAAGTTGTCCAATTTGTTGAAGCAAATTCTGGATCATCTCCTCCTGCCTCTTCATCATTGTCTCCATCTCATCCCTGGTGATGAAAATCGATGCTTGGTTTGCTCCCGAGGAAGCCTCTTGACTTCCTTCGTGCTGACTTCTCTCAGCTCTTTGCCTTCTACTTGTTTGTCTCGTCATGATTCTTCGGATCTAAATCTCTTAGCCTTCTGATCCAACTTTCAAATTTTGTGTAGCGGGTCCTGAGTTCAGTTCTCAGTGAAAGCACCAAAGTGTTTGCGCCAAAATTGGTCACAAACCCCGAATGTTGTGAAAGCACCAGTGTATGAATATAAATCCACAATAATCACACACAAATCTCAAATCTAAGCAAACAGAGTGTCACAATTCAGAAATAATGAACAGAAACACGAGATTTATAGTGGTTCGGCGATCTTGCCTACGTCCACTTTGAAGTTGATGATTTTATTGATGTTCACTCGATGATTACAATCCCTTCTAATGTAGTACAACTGAAATTATATGCTAAGTCTTAATCTAAGGTAGCGGTGGTGTTCTGGAGTAAATCTGGCAGAATCTGGGCGCTCTTGAGTACTTAGAATTCTCCGACCTCTTTTCTGAATGACCAGGGGCTCTATTTATAGGTGTAGGAGGCTGATATTTCGCCTAAAATGAGGGGAGACCAGTTCTGTCACGTGAGGGGGCCCACATGCCCGCTCTTTGGAAATCCGGGCCCACTTTGGGATCGATTCGACCCTTGCTTCGAATCGATCAAGATTTGCTCCGATTGAGCTGAAATTTGGCATGGACATTCCTTATGTTGCTAGTTAGCTCCTGTCCAAATTTCGTAGCATTTGGACTTGTAGATCTCAAGTTATGATCGATTCAAGTTTGCATTTCTGGCTGATGTGCTTCGTTCGAATCGATCCCTTTCAACTTGATCGGGTCGAATCGATATGCTTGTATGTGAGGATGTTGTCGTGGCGCGCGTCTCTCGTATCGATCCACTTTTCTCGCCGAGTTGACTGGGTCGAATCCACGTCCTTAGCTGCTTGTGACTTGGTCGATGTAAAGTAGTCGATTCGAAGTACATGGATTCGAACGTATGCTCGTTCGAATCGATCACGCTATATCTTCCCCACTCGATTCGAATGACGCTTTGCTCGTATCGATAGCGACATGCTTCAATCGATTCGAAGTCAATCGCAGCTAGATGGATTCGAGGGGAGGTACCTACGCATGGATTCGAAGCAGAGCGTTTTGTTGGATTCGAAGCAGGATATCTTCACGGATTCGAACTAAGGATAACTCGAGGTAATCGAATGTGGATTCGGGTATTGGGTATGAAGCTCGACCATCTGATGGATTCGAACTAAGGGAGGCTTTGGATGGATTCGAACGCCGAGGCTGCTTAGATGGAGTCGAAGCAATGGTACTTCTCATGGATTCGAAGTAATGCAGGGAAGTTCGATGGATTCGAGCTAAAGGTTTGTTCTGAGGGATACGAAGGGGATGGAGTCAATCTTGATGGAGTCGACCTTGATGGATACGAACCATATGGAGACGATCACAAGGCTATGTCCTTCACTTGCATCGATGATATCTTGGGCGTACGAACTCGGATTGACTCGAGATTTGGAATGCTGGCTCCTATGGCTTTCCTTGACGTGTCTTATCAATTGTAGCCCGATCCGGACTTGGACAAAAATCATTGATATCCATGGTGAAACAGTGTATAACGAACTTTTACAACGAACTGTCTTTAGTTTTCCAGTCAACTTTTTGGTGTCACGGCCTTGCCAAAAGGCGAGATAACAATGTCATTAAAAATAATATCAAGTATTTTGACATAAGATGTTTTGGTTATCATAAGGTAAAAACCCATTCTGTGTTTATGTGCGGCGTAGTCTTACGAGATACCTTTTTGTTTTCAAAACACGTATTTTGAGTTCTCACACCAGTCCCATGACTGACCCAGAGTTTATTTTCCTTATCCTTAAATCCTGGGTCCCCTAATTTTCTTGGGCAGCCTGGTAGTCAGGTTTAGCTTAGAAGAAGCTGGATGGAGCCCAAAGCATGGAGTCAGAAGATTTACTGAAGATTCTGTCTATTTCCACCGCATTCTATACTATTGTATTCCGCTTTTGTAAGGACATGGTTTATAACTGTCCATGTTTTAACTCTGATAAATGTATTTTAATTTCGGCTGTAAAGATTATTTGTCGAAATAATGTATGTCAGATTCTATTCTGTCTTATTTTTCTTTCTTACCCTTGAAGATTCGCTTCTTCGGCACTTGGATTTGCGGCACATGAATACCGAGGATGTATTAGTGTCGATTTCTAGGAGTCGAAGAAACGAGCACTCACATCATAGTATCAGAGCTTAAGTTGAGCAAATACCTGAGCCTGATGGGATAAAAGACTCATCAGAGATAGGGTTGGTAATGCCCTAGGATGAGTATCTCATCAGAGATAGGGTTAGTACCCTAGAATGAGTTTGAGTATATATATGAGCGCGTATTTGTTAATAAAATATACAAAAGAATTCGGTTTTATATAAAAATCATTTTTCCTAAGAATATATATGTATTTGAAAGGAAAAGAATATTTTCAAAGGATTTTTGAAATAAACATTATACAAAGAATTTTAAAAGCCATCTTTAGAATTAAACCCCGAACCATCTTTCTGAGTATTAACCAAACCTCTCTATCTTTGAATACACTAGCAATTACCTACTACTTGTGTCTAAAATAATAATTGTTTGCCTTGTAGAAACCATATGGGAGAAGTTATACGAATGAGGAATCCTCTAGGGCAAATTGGACGAAAATGATAACCTTATAGTTCTCTCTAGCGATGAAGAGGAACAGCCAGTACATCCGCATAGGAATGGTGGATCTCTGATTAGGGAAGACTATTCCCCATATACTCGTAGGGATGAAGATGGGTACCATATTGCCGGAATGCTTGCACCACCTACAGCTCCGGAAATAAATATGATCTTAAGCGACGATGAACTCGGGCAAGCCTCAAAGGGAAATTGGGTAGTGGATCCTGCTAGTTCCATCTTGGAACCCATAGAGGAGGATGAGCCAAGGGAAGAGAAATCAAAACCTATTGAAGAGAAGGTAAAACCAATGGAGGAGGAATCTAAGCCAATGGAAGACCCGAACGCAATCATATCGAGCGAGTGCAATAATGTACTATGGAATATGAACGAGGAGAAGGTTATATGGCAGGAGGCATCGTCTAGTTCATACATAAACTGAGATGCGATAGGAAGCCACAATGAGGATACTGCAGAAGAAGAAGAGGAAACAGTCGGAGTATTTGAAAATCCATGGGAAGAAAATTTGCAAGGATTAGAAGAGTTGGAAGAAGGAGGAATCATACCAGGAATGCCAGTAGGCTTGGGACATGTCCTACAAAATCAGCCATGGTTACCCCAGGGAATTTAAAAAGCACAAGAGGAGGACGGCAACGAGGCCGATGATGAGTTGGATAGTGAAGAAGTGGGAGAAGGGGAGGTAATGATTGATTTGGGATGTTGGAGTCCACCTTTGTCTTTAAACTCAGAAGAGCAGGAATAGAATCTGGGAAGTAAGTATGTATGGGTAGTGAGTTTTGTTTTGATGTAGTATTTGAGTTGTAATGGTTTAGTGAGGGGAGGGAAAATCTTCTTTTTGGACCCTAGTGTTGGGAGGTTTAAGTGATGTAAGAATATGAAGATTTATAATATGATGACTGTCCCAACTTTTTATTAGTACCACTCTTTAAAAATAAAATATTTAAAGTTAATAATAAATGGATTTGGGTTTGTAGCAAACGATGTTTTAGCAACATTTGTTTTTAAACCCTTGAATGACACTTTAGAAGAAATCTTATGAGTATATTTAAAATCTTTAATAAAGGGATTTTAAAGATAATAACAAGAATTAGGGTCTTTTACAAAATGATGAAAAATATTATAATTAACATGTTATATTAAAAAAGAAAAAGAAAATAGAGAAGTTCATTTTAACGATGTTTAGATGGTAGTTTTTTTAATCACTTTGATTTTATTTTAAAGTAAGTAAAACTTGTTAAGAAAATTTTGAATATACTTAAAGCAACCGAATGATTATATGAATATATTTTTTAGTATTAAAATCGGTAAAGGTAAAGAGAATATATATATATATATAAAGGAAGTTTAATTAATAAAGGAATGTTAACTGATAAAGAAAGTTTTAACTAAAAAAAGAATGTTTTCACCTTTAATATTGGGAGTTTATGATGATGTATCGATTTAATTAATTATTTTGAAAATAATCAGAAACCATTAAGGTATGTTTAGAAATGAGTAATAATAAAAAGATATTTTTCCTTTGAAAGAAATCTTTTCTTAAAATTGAAATATTTAGAAATAAAAATGTAAAATGGTTATCTTTATAAAAGATTGAAAAAAGGAATGGAAGTTTATAAAATGTTTTCATAAATTTTTTTAGAAAGGTTAATAAATACATATGAAGTATATGGATTGTTTCGTCGCACGATTTAATTTAAGATTCGAGTACAGAACTTTGACATGTCTTGACACTTATCCGAAAAATAATATATCATTCGATTCTTGACGACGAACATTGATAAGGGTTTATGATTAGGTGCTTGAGTTTTCTATCATAGTTGAGAGCTATGCAAGGAGAACTAAAGTTCAAATCAGAAAGCCTGGTCGGAGTCCGTACTGAAGAAATCGGGGGATCAATGCTAGTTTAGAAATGATGATAATTCATTTTGAATAGTTATAAGGTGATAATAAATCATTTATAATAGTTTTTATATAGATATATATTTGATTTGAAAATATAAGGAAAAATCGATATCGCTTTATCGGTATAATAGTAATTTTTGTAAATAATTGTTAATATTAAATTATATGGTTTTATAATTCAACTATGATCATTTAATTAGTTTAGAATGATAGGAAATTTATTTTTAAATTTTGTTTACAAATATATGTACGTTAAAGTATAAGTGAAAATGTGACCGATAATCGGTTCTCTGGATTTCAATGATTAAACGAACAAAAGTTGTTCAAAGTGCTATACACATATACACATACATTTATATGTTACATACACATGATAACATACATATATAAATATAATTAAGTATCAGAAATATAATATAAAATAAATAATGTATTTTAATGATTTCTTACTCTTTAAGCATAAAGAAGTCAACATATGTATACATGTGAGGATGGAAGTGATGTGCACATAGAGGGGGCTTTGACCGTGCATTGTGAAGGGAGCTAGTTTGTTGGAGAAGCCTAGAAATAGTGACAAAAGTGATGTGTGCATATCTTCTTTTATACTCTTCCTTTTTCCTATAAATACCCTACCATCTTCTCTTCCTTTTCATTCCTTTTCTTCTTCTTAATTTTCAAGCTTTTGCTTCCACTTTAATGGCTTCCATCTTTTAAAGAAATAAGGTCCAAGTTTATTTCAAAATAAAAGAAATTAAATCATAGTATATAGTTATATATAGTTAAACACCTCAAAACAAGCTCGAATCTCCATCTCTCCACCTCCTAAACCCAAGACACCACCATTCTCCACCCTAGGCCATGAGCACCATGGCTTGGTTGAGCCATTTCAAGGATCCAAGCTCGATTTCATGGAGTTTCATTTCGAGATAGCGGAGCTATAGCCGTTTTAAAACTAGTTCGAGTGGAAATGAAGGTGAGAACTACTGAAACTATTATACTATATGTTGGATGATGATATGATGTTTCAAATGGATGCTTAATATGCTTTGATCATCAAGTTTGGACGTTTTCATATGAATGTTGAATGTTTATGGAAGTCACGAATATACACGTCGATAAACAAAAAGGAAATCTCTTTCCTTGAATTAATGAATTGGTGTATATAGAATTGTTAAACCTCTTAAAAATGGTTTAAAATGTATTTGAAATGGTTTATAAATATTTAAAAGTGTTTTGGTGAAGTTTGAAAAAAAATGGAAATTTTAGTTAAAAATAAGCGCGTCGTGTAATGGTAGTTCGCGATTTCGCGCTATAAAATTCAAACAAGTGTAAAAGTTTGAATTTAGCTCGGAATTCTTCGAGATAAGAATTTTCCGAACTATTATATCTATAGTTTTCCAACGAAGAAAGAATATCGAGATTCCGATAGGTAGATTTTGAAATATGAGTGAAACAAGTTTTTGAAAAAATCCTGAATTTGAAGTTCGGAATCCAAAACTGGATTTCTTAGAAATGATGTTTTAAAATGGTTTAGAAATATGAAATAGATATTATAAATCTTTTAAAATGTTTTAAAAGTGATTTGAGTAATAAAAGTGAATTTTCAGATAATAATAAGTCGTTTGATCAATATAGCTTAAAAGATCACTTTTCCGCAGCACTTTTCTATAACTTTTGAAATATGGTTTTAAACTTATCGATTCTTATCCAAATCTGTTGTAAATATTTTCAAATGGATAATTAAGAGTTTTCATAATGATTTGGAGGTTTTATAGCTTATTGAAGAAAGATCAAATAAATGAATTAAAGAAAAAGCTATTATAAATAGTGGTCTAATCTTGGCTCTAAAAGCCCGACGAGTAGACTGGATTTTTCTGTTTGTGGGATCCAAATGTGAGGTGCTTAAACTAAGGAGATGTTCAGGAGCAACCAGTGCCCTGGATCACCTGGCCTCTTTCCTTGGCGAGGGATAGATAAGGTCGAAATGTCGGAAACGAGTTAAGTATAAAAGATTTAATTTTCCAAATTTAAATACAACTTCTCTTAGTTGAACATCCTTCTCTGAGACGTATGAGCTCGAAGGTTGTATGTTTGTGAAAGTCAATAGCGATCGATGGAACGACAGTGTGGCATTCAAACGAAGATGATGTGCTATGATAAAGGTAATCACTACCTCAAGCCTCACACTCGGAAATGACCGGAACATGGTAGATGCGACAAGGCTATGTGGTTCGCAACCATTAAGGTATGATCATCCCTTTCTAGATATAATTCTTCCCGCTATGACGTTTGGGATGTAAATTAATGTGGATGTATGCTAGGAGGATCCTTGGATAGGTCGGTAATGACCTGGGTGATGATATATTCGATACTATCTAGGAAGAGGAAGGCCGGTCTTGTGTTGGTAGAGGACCATCTGTTGCACCTCGGTACATTCCTCTAGAGATGTACTACTGGAAGGTAGTCTCTTCACCTGGTCATTTGTATGGAAGCCATTCTCCGATAAGTGCCTGCCGTTTTGTTTGTAGAGCCTAGTATGCTAGAATTTAATCACTACAACAAACTGGACCTTTAATAGCGTTTAAAAATTGCTATAATAGAACTTAACAGCATTTTTGACTACGCTATGGAACGACATGCCATTATAGGTCAGAAACATACAATAGCAATACAAAAAACGCTGTAAAAAGTAAGTTTTAATAGCCTTTGACTGATGTTATTAATACATTTTATAGCGTTTGTGTTGATGAGCTAAATTGCTTTTCTTAGCGTTCGTCTTCTCTTATCAAACATATTTAATAGCGGTAAACACATGTTATAATAAACTTTTAATAGCGCTCTTTCCATTGCCGTGACTTCTTTTTACAGCGTTTCAGTTGTTGCTATAATATTTTTTACATCGTTTATTGTGATGCTCTGAGTGTTATTTTATAGCGGTTCTATGTATTGCTGTAAAAACTTCTTCATTGTAAGAACCCTTTTCATAGCATTGTTTAAACACTGTTGAATTTTTACACCGTTTTATGAACGTTGTTGAATGTTTTCACAACGTTTCAAAAACGTTGTTGTCTAGTGTCCAATATATTCAACATATATAGCAGGTTGCAGCCCATTTTATATGTAGCACAATGGTTAATTTAAACACATACATTTCATAATCAACATATTATACTAGTCACACATTTCATAATCAACATATTATATTAATCATAGCTAATAATCAACATGTAACATTATATAATAAACATATGCAATATTCTTACATCAAAACATATAATACGTCCATAATATTTCACAATGTTGAACAAGCAGGAGCTAATGGCCAAAAGTAGTAATACATATGAGCATACAAACCAAAATGTAGTTTTGGCATCAAAAGTAACTTCGAATCCATAACTTTTTGCTGGATGTTACTACTTTTTTGCATCAAATACAGCTATCCACCTGTAAAGTAAAAGTTCTTTAGTTATGCATACTTAATTAGAATTTAAAGACTGAAACATTGAGTAGCTAGTTCTCAAGTTATTTTAAGCTTTAAAATAACTCATTATCATATAAATGATTATATACCTTTAAAGTCTAGCAAATCTTTAATCAACGATACATGTTTATGTATATTAACTTTAAAAATATATGGGCAAATAAGAGCCTGCAAGAAGAAAAGAACTTCCATGGACCTATCAACTATTAGCAAGTTAATTTCACAGATAGAAAAGGACACATGATTTAAAGGATAAAAGTTCAAAGGAGCAATCAATTTGTGTAGCCCTATTATGGTGTCTAACTATTACTAACTGCAGGCACATAATTCCAAATAACAACTTGAATATATCCACAGAGTTTCAATTTAAATAAGAGCTTTAAATTATTACTCTGCCTCACAAATTTGCAACTATTCAGCTGTATTATACTAGATTTTGTTTTCTTCTCATGTATCATATATTTTTGTCCGATCAAATTTTGAAAATCAGTTCCCAATAAAAGATAGTTGATCAAACGTAGTTGAAACTCCAAACTGAAAAAAACAAGATCGGACTTAACTTCCACCTGCATAAGCATATTCACGTAATATTGAAAAACTATGAATTTTGGTAATTTGAATTAACAAATATAACAGAAACCCAGTACATGGTGTTGAATAATATTTCTAGATACAAAGTAATCTGAATCATATTAACATTACAGTGATAGAAGGCCATATTTAATGATATTTTTCCTCATAAAAACTGTTTGAATTCAACCAAGCAATCACCATATATTTTTCCATAGGATAGACAAATTGTATGCTTAAAGTTTATCCAAAAAATTAATTCAAGTCTTATCCAAAAGTTTAAAATAGAACGAGCTACCATCTAGAATTCCGCATTTATTGTCGAAACAAATTACTTCCACTTACCAGTGGGACAAAGCTTTATATAAGTTGTGGTCCTTTTAATAAGAATATCTGTTTTATAAATTACTTTGCAAAATTATCATTGGAAAGAGATATTTTCTTAGATCTCGTAAAGAATTATGTCAAAATTATCTTACGAGATTTTCCTTTCAGGACCTCAAGCTTGTTGTTATATACTTATATATGTTCTTAGATCTTGTTTTACCTTTTTCTGCTTTGGGTTTCTATTGTCTGTTATTATCCCAAGTTCCCAACCTGCTAGCAACGTGAACAAGTTTGATGATCCAAAGAGCATTTATTAAAATGATTTGCCACTTAATTCGGTTTAACATCTTCAGTCCTTTTTATTCTGTGCACCATGAATATAATAATCCATTGTCTTTTTACAAATATATTTCATCCATTATGATGGCATCAAGGTGCGGCAAGGATAACAAAATTTTGACCTGGATGATGTTTTCGATTCGGTTACATATTAAAAACCCATTTCATAAAGATATTGGAAGCAAACTATTCGAAAAAAGCATGATACTTGCTATTTTCTTACTGCAACCCTATGGTATATCTTATTTCATTGTCTGAGGTACATATAAAAAGAAAAAATCATTTATATTTTATCAGTAGCATTTGCTGAGGGAATGTTTTTAATCCGAACACTGCCTAGATTCAAATGGAATACTAGGAAATTTTGATCATGAGACCTAAAGTGTTTTTTCATTAAAATAGTTTGTTTTGGGTCACCATCTCCTGCCATTATGGGCCTCTAGCAACGAATAGACTTTGTAATCAGAGTCTTTTAGCCTTTTTAGAGCTTTTTAGCTTGAAAAACAATATTTAGTTAAATTTATTCACAAGAAATTTGAGTATTTTTGTCAACACCATTTTAGCCTCAGGAAATTTAGTAAAACAGTATGCTTTTTAGCCTCAGGAAATTTAGTCTCCATCATTTCTACCTTTTTCTTTTGTTTAAACTGTTGTTACAAACAAACCAGTTGGAATATTTTTATATGGTTCAGTTTATCGAGTCATTCAACCAAATATCCTGAGAAATACAACGTGCTCAATGCACAACACAAAATTATGACTTTGAATCAGTTTCTTTATAAGAAAATAGTAAGTCATAATTTAATTTATTTTGGCATTGACTCGGTTTTTGCTACGTCATTCAATCGAACGTAGTTTACGTCTTGACAACCAAAACATATAGGTTAAATGTTAATTTCCACTGAATAGCAGACTGTCCTTAACTACGTAAGCTCTCAGTCGACTTTGGATTGTATTTAATAATTGATGAATTAAACGAAGATTTTTAAAAGACTAGCTTGACTAATTGTATACATCTTTATTTTCACATCAATGTCTTTCCCTTTGATATAAGTTATGCATCATACACTAACACGTAATATACAAGTTAGCATATTATTATTTACTACGGTACAATTCAAGATTTGAAGTCTTGAACTGCTTTGAGAGATATTTAAACAAAATAAGTACAAAAATAATATGAAATTGATTAAACATAATAAAATTAACAAATAGGCGTAACAAATTAAGTGTAAAAAAGCGTAAGACTGACTTACGTCTTGCTGCATTTTTTTTAATTAACTACCTTGCCTAGTGTAAAAGATTTTTTAATATATGCAACTATGCTAGAGTCTATGAAATGGCTTAATTGAAAACTAGTCTAGCCTATAAATAATATTTCAAGAGGCTATTATTATAAATCAACCATACAGGCAGCCAAATATACTATCTGCATTACCATAAAACCAAGCCTCAAAGACAATAATATTTGAACAAAATGCCTGCAGGGTTTTAATTTAAGTGCAGGCTGCAAAAATAAAATTTTAAAAGGTTTGTTTGTCTAAAATTCCTGGTAGCTGGATGGTTTTAAGACTTTTCAATTAGATGGTAAGAAAGTTAAGGCAACCAACCACCGAAACTAGACCCCTTAAGACTTGGCACTATAAATACTGTGTTTGTTGTCCTTCTTAGCAAACTTGGTGTTTTAAATAAATTGATTGCAATTGTGTTTTGCAAAGGTTCTTTCTATATTGATGGGTAACTCCAAATATCCTATCTGATTGACTTAGTTACTTATATTTAACACTTTTTATTAAGAAGAATTCTATACATAACAATCTAGAAGTGTCAAAAGAAGAAAATGTAGCAAATTATGCAGCTTATTTTTATGATTTCACCTGAATCAGATTTAGCTCTATCAAGATTAATTGACAAATACAAAAGATGATAGCATGCATACATAATCAGTATAAAGGTCCTTGAAATGGAAGTATTGATGAAGGATTATAGAGAAGCCCCATATTCAGGTGATTTTTTTTTATTAATACCCGTATAAAATTATTATATTATCATAATGATGGTACCAATTTTTTATATATAAGTGTTAAATTTAGTCACATGTTAAACTAAGACTACAAAAACTGAAATATGTATGTTTAATTATTCCAATCTGATATAAGGGAAAATTAAGAAATAGAAAAAAGTTAGACATCGGGTGTACAAGTGTCGAATCACATCAGGTGTGCACGTAGACGCATGTAGACAAAAAATGTAGGGAAAATGACTTTTGAAGCTCAATAGTAAAATTGATAATTGATCACTGCTGCATTCACCTCCAACCAATTAATAAATTGGAAACAAATGCACATCAAAGGTTACCTACCTTGTGGTTAATGTTTTTTAGTTTGGTCTTCTTCCTCAGATTCAATTACATTATCCTTGCTAGAAATATCCTTCTTGTCTACCTCAACTACAATGAATGTTAATTTGTTATGCCTATTTGTTAATTTTATTATACTTAATCAAATTCATAATATTTTTTTCTACCTATTTTGTTTAAATACCTCTCAAAGTAATTCAAGAATGTGATCCATCATCAATGTTTTTGATCTTTTTGTTAGATGGATACGAATTTCATCGGAAAAGAGAATGCCAAGGTAGAAGTAGGAGTCCTTGAAGCCACGACGTTGCGGAGAAGCTTGGAGGCCGAACCAGAAGTTTGGTTCAGTGGAGGAAATGCCGGACCAAAGATTTGGTCCGGTGGAGTTCGTTCGGTGAGAAGATGACCTCGTTCGACGGAAGACCGGACCAGAGTTTTGGTCTAGTGGTAGTGCTTCGATCGGCAGTAAATGTAAGTGGAAGTCTCGTTCGATGATGGGAGATGCCGGACCAAAGATTTGGTCCGATGGTGATTGGGGGTTGTCGCTCCAAATATCTCGTTCGGTGGTAATGCCGGACCAGGTGGTTGGTCCTGTGTTGTTTGGAGTTGGAGCGGGAATGTTTATTCGGTGTGAGGCAGAAGGGAAGCAAAGGTTTTGGAGCAGTAAATATGTTTACCGGTCCAATTATTTCATTCCGGCATTATGCCAAACCAAATTAGTTTTGGGTAATGCCGAACCAAATGAGCTACTGTGTTTGCCGGTCCAGATGTGCCGAACCAGATGCATGTTGAACTAAGTAGATGTCGGTCCAAACTTGAAGTGCACTATGCCGAACCAGATTGATATGGGCTTTGTCAGTCTAGATGGTTACTGAACCAAACCTCATGCTATATAGCAGCTACCCTCCTCATTTCTTCACTCTATAAATAGTGGAGCTTCTGGACAATAATGGCAGCCATCCTACAAAGCTGAAACTCTATAGAATTTTGTCTGTATTGTGAATTCTTTTTATGTATAGCCTCCAAAAGTGAATCAATCTTGTAACTCTAATCTTTCAGTGATTAATAAAATCTCCTCTCTCCAAGTGGACATACACTACCTCGTAGTAGTGGAACCACTATAAATACTGGTGTTATTTGTTTTTCTACATTGCATTGATCTGCGACTGTTTGTTCTGGTGTTTATCTTTGTTTGTTTCATCTCACTACAATCACGATCCAGTTGTTTTCCGCTATGTTGGGTTTTTTTATTCCCTTAAACTGATCATCCAAAGGGATTTTCCCCAACAGTCCGGTATCGGAGCTGCAAGGTTGATTGAGGAGTGTTAGACGCTATGGCAAGAGATGAAGGGACTATGGTTGTTACAAGACCCTATACTAGAGGGATGTATATCGCATCAGGATCACAGTTGGCAATAGAAAAATAGAATGGGGATAAAGACTTCGAGAAGTGGTAATGGAGGATGAAGGCTATTCTAATGAGGAATAAGTCCATCCAATAGTGTTTGCCCCTAAGGAGTTGACGATAGACATCTCAGTCGCAGAAAGGAAGGAGATGGAGAAATGGGCATTTACTACTTTACAACTAGCTATAGGAGAGAATGTCATCTCAATGATTAGTAGTGAGACCACTACTAGGGGCATTTGGACCAAGCTAGAAATCTCTATTTGAAGAAATCTCTGACTAACCGTTTGATTTTGCTGAAGACATTTTTCACCATGCGGAAGAGAGAGGGTACTTCAGTGAAGGAACATCTTAATTTCTTTGATGATCTCGTGATGAAGATGAAGACTGTTGACTTGAAGATGGATGAGGAGCAAATGACAATGATTCTTTTGTGTTATGTTCTGTAGCATTACATAGGTTTCGCTAACAGCATTATCTTCGCTAGAGACACATTGTCATCGGAAGATGTGAAGTCAGGCCTTCTATCTGAGGGCTTGAGAGATCAGATGAAGGAGATAAGCGAAGTAAGTAGAGGTGAAAGTAGTAGTCACGGCCTGTTTGTTGAAAGAGGAAGAGATGATAAGAAGAATAGGCACTCTAGAGGGCGTTCCAAGTCCAGGAAGCCTGGTAATGGCAGGAGAGGAAATTCTAAGGACGGGAAGTGCTTTATCTACAAGAAACCTAGTCATTGGAAAAAGGATTGTTCGGATTTGAAGAAGAAGGAAGAAGACGGATCTTCATCATTTGCGGTGGAGAAGTCTGTATCTGACGATGTGTTGTCTGCAGCAGTATCAGATGTCTCCGACCATTTGGTGTTGGACTCAGGGGCGTCTTTCCATATGATGCCTAATAAGGATTACTTCGGTTCTTTCATTGGACGAGAGGGAAGCTCTATTCTTATGGGTAATGATGCTAGCTGTAGAGCAATGGGTGAAGGTACAGTGAGGATCTGGATGTTTGATGAAGTGATACACACTTTGACAGGTGTCCGATATGTTCGAGGTCTTCGGAAGTCCTTAATCTCTTTAGGACGATTGGCATCTTTGGGATGCAAGTTAACTATCGAGAAGGATATTCTGAAGGTTTTGAGAGGTGCACTAGTTCTTATGAAAGTAGATGTTTTCCGAAATCCGTATTTGTTGAAAGGAACCACAATTCTTGGAGAGTCGTGTGTTGGGGTAGACAGTTCTCATGCATTGGATGCCATAAAGCTTTGGCATCTCAGGTTGGGTCATATTTCAAAGAAGGGCTTAGAGTTGCTTCGGAGATGGATGATGATCAAAGGAGAAAGCTTCGACAAGGTGGACTTTTGTCAGGAGTGTGTGTTAGGCAAGCAAACTAAAGTATCTTTTGGAGTTGGACTCCATAGATCGAGGCGAGTACTTGCGTACATGCATACAGATGTCTGGTGTAACGACTCGTAATTTTCGATAATTAAAAATAGTTAATTTAATAAGATTTTGTGATTTAATAGTGGAAGAAATAAAAATTTGTGATTTATTGATGGGAATAATAACCAAAATGAAATGTGACAGCGTTAATTTGAGTTAATTTCTAACTAATTAATTTAATTCCAATTAATTGAAATTGATTGAAAAGTTATAATTGGTTATAGATTGTAAATTAAGTGTAATAATATGTGTATTAATGATAAATTGGATTAAAGGAGTAATTGATAATTTAAATGTGTATAAGTTAATGAAATAGCATGTAATTAATTGTAATCGATAAAAGTAGTGTTGTGGTAGTAGTTATGACATTTGTCTATAGATAACAAACTTACAATTGTTATTAAAATAAGAAAAGATAACGGTTATTATATGTTACCTATTTATTTAGTTTGTTAAATTAAATTTAAAATCAATTGCAATTAACTGTAATTAAATATCACGTTAATATGAGTTAAGATGATAACTACAAATTGTGAATGTAATAAAATGTATAGAAATGTTAATTATATTCACAAGGAAATAATTGATTTAATGAAAAGAGTGAAACAAAGATAAATTAATTTATTGGGATTTTAAATTATATTAAAATTGACAAAAATTAAATGTAATTGAAATATTGCAACTAGTATGCTAAAAGATGATAATTGTAGAATATTAGTGTAATAAGATATAAACAAATGTAAACTATGTCTATAAAGTAATAATTGATCGAATAAAAAGATTGAAATCAAATTTAATCAATTTATTTAATTTAAATTATAATTAATTGGATTTAATTACAGTTGAAAATTGAACACTGTAATTACTGTAATATTTAACACTGGATTAATATGTAAATTTGTTTTAAATTATTGTAAGTGTCTAAGTAATCAAAAATGATAAAATTTGTTAGTTACTAAAAGTGGAATTAAAATGTGATTTAATCAATTTAATAATAATTTATTTAATTAACGTGAAAATAGCCATTTTGGCAACTGTCTCGGATTTCGACGAAACCAGTTTCATCTGATCCATAATGGTGGATTATTGTAAGGTTTCAAGTTTCGTAGCGATCGGACTTGTCGTTTGATCGTACGGACTCGAAACGCGCAGAAATCAATTTAATTAAATTCAATTGAAATCAATTTGTAATCAGATGAATTTTAAGCTAACTTCTTCATACGATGGAATTAGGACATGAAACCTGTTCCATTGAGTTTAAAAATATCGAAAACATCTATTTTGATATATGGGATGACCCACTTTCGTTTCGGAAGCGAAACGGGCTTTTTGGTTGCTATTCGTCGTTCGTACAGATTCGACATGTGTTTATTTCTTATCGGGCTTTGTTAATATAAATAGTCTTGTTTCCCCAAACCCTAGCAGTCATTTTCTTATTCTGTACGTACATCAATTTCTGTCTGCTCCTTTCTTCAATGGCAGAAACAAATTCCAATTCCAAACACTACAATTCAATCTCCAAACCAATTTCAAAATCAAACTTCTCCAAACCATATCAAATTATATACTGCTTCAAAGCTCTCGATGAGCAGATCTGTAATTCGTTTTTGCCATTGAAGCACCGTTTGTCCAGAAATCGAGGATGAACATCAGCCGTTCATATTGAGTTTTTCACGATCCAACGGCGGATCTTCGGCGATAGGACGATCGGGAAGCGGCGATGGGAAGCTGACGTCGAGCAGCACCCATCGGTACTATTCGCTCGTGCCAGAGATGACTATATTTCCTCGAACAGCGTGCTAAAGACTGGAGCGGCGGCGACGAACTTCGGGTGAGGCGGAGGCGGTTGCATGGACCAGAGGAGGTCGGTTGGACGTGGCAAAGGTGGTGGCAGACACTGATCTCGGCGATGGCGCATGTGGAGGCATGCGTTCATCAAAGTTCATCGGTGGCTGGATGTTATCGTGTACGGGAGTTGAACGAGCCACGCTAGAGTTTCGGTGAGAAATTACAATATAGCCCTCGATTTAATTTTAATTAAAATTTAAACTTATAGTGTTCTAACCACCAAATCTTTTGCATACGAGCTCGGATTTACGTGCGGTTTTCTCTGCTACGATCGTATCAAAATTCCGGACATTATGGAACTAGTTTGGATGAATTATGAGAATGTTCAATTTTATGCCTTATTTTGGATTTCAAATCGATTTGAAATCAAAGGTGAGTTTTTTAACCCACTCACAACTACTAAATTTTCTTATGTTAGTTAAATTAAATTTATGATGCGATTAGAAATTAATTGATTGATGTTTGCTATGTTGAAATTATCATTCTAGTTAAATTTGGCTTTTATTGCATTTAATCATCGTTTAATTTAATATTGAGTTTAATTGACGATTTAATACCTGTTAATGATAATCAATTATCTATTGATGTTTATTGGTTGATTTGGATGATGATTGTGATGGATGTTTGATTGGTTATATTGAATGACTGGATGTTATAATTTATATTGTTATAACACTGCAAGTTCCATATGGTTTGAAATGATACATACCCGAACGATCATATAGAATAGGGGAAAATCGTTATGGGTTGAAATGATAAACCCAAGCGATTTTCATTGAAATTAATTTGGGATTGCTGGTTGAAATGATATATACCATAAATTTAAATATTTGTGGATTGAAATGATAAATATCCGTATCACTTGATCATAGGGTAGAAAATTATATACAAACACCGGATTGGTTAAATTTAATGATTTTAAATCTTTAAACTTTGAATCCAGTTAAATGATATTTGAAATAGAATTTGACTTATATAAATTGAATTGTTTTAAGTAATTATTTAAAGGATTTAAATTGGAATTCTAAAGTTGAATTTGAAGTATGAAGACATTCATCGAAATTGAGTTATTGAAATGTTGGAAACTATAACTTTGAAAATTTATTATCTCAATATAAACTGTAAATGTTCTTTTAAATTCTAATTTTAAGATTTTCAACTATTAAAATAAGTTAATCTATTTTAAACCAACTTAATCAATTTTAAACTATTTAATCCAATTTAACCTATTTTAAACTAATTAACCTACTTAACCTATCTTAATATATTTTGATATATTTTAATATATTTTAATCTATTTTAAATTATTTAAACTTTATTAAATTATATTAAACTATTTTAATTTATTTTAAACTATTTTAATTTATTTTAAACTATTTAATCTATTTTAATTCTATTTAACCTATTTTAAATTCATTTAATCTATTTTAAATTTATTTAATCTATTTTAAACCTATTTAACCTAATTTATATTTATTTAAAACTATGTTAAGCTAATTAAACTATTTATAACTATCTAAATTATTTTCAAAATCTTAGATGGTGTAAAGTGGAAACGTTTATAATTAAAACCTTGATTTTAAAGCGAATAAGGTTTAATAATGTTATAACATAAGTTGGGATTTGAAATGATACATGCTGGTGAAATGACATATTTGAGTAAATATGATGATTTTGAAATGAGAATTTAACCTAATTGTGAATATGATTTCGAAAGTGATATGGTTCGAATTGAATATGATTGTTTCCTGGATATTTGGCCAGGCAACTAGTACTCGGCATCTAGGAGAACTCGGCGTAGTACTCGGCAACCAGTACTCGGCATCAGAGAGTGTCCGGCATTCAGGAGTGTTCGACGTGGTACTCGGCATCCAGTGGAACTCGGCGTCAGGGAGTACTCGGCATCCAGTGGAACTCGGCGTCAGGGAGTACTCGGCATCCAGCAGTGTTCGGCGTCAACTGGCACTCGGCATCAACCAATGCTCGGCATCAAGACTGCTCGGCATACAAGAGTGCTCGGCATCAAGACTGCTCGGATCAAGACTGCTCGGCATACGAGACTGCTCGGCATATGAGAGCACTCGACATCAAGGAGAACTCGGCAGCATCTGTGGTTCGGCATACATGAGTACTCGGCGTAGTACCCGGTAGCATCAGAAGTACTCGGCACAAGAGTACTCGGCGTCTAGAAGAGCGTTCGACTTCGATTGACTAACACCCTGCACTTCCCAAACATCAAACCACATCGTTCGGCACAGAAAGGACTGCTCGGCATCCGAGCGTTCGGCGAACCTTGCTCGGCATACAGCGTCCACTATACTCGGGCTGGAGAGTTCGGCAATCAGCCCACTTGGGAAGTCCAGCCCATCTTTGCCTATAAATAGAGGGGCAGGGTCACAGTGAAATGGATCCTTTTTTGGAGAGAAAACACCGGGGAGACTCTGCCATTTTCAAGACTCATCTTCTCTACTTAACAACTTCACTCAAGCATTTGATTCACGAATTGTATTTGTAATCAACTATAAAGGAAATCAATAAAGTTGAACAAAGTGGACGTAGGCAATTACGCTGAACCACTATAAATTTGGTGTTCTTACTTTCTGCATTTAAATTAGCATTGTCTTCTCTGTTTAATTTACTTTCATCACTTATATCTCTACACAATCTTTCTGAACGAGGTTAGTGACCAATTTTGGTGCTTTCATTGAGAGTTGAATCCTCAGACCTCAAGGATCTGCTTTGAAGCTACTGGATTGAACAAATCCCCCAAAGAAGATCCGACTCACTGATAGGACATCCGTTGATTCTACTCAGAGTTCATACCAATAACTCTACAATGGCAAGACCACGTACCAGGTCAGCTTCTCACAATGCGGATGCCCACGAGACTGCTAGCGTGCAACAAGCAGGGCCTAGCAATCAACCAGCAATTCCAAATACAGGAGTTGCCACTCAGGACCAAACTCCAGTTGTCACCAGAATAGAGTTCAACGACTTGATGAGAGAGCTCAGGGAAAGTAGGAGACAACTAGGAGAGCAGATGCAAGCCAATGCCAACCTGATGGCACAACTTACTCAACAACAGCAACAGAATGCTGGGGGCAATCCCGCTGCTTACTCCTCATCTGACAGCTCTACTTCCTCTGATGAACCTCCCAGGCGCAGATGCCGTAAGACGGATGCTGCGCGAGCAGATGCTGCTGTTCGAACAGTTGGAGACCGCGACCAAGCAAGAGCTGGAAGCTTCAGGACCGGGATACAGATGGAAGATAGAGGCCCAGAACATCAAAATGCTAACGATGTCGAACCTCAAGATGCACGATTGGCAGATCGCCAACAGAGGAGGCATCAGCATGGACAGGCGCGTAGAACAGACTCCAACCTTCCGCCTTCCATACAGACACCCGATCTGACAGCCATGATCAGGCAACTGATGAGAGAGAATCAGGGCTTATCAAATGATGACTGGGGAGTGTCAAGAAGTCATACTCCGTTCACGGATGTTGTGTTGCAAGCGGCGTACCCCAGGAAGTTTAGTATGCCTACTATTCCTGCATATGAAGGAAAGACTGACCCTAGACAACATGTCATGAGGTACGAATGGATGATGGATTCAGCCAGAGCGAATGATGCCACCAAGTGTAGGTGCTTTCCGATTACTCTATCTGGGATCGCTACTATGTGGTTCACCCGACTTCCTCCGCGATTCGTATCAAATTTCGAGGAGTTGGCAAAGAAGTTTATTGAGCAGTTCAGGATACACACTACGCGCCCAAAGGACGTGATGTCTCTGTTAAGTGTAATCCAAAATCCTGGGGAATTGTTGAAGGAATATTTGCAAAGATTCCACGTGGCAGCGACTGAAGTCAGTAATCCCAATGACCATGCAATTCTGATGGCTGTAATGAGAGGTGTGGATCCAGACTCTGAGTTTGGAGACTGGCTGGCAGGAAAACCTCCAGCTACGCTAGAGCGTTTCTACTCTAAGGCACACCAGTTCATAAGAAGAGAGGAAGCTAGGTGGGTACGACGAGATAAGGCGCCAGGGCCTGTCCAAGAGTCAATAAAGAGCAACATCGCTGTGAAGCAATCGGGAGACAGCTCGGGAAAGGTCCAAGTCAACGTCCAGAACAAACCTGGGCAACCCAAGGAGTCCGGGGGGAGGAGTCTAGGGAAAAGAAAAGAGGCAGGAAAGTGGAAGTCGAGAATTCCAAGCTACAGCGAGTACACTCCGCTAAACGCCCCACTTGAAAACATTTACCTATCCACCTGCAATGCTTTTCAGTACAGAAAACCACGTCCAAAAGAATCAACTGAAGAACAGAAGCGGACCGGGAAATATTGTCGCTTCCATGAGACTTATGGACACAATACGGAAGAATGTAGACACTTGCACGACGCTATCGAGAAGTTGATCAGGCAGAAGAAATTGCAAAAATTTGTGAAGGATCCACAAGAAGGAGGACAGGGAACGTCCAACCCAGGTCGTGCACCAGCTCCACGTCATCCCGAGGAGCCTGCCCGGACCGTTGGTAGACTGGTCATAAATACAATTATCGGCGGGCCTCACCCCGCGGATAAGAATTGGCAGGAGATGGAGCGATATGCAAGTTCCTTGAAGCATGCAGATTTTGAGTGTTGTTCGAACATGGAGGACGGAGCCCCTGCTAAGCAGCAGCGCGTAATGACAGACGATATTGTGTTCAGAAGCAGAGACGCTGATCAGGTAGAGGCTCCGACCATCGACCCCATGGTCATATCTGCAACGATCGGACCAGCATACGTAAAAAGAATTCTGATTGATTCTGGAAGTTCAGTAAACATCATCTTCAAGAAGGCCTACGATCAAATGAAGCTAGAAACAAAAGACTTGAAACCATCCAAAGCTCGTATCCATGGCTTTAACGGCGCTGCAACTGATGCAGTGGGATATGTCGAGTTACCAGTTGAACTGGGACAAGGCGAGCGTCGGAGAGTGCGAATTCTACCCTTTGTAGTTTTGGATGTGGACTCTCCGTATAACGTTTTCTTGGGCCGGCCGGCCCTGGCGGAGTTTAGGGCAGCGTTAGCCCCGTGGTGTTTAACTTTGAAGTTCTCGACTGACAAAGGAGTAGGCATTGTTCACGGCGACCAAGCAGCTGGTCGTTCCTGTTATGTGGGCGAGCTCCGAGAGGCCCACCGGAGGGAGAAGGGAAAGGTTGCGGACAATCCCGTCCGCATCCTCAATGCGGATAATTGACAAGAAGTGCCCGAGCCCTGGCTCGGGCATAGTTCTCGGATCTACGGAGATATAGATCCAAGAGACGACGATGAGAAACCCAGGGAAGAGAAGGTGGCACCGGCCGAATTAACAATTGACATTTCGGTTAGCCGTGACGACCCTTCGCGAATACTGAAGATCGGATCACAGCTAGGCCCCGCAATGACTGAAGACCTTAGCGACTTCCTCCGGGCGAACCTTGATGTTTTCGCCTGGATGCATTCTGATATGTGTGGGATTTCTCCCACCATCACGAGTCATATGTTGAACATAGACCCAAAATACGTCCCAGTCAAGAAAAAAAGGAGAGGAATGGATCTGGAGAGATCCGCCGCTCTTGGAGAGGAGGTGGACAAACTCAAAGCAAATGGGTTCGTCCGCGACACCCTCTACCCGGAATGGGTCTCCAACCCCGTGCTAGTAAAGAAGGCGAATGGGAAATGGAGGACTTGCGTAGATTATTCCGACTTGAACAAAGCATGCCCTAAGGACAATTTCCCGTTGCCTAGGATCGATCAGTTGGTCGATTCCACCGCAGGACACGAGTTACTGTCATTCATGGATGCGTACTCAGGATACAACCAAATCCCAATGCATATTCCGGACCAAGAACACACCAGCTTCGTTACAAATGTCGGGCTGTATTGCTATGTAGTGATGCCCTTTGGATTGAAGAATGCTGGAGCAACTTACCAACGTCTGGTGAATCGAATGTTCAAGGACCAGCTGGGTAAAACCATGGAAGTCTATGTGGATGACATGCTCGTGAAGTCACGACGGTCAAACGACCACATTCAAGACTTGGCTGAAATGTTTGACATACTCAGGTTTTATGGCATGAAGATCAACCCGTTGAAGTGTTCTTTCGGCGTTGCATCAGGGAAGTTTTTGGGATTCATCGTCAACGCTAGGGGAATCGAAGCCAACCCAGAAAAGATCCAAGCTATTCGAGATGTACAAGCGCCCAGGACTATAAAGCAGGTACAGAGCTTGAACGGAAAAGTAGCTGCGCTGAGTCGATTTATATCCAAGGCAACTGACAAGTGCATCCCGTTCTTTGACATAATAAAGAAAGGAAAGAGAAATTATGAATGGACGTCTAGCTGTGAGGAAGCATTCCGGAATCTGGTGAGGCATTTGGAGAGCCCACCAATGCTATCAAAACCAGTTGACCATGAGATGTTGTACGTATACTTGGTTGTATCCCCACATGCGATAAGTGCGGCTTTGGTACGAGAGGAGGATCGAATCCAAAAGCCGGTGTATTATGTTAGCAAACGTTTAACAGGGGCCGAGAGGAATTACCCTAAAATAGAGAAACTGGCTTATTGCTTGGTGATTGCATCACGAAAGCTTCGCACGTACTTTCAAGCACATTCAATCGGTGTTTATTCCGATCAACCCCTGAGGCAGGTACTCCAACGGCCGGAAACTTCTGGAAGATTGCTAAGATGGAACATCGAGTTGAGCCAATTCGATATCGCGTACTTACCACGGAGAGCCATCCGAGGGCAAGCATTAGCAGACTTCATCGCTGAGTTTACCATACCCATCAAACCGGACGATCACGACATCATTCCCCCCGTTCGATGGAAATTATACACTGACGGTGCATCAAACGACCGTTGCTTCGGCGCGGGCGTAGTTCTTGTAACTCCGGAAAACCGATCGATCTGTTATGCCCTGAAGCTCGATTTCCCGGCTACAAATAACGAAGCTGAATATGAAGCACTGATCGTTGGCTTGAAGCTCATCAGGGAACTCGGGATCGAATCAGTCGAAATCTTTTGTGACTCGCAGTTGGTGGTTTACCAAGTACGGGGAGACAACCAAGCAAACGGACGAAAGCTTGCTCCGTACCTCATTCAGGTCCAAGAACTACTATCAAATCTTGAGCGTTATGACATCTCACATATCCCGCGCGAACAGAACAAAGAAGCCGACTTATTGGTTAAGTTCGCGAGTACCGACGATGCGCAGCAAATGGGATTGTATCCCGTCGAAGTCTTGCATGCCCCGAGCATAGACGAAATGAAAGTCGATCGCGTGTTGGGAACAGAAATCGAGAAGGAATCGTGGATAACCCCATTCAAACTATACCTGACAACCGGGGCTTTACCAGGAAAAAGAAGCGAAAGACGGCAGGTCCTTCGAAAGGCCGCGCGTTACATAATGCAGGATGGATCAATGTATCGAAAAGGATTCTCAGTCCCGTTGTTACGATGCATCGCTCATGATGAAACAAAGCGAGTCTTGAGAGAGGTTCACGAAGGGGAATGTGGCGACCATACTGGGGGGCAAACGCTAGCAAAGAAGATCCTCCGCTATGGATATTACTGGCCCACCGTAAATCGGGATGCCGCGGACTACGCAAGAAAATGCGACAAGTGTCAAAGATATGCAAAAATCCCGAGGGCTCCATCAACGGAACTCACACAAATGATCAGTCCTTGGCCATTTGCGATCTGGGGAATTGACATAATCGGCTCTTTGCCTCTATCCAAAGGTGGTGCGAAATACGCAATAGTTGCAGTCGACTATTTCACGAAATGGGCTGAGGCAGAACCTTTGGCCACTATCACCTCTAAGAAGGTCATTAACTTCGTTGTACGAAACATTATATGCCGCTTTGGCCTTCCACGCACCATCATTACAGACAAGGGAACGCAATTTGAAAGTAGAGAGTTCAAAGAGTTCTTTTTAAAGTACGACATCGAGAAAAAGTTCGCCGCCGTTGCACACCCAAAAGCTAACGGACAAGTTGAGGCCGTTAACAAAATAATCAAGTCCATACTGAAGAAACGTCTGGATAAGGCTAGAGGCAAGTGGGTAGATGAACTCCCGACAGCATTATGGGCGTATAGAACTACCCACAAGTCCGCGACCGGCCACACTCCGTTCGCCTTGGCCTACGGCTCTGAAGCCGTTATACCCGTGGAACTTGAAGTTCCATCGCACCGAGTGACATACTATGATCCCAAGACGAACCAAAGGCTCTTGCTGGAATCACTGGACTGCATCGACGAAAAGCGTGAAGAAGCTGAATTAAGGGTGGCGGCGCACAGACATCGAGTCAAGCGTTACTACGACGGCAGAGTCCGCCCAAGAATCTTTGATGTGGGTGATCTCATTCTGAAACGAGTCTTCCCGATACCATCACGCATGAATCCCAGCTGGGAAGGTCCATACGCCATTGAACGGAAGCTTGGAGAAGGAACATTCAAGCTAGCGACCGTTGATGGCGCGACACTCCCCCGAGCATGGAACAGTGAACATTTGCGGCACTATTACATTTAGCATGTTTTCCTTTCTTGTTGTAGGCACTGTTATTTCCTGCATGTTTCCATTCAAGAATGACTTAGTTTCCGTTTTAAAAGTTGTAATCAAGCAATTTAGTTGATTTTCATTAATAAAGGCTTGAAGCCATATTTTCTATGAAGTTTCTATATCCCTTAATTGGATGATAAATTACATCATCCTGCACGACATACAGACTCGTACGAACGATCCCAAATCTCCGAATTCCCAGAGCGCGGATCGGAGTACTCTAAGTCCCCGGAGCGCGGACTAGAGTATAAACGATCCCAAATCTCCGAATCCCCAGAGCGCGGATTGGAGTACTCTAAGTCCTCGGAGCGCGGACTAGAGTATAAACGATCCCAAATCTCCGAATCCCCAAAGCGCGGATCGGAGTACTCTAAGTCCCCAGAGCGCGGACTAGAGTATAAACGATTCCAAATCTCCGAATCCCCAGAGCGCGGATCGGAGTACTCTAAGTCCCCAGAGCGCGGACTAGAGTATAAACGATTCCAAATCTCCGAATCCCCAGAGCATGGATCGGAGTACTCTAAGTCCCCGGAGCACGGACTGGAGTATTAACGATTCCAAATCTCCGAATCCCCAGAGCGCGGATCGGAGTACTCTAAGTCCCCGGAGCGCGGACTGGAGTATAAACGATTCCAAATCTCCGAATCCCCAGAGCGCGGATCGGAGTACTCTAAGTCCCCAGAGCACAGACTAGAGTATAAACGATTCCAAATCTCCGAATCCCCAGAGCGCGGATCGGAGTACTCTAAGTCCCCAGAGCGCGGACTGGAGTATAAACGATTCCAAATCTCCGAATCCCCAGAGCGCGGATCGGAGTACTCTAAGTCCCCGAAGCGCGGACTGGAGTATAAACGATTCCAAATCTCCGAATCCCCAGAGCGCGGATCGGAGTACTCTAAGTCCCCAGAGCGCGGACTAGAGTATAAACTATTCCAAATCTCCGAATCCCCAGAGCGCGGATCAGAGTACTCTAAGTCCCCAGAGCGCGGACTGGAGTATAAACGATTCCAAATCTCCGAATCCCCAGAGCGCGGATCGGAGTACTCTAAGTCCCCGGAGCGCGGAGTGGAGTATAAACGATTCCAAATCTCCGAATCCCCAGAGCGCGGATCGGAGTACTCTAAGTCCCCGGAGCGCGGAGTGGAGTATAAACGATTCCAAATCTCCGAATCCCCAGAGCGCGGATCGGAGTACTCTAAGTCCCCAGAGCGCGGACTAGAGTATAAACGATCCCAAATCTCCGAATCCCCAGAGCGCGGATCGGAGTACTCTAAGTCCCCAGAGCGCGGACTAGAGTATAAACGATTCCAAATCTCCGAATCCCCAGAGCACGGATCGGAGTACTCTAAGTCCCCAGAGTGCGGGCTGGAGTATAAACGATTCCAAATCTCCGAATCCCTAGAGCGCGGATCGGAGTACTCTAAGTCCCCGGAGCGCGGACTGGAGTATAAACGATTCCAAATCTCCGAATCCCCAGAGCGCGGATCGGAGTACTCTAAGTCCCCAGAGCGCGGACTAGAGTATAAACGATTCCAAATCTCCGAATCCCCAGAGCGCGGATCGGAGTACTCTAAGTCCCCAGAGCGCGGACTAGAGTATAAACGATTCCAAATCTCCGAATCCCCAGAGCGCGGATCGGAGTACTCTAAGTCCCCGGAGCGCGGACTAGATTATAAACGATTCCAAATCTCCGAATCCCCAGAGCGCGGATCGGAGTACTCTAAGTCCCCAGAGCGCGAACTAGAGTATAAACGATTCCAAATCTCCGAATCCCCAGAGCGCGGATCGGAGTACTCTAAGTCCCCAAAGCGCGGACTGGAGTATAAACGATTCCAAATCTCCGAATCCCCAGAGCGCGGATCGGAGTACTCTAAGTCCCCGGAGCGCGGACTGGAGTATAAACGATTCCAAATCTCCGAATCCCCAGAGCGCGGATCGGAGTACTCTAAGTCCCCAGAGCGCGGACTAGAGTATAAACGATTCCAAATCTCCGAATCCCAGAGCGCGGATCGAAGTACTCTAAGTCCCCAGAGCGTGGACTGGAGTATAAACGATTCCAAATCTCTGAATCCCCAGAGCGCGGATCGGAGTACTCTAAGTCCCCGGAGCGCGGACTAGAGTATAAACGATCTTAAAACTCCGAATCCCCGAAGTGCGGAGCGAAGTACTCTAACTCCCCGGAGCGCGGACTAGAGTATAAACTATTTCAAGCCTCCAAGTCCCCGGGGCACAGAGTCAGCAAGAAGTCCAAGTACTCAAAAGATGTGGGACGAGAGGTACGCCATGTCCAAAAATGTTTGAACAGCACAAGAATGGACCGGGAGATAATGCAACTCATAAGAACTTGAGTTATGGCTACAATTAGTCAGCAAACCAAATAAAGACAAGAGAATCATTCAAACAAAAAGAAACTAAAACTTTATTCAATAAGTCCAAAATTGGGATACATGATCACTCCTACAAAATTCAGACCTCTCTATACAAACTACAAGTTGCGGAAGATAAAAATAATTACAAAACTTAAGCAGGAAACTTGTTGAACAAGTGCATCGATTATTTCTTTGACTTCTTCTTCTTGTCTTCCTTTGGTGTTTCCGACGACTCCTCTCCTTCACGCTTTTTCTTGGACTTTTTGCTTGCTAGAGAAACGGAGTCAGGAGTAGGAGACGGAACATCTAGTGGTTTGGACCTGCCCGGGAGAATGATTTTCAAAGGTCTGTTCCGCGGGTCAGTGAGTTCCAGTATTTCAGACTCGACTTTGACTTTGACTTTTCTCTTCTCCTCGTCGGCAAGATGGTCCTTCATGCTCATCTCTGAAGTATGCTTGGAGGCGCCAGTGATTTCAATTTCATCGCTTCCTTCGGCAGGAGACGAAGTATCAAGTTTGTCATCATCTAGCGCCCCGATCACTTGAGCGTCTGGACCGGGAGTTACTCCTGCGTGAGCAACGTCGCTTGTTTTTTCTGCTTCCTCCTTGGCGTCATTGCTCCTCGGAGTTGGGTCGGCGTCAGAGCAACCTGCATGAAAACATAAGGAATGAGCATTAGAACGAGTAGCCACTGCTGAAAAATGACGGGAACTCTTCAACTTCTAGAGAAAGAAGAATTTCCTACCAGGGTCCGGTTGGCTATCGGTGGCACGTGGGGTTTCACCCTCCAGGATAGGTGACAGCACATGAACACCAAGCCCGGGATCTTCGGGATCATAACTAGCATGCTGCTCGAACGGGTCAAGTGTTGGCCGACCGGCCGATTGAGCAGTGTAAGGAGCGGCAATGTGAGGAGTAGTAGCATCGGCCCCAGACGGGCCAGCTTCGTCATTCTTCTCTTTCGGAGGGGAAGAGCCTTTGCTATAAAGTGCCAATGCTGCGGATAAGTCCGATGGCTCATTCCCATTAGGAACTCCTTCACCAAGGTATCCTCATCGACCTCGTTGGAGCCCGACTCGACCTTCCTGATCCTTATCAAAGTTTCCCACGCCTCAGCCAGGGATTCGAGGTAGCCGTCGCCCAGAAATGTTAAGTCGCGGTGCATAAGGACGCGGGCTCCATACTCGGCGATCAACGGGTCAAACATACTTTTGACCTCTTCCCTGCCGGCTTCTGCGGCCGCCTCGAGGCGAGAATCAAGCTCTTCCACAGCCATTCTTTTGCCCTCCTCACGGGCCTCGTCCTTCATTTTCTCGACCCCGGCGAGTTCGTCATCGAGCTTTGTCTTCAGGAGTCGGGTAGCAACAATCTCATCACAGTATCGCTGCGATTCTTCTTGAGCGGCTACTTTGTCTTCCTTCTCCTTGGAAAGTAATTCCTTCAGCTCCTTGACTTGGGTAGCAAGTGCGTCCCTTTCCTTTTGGACAGAGTCTTTTTCTAGGGCGAGGGCACCGCTGCGCTGGACTGCTTCGTCAAGCTCTTTTTTGTGAGCCGCCTCTAAACGAGTAACTGCCTCGGCAGTATTTTTTGCGCCTTGTTCAGCGGCTTCTAGCTTTGACTTATACGAAGCGAGCTCTTCATCTTGGAGTTTGATGATTTTCTTATCGCTGTCAGCCTCCAGATTCAGACGGTCAATCTCGTGTTGACGCTCAACAGATACTTCCGAGATCTTCTCCACCAAGTGCACGAACGCGTCATGTTGAACATAGACGTCGTTGTTGCAGGCAATGGCACTTTGCTTTACATGCCCAGGAATGTGATGGATGGCTGGGAGGAATTTCAAGCCGTCAAAACAGATTTTCGGAAACTTGGCCTTAAGGTCGACCATCTTTTCTGCAACAGTTGGGTCCACTGCAGGGGTAGGAGGAGGAGGCTTTGAGAATTCCGTTCTTTTACGTTGCTCTCGAACTTGCCTCGTACTCGATGAACTGGAGTGTTGTTCTCGAGCAGCATCAGACTGATAACCCTTCTGCGAAGGCTTCTCTTTATCCGGCTCAGTTGGAGGAGGAAGATCGCGGGACTGGGAAGATTGAGAATGTGCTTTCTTACGGTGAGACGACTCGCGAGGATGATTTTCCCTATCTTCATAATCACCGCGGTCCCTGCGTCTGCCTGAACCGGAATCCCGTCCAGAGTAATGGAATATAGAAGACCCCTGAAGGCGATCAAGTCCGTGAGAGCGGCCCATATCACCTGCAAAGAATGGAGATAGCAACGAGTTAAGGAGAATTCACGAATTAAAAAGACTTGAAGTATATTATGGAATGCGCGTGTGCGTGTGTGTCCTAGTGTTCCCCCCGACGGACCCGTTCGTTTATCTTTGCTAATAGGAGTGTTGTCTCCTTGAGCCGGGAGTTGAACTCCTACATTGCCTCTAGCGGGCGAAGAAAATTTGAGAGCTTCAGGATCATCGAACCCGTAATTAAGTAAATCATCGGGGATGGACAGGTTGGACAGACCCCTCAGAGAACTTTCCAGATGCTGTGAGGAAGCCTCTTTCTCAGGCGAAATAAGTGTGACCTTTGAAGTGCCACCAACTTTCTCCTTTTGAACCGTATACTTCAACTTCTTCTTTCCCTTCGAAGGGGAGGATGATGTCTCAATATCCTGAACTTCGATTGCCGGATTCCAAGCGAGACCCACGTTCTCGCCCTGAGTTTCAGGGGCATCATCCTCTTTGCGCTCGCCTTCTTCGTGCGTGTCGGGAGCGCGACGCGACGACGATCCGGCAAGTTTTTTCCCTTTACCGGACGGAGGTTTGGGAATGGTGACACCTTCTGGAAGGATGATCCGACGACCAGGGGCTAGCAAGCCAAACCCCGACAGCGATTCATTTGAAATGATAGTCCGGATGTCTCGATCCTCAGCAGGAAGAGCTCTAATGGCTTCAACAGCCTCAGAATATCCTCGGCCTTCCGGACGCGGGTTGATACCTGAAAAGATGAAATGAAGAGTTAGGAAAAGCATGACTCCGATTAAATACGAATAGTGATTCAGCAGAGAGACTTACTACCTTCAACCCATCTCCTAGCGAAACCAGAAGGGCAGCGCACATAGAACCATTCCTGTTTGTACAGGGCGAATTTGCTACATGCCCCTGTCAAGATCTGGCATTTGTGGTATGGCTCGAGGAACATAAAGGAAGGACTGTCTTTCCGTCTCTTTAACATATAAATGTATCTGATATCACCGGGGGTTGGAGGTCTGGAGAAGACGGCCATGAAAAGTAAGTAAGTCCCGTATAGGAATGCATGGCCGTTCGGGTGCAGCTGCGACGGAGCCATGTCTATGTACTGCAGAACATCCCGGAGAAATAAATTGAACGGAGGCACGCTGCCCATCCAACACATGAACTTGTTGCAGGTAGTGTACCCGACTGGGGGCAGATGAGGACGATCGTGTCTCGAAGGAACTAACACGTCGGCAAAAGGAATCCCATGAATGGAGCATATTCGTCGCAGAGCAGCTTCGTTGATCTTCGAGGCTTGAGAATCGATCGGGTTGTCTAGTAAGATGGTTGCCTCCAGAGCATCAGGCGCCAAGTTATGAGCAGGAGAAGTCGATGGGTTAGAAGAATCAGCGGCTCCTTGCCTCGATGACGGCCCAGGCCTGTCGGATATGGTAGCGGAGCTAGATTTTCTCGACATCCTAAATAAATAACTAAGTGCTTGAGAGAACTATACTTAAAAAACGTTGAACGTTAGAATTAGCAACACGAGTTTTCCCCCCACGTGGTGTGTGAACTAGTGCAAGCAATTGTGTACAAGCGATAAGAATCTAAAGGTTTTTAAAGATATAATAATTAGCTTCGAATCATCGCCTTTGAAGACCGTCATCGTTGACCGTCTCAAAAAGCTTGCCTTGAGGCGATCACAGTTCCAGATTCAGAAAGCATATGATTTATAAAGTGGCCGGCCTAAGTGTAGTCTGACATTGATACTGTTCGGCATTGAAATTGTTCGACCTAAGTTCTGTTCGGCATACATGTGTGTTCGACATGTCTAAGTTCTGTTCGGCATATATGTGTGTTCGGCATGTCTAAGTTTTGTTCGGCACGTATGTGTTCGTTCGGCATGTCTAAGTACTGTTCGGCACGATAGTTGTTCGGCGATTATGTCGTTCGGTCAAAATGATATTCGGCGTGTGTGTCTGTTCGGCATTAGGGTAGTGTTAGGCCTAAGTTCGTTCAGCTAGAGTAGCGCTCCGCCTTCGATCATAACTCCACACAGCTCCCTCTCCATTTACGCCGAACGATAGAGACAGATCGCCCGGCGCAGGTTACGCCGTTCGACTCCCCATCTTCCTTTTTTCTTCCAATCTTGATCAGCACAAAGGAGCCAGGCTTAACTACCATACACCGTTCGGCGACTCCAAGCGAGCAAACCACTTCCACTAGCCACGCATTTACAGCTAAGGAAATACCCCGTTTCCGTGTGATGAACCTAAAGTGGAAGTAATGCAATTGTGGAAGGAATGATACCTAATTCGACGATCGAAGTTGAAGACGGATTAATTAGACTTTATATCTGATAGGATGGCAAGAGTTGCAAATCTCTAGGAATGATAGAAAAGAAGGCGTAAAAGAAAAATGGTGGAAGGGCGCCTGGTTATATAGAGGGAGGTAGAAGTCGAAGAGGCTATACCCGGTAGAACTGGTCAATACCGGAGTGTTCGGCATCGTAGCGGAGAGACGTTCGGCACGCGAGGTATGTTCGGCTTCGAACGTATCGTTCGGCATCCTAACCTCGTTCGTCTTGCACCTCCTTCACTAACATTCTCGAGAAGATACCTCCGAGATAAATTGTACCAGATTCAAAGCGCATCACGTTCGGCCACGCGATACACTTTGGGGGGCAAGTGTTTCCTGGATATTTGGCCAGGCAACTAGTACTCGGCATCTAGGAGAACTCGGCGTAGTACTCGGCAACCAGTACTCGGCATCAGAGAGTGTCCGGCATTCAGGAGTGTTCGGCGTGGTACTCGGCATCCAGTGGAACTCGGCGTCAGGGAGTACTCGGCATCCAGTGGAACTCGGCGTCAGGGAGTACTCGGCATCCAGCAGTGTTCGGCGTCAACTGGCACTCGGCGTCAACCAATGCTCGGCATCAAGACTGCTCGACATACAAGAGTGCTCGGCATCAAGACTGCTCGGCATCAAGACTGCTCGGCATACGAGACTGCTCGGCATATGAGAGCACTCGACATCAAGGAGAACTCGGCAGCATCTGTGGTTCGGCATACATGAGTACTCGGCGTAGTACCCGGTAGCATCAGAAGTACTCGGCACAAGAGTACTCGGCGTCTAGAAGAGCGTTCGGCTTCGATTGACTAACACCCTGCACTTCCCAAACATCAAACCACATCGTTCGGCACAAAAAGGACTGCTCGGCATCCGAGCGTTCGGCGAACCTTGCTCGGCATACAGCGACCACTGTACTCGGGCTGGAGCGTTCGGCAATCAGCCCACTTGGGAAGTCCAGCCCATCTTTGCCTATAAATAGAGGGGAAGGGTCACAGTGAAATGGATCCTTTTTTGGAGAGAAAACACCGGGGAGACTCTGCCATTTTCAAGACTCATCTTCTCTACTTAACAACTTCACTCAAGCATTTGATTCATGAATTTTATTTGTAATCAACTATAAAGGAAATCAATAAAGTTGAACAAAGTGGACGTAGGCAATTACGCTGAACCACTATAAATTTGGTGTTCTTACTTTCTGCATTTAAATTAGCATTGTCTTCTCTGTTTAATTTACTTTCATCACTTATATCTCTACACAATCTTTCTGAACGAGGTTAGTGACCAATTTTGGTGCTAACAATGATATTTTGATATCAATATGAAAATGGTTTTGGAAATTTAAAAGAACCATCCAGTGTGAAATAAGCGTTGGTTGTTAAAGAGACTGGGATCGGATATTGTCATACTCTTGGCCAATACCGAAAACCACTTTAACAACTGTGTACGTGGTGGAGGTTCCAGAAATGAAGTAGGATGATTTGGCGAACGATTCTGTATGAGGTATTTACGTGACCCTGACTTCTGTGAGTCAGCTTAGATGTGACTAAAACAGGAGCCATGCCGGGCCAAGTGTGGTTATTCCTCCTATCGGACATGCTTCTTCGATACCATATTATGACTTTGTGATGATTTAGCGGCCACTCCTTGATTTTGATTATGGGAGTGTGTTCCGAGGTAGGCGGTAGTAGCTGCTATGCGTTTCCACCCGTCCAGATCTACAATTGGTAGAATCCTACCTTGGAATTTCCTCGAGTGCCGTGTTCACATGCTCTATTGCGCCTTCTATGAGTTTGTTTTGTGTTGTACCTATGGAGTGCTCCCTGATAGTCCACCAGTTTACGGTGGAGTTTACAGTATCTGTATAAACTACGTCATTATATAAAATGTGTTAAGGAGGATATGGGTAATGCCTTAATGCTATTTTAATATTTTACTTTACTGTTGACATATTATAATAGTGTATTGTACTACATAGTAGATAGTTTAACGGATCCTTAGGAGATGGTAATCCCGAACATCTCTTAAGTTACTGCACTCACATTAGACACTGGATAGGAGATGTCAAAACCCATAAACATCTCTGATGCCGTTACACTCATAATTATTTACTGTTGATTTAACTTACATAAGATCTTTTAGTTCTGACTCGAGTGTTTTGTCTTTTCAATTCGCTCGGGTCAGTCTGAGCTTTTCAGTTTATCGAAGACTGCTTTAAGGAGGATGAAGATTTAGTACTATTACTATTTACTATATTATTTGTTTTAATTTTCTGCTGCATCATGTTGTTCCGCTGCATTACTTATTCATTACTGCTGTATGTACTCTGATTCTGTATTGTAAAAGTGTAATCAAATGTTATTTGTAAAACAGCTTCATGAACTGTTTATTTGATTATTATATTTTGTCATTTCGCTGCGAGATTCTGTATTTGTTTTTCCTTTCCTTCTTTGCTTTTTCTTATTTATCCCATAATAATCTGCCCTTTTGAATGTTTTGAGTCTGACGTGTGTGGTTTATCGTCGATTTAAACCGTCCAAAAAGGCAGGTCTTTACATTTGGGGACTAGTTGCTACTCCTTCTCTTGGAGGAGCAAAGTATTTTATCTCTTTCATCGATGATTTTTCTCACAGTCCGCAGGTGCGGCGTAGTGGAAAGGAGGCTTGGGTTCTGGTAAAAAGACCCAGGTTCGATTCCTACCATGCGCTTCCCTATCCTATATAAATTTACCCGGGGGCATGGGGGCTTGGATCAGCGGACGGCTTTACTATACCTTCCTCAGGAGTTTACCGGCCCGCTGGGTTCTCCTGGTTTTTCAAAAAAAAATATTTTTCTCGCAAAGTATGGGTGTATATGATGAAGGCCAAATCAGAAAGTTTTGAGAAGTTCAAAGACTGGAAAGCGCTTGTTGAGAACTAATCTGGTTTTTAGGTTGAAGGTGCTGAGATCTGATAATGGCGGTGAATTTATCTCTAGGGAGTTCCTCGATTTTTGTAGACAGCATGGCATTCAGAGACATTTCATTACACCCGGAGATCCGCAATCCAATGGGGTTGTAGAAAGGATGAACATGACTCTACTGGAGAAGGCTCGTTGCTTGAGATTGACAGCGGGCTTGTCTAGAGGCTTTTTGGCTGAGGCATTATCAACTGCGGTGCATATCATAAATCGAATTCTATGCTCAGCCATAGATAGGAAGATTCCAGAGGAGAAGTGGAGAGGTAAAGCAGTGTATCTTAGTTACTTCCAAATTTTTGGTTGTCATGTGTACGTTCACTATAAAAGTAATGACAAGTTGGAGGCTAGAGCATACAAGGGCATACTAATGGGATACACCGATGGTATCAAAGGGTATCGAATTTGGAACCCTATTGATCGGAAGATTTTTCATTCTAGACATGTTACTTTTGATGAGTCTGCTATGTTCAATCTGAAGGAGAAGCTACCTACCACATTAGAAGATTCTGATAGGCCAAAGGAGATGGAAGAAGTTCCCGTGTTCCAGCCAAATTGTAGAGTTGTTGTTGATGTTGTCGTGGAAAACGCAGTTCATTAAACATCACAGGATAGTCCATATGTACCTCCTAGTAGTGCTGGTGATGTGCATGAATCTAGAGGAAGTTCAGTTCAAGGTGGAGCAGAAAGAAGTTTAGGCGAAGCAGTACCTACCCGAGTCAGTCGTAGGACTATTAGGCCACCGAAAAGGTATGGTGATTGGCAGTTTGTGAACCTTAGCCTTGGTGATCAGTTTGACTATGCCCTATATGTGGTTCATAAGGAGCCACTTGACCTTGATGAAGTTTTGAAGTCATGTGACAGTTCGAAGTGGGTGTGCGCTATGGAAGAGGAGTTAGAGTCATTGAAGAAGAACAAGACTTGTGATCTGGTACCACCTCCTCAAGGAAGTCGAGCCATAGGTTGCAAATGGGTATTCAAGGTGAAGGATGATGGGAGATACAAGGCTAGACTAGTTGCTAAAGGGTTTTCACAAAGAAAAGGATTGGAGTATGATGAGATATTCTCTTCAGTAGTGAGGCATACGTCCATCCGTATTTTGCTCGCTATCATCGCAGCTCATAACTTGGAGCTGGAGCAACTGGATGTGAAAATCGCTTTCTTCCACGGAGACTTGGATGAGACCATCTACATGAAGCAGCCAGAAAGATTTGTTGTAGATGGAAAATAAAATTGGGTTTGCAAATTGAAGAAGTCATTGTATGGACTTAAGCAGTCGCCTAGACAATGGTACAAGAGGTTTGACTCTTTTATGCTTTCACTTGGTTTTGATCGTAGCATCGAAGACGCTTGTGTGTACTACAAGCATTTAAAGAATGGTAGATGGGTGTACCTACTACGTGGATGATATGTTGATTGCTTCCAAGGATAAGGCTGAAATTGATAGTTTAAAGCGAAACCTAAAGGCAGAATTCGAAATGAAAGACCTTGGAGAAGCAAAGAAATTTTTGGGTATGGAAATCCAAAGGGATAGAAAGCTAGGACTTTTGAGCCTCACTCAAAAGGAGTACATTCGAAAGGTGCTTGCTTGGTTTAGCATGGAAGGGGCAAAGGCAATCAGCACACCCATGCCTTTCCACATACAGCTTTCTAGTAAAGGCTCTACGATCTCGGAAAAGGACAAGGCTTATATGATGAAGGTCCCATATGCAAGTGCAGTTGGCAGCTTGATGTATGCAATGGTCTGCACTAGGCCTAACATTGCACAGGCGGTTGGATTAATGAGTAGGTTCATGGCAAATCCAGGAAAGTCGCATTGGGAAGCAGTGAAGTGTATCTTCAGATACCTTAGAGGAACTTCAAACCATGGACTTGTCTTTGGCGGTAGAGGAAGAGATTTCAGCTTGGTTGGATTTTTCAATTCTGACTATGCTGGCGATAGAGATCGAAGGAAGTCAACCTCTGGATATGAGTTCACCATTGGTGGGACAACGATTAGTTAGAGAGCGAGGTTGCAGACGATTGTAGCTTTTTCTACTACAGAGGCAGAGTTCATAGTTGTGGTTGAAGCAGCTATGGAGGCGCTTTATTTGAGGCGACTGTTGTGTGATTTGGGCTTCTTATATGAAGGCATGGATGTGTACTGTGATAGTCTGTGTGCAATTCACTTAGCTAAAAATCTAGCGTTCAGCTCGAGGATGAAGCATATTGAGGTGAGAGAGTCGTTCCTTGTCTCGATGAGTGAAGAGAAGCTAGTTCATCTTTAGAAAGTTCACACAAAGGAGAATGCAGCAAACATGTTTACCAAGTCATTGCCTGTTGCTAAGTTCGAGCATTGCTCAGACTTGATTCGCTTAATGAAGTGCTAGGTACCATGGGGTAGCACGGGGGAGAGTTGAGATGGTTTGCTGGGCACTTCAAATGGTCGACATCAAATGAAGAACAAGAAGAAGAAGAAGGAGAAGAAGTTGGTGGCGAATCTGGCGATGAAGAGACTGAAGGCGATGAAGAAGGAGAAAGCTCCAATGAAGGTAGCGATGGTGAAGAGTAAGGTTATTTTTCTTTCAATCCTTGTTATTTTGATGAACTTGTATGTTATTTTATTTCAAACAATGTATATGTTGTTATGTGTTTCTATGGTGGTTATTTTAGACTAACAATGTAATATTTAAACATTGATGATGTGTTCTTGTTTTGTATGCTAAATTTCTGAGTTATCATCATTTGTATCTTTGTTATATGCTATGCATCTTTGTCATTGTTCATATAATATTTTCTACTTTGAGAACTCTACTTTTTGTCGATGACAAAGGGGGAGAAAAGATTAATTATTTATAGGAATATATAGCATAGATTCAGAGGGAGAAAACTATAGCACAATTGCAGGAATATTTTCAGGGGGAGAGATAAGTCAACAAAGCTTGTTGAAGATTCGTCCGTAGCAAATGGAGTTGTCATCATCAAAAGGGGGAGAATGTTGGATCATAGGTTTTGATTGCTGACATGAAACAACAATTCACGAATCTACGCACGACTACGACAACATCCAGACTCAACGACCCAAAGTATGCTTCATATAGTTATATATTTTTAACAAGAGTCATCTATAGAGTCTAGTTTAGTGCTTTGTTAAAAAATTTCCTCAAGAATCATCATTCACATTCAAATAAACTTGCATGCATATTTTAATCGAATTCAAAATACACACACATATTCTTTAATGTACTAAACTGCACTATTCAGTCGACTAACCAGGTATATTCAGTCGACTGAATCAGTAGTTATATTTTTATATATAACATGGACTAGTCAACTGAACATACTTGGTCAGTCGACTGAGTCTGTGTATATGACTTGTGCACTTTTTGAATTCAGTCGACTGACCAAGCACTTTTAGTCGACTGAATTCTATAACAGTTCAATATTATGAAAAGACATTTCTCATTATCAAAGGATATCTCCTTTCTCAAGTGTTGCATCCATTAGCTTTTCACTAAGAACTATTACCAGAGGTTATAACTCTTGATACACTATAAATGCACTCAAGTTTCAATGATCGAATTACCGAATTTTCTTATCTTTCTTGATCTATAGTGCATAGCACTCTTGATTCTATTGCCTACAAAATTCTATACAATCACTGCTTACAACTCCACTTCCATATTCTATAAGAAATTCTAACCTTCCTATTCTTCATACATACACAATTATACACATCATTCTTAAGGAAAAGATTATAGGAAGGGTGTACTACAAGTGACAAATCCGTGTTAATCAGAACACACAAAGTCAGGTTAATCCAATTTGTAAGAAAGTCTTGTTCGGTTGGTCAGGCGGTCAAGTCCTATTTTGTTTCTCAGGCGGTCAAGTACTATTCGGTTGCTCAGTTGGTGTAATACATGTTCCTCCGGGTTAAGTGAGGGTTGCTAAATATAATCCTAGAAGGAGTCTGCGACTGGACGTAAAATGAGAGTTTGAACCAGTATAAAAATTCCTGGTGTCATTTTACTTTACTGCTATTATTTTCCGCACTAGTTATTTATTATATTCCATATTGCAAGATCCTATAGCACAATCACTTTCAGGTTCCTGGAGACATTTGTTTTCATGGTGGAGATTGATAGGTTCTACACGGACTGGGTACTTTGAACACTTTGTTGATGGGTGGTGGCCTTGCCAGAGTTCGTTAACAGAGTGTAATGGGTGATGGCAATGCCAAAGCTCATTGGGTAAGTATCCATTGCTTGGAGCATGAAGGTGTAGATGAATTGGAAGGCTTGTATGAAATTTGGTATCAAGGTGGAGATTTTTAGATATGATACGAATTTCCTCAAAGAAGAGAATGCCAAGGTAGAAGTAGGAGTCCTTGAAGCCACGGTGTTGCAGAGAAGCTTGGAGGCCGAACCAGAAGTCTGGTTCAGTGGAGGAAATGCCGGACCAAAGATTTGGTTTGGTGGAGTTCGTTCGGTGAGAAGGTGACCTCGTTCGGTGGAAGACCGGTCCAGAATTTTAGTTCGGTGGTAGTGCTTCGATCGGCGGTAAAGGCAAGTGGAAGTCTCATTCGGTGATGGGAGATGTCAGACCAATGATTTGGTCCGGTGGTGATTGGGGGTTGCCGCTGCAAATATCTCATTCGGTGGTAATGCCGGACTAAGTGGTTTGTCCTGTGTTGTTTGGAGTTGGAGCGGCAATGTTCGTTCGGTGTGAGGAAGAAGAGAAGCAAAGGTTTTGGAGTGGTAAAGATGTTTACCGGCCCAATTATTTCGTTCGGGCATTATGCCGAACCAAATTAGTTTTGGATAATGCCGAACCAAATGAGCTGCTGTGTTTGCCGGTCCAGATGTGCCGAACCAGATGCATGTTGAACTAAGTAGATGCCGGTCGATAATTGAAGTGCACTGTGTCGAACCAGATTGATATGGGCTTTGCCAGTCCAGATGGTTACTGAACCAAACCTCAGGGCTGCTATATAGCAGCTACCCCTCCTCATTTCATCACTCTTTAAATAGTGGAGCTTATGGACAACAATGACAGCCATCCTAGAGAGCTGAATCTCTGCAACATTTTGTCTGCATTGTAAATTCTTTTTTATGTATAGCCTCCAAAAGTGAATCAATCTTCTAACTCTAATCTTTCAGTGATGAATAAAATCTCCTCTCCCCAAGTGGACGTACACTGCCTCGCGATAGTGGAACCAATATAAATATTGGTGTTATTTATTTTTCTACATTGCATTGATCTGCGACTGTTTGTTCTGGTGTTTATCTCTATTTGTTTCGTCCCACTACAATCACGATCCAGTTGTTTTCCACTGCGTTGGGTTTTTTATTCCCTTAGACTGATCATCCAAAGGGATTTTCCCCAACACTTTTCCTATAGAGGTTAAACATTGATATTATACACTAGTGTCATACTATCACATTATTGAACAATTTCCAGTATAATAAAAATTTAGAAGTACTTACAATAGTATTTATAGCAGCGATGTTCACTGGTTTTCCATCTTTTCTAGTGCAAGATTTGATCCAAACTTCACCTCTAGAGATGGGATATATATTGTTACTCTTCTCTTTCTACATTCAAAATATCATTAAAACAACAAATCATATTAGCTAACTAGTTAATGGACATTTTGGTAAATAAATTAACTTTTCTTACAAAATCTTCAACCAATCGATCCATTCCTCTATGACTAATGTGTGTGGCATCTGATTGGATCTAATAGCTTTGAATTTATCACCGACCATCTGAAATGTTGAAAACCACACAAAAGATTCTTTAGAAAATTAACATCACAATTCATAGAAGATAAGCACAAACCATTATGAAGAAGGCTGCTTCAGTTGTAAGTTTATGAAGTTTTATATATTGTTGATGAGATTGTTTACAACTCATATTGATTTGGTTAAAAGTGTAATTTGTTCTGCTTTCTTGATGTTTTGAATAATAAGTTTTGTATTGTTAAGAAATTTTGTATGATTGTTCTGGAGTAGAACAAAAAACTGGTTGATCTACATACATATGTAATGAATTTGTTATTTGCAAAAATATATGAGATGCTCTCTATTGTATTTAGTTTGAAAGTATTCTCTTTACATTCATACTTTTATCTACATGCTTTTATATGCATGCATATATGAGTAAAACCGAAACAATGAATTTGTTTGATCTACGTAAGTAATCACATACATTTATATGCATGCTTATGTCCGCCTACATTCTTTTACATGTAGAGTAAATGCAGGTTCATTTTGCTAGAAATGAATTTAGATTAAACAATGTAATTTTGCATTGGTGGAAACTTGCACTGTGCAACTCCTAACTAAGACAAACGATCAATGACAATACCATTAAATATTCTAACGATTTTAATGCATGACTGGCAACTCATATAGTGTTCTTTGTGTAAAAAATGTAGAAGGTGAGAAGTAACAGGAACATTTATTTATCTTTACAAGTCACATATCAAGTTTAAAACTAGTTGTCAATCAAATTATCTCTTTAATTTATCTTCACTATTTTGTCTTCGAGCTTCCATGGAACAAATGATAAATGGGTAAAAATAGTATACCCATTGGCATAACTGTATATTGTATATGTATATCTTTTACCAAGACAGATGATAGAATTAAAAAACGAGTGACAGATGATGGGAAAATAAATCAGATGAGAATGGGTAAAAATAGAATAAACAGTACATATGAGTTTGAAGAAAAAGAATTTGTTTTTCTATTTAGTGGGCCAAGTTCAGCGAGTAAATTGTCAGATAAGCAAAACTAATGGAAAGACTGAACTTGTATGATCTAACATGATGTTTGACATGTATTGAATTTCTAGAAAATTTAAAATTAAAATTTGATTATCATGGAAAAAAATAGTCACACAGTAGGTTAGCACGTGCATTGCAAACAGTGTAATATAGTTCCCATCCAGCAACCAATGTGATGTGGAAAGAGTAAAAGCCGTAAAAAAGCAACAAAATGCACTTGATCATCAATTGCCATCGATGGGACTTATTTGTGGAACAAACTAAGCACATCCTAATTTAAGCCGCCATTCCTCATTAATTAATTAAAGGGTATACATTTTACCGTCGGTTGGAGTATGCAATGGTAAAATATAGTATAAAAAATTCTTTCTTAAATGCACATCGTATGTGAGAGGAAAAACATACCGAACCAGGAAAAAAATTACATTAAATTACGATGCTCAGCAGCCAAGTTGTAAGCTAATACGGCAGTGAGGATAAAACATGCTACATTAATGGGGAAAGTAAGCGTCTGTACTTGCAATATTACAATAAGTCAACCATAGTTGCTGAATTTTGTAGCAAGAATGAGTAGTAAGACAGAAAAATAAAGTTTTAGTACAAAAAGGGTATCTCTTAGAATTGCAAATCACCTGCTCATAAATGATGTACAACTGATCTGGTACTTGTGCTCTGTAAGTAAAATATGAAATAAACATTAAAATACTATGACATATAGAAACATTTGCAAACAAAATAGGAAACAACAAACATATGAATGATCGAATTACCGTAAACCAAAGTCAAAGCAGGTACAATACTTTGTCTACTAAAACCAATAATTAATAGTTGTAATTGGCTCATATAAAGAAAACGATGTAACAATTTTTCCCCTTAACACTTAATGTTAATTAAGATTTAGTATGTTCATGTTCAATAGCTATAGATGCGGATAGTACCAATATTACAATTCCAACTACTACACATGTAGATGATTATGTTTAAGTAAGGTAAACTTAGTCCTAACCATAGCCCACTAACAAATAATTGATTTGAACTAACTGTAATTTATGAAACGGTAGAGAGGACTAAAACAAAAAGTGACAAAGGGACTGATTAGAAAAGGGGGGCAGATTTGGACGTATATACATGATTAATTATTGTAAAATGATAGTACAATCTTAAAATCATTATCTAGCCTATTCTAATGTAGGCATAGCATCATTTGAACCAATGTTAAAGGAATAGAAGGTAATAACTGTAAAAGGGCGATGAAGTTACAGAAAATAGCAATCGAGTAAAACGACCGTGTATAGGTGTTTTAGTTAAGATTTAGTATGTTCATGGTAAAAAGCTATGGATGCTGACGGTACCACTACTACAATTCCAACTACTACACATTTAGATCATTATATAACCTATTCTACTTCAATCATAACAACATTTTAACTGATGTTAAAGGAATAGATAGTACAAACTGTACCAGATGTTTGTTCTCAGTAAATACTGGCAGTACAAATGTTATGGAGGAAAGGCGCATTTGTTTATTAAGTGAAATAAATCAAATACAACCAGTTGATTAACATACCATAACACAAACAAAGCTTACAATCCCTCTAGTGAACAATTGGGCATAAATAAGGAATACGAACACATAACTACATGCATGACCGGATATAAACACCAAAAACATACATGGTTTCATGTTTCTAGCAAATGAAAGGTTAACTTATTGAATGTTTTGCCTCATAAAATCATATCATTGATTTATGATAAAACACAACTCATAGATTGTACTTAAAGATAAAAGCAAGGTTAACTTTGAAATAAAGGCGTAGTAAAACATTATTTTACACTATAATTACTTGCACATATCCTATTAATTTATTTCATATAAGTTTCTTAAATTCATAATTTACATATTTTTCATAGTTAAAGATGGGGTATAATGAAAAATCTTATTATATTTTACTCAAGCAATCTTGGAAAGCTAATATAGTAAAACTCATAAAAGTATTTTGTAAGCATGAATAAGAAAACAATGACCATCTTACTACAAATGGTAGTTAAATATATAATTGCCATAAACTATTTTTATGTTCAAAAATTTCAGTTCCAAATATACAGGAAAAAAAATCCCGACGATCCACTAATAGTCTTCCACAGTCTTGGTTTAACAGTCTCTATTTCATGTAACAACCTAAAAAAGTTGGGAATGAAAATGTAGCAGAATATATATATACAGGGTCTCCCATATTTCCATTTATGGTAGATAGGCAGGCAAAGGAAAAAGTGGGCATAAAGATCCTGACTTTTTTGTAACTCAAAACGTAGTTTTAAAGTAATGAAAGCTATAACAATGCAGAGTGAAATAAACATGAATTAAAGTAATCTACGATTGATATTCAAATATTTTGGACCATTTCAGGGACTTAAATTCACATTTATACGTAAAACTATAGATATGAATAATGTAGAAACAAATATAATTGCATTTATTTCAAATTTCAAACTCCAAAGCCTAAAATGAAATCCAACCACAGTAGAAAAAATATCATATAATATGTATTGAAGTATACACCTAACTATTTGAAAATAAAACAATATTTAAGAATCCTATAAATACTAATCATGTCTTGTATTAAGGAAATCGTTTCTTAAGATGTTTCATTGAAAAATATCATTGAGTCCCTACTCAGATGATGGTGGTTCGAATGCAAACATAACATGATAAAAAATTCTCGCTAGTTTTTTTCAAACTGAAAAATATGACAACATAAGTAAAATCAACTAGCCAATATATTTCCAAATTTAGTATAATCTCACCTACATCTGCTAGTATAGCTATTTAGCATGCCTGCTATATGAAATCAACTAGCCAATATAGTAAATGATTTTGTCCTTTGGCTTAAGATATATATGCAATTTATTTGTCCTACTTTTGAAATCAAATTGTAAATTCTAATCACTCAACAACATGATTTTTTTTCCTTTTTTAATTTTAGAGGATCTTATATCCAATAAGCAATGACCCTATTCTTTAAGTATACTATATCAAGTACACTATATCATCTTCAGCATTATGCACTTAGCTATATCATCTTATGGCTTATTAATCATCATTTGAAATCTAGGAATAGTACTATAGTCCCAAGTTAACAGAAAAATGGCTAGAGGTAGATAATTTTGCTCTTGATAGATGCTAACTTTGGTTTACACTTCTAGAAAGCATGCTTGTTTGTAATTAAAATATATCGGTGATTAACTTAAAACTCCAGTAAAGTAAATTACAAGTACATATTATATACCCATTGGCATAACTGTATATTCTACTTCCATCATCTATAACATACAAATACATATTATTGTAAAGGGGACTTGATATGAGGTAGATGACACAGAACCTCCATAACTATTATAAGGCACCAAATTAGGTATAACTTGATAGAAAAAACTGAAGTTTTTAATTTTGCAAATTTTCTCAATTAAAACTGGTTTAATTTTGCAAGAAACTATGTCCAACCATTTATCAGATAATTTAATTCTATAGAAAAATCAATATAGATAAAACAGTAGGTAGAGAATCGGATAGTTATAAAAAATAAAGGCAAGGCTGCAACTTGCTCTAAAACTTGGAGGACGAAGGAATTGGCAGCTGGCGATGATGGCTACTGATTCGCCTCCATCGACGAGCCAATCGACTGCAGTGGGAACTAGGGTTAACAGCGATGAAAGCCGCCGATTCGTTTCCACTAACAGGCCTGCAACGAGGACGGCTGCGATGTGGACGATTTCAAATGGCGATTAAAGCTACTAACGAACGATGAGGAAAGCTACTGGCGATGAAATTTTATTTCAGAGGAGCGAATTCTGTAAGTAAATTTAGAGCAGGGAACTAAAATTTGGGGAAGTTTTATCTTTTAAGGAGTACTTAGAAATCGAATGGAGGGAAAGGAAAGAAATTTAGTAGACAGCGCGCACAACATTAGGTTTTACCGATTTACCGCCTAATTATTATTTTTGATGGCAAATCGTTCAAGAACGCCATTAGTTTATGCTAAAAAAAGGAATTTTTCTTGTAGTGAATAATGGTAACAATTTCGGCTAAGATTAATAAGTTTACTTGCAAATGTTTTTCAAAGATATTTCATTAAAAATAATATCAATTATTTTGACGTAAGATGTTTTGGTTATCATAAAGTATAACCCATTCCATGTTTATGTGCGGCATAGTTTTATGAGATACCTTTTTGTTTTCAAAACACGTATTTTGAGTTCTCACACCAGTCCCATGACTGGCCCAGGGTTTATTTTCCTTATCCTCAAACCCTAGGTGCCCTAATTTTCTTGGGCAGCCTGGTAGTCAGGTTTAGCTTAGAAGAAGCTAGATGGAGCTTGAAGCATGGAGTCAGAAGATTTACTAAAGATTCTGTCTATTTCCATCACATTATGTACTATAGTATTCCGCTTTTGCAAGGACAGGGTTTATAACTGTCCATGTTTTAACTTTGATAAATGTATTTTAATTTCCGCTGTAAAGATTATTTGTCGAAATAATGCATATAAGATTCTGTTCTGTCTTATTTTTCTGTCTTACCCTTAAAGTTCCGCTTCTCCAGCACTTGGATTTGTGGCACATGAATACCGAGGTTGTATTAGTGTCGATTTCTAAGAGTCGAAAAAACGGGTCCATATAATTGGGTCGATCGTCGGAGCCTCCACCTTGTCTGCATCTCTGTTTCTAAACACGATATCATCTGCCATTGTATGTTGTTATTATGCACTGGTCCACTATAGACTTTTGTGTCTTTGATTACTGCTTATTCTCTATGGCTTACTTATTCATCTACTCAGTTTAATTTTACTTTTCTTCACTTACTTCTCTACAAAAACTATTCTTAGGTGTTTGTGACCATTTTTGGTGCAAATATTTTGGCGCTTTCACTGAGAACCTTGATTCTCAGCCTATTAGGATCCCTTTGCTGCTACTGGATTGCATAAATCCCCGAAGGAGATCCATAGTTATCTTCAGGAAGTTTGCTCGTTCTACTCAGATTTGCAAAAATCTAAGTGAAGCTATCGACAATGGTGAGGAACATTAGATCTACTTCTCAGAATGTGGAATGAAATGAGAACGCTAGCGTCCAACAAGGAGGCCCAAGCAATCAACCAATGGATGTAAATGCTGAATTAGTTGAAGTTTTAAATCCCACCGATTCTATTACAAGAGCTGAATTTCATAATCTAGTGAGAGGAGCTGATGGAGAGCCATCGACAAAAAATCAACAAATTTAGATCAATATCAACTTAATGAACCAACTCAATCAGCAACAACGAGGGAAAGCTAAGAAGGACCCCACTCCTTACTCAGCATCGGAGAGTTCTAGCTCATCATACGAGTATCACAGGCATATGTGTCACAGAACAGATGAATATCACATAGAAACTTCAAGGCGTCAACTGGCAGACCATCGTGGTCAGCCAGGATCGATCGGTGCTAATCCCTCTATAGGGATCGGTACCGATCCCTCCTCCAAAAGAGGGAACCAACCCATGCATCATGGGAATCAAGCTGGAGTTGCTTCAGTTGGTTTGGATGTTGGAGTTCAATTAAATGTTGACCAAATGCTTCCCTGGAATGACGATGAAGTGAATTTAAGAGATATACATCGAGAAGATGGTGAACCAAGAAGGCGTGGAACGACCCGTAGACATCGACCAGACCATTCACATGAGGTGGAACACGACCACCGCTTGGCACCAACTATTCAAACGCTGGACTTATTGGCTATGGTCAGATGGTTAGTTAGAGAGAGCCAGGGCTTGACCAACGATGACTGGGGAATCTCGAGAAGCCATAGCATGTTCATTGATAATGTTCTATATGCAGAGTATCCGAGGAGGTTCAACATGCCATCGATGCCCACCTACGAGGGAAAACCGGCCCCACGTAGCACATCATGAGATATGAATGGCTGATGGATTCCATGCGAGTGGATGATACAGCCAAGTGTAGATGCTTTCCCATAACTCTCTCTCGAATAGCAATGATGTGGTTCTCAATGTTACCCCCATGATCAATTTCTAGATTCGATGATTTGGCAACAAGGTTTGTAGAGAAATTCTGAATGCATGCAACTCGTCCTAAGGATGTAATGTCCCGGTCCAGTATGATCTAGGCTCCAGGAGAATCTTTGAAATATTATTTAGAGAGATTTCATACAGCTGCTACAAAAATAAGTAATCCAAATGACCATGCAATATTGATAGCCATGACAAGAGGGATAGATCCAGAATCTGATTTTGGTGATTGGTTAGCTGGTAAGACACCCGTAATGTTGGAACGCTTTCACGCAAAGGCTACTCAGTATTTAATAAAGGAGAAAGCCAGGTCCTCTAGGAAGAAGAATGTTGCAGGACCGAGCAAAGAGGGAGTAAAGAGTAATATTGCAGTAAAGCATTCTGATGGTAGCTCTGGAAAAGTTCATGTTAATGTCCAAAACAAGCCGAATCAGCAAAAGAAAGGTGGAGATAGGGGTCGAGAACGAAAGAGGGATTCTGGAAGATGAAAGCCTAGGATTCCAATGTACGATACTTATAAGCTATTGAATATGTCCTTGGAGAATATCTATCTGTCTACCTACAATACCATGCAGTATAGGAAGCCGCCTCTAAGAGAATCAACAGAGAAGAAGAAACAAACCAGAAAATATTATTAGTTCCACGAATGCTTTGGATATGGCACGAATGAATGCAGGCATCTCGAGGATATTATCGAAAAGCTGATTCAAGAAAGGAAGTTGCATCAATTTGTAAAAACACCTTAGGATGGGGGACAACGGACATCCGACCCCAACCAAGGACACGCACCGTGTAGTGTAGAGGAGCTTGCATGAACTGGTGGAAGATTGGTAATAAATACAATAGTCGGAGGACCGCACCCGGCAGATAAGAGTTGGCATAAGATGGAGCATGCGATTAAGCATGTGGATTTTTAATATTGTTCGAATATAGAAGATGGAGCTTCGACAAAATAGCAACGTCTAATGGCGGATGATATCATGTTTGGAAACAGAGATGCAGACATGGTGGAGGCTCTGATGATTGACCCAATGGTCATCTTGGCCATGATTGGCCCTGTTTTAGTCAAAAGAATATTGATTGATTGTAGAAGTTCAGTAAATAAAATTTTCAAAAAAGCCTATGATGAGATGAAAATGAAAATCAAGGGCTTAAAACCGTCTAAAGCCCGCATACATGGTTTTAATGGTGCTGCAACTAAAGCCCTTGTTTATGTTGAATTACCTATAGAGTTGGGAGAAGGTGACCGTAGGAGAGTGTGAATCTTATTGTTCGTTGTTTTGGATGTTGACTCTCCTTACAACGTTTTTTTAGGTTGACCGGCCCTAGACAAATTCCGGGCAGCCCTTACTACATGGTGTTTGACTTTGAAGTTTCCGACAGATAATGGTGTTGAAGTTGTTCACAGTGATCAGGCGACTGGACGTGCCTTTTATGTAGCTGAGTTGAGGGATGCTCAACGCAAAGAGAAAGATAAGGGTGTGGACAAGTCTGTCCACATCCAAGCTACCGAAGATTGACAACTTGCGCCTGAGCCTTAGCTCGGACGCCACAGTCAGTTCTACAGAGATATAGACCCGAGAGATGATGAAGAGGAGCCCAATAAGACTAAGGCTGCACCGGCCGAGCTGACGATTGACATCATAGTTAGCCACAACGACCCATCACGGGTCCTAAAGATTAGATCATAGCTCAGCCCCATGATGATGAAAGAACATGCTGGATTTCTCCATGAGAATCTAGACGTGTTCGCTTGGACTCACTCTGACATGTGTGGAATCTTGCTTGCCATTGCGAGGTATCCATTGAATATCGATCCGAGGCATGTCCGATGAAACAAAAAGGACACAGCAAGGATCCGGAGAGACCTGCCGCTCTTAAAGAGGAGGTGGATAGACTCAAAGATAAGGGTTTATTCACAACGCCCTCTACCCTAAGTAGGTATATAATCCTATACTTGTGAAAAAGGCAAACGGGAAATGGAGAACATGCATTTATTACTATGACTTGAATAAGGCGTGTCTAAAAGACAGTTTTCCTCTTCCAAGGATCGACCAGTTGGTGGACTCAACCGTGGGACACGAATTGCTATCTTTCATGGATGCGTACTCCGAATATAACCAAATCCTGATGCACATTCCCGATCGAGAGCACACCAGTTTCATTACCGATGTTGGATTATATTGCTATGTGGTGATGCCGTTTGGATTAAAGAATGTAGGAGCGACTTACCAGCTCTTAGTCAATGGGATGTTTAAAGATTAGATTGGAAAAATAATATAAGTATATGTGGATGATATGCTCGTGAAGTCACGAAGATCAAGCGACCACATTAGAAACCTGACAGAAATTTTCGGCATCCTCCGACATTACAAGATGAAAATTAATCCTTTGAAGTATTCTTTTGGCGTAGCATCAAGGAAGTTCTTGGGTTTTATTGTTAACGCCCGCAGAATCAAGGCTAATCCCAAGAAGATTCAAACTATTCACAATATCCAAGCGCTAATGATTATCAAACAAGTACAGAGTTTGAATGGGAAGGTAAGCCGATTCATTTCCAAAGCTACCGATAAATGCATTCCTTTCTTTGACTTGATTAGGAAATGAAAAAGAAACTTTGAATGGACATAGATTGTAAAGGCGCATTTCGAGCCTTGGTGGATCATTTAGAGATGCCTCCCATTTTATCGAAGCCAGTGAATCATGAAGATTTATACATCTATTTGGCTGTGTTGGTACATGTTATAAGTGCCACATCTCTTTGCGTGGAGAATCGAATCCAGAGGCTGGTTTATTATGTCATCAAACAATTGACAAGAGCTGAAAGGAACTATCCAAAATAGAGAAACTGGCATACTACTTGCTGATTGCATCACGAAAGCTCCGCCCAATGTTTACACTGACCAGCCGTTACGACAAGTCCTGCAGCAACCTGAGACATCTGCAAGGTTACTCAAGTGGAATATCGAGCTTAGTCAATTCGATATCACTTATCTCCCTCGAAGGGCTATCTAGGGTCAGGCACTGGCAGATTTATGGTAGAATTTACTGCGCACGATGATTCCCCGGAGAGCAGCGAAATCCCTACCATACGGTGGAAATCGTATACTAATGGAGCATCCAATTATCATTGTTTTGGAGATGGAATTGTGTTTGTAACTCCCGAAGATTGGTCGATTTGTTATTCCTTAAAGCTTGATTTCCCAGCGACAAACAACAAAGCCGAGTATGAGGTTTTGATTGCTGGACTTAAACTCGCCAGAGAACTGGGAATAAAGTTTCTTGAAATCTTTTGCAATTCACAATTAGTAGTATACCATGTCAGGGGAGATTACCAAGTTAAGGGACAATAGCTTGCTCCATACCGTACCCAATTCCAAGATTTGTTGACTGAATTTGAGTACTATGACATGACGCATATTCCACGGGATCAAAATAGAGGGGCTGATTCATTGGCAAAGTTTGCTAGCACTGAGGATGCACAGTAGATGATCTTGGTTCCGATCGAAGTTTTAAATGCCCCGAGTATAAACATGATAGAAATCGACCGGTACTAGAGAGGAGCTTGAGAGGGAATTGTGGATGACTTCGATTAAACACTAATTGCTACAGGGTATCCTACCTGAACAAAGGAATGAAAGCAACAAGTCCTTCGTAAAGCTTCACGATATATCATACAGTTATGTACAAAAGATTTTTTCTATTCCCCTACTCCGATGTATCGGTTATGATGAGATTAAACGAGTCCTAAAGAAAGTTCATGAAGGGGAATGTGCCGATCACACTGGGAGGAAAACTCTAGCAAAGAAAATACTTCGTTAACGGTATTATTGGCCAACCGTCAATCGAGATGCCGCTAACTATGTAAGGGATGCGATAAGTGGCAGATATATGCAAAAGTTCCAAGAACTCCGCCAACGGAAATCACGTAAATAGTTAGCCCATGGCCATTTGCCACGTGGGGAATAGATATTATCGGTTCCTTACCGATCTGTAAAGGTGGTGCAAAGTACACTATCATCGCAGTTGATTACTTCACCAAATGGACCGAAGTAGAACCTTAGCCATAATCACAACCAAGAAAGTAATCGACTTCATTGTCTGGAACATCATCTGTCATTTTGGTCTTCCACAAACTATTGTAACAGATAATGGGACTCAATCCAATAGTGCTGAATTCAAAGACTTCTGTCAAAGGTATTATATTGAAAAGTGGTTTGTAGCAGTTGCTCACCCTCACATGAATGGGCAAGTTGAAGCTGTGAACAAAATTATAAAGTTCATTTTGAAGAAGCATTTGGAAAAGGCTAGAGGCAAGTGGGTGGATAAACTCCCAATAGCACTATGGTTTTACAGGACCACCTACAAGTCCGCGCTTGGCCATACTCTATTCACCCTTGCTTACGGTTCCAAAGCCGTCATTCCTGATGAGCTTGAAGTTCTCTCTCATCGAGTGACCTACTATGATCCCAAAATTTCCTCTTGGAATCTCTAGAGTTTATAGATGAGAAGCGCGAGGAAGCTGATTTGAGGGCAGCTGCGCACCGGCACCGATTCGCCCAATACTACAACATTAAAGTCCGACTTAGAACCTTTGAAATACGCGATCTTGTCTTAAAATGTGTTTTTCCTTCCCCATCGCATATGAACCCTACTTGGGAAGGACCATACGTCATTGAATAGAGACTTGGAGAGGGAACTTTTAAGCTAGCGACTGTTGATGGCATCACACTCCCAAGAGCGTGGAATAGCGAGCATTTATGACGCTATTTCCCTTAGTTTATATCTTCCTTCATTCAGTTGTATCTACTTTCAGAATTTGCTTTAGTATTAGATTTTCCAGATATGTAATAAAACGAATTATGTTATTTCCTTACCTATATCAAATAAAGTTTTGAACTTCCTTTATATTTATGTTTGCTATAGCATTATGTATTAGTTACATTATAAAACCGATTGATGTCGATATGTCCAAACAGGTTCCTAGGGTTTGGAACTAATCAATTGTGCTAGTTCCCAATGGAACTAAACAAGATGAGCATGGTCTGATCGTTCATTTGATAACTCTCATTCATAACCCAATGTACGAGATACATAATAAGGAATGGATATGACTCGACCACCTAATGATCAAATAAATCCCGCCTAATGATGGGATTGAAATAAAACAAAAGCGATTGTGACACGACCGATCGCTCACTAAAGCCAACTTCGGACCTTGGGGGAAAATCAATTAATTAAGGAAAGTACAATCTGACTGCTCTTCGAAATAACTCTAAGTCCCCAGAGTGCGGACTAGAGTATAAACATAATCGGATGTGAATCGACCACCTGCGAACTAACTCTAAGTCCACAGAGTGCGGACTAGAGTATAAACATAAATCAGGTGCGAGTCGACCACCCACAAACTAAGTCTAAGTCCCCAGAGTGCAGACTAGAGTATAAACATAAATTAGGTGTGAATCGACCACCCTCTAACCAAATCTTATCCTTAGAGAGTGGATATGAGTATAAATAAATAGATGAGTGTGGTTCGACCATCCACTATTCTATAAACTCCAACCTGAAACTGACAGGAGGAGTATAAATTCGCCAAGGATGGAGTTCGACCATCCATTATCTAACTACCCTAACCCGAGACTGGGGGCAGGAGTATAATTACTCGAACTACTAAATTCGACGGCGTAACACTAAGGCTCAAGCCCAGTTTTTTGATGCGACTCAAAGCCACAACCACATGGAGACTTTAGGATAGAGTTAGTGGATTGCTATCAGAATTAACGAACAATGAATTATAAGTACATTAAATGGAAAGTAATAGTTCAACTACTTAAATAACAGTTTATACGAGAGCTCATTAGAAAAAAAAGCTTGTATTCATATGATAAGCTTCAAAATTGTGGTACAACTTTATTCAAAAAACAGGGGGTTGTGCCCGTACAACCACGACTAAAAAAAAAGATAGTCGTACAAACTATGTACACACCGAGCCGAAGCGATGGCTATTTCTTTTGTCTTCTCTCCTTTTTGGGTTTCTTGGGAGTGGTGTTATCTGAACTTCCGCTTGTTCTTTTCCTTGATCCTTTACAGCCCTTGGCGGAAGAGCGTTCGAAGCTTGGAGGGAGTTCTCTGGGAATCGACCCACCGGGCGGAATGACTTGTAGTGGGATGAGATTTGGATCATCAATATCCACCTTGGCGGGCACGGCTCTAGCTTTTCCCTTCAACAACTCCTCCTTCACGATGCGCTCCTTCAAGCTGATCTCATCAGTGTGTTTGGAGGCGTCGATTATCACAACATCATTAGATTCATCCACCAATAGCAGGTCTTCAACCTTATCATCGTCGAGTGCTCCGATGACTTGAACATCGGGCCCTAGAACATCTGTGGCCGTTGGAATCTCTATTGATATCGCATGTTGCTCCACGGCAGCGTCACTTTTAGGAGTTTGGCCGGGACCCGGAAGACTATGGATTTTTCAAAACAAGGAGATAAGCCTAAAACCATTGCATGAAGAACGAAACCTTTCGAAAAGTGGAGAGTAAAGTGGAATACCTACGTCGGGCTGGCTCTCGGTTGTCGTCGGAGTGCCCCCTTCCAGAATAGGGGTCAGCACTTTAGATTGGTAACCGAGTTTATCTGGATCGTAGCTTAAATCTTACCCGGAGCCAAAGGAAACTGACGCACTAGCCACTTAGAAAGAAGAGGGGCCCTAGGGATCAGTCTCCGAGGATTCAGCAATATTTTTCCCTTTGTCGAAAGGCACTAAAATGTTAAAATATTGGAGTCTCACGGCAGCAAGGTCTAGGGGTTCATTTCCGTGAAGGATCTCCCACACTAGTTTCTCTTCATCTAACTTGGCTTTGCCCAACTCCCTCTTTTTCATCTCGACAATATACTCTCAGGCTTCGGCGAGTGTGTTTGAATGGCGAAATCGCTATCAGATTAGAAAATAGACGATCAAATTTTAATTAAAAATAACAGCAAGCGCCCGGCGTACAATGTTAGTACGTGGCAAGTACGAGTCGATCCGCAAGGAATTGTTTTGATTTTAAAATTCCTATTCAACCAAATTAAACCAATATCTGAAGTTGGTAAGCTAAAAATGTAGAAAAACTAGCAAAAGAAAATGGATAAAAATATGAGAGTTTGAAGGCAATTTAGAGGCAAATCCCTCCTCAAGATCACATAAATCAACATATATGAAATTATGATCTCTCTTTTTTGGGTCATTAGTGAATTTAATTGATGTGTTTATCATAAGTATGGAATATTTGTGCTATTAATTAGCCCAATATGAACCATCAAACTATAACTCACCCATTAAACCACTTCTTAACTCACATAAAAATGACAATGAAATTCAAAATAAAATATATTCTAAGCATGGCCTATTAACTATTGATTAGAAATATAGAACATCAAATTTTGATTTTAAAATCACTTCATTACCATAATCATATGTAGATGAAGAGGTAATTGTATTTTGTTTGTTTAAGCATAGCCTATTTGGTGTCAACAACATAGGCTATCAAATTCAAAGCTAAACAACAAAATTTAACCACATCCACCAATTCCATTAAGCACAAAAAGAGATCACTAATTAGCAAAATGTTGAATCTACATGATTAAGAGAGCTTCATTACCCCTAAATTGAAGGGGTTTAGCCTCTTAAATTTGTTATCAATTCAACAATTATAGATTGCAGCATGAAACAAAAACAAAAGGAAAATGCAAGCAAGTAAGAAAAGAGCTAATTAACATAAAATAAAAGCTATTCTACTTGCATAAATAAAAAGATCTACACTACTAACATGAAAGGAAAAAGCATGTAAATAAAAAGAGATTGAATTAAAATTGCATTAAAAGGAAATTACATAAAAGAAAATGGCTAAGTAGCCATGAAAAGAAAGAAAAGAGAGCTTTGTTTATTTTTGAGCCTCAAACTAAACTAACTAAAATGGAGGCTAAGGAGGCTAAGAACTTAATTACATGAACATATGGGGTATTTATACATGTTTGGAAACCCTAATCATATTTTTGGGAACTACCCAAACTAACCCTCTAGGAAGTGTGGCCACCAAGTTATTGTTCAACGGCAAATGTTCTATCGATTAGAAAAATGCCAATGAATTTTGAAATAAAATTTTACCGCAAGCGCACGGCGTACACTTTGTAGTACGGGGCGAATACGGGTTGATCCGCAGGGAATTGGTAAGATTTTAAAATTTTCAATTCAATCAAATTAGACCAAAGAGAGATGAAGTTGTTAACTACAAAAAAGAAGCTAAAGCTAGAATTAAAATGTGATTTAAAAACTATTAAACTAGAGGACAATTTAGAGGCAAATCCACTCTCATATTTTTGTAAATCAACAAACAAAGAATTTATGATCTCTAACTTGATATTAAGCGAAATAATCGTTGCATTGATCATAAGTATGGTTTGTTTATGTTATTAATTAACATAACTCAAACCATCAAACTATAATACAACAATTATACCACTTATAACTCTCATGAAAATGAAGCCAAAGCAAAAGTTATTTTAAGTATGATCTATTTACTATTGTAACTAGTAATATAGATCATCAAATTTCATTTTTTACTTTCATTTCAAAATCAAAAATGGATTAGAAAATGATGATGCAACTTGTGTTTATGTTGAATAAGAATAGCTCATTTGCAAAAGCAACATAAGCTATCAAACCCACTTATATAAACTTGCATCAAAATTCACTCTCATGAAGCATAAACAAAAGAGATCATAAATCATAGAAATGTTTAAATTACATAATATTTGAGAGCTTCATTACCCCTAAATTGAAAGGGTTTAGCTACTCATTTGTGGCATTGAAGAAACACTTGTAAATTTCAACATGAAAGAGCAAAGAAATGAAAACTAAGCAAAGGAAGAAAGAGAGATTAAGTACTAACTAATTGCAAAAAAATTAAAGCTACACTACTTGCATAAATGTAAATCTAAGCTATGAACATTAAAGGAAAGAGAGCATAGAAATAAACATTAACAATAAAACAAAGAAAAGCATGTAGAAAAGAGAGAAGAAAGAGGCTTGGAAGCCATTTTTATTTCATATAACATTGAGCTTACAATTTGGTCTCTTAATTTCCTAAGTAAAATGAAAGAGTAGATGATAGTTTCATGTACATAAGAGGGCTATATATACATGCATAAAACCCTAATTCTATTTTTAGGGAGCTTCCTAAAATGCCCTTTAGGAAGTGTGGCCACCAAGTAACCATTAGCCACTAATTAATCCATCAATTGTTGTGCATGAAGCTTTAACCTCCACTTAGTTTGTCCATTAGCTCATAATTGTACATTTAGGTAAGTGGGTGAGGTCCTGCATGATCTTGAACTTGAATTATTTCCTCTTCATTCCTTTGTATTTCATTTGTGCATGCATGTATCTTCATATAAGACTCTTCCATATGCATCCAAATTCCTACAAAAATTATCAAAAAATGTCCAAGTAAAATTCTTAAATTGACACAAGCACAAAAATGACCATTTTGCCCCTGAATGAAGATGAAAATATGATGGTTTGAAAATAATTGAATTTTGGTTTTACACATGTTAAAATGCCCAAATATGATGTTTATTTAAATAAAAAGAGATAAAATATGTGTGTAAATATATGCACATTTACGTGCACATCAAATACCCCCACACTTATCTTTTTATTCGTCCTCGAATAAAGGAAAACTAAGATAAATCCGTTTTCATAGGGAGCACGATTGCATTGAGCGTATGCAACAAGCCGTTAAACCTTTGGGTGTCCCCAGTAGGACGAGTGTTGTCTCGTGAGGGTTTTCAGCGGTTACTACCCGCAAAATCCAAATGCAAAGTGAAAATATTTACAAAATGCATGATTTATTTACAATGGGATGAATGCAAGTTCTTGAAAATATTTACAAATGACGGATTTACTCTTAAATCGACACAAAGAAGTTAAATATAAGTCTTGGTCATTATCTTGAAAATTTTAGTCATTTACTCGTCAAAATTTCCAACAAAAATCAAGTCATCATAGACAATAGTTTAACTCGTTGTTTCGGCTGATAACAAAGTGTAACTATGAAATAAATCCTTAGTTGATTATCAAAGTTTACTAAAGTGGTATTTTCATTTATTTTCAATAACAAATCAAATCAAATAAGTAAAAATAGTGCTAGGATTTCAATTGCTTGCTCTCTTATTATTTGTAAGAAAAAATTACACACCTAGCTCGGATAAACTGAGGCCAGATATACCACCAATGCACTGCCTTTCGGGCTTATGTGAGGGGAGTACAGAGCATGGCGAGTGCACACACTTTCATGCATACACCTATCGACCGTAGGTGGTTTTTATTAAGTCTATTCTTTGTTTTTTTTGTTTTTTATACATGTGTTCCATACATGCATAACCGTGAGGACTTTTAAATGAGTATGAAAGCACATAATCAAATATTCCAAGTAATTCACCCATGCATAACCGTGAGGACTTTGAAATAAGAGTGAATACTTTGGATGTTATTATATATATATATATATATATATATAAGAGAGAGAGAGTTTTGGAAAATCATCTTAGCACCATTTAACTTAGAAGACAAAAATGTTATATCCTTTACTTTAAATTTACCACTTTTTAAACACAGATTTTCAATTAGAACATACTTCATAATTAACATAGATGAACCTTCCTATATACTAGTTAAACCTTTGTTATTTGTAATCAAACTTCATTTTTATTTTTGTTAAGACAAACAAATTTTCAAATATTTCAATATATTAACCAAAACTTATACTTATCCCATAGTGTTTCTTCAAAAATAAATCAAAATGGTAAAAAGAAAATGTTTTTGAGATATAGGAGTTTTGAGATTTTTTTTAGTAAGAAAATGAAAATTCAAAAATGCCATAAAAAACCATGAAAAACTAAAAAAAATGAAAATGAGACTCCCCCCACACTTAATTTTGACTGTGTCCCCATAGTCAATGCATGATATAATGAGTGTAACGGGAAAAATATGTACATATTTACAAAAGAGGGTTAACATTCTTACTAGACGTAGCTTGGCTCATGAAGGATCATGAGCTCCTCCTCTTGGTTATTTGGCAATTCCAAGAAAGGTTTCAAACGATGACCGTTGACTTTGAAAATTGATCCATCCCTGGGGTTTTCTATTTCTATGGCACCATGTGGAAAAACAGTTCGTACCACAAATGGTCTGGCCATCTTGATTTAAGTTTCCCCGGAAATAAATGAAGTCTCGAGTCATATAAAAGAACTTTCTGGTTAGGCGAAAACATTTTTCTTAGGATTGACTTGTCATGAAAAACTTTTGTTCTTTCTTTGTAAATTTTCTCGTTTTCATACGCGTCATTCCTAAGTTCTTCTAGTTCGTTGAGTTGCAATTTTCGGTTTTCGCCGGCTTTTTCAAGGTCAAAGTTTAAGTTTTTTATTGCCCACAACGCTTTGTGTTCGATTTCAATGGGTAAATGGCAAGCTTTACCATAAACTAAACGAAATGGGGACATCCCAAGGTTAGTTTTAAAAGCAGTACGGTAAGCCCAAAGCGCGTCGGTCAATTTCTCAGACCAATCTTTTCGATTTTTGTTGACAGTTTTCTCCAAGATTTGTTTTATTTGACGATTCGAAACTTCAACTTGCCCACAAGTCTGAGGATGATACGGAGTGGATAACTTGTGGGTTATCGAGTATTTCTTCATTAAAGTTTCAAAAGAACGGTTACAAAAATGGGTTCCATTATCACTGATTATTATGCGAGGTGTGTCGAACCTTGAAAAGATGTTTTCTTTGAGAAATTTCACAACAATTCTATGGTCATTGGTCTTGCACGGAATGGCTTCGACCCATTTTGAGATGTAATCAACAGCAAGAAGGATATACAAGTTTCCAAAAGAATTGGGAAAAGGTCCCATAAAGTCGATACCCCAAACATCAAAGATTTCGATGGTAAGAATGGGGTTTAGAGGCATCATATCTCGTCGAGAAATTCGTCCAAGCATTTGACATCGATCGCAAGTTTTACAAAATGCGAATGAGTCTTTGAAGAGAGAAGGCCAATAGAAACCACACTGAAGCACCTTTTCCGCAGTTTTTCGAGGACCGAAATGTCCACCGCACGCTTGATCGTGGCAAAACGAAAGAACACTCCTTATCTCATTATCCGGAATGCAACGTCGGATGATTTGGTCGGGACAATATTTGAACAAGTATGGATCGTCCCAATAGAAATATTTCACTTGGGACATGAATTTGTATTTGTCCTGTTTGGACCACGATGAGGGAGTTTCTTTAGTGACTAAGTAGTTCACTATATCAGCGTACCATGGGTCGATAGAAATTGAAAGAAGTTGTTCATCAGGGAAGTTTTCATTGATCGACAAAGAAGATGGTGCGTTCGGAAGACGAGACAAGTGATCGGCTATGACATTATCAGATCCTTTTTTGTCTTTGATTGTAAGGTCAAATTCTTGAAGTAAAAGGATCCAACGAATCAAGCGAGATTTGGCATCCTTTTTAGAGAAGAGATATCAAAGTGCGGAGTGGTCCGTGTACACAGTAATGTGTGACCCTAACAAGTATTGTTGGAATTTTTTGAGAGCAAAAACGACAGCTAGAAGCTCTTTTTCGGTTGTTGTGTAGTTGAGTTGAGCGTCGTTCAAAGTCATACTCGCGTAGTAAATCATATGAAGGATCTTGCTGATGCGTTGTCCTAAGATAGCACCAACGGCAAAGTTTGAAGCATCACACATTATTTCGAAAGGAAGATCCCAATTGGGTGCACAAATGATTGGAGCAGAAATGAGTTCGTTCTTAAGACGTTCAAAAGAAGAGATACAATCAGAGTTAAAATCGAAAGGAACGTCTTTTCCAAGAAGAGTCGTCAAAGGATGAGCAATTTTGCTAAAGTCTTTCACAAAGCAACGGTAAAAGCCAGCGTGTCCAAGAAATGATCGAATGTCCTTAACAGTTTTGGGAATGGGTAGGTTTGCAATTACGTCGATTTTCGCTTTATCTACCTCAATGCCTTTATTTGAGAAGATATGTCCAAGGACTATGCCTTGTTTGACCATAAAGTGGTATTTTTCCCAATTCAAAGTCAAATGTTTTTCTTTACATCGATTTAGAACCAACTCGAGATGATGTAAACATTGGGAAAAAGAATCGCCAAAGATTGAGAAATCGTCCATAAAAACTTCTAGAAAGCGTTCAATCATGTCGGAAAAGATTCCAACCATGCATCGTTGGAAAGTCGCAGGGGCGTTACAAAGTCCGAATCGCATACGCCGATAAGCAAAGGTACCAAATGGACACTTGAAAGTCGTTTTCTCTTGATCTTCAGGAGCGATGGGAATTTGGTTATAGCCAGAATAACTATCAAGGAAGCAGTAAAATTCGTGGCCGGCTAAACGTTCGAGCATTTGGTCGATAAAAGGAAGGGGGAAGTGATCTTTTCGTGTTGCGACATTTAGTTTTTGGTAGTCAATGCAAACACGCCAACCTGTTTGAGTACGAGTTGGAATAAGTTTGTTTGAATCGTTCTTGACAACGGTTAGCCCAGACTTTTTCGGTACAACGTGAATTGGGCTAACCCATGCACTATCGGAGATTGGGTAAATGATTCCGTTGTCGAGAAGTTTAAGAACTTCATCACGCACCGCATCTTTCATTTTTGGGCTAAGCCTTCGTTGCACGTCACGAACAGGTTTGGCATCGTCGATTAAATGAATGCAATGTTGGACAAGAGCGGGACTAATTCCCTTTATATCAAAGATCGATTATCCAATCGCTTCCTGGTTTTTCGAAAGAATAGAGAGAAGAGAAGCTTCTTGATCAAGAGAGAGAGAGTTGCGGAAAATATGACGGGCAACGTTCCGTTATCACCTAAGTATGTATACTTAAGGTGATTGGGAAGTGGTTTGAGGTCCAACTTCGGGAGTTTTTCGATCAAAGAGTTTGATTGAGATTCGGACTCAACTTGAAGCGATTCAAAGGGAAGAGTGTATTCAATCTCGTTAGGAATTTCGTGAAACAATTTTTCGTACTCGGCCTCGTGTTCATTATTAAAATCAAGTGTTTCATTTTCAAAGTTTTCGTGAATGGCACTAACTTCCAACGTTTGGTCACGAGGTTCGTTCGATTGGCTTTCAAGACTGAAAATGTTGAGATCCAAAGTCATGTTTCCAAAAGAGATTTTCATCGATCCATTACGATAATAGATTAAGGCATTTGAGGTGGCTAAAAATGGTCGGCCTAGAATCAATGGAATTTTACTTGCGGGATTTGTCATGGGTTGTGTTTCGAGAATAATAAAATCAACGGGGAATATGAATTGCCCTACTTGAATGAGCACGTCTTCGATTTCTCCTACGGGCTTCTTAATGGAATGATCGGCAAATTAAAGCGTGACTTTTGTGGGTTTGAGCTCAACTAAGCCTAATTGTTCGTACACGGAATATGGAATCAAATTGACATTCGCGCCTAAGTCTATCAAACATTTGTTAATCGTCTTGTCACCAATTGTACACGAAATCGTAGGGCAGCCAGGATCTTTGTATTTTACGAGCATGGATTGGGACAAGACTTCACTCAGACTGGCGGCTAAGAAGACGTTTTTGGGCACTTGAGTGTGTCGCTTTTGGGTACACAATTCCTTAAGGAATTTTGCGTAAGTTGGGACTTGCTGAACGATGTCAAGAAGCGGAATGTTAACTTTGACTTGTTTAAAAATTTCCAACTTCTTTTCCATTTGGTCCGAGTGTTTCTTTGGTCGAAGACGATGTGGAAATGGGACACGATACTCGGTAGGCGGGTCTACTCGAGTAGAAGAAGAAGAGTTTTGATTGGCATTCGATTCAATGTTTGGCTCCACGTTCTGTTCAGATTCATTCGTTGTTTTAGAAGTATCAAGAGAAGTTTCTGGTAAATCGTTTGGATTAATGACTTGATTATCAATTTGTTTCCCGGAACGAAGAGTTGTGATAGCATTCAATTGGGTGACGTTGCTATCTTGAACAACATGGGCTTGATTTGAATTTGCATTTTGATTTCTGGGATTTGGAAGGGGCTGGCTTGGGAATGTTCCTCGTTTGCGTTCACTTACAGATGTGGCTAATTGACTCATTTGCATTTCGAGTTTTGCAATCGATTGGTTTGTGTTTTGCATATATGAAGTCAATAAATTTTGCAAATTGCTGTTTGATTGAAGGCTTTGAGTAGTTGCTTTATCCAACGTTTCAAGAGTTTTCTCAAGAGAAGTTAAACGTTTATCGTCTTGGGGAGGATGAGCTGAATTTGGCTGAAAATTTGATTGTTGCGGTTGATTATGAGATGGACCCGCAAAGTTTGGTTGAAAATTGTTGGGTTGAAAGGAAGGATTCGAAGCATTATTCGGAAATGCTTGCAAATTGGGACGAATCGTATTCGTGTTGGGATTGTTTTGGTTCCACGCAAAATTTGGATGGTTTCTCCAACCAGGGTTGTACGTTGGAGAAAACGGGTCATTTTTGGCTTTGTTGAAAGCATTGATTTGTTCGACGGAATTGGGACACTGATCAGCTATATGATTAGGATCGTTGCATTTATAACACATCGGTTGGGAAGCTTGGTTCATTTGATTCGATGAGAAAACGTTATCGAATTTTTTAATCATTGCACCGATCTTAGCTTCCAAAGCAACAGAAGATCGTATCGAGTGTGCACTCGATCGTGAGTAGATTGATTTTTCGTTCGAACGTTCCCATTGGGATGATTTTTCGACGAGGTTTTTAAGAAATTGCCAAGCATCGTCGTGATGTTGGGCTAGAAAGTTTCCTTGGCACATTGATTCGAGCATGGTACGTGAGCTATTTTCGAGTCCATCGTATAAAATTTGGTAAATCGTCCATTTTTCGAAATTATGGTGTGGACATTTTATCAAAAGCTCTTTGAATCTTTCAAAATATTTTTCGAATGGATCTCCCTTGAATTGATGAAAGTTTACAATTTCGTTTCGGATTCTACTTGTTTTTTCCAAAGGGTAGAACTTTTTTAAGAAAGCTTTTACGAATTCTTCCCACGTTTTAATCGAGTTCGATGGTAAGCTGTACAACCATTTTTCAGCGTAATCCATAAGAGCGAATGGGATTAATCGAAGTTTGATTCCGTCATCAGAAAGTTGTTGGAGTTTAATGGTTGCACAAACTTGTTCGAATTTAGTCAAGAAGATGTATGGATCATCATGTTCGAAATTGCCAAATTTCGGAAGAGTGGCAATATGGTTTGAGTGAATTTTGAAATGGTTACCCGTGGGGGCGGGTAACGTGATGCAAGAAGGAATAGAAACCCTATCGGGAAAGATTCTATCCATAAGAGTTCGAGGGGCATTTTCGTTTGCCATTTCGGGAGGATCGTTTATTCGAGTTAAAGGGTTTGTAGAAGGGTCGCGAGTCCAACGATATGTTGTTGGGTCACGAGTCCAAGTACTCATGCACAAGTGAAAGTCGAGAAGAGAAAGAAGTTAGAATCGAGTTTAGTGAATGAAAGAAGATTTGAAAATCGAAGTGAAATTTTTTTTAGAGGAAGAAAAATATTTACCAAGTGAAATTTATTTTCAAAAGAGAAGTTTGATTTTTGTTTTTCAAATTTTTATAAATTTTTTTGTTTTTGTTTTTTTGAATTTTCAATTTTTTTTTTCTTTTTTGGAATTAAAAACTAAGTTAAGAAAAATTTACATTTTTTTTTTGATTTTTTTATATATGCATGAACTAATGCAACTAAATGAATGCAAAGGACTTAATTATAGTTTTCTGTCCTTAGTAGCTCCTAAACCAAAATTGTATAATCGCACTTTGTTTTAAATCAACAAAAATATTTCTCAGCCAAGTAACGGGCAGGGGTTATCGGTGCACCACGAATCACCGTAGCAATGCAGCCGAAGGTTTAAGTACCTTCAGAGGAACAACCAGTATAATATTTACGTATCACCGTAATTTTTATAACTGGTTATTACTCTGCCGTAGCCTAGACACCAAGAAATAGAATTGTTCAAAGAAAACAATTGTGAAGATACAATTAAGCCCTAGATGAGCTTGCGACACCCTTAAGTCGAATGTCTAACCTTTATTATTAGTCAAATTCTACGATGAAATGCGTTTGTGGGCTAAGGAAAGGGTGATGAAATCCCTCACCTTATGTGAATTGGGGTATTGCCCTTAGAAAAGAAAATAAGATGAGATGCATGCAAAACAAAAATTAAACGTGAATTTACAATGCAACTAAAATGAAGTTTGTTTTTGTTTTTGGATTTTGAATTTTTTTTTGTATATATAAATGCAAATGCAAGCAACCAACAATGCACTAGAGATGAAAGCACAATACCAGAGCATGCAGATTATCAGCAAATTTTTTTAAGCGATAATTTTTTAGCAAGGCAAAGAAGTTTATTTGGGTAAGCACATCTTCCTTTTGAATTTCTGCTTTGGCAACCTGAGATGAAACACAAGATATATTGAAAAACTTTTATTATCATTATTATTTAGTATGTTTATCAAAGATGAAAAACAAAATAAGTGAAAAAAAACAATTGAAAATAAAATAAATTAAAACTAAAATAAGTGAAAACAAATGAAAAATGAAGTTGAAATTTCTTTTTCAGATTTTTTTTTGGAGAGGAAACTCAAAAGTGACGTTTTACTTAAAAAAAATATTTTTTTTAGATTAAAGCAAAAAGAAACTTAAGACTGGTGTAACTCAACCAATTATTTAAATCAAACAAAAACTTCTCTTTTTTTAAAAGGAGACTTGGATCAAAATACTCAAAACACAGCAAACAAAACAAAACAAAAGTTGAAAACAATTTTGTAAAACTCACAGATTCAAACAAAAACAAAAAACAAAAAATTTAATGTCCACCGCTGCCTATTCCAAGCAAAGCCAAACAAACTCGCGAATATCAATTCCACGAATAACTAAATCTCAAATTCATCAGTAATTCAATTCAGTAAAAAAATCTCACTGCAGAAATAAAAAATCGCGATTTGCAAATCCATCTTAGGATTGCGACTTGAAGCGGAGGGGATGATGGTTCGAATTCGTGGTTGCGTGAATTTGTCACGATGAGTTCGAGCGGTTAAAGGTTGCTGAGAAGGTGGATTCAGGCGATGAAGGAGTGTGTATTGGCAAGAGGAGTATAGAAGACCGTTAAGGAGGTGATGGTGGATTTCAAGCGATGTTCGTGGAAGTCGGAGGCGGGTTCGAGGAAGGGGCAGAGGTGTTTAGGGGTTCGCGTGTTCGTGGAAGTGTAAAGCAGCAGTCTTTTTTTTGTGGATGGTTAGTAGGTAGTTGAAGAGGAGGTGCTCGAACTGCCGTGGGGAATTGCGAGGGTTTGATGGCGATCGCGAGTTGACTTCGGTTTGTTGTAGTTAGAAGGATTGGTGACTGGAGGTGTTCGATTTGTAGTTGGGGATCGAGGCAGTCAATGTGGTTTGGTGATGTGCAGAGGGTAGGGTAGGGGATGGCAGTTTTGTTTTGAAGTAGTGTCAGGTGGTAGTAAGGCCTGTTTGAAATGTTATAACAGCAGTTGTGGTATGGCACAATGATGAAGAGATAGTGGTCAAATGGAAGAGGGTTGAAGCTGAAGTTTGTTGTTTGTTAATGAAGTATGTTGTCACTGCTGATGGTTTTGGTATTTGAGAGGTCGGATGTAATGTGGTATGTAATGTGAGAAATGGCAGTCAGATGTTTGTCGGGTTTGTTCAGGCAGTGATCTTTTACAGGTCTTGATTGTGGATGTTGTAGATGGCCAGAGCTGAGGATGATGATGGGTAATAGTAGATGAAGTAGTGGATGAATGTAGGAAGTTAAGGCAGTGAAGTAGAGTGGCAGCTGATGTCAGGCTATATGTGAAGTGGCAATAGATGTACATGACATTTTGGCGAATTTGATGTAGTGATGTTTGACCGGTTGTGGGGGTTGAAAGAGATGAACTGTTGTTGTCTCGGCAATTGGGGTTCAATGAGAATGCAGAGTTTTGAGTGATGGAAATGGTCAGTAACAGGTTAGTGATGGGAATGTCAGAGGGCTGTTGTGGAGTAGTGTAAATGAAGTGGTTTGTGAGTGTAGTTGGAATGATGATGGTGTAGAGACAGTGTTACTGATGGTCAGGGTATGATGAATGGTGAATGTATCGGCAAGTAGGTGGTATGATCGACTGAGAATGCAACAGTTGCAATAGTGAGCAGATGTTGGTGGTTGGTGATTTGTGGAGTGTGGCAGTTGTATTTTTGAAGGCAGAGGGGGGTTGTATAGGAAGATAGAGGAGAATTAGTGAATAGACATAGGATATTGCAGTGTGTATGGCTGCTGCTGTGATGGATAGCAGTGTGGAAGTCAAGTGTTCTTTGAAGTTGTTGAGGATGTTGAAGTAGAGTACTGGGTGATAAATGTTGAGTAGTGTTTATTGACAGTGGCAGTTGGAAGTTGTAGTGTTGTGATGAAAGGAAATGCAAGTTTGTTGATTGCAGTTTGAAATGTTGGTCACTATAGAGGTTTTGACAGAACTTCTGGTTGGTGGTGAAGGTTATGATCAGGTGATCGGGTATGGAACAGGGAAATTATGAAGATATGCATGCACAGTGAATAGAAAATGCACTGTGCAGTTTATTTTAATTTTGAAAGCAATGTAAACAAAAAGAAGAATGTGCAAATGATATGTAAATGCAATTTGAAATGAAATGAAATTTTTTTCTTTTTGAATTGTGTATATTTTTTAATATGAAATAGAATATGCAAATGCAAAATAAAAAGAAAACAAATGCAAACACACACACAAGCAAATGAAAGAAAAACAAACACACAACAATTTTTTTTAAATATGCAAACAAACACACAAAATACACACACCACAAAATTAAACAATACTAATCCGAAGAATAGAAAATTAAAATTAAAACAAATCCCCGGCAACGGCGCAGAAAACTTGTTCAACGACAAATGTTCTTTCGATTAGAAAAATGCCAATGAATTTCGAAATAAAATTTTACAGCAGGCGCATGGCGTACACTTTGTAGTACGGGGCGAATACGGGTTGATCCG